>OY743163.1:2460000-4905000 GCA_963555695.1 Dasypolia templi | reverse complement strand
GGAACTACATCTCCTTTTCAAGCGGGGCCGGCATAACAATCGGGCTAAATGGGTGTGCCAGGCATCCCATGACCTGCGCCGCGTATTGGTAAATCGGGGGCGAGTGTACATAGGGTGGGACGTGGTCGAAGTAACCGACCACGTCGCGGTCACGTGCTGCAGCCGGTGCCAGATGTATGGGCATCCGGAGAAGTACTGCAGGGCCAAGGCGATGGTGTGCGGCAATTGCGGCGAAGAGGGCCACAAGAGCGCGGAGTGCCAGGCGGTTTCGACTGCATGCGCAACCTGCAAAAGGTTCGGGAGGAAAGGCGCGAGCTCCCATCGCACCGCCTCACGTGACTGCCCCGCCCGAGCCCATGCAGAAATGAGGTCAGTCAACACGACCAACTATGGCTGACCTCATGGTAAGACAGATAAACCTGCAGGGTTCGGCGGTGGCCACTGCCGAACTCCCAGCCATCGCAACGGACCTGAAGTTAGATGTGCTCCTGGTGCAAGAACCCTATACTCAGACGCAGCCAACTGTCGCGTCGCACCAGCAGCTCATTCTGCCGGAGGGTCCCCACCCCAAAGTGGGTATCTTCTTGCCCCGAATGGACGCAGTGTGCGCGGTGCTGCACCATCTAACCAACAGCCACTGCCTTGTTTGCCACATAGCCTGGAAAGGATCCGCCGTCCACCTCATCAGCGCGTACTTCCAGTACTCTGAGGACATTACGACCCATCTGGAGCACCTTACCAGAGTACTGGATCACCTCCGAGGTCACCGTGTGCTGGTGGGGGCTGACACAAATGCCCACTCACCGCTGTGGCACTGTGTACCACGCCACTACGTGGGAAGGGGACGGGAAGTGGCTCGGCGCCGCGAAGAAATGGAGGGCTTCCTGTTGGCTCAGGACCTGGCCATTCATAATCTGCCAGGCAACCCACCAACTTTTGCCACCGCCAACGGGGAGTCCAACATCGACGTCACTTTCTCGTCCAGGGGGGTCGTGGTACACGAGTGGAGGGTGCATGAGGACGCCAGCAGCAGCGACCATCGACTCGTCACCTTCAGGCTATGTGGCACAAATCATCGAGATCCCGCTCCTGTTGCGGAGTCGTCGGTGGTGCCAAAGAGGTTCCGGGAACGCGGGGTGGACTGGGACCGATTCCAGGCGATGATACACGAGCGTGTGGGAAGGATTGACTGGGAGAAGCCTGCATCAGTGGTGTGCAAGGAGTTCACGCGAATCATCGCGTGGACTGCGAGTGAATGTCTGGGTACGTGTGGTGACGGAAAGAAAGCCAAAGGTTATGAATGGTGGTCTCCCTCGCTGGAGGCCTTGCGTAAAAGACACAACAAGGTGAGGAAAGCATGGCAAAGCGTGAGAAAAGGAGGAGGGGCTCTGGAAGAACAAGCGCGGAAGGTTTTTCATAAATGCCGCAGTAGTTATAGGACACGGATGGAGAGGGCGCAGCTCGACTTCTTCCGCAAGCTGGCCGAGACTGGGAACCAGGACCCTTGGGGCCTGGCTTACCGTGCTGCCAGTGGCAGGTTTCGGCCGCCACCCAATGTGGTGTGCGGCACAAGGCTTGCGGAGGGATTCGCCGAGGACGCGGGCAATGCCATGCTCAGCCTCGTCAAGGCATTGTGCCCCGACGACGATCCGTCACGGGACACGCTCTTTCACCGCAGCGTTCGGGTCATGGCTGCCTGCATCCCGTCGGGTCGGGATGCGCCTCCTCCTTCGAGCCAGGATCTGGAGAAAATAGTTAGGGATCTCCCAAACACGGCCCCGGGAATGGACGGTATCACGGCGCGCATAGTCGGACATGTGTGGCGGGCAGCAGGTGCTGAACTGACACACATGTTCGGCAAGTGTGTTGTGGAGGGCACCTTCCCCGATACGTGGAAGGACGGTAGGCTCATAGTCCTGCCCAAGGGCAACGACAGGCCACTGACCGATCCTAAAGCGTATCGGCCCATCACCCTTCTCCCGGTCCTGGGCAAAATTCTGGAGCGGGTCATGCTGGCGAGTGCGCCGGCTATCACGCGAGGGGTTTCTTCATGCCAGCACGGGTTTTCTCGAGGTAGGTCAACATTGTCGGCGCTTAATGCCATACTAGGGACAGTAAACGACAGCCGGTCCAGATATGTCCAAGCCATCTTCCTGGACATATCTGGGGCCTTTGACAACGCGTGGTGGCCCATGATCCTGCTCAAGGCGAAGAGGGGGGGGTGTCCGCCAAACATCTACAAGATGCTGGCGGCATACTTCACAAACCGCCGCGTCGGACTCTTCGCCGGGAGTGGGGTCGTGTGGAAGACCTCAACCATGGGTTGCCCGCAGGGCTCTGTAGTGGGACCAGCACTCTGGAATCTTCTGTTGGACGACATGCTTCGGTTGCCATACCCAGACGGTGTAACGGTAGTAGCGTACGCAGATGATGTTACGGTCCTCATCGAGTCTGACTCTCGATCCGGCATCGAGGCCTCGGCTTCATGCGCCATGGATTTAATTTGCCAGTGGGGGGTCAGGAACAGGCTGGGCTTCTCCCCCTCAAAGTCGTGCTCCATGACTCTGAGGGGGGGCTTGACCAAGCGCCCGCCCACGGTCAGGCTCGGTGGGACCTCAGTCAAGAGCGTGCGTTCAGCCAGAGTTCTGGGCGTGACAATCGACTCAAGTTTATCCTTTCGAGAACATGCTCAGTCCATCGGCGAGAGTGCTGCAGCAGGGCTGGGCAAAATGTCGCGCGTCTCCGCTTCATCCTGGGGCATTCGGTACAGGGCCCTTAAGGTCCTGTACAAGGGCATCTTTACCGCAACCATCACCTACGCGGCAGGATGTTGGTGGAGGCGCGTGAGCACCTACATGGTTGGGGCCACGTTGTTGAGGACGCAGAGGCCTGCGCTGGTCCTTCTGACCAAGGCCTACCGGTCGGTCAGTACTGCGGCGTTGTCGGTCCTGGCGGGAGTGCTCCCTGCCGACCTCGAGGTGGCCCGTGCGGGCATGGTGGACGATATCCGGCATTTGCCGCGTGATTTGTTCAGGACCGGGCGAAGGGACATCGCGAACGAGGCCGTAGCCAAATGGCAGCGGAGATGGGAAACGGAGGACAAGGGTAGGGAACTGTACCGCTACTTCCCGGACGTGGCGGTTAGGCTCAAGGCGACTTGGGTCGAGCCGGACTATCAAGTCTCGCAGATCCTGACTGGGCATGGATGCTTTCGAAAGAGATTGTATGACATGAAGCTGAGCGAGGAAAGCATGTGCTACTGCGGAGAGGAAGACGAGTGCCTGGACCACATTTTGTGGCGATGCCCCATGTATGGTGATCAGAGAAGCAGGTTGATGGATGGGATCACTCGCACGGAGGAGGGACCAGTGTACTACGCTGACCTCGTTGCGTCTGAGGCCAACTTCCGGCGGCTGAGAGACTTCGCGCACAGCTGGCACAAGATCAGGAGCGGGCTGGAAAGAGAGGCAGGCAGCGGTCAAGAAGAAGAAGACGTTGAGGACGAAGACGAGGAAGGCGTAGGCTAGGTTAATCTTAGGTTAGGTTAGGTTTAATCTGTTAAAAACTAAATTAGGAAAGCTACAAAAAAAAAAAAAAAAAAAAAAACAAAAACAAACTATGCTGTATTTACGAATTGTATAAAACAAAGCAAAAAAAACAAAATAACAAAAGTTGTATGTATGAAAAATGTATTGTATGGAAAAAAGGAAATAAAAAATAACAGAAACAAAAAAAATTAAAAAAATAAAATATTGAAACGAACTAACTCTACAAGAGCTAAAAGATGGTTGGAAAAAAAAAAAAAAAAAAAAAAAAAAAAAAACACCACACGTATTATATTTATGTATATATGGCTAGCCATTGCTGGCTAGCCGCAGGTCCGGCGACGAAGGCGTGTTGTGCCGTTGCCCGAATGTGGGGCGCTAGTCCGCCGCCCCAGAATGGGGAGAAAGGCGACAGAGGGGCAGGACGAGATAACTTGTAAAGGAGTCAAGAAGCGACTGCGGTGATAGCGCGTCCACCCAGACGTGCTATGTCCGCAGCCGTCTCCTTGAGATTCGGCCCATATGACTTGATGTCGGTGGGGCCATGGGAGGTGGTGGGTGTCCCTATCTACTGTCGCGCGTCTCCGCTTCATCCTGGGGCATTCGGTACAGGGCCCTTAAGGTCCTGTACAAGGGCATCTTTACCGCAACCATCACCTACGCGGCAGGATGTTGGTGGAGGCGCGTGAGCACCTACATGGTTGGGGCCACGTTGTTGAGGACGCAGAGGCCTGCGCTGGTCCTTCTGACCAAAGCCTACCGGTCGGTCAGTACTGCGGCGTTGTCGGTCCTGGCGGGAGTGCTCCCTGCCGACCTCGAGGTGGCCCGTGCGGGCATGGTGGACGATATCCGGCATTTGCCGCGTGATTTGTTCAGGACCGGGCGAAGGGACATCGCGAACGAGGCCGTAGCCAAATGGCAGCGGAGATGGGAAACGGAGGACAAGGGTAGGGAACTGTACCGCTACTTCCCGGACGTGGCGGTTAGGCTCAAGGCGACTTGGGTCGAGCCGGACTATCAAGTCTCGCAGATCCTGACTGGGCATGGATGCTTTCGAAAGAGATTGTATGACATGAAGCTGAGCGAGGAAAGCATGTGCTACTGCGGAGAGGAAGACGAGTGCCTGGACCACATTTTGTGGCGATGCCCCATGTATGGTGATCAGAGAAGCAGGTTGATGGATGGGATCACTCGCACGGAGGAGGGACCAGTGTACTACGCTGACCTCGTTGCGTCTGAAGCCAACTTCCGGCGGCTGAGAGACTTCGCGCACAGCTGGCACAAGATCAGGAGCGGGCTGGAAAGAGAGGCAGGCAGCGGTCAAGAAGAAGAAGACGTTGAGGACGAAGACGAGGAAGGCGTAGGCTAGGTTAATCTTAGGTTAGGTTAGGTTTAATCTGTTAAAAACTAAATTAGGAAAGCTACAAAAAAAAAAAAACAAACAA
Source organism: Dasypolia templi (assembly GCA_963555695.1). NCBI lineage: Eukaryota > Metazoa > Arthropoda > Insecta > Lepidoptera > Noctuidae > Dasypolia > Dasypolia templi. The sequence continues at coordinate 4,900,010 of OY743163.1, read as the reverse complement.
AAACAAACTATGCTGTATTTACGAATTGTATAAAACATAGCAAAAAAAAAAAAAAAAACAAAAGTTGTATGTATGAAAAATGTATTGTATGAAAAAAAGGAAATAAAAAATAACAGAAACAAAAAAAAAAAAAAAAAAAAAAAAAAAATATTGAAACGAACTAACTCTACAAGAGCTAAAAGATGGTTGGAAAACAGGAAAAAAAAAAAAAAAAAAAAAAAACACCACACGTATTATATTTATGTATATATGGCTAGCCATTGCTGGCTAGCCGCAGGTCCGGCGACGAAGGCGTGTTGTGCCGTTGCCCGAATGTGGGGCGCTAGTCCGCCGCCCCAGAATGGGGAGAAAGGCGACAGAGGGGCAGGACGAGATAACTTGTAAAGGAGTCAAGAAGCGACTGCGGTGATAGCGCGTCCACCCAGACGTGCTATGTCCGCAGCCGTCTCCTTGAGATTCGGCCCATATGACTTGATGTCGGTGGGGCCATGGGAGGTGGTGGGTGTCCCTATCTACTAAAGAGAAACTAGAAAGGCTAGGTGCAGTGATCACCCATCTTACGCTGCGCCTGGCAGCGGCTGAGGCTGGCGGGAGAAATGGCCCACAGCCACAACAGCAGGGACAAGCCGCATCACCCGCACCGCAGATGAGGTCCTTTGCGCATGCGCTACGCCTGGGCAGGAACGCTGAACCGGTTCCGATACAGCGACCCCCAGGCCCATGCGTGGCCATATACCCGGCTGACGACCAAAAGGAAATAATGAAAACGGCCGAGGACACGCGGCAGGCACTTCGCACGGCGGTTCAGCCATCACAGCTGGGCTTGCAAATAGCTGGGGTAAGGAAAGTGGGGAACGCCGGTGTCGTCGTCCAGACGACCTCTGTTGCCGCAGCGGACGCACTCAAGAGGGCGGTACCTGCCACCCTCAGGACGATGGATCCGGCAGAACGGCGGCCACTAATTGCCCTTACGGGCATTGATGGTGCGGCCACCATAGAGGGTGTGCTACACGACCTAAAGGACCAGAACCTCCAGGACGACGCGGCTTGGACCCTCGAGAGGCTGGGAAAGGAACTACATCTCCTTTTCAAGCGGGGCCGGCATAACAATCGGGCTAAATGGGTGTGCCAGGCATCCCATGATCTGCGCCGCGTATTGGTAAATCGGGGGCGAGTGTACATAGGGTGGGACGTGGTCGAAGTAACCGACCACGTCGCGGTCACGTGCTGCAGCCGGTGCCAGATGTATGGGCATCCGGAGAAGTACTGCAGGGCCAAGGCGATGGTGTGCGGCAATTGCGGCGAAGAGGGCCACAAGAGCGCGGAGTGCCAGGCGGTTTCGACTGCATGCGCAACCTGCAAAAGGTTCGGGAGGAAAGGCGCGAGCTCCCACCGCACCGCCTCACGTGACTGCCCCGCCCGAGCCCATGCAGAAATGAGGTCAGTCAACACGACCAACTATGGCTGACCTCATGGTAGGACAGATAAACCTGCAGGGTTCGGCGGTGGCCACTGCCGAACTCCCAGCCATCGCAACGGACCTGAAGTTAGATGTGCTCCTGGTGCAAGAACCCTATACTCAGACGCAGCCAACTGTCGCGTCGCACCAGCAGCTCATTCTGCCGGAGGGTCCCCACCCCAAAGTGGGTATCTTCTTGCCCCGAATGGACGCAGTGTGCGCGGTGCTGCACCATCTAACCAACAGCCACTGCCTTGTTTGCCACATAGCCTGGAAAGGATCCGCCGTCCACCTCATCAGCGCGTACTTCCAGTACTCTGAGGACATTACGACCCATCTGGAGCACCTTACCAGAGTACTGGATCACCTCCGAGGTCACCGTGTGCTGGTGGGGGCTGACACAAATGCCCACTCACCGCTGTGGCACTGTGTACCACGCCACTACGTGGGAAGGGGACGGGAAGTGGCTCGGCGCCGCGAAGAAATGGAGGGCTTCCTGTTGGCTCAGGACCTGGCCATTCATAATCTGCCAGGCAACCCACCAACTTTTGCCACCGCCAACGGGGAGTCCAACATCGACGTCACTTTCTCGTCCAGGGGGGTCGTGGTACACGAGTGGAGGGTGCATGAGGACGCCAGCAGCAGCGACCATCGACTCGTCACCTTCAGGCTATGTGGCACAAATCATCGAGATCCCGCTCCTGTTGCGGAGTCGTCGGTAGTGCCAAAGAGGTTCCGGGAACGTGGGGTGGACTGGGACCGATTCCAGGCGATGATCCACGAGCGTGTGGGAAGGATTGACTGGGAGAAGCCTGCATCAGTGGTGTGCAAGGAGTTCACGCGAATTATAGCGTGGACTGCGAGTGAATGTCTGGGTACGTGTGGTGATGGAAAGAAAGCCAAAGGTTATGAATGGTGGTCTCCATCGCTGGAGGCCTTGCGTAAAAGACATAACAAGGTGAGGAAAGCATGGCAAAGCGTAAGGAAAGGAGGGGGGGCTCTGGAAGAACAAGCGCGGAAGGTTTTTCATGAATGCCGCAGTAGTTATAGGACACGGATGGAGAGGGCGCAGCTCGACTTCTTCCGCAAGCTGGCCGAGACTGGGAACCAGGACCCCTGGGGCCTGGCTTACCGTGCTGCCAGTGGCAGGTTTCGGCCGCCACCCAATGTGGTGTGCGGCACAAGGCTTGCGGAGGGGTTTGCCGAGGATGCGGGCACTGCCATGCTTAGCCTAGTCAAGGCATTGTGCCCCGACGACGATCCGTCACGGGATACGTCTTATCACCGCAGTGTTCGGGTCATGGCTGCCTGCATCCCGTCGGGTCGGGATGCGCCTCCTCCTTCGAGCCAGGATCTTGGGAAAATAGTCAAGGATCTCCCTAACACGGCTCCGGGAATAGATGGTATCACGGCGCGCATAGTCGGACATGTGTGGCGGGCAGCAGGAGCTGAACTGACACACATGTTCGGCAAGTGCGTTATGGAGGGCACCTTCCCCGATACGTGGAAGGACGGTAGGCTTATAGTCCTGCCCAAGGGCAACGACAGGCCACTGACCGATCCTAAAGCGTATCGGCCCATCACCCTTCTCCCGGTCCTGGGCAAAATTCTGGAGCGGGTTATGCTGGTGAGTGCGCCGGCTATCACGCGAGGTGTTTCTTCATGCCAGCACGGGTTTTCTCGAGGTAGGTCAACATTGTCGGCGCTTAATGCCATACTAGGGACAGTAAACGACAGCCGGTCCAGATATGTCCAGGCCATCTTCCTGGACATATCTGGGGCCTTTGACAACGCGTGGTGGCCCATGATCCTGCTCAAGGCGAAGAGGGGGGGGTGTCCGCCAAACATCTACAAGATGCTGGCGGCATACTTCACAAACCGCCGCGTCGGACTCTTCGCCGGGAGTGGGGTCGTGTGGAAGACCTCAACCATGGGTTGCCCGCAGGGCTCTGTAGTGGGACCAGCACTCTGGAATCTTCTGTTGGACGACATGCTTCGGTTGCCATACCCAGACGGTGTAACGGTAGTAGCGTACGCAGATGATGTTACGGTCCTCATCGAGTCTGACTCTCGATCCGGCATCGAGGCCTCGGCTTCATGCGCCATGGATTTAATTTGCCAGTGGGGGGTCAGGAACAGGCTGGGCTTCTCCCCCTCAAAGTCGTGCTCCATGACTCTGAGGGGGGGCTTGACCAAGCGCCCGCCCACGGTCAGGCTCGGTGGGACCTCAGTCAAGAGCGTGCGTTCAGCCAGAGTTCTGGGCGTGACAATCGACGCAAGTTTATCGTTTCGGGAACATGCTCAGTCCATCGGCGAGCGTGCTGCAGCAGGGCTGGGCAAAATGTCGCGCGTCTCCGCATCATCCTGGGGCATTCGGTACAGGGCCCTTAAGGTCCTGTACAAAGGCATCTTTACCGCAACCATCACCTACGCGGCAGGGTGTTGGTGGAGGCGCGTGAACACCTACATGGTTAGGGCCACGTTGTTGAGGACGCAGAGGCCTGCGCTGGTCCTTCTGACCAAAGCCTACCGGTCGGTCAGTACTGCGGCGTTGCCGGTCCTGGCGGGAGTGCTCCCTGCCGACCTCGAGGTGGCCCGTGCGGGCATGGTGGACGATATCCGGCATTTGCCGCGTGATTTGTTCAGGACTGGGCGAAGGGACATCGCGGACGAGGCCGTAGCCAACTGGCAGCGGAGATGGGAAACGGAGGATAAGGGTAGGGAGCTGTACCGCTACTTCCCGGACGTGGCGGTTAGGCTCAAGGCGACTTGGGTCGAACCGGACTATCAAGTCTCGCAGATCCTGACTGGGCATGGATGTTTTAGAAAGAGACTGTACGACATGAAGCTGAGTGAGGTAAGCGTGTGCTACTGCGGGGAAGAAGATGAATGTTTGGATCACATTTTGTGGCGATGCCCCATGTACAATGATCAGCGAAGCAGGTTGATGGATGGGGTCACTCGCACGGAGGAGGGACCAGTATACTACGCTGACCTCGTTGCGTCTGAGGCCAACTTCCGGCGGCTGAGAGACTTCGCGCACAGCTGGCACAAGATCAGGAGCGGGCTGGAAAGAGAGGCAGGCAGCGGACCTGAAGAAGACGTCGAGGACGGAGACGAGGAAGGCGTAGGCTAGGTTAATCTTAGGTTAGGTTAGGTTTAATCTGTTCTCCGGTGACCGCACCTATCGCGCCTCTGGCGACCGCACCGCCTCCCATCTCACCTCCCGCCCAGGATGCCGAGGGGTGGACGACGGTGCGGAAGAGGAAGAAACCAAAGAGGAAGAAGAGCGGGAAGAACGCCGACGGAGCACCGGCACCGGCCAAGACGGCTACAAAAAAGAAGTCGAGAGGACGGCGTAGGGCCCCACGCTCTGCGGCTGTGGTGATCACACTGCAGTCCGGAGCCGCTGAGAGGGGCGTCACCTACGCAGCGGTCCTCCGAGAGGCAAAGAGTAAGGTCGCGTTCCCCGACCTTGGGACACCGTCCGGCCTCAGATTGAGGCCGGCGGTTACGGGGGCGCGGCTGCTCGAGGTGTCCGGTGCCTCCAGCCGCGAAAGGGCGGACGTTCTGGCCGCCAAATTGAGGGAGGTCCTCAACCCGGAGGACGTTCGGATTTCCAGGCCGATGAAGACCGCGGAGCTGCGAGTCAACGGCCTGGATGACTCGACGACCCCGGCTGAGGTCGTGGAGGCCATCGCCCGTGTCGGTGGATGCCCGCCCGACGACGTGCGGGCGGGTGAAATCCGCGCCGACGCCTCAGGGCTCGGCTCGATTTGGGTGAGGTGCCCGGTGTTGGCGGCGAACAAGGTGGCCGACGCTGGGCGTCTGTTGGTGGGATGGGTTGCAGCGAGAGTCAAACTGCTGCAGCCCAGGGCCATGCGGTGCTACCGGTGCCTGGACGTCGGGCATGTCAGGTGCCGGTGCATCGCCGAAACGGACCGCAGCGATGAATGTTATCGCTGCGGCCAGCCCGGCCACAAGGCGGCCCAGTGCTCCGCGGCGCCAAACTGCAGCCTCTGCACGGCTGCAGGGAGGCCCGCCGGGCACAGATGGGGGGCGAAAGCCTGTGGCGTGCCCGCCAACAAAAGGAGGGGAAGGGGCCAGAAGGGCTCCTCTTCGGCCGACTCCCGGCCTGAGAATGCTGCGGAGGGGGGGATGGACTGCGCATAAATGGCGCTGTTCCGTCTCCTCCAGGGCAATATCAACCACTCTGCCAGAGCTCAGGATCTCTTGCTCCAGAGTATGGCAGAGTGGTCGATTCACGTGGCCGTGGTCGCCGAGCCGTACTGGGTCCCGCCCAGGGATAACTGGGTGGGAGATCTGGATGGTTTGGTGGCCATCATTGGCGGGGCTCTCGTCAGCCCGTCTCGGGGGCACGGCTGGGTAGCCGCCCTCGCAGATGGCGTTGGCGTCGTTGGGGCGTATTTTTCGCCCAACAAGAGTCTCGCCGACTTCGAGAGGTTCCTTGTCGAGTTGGGTGCCGTCGTGGGCCAGCTCCATCCTCGCCCGGTGCTGTTGCTCGGGGATCTCAACGCCAAGTCTGCGGCGTGGGGATCCCCGGTGACCGATGCTAAGGGTGAGGCATTGGAGGAGTGGGCGATCACGACTGGCCTGGTCGTCCTGAACCGGGGCTCGGTCTACACGTGCGTGCGGCAGCGGGGCGGGTCCATAGTGGACGTGTCGTTCGCAAGCCCTGCTGTCGCGAGCCGTGTCCGCGACTGGCGTGTCGCCGCGGAGGTGGAGACGTTGTCGGATCACCGATATATCCGATTCGACGTCTCCGCCCAGACCGCTGGCGGCCACAGGACATCAGTCCCGCGTTCGGACGGCCCGCGCTGGGCGCGTAAGCGCATCGACAGGGAGCTTCTCGAGGAGGCAGCCATTGCTCAGGCCTGGTTCCGGGGGTCGGTCACGACCGGACCCGATGACGTCGAGCTGGAGGCGCTGTGGTTCCGCGGGGCAATGACGCAGATATGCGACGCGTCCATGCCCCGCGCCCACGCACAGGGTGCAAGGCGCCAGGTGTACTGGTGGTCCGCCGAGATCGCGCAGCTGCGCGTCGCATGCGTGGTGGTGAGACGCCGGTACACCCGTTACCGGAGGAGACGTCGTCGGGTACCCGAGGAGGAGGCCGCGCTGTACGAGGTGTACCGCGCGGCAAAGCAGACTCTGTGGCTGGCCATCGACGAGGCGAGGACGCGATCCCGGGAGAGGATGTTGGAGACTCTGGACGGGGATCCGTGGGGGCGCCCGTATAAAGCGGTTCGAGGGCAACTTCGAGCCGCGGCGCCCCCACTTACGGAGAGTCTCCAACCCGAGCTGCTGGAGGAAGTGGTGGCAGCCCTCTTCCCGGCGAGAGCGGAGCATGTTCCGCCGCCGATGGCTTTGCCCGCAGCCGCAGAGTCTGCAGAGGAGGAGATGGAGAACGCCATCAGCGTCCCAGAGGTGACACAGGCAGAGATGAGGGCGGCCGTGATGCGGCTCCGGGCCAAGAACGTGGCTCCGGGGCCCGATGGAATTCACGGCCTGGCTTTGGCCCTCTCTCTGAAGGAGTTGGAGCCCCAACTGAGAGGACTCTACACAGCGTGCCTTGAGCGGGGCCAGTTTCCCAGTCTGTGGAAGATTGGACGTCTGGTCCTGCTCAGGAAGGCGGGGCGCCCTGCCGACTCGCCGTCTGCGTACCGGCCCATAGTGCTGCTCGACGAGGTGGGCAAGCTGTTCGAGCGCATACTCGCAGCCCGCCTCGTCGGCCACTTGTGCAGAGAGGGGCCGGACCTGGACGAGAGCCAGTTCGGCTTTCGGCATGGGCGCTCTACCATCCACGCTGTGTCGAGGGTGAGAGTCCTGGCGGAGGAAACAGTGTCCCGGGGCGGGGTGGTGGTGGCGGTGTCCTTGGACATCTCCAACGCCTTCAACACCCTGCCCTGGAGCTGCATACGGGAGGCACTACGTTATCATCGGGTGCCTCTCTACCTCCGCCGCATCGTTGGGGCTTATCTGGCGGGGAGGTGTGTCACCTACATGGGACGAGATGGCGGAAACCAGCTCCAAGTGTCGTGCGGTGTTCCACAGGGATCGGTCGTGGGACCGCTCCTGTGGAACATCGGGTACGACTGGGTGCTGAGGGGCGAGCTCCCGCCGGGCGCGGACCTGACGTGTTACGCGGACGACACGCTGGTCACGGCCCGGGGGAGTTCGCACAGGGAGGCAGCGTTGCTCGCGACGGCGGCGGTCTCACTCACGGTGAGCCGCATACGGCGCCTCGGCCTGGAGGTGGCCCTCAACAAGTCGGAGGCCATGGTGTTTCATGGCCCCCGGCGGGCGCCGCCGGCCGGATCACACATTGTGGTCGGGGGGGTCCGGATCGCTGTCGAGCCCACCATGAAATATCTGGGATTGGTGCTCGACAGCCGGTGGGACTTCGGACCCCACTTCCGGCGGCTGGCGCCCAAGTTGTTGGGCGCGGCCGGGGCGCTGGCAACGCTGCTTCCCAATCTGGGGGGCCCGAGCGCCGCCTGTAGGCGGCTCTATATGGGGATCGTGCGATCCATGGCGCTCTACGGAGCGCCGATCTGGGCGTCTGACCTGACGGCCGGCAGCATAGCTGTCCTGCGCAAGCCGCAGCGGGCGATGGCCGTCAGAGTCATTCGGGGGTATCGCACGATCTCCTTCGAGGCGGGTTGTGCACTGGCCGGATCACCGCCCTGGGACCTGGAGGCGAAGGTGCTCGCGTCACTGTACCGGTGGCGCGAGGCAACGCGGGAGCGGGGCGAGCGACCGATGCAGCAACAAATCGAGCAGCATCGGTTGCAGCTCCGCGAGGTCCTTGTGGCGGAATGGCGGGTGAGGCTGTCACGCCCTACCGCCGGCCTCAGCACCATCGAGGCGATCCGGCCAGTGCTCGACCGCTGGCTCGGGAGAAGGCACGGCTCCCTGACGTTTCGGGCGACGCAGGTGCTCTCGGGGCATGGTTGCTTCGGGAAGTACCTGTGTCGCATTAACAGGGAGCCGGACGCCCGGTGTCACCACTGCGTCGACTGCCGGGAGGACACGGCGCGGCACACGCTGGCAGAGTGTGCCGCTTGGGAGGAGCCGCGCCGTGCCCTCATCGCCGAAGTAGGCAACGACCTGTCGCTGCCGGCCGTCGTGAACGCGATGGTCGGCGGCGCAGAGTCCTGGGACGCAGTGGTCTCCTTTTGCGAAACGGTCGTCTCGCAGAAGGAGGCTGCGGAAAGGGAGAGAGAGATCTCGACTCTCGACCCGGCCCGCAGCAGACGCACCGGGCGTCGGAGGAGGGCGGACAACGCCCTCTTCCGGCCCCCCTAAATGGGTCCAGGGGCGACGGATTCGGGGACATCCGTCGCCCCCCAACATCAGGACCCGAGAAGGTGGCGCGCGTAGTGTTCCTCGCGCGCCGACCACAGACGTTGCGGGGGGAGTACACCTCACTCCCCCCGCCCGAGACGGGGCCCGCGCAAGCGGGCCGGCACCAGCCGGGGTTGTGGAAGAATAATGTGTTCCCGCGACCCCGGCGTAGGTGTGAGAAGGAACACCGGGGTGGTTTTTAGTCAGTAAGAGTCTGACAGACCCCTCCGCCCGCCCCAGGGCGGAGGACATCCATGAGGATTTTCCACCCCGGGAACAAAAAAAAAAAAAAAAAAAAAAAAAGGTTTAATCTGTTAAAAACTAAATTAGGAAAGCTACAAAAAAAAAAAAAAAAAAAAACAAAAGTTGTATGTATGAAAAATGTATTGTAAGAAAAAAAAATATAAAAAAAAAAAAAAAAATTAAATTGAAACGAACTAACTCTACAAGAGCTAAAAGATGGTTGGAAAACAGAAAAAAAAAAAAAAAAAAAAAAAAACAAAAAAAAAAAAAAAAAAAAACACCACACGTATTATATTTATGTATATATGGCTAGCCATTGCTGGCTAGCCGCAGGTCCGGCGACGAAGGCGTGTTGTGCCGTTGCCCGAATGTGGGGCGCTAGTCCGCCGCCCCAGAATGGGGAGAAAGGCGACAGAGGGGCAGGACGAGATAACTTGTAAAGGAGTCAAGAAGCGACTGCGGTGATAGCGCGTCCACCCAGACGTGCTATGTCCGCAGCCGTCTCCTTGAGATTCGGCCCATATGACTTGATGTCGGTGGGGCCATGGGAGGTGGTGGGTGTCCCTATCTACTATCTAGCGAAACCACAGCCAAGGGAACGGGCTTGGGAGAATCAGCGGGGAAAGAAGACCCTGTTGAGCTTGACTCTAGTCTGGCATTGTAAGGAGACATGAGAGGTGTAGCATAAGTGGGAGATCGTTCGCGCGGTCGTCGCTGAAAAACCACTACTTTCATTGTTTCATTACTTACTCGGTTGGGCGGAAGCGGTGCGCGGTCGATAATATCGGCGGGCGCACGGTGTTTCGTTCCAAGCGTGCAGAGTGGCGACGTGGCGGCAACGCTCGTCGCCGTACAACTCCCGCGTGATCCGGTTCGAGGACACTGCCAGGCGGGTAGTTTGACTGGGGCGGTACATCTGTCAAAGAATAACGCAGGTGTCCTAAGGCCAGCTCAGCGAGGACAGAAACCTCGCGTGGAGCAAAAGGGCAAAAGCTGGCTTGATCCAGATGTTCAGTACGCATAGGGACTGCGAAAGCACGGCCTATCGATCCTTTAGTATAAAGAGTTTTTAGCAAGAGGTGCCAGAAAAGTTACCACAGGGATAACTGGCTTGTGGCAGCCAAGCGTTCATAGCGACGTTGCTTTTTGATCCTTCGATGTCGGCTCTTCCTATCATTGCGAAGCAAAATTCGCCAAGCGTTGGATTGTTCACCCATCAAAAGGGAACGTGAGCTGGGTTTAGACCGTCGTGAGACAGGTTAGTTTTACCCTACTGATGGCTTGTCGTTGCGATAGTAATACTGCTCAGTACGAGAGGAACCGCAGTTTCGGACATTTGGTTCATGCACTCGGCCGAGCGGCCGGTGGTGCGAAGCTACCATCCGCGGGATTATGCCTGAACGCCTCTAAGGCCGAAGCCAGCCTAGCCGAATCCGGCAAGGATATGCTCACTGTGGAGCCCCGAGAGTCGGGAGGCTCTAAACAATGTGACTTTACTAGTCGCGCTTCACCACGTGAGGTGCGACGTCGAAGCCCATTTGGATCGCGGAGATCGATGCTGTCCGTTTAACGCGTGCATCACGGCTCCGAAGGTCCGAATTTACCTCAGTTCGATGTCGGGGCTCGGAATAGTCTGTAGACGACTTCCGTTCCTGGCGGGGTGTTGTGCTCGGTAGAGCAGCGTCGTGCTGCGATCTGTTGAGACTCAGCCCTACGCCAGGTGATTCGTCCGAGGACGATGATCGATCAGTCTTATATATATGTACGACACTGACTGTATTACACTGCTGTTATATGACTATAACGCTCTATTATTACTATTAATTATTATCATAACGTACGACGCGTGCACTGGTCGTGCGTTATGATAGTATTTAGTAGTAGTAATAGTAGTAGTAGTAGTTAGTAATATAACAGTGTGTAATGTATGGATAGTGTGTTGTACGTTATATATGTACGTTATACGAATCCATTAATACACGAACGGCCCCCAATCGACGAACATCCGTAAAATTTTCTAAGTATAGAAAGAAAACAAAAAAAAAAAAAAAAATATTTCCCCCGCCGCTTGCGCGGCGCGAAAAAACCTTACTATTTAATACACGAACGGATCCCGATTTAATACACGAACCACGGGCACCGACAGGCGACAGGCAACTCGTGTCGGTCGTCGCTCACTGCATTCGGTGGGAGGATTTAATACACGAACTTGGCGATGCCGGCTGCGGGCACATTTAATACGCGAACCACATCCCCAGACGGGCACCGACGGGCGACACACCGCTCGTGTCGGTCGTCGCTCACTGCATTCGGTGGGATTTAATTAATACACGAACTTGGCGGTGCCGGCTGCGCACACATTTAACACGCGCACCGACAGGCGACACACCACACGTGTCGGTCGTCGCTCACTGCATTATGATGAAGAATATTATGATAAAGCAAGCACTTGTTACCCGGATTTAATACACGAACCTGCGGCTGCCGTCTGCGCACACATCTGACACGCAACGGCAGGCGACGCACGCAACACTGGTTCACTCACTGAATTCTTTCACAACCCACATTACTAACAGTCATTGATCGATGTAATATAATTACAAATACACATACACATTCACACTCATATAATATTATACAAAATTATATTATAAAATCTCACTCAGGACCAAAGTATATGTATTTGCCTGGGGGTGAAAGGGGTCGAAATTGGGGGGTTTGTGTGATTATAACAACAATAATTGTATAATTGTAAGGTCATCGGTCACGCACTCACGACAACAAAAGGACCTAAAACTTTCGAGGGGTCATTTGGGGGGGGGGCTCGTTCCTTTTTTTTTTGTTCCACTTACATAAGCAATAGTCACATCACGGCCGGGAGGTGACGTCGTAACGCGGCATGAGGCAGTGGTGTGGGGGGCGGGGGGGGAGGGGGTGCTCGTCGCCTACCCCCTTGTGCTCTGGGGTCATGGGGGGTCTAGGATTATTCACTCACTCGGACCCACAAGACACTTGCGCTTGCACTTGCATATTGTATCATGTTCGTTGGTACGGTCACCAATCCGCCCGATCGCATCGATTCGTCGCTTCGCATATGTGTCATGCGACGCGACGTCCTAGCAAACGGACGGAGCGCGCGGGCGACTGAGACGACGACGCGCGGACCGAAGAAAAATAAGTTTGATAAAAATTGAAGTTTTTTCGGTGTGTCGTGTTGTGGGTGGTGGTGTGTTCTGTTCCTCTCTCGTGTTTGGTGTTGTGTGTGGTGTGGATTTTTATAAGTGGGACTATGTGAACTGATTTAGCGGGGCTGGCCGCCGAGTGTGTTTTGCTATAAGAGAGCGCGTTTTGTTTTGTCATACGAAGCAAGCGGCGCCCCGGTTGAATGCACGACGCGGTTTGTGTTCGTTTGTTGTTTACATTCTCACCACTGTCTCGCTGCGCACTGACTGGATGGTGGGAGAGGAGGAGGACGAGAAGATAGGTGTGGTGTGGTTGGTGGTTGTGTGGAGTTTACAAAACTGTGTGGACCGACGGATCGTGTTTTATGCGTGTCCGTAAAGCGGTCGTTGTATGAAATAATTTGAACGGCGTGACGTAGACCGGCGCTCGGACGCGTTTAGTGTTCGTCACGTCTGATGAGTTTATGCTCTTTATGATCCATCATGTGAGGCGCTCTATAGATTCCGGGCGGAATCGTATATGATGTCGCGAATGTGTTAACAAATTTTACACACGTGGACTCGTCTCGGTACGAACGTTCCAAATGGGGGCTTTTCTGTTCATGTACATCATGAACGTCAACGCCCTTATGCACGCGCAGCGCGTCTGGCGCGTTGAGATATATGCGTCCAGACGTTCGCGCGTGCGACCCAAAAATTCAAAAACAGAGCTCGCCCGTGTGCGTTTTGCGTCTTTAAGATCGCGAACGCTCGGGAATGAGGATTCTATGCGCGCCACGCCGTAGACGCTCTCACCATATCACGCGTGGTTGGTGCCTGTGTCTGTGTGCGGGGCGCGTGTCGATCTCTTATAACGAGGCTCCCTGGTTGATCCTGCCAGTAGTTATATGCTTGTCTCAAAGATTAAGCCATGCATGTCTCAGTGCAAGCCGTATTAAGGCGATACCGCGAATGGCTCAATATATCAGTTTTGGTTCCTTAGATCTTACTCAGTTACTTGGATAACTGTGGTAATTCTAGAGCTAATACATGCAATCAGAACTCTGACCAGTGATGGGATGAGTGCTTTTATTAGATCAAAACCAATCGACGGAGGGCCTCGCGTCCGAAGTCGTTAATTTTGATGAATCTGGATAACTTTTGCCGATCGCATGGTCCAGTACCGGCGACGCATCTTTCAAATGTCTGCCTTATCAACTTTCGATGGTAGTTTCTGCGACTACCATGGTTGTCACGGGTAACGGGGAATCAGGGTTCGATTCCGGAGAGGGAGCCTGAGAAACGGCTACCACATCCAAGGAAGGCAGCAGGCGCGCAAATTACCCACTCCCGGCACGGGGAGGTAGTGACGAAAAATAACGATACGGGACTCTTACGAGGCCTCGTAATCGGAATGAGTACACTTTAAATATTTTAACGAGGAACAATTGGAGGGCAAGTCTGGTGCCAGCAGCCGCGGTAATTCCAGCTCCAATAGCGTATACTAAAATTGTTGCGGTTAAAAAGCTCGTAGTTGCATTTGTGCGCCGCGCTGTCGGTGCACCGCATCCGCGGTGATACTGACACGTCTGCGGAGCATATCGTCGGTGAGCCGTCGGTCAAACGTCGGTTCAATATCAAAATCCTATCGCGGTGCTCTTCAATGAGTGTCGAGGTGGGCCGACAATTTTACTTTGAACAAATTAGAGTGCTCAAAGCGGGCTCAAAATGCTGCTTGAATATTTCGTGCATGGAATAATAGAATATGATCTCGGTTCTATTTTGTTGGTTTTCAGAACTCCGAGGTAATGATTAATAGGGATAACTGGGGGCATTCGTATTGCGACGTTAGAGGTGAAATTCTTGGATCGTCGCAAGACGAACATCAGCGAAAGCATTTGCCAAAGGTGTTTTCATCAATCAAGAACGAAAGTTAGAGGTTCGAAGGCGATTAGATACCGCCCTAGTTCTAACCGTAAATATGTCATCTAGCGATCCGCCGACGTTACTACAATGGCTCGGCGGGCAGCTTCCGGGAAACCAAAGATTTTGGACTCCGGGGGGAGTATGGTTGCAAAGCTGAAACTTAAAGGAATTGACGGAAGGGCACCACCAGGAGTGGAGCCTGCGGCTTAATTTGACTCAACACGGGAAATCTCACCAGGCCCGGACACCGGAAGGATTGACAGATTAACAGCTCTTTCTTGATTCGGTGGGTGGTGGTGCATGGCCGTTCTTAGTTGGTGGAGCGATTTGTCTGGTTAATTCCGGTAACGAACGAGACTCTAGCCTGCTAAATAGGCGTCGTCATTTAGGTGTGCGTGGCTCCGGTCACGCAACTCACTGGCGACGTATTAAAATTCTTCTTAGAGGGACCGGCGGCTTCGAGCCGCACGAGATTGAGCAATAACAGGTCTGTGATGCCCTTAGATGTCCTGGGCCGCACGCGCGCTACACTGAAGGAATCAGCATGTTCTCCCTGGCCTAGAGGCCCGGGCAACCCGCTGAAACTCCTTCGTGCTGGGGATTGGGGTTTGCAATTATCCCCCATAAACGAGGAATTCCTAGTAAGCGCGAGTCATAAGCTCGCGTTGATTACGTCCCTGCCCTTTGTACACACCGCCCGTCGCTACTACCGATTGAATGATTTAGTGAGGTCTTCGGACCGACACGCGGTGGCTTCACGGCCGTCGGCGTTGCTGGGAAGTTGACCAAACTTGATCATTTAGAGGAAGTAAAAGTCGTAACAAGGTTTCCGTAGGGGAACCTGCGGAAGGATCATTAACGTTTGCAACGCTATGCGTTAACGTAAATACAATCCAAAAACAAACGAAACACACAGAGAGAATCGAAACGCGCGCTTCTGCTAGCCGAAGCGCGACGCGTAGTGCGCCGTCTGTATGTAGTGTCCGACGACACGACGACTGACGGTGCGCTTGCGTCGCGCCTCTGGCCGGCGTCGTGTGCGTCGTTCTCGCGTCGCGTCCTCGCACGGTATGTAGACTGGTCTAAAAACCCGCACCACGAGTACCGTTGGACGTGTTCGTCAATACATTCGTCCCTCATACTGCGGTGGGATCATTTTTTTTTTTTTTTATAAAAAAATTTTTTTTATATATATATTCGATTTGTTTATGTAACATATAATATGATAAGACATAGTATCTCATTCCATGCGGTAATATGTTTATTGTAAACTATTACCCTGGACGGTGGATCACTTGGCTCGCGGGTCGATGAAGAACGCAGTTAACTGCGCGTCATAGTGTGAACTGCAGGACACCGCTGCCGGGTTCCGGAATAGGAACCGGATTCCCTTTCGCTCAAAGGGCGTTATTTATCATTGAACATACCACGATTGATGATATATCTTTTTGAAAAAAACACGCCACATCGACATAAGATTTCTCCTTGAGCTTAGGATCGACTGACTCGCGAGCAACTACTGTTCACGCGAAACCCTTCTCCACGTCAGTCCTCCAGGGCCTCGCTGGAGTATTTGCTACTACCACCAAGATCTGCACCGACGGAGGCTCCAGGCGGGCTCACGCCCAGACCCTTCTGCGCTCTCCGCCGCGCACGTCCTACTCGTTACGGCTTAATGACGTCACAAAGAACGTCGCACATGCCCGTAACGGTAGTGTATAGGCAAAACGCTTCAGCGCCATCCATTTTCAGGGCTGGTTGCTTCGGCAGGTGAGTCGTTGCACACTCCTTAGCGGATTCCGACTTCCATGGCCACCGTCCTGCTGTCATGAGCGACCAACGCCTTTCATGGTGTCCCATGAGCGTTTTTTAGGCGCCTTAACACTACGTTTGGTTCATCCCACAGCGCCAGTTCTGCTTACCAAAATTGGCCCACTTGGCACCGTCATCAGATCTCCGGCTTCATCGTTCGAGTAAGCCGGAGTACTCACCCATTTAAAGTTTGAGAATAGGTTGAGGTCGTTTCGGCCCCACGCGACGCGCGCGTCGATGCCGTCGGCTTCGGTCGGTAGGCACGGGTCGCGTCCGTCGACGTCCGCGGACGGCGTGCACTTCTCTCTTAGTAAATACATCGCGACCCGTTCGATGTCGGTCTAAGCGCCGTACGGGAGCCCCGATGCCCCTTAACGGGGGTAGTGGGACCGCGACGGTGGCCGACCGGCCGTCGGACGGTAGTTTTGACGAATCGCGCACGCGTTTTAGACGCGTCCGGCCCGACGCAAGTCAACGTCGTATCCTGTGTCTACGCCTTAGTCTTAAGCTTCTTTTTAATTAAATTCACGTTATCGCACTCTTTTATATCGTCCGGCAATCCATTGGACAGCTGTGCGCCTTCAAATAATATTGTCTTTCTACCGTAATTAGTGCGTACACTGATGACTTCAAGTTACATACTATTACCTATACGTATCTATACATAAACATGTTGGCCTATGTTTGCTGATTCGTAACATTTTTCTTGTTTTGTGTGTATGGCTGAAAACGTTTGGCAAGGACTAGGGCTGATAGGGTTCTGTCTTCGTTTTGTACTGGCTGCACAGGCACACACACTCCACAGCGAAAAGTACTTATGTCAATATTATCACTACAAGTAAGTACCTATGCCAACATTTAAAGGGAATAACGTGTGTAGGAGTGTACCTACATAGGTATCTTATTGTAGCATATATATAAAAGTACTCTATGATTGTAGCTATAGGTACTTCTTACTTTATTGGTCAGTCTACATTATGGATAATCATTCATTTGTTGTGTAGACACAAATTAGTAGCCTATGTGAGGTTAGCTATTTATTGCAGTTAAAATAATGATTGAACTTAAATTAGTATGTCAACTTCAACCTCACATAACCACTGAAATTGTAAATTGATATTTTTGTTCGTACAGAAGTCCTGAAACAAACTATAATAACAACTTACTACAAAAATTAATCAAAATACTTTTGCAGACGGTGTTAAAGCTGTAAATACAGGAATGGAACACAAATACCAACAATAATCTAGTTGACTCTAGGTGGAACTCCTTACAAAGACGTTTTTGTGCAGGACGTGGAAAACCAATCTTCTATATTAATAATTATTGAACGTAAGCTATACGACGCAGTTATGAATCAAGCGGCAACTCTCATAATTATGATTAATTTCCTAGGACAGACTATCTACCTACATAGCCACATCACTTATTTTATGTACATACACTTAGCTAACTAATGTTTACTATTGTAACTTGGCACTAAATAAAGATGACATAATACAACCCACAGCAAGGACTAGGCCGATAGCTTCTGTTCAACCATGTCATGGAACAATAACAAAAGCATTATTGGCAAACTAGGCATCTACTTTATTAAAACAGAAAATAATTTGATTTTGTTTTTGAACTGTAGGAAAGTCCCCATGAATGATGGTGCCCCATTGCTGTAGCTTCGGCTCCTGCTGCTGTTTACTTCTGACATCAATGCTACTAGTACTCCACTACTGAAACTATGAATTGAAGATTCTCATGTTTCTCAAGTACAAACTACTAGTTGCTAATTTAGCTAAAAGTGCCGTATCATAGTGCCTAACCACAGAGTGTATTAAGATTGTTATTTTTGCCTTCCCAAGTTTTCGACGGAAGAAGGACCGACGTGCCTTAGATTTTTATTTGATTGAGATTACTAGTCATGCTGTATTGTTGTGTTGTCAAATCAAATCAAATCAAAAGTCATTTATTCAAATTAGGCTGAGAGTCAGTACTTTTCGAACGTCAAAATTACATAAGACAGTCCCCCAAAACGCCCGCCCTTCACCACTTCCTAGTGCTTTAGCTGGGAAGAAGAAGTGGCGCAACAAACTCCCCAGCAGCACAGCTGTCTGTTTAGTTAGAAAACCATTGAATTATATAATTTTAAGATAATCAAAGAATAAAAACCGAAACACAAAAAAAAAACATATTAAATTATCTGCCATATTTAAGCTAGCCACGCCAATATACCCAAAACAGAAACCAATAAAAAAATCAAGGAAAAAAACAACATAACATAATACACAAATAAAAGCCTCCAGGCATAAGGGGCGTGACATCTTACATATGCATGTTGGGTCCTAGATTTCTAACATTCGGTAAGGCGAACTTTACACATTTAGTTTTCTTAGCATTGAGAACTAGGTTATTTGACGTAAACCAATCCGTAACCATTGAGAGTGCACTGTTTACGTCGTCAAACTCTTGTCTATTCCTGTCTACTTTAAAAATAAGAGAGGTATCATCTGCAAACAGTACAACGTCACAGATATCATTTAAATAGAATGGTAAATCATTGATATACACTAAGAACAAGAATGGACCTAGTATTGAGCCTTGAGGAACACCTTTTTTTTTTTTTTTTGTTCCCGGGGTGGAAAATCCTCATGGATGTCCTCCGCCCTGGGGCGGGCGGAGGGGTCTGTCAGACTCTTACTGACTAAAAACCACCCCGGTGTTCCATCTCACACCTACGCCGGGGTCGCGGGAACACATTATTCTTCCACAACCCCGGCTGGCGCCGGCCCACTTGCGCGGGCCCCGTCTCGGGCGGGGGGAGTGAGGTGTACTCCCCCCGCAACGTCTGTGAGCGGCGCGCGCGGAACACTACGCGCGCCGCCTACTCGGGTCCTGATGTTGGGGGGCGACGGATGTCCCCGAATCCGTCGCCCCTGGACCCATTTAGGGGGGCCGGAAGAGGGCGTTGTCCGCCCTCCTCCGACGCCCGGTGCGTCTGCTGCGGGCCGGGTCGAGAGTCGAGATCTCTCTCTCCCTTTCCGCAGCCTCCTTCTGCGAGATGACCGTTTCGCAGAAGGAAACCACCGCGTCCCAGGACTCGGCGCTGCCGACCATCGAACTCACTAGGGTCGGCAGCGACAAGTCACTGCCTACTTCTGAGATGAGGGCACGGCGCGGCTCCTCCCAAGCGGCACACTCTGCCAGCGTGTGCCGCGCCGTGTCCTCCCGGCAGTCGACGCAGTGGTGACACCGGGCGTCCGGCTCCCTGTTAATGCGACACAGGTACTTCCCGAAGCAACCATGCCCCGAGAGCACCTGCGTCGCCCGAAACGTCAGGGAGCCGTGCCTTCTCCCGAGCCAGCGGTCGAGCACTGGCCGGATCGCCTCGATGGTGCTGAGGCCGGCGGTAGGGCGTGACAGCCTCACCCGCCATTCCGCCACCAGGACCTCGCGGAGCTGCAACCGATGCTGCTCGATTTGTTGCTGCATCGGTCGCTCGCCCCGCTCCCGCGCTGCCTCGCGCCACCGGTACAGTGACGCGAGCACCTTCGCCTCCAGGTCCCAGGGCGGTGATCCGGCCAGTGCACAACCCGCCTCGAAGGAGATCGTGCGATACCCCCGAATGACTCTGACGGCCATCGCCCGCTGCGGCTTGCGCAGGACAGCTATGCTGCCGGCCGTCAGGTCAGACGCCCAGATCGGCGCTCCGTAGAGCGCCATGGATCGCACGATCCCCATATAGAGCCGCCTACAGGCGGCGCTCGGGCCCCCCAGATTGGGAAGCAGCGTTGCCAGCGCCCCGGCCGCGCCCAACAACTTGGGCGCCAGCCACCGGAAGTGGGGTCCGAAGTCCCACCGGCTGTCGAGCACCAATCCCAGATATTTCATGGTGGGCTCGACAGCGATCCGGACCCCCCCGACCACAATGTGTGATCCGGCCGGCGGCGCCCGCCGGGGGCCATGAAACACCATGGCCTCCGACTTGTTGAGGGCCACCTCCAGGCCGAGGCGCCGTATGCGGCTCACCGTGAGTGAGACCGCCGCCGTCGCGAGCAACGCTGCCTCCCTGTGCGAACTCCCCCGGGCCGTGACCAGCGTGTCGTCCGCGTAACACGTCAGGTCCGCGCCCGGCGGGAGCTCGCCCCTCAGCACCCAGTCGTACCCGATGTTCCACAGGAGCGGTCCCACGACCGATCCCTGTGGAACACCGCACGACACTTGGCGCTGGTTTCCGCCATCACGTCCCATGTAGGTGACACACCTCCCAGCCAGATAAGCCCCAACGATGCGGCAGAGGTAGAGAGGCACCCGATGATAACGTAGTGCCTCCCGTATGCAGCTCCAGGGCAGGGTGTTGAAGGCGTTGGAGATGTCCAAGGACACCGCCACCACCACCCCGCCCCGGGACACTGTTTCCTCCGCCAGGACTCTCACCCTCGACACAGCGTGGATGGTAGAGCGCCCATGCCGAAAGCCGAACTGGCTCTCGTCCAGGTCCGGCCCCTCTCTGCACAAGTGGCCGACGAGGCGGGCTGCGAGTATGCGCTCGAACAGCTTGCCCACCTCGTCGAGCAGCACTATGGGCCGGTACGCAGACGGCGAGTCGGCAGGGCGCCCCGCCTTCCTGAGCAGGACCAGACGTCCAATCTTCCACAGACTGGGAAACTGGCCCCGCTCAAGGCACGCTGTGTAGAGTCCTCTCAGTTGGGGCTCCAACTCCTTCAGAGAGAGGGACAAAGCCAGGCCGTGAATTCCATCGGGCCCCGGAGCCACGTTCTTGGCCCGGAGCCGCATCACGGCCGCCCTCATCTCTGCCTGTGTCACCTCTGGGACGCTGATGGCGTTCTCCTCCTCCTCCTCTGCAGACTCTGCGGCTGCGGGCAAAGCCATCGGCGGCGGAACATGCTCCGCTCTCACCGGGAAGAGGGCTGCTACCACTTCCTGCAGCAGCTCGGGTTGGAGACTCTCCGTAAGTGGGGGCGCCGCGGCTCGAAGCCCGGATGATTTCACACCATCGACATCTACACATTGGAACCTATTGTGTAAATAAGAATTTATTACGTTGAGAGCTTCGTTTTGGACACCGTAATGACGTAGTTTACGCAAAAGCGTGTCATGGTGCACGCAATCAAAGGCTTTAGAGAGATCACAGAAAACTCCAATAGCATTTTGCGATTTTTCCCATGCATTAAATATGTGTTTCAGCAGAGCAACACCCGCATCTCTAGTTGAACGTCCTTTTGTAAAGCCATATTGTTCATTATGAAGGAGGCTATTTAAATTAAAATGTCTTAGCAACTGCTTAAGTATTAACTTTTCAAATATTTTGCTAAATGCTGGTAAGATAGAAATAGGCCTGAAATTTCCAATGTTATTTTTTTTACCAGATTTAAATAATGGTATGACTTTACTACTCTTCATGAGGTCAGGAAAAGTTCCTGTATCAACACATTTATATTGACACAGTTTAATTGAGATGCCCCAGTAATCACCAGTGTTTTTAGATTTAAGTGCGTTAAAGACGTTAATTACATCATTAGGCGTTACATGTTCGAAGCTAAATATGCGAGTACATTTTGGCACACTACTATTCAAAAGATTCAGCTTTAGACGGGGACGAATTTAAGGAGCAAGTCGTAGTTATAGGTATATTGGCAAAAAACTCATTAAAAGCCTCAGCTACGTCAGCTGCCTTATTAACTAATTTGTTATCCACCATAATTTCAAGTTGATTTTCTTGTTTAACCGACTTACCCGTTTCATTGTTAATAATTTTCCAAGTGGTTTTTAATTTATTATTGGAATTTTTAATTGAATCGCTTAAAAATTTTGATTTAGCAAAAACTCAAATCTTTTTAAATAATTTTGAATATTTTTTTACATACTCTAGGAAAGGAGTATCAAACCTGTATTTCAAACCATATAACTCGTATAGTCTCGCTCTACTTTTATAAATACCTGGAGTAGCCCATTGGTTGAAGCCAACGGAGGTGCCATTAATGTTAATGGTTTTTGTCTTGAAAATAGATTGGTATTCTTTTTGCACAACATCAAAAAGGGCTCCGTATATTTCATTAGAATTTTCGTGTTCTACTAACGATGGTGTAATTCTATGAGCTATATTATTTTTAAACTTGTTACAACGACTAGCTGTATATGGCCTGCATTCAAGTTTATGCGGCTTTTTAGGTAATGACATCGGGAACCTAGCTAATAAACCACAGTGGTCGGACGTTAAGTCACTTAACACTAATTTAGTTTTGGCATCACAATTAGTAAACATATTATCAAGACAAGTTGATGAAGATGCCGTGATCCTAGTTGGTTCAAAAAACAAGTTAATTAAATTATAAGACCTAAACAGATTGAGAAGTCTAATACTTAATGGAGTAACATCTAAAATATTAATATTAAAATCTCCACATAAAATTATACTCTTATTACTTGTTTTTAACCTATTGAAAGAATCCTCCATTACCGATTCAAAACTAATTAAATCACCAGAAGGGGGTCGATAAACGCAAATTATAACGTATCGCTCGAGTTCAACACAAGACAACTAAATAGTGCGCTCAATTGAGAGATTAACTAAATCTAAACGTTGTTTACATTTCAACTTGTTTGAGACAATAACTAAAGAGCCACCGCGAATGGCACTTTTCCTTACAAATGCGCTTTGTACCGTGAAATTATCATCATTAATAAACACTACTTCATGTTCCTTCAACCAGTGTTCAGTCAAACATAACACCTGAACATCATAGTTCTCCATAAATAAACTTAACTCTAGCTCTTTGCCGGACAGACCCTGCATATTTTGATGTACAACATTCAACATATGCGGCTCACCCGTTGTCGCACCTAATAGTTTAAACTACAAGGCGTATCAAAAGTAGTATTAGTACCACTACTAACTGTAATCGATTGTACACTACATGTACCCTTGTCACTGTGTAAATTGTATGCTAAAAGATTAGCAATTTGTCTCCTACATCTAGGTGGCAAATACATTGTATAATTTGTCAGTTTGTAATCAGTAATAAATTGATTACAATCAAAATATAAAATAATGTCACTATAACGGCAAGTCCTATTATAAATGAACATATTTAAATGATAAATGTGCCTATTTTGCTCATCAGCCAAATACTGAGAATAAGGCAAAGCACAGAAAATAAATTTACAATTATTAGTCTCATTGAGATGTAACATCAAATGGACACATTCAGTAATGTCCTTTTTTCTTACAGATAAGTTATCCCCATATAATATTATAAAAGTTGAACCGGGGTTAATTTTTGTCAATCTAATATTACAAATTAATTGGCTAATACTGGCACCGGGTAAACAATTATTAATAACATAATGTTGTGAACACTGATTAAATATACTACCAAAACCTTGACCAAATTTGTCAGAGAATACATATGTAGTGTGTTGTTGTGTGTTGTAAGGGCGTAACTGAAATGTTTAGGTAACCCTAAGCTTGGAAATAAATGTTTTAGACTGTGCTGAAACTATACTAGAAGCAGAAGGTGAAGTTTTCATAATATTGAATATGAATAAATACTTAACTTCAAAATCTTACAAGTTCAAGCGCTATCGCATTCCCGGTCAAGTGGGTTACCACAACTATGAAGGGCTTTTATGTTTTTTTTTTGTTCCGCTTAACTCATTTAAAAATTCCATAACACGTTTAGAATTTCTTCTTGTGGTAACAACCATTATGTAATATTTCAGACATTATGCCAAGGTGCACAAAAAAATATTGTAATGAGCCCAAGCGATTTTAACTTTAGACATTATTTTCTGTTCCTTGAATTAAACGAACAAGACCGTTTGAGTTTAATCAAAACTTTGTCCAGAATCCGACCTTCCAGAACCTTTTAAGGTTTAGAACAAGTTTTACGTAATAGGTTCCACCTGTCTGCAGTCAACTGTGTCAAGTCAATTCAATAGCGTGGCGCTCAGGTTATCACATTAATTGAAACCACGTTTTCTTTATTTTGTATTTTAAACAAACACAATTAAGCAGGTGAAAGACCCGGCCGGCAAAATAAAAAGGCCGTAAAAATTAGAAAAAGTGCTCGTTGCATAGAATCTCAGGGTGAGTAATGATAATGGAACATCTGGATGTTGCATTGTCGGCACACAACACAATAATTATACAACTATTCCTGGAACAATAAACAAAATAAAGATGGGGGGTGCCTACCAATTGGTTTTACCAAAAAATTTAAGCCATTGACGTTTTTTAAAAACCTTTTTTTTTCGTGTTTAATTTTACCCTCAGTCAATGAAAGTATGGTATATTGTATCTTTTTAAAGGGAACTCTTCTTCAAAATTCATTGGCGTCCCATGTGTAAAATTATCAAACCCCTCACTTAAAAGAAGTTTTTTTCTCTCAGTAACCTAATCGCCACTCTGTAATGTTATTTGTTAATACGGTATTTTCTAAGACTTGTTTGTTTCAAAGCATAGGACGGTCACCGACGCTGCCACCAGCAACGCCGGAGCCACCTGCGACGCCATCGCGGTTATTTGGGCAATATTGAGGCTCTCATCGTGTAAAGTGATGATGCGAGCTCTGTCGACCATTGATAAATTTCTTCTCGAACTCATGTTAAATCTCAAATTGTTAACAAGACAAGACGCGACAAAATGGGTAGGAACGCAAGTTGTAACTGAAGTAATATAGCATTTCACGTTTAAGAAAAAAATACATCTTTCATTCTTAAATCAAACAAAAACAATCACCATAAAAAAGGGTCCTTCCTAAGAGACATTCTTCATCATTGGTCAAACTAAAACAATTAACATTCGGTCACCCTTCATTCATTGGTGTTCACTATTTGGTACAGAAATAAACATTTTGTATTTGTATTGTATTGGTCAAACAGAAAAAGGGCGAGATAACCTACGATTTCAACGTGCAGCCGAAAATGTTTTGAAAAGGGTCTTGCGTGGGTGTCCTCGATAGTACATTAATACACCTTACTACTGAACAATAACTAGTCGATAAAAATAAAATGGCTGGCGTACAACGTACCCCACCGAATACGCCAAAAAATGCAGCAAACCAACTGACCCTAACACAGACTCAATCCGAACCTGATCTTAAGTCGGCAATCGAGGATAGCACTCATGTCACACAAACAGAAATAAACGCGCTCGACAAGAGAAAACACATCAGAGCGGTGCAGCATTGAGTTCTCAAGAGATAGAAGACAAACTTGTTGCTTGGCAGAAGGAACGTGACACTAGTGCCACAAAATTAACAAAGACCATATCGGAACAGACGATTTTAATATCTAAGCTCAAAACAGCAAAATTCAAGCATCCAACATAGAGATTAGACTTCAAACGAAGAGATCATGAAATCGATGACATTTATGAACAACAATTTCGAGGATATGAAAAGAGAAGTTGAGGACCTAAGAAGGGAACGGCAGGAACAACAGGTGTATGTAGAAAATTTTGAGAAAAATATTCACGACATGCAACTCATGTCACGCTCTTCGGGTATTGAAATTCGAAACATTCCAACAGAAACTGATGAGAATAACGCTAGTCTCATTACAACCGTTTGTTACATAGGCAGGCGATTTGGAGTCGACCTAGCTGAACCCGAGTTTCGCGACATCTACCGTCTACCACGGAAATCGACCAATTCTGCAACACCACGCCCAATTATTGCCGAATTTACCTCAGTTCAATCCAAACATTCATTAATTTCAGCTGTCAATAAACATATTTTAATCCGTTCAGAAAAATGTCTTCAGGCTGTACCCACCACCAGTCTGTGACTAGTTATAAAGGTCCTTATAAATATTAATTCCATTATTTCTAATTTGTTTTCAAGTCTAAATCTTAGTGAATGTATACACAAATCACACACACATACAAACCCTATTCAGTAACCCTCAATACTCCACCATTTCACAAATAATATGCATCAACCACATACTAAATGACATTCCCTTATCATCACATACACCACAGAGCGCCGTCCCTGATATTTTAGTGGTTCTGGTAGGAACCCTCAACGAAACAAGCAACAATAAACTTAGTGATAACATTAATCTCAATTCCAATGGCTACTATAAATAATATTAATGAAGAGCTAGACAGGAACTTCATTCACACAGAAAATTCATTTTTATTAAATCCAGAGAACTGCGTTAAATTTTCAAAGCATAATAACACTAAAATACTCCACATCAATATACGCAGTATAAGTAAAAACTTCGATGGTCTTCAAACACTTATCTATACCACTAAAGTTGATTTCGATGTTATTGTCCTGTCTGAGTGTTGACTGAGAAAAGTAAGTAACATATCGATAATCGACGGATATCAATCACACTATTCCTCAAATAACTCTAATCAAAACGAAGGCGTTGTAATCTACCTAAAAACCCAAACTTCCGCAACTGTACACGAACCCAAAATTGTAAATGGAAACTGTCTTTTAGGCAAAATAGAACCGGGACTTGCGATTGTGGCAGTTTACAGGTCTCCCTTGTACAACAGCAGAGATCAATTTGAAAGTTTTCTGAATAGCTTAAATGATGCCTACAATGATCTATCTAGTTATCAGAACGTCGTCCTTGTTGGTGATCTGAATATCGATATCAGGGAAGACAACAGAAACGACCGTAGCTTGGACTATCTTATCCTAAACGCCTCTCATGGACTATCACCTACCCATCTACTACCAACCAGATTAGAAAACTGTATAGACCACTTTCTCATAAAGACAAAATTAGACACTACCACCTTAATTCTGGAATCACACATTACTGACCACAAACCGATAGTGCTATTACTTAAATACACAAACCCTACACGAAACACGAAAACCACTGTATCTCGTACAAACTACGACGCTATGAAAGACGAATAGGAGAATACAAGTTTTGCAGATATATACAGGACCCATCATAACAAAAATGAAACCAACTAGCAATCAGGACCCCCTCTCAAAAGAACAGAAATAGCTTGTAAAAGTGACAACACAAAACATCTTGTAACCCGGTTGGCCACCGTGGAAGAGTATGACCACTACCCTCCAAGGAATATTCCTACGATTACTCAACAAAACCATAGCCTTAAAAAGAGGCTCTATGTGGCAACGTACAATGTCAGGTCCCTATCCTCTTACGAGCGACTATTGGAACTGCAGGAAGCCTTAATAGGGGTGAAGTACAATATCATTGGCATTTCAGAGGTTAGATGCCTTGGTAGTAAAATAGAAGAAAATGAAGAATTCATACTATGTTATATGGGAGAGACTCCAGGAAAACATGGCGTCGGCTTTCTAATAAATGTATCTCTAAAACATTACGTTGAAAGCTTTACTGCGGTCACAGAAAGAGTTGCTTTATTGAATCTCAATATACAAGTATACAACATAAGCATAATACAGGCCTACAGAGTCAGCAGATGAGGAGGAGATCAACGAATTTTACAAATCCTTAGATAAAGCCTTAGATTTCGCCCATAAAACATAATTATAATGGGAGATTTCAATGCAAAGATTGGTCAACCCCTAAAAGACGAATATTTAATAACAAAAAGATATGGATATGGAAAAAGAAACGAAAGAGGACAAAGACTGATTAAATTTGCTTTTGAAAATAAACTATCGATTATCAACACATAGGTAGTTCAAGAAAAAACCAAATCGTAAATGGACGTGGCAATCTCCGAACGGTCAGTATAAAAATGACATAGACTACATTACATCTAACCAACCAATAATATTTCAAAATATAGAAACATTAAACTTAAACTATCCATCAGACCATAGAATAGTCAGAAGCACAATTTACTCTGTCAAAACCACAAAAGAGTAGAGTGACATATACAAACAAACAAAAAAGTACTCTAAAAATGACGGCCGGCCATGTTGCCCGTTATGTGGATAACAGGTGGACCATAAATGTCACTACATGGAAGGGCCCGCCAGGCAAACGCCGAGTAGAGGAGACCCTACATGAGATGGGAGGATGATATAAAGAAGACAGCAGGAACAAACTGCACCCTAATTGCGTAATACACAATCAATCGGAATCTGAATCGTTTTGAAACAGATTGCTAATACATTGCTTCATAAGTTCGATAAAAAAATCTGCTCAACAATGTAAATAACGCAATGAATGTTGTTGAACTGTCAAAATACAACAGATTAGTCGTAATCGTTTACGAAAATGTGTTCCGCAATTAGGCTGCTGGTTAATATCAGCAAAAAATAGAGATACATGGAAAGCCTTCGAGGAGGCCTTTACCTGAGAGGGGTCCATGCTAATTAGAATTATACTATACAATAACATAAACTACTATGTAATAATTATGAAATAAAAGTATTTAAGTTAACAAATAATAAAAGAAAAAATGTATAAACAATAATGAAATATATTCTAATCAAATTTTAATGTAAGGTATGTTATATAATTAAATGTTATATTTTTGTAATATTACTTAGCTAACTCATTATTATAAACGCATGTGAAACAATATCAAAACAAAAATCTATTGATTTTACGTAAAAGTATTTATTTAATGATTGCGTATAGTAGTAAGCTACTGGTTGTTTGTAATTTTTCCTTAACCCCTTTAACCATGAACACCAATACATGATTGGCAGCTGAGTCATGGTGATGTCGTGATGTGGAACGCGTGCGCGTTGCCCCAAATTTTTGACAGATTGAGACTTTGATAAGAATGCGAACGTTCTTATAAATACGGGAGCAATTCCCATTAACAACCGATTGGTATGCCAAACAACCCACGAGTTGCGCAGCGTGCTGGTCAATCGGGGGCGGGTCTAAATCGCACAGTGGTTTGATTAGTACAAGCTAGCCAGACAAAATTATTTATTGGGGCATTTTGCTTCGAACGACTTTCTTGTGATGTTCTGATGGGGTTTTAGCGAAAAACATAAAAAAAGAATGCAGGGACACATGTACCAACAAAACAAAACATGACAATAGATATTTCGTGTATTGACTGACAGATAGCAAATAAAAAAATTAACAACAGGCCTATTAAACAGTCATAAAAGACTCAACTGTTAATAACTTAGCCACTAACTAGGTACATAAAAGGACATCATTATTACTAATTTACAATATTTTGTAACTTAAATAACAGGTAGATAAATGACTCAACTGTTAATAACTTAGCCACTAATTACATAAAAGGACATAATTACTACTAATTTACAATATTTTTTTAACTTAAATGGCAGGTAGATAAAAAACAATAATTTTCAACTAATTTTTCAATTAACGTTAGATAATAAACACAGTTCAGCAATTCATTAGTACAACAGTGTTTACAACTCTTATTTATTCTACATCACTAAACTCTTCTTCTGAAGAATCTTCTATATTATAATCTGTTACACTAATACTTACATTTGAACTTATAATCTACAGAATTATTATTAATTCTAAAACCTCGGAAGGAAGTTTACTAGTCGGCTTTTTGGGAACTTCTCTAAGACCATTTATTACAGGATCAGATGTGATTAGCAGCATGTTAAGTAAATCCCTATTCGTGGCAATACGTTAATGTTTTCGTGTATTGTGCTCCCGGAATCTTCTATAATCTTTATTGCGTGCTTCATGAGCTTTCTCGGAAAGCTGCCCGATAGGTAGAAGAGCCGATTCAACAATATCTACACTGCACAAGAATTTTGTGCACAGTAACAGGCATGTAATACCACGAATAGAGACTAAGATACAATTTGTTTGTGTCCTGTGTAAGAGAATGAAATTTAACAACATCAATATCGTAACCCGATGCCAAAGTTCTAAGAATAGTTCCAAATTTCTTGATTAGTGTCACATCTAACCCTGTAATATCTGAAGTCTGTTCAGGATTCTCAAAAAATCGCCGAGCAGTGTTCCCATCATTCGTATTCCCGAACCTTGGATTTGTTTGACAACAATTAAACCCATTTCGACCTTAAACCTTTCTCGGATATGAAGCGTACGTTGCATAACATTTTCTGTCACTTTCGTCTCGAAGTTGTCATTTTTTAACTTCAAGACGATAACCTATAAGAAGCAAACATTCAAAAGAACGTATCCAAGCCTGAAGGGGGGAAATACCAAAACCAAGATTTTTCTTTGTTTAAACAAATTCCCTAGATTCATCATTCATAAATTTAGTAGTAGCTCCACAAATGAAACATTTTTGTGCTGATGAAGTTTCAGTCATAGCGTTACACACTTTACCGTCAATCATCGTGAAAAGTAATTCGTGTTTGACCGATACCTCGTTACTACAATCTACATTACGTAATACTGGTACCAATTGGTTTATTTCCTCCAAAATCTTATCAGTTTCTGTGACAGTAGAATCTGTAGCTTCTTTGGAGAAAATAAACCTAATCGGTAGACAATACATAGTAGAAGATGGTCTATTATTCTGCCAAAAAACGTTACCACTATTGTCAAATAATTGAAGCGGTACGAATGAAAAAGCAAACATACCTATACTTAATGTGTTTTCACTGTTTGTGAATTATTGTTTGTAAATGCTATGACCGGAATTTCCATCCACGACGCCTTCGACAACGCCTGGTGGCCCATCATTAGGGCGAAACAGGGCGGTTGCCCGCCAAATATTTACAAAATTCTAGTGAGCTATTTTACAGACAGGCGAGTTGGACTGTTTATGGGCGACCAGGCGGTGTGGAAACAGTCCACTATGGGCTGCCCCCAAGGATCTGTTCTTGGACCGACACTTTGGAACCTCCTGCTCAATGACATCCTGAAGCTACCGTGGCCGGAGGGTGTTCGGGCGGTGGCATACGCGGACGATATTACGATCGTTATTGAGGCGCCGAGTCGAGCGGCGATTGAGCGAAATGCCCAGTCGTCGCTGGTGGCGGTGTCCGCTTGGGGGACACGGAACCGCCTAGTGTTTTCTGCTAAGAAGTCGCAGGACCTCACATTGAAGGGTAAATTCAAGCGTCCCCCTACAATTCGCATGGACGGCGCCTCGATAGCGCACGTAGTACAGGCCAAGTTGCTGGGCGTTTTAATTGACGAAGGGGGCTCCTACGTGCCGCATGCTAGTTTGGCCGGCCAGCGGGCTGTGAACGCCTTCGGGAAGATATCGAGAGTATCTGCGTCTTCCTGGGGCATTAAGTATCGTGCCCTAAAAGTCCTGTTTGCAGGGACTTATGTGGCAATTTTGACATATGCTGCGGCCGTATGGTGGCGAAGTGTGGGGAAATATGTAGTGTGGAGTACGCTGCTCCGTACGCAACGTCCGGCACTTATTCTTCTGACCAAAGCCGGTCGGTCAGCACCGCAGCGTTGCCTGTGCTGGCGGGAGTGCTTCCGGCCGATCTGGAGGTCTGTCGTGCGGGACGAGTCCCGCAGGCGTGTTCTGGAATGGTCAGTAGGGAGCGCAAGGTGGCCATCGGGAGGGTGAGAGCGGAGGTCGTTGCTCAATGGCAGCAGCGATGGCAGTCTTCCGGTGACGGCAGGGAGCTGTACTCCTTCTTTCCGGAAGTGGCGGATCGACTGGCGCTGGGCTGGGTGGATCCAGACTATGTCACGTCACAGATCCTAACAGGACATGGCAGTTTCAGGAGCCGCCTACACGCAATGGCGCTGTGTGACATTGCTAAATGCTATTGTGGGCTGGCGGATGAGACTCGGGACCATGTTCTGTGAGACTGCACTCTGTATGCTGACGAAAGAGAGGCAATGTTGGGCCGGTTTACTACCGGGAGCTGGTAGCCAGCGCAGAGGGTTTCGGGAGACTAAAGACATTTGCACACAGATGGCATAGTAAACGAAAGGAGTTAGAATCTGGGGGTTAAATTAATAACAGTCAGAGAGTTTAAATACAATATACAGTAAATTGCTATTGGGGTTTAAATAAAAAGTCTGAACTGTCTGCAAAGTCAATTAACTCAATGGTTACAATTTGCCAATAGGGCTGCTCGTGCGCGAAGGCATGTAATGTGATGTAGCACGCCCCAGAATGGGGAGAAGTGAAACTAGTAGAGGGACAGGGAAAAGAATGATGGAGTTTACAACACACACTGGTAGAGTAAGCTGTAAAGACATACGCAGCGACGCAGTTACCAGAGTGTGTCTCCAATGAGTCCGTGTGCCGCAAGGCGGGTAGGACCAACAGTGGAGGGAGGTCGGATTATGTCCCTATCTACTTCGTCGACGGCACTCGTACAGTGCAGACGTGCGGACAGTTTTTTTTTTAAATTCCTTTTTCGTGATTAGTCAGTGTCAATAATCGGTACCTCCTGCTCTCTCTTGGGCAAGTTGCCATAAGAGCCCGCGGCCATCTTGGCATTAGAGCAAGCGAGAGTGACGCCTGGGCGGAGCCTATCCCCGTCTGACGTTTCCTGTCAGTGCAGTGACATCGATAGCGACAGTGACGTTTAACTCCGCGTCAGTCGCTAGCATGCACCCCCCCGCAGGTAATCCCCTTCGCCTCGCCACCAACTACACTGTTGGACGTATCGCCGCTCCCCCAGGCCGAGCAAGCATCAGTCATGAGGCCAGAGCCGCAGGAGCGGAAGAAGCGCACCTTCACGTCGCCCCATGAAGTGTTGGAGGCGGTTAGGCGCCGCATAGAACGCAAGAAGCGGGAGGTGCCACCTGTGGGTGGCCTACTAACGCTCGCCCCGCTCCCACAGCCACGACGGGAAGACCAGGGACCAGGAACAACAGCGGCAGCGGTGCTGCCCCCAGAAGTAGCAGATTCGCTGGCCACAGCACCAGTTGAACAGCTGGCGGGTCTGGCCACCAGCAGTACAAGGGGAATCAAGGAGGCGGTGCGAGGTAAGACCTCCAAGCTTAATAAGGAGAAGATCGCGGCGATAGGTGCGTATACCGAAAGGCTAGGCGCGGTGAGTGAATGTCTGGGTACGTGTGGTGATGGAAAGAAGGCCAAAGGTTATGAATGGTGGTCTCCCTCGCTAGAGGCCTTGCGTAAAAGGCATAACAAGGTGAGGAAAGCATGGCAAAGCGTGAGAAAAGGAGGAGGGGCTCTGGAAGAACAAGTGCGAAAGGTTTTTCATGAATGCCGCAGTAATTATAGGATACGGATGGAGAGGGCGCAGCTCGACTTCTTCCGCAAGCTGGCCGAGACTGGGAACCAGGACCCTTGGGGCCTGGCTTACCGTGCTGCCAGTGGCAGGTTTCGGCCGCCACCCAACGTGGTGTGCGGCACAAGGCTTGCGTAGGGATTTGCCGAGGACGCGGGCACTGCCATGCTCAGCCTCGTCAAGGCATTGTGCCCCGACGACGATCCGTCACGGGATACGCTCTTTCACCGCAGCGTTCGGGTCATGGCTGCCAGCATCCCGTCGGGTCGGGATGCGCCTCCTCCTTCGAGCCAGGACCTGGAAAAAATAGTACGGAATCCCCAAACACGGCCCCGGGAATGGACGGTATCACGGCGCGCATAGTCGGACATGTGTGGCGGGCTGTGCTGAACTGACACACGTGTTCGGCAAGTGCGTTGTGAAGGGCACCTTCCCCGATGCGTGGAAGAACGGTAGGCTCATAGTCCTGCCCAAGGGCAACGACAAGCCACTGACCGATCGTAAAGCGTATCGGCCCATCACCCTTCTCCCAGTCCTGGGCAAAACTTTGGAGCGAGTCATGCTGGCGAATGCGCCAGCTATCACGCGATGGTTGCCGCCAGCACTGGTTTTCTCGAGGTAGGTCAACATTGTCGGCACTTAATGCCATCCTAGGGACGGTTAACGACAGCCGGTCCAGATATGTCCAAGCCATCTTCCTGGACATATCTGGCCTTTGACAACGCGTGGTGGCCCATGATACTGCTCAAGGCGAAGAGGGGGGGGGGGGGGTGTCCGCCAAACAGCATAGGCAAGATGCTGGCGGCATACTTCACAAACCGCCGCGTCGGGCTCTTCGCCGGGAGTGGGGTCGTGTGGAAGACCTCAACCATGGGGTCAGGAATAGGCTGGGTTTCTCCCCCTCGAAGTCATGCTCCATGACTCTGAGGGGGGGCTTGTCCAAGCGCCCGCCCACGGTCAGGCTCGATGGGGCCTCAGTCAAGAGCGTGCGTTCAGCCAGAGTTCTGGGCGTGACAATCGACGCAAGTTTATCGTTTCGGGAACATGCTCAGTCAATCGGTGAGCGTGCTGCAGCAGGGCTGGGCAAAATGTCGCGCGGCTCGTCATCATCTTGGGGCATTCGGTACAGGGCCCTTAAGGTCCTGTACAAAGGCATCTTTACCGCAACCATCACCTACGCGGCAGGGTGTTGGTGGAGGCGCGTGAACACCTACATGGTTAGGGCCACGTTGTTGAGAACGCAGAGGCCAGCGCTGGTCCTTCTGACCAAAGCCTACCGGTCGGTCTGTACCGCGGCGTTGCCGGATCTGGCGGGAGTGCTCCCTGCCGACCTCGAGGTGGCCCGTGCGGGCAAGGTGGACGATATCCGGCATTTGCCGCGTGATTTGTTCAGGACCGGGAGAAGGGACATCGCAGACGATGCCGTAGCCAACTGGCAGCGGAAATGGGAAATGGAGGATAAGGGTAAGGAGCTGTACCGCTACTTCCCGGACGTGGCGGTTAGGCTCAAGGCGACTTGAGTCGAACCGGACTATCAGGTCTCGCAGATCCTGACTGGGCATGGATGTTTTCGAAAGATACTGTACGATATGAAGCTGAGTGAGGTAAGCGTGCGGGGAAGAAGACGAATGTTTGGATCACATTTTGTGACGATGCCCTATGTAACGCGAAGCAGGTTGATGGATGGGATCAGTCGCACGGAGGAGGGACCGGTGTACTACGCCGATCTCGTTGCATCTGAGGCCAACTACCGGCGGCTTAGACTTCGCGCATAGCTGGCACAAGGTCAGGAGCGGACTCGAAAGGGAACCAAGCAGCGAAGACGTTGGGGACGAAGAATAATAGGTTAAGTTAGGCTGGATTAGCCAAATAATATAATATAACTGATTAGCGTAGGTAAATTATACTAATTATACAACGTGTAACGGAAAGGGGGTATCAACCCGAAATGCACCAACTCTGACAATGGTAACAGACGACATGGTACCATTTTTAACCTTCTAAGTTTAAGTTATAATTAAAAACAATTAATTAAAATCCAGGTCTGCATTTAATAAATTTAAATTTTGCACAACACTAGCGAAGTATCAGCTGTCTAGGGTCCATAACCTTTGATCCACCTACATATCGAAATAGTTTACCGCCTGTCTAGCTTTTACTCCTAGTAAAATATGATAAATGGGTTCCGTATTTATTTTTAGTGATTGAAAAGTCGCGTCAGGTTTGAATAAAATCGAGGTTGTCACAGTTTTGATGAAATGATTTAAATTAGAAAAACATAATTTGAACTTTTAACTTATTAACTAAAGCACAAAAATCACAAAAAAAAACACTGGCTTTAAAAATCAATAAACTTCACAAAATAATTTGAAATCGTGCACTAAGGGTTCCATTAATTAAAGTAATTTACCACAAAGTAATTAACAATTACATTACAAGAGCTTAAAAAAAAGACCGCGAAAAAAATTGCGCGATTACATGTTTCATTAATTAAACAGATTATTCCTTAGAACCTGAGAAGAGAAAAAACGTAGTGAACAAAATAAATAGTTTTTTATTTGTAGTTACTTAGTTTTAAATTCGGAGTTACTAGGATTTTATGAGTATGAAAGAGTTTTTATCATTTATGGCTTTCAAAATAAATTGCAGATCCCTGAAAGGGGCGTGGTCTGTCCACTCTAACCGTTCTTGTAATATAGCTCTAAGTGTGCGATTATGCATCTCATGTGCGTGTAATAATATCACAATGGGTTCTCCTTAACTTAAAAATTTAAAGTTTTTTTATGGGTTGGCAAAAGTCTCAGGTTTGATTCCTAGCTCGTACCACTTTGCAAGTTGTTCACGCCGCGAACCAGTCCGCGGGGCCTGAGAGGGGCGCGCGGGAGAGGGGCGCACGCAGCGCGCAGTACGAGCCCGCGCCGGCCACACACACCGCTACGAACTCCGACGCGAGATCACTTGTACTCGTATATCATAAAATAGCAAACAACAATTAATTACCTATGCAGAAACGCAATAAAAGTTATTCTAATTGTATCACAGAAGCATCTTTAATATTCATCAACCGCACAACGACCACCTCAAGAGCTGCTCGTTAACATCAGCTTCGACATCTGGCGACCGTAAGACCGAACCTCCAAGAAGAATTTTGGATAACACAAAGTGCACGACGCCGCCATTTTCTGTAAGCTTGGGTGAGCTATTCGCTTCGCTTGTGCCGCGCTGCATGGCATGCACACCACTCTAGAAGGACGGAACAGGGGAGTTTGGCTTATTATTCCTTTCTATCCATCTATTTCCTTTCCTAGGTACCTATCAATTGTGTGAATGGTGTGTGGTTTTCGTCGTGCGTGCGGCTAGTGCACATGCTTAGGGATTATACACGCGCTTACGTGCATTTTTCTTTGTTTCACAAGTGTTGGTCAGTGGTTTTTTTCTCATAACGTAAAAGGTGTTTCTCATTCTTATTCATTTGCGTACATTGCGTTGCAAGCTTATTGCATTTCTTCCATTGTAAAGTAAATGGTAAATTCATTAAATTACTTGCATAACTTAATAAAGCTTTAGGTACAATCATCCGCAATAACCGCAATCCGCAAAAAATACCTACCTACTTGTAACTTCAAGTTTCTTACATAATTATACTAAACGTTTCCAGTGAACGGTTGCCGCGTGGAGCGCGCGTTTGGGCAGGAGCTGTGCTGTGTGCTGCCGAGCTCAGCGTGGTTGGCGTACCCGGTGACTACTCAGACTTGGTGTAGCATGTGTCATCTTTAAGTCTGCGTGTTAAAAGGACCATTACATCTCTTTTAACGGGTTTGAGTGCACAAGTTAATTTGCCTAACTTCTTTATTTGTCCTAACATCTTTATTTTGTCTTTAAAATGTCTGATCCTAAACCACAGCAGGGCTCTGAGAGGAGAGAAGATAAACGCGTAGATATGAAAGAGTTAATAAAGCAGAGAGGTACATTTTAAATGCGTTTAACTAAATTTAAGGATCATATTGCTATTTTAAATCAAATTAGTTCTTGTGATATTACTAAACAACAAATTAAAGAATTAGGATTACGTTTAGGTAGATTACAAGCTCTTTTAACAGAGTTTGATACAATTCAAACGCAAATTGAAATGCTGTCAACAAAGATAGAAGAACAAATTGATGAAAGAGATACCGTAGAATCTCAATTTTATTCTCTTATCTCAGCAGCCCAAGAAATTATTGATTCTCATTCTAGTGGTGATGATTTTAGAAGCGTAGGTGCAAAAACAATTTGTTCGAATCATGACAGTTGTAATAATTTAAATAACATTAAATTACCAACAATAAAACTTCCATCATTTGATGGCAACTACCTCAAATGGTTGGAGTTTAGAGACACCTTTGATTCTATTATTCATTCGAATGAGTTCTTAACCGATATCAATAAGTTTCATTATTTACGATCCTCTTTAGAGGGGACTGCTGTTGTCGTAATCAAGTCAATAGAGTTTACCTCTCAGAATTACAAGATCGCTTGGGAACTACTATGTGAGCGTTACGATAACAAAAAGATCCTGATTAATAACCATTTAAAAGTGTTATTTAATATAGACAGCTTAACACGGGAATCTCATAAAGCACTTCGCTTTATTATTGATCACGTTAGTAAAAACTTAAGAGCCCTTAATTTATTAGGCTTGCCAACAAATTATTGGGATATTTTAATCATTTATTTGGTTACCATTAAATTAGATTCCACTACTTTAAGAAAGTGGGAAGAATATAGAAACAAGTTAACGGATTTACCTTCTTTATCGGAATTTATTCAATATTTACGTGACCGAGCAGACATACTTGAAACGATGCAAGTTACTAAAAACGATAAACCTGATTCTAATAATAAATCCAATAACCAAAAAACAACAAAGGCCTTCGCTACTTCAGCTGGCCGCAAACCTTTTAAAGATCCTGTTTGTCCGGTATGTCATGAAGTTCATCGGATAACAGAATGCATTAAATTCCAAGAAATGAGTTTGGATAGTAGATTGAGTGAAGTCTTAAAGTTACACCTTTGTTTAAATTGTTTACGTAGGGGTCATAATGCTGAGAACTGTCGCCTCGGCACCTGTCAAATCTGTAAACAAAAACATAATACACTATTACATAAAAACTCAGAAACAAATAATGCCTTAGTTACACAGTCTGAGAATAACAATACCTCTAGTGACTCATCGATCGCTAGTGCTGTATCCTCTTGCTCTGTCTTTATGAGTAAACAAGTTCTTCTCTGTACTGCTTTAGTAAAACTAAGTAATAGGAAAAATGATAAGACTTACCTTGCCCGGGCTCTCCTGGATGCCGGTAGTCAAGCCTGCTTCATATCTGAAGACATCAAATTCCTTTTCAATCCTCCATATTCCCCGACTATTGGTGGAATTTGGGAGGCGGGCGTTAAGTCTGCCAAATTTCACCTAAAGCGGATAATGGGCAACGCTAGCCTCACGTACGAGGAATTGGACACATTATTTACACAAATTGAAGCCATCCTCAATTCCCGTCCCCTTTCTCCTCTATCATCCGATCCTACCGACTGTTCCCCGTTAACTCCCGGCCACTTCCTTGTGGGGCGGCCCTTAACATCACTGCCGTCTCCACCTGTCACGTTAAAGGCTCCAGACCGGTTCAAGATGATTGAACAGCTGAGGCAGCATTTTTGGCAGCGCTGGCACCAGGAGTACCTAGCTGAACTGCAGCAGCGGACAAAATGGCGCTTGAGAGACAGAGCTTTGAAGGTGGGAGATTTAGTTATCTTAAAGGAAGAGAACGTGCCACCCCTGAAGTGGAGACTCGGGCGAGTCCAGCAACTTTTTCCTGGGAAGGATGGAGTCTGCAGAGTAGCTGACTTCTACACAGCGAGAGGCACCGTCAGACGTGCTCTGAACAGAACCTGTTTCCTACCCACGACGGAAGAGCTTGAAAGCAGGAGCTTTCAAGGGGGGGAAGATGTTCACGCCGCGAACCAGTCCGCGGAGCCTGAGAGGGGCGCGCGGGAGAGGGGCGCACGCAGCGCGCAGTACGAGCCCGCGCCGGCCACACACACCGCTACGAACTCCGACGCGAGATCACTTGTACTCGTATATCATAAAATAGCAAACAACAATTAATTACCTATGCAGAAACGCAATAAAAGTTATTCTAATTGTATCACAGAAGCATCTTTAATATTCATCAACCGCACAACGACCACCTCAAGAGCTGCTCGTTAACATCAGCTTCGACACAAGTTATGCGTAGTATTTCGGTGGGCACGTTAAGACGTAGTTTTCAGTAGTTATTGATTTACATTGTGGTCTTAGGCTTTGTGTGATCTCTTTTACTGTCTAAACCACAAAGTAAATCGATCACAATACAGGAGTTTAAAAAAAACGTTGAAAACGAAAATCGCGCGATGATCATAATTTATTAATTAAACAGATTATTCCATAAAACCCGAGAAGAGAAAAAACGTAGTGAACAAAATAAAAAGTTTTTTATTTGTAGTTAGTTAAATTCGGAGGTATTTAATGAATTACCTATTCAATATCGAGACGCATAAACACAATCGATTACGACTACTACTAGGATTTCATGAGTATGAAAGTTTTTATCATTTATGGCTTTCACAAAATAATTTGCAGACCCCTGAAAGGGGCGTGGTCTGTTCACTCTAACCGTGCATTTTGTATTCTTGTCATCTAGCTCTAAGTGTGCGTGTATGCATCTCTTGTGCGTGTAATAATAGTCACAATGGGTTCTGCATAACTTAAAAATTTAAAGGTTATTTTTTGGTTGACGTAAGTCTCAGGTTTGATTCCTAGCTCGTACCACTTTGCAAGTTATGCGTAGTTTTTCGGTGGGCACGTTAAGACGTAGTTTTCAGTAGTTATTGATTTACGTTGTGGTCTCAGGTTTGTTTGTTTGTTTGGCATCTCGCAAGTCAACCTATGAGGTTGTCGTCTGTTTAAGCGGACTTGCTGTGGTCTTAGGCTTTGTGTGATCTCTTTTACTGTCTAAACCACAAAGTAAATCGATCACATTATAAAAGTTTAAAAAAGAAATCTTGATAAAAAAATAGCGCGATGATCATAAATTATTAATTAAACAGATTAATGAATCCATAAAACTGAGAACAGTAGAAACAAAACATTTTGTGAACTAAATAAATCGTTTTCTTTATTTGTAGTTTTAAAATTCCGACTCGCACTTTTAATTTTCATGATAATTACCATTTCGTCAAATTCAATATTGAGTTACCTACATCATAATTTCTCCGATACATCATTTTTGACACGATCGATTACAAAGGCCTACCAGGGTTTCATGAGTATGAAAGAGTTCGGACGGGTAAGTTAATATCAATTTGAAAATGGATCCCTAATTATTGACCCACCCACCGCTATTATTATGAAACGAACCCGCGCAAATAAAGAATTGTAGCGATGTTAAGAGTTATCCTGCTCGCACATCCGAAAGCTTTAATTAGAGCAAGCATAGCGGCTATTATTTTCGGGTTTACGCTCTAGTGAAAGCATTGTTGTGTCAATTTGCGATTTAGTTGCGTAGTCGCTCAACAGCCGCTTTGGTGTGAAGTTCGTTTTTTTTGTGATAGTGATATTTCGTGATGTCTTTAAGTAATCCAGAATATTACGAAATGATGCTTTGCGTCGGTGCAACCCACGGAAACTTGAGTGCAGCTCGGGAGTTGTATCGTCAGCGGTTCATAGAAGGTCGACCAGCTGCCGAGGCTAGACAATTGCATCCCAGCGTTGCTTCAGACGCATGGTTAGCCGTTTGCATTCAACCGGTTCTTTCCACGCGCCAACTCCAACGGGCCGCACGACGTCCCAAGATCCGGATTTTGAAGAAGCCGTACTGGAGCACTTCGAAAACAACCCACGGAGCAGCACGCGTCGCGCAGCCCTGGCGCTGGGAGCCGCGAATCACATGCAAGTGTGGCGAGTTTTGCACGTAGACGACCAGCACCCATACCACTTTCGCCGCACACAGGAGTTAACAGTGATGTCAGTGACCAGCTACGTTGACCTCGTCATGGAGAACAACATGATATTTCAACAAGACGGCGCTCCAGCCCATTTCGCGCTTGATGTGCAAAGCCACCTAAATGCGCGCTTCCCCCAGTGGATAGGTCGAGGAGGCCGCGTTGCCTGGCCTGCGCGCTCGCCAGACCTCACTCCGTTGGACTTTTTTTTATGGGGATACATAAAAAAACTATGTTTATGCCGTAGAGTGCTCATCAAGAGAGCAAATGGTGGGTCGCATAAACGACGCATTTGAGTCAGTGACGCCGGAGATGCTGCGCAATGTCCGAGCGTCTACCAACAGGCGAGCTGGCTTGTGTATCCAGCAACAAGGAAGACATTTCGAACCCTTTCTTTGAAACGTAAGTTTGCTTATTAATTTCGTTTAAAAGTTCCGCGATTTTATTTTATTATCTATGGATTCGTAAACAACCGAATCAAATAGTTAATATTTCACCATATTTTTAACAAGAAATAACTGTCAAAGCAAAATAACTCTTAATGCCAATTCGTTTAGTGTCAATATTGTATGTTACAGGGACGGCATAAGACACCGCCGGGTAGCATTTGATCTCGCCGACGACGGCTTTGTTGAAGCCGAGCAAGCGCAATATGTACCAGGCGCTCAGAAATAGTCAGGATACGCGAGTGAGGAGAAATAATAGTGAAATGGACGGTGCTAGTGTGAGTGTGTAGGGGTGTGTAAGTGAGACGATAAAAGAACAATGACCTCAAATAGTGATGTGCCACATTTGTTACATGCTAAAATTATTACAGGTGATTAAAAAATAGATTTTTCTTAATTTTGAAAAGTGATTTTTTTGGATTGAAAATTCGCACAGAGGATCTACACAAGGTACACTATTTTTCCATTTCGTGTTGATACCACCTTTCCGTTACACGTTGTATAATAACAAATGGAACAACAATAAAAATGTATCTGCGATTGGTTAAGGAAAAAAAACCTTTTATTTGGAAAATAAAATAATAATAATAACAAGATCAAAAAGATGGTTTAATTATAATAAAAAATGAAAAAAAAACACCACACATATTATATTTATGTATATATGGCTAGCCATTGCTGGCTAGCCACAGGTCCGGCGTCGAAGCCGTGTTTGTGCCGTTGCCCGCATGTGGGGCGCTAGTCTGCCGCCCCAGAATGGGGAGAAAGGCGACAGAGGGACAGGACGATAAACTTGTAAAGGAGTCAAGAAGCGACTGCAGTGATAGCGCGTCCACCCAGACGTGCTATGTCCGCAGCCGTCTTCTTGAGATTCGGCCCATATGACTTGATGTCGGTGGGGCCATGGTTGGTGGTGGGTGTCCCTGTCCCTATATACTACAAATTAATTTGTTAAAGAATAGAAATGGAAAAAAAGGTTAAAAGAACACACTAAAATATTAATTACATAAAAAGGTTAAAAGAATGCAACAATATAATTATTACAAGTAAAAAAAAAAAATTGCAATACCTGTAAAAAGGACCAAAAAAGATAAAAAGAAAACACCAAGTATTATATTTATATATATGTTGGCTAGCCTTCGCTAGCCTGGATGCCCGGCGACGAAGACAACACCACTTTGTTGTGTGTCGTGCATGCCCGTTAGGGGGAGAGTTGCCATTAGGGACACACATGGTACAACTTGTAAGGGATCAAGAAGCGCCTGCGGACCGTCAAAATAAGATTGCCAAGGGTGCTATGTCCGCAGCCGCCCCACGCTTCGGCCCGTATAACACTTGGAACGGCTGGGCGCGGTGATCACGCATCTGACGCTGCGCCTGGCAGCTGCCGAGGCTGGCCGGAGAACTGGACCACAGCTGCAGCAGCAGGGACAAGCCGCATCGCCCGTCTCGCAGAGGAGGTCCTTTGCGCACGCGCTACGCCTGGGCAAGAACGCCGAGCCTGTTCCGATCCAGCGACCACCAGGCCCATGAGTGGCCATATATCCGGCAGACGACCAGAGGGAAATTATCAAGACGGCTGAGGACACGCGGCAGGCACTCCGCACGGTGGTCCAGCCATCACAGCTGGGACAGATAGCTGGGGTCAGAAAAGTGGGGAATGCTGGGGTTGTCGTCCAGACAACCTCTGTCGCCGCAGCGGACGCGCTCAAGAGGGCGGTACCTGCCACCCTCAGGATCGTGGATCCGGCAGAGCGGCGGCCGCTAATTGCCCTCACGGACATTGATGGTGCTACACGACATGAAAGAACCAGAACCTTCAGGACGACGCGGCCTGGACCCTTGAGAGGCTGGGCAAGGAGCTACGGCTCCTATTTAAGCGGGACCGGCACAACAATCGGACCAAGTGGGTGTGCCAGGTATCGCAAGAGTTGCGCTGTGAGCTGGTCAACAAGGGCTCGTCAAGGCATTGTGCCCTGATGATGACCCGTCGCGGGATACGCGATACCATCGCAGCGTTCGCGTCATGGCTGCCTTCATCCTGTCGGGTCGGGATGCGCCTCCTCCTTCGAGCCAGGATCTTGGGAAAATAGTCAAGGATCTCCCTAACACGGCTCCGGGAATAGATGGTATCACGGCGCGCATAGTCGGACATGTGTGGCAGGCGGCGGGTGCTGAACTGAAACACATGTTCAGCCTGTGCGTCGTGGAGGGCACCTCTCCCCCTCAAAGTCGTGCTCCATGACTCTGAGGGGGGGCTTGTCCAAGCGCCCGCCCACGGTCAGACTCGATGGGATCTCAGTCAAGAGCGTGCGCTCAGCCAAAGTTCTGGGCGTAACAATTGACGCAGATCTGTCGTTCCGGGAAGACGCTCAGTCCATCGGCGAGCGTGCTGCAGCAGGGCTGGGCAAAATGTAGCGCGTCTCGTCATCATCTTGGGGCATTCGGTACAGGGCCCTTAAGGTCCTGTACAAAGGCATCTTTATCGCAACCATCACCTACGCGGCAGGATGTTGGTGGAGGCGCGTAAACACCTAAATGGTTAGGGCCACGTTATTGAGGACGCAGAAGCTAGCGCTCTCCTTCTGCGAAGCAGTAATGCTCGCGAAGGAGGAGGCGGAGCGGGTGAGGGAGAGAGCATTGCGCCCTCACGCCCCCACTAGCCGCC
The DNA here is from genome assembly GCA_963555695.1 of Dasypolia templi. Classification (NCBI taxonomy): domain Eukaryota; kingdom Metazoa; phylum Arthropoda; class Insecta; order Lepidoptera; family Noctuidae; genus Dasypolia; species Dasypolia templi. The sequence goes on along the minus strand of OY743163.1, from coordinate 4,855,818 downwards.
GCAGGAGACGCCCTGGGCGTCGGGAGTCGCCTGCAGATTCCCGGCCACCGTAGGCGCGGGCTTGCGGATGGCGAGCCATGGGTAGCTCGCCGTCGTAAGGACCAGGCCCGGGTCGACGGCGCGTTGTGTTCCACGCGCGCCTCAAAGAGATGTCAGCACAAAGTGACGGGGTCCGATAGGGCCGACGCCTCAGGGTCGCGTGTTATTCCACAGAGAAAACCGTGGCCCTGGCACAGGCAACTGAAAGAACACGGGTGAGTTTTAGTCAGTAAAAGTCTGACACGCCCTCCCGCTCCACCCGGAGCGGGAGGGCGTGTCAGACTTAAACCGTAATTTGCCGTAATTTGCCGCGTGACTTGCTCAGGACCGGGCGAAGGAACATCGCGGACGATGCCGTAGCCAATTGGCAGCGGAGATGGGTTGCGGAGGAAAGGGGCAGGGAACTGTACCGCAACTTCCCGGACGTGGCGGTTAGACTCAAGGCAACTTGGGTCGAGCCGGACTATCAGGTCTCGCAGATCCTGATTGGGCATGGATGATTCCGGAAGAGACTGTATGACATGAAGCTGAGTGAGGTAAGCGTGTGCTACTGTGGAGAGGAAGACGAGTGTCTGGACCACATTTTGTGGCGATGCCCCATGCATGGTGATCAGAGAAGCCAGTTGATGGATGGGATCACTCGCACGGAGGAGTGACCAGTTTACTACGCTGACCTCGTTGCTTCTGAGGCCAACTTCTGGCGGCTGAGACCCTTCGCGCACAGCTGGCACAAGATCAGGAGCGGGCTGGAAAGGGAGGCAGGCAGCCAAGATGAAGAAGACGTCGAGGACGAAGACGAGGAAGGCGTAGGTTAAGTTTAGGTTAGTTATGGTTATATTTGTAATATTGAAAAAAAAAAAAAAAATTTACTGTAATTACGGAATACTGGAAATAAAAAAAAAACTTATTTTATAAAAAAAATTACATTAACAAGGAAAAAAGATGGTTACAAAAAAAACAAAAAAATAATAATAATACACCACAGTTATATTATATTTATGTATATATTGAGATTCGGCCCATATGACTTGATGTCGGTGGGGCCATGGGAGGTGGTGGGTGTCCCTATCTACTATCTAGCGAAACCACAGCCAAGGGAACGGGCTTGGGAGAATCAGCGGGGAAAGAAGACCCTGTTGAGCTTGACTCTAGTCTGGCAGTGTAAGGAGACATGAGAGGTGTAGCATAAGTGGGAGATCGTTCGCGCGATCGTCGCTGAAAAACCACTACTTTGTACTACTCTCTACTACGTGCAGAGTGGCGACGTGGCGGCAACGCTCGTCGCCGTACAACTCCCGCGTGATCCGGTGCGAGGACTCTGCCTCTAGTCGATAGAATAATGTAGGTAACGGAAGTCGGCAAATTGGATCCGTAACTTCGGAAAGGATTGGCTCTGAGGACCGGGGCGTGTCGGGTTTGGACGGGAAGCGGATGCGGCCGGTGCCGGGTCTGGTCGATGCTCTAGCGTCTCTCGGGGCGCGAGGGCGGACTCCGGACCCGCGTTCCGACCTTCCGCGGATCTTCCTAGCCGTAAGGCCGTGTCGGTTTCGTCTCGTGCGCGATCGGCGCGGTTCTGTACGACCGCCGTTCAACGGTCTGCTCAGAACTGGCACGGACAATGTGATTTCTGCCCAGTGCTCTGAATGTCAACGTGAAGAAATTCAAGCAAGCGCGGGTAAACTCTTATAATGGCACTCTTAGTTAGGGCTGAGGGTGTCTAGTTACTCACGTCTGTGGATGTGTGCCCTTGCAGCTGCCCCTATCAGCTGCTTGAGGAAGAGCAATCCACATACGTCAAGGGTCCTAGATGAACGTATAACAGCCTGCGTCACTAGGATCATCTCCTACCCTTGGCCTGCCCGTGGCGCCGCTGCTAAAACCAACAAGGGGGTGGGGGGGGGGGGGGGGGGCAACGAATGATGGAGCAAGGTGGACTGTATAGCAGGGACAGTTCGCCAGAAGCATCTCAAGGTGGTTAAGACCCTTATACACAAAGAGAGGTGTCGCGCATACCTTCCCGCATTGACCAAAGGAGTGAAATCTGATGGTCCAGGGGTACGGTGAGCCTGGAGACCTTGGTCACAATATCTGACCAAGGTGCGCAAGCACCATGTTGAGCGGTGGATATCCAGGACTGGCTCTGGGGGAGGTTCCCAGAGAAGCCCCGATCGGGGTCTACGGACCCCAAATCTAGCAGCTCGTAAGGCTGGGGCGTACGAGGGCTGTGGGTGCACCGGTGGTAGGACTAGCCCCCCTGCCACCAAGGTTTAAAGGGTCGCTTTCGATAAAAATAATAAAACGTATGGTCGAACCTCCGGCCTCCCACAGGAGCCGGAGGTGTCGACCCTTAAACCTTTAAGTCCGACTGCTCGATCTCCGCCTCGGTCGGGGCGGGAGGAATGCGAGTGGAAATGTCCGGAATGTAGTGGGTCTTTCCGGACCAAGATTGGGTTGGGCGTGCACAAGCGTCGTGCCCACCCGGTGACGGCTAACGCCGCAGCTGCCCCACCGCAGGTGAAGGGGAGATGGCGCGAAGAAGAGGGTGAGCTCTTAGCTCGTACGGAGGCGCGTCTGGTTAGAGCTGGGAACAGTGTCCATTCAGTAAACAAAGACCTACTGAGGGAGTTGCCGCAGTTGGGGCGCTCCCTGGATGCGATAAAGGGGTACCGGAGGAAGGAGACCTATCAGTGCCGGGTACAAGAGTGCCTGGCTGAGTTGGCTCAGCTTTCTTCCCCGGATACCCCAGGGGAGGCAAATTTCCTAACAGGGGCACCCCTATCGCTGGTACTGTTGACAGCTTGACACCGGAGCAGCCTGTCGTGGGGGCGGAGATCCCCTTTGAAGTCGTGCCTGTTCCCGTCAGCTTGCAGAGCCCGGACCCGTCCGATGCGCTAGACTGCGCCAAAATTGTGGAAGATCTCCTAGTGAGCTCCGAAGCGAGGCTGGCGCGGGGTGCGCGTGATGGGAAGAGGCGGGGGCAGCCTAGGCGCAAAGGTCAGCCTCAAATTGCTTTGGCCAGGTTGTCTGCGCGAAAGCGGCGTAGAGATGAGTACGCGAGGGTGCAGAAGCTGTACAAGACCTGTAGGTCCAGATGTGCTGCTGAGGTGATTGACGGACAAACTCGGGGGGTTAAGCATAGTCTTGCTGAACTGGAAGCCTATTGGAGACCAGTGATGGAGGCCGTGTCTGATGCCCCGGGGCTCACACGTTCTGTTCTGAGCGCGTTAAACCGTTCGGAGCAGTACGGGGGTAGCCGGGATGACTCGCAGCTGTGGTCGCCTTTCACTCCAGAGGAGGGTAAGGCGTGCCGCGTGGATAACAGGTCAGCCCCGGGTCCTGAGGGAATTCTCCCAGGGGCCTGGAATACTTTGTCTTCTGCAACTCAGGCGGAAATGTTCAACGCGTGGATGATGGCTGGCGAAGTCCCTGACAGACTACGCGGCTGCCGCACGGTCTTTGTGCCTAAGACGGACGCTCCTGCAGGTCCTGGGGAGTACCGGCCGATCTCGATTGCGTCGGTGCCTCTCAGGCACATGCACTCAGTCTTGGCTAAGAGGCTTGAAGCATGCTGCCCGTCCCGATGCACGACAGCGTGGATTTATCTGCGCCGACGGCACACTCGAGAATTCAGCTGTGCTGGACGCGGTGCTGGGAGACTGTGGGAAGAAGTTGCGTGAATGCCATGTTGCGGTGCTGGATTTTGCCAAGGCGTTTGATACGGTGTCGCATGCGGCACTGATTGATCTGCTGAGGAAAAGAGGCCTGCCTGAGGGGTTCTGCAATTACGTTGCGAGGCTGTATGAAACTTCCGACTGTCTTGGTTGTTGATGGAGCCCGCAGCGATTCCGCAAGAGTAGGTCAGGGAGTTCGCCAGGGAGACCCGTTGTCGCCGTTGTTGTTCAACATGGCCATGGATGCGATTTTAGCGGCCCTACCGAGGGGAGTTGGCTATGGGCTTGAGGGCGAGTGTGTCTCGGCTCTTGCCTATGCTGACGACCTAGTCCTGCTTGCGGGTTCAAAGGTGGGCATGCAGTCCTCCATTGACTGTGTTTGGCACACTGGAAGGATGATGGGCCTCTTCGTCAGTCATGCGAAAAGCGCTGTGCTTTCGATGGTGCCCGACGGGAAGCGCAAGAAGGTGCATTACTTGACCGGCCGTACCTTTAAGGTCGGGTCGGGATGGTTACGGCAAGTCTCCTGCGTTGAACGTTGGCGCTATCTGGGAGTAGACTTCAAGGCGTCTGGATGCGTGACGTTAGAGCATGATGTGAAAGAAGCCAAACCAACATCACAAAGGCTCCCCTTAAGCCGCAGCAGCGGCTCGAGATTGTAAGGGTACATCTGATTCCGAGATTCCTGCACGGTCTCGTGCTAGGGGTCATATCGGACGATAGACTGAGGATGCTCGACGTCCAGATCCGGAAAGCAGTTCGGACCTGGCTTCAACTACCGAAGGATGAGCCTGTCGGGCCACCGTCCGTAGTTGCTGCGTGGTAGTACCACGCAGCAACTACGGACGGTGGCTTAGCGATCCCGTCGCTGAGAACTTGTGTGCCGGATCTTATTCGAAAGAGGTTCGGCCGCTTGGACTCGTCGCGATGGTCAGTGGCTCGAGCCGCCGCCAGATCCGACAGGATCCAAAAGAAGCTGCGGTGGGCCGACAAGCAACTCCGCAAATTCACTGCAGTAAACCCCAAGTCTGGGGAGCGGACGACCGCATTGTATTGTCGTGAAGCCCTGCACGCTACGGTGGATGGACACGAGTTGAGAGAGTGTCCTCGGGTCCCGGCGTCCACGAAGTGGATGCGGGAGCGTAGCGTGCAGTTTACTGGCCGGGACTTCGTGCAGTTCGTGCACACGCATGTTAATGCGCTCCCGTCGAGAGTTCGCAACACACGGGGGCGCAGGACCGGTGTGGAGTCGGAGTTGAACTGCCGTGCAGGTTGCATGGTTAGGGAGTCGACGGCACACACTATCCAACAGTGTCACAGAACGCACGGCGGCCGTATTGAACGCCACAATCGCGTGGTAGATGTCGTCAGCTCTGCCATGATGGACAAGGGGTGGTCTGTGGTGAAGGAACCGAAGGTCAGGACCGCGTTGGGCCTCAGAAAGCCTGACATTATCGCCTCCAGGAGCGGGGTGGGAGTGATAGTGGATGCGCAGGTGGTCTCGGGTCAGCGGCCCCTTGATGAGCTTCATCGTGAGAAACGTAATAAATACGGTAATCACGTGGAGCTTGTCGAGAAGGTTGCTGACATACTAGGACTGCCTTGTAAAGAGAGCATCCACTCGACGTCCTGCACTGTTTCCTGGAGGGGCGTATGGAGCCTAGCATCCTACAAGGGCTCAAGAGGCTCGTCGGGCTGGATGAGGGAGTGCTGGCTGGCATCCCGTCTTTGGTCTTGAGAGGCTCACACATGAACTGGACAAGGTTCAATCGCATGACAACCCGTACCAATTGAGTCGGGGAGCGAGTGGTCGGATTCCTGTGGTTAACGGGCTGCCGTCGGGCCCAGAGGTCGAAGCTCCCACCAATGGAACACACTCAACTTTATTCGTTACCATATTCGACCTTTTTTTTTTTTTTTTTGTTCCCGGGGTGGAAAATCCTCATGGATGTCCTCCGCCCTGGGGCGGGCGGAGAGGTCTGTCAGACTCTTACTGACTAAAAACCACCCCGGTGTTCCTTCTCACACCTACGCCGGGGTCGCGGGAACACATTATTCTTCCACAACCCCGGCTGGTGCCGGCCCGCTTGCGCGGGCCCCGTCTCGGGCGGGGGGAGTGAGGTGTACTCCCCCCGCAACGTCTGTGGTCGGCGCGCGAGGAACACTACGCGCGCCGCCTTCTCGGGTCCTGATGTTGGGGGGCGACGGATGTCCCCGAATCCATCGCCCCTGGACCCATTTAGAGGGGCTGGAAGAGGGCGTTGTCCGCCCTCCGCCTGCGCCCGGTGCGCCTGCTGCGGATCGGGAGAGTGGACGAGATCTCTCTCTCCCTTTCCGCAGCCTCCTTCTGCGAGATCACTGTTTCGCAGAAGGAAACCACCGCGTCCCAGGACTCGGCGCTGCCGACCATCGAACTCACTACGGTCGGCAGCGACAGGTCACTGCCTACTTCTGTGATGAGGGCACGGCGCGGCTCCTCCCAAGCGGCACACTCTGCCAGCGTATGCCACGCCGTGTCCTCCCGGCAGTCGACGCAGTGGTGACACCGAGCGTCCGGCTCCCTGTTTATGCGACACAGGTACTTCCCGAAGCAACCATGCCCCGAGAGCACCTGCGTCGCCCGAAACGACAGGGAGCCGTGCCTTCTCCCGAGCCAGAGGTCGAGCACTGGCCGGACCGCCTCGATGGTGACGAGGCCGGCGGTAGGGCGTGAAAGCCTGTCCCGCCATTCCGCCACCAGGACCTCGCGAAGCTGCGACCGACGCTGCTCCATAAGGCGCTGCATCGGCCGCTCGCCCCGCGCCCTCGCTTCCTCGCGCCACCGATAAAGTGACGCGAGCACCTTCGCGTCTAGGTCCCATGGCGGGGATCCGGCCAGTGCACAAGCCGCCTCGTAGGAGATCGTGCGATACCCCCTTATGACTCTAACGGCCATTGCTCTCTGTGGCTTTCGCAGCACAGAGATGCTGGCGGCCGTCAGGTCAGCCGCACCATATTCGACCTTTTTTTTTTTTTTTGTTCCCGGGGTGGAAAATCCTCATGAATGTCCTCCGCCCTGGGGCGGGCGGAGGGGTCTGTCAGACTCTTACTGACTAAAAACCACCCCGGTGTTCCTTCTCACACCTACGCCGGGGTCGCGGGAACACATTATTCTTCCACAACCCCGGCTGGTGCCGGCCCGCTTGCGCGGGCCCCGTCTCGGGCGGGGGGAGTGAGGTGTACTCCCCCCGCAACGTCTGTGGTCGGCGCGCGAGGAACACTACGCGCGCCGCCTTCTCGGGTCCTAATGTTGGGGGGCGACGGATGTCCCCGGGGCCCCGTAAAGGGCCATCGATCGCACGATCCCCACGTAGAGCCGCCTACAAGCGGCGCTCGGGCCCCCCAAATTGGGAAGCAGCGTTGCCAGCGCCCCGGCCGCGCCCAACAACTTGGGCGCCAGCCGCCGGAAGTGGGGTCCGAAGTCCCACCGGCTGTCGAGCACCAATCCCAGATATTTCATGGTGGGCTCGACAGCGATCCGGACCCCCCCGACCACAATGTGTGATCCGGCTGGCGGCGCCCGCCGGGGGCCATGAAACACCATGGCCTCCGACTTGTTGAGGGCCACCTCCAGGCCGAGGCGCCGTATGCGACTCACCGTCAGTGAGACCGCCGCCGTCGCGAGCAACGCTGCCTCCCTGTGCGAACTCCCCCGGGCCGTGACCAGCGTGTCGTCCGCGTAACACGTCAGGTCCGCGCCCGGCGGGAGCTCGCCCCTCAGCACCCAGTCGTACCCGATGTTCCACAGGAGCGGTCCCACGACCGATCCCTGTGGAACACCGCACGACACCTGATGCTGGTTTCCGCCATCACGTCCCATGTAGGTGACACACCTCCCCGCCAGATAAGCCCCAACGATGCGGCGGAGGTAGAGAGGCACCCGATGATAACGCAGTGCCTCCCGTATGCAGCTCCAGGGCAGGGTGTTGAAGGCGTTGGAGATGTCCAAGGACACCGCCACCACCACCCCGCCCCGGGACACTGTTTCCTCCGCCAGGACTCTCACCCTCGACACAGCGTGGATGGTAGAGCGCCCATGCCGAAAGCCGAACTGGCTCTCGTCCAGGTCCGGCCCCTCTCTGCACAAGTGGCCGACGAGGCGGGCTGCGAGTATGCGCTCGAACAGCTTGCCCACCTCGTCGAGCAGCACTATGGGCCGGTACGCAGACGGCGAGTCGGCAGGGCGCCCCGCCTTCCTGAGCAGGACCAGACGTCCTATCTTCCACAGACTGGGAAACTGGCCCCGCTCAAGGCACGCTGTGTAGAGTCCCCTCAGTTGGGGCTCCAACTCCTTCAGAGAGAGGGCCAAAGCCAGGCCGTGAATTCCATCGGGCCCCGGAGCCACGTTCTTGGCCCGGAGCCGCATCACGGCCGCCCTCATCTCTGCCTGTGTCACCTCTGGGACGCTGATGGCGTTCTCCATCTCCTCCTCTGCAGACTCTGAGGCTGCGGGCAAAGCCATCGGCGGCGGAACATGCTCCGCTCTCGCCGGGAAGAGGGCTGCTACCACTTCCTCCAGCAGCTCGGGTTGGAGACTCTCCGTAAGTGGGGGCGCCGCGGCTCGAAGTTGCCCTCGAACCGCTTTATACGGGCGCCCCCACGGATCCCCGTCCAGAGTCTCCAACATCCTCTCCCGGGATCGCGTCCTCGCCTCGTCGATGGCCAGCCACAGAGTCTGCTTTGCCGCGCGGTACACCTCGTACAGCGCGGCCTCCTCCTCGGGTACCCGACGACGTCTCCTCCGGTAGCGGGTGTACCGGCGCACAGTGGGTCGAAACTATGATTTTAGTGACTTAGGGCTCAACTTTGCTTTTTCACTTTTTTTTTTATGCGGATGGGTAGAGCTCATTAACCTCAATAATAATTGTTCTGATGTATTATTTCCTAAACTTTATACTTTGGGTAGAAAAATGTGTTTTGTTATTTTTTTGTATGGAGCGGCTCAAATAAACTTAAATTCCTGCTAAGTAGCGTGTGATCCCGCGTTGAAACTTTATTTTTCATATACCTTGTCTGGTCTATTATCATTTGATGCTATAAACAAATGCATAAAGTTGCAACTCTGCCAAATAAATGGATCGAAAAAAATGAAAAAATACATAGAATAAAAAGCTTCATTTTTTACTTTCGTAAGTTATTTTAAGTTAAATTTGATATGGAATAGTAAGTAAAAGCACGTAATAATACACATAATTACTTAGCAACTAACAACAATACATTTAAAAGGTCCCTAATTAGCTTAAATTTACTAATACTACATATATTAGTAAATTTAAGCTAATTAGGGACCTTTATTTAAAAATGTGGATATGAAATCAATTAATTTCTATTTGTGTGTTTAATTACTGTAATTAGCTTAACCTTTTACCTTATAAAATAACAATGTTTTTCACTTTTAGTCATTACTGTAATATTAATTAGGATAATTAGTTAATGAGGGTAGTAGAAAAATTAGTAAACATTGTTTGTCACTGGATTCTGGAAGTATAAAATGACCATAATTTATTATATACTAACTAGTGTTCGTTTATTCGTACTACTACTAACATCTCGTGATTCTGATCGTCCCTTTTTCGTTATAATGGATAATTTAGTTAACAATTTAGATTTATTTATGATTTTAAGAGAGCAGGTCAAGTCACTGTCGGATAGTCAAAAATTCTTTCAATTCCTACAACATAAAATAAACGTGACCGAAGAGAACAGTGTTGAGCTCCAAAAATTCTGTACGCGCTTTTGTTCAAATATAAGTGCAAGATGGGAACGAAGTAGTCGCACGTTAGCACAGTTTGTAAGAAAAAATGGTGATTGGTTGGAACGTGCAATAAACTGGCCCGAAGGAATGATACCTGAAGCTGTGTACACTGAACAGGAAAGGCTCGAGATTTGTAATACTGAAGATGTCGAAAATCTACCACCATCTACTACAGAAGCTTCGACATCTACATTTACACCTCGAAAACCTTTCGAGGAATTGGGCTCCAGGCAAAAACGACGACGCGTTGATCAAATTAACCAATCGCTTTCGTTATCCCCGGATGAACTTAAAGCTACTACAATTGCTAGTTTAAGAAACACCGGAAATGAGGATGTAGGAAAAATTATGAACCATTTACTAAATCACCCCGAAGATCTAGAAAAAGTTAAAGAGTGTTTAAGTACAAGTAAACCGAAAAGTAGTACATATTCACCCGATAAGGCACTGTCTTTATTAGTTTCACTTAAATTAAGTAAGTGGCAGTATATAAGCCTAAGAGAAGCAGCAAGTGAAAATAGGTCTGATTTATACCCTTCTTATTATAAAATAAAACAAGCGAAGGCAAAATGTTATCCACATGAGGAAAAAAGTAAAAAAGCAAAGTTGAGCCCTAAGTCACTAAAATCATAGTTTCGACCCACTGTGCGGCGTCTCACCGCCACGCATGCGACGCGCAGCTGCGCGATCTCGGCGGACCACCAGTACACCTGGCGCCTTGCACCCTGTGCGTGGGCGCGGGGCATGGACGCGTCGCATATCTGCGTCATTGCCCAGCGGAACCACAGCGCCTCCAGCTCGACGTCATCGGGTCCGGTCGTTGCCGACCCCCGGAACCAAGCCTGAGCAATGGCTGCCTCCTCGAGAAGCTCCCTGTCGATGCGCTTACGCGCCCAGCGCGGGCCGTCCGAACGCGGGACTGATGTCCTGCGGCCGCCAGCGGTCTGGGCGGAGACGTCGAATCGGATATATCGGTGATCCGACAACGTCTCCACCTCCGCGGCGACACGCCAGTCGCGGACACGGCTCGCGACAGCAGGGCTTGCGAACGACACGTCCACTATGGACCCGCCCCGCTGCCGCACGCACGTGTAGACCGAGCCCCGGTTCAGGACGACCAGGCCAGTCGTGATCGCCCACTCCTCCAATGCCTCACCCTTAGCATCGGTCACCGGGGATCCCCACGCCGCAGACTTGGCGTTGAGATCCCCGAGCAACAGCACCGGGCGAGGATGGAGCTGGCCCACGACGGCACCCAACTCGACAAGGAACCTCTCGAAGTCGGCGAGACTCTTGTTGGGCGAAAAATACGCCCCAACGACGCCAACACCATCTGCGAGGGCGGCTACCCAGCCGTGCCCCCGAGACGGGCTGACGAGAGCCCCGCCAATGATGGCCACCAAACCGTCTAGATCTCCCACCCAGTTATCCCTGGGCGGGACCCAGTACGGCTCGGCGACCACGGCCACGTGAATCGACCACTCTGCCATGCTCTGGAGCAAGAGATCCTGAGCTCTGGCAGAGTGGTTGATGTTGCCCTGGAGGAGACGGAACAGCGCCATTTATGCGCAGTCCATCCCCCCCTCTGCAGCATTCTCAAGCCGGGAGTCGGCCGAAGAGGAGCCCTTCTGGCCCCTTCCCCTCCTTCTGTTGGCGGGCACGCCACAAGCTTTCGCCCCCCATCTGTGCCCGGCGGGCCTCCCTGCAGCCGTGCAGAGGCTGCAGTTTGGCGCCGCGGAGCACTGGGCCGCCTTGTGGCCGGGCTGGCCGCAGCGATAACATTCATCGCTGCGGTCCGTTTCGGCGGTGCACCGGCACCTGACATGCCCGACGTCCAGGCACCGGTAGCAACGCATGGCCCTGGGCTGCAGCAGTTTGACTCTCGCTGCAACCCATCCCACCAACAGACGCCCAGCGTCGGCCACCTTGTTCGCCGCCAACACCGGGCACCTCACCCAAATCGAGCCGAGCCCGGAGGCGTCGGCGCGGATTTCACCCGCCCGCACGTCGTCGGGCGGGCATCCACCGACACGGGCGATGGCCTCCACGACCTCAGCCGGGGTCGTCGAGTCATCCAGGCTGTTGACTCGCAGCTCCGCGGTCTTCATCGGCCTGGAAATCCGAACGTCCTCCGGGCTGAGGACCTCCCTCAACTTGGCGGCCAGAACGTCCGCCCTTTCGCGGCTGGAGGCACCGGACACCTCGAGCAGCCGCGCCCCCGTAACCGCCGGCCTCAATCTGAGGCCGGACGGTGTCCCAAGGTCGGGGAACGCGACCTTGCTCTTAGCCTCTCGGAGGACCGCCGCGTAGGTGACGCCCCTCTCAGCGGCTCCGGACTGCAGTGTGATCACCACAGCCGCAGAGCGTGGGGCCCTACGCCGTCCTCTCGACTTCTTTTTGGTAGGCGTCTTGGCCGGTGCCGGTGCTCCGTCGGCGTTCTTCCCGCTCTTCTTCCTCTTTTTTTTCCTCCTCTTCCCCACCGTCGTCCACCCCTCAGCATCCTGGGTGGGAGGTGAGGTGGGAGGCGGTGCGGTCGCCAGAGGCGCGATAGGTGCGGTCACCGGAGGTGCTTTTGCCGGAGGCGCGATCGCCGGAGGCGCGGTCGCCGGAGGTGGCGCGGGAGAAGCCCCCGTGGGCTTCCTGGGCCCCTGCGTGGGCTTTTTGGGACCCTGCGCGGGCTTTCTGCCCCCCAACGCGGAGTTCGTCCCGGCGGCGGCCTCCTCCGCCCTCCTCCTATCCGCCGCAAGCGGGGGTCGGAGGATCGCGGCTGGTGGGAGTCGCGACTCCAACGCCTCCATCCGGGCGTTAATCATTCCGCCGCATTGCATCATGCAGATGCGGGCGATCTTTTCGATCTCCGCATCCGCACGCGCAGGCGACGGCCGGACCGCCGGCGGGATCGTGACGGGAGTGACGCCGGTGGCGGCGGGAGCCGCCCTCTGGGCAGCAAACTGCCGCTCGAGCTCCTCGAGCTTGGATCGGAGACGGCGATTCTCCTCCCAGAGCCTCGCCGTCTCCTCCGTGCTGGTGCGGTTCACGAGGAGCTCGACCGCCTCCTTGATGTCGTCCACCGCTTCCTTTAGGGCACGAATGTACGTGCCCCTCAGGTTGCCTGACTTGGTGGCAACCGTCATGACGACATCGACGCTGTCCAGAACCTGACTACTGAGCGCCACCCCGGTAACGGTCCCTCCGGCTGCCATTCGGGCAGCGCGTCGCTCCTTGTTCCGACTGGTCATTTCTGCCACCACGTCGGCTGCGGCAGCCTTCCGCTGCGCCCTCTTGGCAGCGTTTGCTTCCGCCCTGTTGGAGCATAAGCCTAAGCCTATGCTCGCGAGGTCCTCCCTCCCCAGTTCGGCGTCGCTCCCCGCGCTCTCCGACGGAGCTGGCGAAGGAGCCGGTGACGGAGCCGGCGATGAAGCCTGCGATGGGCCCGGCGTAGCAGGGCGCGTGAAGCGGCCCGATGGGTCACGCCCCGGCTTTGCAGCCGCACGACCCCGACCACTCGTCACCTTGGGCGCCTTTGGTGCCGGCAGGATTTCTTCCTCCGTCTACCGCCTCTTCGCATTGCCGCGCCTGCTCAGATCAGGATCGGACCTACTGTGGTCCCCGGAGGGACCGGAGCCTCCTCGGCCCTGGTTGCCATCAATGGTGGCAAGTGGCTCAATCACCACGCGCGGGAGCTTCAAAAGAAGCTCCGTTTCTCGCTGGTGACCGGCGGCAGCCACTCGAGGGCCCGCCAAACCATCGCTTAGCGGGTCCCCGAATGACTGCGACCGGGTTCTCCCTCTCTCTCCTCCCTCCAGACAGTTGTTGCCCCCCCCAGAATACGAGGGGCATGACGCATCCGAAATCGGATGCGTGGCGGATTCTCCGACTGCTAAGCAGTCGGTACCGCCCTGGGGTAAAATTTTCCCAACTGACTTTTCCATATTTTTTGTTTCCTTTGAAGGGTGCGGTCCCTTTGATCCCCCTGGATCCCCCCCCAGCGCTAACGACCGGATACCCTCCGGCCATACACCCCCTCGGCACGCTCGACCTTGGAGTTGGGGTTATTTTTTTAAGAGGTTTTCTTCCTCTCCTCCCACAAGACCACGCCCACACAACTCACCCTCTGTAAGCAGAGGGGGGGTGGGCGTACGACCTTCTCCAACGACCCTTCCCTAGCCCGGTTCCCTTCCACGACCATCAAAGATGATCGGGGAATGGAACCGTGCCCTTCCCCGTTTGTTGAGATTTGCCGCCAGCGCCAATTGTCCACCAGTACTGGTGGGCGATTGGAGCTGACGTTGCCCAGGATGCGCCACGAGGAGGCTCTTCAACTGCACCCCCACCATATTCGACCTCACCCAACATCCCACCGGCGTAATTTCGGCTAGTTTGGTGATAGTAGGGGGACGTGGGAGTCCTGTCACAACGATCTATAATGATTACAGTAACTAATCACTAATAGACGTAGGCAGACTACCGGGCTAAAATAGCCAAATGCCTCGTCATCTAATTAGTGACGCGCATGAATGGATTAACGAGATTCCCACTGTCCCTATCTACTTAGTTTAGTTCCGCAGCGTGCTCCACAACAGGATGGGTAGGCTTCAGACGAGGAAGCCGGCACAGGTAATCTGCTCCCAGTACTCCGAAATTATCACCAGCGCTGCGGAAGCATGTCTAGGCAAGCGTGGTAGGAAGGATACCGGGGGGTACGAGTGGTGGTCCCCAGAATTGGAGCAACTGCGCCGTAAAGTATACAATGCGCGGCGAGCCTGGCAATATGCACGGAAAACAAAAGATGCCAGGGAAGGGGACAGACTTAACTCACCGCATGCGGTTAGGTCGGAGTATAAGACCGCTATGCGTGCTGCGGAAATTGCATACTTTCATGGCATTGCGGAGTCAGGGAACGACGATCCATGGGGGCTAGCATATAGAGCCGCGTCGGGCAGAGTGCGCCCCCCCGCTAATGTCATGCAAGGGATAATGCTGACGGAGGGATACTCCACGACGGCAGTGGGTACTGCGACGGGCCTCCTCGGCATCTTGTGTCCGGACGACGACCCCAGGAAAGACTCGCCATACCATCGACAAGTCAGGCTCGCAGCCGCGTGCTCCCCGACAGGGGAGGAGTCGGATCTACCCAGCAAAGCGGCACTCGACCGCATCATTAGGGATCTCCCTAGTACAGCCCCCGGTCTGGATGGCCTAACAGCCAAAATAATAAAAAATGCGTGGAGAGTGAGTGGAGCGGAGATGCTCATTATGTACTCGGCCTGTATTGGCGAGGGTGTATTCCCTGATATCTGGAAGGTTGGCAGGTTGGTCGTCTTGCCAAAGGGCAATGATCGGCCGTTCTCGGATCCCAAGGCGTATAGACCGATTACCCTTCTCCCGATTTTGGGGATAATATTGGAACGCCTCATCATTTCGTGCGCACCTTGCCTCTATCGCTCAATATCAGAGGCACAACATGGCTTTTCGAGGGGAAGGTCGACGGTCACGGCGCTGAATGCGATCCTGGGCCGGGCGGCTGACTCCTCGGAAAAATATGTCCAGGTCATTTTGCTAGACATCTCGGGGGCCTTCGACAACGCCTGGTGGCCCATGGTCCTCATTAAGGCGAAACAGGGCGGTTGCCCGCCTAATATTTATAAAATTCTGGTGAGTTACTTTACAGACAGGCGGGTTGGACTATTTATGGGCGACCAGGCGGTGTGGAAACAGTCCACTATGGGCTGCCCCCAGGGATCTGTTCTTGGACCGACACTCTGGAACCTCCTGCTCGATGACATCCTGAAGCTACCGTGGCCGGAGGGCGGTGGCATACGCGGACGACATTACGATCGTTATTGAGGCGCCGAGTCGAGCGGCGATTGAGCGAAATGCCCAGTCGTCGCTGGAGGCGGTGTCCGCTTGGGGAACACGGAACCGCCTTGCATTTTCTGCTGCGAAGTCGCAGACCCTCACACTGAAGGGTAAATTCAAGCGTCCCCCTACAATTCGCATGGACGGCGGCTCGATAGCGCACGTAGTACAGGCCAAGTTGCTGGGCGTTGTAATTGACGAAGCGGGCTCCTACGTGCCGCATGCTAGTTTGGCCGGCCAGCGGGCTGTGAACGCCTTCGGGAAGATGTCGAGAGTATCTGCGTCTTCCTGGGGCATTAAGTATCGTGCCCTAAAAGTCCTGTTTTCAGGGACTTATGTGGCAATTTTGACATATGCTGCGGCCGTATGGTGGCGAAGTGTGGAGAGATATGCAGTGCGGAGTACGCTGCTCCGTACGCAACGTCCGGCACTTATTCTTCTAACCAAGGCATACAGGTCAGTTAGCACCGCAGCGTTGCCTGTGCTGGCGGGAGTGCTTCCGGCCGATCTGGAGGTCTGTCGTGCAGGACGAGTCGCGCAGGAGTGTTCTGGAATGGTCAGTAGGGAGCGCAAGGTGGCCATCGGGAGGGTGAGAGCGGAGGTCGTTGCTCAATGGCAGGAGCGATGGCAATCTTCCAGTGACGGTAGGGAGCTGTACTCCTTCTTTCCGGAAGTGACGGATCGACTGGCGCTGGGTTGGGTGGAGCCAGACTATGTCACATCACAGATCCTAACAGGGAGTTTCAGGAGCCGCCTTGCCATTGCGTGTGCAATGGCGCTGTGTGACATTGCTAAATGCTATTGTGGGCTGGCGGATGAGACTCGGGACCATGTTCTGTGGGACTGCACTCTGTACGCTGACGAGAGAGAGGCAATGTTGGGTAACTGGAAGAGAGAGGAGTTCGGCCCGGTTTACTACCGGGAGCTAGTAGCCAGCGCAGAGGGTTTCGGTAGACTAAATACATTTGCACACAGATGGCACAGTAGACGAAAAGAATTAGAATCTGGGGGTTTAATTAATATCAGCTAGGAAAAATTTAATAATATATATACAGTTAATTGCTAATGGGGTTTGAGTAAAAAGTCGGAACTGTCTGCAAAATCAATAAACTTGATGGTTACAAATTGCCAATAGGGCTGCTCGTGCGCGAAAGCATGTGATGTTATATAGCACGCCCCAGTATGGGGAGAAGTGAACCAAGTAGAGGGACAGGGAACAGAATGATGGAGTTTACAACACACACTCTGGTAGAGTAAGCTGTAAAGACATACGCAGCGACGCAGTTACCAGAGTGTGTCTCCAATGAGTCCGTATGCCGCAAGGCGGGTAGGACCAACAGTGGAGGGAGGTAGGGACAATCGTCGCCGGCACTAGTACAGTGCAGACGTGCGGACGGTGTTTTTTAATTTATTTTTAAAATTTTAAATTCCTTTTTTGTGATTGGCCAATGCCAAAAGTCGGTCCCTCCTGCTCTCTCTTGGGCAAGTTGCCATAAGAGCCCGCGGCCATCTTGGCATCGGAGCGAGCGCGAGAGAGGCCTGGGTGGAGCCTAGTGGCAGGTGTCAATTACAGTGACAGTGACAGCGAAAGTGACGTTTCGCCGGATTTAGTGAATATAGTTCGTGTATTAAAAATAAAACATTAAATCGAGCAACTTGGCGACCCTGTGAGTTGCCAAAATGGCGGATGAAGACGCCGCGGAACGCCTTCAGCAAGAGCTGCTGGAGGCGTCCATCACCGAGAAGGAGGAGGAGCTCCAGGCGCTTGAGGAGCTCAGGCGAGAGGGAGGTGGGCTATTTACCCCGCGCCAGTCTTTGGCACCCCCCCCCCCCCCAGGGCGTCCCCTTGGCCTCGCCGCCCCCAGGCCGAGGTGTCATGAGGCCAGAGCCGCAAGAGCGCAAAAAACGGACGTTCACGTCCCCTCAGGAGGTGTCGGAGGCGGTCAGGCGCCGCATCGAGCGCAAGAAACAGGAGGTGCCACCGGTGGGTGGCCTCCTCACGCTCGCCCCGCTCCCGCAGCCCCGACAAGACCAGGGACCACTGGCAACAGGGACACCGCCCCAGGATAACGAGGAATCGCTGGCTACAGCACCAGTAGAGCAGCTGGCGGGTCTGGCCACCAGGAGCACAAAGGGGATTATGGAGGCGGTGCGAGGCAAGACGTCAAAATTAAATAAAGAGGAGATTGCGGCAATAGGGGCTTACACTGAGCGACTGGGTGCGGTGATAACTCACCTGACACTGCGCCTTGCAGCTGCAGAAAGCCGGGTCGGTGCCGCTGAGCTCAAGGCGGAGACGACACTACGTGTGCAACAAGAGGCTGCAGCAGCACCTAAACCTTCACCAGCAGTGTCATATGCCTCGGCGCTGCGCCTACACCGGCACACAGAGCCAGTATTAATCCGTGGAGGGCCAACCCTTCACTTTCAGTGGCCCAAACGGTGAGTCCAACATAGATGTCACGCTCAGCACCAGGAGCGTCACCACACAGAAGTGGATTGTGCACGATGGAGCCAGCAGCAGCGACCACCGGCTCATTACCTTCCAGGTGGATGCCAGCAAGAGACGCCGTAGTGCTGGTCCGGACAAGGAGCCGGTGCGCTTCCGGGATCAAGGGGTGGACTGGCCGTGCTTTCAGCAGGCTGTCCACGAGCGAATGGGGAGGCTTGACTTCGGCAAGCCAGCGTCCTTTGTCTGCAGGGATTTCACTAGAGTGATTGTGGATGCGGCGTGCCAGTCTTTGGGTGTGAAAGGACCACCAAAGGACGCGGGGTATGAATGGTGGAATCCAAAGCTTGATAAGCTTCGGAAATCCAACTGTAAGGCGAGGTGTAAATGGCAGGGGTCGAGAAAGGGCGGGGGATTGAGAGAGGAGCGGCTGAGAGGAGAATTTCACGAGCTAAGAGCGAGATACCGAGAGGCCATGGAGGAGGCGGAGCTTGAGCATTTCCGAAAGATCGCCGAATCAGGAAACGCCGACCCGTGGGGGCTGGCATCGTGCTGCTAGCGGCAGGCTAAAGCCACCCTCACGGGTGATCAATGGCACCAAACTGGCGGAGGGCTTTGCCAGTACTGTGGGTGACGCGGCGACCGGTCTCCTGCATGGGCTGTGCCCGGACGATGGTCCGTCTCGGGACACACCATACCACATGCAGGTACGTGTTGCTGCCTCGCTCACCCCGTCAGGCCAGGCTGCGCCTCCTCTGTCTCGTGACAGTCTGGGTGCTATTATTAGGAGCTTGCCCAACACGGTACCGGGATTAGACGGAATCAGTGCACGAATAGTACGGAATGTCTGGTGCGCTGTGCCCGCGGAAGTCACCGCGGTGTATGGCAAGTGTGTCTCTGAAGGCGTGTTTCCGGATGTGTGGAAGGAGGGCCGGCTGCTTGTCCTGCCGAAAGGCAACGGCAAGCCGCTTACCGACCCCAAGGCCTACAGGCCAATAACGCTGCTACCTGTGCTCGGTAAGATTTTAGAGCGGGTAATTTTGAGCTGTGCTCCCACGATCGGCAACCAGATCTCGGCCGCCCAGCACGGGTTTTCTCCGGGTAAGTCAACCGTCACGGCACTCAACGACATCATGCGTGCCGCGAGGGAGGGCTCGGGCAAGTATGTGCAGGCCATATTCCTGGACATCTCGGGCGCCTTCGACAACGCCTGGTGGCCGATGATCCTGACGAAAGTCAAGCGGGGAGGGTGTCCGCCCAACATCTTTCAGATGCTGGCGGACTACTTTGTCCGCCGACGAGTTGGGCTTTTCGTCGGCGACTGGGTGGAGTGGAAGGTGTCCACCATAGGCTGCCCTCAGGGATCTGTCCTGGGTCCGGCATTATGGAACCTGCTCCTGGACGATTTGCTTCGGCTGCCACTACCTGGCGGCGTCCGTATGGTTGCATACTCGGACGATGTGACCATCCTGATCGAGTCCCAATCTCGCTCTGGGATTGAGGCAGCGGCCAAGATAACACTGGACTTGGTTGCGGCGTGGGGTGCTAGGAACAGGCTGGGATTCTCCCCTGCAAAGTCATCTACGATGACGATCAGGGGGAAACTCCAGCGAGCCCCCACCGTCAAGCTGGCCGGGGACTCGGTCAGGAGTGTCACCTCGACGATGGTGCTGGGTGTGGTGCTCGACGCAAGTCTGTCCTTTGCGCAGCATGCGGTATCGATAGGGGAACGTGCGGCCAAGTGCTTCGGGAAGATGTCGAGAGTGTCGGCATCGACACTCACGCATCGACTGCGCGTCGTCTACAGGGGCACTTTCGTCGCCACGATCACGTATGCTGCGGCTTGTTGGCACAAAAGGGCGACACTCCACGCTGTACGCAGCGCGCTGCTTAGGGGCCAGAGATCGAGCCTAATACTGCTGACGAAGGCGGACAGGTCTACCAGTACGGCTGCGCTGGCGGTGTTGGCTGGCGTTCTCCCGGCAGACCTGGAGGTGATCCGTGCAGGGCGGTTTGATGAGGAGCGCCAGAGCGCGACCGAAGCGCAGGTCGAGCTGGGCTTGCGGAGACGAAAGTTGGCCCGACGCAGGTGTGAGATTTTGAGCGAGACGATGGATGCATGGCAAAAGAGATGGATGAATGAGGAGAAAGGACGGGAGCTGTTCCGTTTCTTCCCGGACGTGGCTGATCGACTCAGGTCGCACTGGATAGTACCAGACCACCAGTTGTCCCAGATTCTCACGGGACACGGATGTTTCAGGAAAAGATTGAAAGATATGACGCTATGTGAGGACAGTGTGTGCTATTGTGGTATGGATGAGGAAGACCTGCACCATGTGTTGTGGGTCTGCCCCCTGTATGAGGAAGCCAGGTGCAAGATGATGGATGGGATCAGCCGCGCAGAGGTCGGCCCGATCTACTACGGCGATCTCGTAAGTTCACCGGCTACTTTTGACCGGCTTAAAGAATACGCGCATGTGTGGCATGCCGCCCGGAGAAAATTGGAGCAAGAAGAGGAAGAAAATTAAAAAAATATTTATTAAAAAAGGTAAAAAATCCAAATACATAACATAAAAATAAAAAAAAAGGAATACCAGTAACAAGGTCAAAAAAACGTAAAAAGAAGACACCAGTTATTATGTTTATGTATATGTTGGCTAGCCTATGCTAGCCTGGCTGCCCGGCGACGAAGAGAACACCACGTCGTTGTGTGTCGTGCATGCCCGTTAGGGGGAGAGTTGCCATTAGGGACACACATGGTTCAACTTGTAAGGGATCAAGAAGCGCCTGTGGACCGTCAAAATAAGATTGCCAAGGGTGCTATGTCCGCAGCCGCCCCACGTTTCGGCCCGTATAACACATGTTGGAAGGGCCATGGGAAGGTTTGGAGGGAGTGTCCCTATCTACTTCGCGCCTGACTACGACAGTGGACGGACGTGTTGTTGCGCTCCGTAATTTTAATAATTATTGCTAATTATTGAATTTTGCTGAGTGTGTTCTGAATCCTTCAGTGGATATATTGCTATGTGTATTTATTACACGATCGGATTATTAGATATAGATATTATTATGGAGCTAGTATGAATCGAATTATCTCCTAAACGGCATGTTTAACCGTAATATCTATTTTAAATATGCTTGTTGTTTCTTCGGATCCTTTAAGTGCACAAAGGCCTAAGTTAGATGCCAAGAAAAAGCAGAGCTTTTTTGCTGAAACTCTCGACTTAATTCAATTTCAGGAAACTGAGTTCGAGTTTTTGGATATATCCAATCTGGATGCTGACTCAGAATTGGAGTCTGACAACGAGAGTGATAAGGAAAATTTGTAAAAAAACTATATATGTACTTATTTGTAAATTTGTATTTGAGTCTGTTTGGGTTTTTTTTATTGTAATATTTAATGATATTTTGTTTTTTTTTTTATTTATTTTACTTTATTTTACAAATGCTTAGTATTAATTCCTTAAATTAAATTATTTTGTATATAATATAACTTTATATGTTACTTAAATAAGAGTTTGATAATCTTTTTTTATTTAAATTAATAAAAATGTGTCAAAAAACAGCAATTTTTTTATTTATTTTTTCTTGTTTTGTGTGTTCTTAATATTTGGAAGGGCCATGGGAAGGTTTGGAGGGAGTGTCCCTATCTACTTCGCGCCTGACTACGACAGTGGACGGACGTGTTGTTGCGCTCCGTAATTTTAATAATTATTGCTAATTATTGAATTTTGCTGAGTGTGTTCTGAATCCTTCAGTGGATATATTGCTATGTGTATTTATTACACGATCGGATTATTAGATATAGATATTATTATGGAGCTAGTATGAATCGAATTATCTCCTAAACGGCATGTTTAACCGTAATATCCTTGGAGGTGGTCATAGTGCTAATTATTTATAATTTTTTGGTTGCGGATTTGACGAAAAATTTCATGCCGTTTTTTTTTTAAATCCTCAAAATATTTTCATTTGTTTTTTCATATGAAACGATTCCTTTTAGTGTTTATGTTGAAGAACATGGACTTTTAACTACACGTAACATAAAATATTATCACTCCTATATTTCTGAAGGAGTTGGCAGAGGTTTATAGTACACCCACACGTAGACAACTATGTTTGAGCTAGATATTTATCAACACATCATGAGTTTTAAAACTTTTCATACAACCAAATTACCAATTGTTTACTCTTCTAATGAGTCCGAAAAGAAGTGATTAAGTAACTACACTGATTAGGTCTTCTAATGAGTCTTTATAGGTGATTTAATGATTTTCAATATCTCACGACAATGCCAACTATGGATTACATTCAACTTTTCCTGATAAGTAAGCTAATTTTTTAATTAGCAGTGCTATGAGTTCTAAGAATAGTTAGTGACAATTATACATTTTCATTAGCTAATGAGAAGATAACTAATGAGGGTAGTTACCTAATTATTGGCGTTTTGCAATAAAAGGGCTAAAGTTTTGTTTTATAATTTAGTTTGTTCACAACTGTGTAACTGCTAACACTAAATCTGCGACTATAAAATCTTAGAATGGAAAGTTTAATCACGAATTTAGACTTGTTTGTTCTTCTACGAAGTGAGAGTACTTAATTTGATCATGAAGTATTGTTCAGTGCAGTTGTATCCCGCATAGGCGATTGCCTGTCTGACGAAGATCGTGTTGTTCTCAAAGAATTTTGTCGGAGATTTACGCGAGCCGCTTTACAAAGGTGGCAGAAATCCAACCGATTCCTTGATAATTTCAGGAGAAAGTACGAGAATTGGTTGGGAGCAAATATTGATTGGCCGAGTTTTGTGCAAACTTTAGTTAATCAAGAACCAAGTGTTGATGAGATACCAAGAGCGCCCTCAGTCTCTCCAGAACCGTCGACATCAACGTCCATTGGAACAATGACGAAAAGATCGCGTAAACCATTCGAAGATCTGGGAAGTAAACAAAAAAAGAGAAGATCTGATGAACACACAGGCGAAGATTCTAGTGAATTGGCATATGCAGCTGCAGCACGTTTAAAAGAAGAAGGGCATGGAGATATCGCCTCTGTCATCGAATACATGATGAAAAATCCTGAAGCAGCCGCTAAATTAAATGAAACGCTTAAGAAACCAGCGAAAACAATCATATTTACATCAGAAAAGGCGCTTGGATTGCTTCTTTCGCTAAAACTCTCAAAGTGGCAATATATTACGTTGCGAGAGGCTGCCATTCGGGAAGGTGCTAAGGATATTTATCCATCTTACTATAAAGTGCAACAAACTAAGCTTGATTGCTACCCTCCGAAGCAATCAGTGACAGTTACTGATTCATCGGCTAGGATTACACTTCTAGCTTTACTTGATATCACAGTTACAAGAATCCTTCAAAGCCTTTCTAAGGAAGAGCATAACAAGCAGTTGAAGCTGATATCCAAGTGGGGATTTGATGGTGCTTCTAACCAAAGCCGATACAAACAGAAAATGGAGGGTGAGGAAGATGACTCGAGCATTTTCATGACCTCCTTGGTGCCACTTAAACTGACAGATGGAGACAACATCTTATGGACGAACCCAAAACCATGCTCAGTTTTGTATTTTCGTCCAGTTCAGTTTACTTTTGTAAAGGAGAGTAAAGCAGTTGTCCTTGAGCTGAAAAAACAAGTGGATGAAGAAATTGAGGCCCTTATCCCCACAGAGTGCAATAATAATAATAGGGTGACTCATGAACTAATGATGACGATGATCGACGCTAAAGTTTGCACTTACCTTTCTGAAGCTAGATCAAATGCATCGTGCTACCTGTGCTTAGCAAAGCCTATAGAAATGAACCGCTTAGATGCTGTAACATCAAAAATTGTGTGTTCTGACCTGTATGAATTTGGCTTGTCATCCCTACACGCCCGTATAAATTGTATGGAATGTTTGTTACACATTGCATACAGGCTCGACTTCAAACGGTGGGCAGCGAGAAGTGATGAGCACAAAGAAATGCTACAGACAAGGAAGAAAATAATTCAAAATAAATTCAAAGATGAGCTCAATCTGTTGATTGATATAGTAAAACAAGGCTCGGGAACCACCAATGACGGGAATACTGCAAGAAAATTCTTTGAGTTTCCTAATAAAACCGCAGCTATAACCGGTTTGGATGAAGACCTCATCAAAAGATTTACTGTAATTTTACAAGCAATTACATCTGGAGAGCAGGTCGATATAATAAAATTTAGAGATTATGCCCGCAAAACAGCAGAAAAGTACGTATTATTATACGACTGGTACTATATGTCGTCAACCGTTCATAAATTATTAATCCATGGGGCTGACATAATTGAAGAAAATAATATTGTGCCGATTGGGACTCTCTCGGAAGAAGCCTCAGAGAGTCTCGAAACAAAGATTTTAGGAGGTTTCGAGAACATCATTCGCGGAAAAGAAGCAGGCAGGATTCCAATCAAGATATTTTAAATATGCTTGTTGTTTCTTCGGATCCTTTAAGTGCACAAAGGCCTAAGTTAGATGCCAAGAAAAAGCAGAGCTTTTTTGCTGAAACTCTCGACTTAATTCAATTTCAGGAAACTGAGTTCGAGTTTTTGGATATATCCAATCTGGATGCTGACTCAGAATTGGAGTCTGACAACGAGAGTGATAAGGAAAATTTGTAAAAAAACTATATATGTACTTATTTGTAAATTTGTATTTGAGTCTGTTTGGGTTTTTTTTATTGTAATATTTAATGATATTTTGTTTTTTTTTTATTTATTTTACTTTATTTTACAAATGCTTAGTATTAATTCCTTAAATTAAATTATTTTGTATATAATATAACTTTATATGTTACTTAAATAAGAGTTTGATAATCTTTTTTTATTTAAATTAATAAAAATGTGTCAAAAAACAGCAATTTTTTTATTTATTTTTTCTTGTTTTGTGTGTTCTTAATATTTGGGTTAATAACATATCGAACTTTTTAACTTGGACACTAAAAGGGATCGTTTTACATGTAAAAATAAATAAAAATATTTTGACGATATTTTTTAAAAACGGCATTAAATTTTTCGTCAAATCGGCAACTTAAAAATCATAAATAATTAGAACTATGACCACCTCCAAGGATATTACGGTTAAACATGCCGTTTAGGAGATAATTCGATTTTTCATACTAGCTCCATACATTTTTTTCTTATAAAAATTATAACTCTTCCATACATTTACTTCATATGACATTTATATGACATGACATTGCACACATTTACTTCATATGACATTTTATAGAACAGTAATGATCAGCAGAAGCCATTTCCAGCAAAAAAAAATAACATTTAAGAAATCGAGATCCTATGTCTTCTACAGCCGATTTTCGATCCACCGTGCGTCGCTAGGATCAACTCCTACCCTTGGCCTGCCCGTGGCGCCGCTGCTGGAGCAAGGTGGACTGTATAGCAGGGAAAGTTCGCCAGAAGCATCTCAAGGTGGTTAAGACCCTTATACACAAAGAGAGGTGTCGCGCATACCTTCCCGAATTGACCAAAGGAGTGAAATCTGATGGTCCAGGGGTACGGTGAGCCTGGAGACCTTGGTCACAATATCTGATCAAGGTGCGCAAACACCATGTTGAGCGGTGGATATCCAGGACTGGCTCTGGGGGAGGTTCCCAGAGAAGCCCCGATGGGGGTCTACGGACCCCAAATCTAGCAGCTCGTAAAGCTGGGCCGTACGAGGGCGGTGGGTGCACCGGTGGTAGGGCTAGCCACCCTGCCACCAAAGGTTTAAAGGTTGCTTTCGATGAATGCTCGACGTCCAGATCCGGAAAGCAGTTCGGACCTGGCTTTGGCTACCGAAGGATGTGCCTGTCGGGTACTACCACGCAGCAACTGTGGACGGTGGCTTAGCGATCCCGTCGCTGAGAACTTGTGTGCCGGATCTTATTCGCAAGAGGTTCGGCCGCTTGGACTCGTCGCGATGGTCAGTGGCTCGAGCCGCCGCCAGGTCCGATAGGATCCAAAAGAAGCTGCGGTGGGCCGACAGGCAACTCCGTAAATTTACTGCAGAAAACCCCAAGTCTGAGGAGCGGACGACCGCATTGTATTGGCGTGAAGCCCTGCACGCTACGGTGGATGGACACGAGTTGAGAGAGTGTCCTCGGGTCCCAGCGTCCACGAAGTGGATGCGGGAGCGTAGCGGGCAGTATACTGGCCGGGACTTCGTGCAGTTCGTGCACACTCATGTTAATGCGCTCCCGTCGAGAGTTCGCAACACACGGGGGCGCAGGACCGGTGTGCAGGTCGGAGTTGAACTGCCGTGCAGGTTGCATGGTAAGGGAGACGACGGCAAACACCATCCAACAGTGTCACAGAACGCACGGCGGCCGTATCGAATGCCACAATCGCGTGGTGAATGTCGTCAGCTCTGCCATGATGGACAAGGGGTGGTCTGTGGTGAAGGAACCGAAGGTCAGGACCGCGTTGGGCCTCAGAAAGCCTGACATTGTCGCCTCCAGGAGCAGGGTGGGAGTGATAGTGGATGCGCAGGTGGTCTCGGGTCAGCGGCCCCTTGATGAGCTTCATCGTGTGAAACGTAATAAATACGGTAATCACGTGGAGCTTGTCGAGAAAGGTGCTGACATACTAGGGCTGCCTTGTAAGGAGAGCATCCACACGACGTCCTGCACTGTTTACTGGAGGGGCGTATGGAGCCTAGCATCCTACAAAGAGCTCAAGAGGTTCGTCGGGCTTGATGAGGGAGTGCTGGCCGGCATCCCGTCTATGGTCTTGAGAGGCTCACACATGAACTGGACAAGGTTCAATCGCATGACAACCCGAACAAGTGTCGTGTATTAAAAAACACAAGTGTCGTGTATTAAAAAACATAAGTGTCGTGTATTAAAAAACACAAGTGTCGTGTATTAAAAAACACAAGTGTCGTGTATTAAAAACCACAAGTGTCGTGTATTAAAAACCACAAGTGTCGTGTATTAAAAAACACAAGTGTCGTGTATTAAAAAACAACAGTGTCGTGTATTAAAAAACAAAAGTTTCGTGTATTAAAAAACACAAGTGTCGTGTATTAAAAAACACAAGTGTCGTGTATTAAAAAACACAAGTGTCGTGTATTAAAAAACACAAGTGTCGTGTATTAAAAAACACAAGGGTCGTGTATTAAAAAACACAAGTGTCGTGTATTAAAAAACACAAGTGTCGTGTATTAAAAAACACAAGTGTCGTGTATTAAAAAACACAAGTGTCGTGTATTAAAAAACACAAGTGTCGTGTATTAAAAACCACAAGAGTCGTGTATTAAAAAACACAAGTGTCGTGTATTAAAAAACACAAGTGTCGTGTATTAAAAAACACAAGTGTCGTGTATTAAAAAACACAAGTGTCGTGTATTAAAAACACAAGTGTCGTGTATTAAAAAACACAAGTGTCGTGTATTAAAAACACAAGTGTCGTGTATTAAAAACCACAAGTGTCGTGTATTAAAAAACACAAGTGTCGTGTATTAAAAAACACAAGTGTCGTGTATTAAAAAACAACAGTGTCGTGTATTAAAAAACAAAAGTGTCGTGTATTAAAAAACACAAGTGTCGTGTATTAAAAAACGCAAGTGCAAGGCATCATGAGACCAGAGCCGCAGGAGCGGAAGAAGCGCACCTTCACGTCACCCCAGGAAGTGTCGGAGGCGGTTAGGCATCGCATTGAACGCAAGAAGCGGGAGGTGCCTCCTGTAGGTGGTCTCCTAACGGTCGCCCCGCTCCCGCAACCACGACGGGAAGACCAGGGACCAGGACCAACAGCGGCAGCGGTGCTGCTCCCGGACGTAGCAGATTCGCTGGCCACAGCGCCAGTAGAACAGCTGGCGGGTCTGGCCACCAGCAGCACCAGGGGAATAATGGAGGCGGTGAGAAGTAAGACCTCCAAGCCGAATAAGGAGGAGATTGCGGCGATAGGTGCGTACACAGAGAGGCTAGGCGCGGTGATCACCAATCTGACGCTGCGCCTAGCAGCGGCTGAGGCTGGCGGGAGAACTGGCCCACGACCGCAGCAGCAGGGACAAGCCGCATCTCTACGCCTGGGCAGGAACGCCGAACCGGTTCCGATACAGCGACCCCCCGGCCCATGCGTGGCCATATACCCGGCCGACGACCAGACAGAACTTATGAAGACGGCTGAGGACACGCGGCAGGCACTCCGCACGGCGGTTCAGCCATCACAGCTGGGCCTGCAAATAGCTGGGGTCCGAAAAGTGGGGAATGCTGGGGTTGTCGTCCAGACAACCTCGGTCGCCGCGGCGGACGCGCTCAAGAGGGCGGTACCTGCCACCCTCAGGACGGTAGATCCGGCAGAGCGGCGGCCGCTCATTGCCCTCACGGGAATTGATGGTGCGGCCACGATGGAGGGGGTGCTACACGACCTGAAGGACCAGAACCTTCAGGACGACGCGGCCTGGACCCCTGAGAGGCTGGGCAAGGAGCTACGGCTCCTATTTAAGCGGGACCGGCACAATAACAGGACCAAGTGGGTGTGCCAAGCATCCCACGAGTTGCGCCGTGAGCTGGTTAACAAGGGCCGGGTCTACATAGGCTGGGACGTGGTCGAGGTTACCGACCACGTCGGTGTCACGTGCTGCAGCCGGTGCCAATTATACGGTCACCCCGAGAAATACTGCAGGGCAAAGGCGATGGTGTGCGGCAACTGCGGTGAAGAGGGGCACAGGAGCGCAGAGTGCCAGGCAGTGACGCTCCCGTGTGCAACCTGCAAGAGGTTCGGGAGGAAAGGCGCGAGCTACCACCGCACCGCCTCACGTGACTGCCCCGCACGAGCCCATGCAGAAATGAGGTCAGTCAAAACGACCAACTATGGCTGATCTCAGGGTAGGCCAGATAAACCTGCAGGGTTCGGCGGTGGCCACTGCCGAACTCCCAGCCATCGCAACGGACATGAAGTTGGACGTGTTCCTGGTGCAAGAGCCCTATTCTCAGACGCAGCCAACTGTCGCGTCGCACCAGCAGCTCATTCTGCCGGAGGGTCCCCACCCCAAAGTGGGTATCTTCCTGCCCCGACTGGACGCAGTGTGCGCGGTGATGCACCATCTCAGCAACAGCCATTGCCTTGTTTGTCACATAGCCTGGAAAGGATCCGCCGTCCACCTCATCAGCGCGTACTTCCAGTACTCTGAGGACATTACGACCCATCTGGAGCACCTTACCAGAGTACTGGATCACCTCCGAGGTCACCGTGTGCTGGTGGGGGCTGACTCAAATGCCCACTCACCGCTGTGGCACTGTGTACCACGCCACTACGTGGGAAGGGGACGGGAAGTGGCTCGGCGCCGCGAGGAAATGGAGGGCTTCCTGTTGGCTCAGGACCTGGCAATTCATAATGTGCCAGGCAACCCACCAACTTTTGCCACCGCCAACGGGGAGTCCAACATCGACGTCACTTTCTCGTCCAGGGGGGTCGTGGTACACGAGTGGAGGGTACATGAGGACGCCACCAGCAGCGACCACAGACTGGTCACCTTCAGAATATGTGGCACACATCAACGAGATCCCGCTCCTGTTGCGGAGTCGCCGGTAGTGCCAAAGAGGTTCCGGGAACGCGGGGTGGACTGGGACCGATTCCAGGCGGTGATCCACGAGCGTGTGGGAAGGACTGATTGGTCGAAGCCTGCATCAGTGGTGTGTAAGGAGTTCACGCGAATTATCGCGTGGACTGCGAGTGAATGTCTTGGACGTGTGGTGACGGTAAGAAAGCAAAAGGTTACGAATGGTGGTCTCCCTCGCTGGAGGCTATGCGTCAAAGGCATAATAAGGTGAGGAAAACGTGGCAGAACGTAAGAAACGGAGGAGGGGCTCTGGAGGAGCTAGCACGGAAGGCCTTTCATAGATGCCGCAGTAGCTATAGGACGCGAATGGAGAAGGCGCAGTTCGACTTCTTCCGCAAGTTAGCCGACTCCGGCAACCAGGACCCCTGGGGCTTGGCCTATCGTGCTGCCAGTGGTAGGTTTAGGCCGCCACCCAACGTGGTGTGCGGTACTAGGCTTGCGGAGGGATTTGCTGAAGATGCGGGCACTGCCATGATCAGCGTCGTCAAGACATTGTGCCCCGACGATGACCCGTCGCGGGACACGCGATACCATCGCAGCGTTCGCATCATGGCTGCCTGCATCCCGACGGGTCGGGATGCGCCTCCTCCTTCAAGCCAGGATCTTGGGAAAATAGTCAAGGATCTCCCTAACACGGCTCCGGGAATAGATGGTATCACGGCGCGCATAGTCGGACATGTGTGGCAGGCGGCGGGTGCTGAACTGACACACATGTTCGGCATGTGCGTCGTGGAGGGCACCTTGCCCGATGCGTGGAAGGACGGTAGGCTGATAGTCCTGCCTAAGGGCAATGACAAGCCGCTTACCGATCCTAAAGCGTATCGGCCCATCACCATTCTCTCGGTCCTGGGCAAAATTCTCGAGCGAGTCATGCTGGCGAGCGCGCCAGCAATTACGCGAGGGGTTTCTCCATGCCAGCACGGGTTTTCTCGAGGTAGGTCAACCCTATCGGCACTTAATGCCATCTTAGGAACGGTTAGCGACAGCCGGTCCAGATATGTCCAGGCCATCTTCCTGGACATATCTGGGGCCTTTGACAACGCGTGGTGGCCCATGATCTTACTCAAGGCGAAGGTAGGGGGGTGCCCGCCAAACATTTATAGGATGCTGGCGGCGTACTTCACGAACAGACGTGTCGGTCTCTTCGCCGGGAGTGAGGTCGTGTGGAAGACCTCAACCATGGGTTGTCCGCAGGGATCTGTATTGGGACCAGCACTATGGAATCTTCTTCTGGACGACATGCTTCGGTTGCCATACCCAGACGGCGTAACGGTGGTAGCGTACGCAGATGATGTAACGGTCCTCATTGAGTCTGACTCTCGATCCGGCATCGAGGCCTCGGCCTCATGCGCCATGGAGTTAATTAGCCAGTGGGGGGTCAGGAACAGGCTGGGCTTCTCCCCCTCAAAGTCGTGCTCCATTACTCTGAGGGGGGGCTTGACCAAGCGCCCGCCCACGGTCAGGCTCGATGGGACCTCAGTCAAGAGTGTGCGCTCAGCCAAAGTTCTGGGCGTGACAATCGACGCAAGTCTGTCGTTCCGGGAACACGCTCAGTCCATCGGCGAGTGTGCTGCAGCAGGGCTGGGTAAAATGTCGCGCGTCTCCGCATCATCTTGGGGCATTCGGTACAGGGCCCTTAAGGTCCTGGTACAAAGGCATCTTCGCCGCAACCATCACCTACGCGGCAGGATGTTGGTGGAGGCGCGTGAACACTTACATGGTTAGGGCCACGCTATTG
Organism: Dasypolia templi; assembly: GCA_963555695.1. Lineage (NCBI taxonomy): Eukaryota > Metazoa > Arthropoda > Insecta > Lepidoptera > Noctuidae > Dasypolia > Dasypolia templi. The sequence goes on along the minus strand of OY743163.1, from coordinate 4,824,681 downwards.
AGGACGCACAGGCCAGCGCTGGTCCTTCTGACCAAAGCCTACCGGTCGGTCAGTACCGCGGCATTGCCGGTACTGGCGGGGGTGCTTCCTGCAGACCTCGAGGTGGCCCGTGCGGGCATGGTAGACGACATTCGTAATTGGCCGCGTGACTTGCTTAGGACCGGGCGAAGGGACATCGCGGACGATGCCGTAGCCAATTGGCAGCGGAGATGGGTTGCGGAGGAAAGGGGCTGGGAACTGTACCGCTTCTTCCCGGACGTGGCGGTTAGACTCAAGGCAACTTGGGTCGAGCCGGACTATCAGGTCTCGCAGATCCTGATTGGGCATGGATGTTTTCGAAAGAGACTGTATGACATAAAGCTGAGTGAGGTAAGCGTGTGCTTCCGCCGCATCGTGGGGGCTTACTTAGCCGGGAGGTGTGTCACCTACACGGGACGTGATGGCGGAAACTAGCACCAGTGGCGGTGGCGGGTGAGGCTGTTACGCCCTACCGCCGGCCTCAGCACCATCGAGGCGATCCGGCCAGTGCTCGACCGCTGGCTCGGGAGAAGGCACGGCTCCCTGTCGTTTCGGGCGACGCAGGTGCTGTCGGGGCATGGTTGCTTCGGGAAGTACCTGTGTCGCATAAACAGAGAGCCGAATGTCCGGTGTCACCACTGCGTCGACTGCCGGGGGGACACGGCGTGGCACACGCTGGCAGAGTGTGCCGCTTGGGAGGAGCCGCGCCGTGCCCTCATCACCGAAGTAGGCAACGACCTTTCGCTGCCGGCCGTCGTGAACGCGATGGTCGGCGGCGCAGAGTCCTGGGACGCAGTGGTCTCCTTTTGCGAAACGGTCATCTCGCAGAAACGCGGCGCGTGGTGTTCCACGCGCGCCCCTATTAGACGTTGCGGGGGGAGTCTAACACCTCACTCCCCCTCCCAACACGAGGAGGCCCGCCGTGGCAGGCCAGCACCAGTCGGGGTTGCGGAATAATCATATGTTCCCGCGACCCCGACGTAGGTGTGAGATGGAACACCGGGGTGGTTTTCAGTCAGTAAGAGTCTGACAGACCCCTCCACGAGAATTTTCCACCCCGGAACAAAAAGGTTAAATCTGTAAGACTAAGCTTAGGCAAACAAAACAAAAAATACACGAGTATAAAAGGATGGTTGAAGTTAAAAACAAAAAAAACACCACAACAATATTATATTTAAGTATATATGGTTAGCCATTGCTGCCTAGCTGCAGGCCCGGCGACGAAGGCGTTTTTGTGCCGTTGCCCGAAAGTGGGGCGGTAGTTTGCCGCCCCAGAATGGGGAGAAAGGCAAAAGAGGGACAGGACGAGACAACTTGTAAAGGAGTCAAGAAGCGACTGCGGTGATAGCGCGTCCACCTAGACGTGTTATGTCCGCAGCCGTTTCCTTGAGATTCGGCCCATATGACTTGATGTCGGTGGGGCCATGGGAGGTGGTCGGTGTCCCTATTACTTCGCGCCCGACTACGACAGTGGACGGACGGGTTGTTGCGCTTCAAAAATTTTAATAATTAATTTGATTATTTATTGAATTTTGCTGAGTGCGTGCTGAATCTTTCAGCTGTTATATTGTTACTGTGTACAACATGCACGAAGAACGAAAGATGCCAGGGAACGAGAAAGACTCAACTCACTGCATGCGGTGAGGTCCGAGTACAAGACAGCTATGCGAGATGCAGAAATTGCGTACTTTCGTGGCATTGCGGAGTCAGGGAACGACGATCTATGGGGGCTAGCTTACAGAGCCGCGTCGGTCAGACTGTGTGTCGTCACAGATCCTAACAGGACACGGCAGTTTCAGGAGCCGCCTACACACAATGGCGTTGTGCGACATTGCTAAATGCTATTGTCGGCTGGCGGGTGAAACTCGGGACCATGTTCTGTGGGACTGCACTATGTACGCAGACAAAAGAGAGATAATGTTGGGAGACTGGAGTAGAGAGCTGGTAGCCAGCGCAGAGGGTTTCGGGAGACTCAAGTCATTTGCTCACAAATGGCACACAAAACGAAAGTGAATTAGAGCTGTAAAGACATACGAAGCCACACAGTTACCTGAGTGTGTCTCTGCAAGGCGGGTAGGACCAATAGAGGAGGGAGGTGGGATTATGTCCCTATCTACTTCGTCGCTGGCACTCGTGAGTGCAGACCGTAATTTCCCTAACTTTTTATGTGATTGGCAAGTCTCGGTCAAAACTCGGTGCCTCCTGTTCTATCTTAGGCAAGTTGCCCGCGGCCATCTTGGCATCCGAGCGAGCGCGAGTGACGCCTGGGCGGAGCCTGCTTCGCGGTGCTAGAGTGCGACAGTGACGTTTATCCCTCCCACGGGAGTGCGCGACAGTGACGCTTAGCAAAAGTGACAGTGACGCTTAGCAAAAGTGACAGTGACATTAGGCGATAGTGACGTTTCAATCGGTGACAGTGATACATGGCGACAGTGACGTTTGGGTGTGTTCGTGTTTTAGTGATTTCTATTATTTGGAATTTTCCACAACAGTGAACAGCGCCCCCGGATACTGATTCGCTGGCTACAGCGCCAGTAGAACAGCTGGCGGGACTGGCCACCAGCAGTAAATAAGGACGAGATAGCGGCGATTGGCGCGTGCACGGAACGACTGGGCATTACATTGCACATCTGACGCTGCGCCTGGCAACTGCAGAAAGCCGGGTAGGTGCCGCTGAGCTCAAGGCTGAGACAAGTGTACGTGTCCAACAAGAGGCTGCAGCAGCACCAAAACCACCAGCTGTGTCGTATGCAGGTCAGGTAATCTTCAAGTAAAATTTTCTAACCTTACGTTTATGGTCTTGTTTATGGCTCAATTATGTCACTTGACAGTTTCTTCCCCTCCCGCTTTCCGCACTTCTGTCAAAAGTTCCATTTGGCTGCCATAAAGCAAAAATTCTATTTTTGGTATATGGCAACCAAAGTCAAACAAAGAATATACATGTTTGTAAATCTGTCAAAACTTTTACCCGCCATTACAGTTTCGAAGTTGATCGAGTGAACAGTTCTGCGTTGATTAATTTCCGTAATATAACCACTCAATTTCTGAAGCTGTAATATTAACGTACAATATGAACAACAAGTGCTGTGTTCCGACTGTGCTAGTAGACGAAAGGACGTCAGTTTTCATGTGTTTCCAAAATCTGAGATAGGACTAAAAAAATGGTTACATTGCATTAAACTGTGAGGAACTGCGAAGCTTGAGCTTCCAAAAACTTCGTTAACAGTTTGTGTGTCGAAATCATTTCGAGAAGAGATTTCTTTCAACAACGCACGATAGAGTTCGTCTTTGCTCCGACGCCTATCCAACGTTGTTCACTGCTAGCGAGATATCCAGTGGTATTCGCGAATTGGGCAGTGTATGGTGCGGCACAGCATGGTTTTTCGAGAGGCAAGTCGATGGTCACGGCATTGAATGCGATCCTGGGCAGGGTGGCTGACTCTTCGGAAAAATATGTCCAGGCCATACTACGGTTTACCACCGAGAGCTGGTCGCCAGCGCAGATGGTTTCCGGAGACTTAAGTCATTTGCTCACAAATGGCACACAAAACGTAACGAGTTAGAATCTGGGGAATTAAATTAAAGTACAACTAGAGGTTTGAATAATACAGTAAATAGTTAATTGGGGTTTGAATTTAAGTCTGAGGCCTGATTTCACCGATGAAAACTGAACGCGATCAGTACTTAAACTCCGTTTAAGAGCCGTCAGCGTCATTTTTTTCTATGGAATATTGACACTGACAGCTCTTGAACGCGTTTATTATGTGCTGAACGCGTTCAGTAACATTGGTGAAATCGGCACTGATTTGTCAACAAAATTAAAACTTGTAACAAAACTATTATACAACCCACCAGCGCCACCTGTTACGTTAGAAAGCCACTGCAAAGTGCCGCTACTCTACACTAGATGGCGTTGTGCAAATACGTCACGTTTGTGAATTGCGGTGTTATGACTCTGCGTGTCTTAATTACCTCCGCTACAATATTCATTACATGGGTGACTGAACCAGTGGTGCATTCTTAGGTTACGTCCTACTTGGAATAATCACAAGGGACGCCGATGCTAAGTCTTAAAGAATCACGGCTTATTGTCTCTTTTTGGGTTAGAGGAACCAATTTCCTACCTTCGTCCCTTCGGGAAAAGGCTATTGAAATCGTCCTATATACATAAATAATATTATTGTACATCTACGTTAAAAATAAATTTCTTGCCTATATATCTGGTGTTCTGCTTGTTCCGGCAACGGTGACGACGTCCTTTACAAACTAGTAAAAGTCATTTAATGGTTACAAAATGCCAATAGGGCTGCACGTGCCCAAAGTAACGTAACGTGATGTAGCACGCCCCAGAATGGGGAGAAGTGATCTCAGTAGAGGGACAGGGAAAAGAAGGATGGAGTTTACAATACACACTGGTAAGCTGTAAATAAATACGCAGCCACACAGCAGAGTGTCTCCAATGAGTCCGTATGCCGTAAGGCGGGGAGTACCAACAGAGGAGGGATGTGAGATTATGTCCCTATTTACCTCTCGTCGCCCCCACCCATTCGGCCGAGAAGTACAAACCGCAAGAGAGGATAAAGCGCCTACTAACCTCGCCCGAGGAAATCGCAGAGGTGGTGAGGCACCTACAAGCGGGAGGTGCCACCAGTGTGAGGCCTCCTAACGTTCGCCCAGCTCCCGCAGCCACGTCGAGATCAGGAATTAGGGATCAGCGACCGCGGTGATCAATCAAAATCAAAAGTCATTTATTCAAATTAGGCTAAGAATCAGCACTTTTCGAACGTAAAAATTACATAAGACCCAAAACGCCCGCCCTTCACCACTTCCTAGTGCTTTAGCGGGGAAGAAGTGGCGCAACAAATCTCCCCATCAGCACAGCTGTCTGTTCGGTTAGAAGAACTGGATTTTATACAATTGTAAGTAATTACCAAAACATTAAATTAATTGCCATACGTCAGCTAGCCACGCCAATACCAAAAAAAAAAGTATGTAAATAAAACTTCATATATAAATAAAAACCTCCAGGGCATGGCAGCTTACATAAGCAATACTGGATAATGTACAAACAAATAAAATAAATAAATAATAAACTAGGACAGTTGTGACAGTTGAGCCGCCCCTGAAGGCTTCAACGGACACCCTGGTCACGGCGCCTGTAGAGCAGCTGGCGGGTCTGGCCACCAGCAGCACGATAGTCGTAATGGACGCAGTGCGAGGTTAAACCTGAAAGCTAAACAAGGACAACAAAGCAGAGATAGGCGCGCACACAGAGAGCCTGAGCGCAGTTATTACCCACCTGACGCTGCGCCTTGCAGCTGCCGAGGCAAGCGGAAGGTATGGTCCGTCACCGTTGCCGCAGCAGGAACAAGCCTCACCCTAACTGCAGAAGAGTTCATTTGCGCACGCGCTGCGCCTGGGCAAGAACGCCGAGCCTGTACCAATCCAGCGACCACCAGTCCCATTATGTCCCAGTATGGCCAACCGCAGCTACCGCGGCCCAACCGTCGCCGCTGGGGTTGCAGATAGCTGGGGTTAGGAAGGTGGGAAACGCAGGGATCGTCGTGCAGACCACCTCTGCGGCCGCGGCAGATGCCCTCAGGAGGGCGGTACCCGTCACCCTGAGGACAGTAGAGCCGGCAGAGCGGCGACCGCTAATTGCCCTCACGGGCCAATGCCCGCCAATGCCGGCAATGGCCGCGCCATCAATATGGCGCGGCGACACTAGAGGGGGTGCTGCACGACCTGAAGGACCAAAACCTTCAGGACGACGTGGCCTGGACCCTCGAGAGGCTGGGCAAAAAGCTACGGCTTTTTTAAACGGGACCTGCATAACAACAGGACTAAATGGGGTTCTGAACTGACACATATGTTCGGCATGTGCGTCGTGGAGGGCACCTTCCCCGATGCGTGCTCATCTTTCCGCAGCCTCCTTCTGCGAGATTACTGTTTCGTGGAAGGAAACCACCGCGTCCCAGGACTCCTCGCTGCCGACCATCGTATTCACTACGGTCGGCAGCTACAGGTCACTGCCTACTTCTCGAGATGAGGGCGGCACGGCGCGGCTTCGCCCAAGCGGCACACTCTGCCAGCGTATACCACGCGGCATACGCTGGCATATTCCTTCCGGCAGTCGACGCAGTGGTAACACCGGGCGTGCAGTATACTGGCCGGGAATTCGTGCAGTTCGTGCACACTCACATCAACGGGCTCCCTTCGCCAATACGCAATACACGTCGCCTCGTCATACTATTAGTGACGCGCATGGATTTATGAGATTCCCACTGTCCCTATGCAGAAAGTGTAAAGAGTAACGAGGGTGTATTTTGAGTTTGAGTCAGAATGTATCTTACACACGCGCAAAGACTATACCTACGAGGAAAATAAGACAACAAATATCTTATTTTCCTCGTAGATAAGTGACGTTCGTCACCAAATCTTCACTGTTACTGCTAGACGGCATTTCGAGTAGATCGTAAACACAAATTGAACATTCTGATAGATACTTGGCGCAATATAAGTTTCCGGAATTGGCCACTAACACAAACAATATTTAAAAACACAACATTGCTTGTCACCATTTAACAAGAGAAAATTTTACTTAACTACGTTTTCGTAGAAAATCATACTTAGTAAATTTTCTAAAAGAGAAATAAAGTTAAGTGTAATTTGACAGATCAGGAGAGCCTTACTCGGCTTCGAGCTCTTTTAGCGATGAAGAACCCAAGGAGATTCGGGCACCTTTAGGCATAAGCATGAGTCAAATACAATTACTCCTACAACAATTGGGTATGAAAAACATACACTAAGGTTAGGCTATCGATATTGATGACGTCACTATCCTGCTACTGATGACTGCGCTGGTTGTAGAAGTCGGTGCTACTGGCCGACATTCGTTGACCGAGGTCAGTTGATTTCTTGAGGCTTTCACTCTCCATGTCCTATAACAAAAACAACAACATATACTTCAGCCTAATTGCGTAACACAGTTTCAGCAAACGTACGAGAGTAACGTCTTCGTTTAGACCGCAGTCTGCTTGATTTTACGACTGTCGTATTGTTGTGTAACTCCGCTAACGTAGGAAACCAATTCTAGCCTGTTACGACATAGAGTGAAAGTATGCCAGGAAAAATTTAACTATTTTTCGAATTGTGTAACCAAAATGACAAGCGACAATTGAAATAGCGCATTGAAAGAGAAAGCAAGCTTCTGGCCGCTTCCGTTTTTCGTTCCAAATATTATAGGATTTAAACTTTTAATCTCCATTCATAATTCGAAAAGTGTAAGTGGTAGTCTTCCTGATAAATTGTGAATGTGATTTTGTATAAAACCTCAATGATAAATCAATACCAGTGGTGTGTTAAATATCGTTTCGGCGAGGTGGATTTCTTGAAATAATTGTAAAAAAAATCTTATAAAAGTGCTTCCAACTTACTAAAGATACATATTATTTATATTTCGGAAACGAGGTATTTTGGTGATATTTTAACGAAAGACAAATTCATACCTACCGTACAAAATATCGTAATACCGGAACAAACTTATCATAACCCACAAGCTTAGTTAGCAACCCAGTCGAGCTTTTACTTCATTGGAAAAGCCAGAAGTAATACGAACATAAACACCATACCTATTCCACATCATTGAATATTCAAGGTAATAGCAATATTATTTTCTTTACATGTGATGAACATTGAATGTGCCCATTATGGGAATCTTAAATATTCTATCTTCAAAGAAGCAACAATGTTGTTACAAATAGTTTGTTACTGGATAATCCAAAATATAGGCAAGGCACCACCAAACCCAAATCTATTTGTATAAACCTAACCAATGGGGATGGCAAGTTAAAGCTAATCTCAGATGGCGCTGCATACAGTTGTTCCCAATGGCGTCAGTATGACATTTCTGAATCGTGTAAACAAACGAAAAAAACGAACATTGTGGGCGGTTAGTGTAGTTTATTTGATAACATGGACGCGAAAATGTATTCTACTTGGAGCTTGCTTGAACTTAAAGCCGAGTTAAAGAGAAGAGGGACGTCTGTTAAACGTAGAAAAGCTGATTAAGTGGAAAGGTAGGACTCTTGAAAAAACTTTTTAGGAGCTGTTTGCCTAGACCTAGTTCAACGTAGACCTTTGAAATCAATACGCTTACAATGTTTGAACGAATAATTTTATAATTAAATAACTTGTTAGTCGTTAGTATGCATATTTATTACACATTTTAAAATTTTATATTGTTGGTGAATACTGTCATGTATTGTATGTATATAAGTTAAAATTATTGAATCCAATTCAAGATTATATTTACAACAACTTAACTAATGCATAACTTTACTTAAGTAATAGTTCTTTTTACTTTTGGAGTTAAAGAGAGATGAATAATTGGTTATATTTTTCCAGGTAAGAGCTGTATGATAAAAACTTTAACTTTAGTACACCACAACTCTCTCCAAATCCAACAGAACTCTCTATCATACTTCTACCATTGGACATGTACCATGACATGGAGGCGACCGCCGCTACTGTGGGTGCCGCCCGCTCGAACCAACCTGTTGCAGCTCGCGCCACTGACGCGCGCCCTGCATACGCTCAATATGGTGTCAAAACAGATTGACTGCTTCAATTGTACTCTGAGTGAATTTACACGGGCCGCAAATTTTATAATTAGTCATAAGTAGATGTTCATAATGATATAATTATTGTAAGTCTCATATTGTAAGCTTTATTAACTATAACTACACTATTGTATTAGGTAAGCCTGTGATGATAGTTGTATGTGATTCAAATAAATAAATAAAATAAAATAAAAATAAATATTAACTCTATTTTACGTCCGCTTGAAAGACAATGTATTCGATTATTTTGAAAGGTGAATATTTCTTATCGGTTTTATTTTATGTGATGGTAGGTAGTTCGTATTTTACTAATACGAAATATTTCTGTCATTTTGAAGATTCAACAAAAAACAGATGCATCAGAAAAAATATGTGAAGACAGATTCCTCATATTGATAAGATCCGCATTTATAAATGATCCCTTTTATATAAAAGGATTTGTCAAGAAGACAGTGAAAAAACTCAACTATCAAGTTGACATCAAGATAAATGACCAGGGTGGCATGGCATGGCATGGCGTAGTATGGCATGGCATGGCATGGCGTAGTATGGCATGGCATGGCATGTAAGCAGAAACGGACTTATTAGCCCTGAATCTGTACCTTATATACAGAGTCAAAATGGGAAATTACTATTTAAAAAAACCTGCCTAAATGATTTTCAAGCACAAGGACAAATGTACTGCGGTGGCAGAAAATTCTGTAATTTATTTAAATTGAAAAAGATGAGTTGTTCATAGAAAACATAATAAAAAGTTAGATTATTTTACAATACCAATATAAAGGCTGAAATTATGAATAAATATCTGTATAAAGATTATTATAATATAATAAAAACACCTAAAAGTTATTTATGAGATTTATTTGTGATACACTCTCGGAAATTGCGTAACATTATACATATAAAAATATTTAATATCTATAGGTCTTAGTAAAGCTGTTCAGTAGAAACTCCGCTTACCCCACTCACACCTGTATTTCAAATGATCTGCCATAGGCAGCAATGTTGACAAAACAAATTTATATTTCTCATAATTTTCTAATCCAGTGTAAAACTTGGCAGACTCAACATGACTTAATAAAAGGTCAGCTGAAAAAAGAGAGCATTGTGGCAGTCTGAGTAGAAACGGATGTTTTGTTATTTTGATTGTTAACATTGTCACCACAATCAACAGGTTCGTATTCCATTATATTGTGGATTCTGAGAAATAGAAGGATGTGGTTTTTGATTGCTTGAAAGATGTTGGAAAAGATTCTTTTGCAAGTTTCTCTTAGCATGTCTTTCGTCTCTCACACTAGCACTGGCTTATTGGATTGGATTGGATATCCTTTTCTGGTTCCATGAAAAGAGACTTGGTACTGCTTCTTTCTTTAAAAGTTTGTGTACACAGGGCAAACTTCAAAACAAGATGAAGAATGATAAGTATTTAAAGATATTATGTAATGTTAACAATTTAGGTATATAAATACTAGCTTAAATAGAAGAACTATCTTTTAAAACACCCACCTGTACTCATACTTAATGTTTGGTAATAATTTTCATGAAAATTATCTCGACATAACCTCGTAGTCCTAGTAGGCTCAGTTTTTAATCCTTACGGCAGCTATCAACTTTCTTATTTTAATACGATTTATTGGAAATTTGTTTTGGCCTACGTTTTAACACCCAATTACACAACACTTTGTAATTTATATGTTATTTGTGAACATATTTTATAAGATGCTATACAATTTGACAGATTATTTGGAACAATCGTATACAGCGCCACTTTGACAGTTGCCTTCCCCATTGAAAAAATCTGCAAAAATACCCACCCATGTAGTAAATATGTATCCTGTCATAACCCTATAGGATGAGTGTAGTGTAAATCATAAAAATTAGTTTTCTAGCACTGCTAAGGTAGTCATGAAGTTTTCTAAATATTGAACTACTATAATTCTGACTGCAAAGTTCTAACGGTACGTCAGCTGTTTGTTCTTCGATCTGTCCTCTGAGTGCATGGCTGCCTACCCCTTCCTGACCCAAGGAAGCAAACATATGTCCCCTCTGGGGTACAGCACAAAACCTCGTTTGCAAAACACCAATACTACGTTTTAAGTATTCATGTATATAAAATTATACAAAAGAAATTAAATATAATAAACTTAAATAAATTCAATATCAAATCTAAAATTACAGACTGGCTCATACAACAGGACTACGATAACACCGAATCTCTACTGGCATACATCGCTTAACAAATCAATATTTAATATTCAATATTTAATTGGAACACTAAACGCTACACAAACAAACACCTCATAACACTCAACACACACACACCCATACAATACAACTAACATTTCACTCACAAACACGAACACACACACCTCTCTCCCATTCACATCCATAATCTTCCTAATTCCTGCATCCATCCATGCTCAAATAAATCTAAAATTACTTACTCAGCTAACTCACATCTTTTTTTATTGTAGATTGGCATCGACACTCGTCATCATTCATTTAACTTACAGTACAGCTCGGTTAAATCACTGTCTCCTAAGATACAGGCCACCCCTAGTTTAGGAGACAGAATTTAATGTTTTAGGTAATATAGACAATTATTTCTTTCTCCCTTTGTGTCCATTGTTAGTTGATTAAGTCTTAGCATATACTACTATACAACTTGTGTCTATGTATATATTTTTGGATCAATAAACTTATTATTATTATTAATTATACCTAATATTTTGGAACTACAATCATATTTATTTAGGTTTAAAGTAGGGTTGTAACGGAGGCGGATGCGGAGGAGAAGAGGTTAACGGAGGCGGAGGTGAAATTTGAAGTGGAAAAAATATAAATAAATTCATGATTTATTAGTCAGATTTTTTTATTTCAAATGGGTACATACATGTACAGTGGCGACCAAAAGTCCATACGCATTCTCACAAAGCAACAGCTTGACGTTTAGTTTGACTAACGACCTTCTATTTCCAAGAGACACACGCATAATCATTGTCGTCAACAAGTGGTTGTGGTTCATAATTTCAACTTATTAACATGAGTCAAGTTGGCCTAGCGGTTAAGTGCGTGTAGATAGATGCGCGAATGTGCGTTCAAATCTCACGCATACATCTATGGGCTTTTTGAAGTTTTTGCTCGATTGGAAGTAATGGGACAGAAATATAATATTCATTATCTTGTTCGCTTTGTCCACATATCGTAAAGTAAAAAAGGTAGATCATAGAAAACTAGACAAGGAATTTAGATTTCTGTGAGGTAGACTTGAGTTTTACGAATGTTTAACTTGATCGGAATGAACGTTGTCGATTGATTGTAGTTGATGGTTAGCGACGTGTGTTTTAAATAGATAGCAGTATTGTATTTATTCTCAAAATGCAGGCAAATATTATTATTGAGGCGAGGGCGACTATTATTGCGCTGCATAAAAGTAGTATTAATAGAACACAAATATCTGATAAAACCGGACTGAATGTGAGTAATTTATGAATTGCCACTTGAACTTTTATTTGAAATGTATACCTAAGATTATTTGGTGACGTAAAGATTAATCATATTTATTCTTTTATTAATCCATCATGAGGCCTGAAAGATAATTAATTAGTGATTACTATTGGATTAATAAATGCAGAGTTTTAATACTATATTGTTATATTAAATAAAGAATATTATATTATATAAAAATGGAGTCACTTTAAGTATTCTGTTATATCTACTTTTTTTTTTTGTGGAGTATTGAAGTCTCTGGATTAAAAGACATGAGGAAGAGGGTAGCCTTGCTGGTAGACAGCGAAGTGGAAGGCCATCGCTTATTAGCGAGGTGCAGCGACGACATAATATATGGTGGGCGAGTATGAGAAAAATTGTTTCACACCAACTAGACACTTTGCGGAATTATTCGACACCTCATTGCAAACTGTTCGCCGTGCCCTCCATGCTGAAGGCTTGCATCACAGAAAACCAGCTAAAAAGCCCTTCTTGACAGAAAGACATAGACAAGAACGATTACGTTTCGCACGGGATTATTTAGATTTCGACTGGAATACAACTATACTTTCAGATGAAAAAACATTTAAATGTTGTCAAGAGGGTAGGCTTCATTTATGGCGCAAGGATAACACTCGCTGGTGTGATAAAAATTTAATCCCTAATACAGACTCAGGTCGCATTGCGATTAATATGTGGGGATGGATGAGTGCAGCAGGGCCAGGAGAACTTGCTTTTATTCCTCCACGCGCCAACAGTTCTACTTATGTAGATGTTTTAAATGATGTCATGCTACCTACGGTGCGTAACATTTACCCAGCTGATGAGTTGACACAATTAACATTTGTCCAGGACAATTGTTCTATTCACCGGGCGAGCACTGTGCGTGAGTGGTTTCACAATCCCTCGGAGATATTTGTTGTTCCATGGCCAGCGCGATCACCCGACCTAAACCCCATAGAAAATCTATGGGGTTTGATGGTGCAAAGGTGGGAGTCACGGGATGAGAGGTGTATACATCAACTAAAAACCCATTGCATGGAGGTGTGGGAAGTTTAAGACGAAACCGAAATATATGGTAATATTGTAGGGTTCATGCGCAAACGTCTACTTGACTGCAGTGTACATGGTACGCTTTCATAAATAAACTTTAACGTGGCAGAAGTCAAATCATGACCATTTCCCTCGCAAACACGCAGCCGAGCGGCCGCGTCGCCCAGCGTCGCTCCTTGCGCTTTGTACGTAATCGTAAATAGACCTCCGTTAAAACTCCGCATTAATTTTGCCGAGGCGGAGGTTCATTTCTTTGCGGAAGTTCCGCAGTAACGGAGGTGGAGGCGGAGTTCCATTACAACCCTAGTTAAAAGATATTTATATTCAAAAAAGACAAAGTCACATAACATGAGAACAGTGCTTAATATAACGTATATTATTAAAAAGTTCGTCAGAGACGTCATGGCAGCAATTATGATACACCCATACCCAAACAATACATTCAGCCTCTCGGAAGGGTGTTATTTGTGATTAAATAAGCAGCTAATTGAGTTTTGAATGCATTGAATGAACTTTTTTATAAGTGAGGGTATTTTGTTGTACAATTGTGTGCCTTCAAAGTTAAAAAATGTTTGCCAAACTTTGTTCTCATCTTCGGTAAAATCTAAAAACTAGCTCGGCGACTGAAAGGAAGAAAGAAAAAACGTTTATTTGCGGTAAACATGATGACGCAGTGATCGAACACAAACACCAAAAATAACAAGTTGGGGGAAAATATGCGTCACATCCACGGAAAACGGCCATCGCTCAGCTTAATGCTACGACCCTATGCGAGATAGAGCTCCAGCGCTGGTTTTCAGCGACAGCCGGCGTTGAATGACGTCGCCCGGTGCAGCAAACGCTAAGATTAAAAATAAAATACATATACATAAAAACTGGTAAAGTGTTCAACAAAAAGAATACAATAAACAATATTTATAAAAAGGTCATCGGGTCATCACCGGGCATCGAATGCTCACGCGCCATTAGCCCTTGATAATCTGTGCGCGCAGCTGTCATTTAAACAGGTTTGACGTTTTGACATACTGTTATTGTTGTACCTGGTAATGATTACGCAATAATTAAATGGCGCATTATATGTTTAAAAAACCTGTTGACATGTCCGGGTTCTAGGCTCTAAAATCCGGGGTTTTAACGCATCTTGTCCTGGTTGCCAAATTTTTGAGATGGTAACCCTACGTGGTATCAGTATTCGTTCTCGGGGACTTCAACGCGCACCCAGGTGAGCTGTTTTCTGACGAGTTGTTTACTTTTTGTACGGAACAATCGTGGTCATGTCTAGACATGGAGCGGCTGCCATACCTATAAGTTAGAGAGTGAAGCACGCGGGTGCCAAGTGCGGTGCGGCGCACGGTTGTGGATGTGTGCGTACTGTACGATGCATACTGGTCTGATCACTATCCGTTATTAATTGAATGTAATATGAATCTAATTTTGCTAAAAACGACAACCCCTGCTAACCCTGTCAGTGATGTCAAATGGGGAATTAGAGACCACCCCTCAACTCACGAGCCCCAATTACGTCACTTCGCGAATGTTGTCAAGCTCCGCGCGACTGAAATAGCGCGGTTTCTACGCGTTCACTAAAATGTCTATATCTCAGATATTCATTGTAGCTCTACAAACTGTACTTCATTGAATTTGTTATGAAATATGCTATCTGAATATATATGATTTAGTATAGTTTAACCTTGTAATTTATTGTTAATTCGTAGTTGAAAGTAGGGTGAGCGACTTTTTCCCAATTTTTCGTACAAAAGACGCTATAATTATAAAAATAAAGCATTTTTTCCAAAAAATATTTTTGTTTATACTTAAAAACATACCATTTTACAATAATCAATCAAAATAACAGATATCTCCATACATTTTTTTCATAAGATAAGCTTATCAATAGCATGCCTCCGATAGCCGACCCCGGACGGCGATAAAAAAAAAAGAGTATGTTTACACATTCATTACGGGAACTCTGTAAGCCAGGTGGTGTAGGTTATTATCTTATTACGTTGTTTGGTACTCAAACATAATACAGACAAAGTTTTAGCTGTAACAAGTGTACGATTAATGATAAAAAATCCAAACACTAGAAATGAAGTGCTAAAAAAGACCCTCTTATACTTTGAATCGTAGAGCAATTATTATTGAATTTATTTTAAATATAAATTTATCATGTACATTATGATGATATTTCCTAATCGAAAAACTAAAGACAATAGCATAATGCCTAACAAAAACAGTAAGCAAACCAACAATTAAAACAACCAACTTATTGCGAAAAAAGTGTCAATAACATTTGCAAAAAAAAACAGCTGCAACCAAAAGTAACGGTTTTTAATTTAATTGTCAATTTGAAAGACCCAACAACCTAAAAGCAACCTTATTACAATAGTTATAAGGATCAAAAAGGACCGTACCAGAAAAACAAGATGGCGTATTTTTATATACCCAATCTGTCACACCGACTCAATGAGTTCGATCTTTGTTTACAAGAGCACTTCAGAAATGGAACATTCCCGAGAAAAAATGTATGGAGATGTTTGACATGTGATGTCATATGCCTATGCCATTCTATTTCCTACACTCTGTGTAAGTTAGAGCAGAAAAGGTATACTCTAGACAGGCAATATTTCCCATTAAATCCGTCATGTGTCACGCTGACTCAATGAGTCGACTGACAGTTTTTTTTTTTTTTTGCGGGGCTCAATGAGTGGGCTTGCCACTCAGATGCTCGCTGCCGAGGATTGCTCTGGGGATGTTAACGTCAGATTCTCCGCCAAGATGTGGCTAGCGTTATTAAGAAGATGGTAAGAGGCAAGTCCCCGGGTCACGACAGTCTTAGCATCGAGCATCTGAAGTACGCGGGCGTACACCTGCCAAACTTGCTTTACTTTTTAACTTGAGTGTCAGTCGTAGTTATTTGCCCGATGGTTTAATGCACACGGTTGTAGTGCCAATCGTTATGTTAGATTGCGGAGTGAGGCTGGGGGGTTTATCCTGGCCTCGCCTCTTCATATTGTATATGAACCGGCTGATCGGTGAGCTCAGAAGCACTAATATTGGGTGTTCTACAGATGGGGTCTACGCGGATGATATGGTGCTGCTGAGCCCATCGGTCGGTGCGTTACGTAAACTTCTGCGCTTATGTGAGTCATATGCGGAGGCCCATGGGCTCAGGTACAATGCTAAAAAGAGTGAGTTTATGTAGTCGGGTGCCGCCTGCAGATTCCCGGCCACCGTAGGCGCGGGCTTACGGACGGTAAGGACCAGTCGACGACGGGTCGACGGCGCGTCGTGTTCCACGCGCGCCTCAAATAGATGTCAGCACAAAGTGACGGGGTCTGGTAGGGTCGACGCCTCAGGTACGCGGGTAATTCGAAAGAGATAACCGTGGCCCTGGCACAGGCAACTGAAGGAACACGGGTGGGTTTTAGCCAGCAAAAGTCTGACACGCCCTCCCGCTCCACCCAGAGCGGGAGAAGTCATTTGATGTTTTCCCACGAAAAAAAATAAAAAAAAGGTTTTCCGCGGTGTGGTAGTGCCTCGACTAAGTTTGTTTTCTTTAGTCTCAGTTTTCCTTTTACCAAATTATGCACTTCAAAATGTAATTTTATTGGTAAAATGTTACATTTCGTAGAGTACCGTTTACTACTAAGTGTTGAGATATTTATGGAATTATTTTTACCTCTAAAGAGTGATCATTGGTTTAGTCACAGTATTTCTTTACTTTAAGAGCAAATATACATTTAAATAATATATATATAAGCGCTGTGACACTTAAAAAATAAGTGTCACAGCGCTGGTATTCTGATAGGGCCCACTGTGATGTCACGGACAGATACAGAAATATTTAATCGATCAAATAATACATAAATAATATAAATGCAAATTAATTAGTGCAAATTATATAAAATATTTAAATAATAAACTAAATAAAATATTTATAACTTTATCCGCTTTTCAGCACCCGACGTAACATCAACCACTTGTCTATGCCACAAGTGTCTGTGGTACTCTATGGCTAGAGTGCTCCATGACACTATGGCATCTATGTGACAAGCAAGTAGACCAGAGACGCAGTCGCCGAAACTCCGGCAAACAAAATTAAAAACATTACGGCTGTTTATACACAATGCTAAATAAATAAAGCTACAATAATTATAGTGATTAATACAAACAAAAGTGTTCTATGGTAGTCA
Organism: Dasypolia templi; assembly: GCA_963555695.1. Lineage (NCBI taxonomy): Eukaryota > Metazoa > Arthropoda > Insecta > Lepidoptera > Noctuidae > Dasypolia > Dasypolia templi. Next base: position 4,807,304 of record OY743163.1, on the reverse strand, counting down.
ACTACATTTGGAGAAATAAGGATAAAGTCAAAGTCAAAGATTTATTTGCAGATAAGTATGGTTACAAAGTTGTTAAAATGTTAGTAGAACAGTAGCTTGGCATATTTAATCATAACATAATGGCATGCAAATTTTGGTACAGGTACAATTAGTTCATTTACACTGAAAAGAATCTTTTAAAGTATAGAAGGGATTCTCAATAAGCCACCTGTGTAAAGCCCTTCTGAAGCGGACCATTGGAAGTTCTTTAATTTGGTCAGGAATCTTGTTATATATCTGAACACACATAGGATAGCAACTTCGCCTATATAGCTCCGTTCTCGTTCCAGGCATAATTAATCGATTGGGATATCTAGTTTTGAACAGACATTTATCTCCAAGTCAAACACAAGTTATCAAACATCTCAGGGTGAGATTTGGTAAATTTACATATTTCTTCAATATAAATACCTGTTAATGTAGTATTCTCAGTTTTTTAAATAGTGGATTACATGATGTAAGTGGGTCTACATTACAAATCGCACGTATACACCTCGTTTGTGCGACGAAAACTCTTCCCATATGCACCTAGTAATATGCATGATAAGCCTGTAATGTGGCTTGTCTACTTATTAGGTTAGATATACGCCATGGAACATAAGCAAACTTTCTGAGTTTTCCACATATAATATCAACATGACCAATCCAGGAACACCTCTCATCTAGAACTATCCCAAGGAAAGTCATACTATCTGATTGTTGTATTTGTTTATCTTTATATGTTTTGTTTAAATCAATTTTATTCCAGTTTTTGTTACGAAATTGTACATATTTGGTTTTATCTATATTAGGTTTAAGGTTATTCTTTTCCAAGTTTTTACTTTGCTTACGGTACTACTTATTTCATCATTATAGTTTTCTGTAGTTTTAGGGATAATTACGAATACATCGTCTGCAAAGAGTATACAGGGATGATCAGTTACTTCTGTCAGGTCATTTATATATAGCAGAAAAAGTGGGGGGCCTAAAACACTGCCCTGTGGAACGCCTGTACAATTGTAACCTAGTCTAGATTTAAATTTCAGTTCACCGTTTTGATTTGGTTTATCAACACTTATTTCTACAAATTGCGATCTGGTTAAAAAGCTACCTTACAAAGGTAGCTTTTTAACCATGCATTTGCCTTACCGCGTATTCCATATTTATAATATTTTGTTAGTAGTAGCTCGTGCGATACAAAGTCAAAGGCTTTTGACATGTCAAAAAATATAACAGTTGTCGGGAATTTCTGGTCAATATTTTTAGTCGATTTCCTTTTTTGGAATCCATGCTGTTCATGTTTCAAAATTTGAAACTTATCGATAAAACTTATTTATCGCGTATGCATGACCTTTTCGATAAAATAGGCAACAGGGCTAATTATCAACAAGTTTTTTATTACCTTTTTTATGTATAGGTTTAATTGCTGTCATTTTCAATTTCTCAGGAAACAGTCCCGTGGATAATGATGTGTCTATTAGATGCACGAGTACCGGAGTAAAACGAGGGCGGGTCACTAAGTCCGTGACTTTTTGAATTTCTGACCTCTTTACTGAAAAAGCAACACTACTCCTGTCAACAGGCATCTGTCAGTTGACTCCTGTCAAAATTTGAACTTGCTGGGTCATTTAGTTTGTTTGACAGCTATCTTTATCAGACTACCCAGTAATTTGAGGAAAAATGGAAAAAAGTGAATTTCGTGTGCTTATTAAAGCAATATTTTTTGCGAAAAAAACCATTACCGAGACCAAGGCTAAGCTTGATAAATACTATGGGGACTCTGCACCATCGATTTCAATGGTAAAAAAGTGGTTTACTGAATTTCGTTGTGGCCGCACAAGCACTGAAGATGCCGAACGTCCTGGACGCCCAGTTGAGGTCTCTTAACCCGAAACAATCGAAAAAAATCACGATATGGTGTTGGCCGACCGAAGATTGAAAGTGCAAGAGATTGTGGAAGCCGTAGTCTCGCATGGCTCAGTGGTTTCAATTTTGAATGATCACTTGGGCATGAGAAAGCTTTCCGCAAGATGGGTGCCGCGTTTGCTCACAGTCGACCACAAACGCAATCGTGTAACAACTTCACAGGAAGGTTTGGCGTTGCTTAATCGCAATATGGAGGAGTTTTTGCGCCGTTTTGTAATCGTGGACGAAACATGTATCCATCACAACACACCAGAGACCAAACAACAGTCAAAACAGTGGGTTTCTAAGGGTGAATCAGCGCCAAAGAAGGCCAAGGTGGGTTTGTCAGCCAATAAAGTTATGGCAACTGTTTTTTGGGATGAACGCGGGATAATCCACATTGACTACCTTCAAAAGGGAAGAACAATCAATGGGGAATATTATGCCAACTTATTGGACCGATTCAATGACGATTTGTAAAAAAAACCGACCTCATTTGGCCAAGAAAAAAGATCTTTTCCGCCAAGACAATGCAAGGGTGCACACATGTGCAGTTGCCTTGGCAAAAATCCATGAATTGGGCTATGAATTGCTCCCTCATCCGCCCTATTCTCCAGATTTGGCTCCGAGTGACTACTTCTTGTTCCCAAACCTGAAGAAATGGCTTGGTGGAAAAAGATTTGACTCCAATGATGAAGTCATCTCGCAAACAAAGGCCTATTTTGAGGACCTCGACAAATCATATATCTCCAAATTCTTAAAATCTCATATATCTCCAAATTTTTTATCCCTTCTAAAGAAGGGATAAAAAATTTGGAGAAGCGTTGGACAAAGTGTATAGAGCTCAAGGAAGACTACGTTGAAAAATAAAACATTTATTTATAAAAAAATCTGTGTTTTATTCCAAAAGTCACGGACTTATTGACCCGCCCTCGTAATAGGGCCTATGTATTTTATAATTTTTGTCGGTCTTTCAACATAACCTGTTGAATTTGTATCCCTGAGTGATTTTATTACTTTTTGTATTTCGCCATTATTAGTGGGCATTAAAAATATTCTAGAATTAATAGGATCAATGTCATAATAATTCGTGTTAATGTCAAAATCGTTGTCCGTCAAATTAATATAATAGTCATTTACATAATTGGCAGTGTCCGTGGGGTTTGTTAGTGATCCGGTTTCAGTTTCAATCTCCTTAATGTTTGATTCCTGAATTTGATTATTATAGAATTATATATTATCAAGTCCCATGACGCCTTACATTTATTTTTTGCCTATGTAGTTTGTGTTATGAAGCTTTTGTGCTTTTTGTATACATTTTTAAGTAATTTATTATAGTTTAAGTATTTCAGTTTACTGTCTTTGTCACTTTGTCAGATGAGAAGTAGTACTTAAAACGCAGGTTCCTTTTGGTTTTAGTTGTTTTTTATATACCTTTGGAAATCCATTTTGTATATTTTTTCACTAGGTTGATTTTGATCTCGATTTTAGGGAAGCACAAATCAAAGAACAGGACAAGCGTATCGTGAAAGTGATTAAACGCACTGTTAGCTTCCTGATTAGAAAAAAATGTCTGTCCATTTTAAACTGGATATACACCTAAGAACTATTCGTTATTTTCGGCGCTAAAATCACGCTTGTGAATATTGTGCGAAAGCGAAGAGGTGGAACTTTATTGCATATTTGTTATGGATTTCATCTGAGCTGTTTCGTGATCCGACAGTCCCAGTGGTATAACCTCACATATTGCGTCCTTACAGTTACTTACTATTTGGTCCAGACATGAACTTCTTCTTGTTGGTTGTTTTATATGTAGTGTTAAGCCGAAATTATTTATAATCCTAGTCAATTCGTCTACGCATTTTTTATTTCTATCGATTTTTTTGCTCAATATATGAATGTTCAGATCACCTACTATCACTAATGTTTTTATTTTTTTATTTCGAAGGTTGCACAACATTACTTCCAAGTTACGAAGGAAAACAAAGGGGGTTCGAGCTTGGCGTACGATATAAGGCTATCATTATAATGTTATATTGTAAAATTTCAATTCTACAACACTCAAACTCGTTTTCAGACGCATATTTTTTCAGTTGTGTTAGTATTTTGTACTCAATGTGATTTAGGCAGAATATACAAACGCCACCTCGCTTTTTATTTTTTCTTGAGTACCAGTCTCCTAATTATGTAATAATAATGCTGCTCTCCTCACCCGCTTTAATAAAAGTCTCCGTTCAGCAAACTACATCAATAATTAACGCATCATTTAGAAACGAGTCGATCGCAATTTCTAATAGTTCTTTTTTACTTCTTAAGCCCGCAATATTTTGATGAAGAGCATTTAATGAACGGCAATTAGTTCCGTCAATTGAATTTATGTCTTTATTCTTACTTAACTCTTTATCATACAGGTTTTTTTGTGGTTGATCACAGAGCGTTTTAGTTGTAGGTGAAGTATTACTAGTATCTGCGAAAAAAGGTATTACTTGGGGTGTTTGTATGGTTATATGAATTTGTTGGTCGGTAAGTAAGCTTTGTGTCCAGCACCCTAATTGCGTAACACATTTTGTTTTTGAATGCGATTCTGAAATTAAACAAATTGCGATCTTAATCGTTTGCTATAATCGGCCTTGTGTAATAAAAATGATCTCAATTCTGCCAAATTTTATAGGGATGTATATCACTTATTTATTTCAAATGCCGAAACTACTTCGGATTTGAAAGCTGATTTGTAAAGACTGTTTATCATGACGAATATAGTGAAGAATTTTATAAGAAGCTGCGCCCGTGTAAAGATCGAAAACAACGTCATTTCGAAAAAAAATACACGGAACATACTTCCAGGATAAAAATTTAACTGTTAAGCCATTAATGTGTATCTAACAAACATCTTCACTAACTTTTTCAAGTAATTTTATTTGTGATATTATATAAAGTAAGTAGTTCTCCAAGTTTAGTCCTACGGCCCAAGTGGACTCGGGAAAAAAAGTTAGCAACACTGATATTTTTTTTTATATATTTACGATTCGCATTGTTTTTTGCTTTGAAATACGAAAGTTGTTTTTTATTGTTCAACACATAGAATCATTTAAAATGTGACACAGGATCATATTTACTTACTATTCCTACAGGTACATATACATGTTGGCCTATGTTACAGTTTCGAATTCTTGTTTTGTGTGTGTAATCGCTGAAAACGTTTGGCAAGAACTAGGGGCTAGGGCTGATATGGCTCTGTCTTCGTTTTGTACTGGCTGCACACACACTCCACAGCGAAAAGTACTTATGTCAATATCATCACTACAAGTAAGTAAGTACCTATGCCAATATCTATAGGAATGACGTGTGTAGGAGTGTACCTTCATATCTTATTGATTTATGTAGATAGAGGTTCTTTATTGGTCAGTCTACCTAAGGACAATCATTAATTTGTTGTGTAGACACAAGTTAGTAACCTATGTGGGGTGAGCTGTTTGTTGCAGAAAAAATAATGATTGTAAATTAGTATATCACCTTCAACCTCGCTTAACAACTGAAATTGTAAATTGATGTTTTATAATCAAAACATTTTTGCAGACGGTGCTAAAGCTTACAAGAATGGAATACAAATACTAACAATAATCTAGTTGACATATGGGGGAACTCCTTACAAAGACGTTTTTGTGCAGGACATGGAAAACCAATCGCCTGTATTGAAGGTAAGCTTTTTGACACAGTTAAGCAACTCACATAATTGTGAATATATTTCCTTGGGCGAACTATCTACTTATGTAGTCACATCACATATTTTATGTTTACCTAACTAATGTTTACTATTCTAATTTAGTCTTATGTTAAATAAAAACATCTGGAGACTGAATAATGGGCTCTAAATAAAGAAGACATACAACCCACAGCAAGGACTAGGCCGATGGCTTTTGTTCAGCCATAAGCATTATTGGCAAACTAGGCATCTACTTTATTTGAACAGAAAATAATTAGATTTTGTTTTCAAACTGTAGGAAAGTTCCCGGGGCGCTTCACCTACAAAGACAAGAAGGCAGCATGAATGATGGTGCCCCATTGCTGTTTCTTCAGCTACTGCTGCTGTTTACTTCTGACATCACTGCTACTACTGCTACTACTTTGTACACACTTCTACTGCTTAACATAGAACCTGACAATTGTTCATAAAAGCTATTCATATTTTTATTAGAACACAATTGGTTGTGGTCTGCAGGACAGCTATGTAAACATATGTACCTATTGTGTTAATTGAAAACAGAGTAAACTTTTAAAAATAACTTTGGATGTAATATTTAAGAATACACTAAGAACTTACGTTTTTTTTTATAAAGGATAGTGTTTATTGTTAGACTAATTATAAAAAAGGTGGTATTTAGCTAAATGAACTATTATTCAATAGATATAGGTAAATAGAAACAAATAAATTAAGGTAAACAAGAGAAAAAAACTGTCTATTATATTATTACAACCTTCATGAAAATAGCAATTTATCACATTTAACATGGAATTATATATTGCATGGATTGGTGGAATTTGGCAGCTAATGTATTCCCATAGAAGTCATCATGGATAATTTATATGCCTTCTGCTTGCTAATGCTTGCTGTGATCGCTGAGAGAAAGTTATTTTCCTTAATAATGTAGGTCCCTCTTTGAGCCTGACACCTGAAAGAACACCAAAAAGAAATAGTTAATCCTTATTAATTTACATCATCCATCCACAAGATTAATAGGTCTCTCCCTTAGACACTTCAATGCACAATCAATCTACAGAACAGTCATATTCTGCTATGTACAATAATTCGGTGCCTACAATTCTATTGTTTATTGTCTAACCTCTGTTATTAGTTGAAAAGGTGGATGGCCTAGGATATTATAATATATCTTAGTATAAATACATATACATTGTTCAATGCAGTATGAAGCAAAACCAATTCAACGCAAAAGAGTATTTTGAAGGGGCTCAATAATATAAATTCAAAATTTACTTCCCTAATTAGATAACTTCATGACTATCATAGCGGTGCTAGAATTAAATGTTAAAATCCTCTAAATAGATTTTGAGGATTTACACTAGGTACATCCTATATGGTTATGACAAAATACATATTTAATAAATGGGTAGGCATTTTTACAGATTTTTGTAAATTGGTTAGGTTTATACAAAGAGGTTTGGGTTTGGTGGAGCCTTACCTATTTTTGTATTATCCAGTACCTACCTACTTATCAAACAATGTTTGTAACAACAACAATGTTGCTTCTTTGAAGATAGAATTTTTTTTTTTTCACTGTTCAACACATGTAAAGAAAATAATATTGCTATTACCTTGAACATTCAATGGTGTGGAATAAGTAGGTATGGTGTGTTTTTTCTCAGTGCTTCTGGCTTTTCCAATGAAGTTGTCTGGCTGGGTTGCTATCTAAGCTTGTCGCCTATGATAAGTTTGTTACGTTATATCTCGTATATGTACGTAAGTATTTGTGTTTCGTTAAAATGTCACCAAAGTACCTCGTTTCTGAAATATAATGATATGTATCTTTAGTTTATGTTGTACGCACTTTTATCAGAAGATTTTTTTTACAATTATTCCAAGAAATCCACCTCGCCGACTCGATAACTAAAACACCACTAATATTGATTTATCATTTAGGTTTTACACTAAATCACATTCACAATTTATCAGGAAGACTACCACTTACATGTTTTCGAATTATGTAAGGAGATAATACGTTTAAATCCAAAAATATGTGGATCGGAAAACGAAAGCGGCCAGAAGGTTGACTTCGCTTTCAATGCGATTATTAGTTGGTTTCATGTCAGTGATCCAAACCAATTGTCACTTGTCATAATGGTTACACAATTCGAAAAAAAGGCGCTTGCCCAATTTTTCCTGGCATATCATTCACTCTATGTCGTCTCAAACAGACTAGAATTGGTTTCTTAGGTTAGTGAAGTTACGCAATACGTAAGTCGTAAAATCAAGCAGAGTGCGGTCTAAACGAAGACAATTACACTCGATCATTTGATGAAAATGTGTTACGCAATTAGGCTGCAGGGTCAATTACGAATTACCAAAATGAATAAATGTTACTTAAATTGCTTTATATCTGTCACCCAACTATTGACTGTCATAGAAGTCAACCGGGATAAGGAATTTATCAGCGCTATGATGCCGAAGATGGTCCCTCTTTTAAAGGATGTGTATTGCCGGAAATTATTTTGAGACGAGTTCGGAAAAATGCTAGATGTCTATACCATCAAGGAATTAAAAGGTATGAAAAATATTACTCTTACTCATTTACTAATATACCAAATTATGTCTCCGGTCTCTGAGGTTTGGATTCAGTATAGTACAGTCTAACAAAAAAGTTTATTTAATTAATTTCTTGTAGAGAAAACTGCGGCTTCCAGCAGTTGATTTTACTGAAGGAGATGCGAACGGAAAGGATATAATATACGATAAAAGTAAACAGTGACAAACAGATTGATCCGGCGACAAAAAAGCAGCGCGTAGGAGAGAAGATATTTTTATTGTATTCACTTTAAAGTTATGTATCTTTGTATGTAGCGATATATAGTTTAATTGTGTTATTTGTTAGTTCATAAGATTTTTGTTAGTAGATATTTTTCACTGTATGTAAGAGCCTAACAGTTGTATGAAATTATTTATTGAAGTTCAAAATTGTATGCCTAAGTAATTCTTGAAACTATGTTAGGTTAGCAACCTACTTTTGTGTTATTGTGTAAGATACTTACGTGTGTCGACGTGTGACGATAATTATTTTCCTATCTACCTACATAATTCAGAATAATAATTGGAAATTAAAAATATTTTAAATAGTAGGTCTCAATGTAATTTCCAGTCTATTATTTTATGAGAAGCCATAATTCTGTGAAAATTATGTCATTATTTTGTCAATGTTAAGTAATAATATATTTTTGTAACTAAAAACTGAAAGGCTTTTTAAAAATTGCTGACACTAGTTTTTTGACAAACCCTCCTAAAACTGTTTGTATTGTTTTTCTGTAATGATGCGCGGAATGTATTTCTTGCTTATTTTCCATCTTATACCTGAGTATATATTTTTTGTTTTTTATATTTATGTTTGCAAATAGGTTTAGTAGATTATTTTATTTATATATTCTATAGATTTTTTTATATTTTATGAATGTGAGAACGTTATAGGCTTTTAGAGTTCTAAAACATTTTCTATTTTGTTAATAACCTGGTACTTGTTGACCGGCCTACATGGGCCTCCCATAATTATTAACACTAATTTTAAAATATTGTTAAAGCCAATTACTTTTAAAAGAGTAACCGTGGAGTTTCTTGCCGGCTCTTCGCCATAGGAAACGACCAATTGGAACCGTGCACCTAGCTTCTGACGTTGCATAAGTGTCCATGTAGGTTTATGTGAAATAAAATATTTTGATTTGATTTGAATTGTCGATTATTTATTTAGTTTAAAGCTACGGTTTCCTAGAAGACCGTATCCGTTAAATTCATAGTGGAAGTCACGAATTCTGACATTTTCATCAGTATATGACACTATTGTGTCCAAAAATGCTCTGTATTTGGCTATTACGGCTGCGTGTGGCGGTCACCGCTTTTCTAGGACACCTTAGGTCGGAACCAAATTTAGTTTGTCAGTAAAATATACACAATAAAGCCAATTATTACAGTTTACGATAGTAAAGTCCTAATTGGATTATTTAGTTCAATAGACCTTTTTTTTTTAATTAACGCCATCTGAATATTTTAATTCCCAACCAAGTATTTGAAAACAATCTACAAGTATTTGAAACAAAAATGGACAAGCCGCTAATCTTGTTCTTTCCTATCTATCAAACAGGCAACAGAAAGTGAACGTTAACGGGGTGACGTCCTCGGGGTCCTTAGTTAAGATGGGCGTGCCTCAGGTTCAATTCTCGGCCCTTTCTTATTTCTAGTTTATATTAATGACCTTCCTTACATGATGGCCAACTTATCAGATATAATTTTAATCGCTGATGACACTTCTCTTATTTTTAAAATAGATAGATACGGATGTCTTACATGTGAATGATAGTCTGGCTGTTCTTTCGAAATGGTTTGCAGCTAATAATCTTTTACTCAATGCGAACAAAACTAAATGTCCTAAGTTCTCATTACCAAATGTACCCCAAGTGGGTTTAAATTTAAAACTTGATGGCAAGAAAGTAGATGCTATTACGGAAACTGTATTTCTAGGAATTACTTTAGATTCAAAATAGCAATGGGGCGCTCACATTAGAGCTCTTTCAGGTAAATTAAGTTCAGCTGCATATGCAGTAAGAAAAATAAGTCAGTTGACCGATACAGCCACAGCTAGGTTAGTATACTTTGCAGTATTATGTAGTATACACAGTATTATGTCTTATGGCGTTCTGCTGTGGGGATCAGCAGCTGACGTAGATTCAATTTTCATTTTACAAAAGAGGGCAATCCGCGCGATCTATGAAATGGGTCCTCGTGAATCTCTTAGAAAAAAAATCAAAGAAATTGATATACTAACTCTGCCTTCTCTTTATATCTTAGAAAGTATTTTGTATGTTCGCAAAACTTAGGACTTTTTAAAATAAGAAGCGATTTCCATAACATAAATACACGTAGTAAAAATGAAATCGCTATACCCAAATTTAGATTAACTAAAACAAGCAAATCATTTCTGATAAACAGTATCCGCTTTTATAACAAGTTGCCAAAGTCGGTTACAGAACTTAGCGATGGAAAGTTCAAAACCCATATCAAACGTGTCCTTATCAAAAAAGCGTATTATAAGATTAAATAAAAAATAAATAAAATTAAATTCATTTAGTTCAGGCAAAACCCATATAACAAAAAAACACTTTCATTTTCAATACTGTAACAGAAAATTTGAAATGGAAATGTGATGTGCATGTCAACAAACGATTGAATAAAATAATAGGTACACATTATTAGTGTTACAGAAATAGAATAATACTACGGTCACTAATTCAAACTACAAACGACTGAGTACGTATCAATTACATAATAACATAATACCATAATTATTAAAGACTACGTCGAAGACAAGAAAGTTTGGCAATAATTCCCTCTGCACATGGCTTCCCTGGTACCTCATAAACGGCATCATGTAAACTAATAACTGCTCCCAAATAATGGTGTTTAATTTTTATTTTTTTTATTATAAATTGACTTTTACATAACTCTGACATTATATTTTCATTATTTGACATTATATACCTACAACTTTTAATTAGTTTTTGATTTTACTTTATTAGATTATTTTATATTTTGTAAATGTGAGAACGTCGTAGGCCTTGTGGATTGTAAATTTATAGACCATTGTTTTGTTGGACATATGGTATGTTGACAGGCCTACACCTATTAACACTGTAATTAAAAAACATTGTAAAAGATAAATATTTTTAAAAGAGTAACCATGTAGTTTCTTGCCGGCTCTTCTTTATAGGAAACGACCAATTGGAACAGTGCACCTAGAATCTGACGTTTCATAAGTGCCCATGTAGGTTTATGTGAAATAAAATATTTTGATTTTGATGATTTTGAATCGCCATCTAGTGATATTAAAAGTAAACTATTTACCGTGCATGTGAGTGTATAGAATAAAGTGAAGACTGCTTAATGTTTCTTGGAACAAATCTTTGTATGCGACGAGTTAACAAAAAAAGAGAATATCTAATAAAAAATAGTTAATACGTTAGTTCCCGCTTTTAACAAAGTTGTCTCTCAATGATTTATAAGATAGGCGTAAAAATTGAAAATTTGCTAATTTGCAACTGTGCTGCCATCTAGTGGAAAAGTGGCTGAGAGATGATCTTCGCCTTACCCTGTAACGTAACGTTTAGCCGACTGGCTAAACGTGGTTACAAGTTATATAATTTTTTTAAATATGAAATACAAAATTACATAGAAAAAGATATTAAGGAATAGGAATCGATTAGTAGTAGCAAGGACGATCCTCTTGCCCGCAGTCTAACACGAGGGAGTTCACCGTCGTGCAGCAGCTCGAGGCGTCGGCCGCTCCTCCAGCCCGCAGTCTGTCGAGTTGAAGCTCGCAGTAGCCTCTCCGTGCTCACAGTCGCGAAGCAGCTCACGGTTGAATCAGCTCGCGTCGGCCGCTCCTCCGTCCCGCAGTCCGTCGAGTGGGAGCTCGCAGCAGCCTCTCCCTCAGCCCGCAGCCCGTTGCGAGGGAGCTCGCGTCGGTTGGTATTTCTTCCGGCGGCGGTGTCTCACGCCACGTTTATTAGTGCTATGCAAACCGTCTCGAACTCCTCTCGTAGACGCAAGTGGGAGGGTCGGAGGTGATCGAGTGAGTCGAACACATTTACACACACAAGATGTTTGTAATAAATTCACTGAGAATAACTTTTAGGAAGGTTTATATTTAAATAGCTTTTAGAAAAACATAGTAAGAAAAAGTACGAAAAGAAAGAAGCCAACAGAGCGAGCCAGACGGGCGAGTCAAAAGAACGAGTCAAAAGACGGAATCAAAAAGAACCTGGTGAAAAGTATCGGATGGTTTATATAGCCCCTGGCCGATCGTTCTAGAAGTGACTTTTTTAGTTTTCAATCCAAATACTTCTTAATTGGTTATCGGCCAGGAACAATAAAGATTGCTTACAGTGAGAACCTGGCTTAACACTAGTTTTACGATACCTTTACAATAAAATAGACGACCTCTTAGCTCTATACCATAGAAAAAGAAAAACTGACAGATGACAATGTTAGATACAAAATGTCACAACATTCAATAAAAGGAAAATAATATGAGTTCACATGAAATGAGATAAATGGATGTGGAAAATAGACAGAGGTAGCTAAAGGTTTGCTTTTCAGCAGTACAACAATATCAGATAAACAAATGTAAGTTAAACGAGTGTCATACAATTTTCATAAAGACTTTAGTACCTACTGAATCATAGAAAGAATTGCTGTGCACAACAGCTCCTCAGCAGGGCTAACATGACAGACGCGACAATTACTCACTCTCGTATTTTCTCGTCGCGTCTATACCGTCACTTTACTCGTTTTATGACAGCACTGCCATACAAAATACTTGGCTTGTTCTGTCAAACTTGATGTTTTCTCGTTAAACCCTAACATGACCACCTAATTTATCTCGCATTTTGACAATTCAACATGAGAAAATCGTGATTTTCTCTAATTTACTCGTCCTCGATTTTGACGACGAGAAGAGTAGACAAAATTATGATCCAAAAAAAAAAAAAATTTATATCCAAAATAACATGGCAAATTCATAATTATACTTATTTTCGTTCTAGTTCTATTAGAGAACATGAAAAAACTTAATTGAAATACTGAATTGACATAATTGATTTGAATGAAAATACTTAGTTTTAAACAGTCTACTGTACACATTGGAATGAAGTTACTTTCGGCGGCTGCGAGAGAAAGTTTGGCGCAGGGAAGCACTATTACGTAGATGAGCATCAAGTGCAGTAATAATCAGTCTAGTTTGTCAATTATAGTGATTAACGAAATCTAGGGAGTTATGGCTGTACCTGCTTAAGCAACATAATTAAGAAAATCTCCAGTTGAGTCCGCAAAGTTGGTGAGTAAAAGCAATATCATGTGTTTTATGGTGATTGTTACAATATCAACCTTCGCTTTGTCGAATAGTGACCTTCGGCCGATTTATTAATTGTGGTGGATTATCTAGTGAGTATAATAAGTGCCACTAATTGTATATTTAAATTTTAGCATGCCAAAGAAAAACAGTAAAAAAGTCGGTTTCATGGAACTAAACAAAAATTAAAAGAGGTGGACGTTAAATCAATACAGAACATACTTATTCCATGCGTAAAATCGACCGATGTTGCAGTGACAAAAATGATTTGTTTTTAATAACTTGCTACATCGGTTTCTCGTCGCGAGATACAGAAGTGTCAAAGTGCCTTTTTCGAGTTTACTCGAGCTTGGCGGTCATGTTAGGTGTAAGGATGACGTCAAAATCGTAGACAAATTTCGAGAAAACGAGATATCGAGCGTTCTCGCGCTTGTCATGTTAGCCCTGCAGGTGTTAAATACATACACACAATAGATGTGTTTTTGTTGGAACAAAATACCACAACCCTTAATATGAATATTATTATTAAACCATCCAGCCATTATTTATACGATCTACTCAATTTAAACAAACTGATTATTGTGGCAGAATTAGTCAAATGGTATCGACTCGTTATGATTTATTTTTTTATTTTTTTTATTTGTGCGTTATATTTTATTTTATTTCTATTCTTCACCTTTTAGCCTAGTATATTCTTCATTTAGTTTATTGTGTAAAGTCAACGAAGTTATGTCTTGAGCGGCCACTGAAGAGTTCCTCTATCACCTCTTAGCTCCATCATCAGACCATCGTTACCAAGCCTAATCTATTGGGACTCGTCAAAACGAATCAAATGAGCACAAATTCGAGCGGTTTAGCAGAAGCCACTGAAGAGTTCCACTATCCACCTCTTGGCTCCATCATCAGACCGTCAACACAAAGTGCAATCTATTGGACTCATCAAAACAAATCGTATGACCCTAAAGTCGACGTAATTATTAGTACCCAGTGAAGAGTTCCACTATCCACCTCCCGGCTCCATCATCAGATCCTCGCTGCGCAAGCCCAATTTATTAGACTCGTCAAAACGAGTCATATGAATCCAACCTCGAGGAGTTTACTAGTAGCCTCTGAAGAGTTCCACTATCTACCTCCTGGCTCCATCAGACACTCGACACCAAGTGCTATATACTGGACTCATCAAAACGAATCATATGACTCCAAACTCAAAAGGTTGACTTGTAGCCAATGAAGAGTTCCACTAGCCATAGCCACCCCCTGGCTCGATTATCAGATCAGCTCCAAGATACCAAATTATAATTTTGTCATCCAAACTACATTATACGAGGGCAAAACTGAAAGTTTTTAGAACTGGCCAATGGGGATGGCAAGTTAAAGCTAATCTCGGATGGCGCTGCGTACAGTTGTTCCCAATGGCGTCAGTATGACATTTCTTGAATCGTGTAAACAAACGAAAAAAACGAACATTGTTGGCGGTTAGTGTAGTTTATTTGATAACATGGACGCGAAAATGTATTCTACTTGGAGCTTGCTTGAACTTAAAGCCGAGTTAAAGAGAAGAGGGGCGTCTGTTAAACGTAGAATCGCTGATTAAGTGGAAAGGTAGGACTCTTGAAAAAAACTTTTTAGGAGCTGTTTGCCTAGACCTAGTTCAACGTAGACCTTTGAAAGCAATACGCTTACAATGTTTGAACGAATAATTTTATAATTAAATAACTTGGTAGTCGTTCGTATGCATATTTATTATAAATTTTTAAATTTTATATTGTTGGTGAATACCTACTGTCATGTTTTGTATGTATTTAAGTTAAAATTATTGAATCAAAATTCAGGATTATATTTACAACAGCTTAACTTATGCATAACTTTACTTTAAAAGTAAAAAGAACTATTACTTATAGTTCTTTTTACTTTTGGAGTTAAAGAGAGATGAATAATTGGTTATATTTTTCCAGGTAAGAGCTGTATGACAAAAACTTTAACTTTAGTACACCACAACTCTCTCCAAATCCAACAGAACCCTCTATCATACTTCTACCATTGGAGATGTACCATGACATAAATATTAACTCTATTTTACCTCCGCTTGAAAGACAATGTATTAGAATATTTTGAAAGGTGAATATTTCTTATCGGTTTTATTTTATGTGATGGTAGGTAGTTCCTATTTTACTAATACGAAATATTTCTGTCATTTTGAAGATTCAACAAAAAACAGATGCATCAGAAAAATTATACGAAGACAGATTCCTCATATTGATAAGATCCGCATTTATCAATGATCACTTTTATATAAAAGGATTTGTCAAGAAGACAATGAAAAAACTCAACTATCAAGTTGACATCAAGATAGATGACCAGGGTGGCATGGCATGGCATGGCGTAGCATGGCATGGCATGGCATGTAAGCAGAAATGGACTTATTAGCCCTGAATCTGTACCTTATATACAGAGTCAAAATGGGGAATTACTATTTAAAAAAACCTGCCTATATGATTTTCAAGTACAAGGACAAATGTACTGCAGTGGCAGAAAATTCTGTAATTTATTTATATTGAAAAAGATGAGTTGTTCATAGAAAACATATTACAAAGTTAGATTATTTTACAATAACAATATAAAGGCTGAAATTATGAATAAATATCTGTATAAAGATTATTATAATATAATAAAGACACCTAAAAGTTATTTATGAGTTTTATTTGTGATACACTCTCGAGAAATAGAACGATGTGGATTTTGATTGCTTGAAAGATGTTGGAAAAGATTCTTTTGAATGTTTCTCTTAGCATGTCTTTCGTCTCTCACACTAGCACTGGCTGACATCCTTTTCTGGTTCCATGAAAAGAGACTTGGTACTGCTTCTTTCTTTAAAAGTTTGTGTACACAGGGCAAACCTTAAAACAAGATGAACAATGATAAGTATTTAAAGATATTATGTAATGTTAACAATTTAGGTATATAGATACTAGCTTAAATAGAAGAACTATCGTTTAAAACACCCACCTGTACTCACACTTAATGTTTGGTAATCATTTTCATGAAAATGATCTCGACATAACCTCGTCGTCCTAGTAGGCTCAGTTTTTAATCCTTACGGCAGCTATCCACTTTCTTCTTTTAAGATTTATTGGAAATTTGTGTTGGCCTACGTTTTAACACCCGATTACACAACACTTTGTAATTTCTATGTTATTTGTGAACATATTTTATAAGCTGCTATAGAATGGGGAAGGTCGGGCAAAGCTAATTGTAGATGGCGTGACCATAGCTAGGTCCCTACGGCCTACAATAAATTTGACATTTCGTTCATTCATTTCATTTTATGTTCATTCATGAGTTTGATTTTATTTCATTATTTCGTTAATTTTCGCAATTTCAGCATTTTAAATCAAGTACTTGACGTGGAAAATGTCAGAATTCTAAACCTTGAATATTTCCTCGTAATCACTTTCTTCAAAATGTTTCCGACATAAACTCGAACTCAAAAAAATCTCCACGAATAGCTTTAAACCACAATGTTCTAAGTTTAGGGGCTTTCGGGAAATTGTAGACTCCAATTTCGGAGCATCTAGGAACACAAAAAGGCTTCAATTTTCGCTAAAATAAAATAAAATCACATGACGCCTTGTATTATTGGCTTGTGTTGGGAACTAGCTACGACAGCGCCATTTTGACAGTTGCCTTCCCCATTTGACAGATAATTTGGAACAATCGTATACAGCGCCACTTTGACAGTTGCCTTCCCCATTGTAAACGATATAATAAACTATAAAAAAACAAATTTTGAAAATTGAACTCTTTGCCAATATTATTGTGTATTGTATTCTTATGTCATTTGTTTTCGATTTGGCGGCAAATTGAAAATTGTCTGTCACGTCGGCATGAATTTAACTCATTATATTTTCGTAATTTTTTTTTTTTTTTTACTTTCGATGTCATTTGAGTCAACAAGAAAGTTATGATAGACTTCGATTGGCATTTCACGATGAAGCCCCATCTTGTGCCACTGGTTTAATGAGTTTAAACGTGGTCGCACTAATCTCACCAATGATCTGCTTGAGGGACGGCATTCTACGGCGACGACTAAAGATAACACCAGTGTTGTGCGGCGTATGATAGAGACTGACAAAAGAGTATGAGTCAAGTGCACAAAATACTCCATGAATATTTAGCGGTCAGGAAGCTTTGTGCTCGGTGGATACCTCATAATTTGACAGAGGCCCAAAAACTCCGTCGTGTTGATTGGTGTCGTGAAATGGTTGAAAAATTTAACGGAGGTGACTCAAATGCTGTGTTCGACATACTTACGGGTGACGAAAGCTGGATTTATTGTTATGATCCTGAAACTAAGAGACCGTCTGCTGTCCGGGTGTTTCCTTCCGAGAAGTTGCCAACTAAAGTGAAGAGAGGTCGCAGCGTGGGAAAAAAGATGGTGGCGTCGTTCTTCGGAAGGACAGGTCATTACGCAACAATTGTTTTAGAGGATCGAAAAACAGTTACTGCGGAGTGGAACACTAACAATTGTTGGCCACTTGTCTTGGAAAAATTTCGTGGGAAACGACTTCGCAGTAGGATCCTGCTTCACCACGACAACGCTCGTCGCACACCGCCAAGCAAACGATTGACTACTTGGCGACGTCAGACGTGGAATTACTGGGTCACCCGCCCTATATAGCCCCGACCTCGCACCGTGCGATTTTTATTTATTTCCGAAAATAAAAGAAAACTTCGAGGAAAACGTTTTATGGACGCCGAGGAAGCAGTGGCTGCGTTTCAAAATGCCGCCGAAGAGACCTCTCTCGTCTAGTTGTCATATTCTCAGTGGTTCCATCGGATGCAGCGATGTGTTGATGTAAATGGACAGTATTTTGAAAAGATATAATAAAACTAATAACTTGCTAGTTTGATCAGTTTTTGATTTTCTAAGAAATTTCAGTGTCACCCTCGTACACACAAAGTTTCATTTTGATGCGACAGTTAAAAGTAGGTTACAACTTAAGCTTATAAAAGCGTGTTATAACAATTTGCCAGAAATGTTTGTCCGCGCATTACTTTAAAGCGGCTGCACCTATTTGGCTAATTCTCTTTCTGTTGTATTTTATATTATCAGGATAAGGTTGGTGTGAAAAAAAAAACGTACGGAAAAGTGGAAAAAGAACAATGGCCATTCCCATACATTTCAAAACCTGATAATGACATTTTATGTATTGTAACGAGTTTTTTTTACACCGTTACATGTATTGATGATTGTAGTCGATTTCGGAACGATTTCTTAATTGTATTTTTTATCTGTGATACATTTCGTATGACATTTTTGGACGTCAAAATTGGACAGGTGACTTTTGCGATCTTTGTTGGTGAAGGTGACAGGTCTCTTGATTTTTCCTGAATGGAATCGTAACTAATCTGGTTTATAGTGGTGCTTTAATGCCCTAATCCTAAACCAAAGGACCCGTGGA
The DNA here is from genome assembly GCA_963555695.1 of Dasypolia templi. Taxonomy (NCBI): domain Eukaryota; kingdom Metazoa; phylum Arthropoda; class Insecta; order Lepidoptera; family Noctuidae; genus Dasypolia; species Dasypolia templi. The sequence goes on along the minus strand of OY743163.1, from coordinate 4,788,298 downwards.
ATGGTCCCGGTGGATATTTCTATCGGATTTTTGGTAAGTTGGACTCTTTTCGAGAGAAAATTTCCTTCGACGATGGCGGTTCGTTTGTGACCATCTTACGGTTTTTCGCAGGTTTCCTCGTCGCCTCCCTACGTCTTTTGATACCAGATAGCTTCACGGTACACCGAGGGAGACGCGAATTTAAATACCTGGAATAAGCGGTAAGTTTTTCGTTGGTCGATGCGTCCCCGCGTGTCCGAGTTCGGAGTGAAATCACATCTCAGAGTTCCTTTTTGTCCACAGCCTACAATTGTGGGTGCTTATTCCACCTTTACTTCAATAAATTTCTACTGGCCTTCCACGGGGGCTGATTACCTGAGAGGTACCACCTTCCGGCTCTCGGGGTCAAGCTTCAAGTTACATATTTTTTATATCTTTTTCCTATAGAACATAACAGCCTTCCGCTGCGAATTTAAAGTTACAAAGATGCAATGATGATATAGCAACTAAAATTTATATTAATATAATTGTATTCATTAGGCTAAAGGTATTCAATAAACTGGGAACGTTCAAGGTAGTGAGACTTTTAATCACCATTGACATCCACAGGCCCCCATCCTAAGATTAATGGTCCAATCTCTCCAACTTTATCTGGCTATCTATTAATAGTGTGTCGCTCCACGGCGCCCGAAATTTAATTTCTTACATTATTATACTTTTTTTTTAGGAGATCACACACACACACACACACCTATTCTTTTAATTTTTAATATTACATTTGGCTTCCCAATTAGGGACCTACATTATTCAAAAATTATTATTACATTTGTCGCTCAAGCGAACAGGGACTTGAATTTAGCTTACTTATTTTGTTATTGATTCATTGCATCTTGATATTTTGTAGTAACACATTATTGTACAATGTTGTAATTTAAAACTTAAATTCTTTGGATGTTTGCTTTTAAGTAAACAGTATTTTCTACTAACATTATTGTACTTTGTACTATTGTGTATGTTTAATGTTTATGGTTACAGCATTACTTCTTCTTTTTCTTACAAAACCAACATTTTGTATGGTAAGACAGTTTGTTTTATCTAAGTGTCTCAACAGTGTAAATTAAGTGCGGTGAAACTTTGTTTCATATTTAATCTAAAGCAAACTTTAGTTTAACTAAGTAATCTTACTTTTAGTAACTTGAATTGATCTTGTAAATTGTTACTGCATTTTTTAAACTTGAAATTTTCATCAAAACAAACTTTGAACATATCTTTTTAACCTCAAGTATTTTACAACTTTGGAAGTTTTGTTTCATATTTAATCTTAAGTAAACTTTGGTTTAACTTGGTAACCTTACTTTAAGTAGTTTAAACTTATCCTGTAAATTATTATTGCATCTTTTTACTTGATAGTTTCATCAAAACAAAAAAAACTTAGAAAATATTTTACACTTACCCTCAAATATTTCACTTTTTTTTAAATTTACATCTTGCTTTGCTCATCAATTTTCGTTTAGTTTATTCATGATGGCTAATGAAGACCAGTCTTTTCCGCCTATTGCTAAAGACCACATAGAATCTGATGGTGCTTGCGCAGATCCTAATGTTGCACAAACTGCTCCGGACATGATTCATTTGACAGAAGTACCACACCCTGTTGATCATAATGAAAGGATTGCACACTCTTCCTCAGCTTTTGCTTTGCACGCTCTGCCTTCGTTTAATTCTATGAATGTTTTGGTTAATGATCATATTAAGAAGAACTTGCCATCTGCAATTAAGTTGCCTGATTTGAAAAAGAGTAGAATTAAATTCGATGGGAAATCTTGTGTTAGGGAATTTATTACTGAAGTTGAAGAATACTTTTTATACAAAAATTTTGACGAAATTTTGTTGGTCGGTTCATTCACGGATTTGCTTAGTGGTATTGCTCTGAAATGGTTCCGCACAGTTCGTTTTCGTATTCCATCCTGGCGTGAGCTTAAGCTTGCTTTGCTTAAACGTTTTGACAGGCCGGACTTCGACTATTTTTTGGAAAGTGATCTTCGTACAAGGAAACAAAAGAGTTCTGAATCTCTTCCAGACTTTATTACAGAAATACTGGACATGGCTAGTCGTCTTTCTTCGCCATTGTTTGATGCGGTTTTGGTTACTATTATTAAACATAACATGCTACCTATTTACACACCTTTTATATTTGGTAAACCTATAGATTCTGTGGAACAATTTCTTGTTCTTGCAAAAGAGCTTGAAGTTTTTGTAAGTCATAAAACTTTTAAAACTGAAAAACCTACTGTTAAGTCTAATGCGGTTTTATCCTGTTTAAAGTGCAAAAGAGATGGACATCATTATAAGCATCGTACTTCCATACCTGGCGTAATTTGTTTTAATTGTCAAAAGGTTGGAGTTACATCTAAGAGTTGTGATGTTTGTAACGTAAAGAAAAGCTCTAGCGAGTCAAAAAACTGATTAGGTCGCATCGAGCCCCTGTTGTTACTGACATAACCGCGAGCGTCTCGATGAAAGAAAATTTTGCTAAATATCACAAACCTGACGATGCTACTCGTAACAGAGATTTTGCGAATTGGTTAGATTACTTAAAGACATTTTTCAAAATTTATAGATCAGCTCCTGTTTTATTTGTTAAAGATAACGATACTAGACCTTATTTACAATTTTCCGTAGATAACCATACTTTTTCTGGTTTATTAGATAGTGGCTCAAATAGTTGTATTTTGGGTTCCAATAGTCATAGACAATTCTTACAGTTAGGTTATAAAATAAATTCTGTTTCTAGCTCTGCTTATACGGCCGATGGTTCTTCACAAAGAATTATTGGTACCATTGAATTACCTGTAACTTGTGATAATTTAACTGAAAAGTTTAATTTTCATATTATGCCTTCTTTTCAACTTGATTTCATTTTAGATTTTGCTTTTTGGTTAAGATTCGATTTGGCTTTTAGGTCTTAGCAATCCTAGTGGACGCTTAGCACGTTGGGCTGCTAGAATTTCTCAATTTACTTTTGATATAGTTCATAAAAAAGGTTCTTTACATTTAGTCCCAGACGCTTTGTCTCGTATTGAAATAGCTGCTATAGGAATCTCTGAAAATAATTTAGTCTTACCCGAGGATGATATTTATGATCCTTGGTATAAAAAGTATTTATTAATTGTCAAAAGTCTCCTTGCAGATATAAGAACTTTAGAGTAGAAAATAAAGCCTTATATAAGTTTTGTAAAAGTAAGTTTGATCCTAATAGTAATCTTAATTGGAAGATAGTTATTCCTAAAGAACACATATTAGATACAGTTCGTTCTAATCATGATGATATTAATTCTGGACACTTAGGTATTCATAAAACTTTAAATAAATTAAAACAACACTATTTTTGGAAAGGGATGTTTAATGATGTTCAAAAATATATTCTTGCTTGTGATACTTGTAAAGCTTATAAACATACCACTCAACCTCCTTTTGGTATTATGGTTAACCCTAAAAAAGTTGATCGTCCTATGTTGATGCTTTCAGTAGATATTATAGGTATATTGCCTAAATCTTATTCTGGACATAAATATATTCTTTCAGTTGTTGATGTTTTTACTAAATACTGCTGGATTTTTCCTATGATAAATGCTACTACTAGAGTAATAAATAAACTTTTTGAAAAATAAATATTTCTTAAATTAGGTTGTCCAAAAATAATTGTTTGTGATAATGGTACACAATTCACTTCTAAACATTTTGTAGAGTTTTTGAAGGGTTTTAACATTAATAAAATATTTTATAATACTTTATACACGCCTCAAAATAATACTGTTGAGAGATATAATAAAACTGTTGAAACTTGCATATCTTGTTTTGTCAAAGATGATCATAGAACTTGGTCTAAATATTTACCTAATATTCAACTAGCTTTGAATAATAGTGTTAATCTGGCCACAGATTTCACACCTAATTTTTTGATGTTTGGTAGAGAACTTATTTTTGATGCTTCTTTACATCGTTTTAGTGATTCTATCGATAACATAGATGAACTGGAAATTTCCAATAGAGTTCACTATGCCGATTCTCTTAATTCTCTTGGTAATATTTTTGTTAAAGTACAATCTCATTTATTAAAAGCTTATCAGCGTAATGCTCGCTATTATAACAAAGTCGCAAAGTCATTTCTTTTGATGTGGGTGATGTCGTGTGGAGAAGAAGTTTCGTTCAATCTCATGCACCTACTTATTTTTCGGCAAAACTTGCTCCTAAGTTTATTAAATGTAAAATTATTGAAAAGATTTCTGATAATGTTTATATTCTGAAAGACCTTAATAAGGGAACGACTGGTCGTTATCATGTTAAGGATATAATTAAATTTTAATTTGGTTTATCATTGTTAATCTTGATTTTGATGATTTTGACTGAAGGCCGTTTTTGATAGTGTGATTCACGTTGGGATGGATGATAGGTTATCGACGGTTTGAATGAAGATGTATGTTAGGTAACTTCTTATAAAATTTATTAAATCGTGATTTAACATACAAAATTACAACTTAGGACATTTTTATAAACTTCTTCAACCCACACACATACATTTTCCATAGAAAGATCTTATTTTTTTTTTTTTTAAACAGTCTTGTATGCAATTTTCCTGTGTAAAATTTTGCATGCAATTCCTGAATAGGTGCCTACTACCTTTGTACGTTTTGTTTACACTTGTAGAGGTTTACCTATTTTTTTATCATTGTGCTCCTATAGTGACTCTGTCACCCGGAATATTTCGTGGTGCACTTAGGAAGAACACAGTGATTTCTTTTTTTGTTTGTGCCCGGAAAGTTGGTGGAGTTGAGCCGATCACAACATTTTTCTTTTTGTTTGTGCCCGGTAAGTTGGTGGAGTTGAGCCAATCACAACATCTTTTTTCTTTGCATCTTTAGAGATGTGAAGGTTCCTATACTGTTTCTCACAGTTATAATTTGTTCCTGCTAGTCAGTGGCGATGGTGCCTAACTGCACTCATATAGAATTTTTTGGATTAATCTCGTTAAACAGCGGCCTTTGCGCTTAACTGTACTCGAATTAATATTCTTTTTATCCTGTTACATTAAACATATACTTGCTAGTCGGCGGCTATGGTGCCTAACCGAACTCTTATTAGTGTTTTTTTGTTTGTTTGTAAAGCTTTATACTTGCTAGTCGGCGGCTATAGTGCCTAACCGAATTCGTATTGGTATTTTTTTGTGTCTTTTTAGAATTTTATACTTGTTAGTCGGTGGCGACGGTGCCCAACCGCACTCAATTAGGTATAGTTCTGTTGTATTGTTTTACAGTGTTAAGCGACTGCTGCACTTAACTGATTCTATAGTATATCTTGGATTTAACTTGTTAGTCAGTGGCGAAGGTGCTTAACTGTACTCTTGTGGTTCTTTTGATATTATGGGTCGGTTGTGCTAGTATTTAGTCTGCACCTGTAAGTGTTGTTTGTATACACGCTGTTTATATTTCCTGTTTTTTGGGAAACTGTTCGTTTTACCTTGATCGTTGTTTTATTGGCATAAAAGAAATTGCTTTCTTTTATTTTTTTCGGGGAGGGATGTAATGTAACGAGTTTTTTTACACCGTTACATGTATTGATGATTGTAGTCGATTTCGGAACGATTTCTTAATTGTATTTTTTATCTGTGATACATTTCGTATGACATTTTTGGACGTCATAATTGGACAGGTGACTTTTGCGATCTTTGTTGGTGAAGGTGACAGGTCTCTTGATTTTTCCTGAATGGAATCGTAACTAATCTGGTTTATAGTGGTGCTTTAATGCCCTTATCCTAAACCAAAGGACCCGTGGAATGGTCCCGGTGGATATTTCTATCGGATTTTTGGTAAGTTGGACTCTTTTCGAGAGAAAATTTCCTTCGACGATGGCGGTTCGTTTGTGACCATCTTACGGTTTTTCGCAGGTTTCCTCGTCGCCTCCCTACGTCTTTTGATACCAGATAGCTTCACGGTACACCGAGGGAGACGCGAATTTAAATACCTGGAATAAGCGGTAAGTTTTTCGTTGGTCGATGCGTCCCCGCGTGTCCGAGTTCGGAGTGAAATCACATCTCAGAGTTCCTTTTTGTCCACAGCCTACAATTGTGGGTGCTTATTCCACCTTTACTTCAATAAATTTCTACTGGCCTTCCACGGGGGCTGATTACCTGAGAGGTACCACCTTCCGGCTCTCGGGGTCAAGCTTCAAGTTACATATTTTTTATATCTTTTTCCTATAGAACATAACAGCCTTCCGCTGCGAATTTAAAGTTACAAAGATGCAATGATGATATAGCAACTAAAATTTATATTAATATAATTGTATTCATTAGGCTAAAGGTATTCAATAAACTGGGAACGTTCAAGGTAGTGAGACTTTTAATCACCATTGACATCCACAGGCCCCCATCCTAAGATTAATGGTCCAATCTCTCCAACTTTATCTGGCTATCTATTAATAGTGTGTCGCTCCACGGCGCCCGAAATTTAATTTCTTACATTATCATACTTTTTTTTTAGGAGATCACACACACACACACACCTATTCTTTTAATTTTTAATATTACAGTATAGTTATAAGGTATAGTAGAAACACTACCCGAAAGTTTAGAAAATAATGTCATTTTTACAATTGAAACGCTACAAAGTCAAAAAAATATTAATGTTACTTTTTAGGTTGGGATTTGCCGTTATAAATAAATAAATGTGCTAGAAATAATTATTTAACACTCGAAGTTTAGTCTAAATAGTAATACTTACTTAATATAACATAATTATCTATGTTCTTAAACGTCTTTTTTACTTTGTGAATTCCTTAAAACCAGCTGCCCTTATGTCACTGCTTAGACTCTCGATGATTGTCACTATAAATTAAGTATCCAGCATTAAATGTCAAACGTCAAAAAAGCCGTTCCAATCGTCCTAACTCAATTAAATAAGGTATGATTCATTTATTTAATTATTAATTTATTTTTAATTAATCTGCATTATACATGGACTAAAACAGAAATACTTACTGAGTAAATAAAACGTAAAATTATGTATGAAACTCAGAGAAAAAGAGTTGAATAAAGTCAAGTTGTAAAAAAGGGTAATTAATATGCTAATATGTTTACCCTTGACGTAGAATGAGCACAAAGAAAAATTAAAATTAAAAATATCCTTCGTTTCTTTTAACATTGTGACAAGCGTTATTAATATACAATTGAATTGGCTGTATTTTAAGATTTATTTCATTTTTATACATAGTCAGGTGAAAAATGGGCATCCTTTAGTTTTAACATCTATGAAAAAAAAATTGTGACTTAAAGTAGGTTTTAGGTAGGGTAGGTAGGGAGGTGTTAAATGGTCAAAACGTGGAGGATAACAGCCAACAAGGCCAAATCATTAAATGTCACATTCACTAAGAGGAAGGATACCTGCCCACCAGTACAGTTAAATAGAATACAAGTGCCTTAAGGTGAACAGGTCAAATACCTTGGTTTATACCTCGACACGACGACTTACTTGGAAAAACACATTTTCACACAAAAAACAAACACACAACAAAACGAAAGCAACTTGGACTGACACTAAGAAAGTCCTATTGGATAATTGGTCAAAAGGCGCAATTACACGGAAAATAAAAATCTCTTAAACAAAGCTAAAAGCCTATATGGACCTGTGCCATTCAGCTATGGGGAACAGCATCACACTCTAACATAGAGATAATACAGGGATACCAGAACAAGCTTCTAAGAACAATGACAAAAGCCCCCAAACAAACCAAATGAAGCATGATCTGAAAATACCGACAGTCAAAGAGGAAATAAAAAGCTATATCAAGTCATTTATAGAATAACTCGCCACACAAATAACCTGGCAAAACCACCTAATGGATAAAAAGGAATATTAACCTGCTCAAACACAAAATTTCAAAGGATTTCATCAGATGAACTTAGCTTGATGGTGTATATGCAAAAGGATGTGTTACAGGACGCATACCAAGCAAGTCTTCTAACAAGTCATAAAAATGACTAAATGACCTATTACTTATACAAATTTGCAAGGAAAACGAGACAAAAAAAACTCACCATGACAGAAGACCGGGACCATGACCAGGGTACTTTTCATCCTGGATCGCAGACAAAGTCGCGGGCAACAGCTGGTTTATGATCAATTTTGATGCATTCTATTGTAATAATAAAAATTTAATGGATAATACGGTCCCTAATTGGGAAGCCAAATGTAATATTAAAAATTAAAAGAATAGGTGTGTGTGTTTCTGAGTGTGTGATCTCCTAAAAAAAAGTATGTTATTGTAAGAAATTAAATTTCGGGCGCCGTGGAGCGACACACTATTAATAGATAGCCAGATAAATAAAGTTGGAGAGATTGGACCATTAATCTTAGGATGGGGGCCTGTGGATGTCAATGGTGATTAAAAGACTCACTACCTTGAACGTTCCCAGTTTATTGTACCTTTAGCCTAATGTATACTATTATATTAATATAAAGTTTACTTGCTATATCATCATTGCATCTTTAAATTCGCAGCTGAAGGCTGTTATGTTCTATAGGAAAAAAAAAAAGATATAAAAAATATGTAACTTGAAGCTTGACCCCGAGAGCCGGAAGGTGGTACCTCTCAGGTAATCAGCCCCCGTGGAAGGCCAGTAGAAATTTATTTGAAGTAAAGGTGGAATAAGCACCCACAGTTGTAGGCGCTTATTCCAGGTATATAAACTCGCGTCTCCCTCGGTGTACCGTGAAGATATTTGGTATAAGAGACGTAGGGAGGCGACGAGGAAACCAAAAATCGGATCGAAATATCCACCGGGACCATTCCACGGGTCCTTTGGTTTAGGATTAGGGCATTAAAGCGCCACAATAAACTAGATTAGTTACGATTCCATTCAGGAAAAATCAAGAGACATGTCACTTGACCAACAAAGATCGCAAAAGTGAAGTCCAATTTTGACGTCCAAAAATGTCATACGAAATGTATCACAGATAAAAAAAATAAAATTAAGAAATCGTTCCGAAATCGACTACAATCATCAATACATGTAACGGTGTAAAAAAACTCGTTACATTACATCCCTCCCCGAAAAAAAATAAAAGAAAGCAATTTCTTTTATGCCAAAAAAACAACGATCAAGGTAAAACGAACAGTTTCCCAAAAAAAACAGGAAATATAAACAGCGTGTATACAAACAACACTTACAGGTGCAGACTAAATACTAGCACAACCGACCCATAATGTCAAAAGAACCACAAGAGTACAGTTAAGCACCTTCGCCACTGACTAACAAGTTAAATCCGAGTTCTACTATAGAATCAGTTAAGTGCAGCAGTCGCTTAACACTGTAAAACAATACAACAGAACTATACCCAATTGAGTGCGGTTGGGCACCATCGCCACCGACTAACAAGTATAAAATTCTAAAAAGACAAAAAAATACCAACACAAATTCGGTTAGGCACTATAGCCGCCGACTAGCAAGTATAAAGCTTTACAAACAAACAAAAAAAATACTAATAAGAGTTCGGTTAGGCACCATAGCCGCCGACTAGCAAGTATATGTTTAATGTAACAGGATAAAAAGAATATTAATTCGAGTACAGTTAAGCGCAAAGGCCGCTGTTTAACGAGATTAATCCAAAAAATTCTATATGAGTGCAGTTAGGCACCATCGCCACTGACTAGCAGGAACAAATTATAACTGTGAGAAACAGTATAGGAACCTTCACATCTCTAAAGATGCAAAGAAAAAAGATGTTGTGATCGGCTCAACTCCACCAACTTTCCGGGCACAAACAAAAAAAAATGTTGTGATCGGCTCAACTCCACCAACTTTCCGGGCACAAACAAAAAAAATGTTGTGATCGGCTCAACTCCACCAACTTTCCGGGCACAAACAAAAAAAATGTTGTGATCGGCTCAACTCCACCAACTTTCCGGGCACAAACAAAAAAAATGTTGTGATCGGCTCAACTCCACCAACTTTCCGAGCACAAACAAAAAAAGAAATCACTGTGTTCTTCCTAAGTGCACCACGAAATATTCCGGGTGACAGAGTCACTATAGGAGCAAAATGATAAAAAAAATAGGTAAACCTCTACAAGTGTAAACAAAACGTACAAAGGTAGTAGGCACCAATTCAGGAATTGCATGCAAAATTTTACACAGGAAAATTGCATACAAGACTGTTTAAAAAAAATATATACATGATAATAATAGTATAATAATAAGATCTTTCGATATGGAAAATGTATCTGTGTGGGTTGAAGAAGTTTATAAAAATGTCCTAAGTTGTAATTTAGAATGTTAAATCAAGATTTAATAAATTTTATAAGAAGTTACCTAACATACATCTTCATTCAAATCACCGATAACCTATCATCCATCCCATCGTGCATCACACTATCAAAAGTGACCTTCAAACAAAATCATCAAAATCAAGATTAATAATGGGAAACCAAATTAAAATTTAATTATATCCTTAACATGATAACGACCAGTCGTTCCCTTATTAAGGTCTTTCAGAATATAAACATTATCAGAGATCTTTTCAATAATTTTACATTTAATAAACTTAGGAGCAAGTTTTGCCGAAAAATAAGTAGGTGCATGAGATTGAACGAAACTTCTTCTCCACACGACATCACCCACATCAAAAGAAATGACTTTGCGACCTTTGTTATAATAGCGAGCATTACGCTGATAAGCTTTTAATAAATGAGTTTGCACTTTAACAAAAATATTACTAAGTGAATTGAGAGAATCGGCATAGTGAACTCTATTGGAAATTTCCAGTTCATCTATGTTATCGATAGAATTACTAAAACGATGTAAAGAAGCATCAAAAATAAGTTCTCTACCAAACATCAAAAAATTAGGTGTGAAATCTGTGGCCAGATTAACACTATTATTCAAAGCTAGTTGAATATTAGGTAAATATTTAGACCAAGTTCTATGATCATCTTTGACAAAACAAGCTATGCAAGTTTCAACAGTTTTATTATATCTCTCAACAGTATTATTTTGAGGCGTGTATAAAGTATTATAAAATATTTTATTAATGTTAAAACCCTTCAAAAACTCTACAAAATGTTTAGAAGTGAATTGTGTACCATTATCACAAACAATTATTTTGGGACAACCAAATTTAAGAAATATTTCTTTTTCAAAAAGTTTATTTATTACTCTAGTAGTAGCATTTATCATAGGAAAAATCCAGCAGTATTTAGTGAAAACATCAACAACTGAAAGAATATATTTATGTCCAGAATAAGATTTAGGCAATATACCTATAATGTCTACTGAAAGCATCAACATAGGACGATCAACTTTTTTAGGGTTAACCATAATACCAAAAGGAGGTTGAGTGGTATGTTTATAAGCTTTACAAGTATCACAAGCAAGAATATATTTTTGAACATCATTAAACATCCCTTTCCAAAAATAGTGTTGTTTTAATTTATTTAAAGTTTTATGAATACCTAAGTGTCCAGAATTAATATCATCATGATTAGAACGAATTGTATCTAATATGTGTTCTTTAGGAATAACTATCTTCCAATTAAGATTACTATTGGGATCAAACTTACTTTTACAAAACTTATATAAGGCTTTATTTTCTACTCTAAAGTTCTTATATCTGCAAGGAGACTTTTGACAATTAATAAATACTTTTTTATACCAAGGATCATAAATATCATCATCGGGTAAGACTAAATTATTTTCAGAGATTCCTATAGCAGCTATTTCAATACGAGACAAAGCGTCTGGGACTAAATGTAAAGAACCTTTTTTATGAACTATATCAAAAGTAAATTGAGAAATTCTAGGAGCCCAACGTGCTAAGCGTCCACTAGGATTGCTAAGACCTAAAAGCCAAATCGAATCTTAACCAAAAAGCAAAATCTAAAATGAAATCAAGTTGAAAAGAAGGGATAATTAGAAAATAAATATTTTAGTTAAATTATCACAAGTTACAGGTAATTCAGTGATACCAATAATTCTTTGTGAAGAACCATCGGCCGTACAAGCAGAGCTAGAAACAGAATTTATTTTATAACCTAACTGTAAAAATTGTCATGACTATTTGAACCCAAAATACATCTATTTGAACCAACTAACAAAATTTCTTCAAAATGTTGTATAAAATATTCTTCAACTTCAGTAATAAATTCTCCAACACAAGATAACCAAAGCATTCATAGAATTAAAAGAAGGCAGAGCGTGCAAAGCAAAAGCTGAGGAAGAGTGTGCAATCCTTTCATTATGATCAAAAGGGTGTGGTACTTCTGTCAAATTAATCATGTCCGGAGCAGTTTGTGCAACATTAGGATCTGCGCAAGCACCATCAGATTCTATGTGGTCTTTAGCAATAGGCGGAAAAGACTGGTCTTCATTAGCCATCATGAATAAACTAAACGAAAATTGATGAGCAAAGCAAGATGTAAATTAAAAAAATAGTGAAATATTTGAGGGTAAGTGTAAAATATTTTCTAAGTTTTTTTTGTTTTGATGAAACTATCAAGTAAAAAGATGCAATAATAATTTACAGGATAAGTTTAAACTGCTTACAGTAAGGTTACCAAGTTAAACCAAAGATTACTTAAGATTAAATATGAAACAAAACTTCCAAAGTTGTAAAATACTTGAGGTTAAAAAGATATGTTCAAAGTTTGTTTTGATGAAAATTTCAAGTTTAAAAAATGCAGTAACAATTTACAAGATCAATTCAAGTTACTAAAAGTAAGATTACTTAGTTAAACTAAAGTTTGCTTTAGATTAAATATGAAACAAAGTTTCACCGCACTTAATTTACACTGTTGAGACACTTAGATAAAACAAACTGTCTTACCATACAAAATGTTGGTTTTGTAAGAGAAAAGAAGAAGTAATGCTGTAACCATAAACATTAAACATACACAATAGTACAAAGTGCAATAATGTTAGTAGAAAATACTGTTTACTTAAAAGCAAACATCCAAAGAATTTAAGTTTTAAATTACAACAATGTACAATAATGTGTTACTACAAAATATCAAGATGCAATGTATCAATAATAAAATAAGTAAGCTAAATTCAAGTCCCTGTTCGCTTGAGCGACAAATGTAATATTAAAAATTTAATGGATAATACGGTCCCTAATTGGGAAGCCAAATGTAATATTAAAAATTAAAAGAATAGGTGTGTGTGTTTCTGAGTGTGTGATCTCCTAAAAAAAAGTATGTTATTGTAAGAAATTAAATTTCGGGCGCCGTGGAGCGACACACTATTAATAGATAGCCAGATAAATAAAGTTGGAGAGATTGGACCATTAATCTTAGGATGGGGGCCTGTGGATGTCAATGGTGATTAAAAGACTCACTACCTTGAACGTTCCCAGTTTATTGTACCTTTAGCCTAATGTATACTATTATATTAATATAAAGTTTACTTGCTATATCATCATTGCATCTTTAAATTCGCAGCTGAAGGCTGTTATGTTCTATAGGAAAAAAAAAAAGATATAAAAAATATGTAACTTGAAGCTTGACCCCGAGAGCCGGAAGGTGGTACCTCTCAGGTAATCAGCCCCCGTGGAAGGCCAGTAGAAATTTATTTGAAGTAAAGGTGGAATAAGCACCCACAGTTGTAGGCGCTTATTCCAGGTATATAAACTCGCGTCTCCCTCGGTGTACCGTGAAGATATTTGGTATAAGAGACGTAGGGAGGCGACGAGGAAACCAAAAATCGGATCGAAATATCCACCGGGACCATTCCACGGGTCCTTTGGTTTAGGATTAGGGCATTAAAGCGCCACAATAAACTAGATTAGTTACGATTCCATTCAGGAAAAATCAAGAGACATGTCACTTGACCAACAAAGATCGCAAAAGTGAAGTCCAATTTTGACGTCCAAAAATGTCATACGAAATGTATCACAGATAAAAAAAATAAAATTAAGAAATCGTTCCGAAATCGACTACAATCATCAATACATGTAACGGTGTAAAAAAACTCGTTACACTATAAAAAAAAAACAGATGAATGAAAACGTTTAAAAACAACGATTAAGTACTTATTTGTAACTTGATAGTGTGAGTTATGTTTCTGCTAAAACAATATTACAGATATTGTTGTTTCTAATACAGAACAATCATGAAAATATGTCACTTTCGCTGTGAAAATGTGTGAAATGCAATTCGCTTAAACTTCAGTTTAGGTAAATATTTTGAAAAAAAAAAATATGCACTGTCAACTTAACGTCCATTAGAGGGCGCCCTATTCAATTTAATGTGATGTCATAGTTGATATAGTCTATGTATAACGAGCGGACGATCAAGACGCTTCCAACAATACCTATTTGTAAAATTATGATAATTAGTTTAGAAGTTATGAGGGAACTGGTGAACAAACAAACATACATAACCACATACATTCAAACATTCATACATCATAACCCTCCTTTTGCTGTGCCGTAGGCAAAAACAAACAATGTACTTACAACCAACAAGTAGGTCTGGCAGAGAGGGACCACTACAGTGCAGTCAGCCGCTTTCATGGGTCCTGTATAGAACCCCCTACGTTCCAGCTCAATTCAGCTTAAAATGTTCTGCCAATTGTTGCTGCATGCAAACTCTCCGTATTACAGCTGCCCTCAATCGCTGCAAGTAATTAATTAAATAAGATTAGAAAAATAGATGAAATTAATTATTTAAAAGGCATTCTAATCACTAGCATCTGCTTTAACACTAACTGCCCATGAAGCAAATAGTAGCTAGAGCATTGCTATACTATGGCGTCACTAATGTACACCATATAGCAATGCTCTACACACAACCACCTTCTATTTTTGAAACTTACACACATAGTTACATATACAAAGATCTTAAAGAATTAAGTTGTGTGCAATGTAATAAAACAAACATACAAATGATAAATTATTAAACAAGTAGTATTTTAGTGTAAGCTTGTATTGTAATGAAGGTTTGTCAAAATAAAAGTAATATCCCATAAAAAATAAAGTAAGTATGTATTATGTACATATTTATTTTTAGATAAGCCTAGCTTTAGTGATGTCAGAAGTTATTACTACCAGCTTAGTTATTACTTTAAAAAAACTTAGTCCTAACCCGGTCAAGGTCTATCTGAGTTATAAATTTCATCCAAACCCGTTCAGCCATTAAGATGTGAAAAGTTAACAGAGTTACTTGCACATTAATTAATTCGTATGCATGTTGTAAGGGTGTCCAAACAACAGCACAGTAAGCAGACACAGTACACATCAGTGTCTGCTTGCTGTTGCTGTTGTTGCTGAAATTAATTCAGTGTCACATACCTGCTACATCCATCACTGTACAGGTTTTCTTTGTAGACCACATTGGTTCAATTACTGGATGATGTGCACTACAAGAAATAAACTAAAACATAACTAAATTAGAAGTGAGATTTATAACTCTTGCTGTCTACCACCGTCTAAAATAAGAACATGTCAAGGGATTGTCATTAGAATACCAAGAAGCATTATGGACCCAACAAATGTTGATTATTATTCTATTCACAGCCCGACCTACCCATTTTAAGAATAGTTGACGTGCAGCGCCTTTCATTTTTAGAATTCAACAGAGGTTCATTGCAATATTTATGTTTTCAAGCAAACAAAATGTTTCAAACTTACGAAGCAATGGATTAGGAATGTTCTTTAAAAACATTCGAAATGTGATAGAAAGTGTGAGACGCTATTGGGATGCAAGCATGCACTGCTAATCTACATACATAGAGATTGACTATTATTTGAATAATGAAATTTAGACTGTTCTAAGGCGACCAATAGCTCTGTGGTGGCTACACTTTAAACTAATAAATGCAAATGCAATGATTAATGAATAAAGTTACTGATAAATAAGTACTTACGAAAGATCCAGGGCTTGTGCGCTGAGCTGAGCAGTGGGCTTACGTGACCGCAGCATGACGCTGTGGCGAGGTACAACTCTAGGAGCACCGCTTCACCTCCTGTTTTGGAACTATCGGTCTGCGGGTCGTCTTTTCTAGGTTGAAAGCATCTAAACCCGAAGCAAAGCTGAAAACATTCGGCTTATTTTTACGTGCTCTAAATAGTAGGCATTTTGTTGCTATTGCTAAAAGTAAGACGAAAACATTCATTGCACATGCACAGCACACGGCTAAGTCAGCAAATGCATGAAGATTGCCTGTTAATTCACAAGAATAAAGGTACGCGTTTGTTGGCTTAAAAATAGCTCAAAATCAACATGTGCCCTTAATATTAAGCTGTTAATTATTGCTGCCATGGCGCATGCCGGTGGCAAATAGATTCAAGCAAGAACTTGTGGATCACAAAATGGTGAAGCAAGGCAAATTAACACGTCGTAGTTAAAACCATTCGCAAATTCGCACGCACTTTAACCAAAACCCAAGACGCATACCGCATAGTGTGAACTAAGTAAAATCGAGTCATTAGAGCAAAGCCAGCAGCCAGAAACACATTTAATTAACAGCGCTTGCCATGCTGATGCTATTATCTCTGTATACTACTTTACTCTTTGTATTATCTTCAAAACCGGTATGATGATGAAGAATATTCTAGATTCACTTTATTCTCGGGCAGTGTTGCCACCTCCGTTTTTGTTTTTTACCCTAACGCTCGCCGAAATTACCCTAAATTAGGTACTAATTCTCGTTTTTACCCAAACTTTTTTTTTATGTATACAAATAAAGGAGATTGCCCGGGAATGGGCCCCACTTTGTGGCGCCGTGTCGCAACTTCATGCTATACAAAATTTATATCTTATTTTTTAATGTTCATGTGTTTTTTATGAACATTTATTTTACCCTAGCATTGTAGAACGTAATAAATAGTTACTTAACTGAATCTTAATACATCCGCCAACGAAACATAACTTAAATGCTGCCAGATGTCAAAGAATATTTAGATTAAAAATCGGAATCGATTGATTGATATCGATACTTAATGCCGGAGTCAAGTTTACATCTAACACTGTCTTTACTGGTATTTTGGTAACGTTTTACTATTGCTAGACCCATATAGACATAATTATGACGTAAAATCAAAAGAAATTACAAAAATAACTATGTATTTTTAAAAGATAACTTTTTTGTACCTAATAATAAGATTACTCTAAGCGTCAATATACATCTGTGTTATTAATCATTTGAATATAACTGAATCCCCAAAAAATCTATAATAATTTATAAATCCAAAAGCTTGATCCAACAAAATCGATATTGAAAATCGATTAACATATAATTAACTTGGCAACACCATACATGGTACAGATTGGTATTCGCGAGTGAACTAAGTGAAGTGTGTCATAAAATAAATAAAATTAATTTTCTTCCCGCCCGCCGCCGCTCAAAGAACTATTAAAAGACAGAAACATAGAAACTAATATTCGAATATATTAAAAATACAGTGCAAAAAATGTAAGTGAAAAAACAAAATCTGTGAAGTGGTCCTGGATAAATAAAGACGTGGCTTAAAGGTAAGCAACAAAAAAAACAAAAAAAAAAGACAGATCTATCTGTCAAATCAATAGCTGGCCGGTTATTCGTTTCGTGCTCTTTGTTTTGCGTTGAGTCGAATTGCATTCCTCCGTATTTACTTCTGTTATCTTCGTTACGATTCGATCAATGCTATCGAGTTGAGCGTTTACGTTCCTCAAGTAGTTTTGTTGTGAGATATCAGACTCCTGTTTTATTGTTAAGTGAGTGAATTGACTCTAGTTTTAACGACAAAATGTCTACACCTGGTCGAGATCGGACAAACCGTCCACTCTCTCAACGGTGTGTAAATTGTTCCCTTCGTTTGGCGCCTAATCTTCGTAGACGAGCTATTGAAGATTTAGATGAACAAATGCTAATTCTTCTACGGACCTGGGTATCGCCTACACCGGTAAGTTTATATTTCCTTTCCTAAGACGACCCTCTGACCGAGGAGGCCTATGTTCAGCCGCAAATGTCTACCTACAAGCTGTTATTATAATAAATTGAGCATCAATGTTGTATCAGTGGTTGCTACAAAACATTACTGTTCACTATGTAATGTATAAAAATATGCCAGCAGCTTCACCCGCGTGGACTCTTTTCTGTACTATAATATGTATGTATTATACATATAAAACTTCCTCTTGAATCACTTTATCTATTAAAGAAACCACATCAAAATCCGTTGCGTACTTTTAAAGATCTAAGCATACATAGGGACAGACAGCGGGAAGCGACTTTGTTTTATACTATGTAGTGATGTAATAAAGTGATTGGTTTAATTAACATCATAGGTATTTAGTTCTATGTATAATGACGGGTACTAAATACGAGTAATTGGGTGTGTTAAGGGTATACTTGTGCAGGTAAACATGTGTGATTTTGTACAAAGAACCGTCAAAGTGAATATGTATTGTAATACTAAACATATTATAAATAACTTACAAAGGTAATTCACAGTTTTTTTTTACTTTTCAGGTATCATCTGATGACATCCTGTGCCTTGAATGTTTTTTGTTACTGCAAGAGCGGATACAAACAAGCACAACTCCATCTCAGATTGAGGTATCCCCGCCTCTTGGACATCTACACATATGTTTTGGATGTGGCATTTCTATTGCAAGTCGCAGAACTCACAGAGTTTCCCGAGACTGTCCTCAAAGGACCTTTATTTTAAGATGGACTCCAGCTCATCACGTAAGTGTTTTTAACTTGGCAGAATTACTGCATTCAATTTTTGGTATTATTGAACAAAAGTTTTTGTCAGTAAATACAATAATTTATTCTTTTTTAGGTCATTCATTTGGAAAGAGTTGTTGTTGTCGTGCTTGTTGGGAGGCTGCAACAAGAGATATTCAAAGACAGGCACTTCCTGACATTAACAGACCTGCACTGGAGTCAGTGGATTTTGAAAATATAGGAATGGATATCTCGGATGCTGTAATTCCTGAACCACCTCCAATGCCACTGCCAGTTCCACCACCACCGGGACAGCTATTGCCCCGACCAGTATCTAAAATTAATTCTCTTAAGTATAAACGAGTTTCTGCAAGTTCACGTCATTGCCTGTTTGTTGGATGTGAGAGAACTGATCGTCTTTTAGTACCGGTTACTATAAAGGAAGTTTTATTATTTCAGTACCAAATATACATTCCTTTAACAGCTAGAATCTGTGAATATCATTTGTACAGTAATCATTGGGATGAACTAGAGACCCCATATTCAGATTTTACTGGTTTTCAAGTTGATGATATATTTTCTAAACTAGAAAAAGCTGCCGAAAGACAGTTAGACTTCAGTGACATAAACTCAATGGATCCACATTTATGCCATTATTGGTTGGGACTTAATGCAGAGCAATTTAACGAGCTTTTAAATTGTATTCCAATGTTATATGATCATTTTGCAAACCCTTCGGTTGGTCTCAGTATATTTTTGGTCAAACTCAGAACAGGTGACAGCAATCAAAGACTATCAACCTTGTTTAAAATACCAAGATCCACTTTAGAAAGAAAAATGAATAAAGTAAGAAATTGTTTAGAAGTACAGTTTGTTCCTAGACATTTAGGAATCAATCACATGTCTATCCAAAATATAGCATCACGCAATAGGATCATACCAGAAGGTTTTTTTGGAGATGCTAACATGGCTTCAAATATTAAGCCTGCTATTGTAATATGTGATGGTACATATGTTTACTTCCAAAGCAGCAGTAATTATTCATATCAAAAAAGAACCTACAGTCTCCACAAATATGCTAACCTTGTAAAACCATTTTTATTTGTTTGCTGTGATGGGTATATTTTAGAGTGTGCAGGACCATATGAAGCAACACAAAATGATTCATCAATAATGAGTGCTATGTTTAATAATGAAAATGGTCCTATGCGCTTATTTTTTAGACCCAACGATGTCTTTATTTTGGATAGAGGCTTTAGAGATGTCATTCCTGAATTAGAAAGTTACAATTATAAGACTCATATGCCTGAATCATTATTAGAAAATGAACATCAATTAACCACTGTCCAGGCTAATAAGTCCAGATGTATAACAATGTGTCGTTGGGTGGTAGAGATAGTCAATGGGAGAATTAAAAGAGACTATAAATTATTTCGTCAGGAATATTTTAATAGAGCGTCAAGTCACATCATGGCTGATTTTAAAATAACTTGTGCCCTTTTGAATAAATTCCATCCTACAATTGACGATACGCCCGATGCTGTGGAGTTTCTTAATATTGCCCGAGCGAGGTTGAATACAGTAAATTATTTATCAGAATTTATTCAAAGGGAACATGTAAACAGAAGACGTACGATTTTCCAAAGCATTAACAGCAGTGCTCCCCATCTAGATAATTTCCCAAGACTAACATTAAGCGATTTAAGAAGATTTGCATTAGGATCCTACCAATTAAAACAGGCACGGTCCTATTATGGGGAGCATATGCGAGTAAATGGTACCTACAGTGTAGATATAAGCAATGAATTAATGGAAGAAGATTTGCCCTTAATATTAGGTCATAACAATTATTTAGTTAGGGCCAGAATTAAATCGCGACATGTGAGCAGCAGGGTATATTATACATATTTACTGATAAGTAGAGAACAATATGGGGCAAATTCTTTAGAGAGTATCATTGCATATTATTGCAATTGCTTAGTGGGAAATCGTACAGTAGGGTGTTGCGCACATACCATGACTGTATTGTGGTATTTAAGCTGGGGCCGCTTTAATGATATAAGCGCCCCAGCTCAATTTCTGGATCATATATTCCATGAAGAATAAATGTTTTATTTATTTTTTGTTGCTTTCTTTAATAAACCTTTTTTACTGTTAGTATTACGTAAAATGCATAACCTGCGCCATAATTAAATGTATTCTTACACATAGGATGGGACTTCAATTTCCTCATCCACTTGGAAGCGGTTTGGTGGTCGCACTATATTTTCATAAAACACTGTAGTAGTAAAGAGGCTGCTGCCAAAGCTTTTAGTCCTCTTTCGATACTCACTAGAGGAGAGGGCAAAGCACACTACTCTCTAGGAAGAGAAGGCGGTAGTGAGGCCTATTGTCCGGAATCATCATCCTCATATAAACCTTAAATGTCCACTGCATAGCCAAGAAAATTAACATTAACCACAATAACATTTAGAATGGTAAATAAATTATCCATTCAGAAGAAGTAAAATCTTGGAGAATTTAATTTTTATAACCTCAATTTCAGCAACCTAAAAATAAAGATTACTCTTCAACCAGGGTGAATAAATAGAAATCGTTTGCAGAATATGAAAGGATATATCTTTATCTACAAAATAAAATTTAAACCATCGTGACACGACAACCTTTCTTAGGGGCCCAAAGCTCCTAAGAAAATGGGCATTCTCCTTTACGTATAAATGCAATTTAGTAATAAACTAATAGCCAAACTATTAAACCGTTTCCAAACATTCTTGGAACGCATCCATAATAGTCTGGGCTTCTATGTCAGCAGCCATTTTTTATTTAAAATCGTACATTACATTCGAAATCATTTGTTTCTCAAAAATAGATTCTTGTGCTAGCGAAAGACTTAAGAGAACGGTACATCGTCACGACAAGTTATGTACGTTCAGAAACACGTATTCAATCAATCACCATTTTGCTTGCAAGGAGTTTTCAACATTCTATACAAATCCTTATATATTTATTTTACCCTGAAAAATACCCTAAATAATTTTCTACCCTAAAAAATACCCTAAACGCGTAAAAATACCCTTAATTTAGGGTAAAATACCCTAAGGTGTGGACACTGTTCTCGGGCCCGATTTCGCATTCGGACGGCGCGATTCGGATTTCGCATTCGGATTCGCGGGCTCAGTGTTGCCAACTCCAAAACTTCCGAGCAAAGAATATAACTACTCTCTACCGAGAGCTTCCGAGTCCCTAGACTTAATCAAAAGTCGCTAGAAAGTCACTAAAAATAACTCCACGGAGCGAATCCACGATTTTGTCTGGGAGAATACCTATAATTTTGTCGGGGTCAGAAAAAGCGGTGTGAAATATTAGGATAACATCTAACTTTTAATTAAATAATTATATTATGTAACAATCACATAAATAATTTATTGTTTTAATCTCAATTTGCCCAAATTACTTATTTTTTATTTATGTATTAGAAATTGAAATATTATTTATTATTCATCATCGCTACTTAATAATTCAAATAATTCTTCAGTCTCATGCTCATCTGATTCAGCCGCAGTTGAAGTAGACTGTTGAACGTCTACTTCAACTGCGGAGCTCAGAAGCTGATGTTGTTGTTCAACGTTTTTTGTTTCAAAGGAATAACTTTAAAATAAACGATGCTCAATCTTTATTTTGTTTTTTCAACTGATCTCATAACAGGATCAACGCATTAATAGTTTTTAAGGTAAAATCTATTGCGTTGTTTTGTTTTTATAATATTCATAGCACTGAATACTCTTTCATCCTCAGCATTCGAGTGAGGTAATGATAGAATAACAACTTAGCTACATGCGACATTAAATAGTAGAAATTATCGGAGAACTGCCCGTATTCAATAGCAAAACTTCGATTTGACTGAAAATTGGATGTGTTGCTTTGAATATTTTTTGAAATATCTAAAGCTAGGGCTGTTTTAATTAGTACTCCAAAAATCGCCAGATATGTCGCTAAACAATTTTTGTCGTCAAAACTTTATTTTAGTCGCCAAGACTTGAGCAAGAGTCGTCAGTTCCAGCGACTAAGTCGCTAAATTGGCAACACTGTTCGGGCTGTGTGTGACACATAGATAATACACTGTTTTTTGGCTACTCATATAGCAAAACTGTTGCAATACGTAAAAAACTGCAGAAAATATAAATTAAATAGTGTGGATCTACGGGTACATTCCGAATCAAATTTCCGAGAAAAGAATAAAACTACTCTCTACCGAGGGTGCATTCCGAGTTATACCATAATCACTGACAGCGCTCACATCGACAATTTGCGTTCCGATTTAGATATCACGATTATGACAGCTGAGAGCACAGAACATTAATACTCATATTGGAGGCTGAGAGCTGTCAACAATTTTATTCGCTCACAGTGATATTAATGAGGGCATGGTCGGCGTTATCGCTAAATGGCGCATGTCATGACGTCATGTATGACGATTCACGGTACATCGTTATCGCGCTCAAGCTATCTCGGAACGGGGGTGTTAGCGCGCTATATTATCTGATGAGTTGCGAATCTGGTGAGTTGAGAATCTGGTAAGTAGAGAATCTGGTGAGTTGAGAATCTGGTGACATGACATGCTACTAAGCGCTCAAAACGATTACAACCCAATTCGGGATGCGGCCTACAATAACAGACGACCCCACAGACTATTGACATGACAATTTGAAACTGACGTTCCATTTTCCGTTTCAAGTTTTCAATACCGTTTTTTATTATCTTTGTATAAGGGCCTTAATGTTCGCCTTGCCTTCTGTCCCCCCTATGGCACTATTATTATCAGCCCCTGTCAATTTTGTATGGAAGTGAACATTTTGGAGGCTATATCAGACTTGATACACCCAGAAGTGCCGTTGGTTGAGTGGGGATCATTCTACGCCCAGGTAGAAACAATTCCTTTCCAAGATCATAGTTATTCTTGAGCTCATGGCGAGCAGTTACTCCTTAAAAGGTCGACACGTTATTATTTGCTAGACTAGATATTCCTAGAAATAAGCATTTACTTTAAAAGTTAAAATCAAATGATTGTCAGTCTTCATCAAAACGCTTAAAAAACGATCCTACTGTTTCAATTCTGATTGTTTCTACATCTCAGAATTGAGGTTGAACAAATGCGCCTACAATATTAAGGTTATTTTTTTTAAATATGTATTCTTATTTGTTTGAAATGAATAAATGTTACGGATGAGTCCAAGCTTTAGGCAGCCTAATGAGGCATGGCCTCATACCTAGTGAATGCACTCTAATAAAGTTGTTTGACACCTCTTTACCGTGTGGATGGAAGTTGGGTACTACCTACCTACATATCTTTTCTCTGTTGTAATGTGTGCACTAATCTAGTATCGATTATGTATATTCTACCTATCCACCCTCTGACCTGTCCTACGTATCAGTAGTCTATATGTACATCATGTGGTGTATGTACATCTTTACCATCTTAACGTATCCTATATGTATATAGTACAACCATGTATTTTGTGAAGCTGATGTGTTAGTTTTACTAAAGGCCAAGAATTCTCATGTGACTGCCAGGGCTACCCTCTGGGGATGTGAGAATTCAAGGCGCATACGCATCGAATATTTACTGTGTATCCCTACCCATCCTTATGTATAGACCGTAGGTACATTGTGCCGGGGCGACTCCCCGGGGATGCATCTGTTTGTAATCTATCCTTTATTGTTGTACCGAGTATATTCTAATCCTATCTAATCGGGAATCGCAAGCACATTCCCGGCCTCTGTAGGCGCGGGCTTGCGGACGGCGAGCAATGGGTAGCTCGCCATCCGGTAGGGACCAGGCCCGGGTCGACGGCGCGTCGTTTTCCACGCGCGCCTCAAAGAGATGTCAGCACTAAATGACGGGGTCCGATAGGGCCGATGCCTCAGGGTCACATGTAATTCGAAAGAGTAACCGTGGCCCTGGTACAGGCAACTGAAGGAACACGGTTGTTTGTTAAAAAAAAAAAAAAAAAGTCAAATTCACTTGAATTTTATTATTTTCGTATTGGACCTCCATTTTTGAACTGAGGTTTTATGACCAAAGTGCATTATTTGGGTTTTCCAAGAAATTCTTAAATTATTATTTTAAGGGCGTTATTACAAAATTGCAGTGCTTAGTTTTAGGTAAATGTGAACGTTCGGCCAATCGAGGTAGGGAGCTGGCTGCTACTCCAGTTTTTTGTGACGATTTGGTGACTCACAAAGATGCCAGTCAAATCATTTGTGACAGTATAGCTCGAAAGTTAGAAGCATTTTTGTTTGGCCGAACGTCCTGATATCAGAACGCTCGGCCAACCTGATGTCCATAATTGAGGACCTGTTCGGTTTTACAAGGGGTCGTTCGACTACTGATTTGAACTTTTAGGACACGTTTATAATGCATGGGAGGACAAGTGCGATGCTTTGGGCATATTTTGCGATTTGTCCAAGGCATTTGATTGTGTTCTTCATGAAACATTAATCAGGAAACTGCACCACTACGGAATCCGGAACGCCTCTCTGGATCTTCTTACTTAAGTGATAGGATTCAGAGGGTTGATGTTAACGGAAAAATATCACCTGGTTCTGTAGTAAGAATGGGGGTCCCCAGGGCTCAATTCGTGGCCCATTTTTGTTCCTTATTTATATTAATGACTTGCCTTACCTCATAAAGGATAATCATGATATAGTGTTGTTTGCAGATGACACTTCACTTTTATTTAAAATGAAACGTCAGCAGCTGGTTACTGACAATGTAAATAGCGCCCTCGCTGAGGTAGTTAACTGGTTTAATGTCAATAACCTACTTCTTAACGAGAAAAAAACTAAATGCTTTAAGTTTACGATACCTCATGTTAGACAAGTAGAAACTAGTGTTCTTATAAAGGGTGAAGAGTTGAAACCCGAAAACTTCACACGTTTCTTAGGCATAACTTTGGATGCCAAGCTTCAATGGGGCCCCATATAGATAATTTGTCAAAAAAACTAAGCTCTGCAGCATACGCCGTTAGAAAAATTCGTAATTTAACTGATTTAGAGACAGCGCGTTTAGTATACTTTATTTAGTTTCATAGTGTGATGTCGTACGGTATCCTTTTGTGGGGAAATGCCGCCGATATTCAAGCAATTTTTATTTTACAAAACAGGGCAATTCGTTCAATTTATAAATTAAGTCCCAGACACTCCCTCAGAGACAAATTTAAAGATTATGTTTAAAAATATTGTGAAATAATGAATACAATACCTCAGACGGTCACGTTTGACAGACAGCCAGGTTTGATGTGTTTGCATATTCAATGTCAATTTTAGAGCTGAATGAGCTGTTCGACCGCCTTCAAGCAAAGTAGCTGCAATGCCTGACGAAGCAAGAGCAAGAGTAATTTCCAAATATTGTTATCAATATTTATACGTTACTAACGTCACTAAATTTTTTTGCCTTCCCGGAACCTCTCCACTAACACTTGAACTTTATGGTATGGTATTAAAGTTCAAATTGACTTCTAAGTATTATTACGAATCGTTTGTGAGTATAGCTTTTTTTTTTAAGACTTTCTCAGGCATTTTTTTTTCTCTCCGTAAGAACCATCCTCGTACTCTCGAGATTTACGCTTAGCAGAACATTCAGCGATTCATTTTTATATTTTAAATTACGATTCGCATTGTTTTGTTTTGAATTAAGTTTCATTGTGTTGTTTTGTATTGTTCAACACATCATAATTCGGTTTAAAGAAATTTATTTCTCATAAGAACTTACAGTCCGCTTATAATGAGATACAAAGTGTTGAATAAAATAATACAATTTCCTCTAGAGTGTTAGAAGTTATAGTGTACATACATGTTTCTTAAGCTTATTTTTAATTAAATTCACGTTATCGCACTCTTTTATATCGTCCGGCAATCCATTGAACAGCTGTGCGCCTTCAAATAATATTGTCTTTCTACCGTAATTAGTGCGTACACTGATGACTTCAAGTTACATACTATTACCTATACGTATCTATACATAAACATGTTGGCCTATGTTTGCTGATTCGTAACATTTTTCTTGTTTTGTGTGTGGCTGAAAACGTTTGGCAAGGACTAGGGCTGATAGGGTTCTGTCTTCGTTTTGTACTGGCTGCACAGGCACACACACTCCACAGCGAAAAGTACTTATGTCAATATTATCAGTACAAGTAAGTACCTATGCCAACATTTAAAGGGAATAGCGTGTGTAGGAGTGTACCTTCATAGGTATCTTATTGTAGCATATATATAAAAGTACTCTATGATTGTAGCTATAGGTACTTCTTACTTTATTGGTCAGTCTACATTATGGATAATCATTCATTTGTTGTGTAGACACAAATTAGTAGCCTATGTGAGGTTAGCTATTTATTGCAGTTAAAATAATGATTGTACTTAAATTAGTATGTCACCTTCAACCTCACATAACCACTGAAATTGTAAATTGATATTTTTGTTCGTACAGAAGTCCTGAAACAAACTATAATAACAACTAACTACAAAAATTTATCAAAATACTTTTGCAGACGGTGTTAAAGCTGTAAATACAGGAATGGAACACAAATACCAACAATAATCTAGTTGACTCTAGGTGGAACTCCTTACAAAGACGTTTTTGTGCAGGACGTGGAAAACCAATCTTCTATATTAATAATTATTGAACGTAAGCTATACGACGCAGTTATGAATCAAGCGGCAACTCTCATAATTATGATTAATTTCCTAGGACAGACTATCTACCTACATAGCCACATCACTTATTTTATGTACATACACTTAGCTAACTAATGTTTACTATTGTAACTTGGCACTAAATAAAGATGACATAATACAACCCACAGCAAGGACTAGGCCGATAGCTTCTGTTCAGCCATGTCATGGAACAATAACAAAAGCATTATTGGCAAACTAGGCATCTACTTTATTAGAACAGAAAATAATTTGATTTTGTTTTTGAACTGTAGGAAAGTCCCCATGAATGATGGTGCCCCATTGCTGTAGCTTCGGCTCCTGCTGCTGTTTACTTCTGACATCAATGCTACTAGTACTCCACTACTGAAACTATGTACTTCAATTCTCATGTTTCTCAAGTACAAACAACTAGTTGCTAATTTAGCTAAAAGTGCCGTATCATAGTGCCTAACCACAGAGTGTATTAAGATTGTTATTTTTGCCTTCCCAAGTTTTCGACGGAAGAAGGACCGACGTGCCTTAGATTTTTATTTGATTGAGATTACTAGTCATGTTGTATTGTTGTGTTGTCAAATCAAATCAAATCAAAAGTCATTTATTCAAATTAGGCTGAGAGTCAGCACTTTTCGAACGTCAAAATTACATAAGACAGTCCCCCAAAACGCCCGCCCTTCACCACTTCCTAGTGCTGTAGCTGGGAAGAAGAAGTGGCGCAACAAACTCCCCAGCAGCACAGCTGTCTGTTTAGTTAGAAAACCATTCAAAGAATCAAAGAATAAAAACCGAAACACAAAAAAAAAACATATTAAATTATCTGCCATATTTAAGCTAGCCACGCCAATATACCCAAAACAGAAACCAATAAAAAAATCAAGGAAAAAAACAACATAACATAATACACAAATAAAAGCCTCCAGGCATAAGGGGCGTGACATCTTACATATGCATTATTGGATTATTTTTGTAAACACAAATGATAAACTAGGACCGAAGTAAAATAAGTTAACAGCACAATTACTTTAACAATATCAAAACCATAGACAGCAAGACGACCAGTCACCACAAGCAGCACCCGTTCACGAGCATAACGCAAAGATCAGCCATTGCCCCGCTCGCCATATTTGAGGGAAGGAGGCAACCCGATCCCCGACGCTACCGCAAGCAGTGACATCTACGGGAGCATGACGAACTCGCTGCCGGTTGCTCAGGCAAGAATAATTTAAGATCAATTGTCGAGGTCGCTAGCTAACCACTTATTGCAATATAACTCATTGAAAAACATTGTCATTGATCATGTCAATAATAAATGAAGGTAACTAAAACTAATTGACTTATACAGTCAAATAAAATTGAAATAAATATACGAACTCGTATACCCTGTCAGTAGGTAAGCGTTCCTAAGTGTTAGAAGGTAAATCATTAGTGTAGATTGGAATGTATCAAAGTAATTCACGAAAAACGTTCCGTGCGGAAACTGCACGATCACTTGTGGCGGCATCTACACCGCCACATGCGAACAACGCATCACACAAATCCTGCATCGCGCAATCAAAGTTTACCGCGCAGCTAGCATTTATACAACTTCCCGACAACAATCATCGGGCAGTTGCCCACCAGATACGACATCCATCTGGTCGGAAGATCCTCCCTTTTCCAAGAGTATGAGTGAACTTAACACCCTGTTCCTCATATCTCTTCACACTTATTTATAAATAAATTAAAATCATTATTAACTTTTATTTGCCTTTTATTTGTCATCACCTATTTCGCCACACGCTTTTACAATCAAATAATATAATTAAAAGCACATAGTTTACACTTAATTACAGCGACCAGTTATTCTTATCGTTTAAGTAGTCGTTGATTGAATAATATGCCTTTGAACAAAGGTTGGATTTTACTTGAGCTTTAAACGCATTAAAAGGCAAATCTAGCAAAGAAGAAGGATAGCTTGTTATAAAAGGTTATGCCTAGCCCAACAAATGAGTTATGAACCTTATGAAGCCGGTGAAAGGGAGCACGTAGTTTGTTCTTGTTTCTAGTATTAACATTGTGAAAATCACTGTTTTTAGTGTATAAGTGTATATTTTGCCTAATGTATAAGATGTTGGCGAAGATGAATTGTGATGCTACCGTAAGAATACCAATATCTTTAAAAAAATCTCTAAGAGAAACTCTGGCTCCTAGTTGATAAATTGCTCGGACAGCTCGTTTTTGAAGGACGAATATATTTTGAATATCAGCGGCTTTGCCCCACAGCAGAATACCGTAGGACATAACGCTGTGGAAATAACTAAAATAGAGTAACCGTGCTGTATCAACGTCAGTGTATTGTCTTACTTTCCTGACAGCGTAGGCGGCTGAACTGATTTCACACCATCGACATCTACACATTGGAACCTATTTACGTTGAGAGCTTCGTTTTGGACACCGTAATGACGTAGTTTACGCAAAAGCGTGTCATGGTGCACGCAATCAAAGGCTTTAGAGAGATCACAGAAAACTCCAATAGCATTTTGCGATTTCTCCCATGCATTAAATATGTGTTTCAGCAGAGCAACACCCGCATCTCTAGTTGAACGTCCTTTTGTAAAGCCATATTGTTCATTATGAAGGAGGCTATTTAAATTAAAATGTCTTAGCAACTGCTTAAGTATTAACTTTTCAAATATTTAGCTAAATGCTGGTAAGATAGAAATAGGCCTGAAATTTCCAATGTTATTTTTATTACCAGATTTAAATAATGGTATGACTTTACTACTCTTCATGAGGTCAGGAAAAGTTCCTATATCAACACATTTATTAAAAGTAACAGCTAGATAGGGGGCTACGATGTCTATTATATTACTTAAAAGTTTAATTGAGATGCCCCAGTAATCACCAGTGTTTTTAGATTTAAGTGCGTTAAAGACGTTAATTACATCATTAGGCGTTACATGTTCGAAGCTAAATATGCGAGTACATTTTGGCACACTACTATTCAAAAGATTCAGCTTTAGACGGGGACGAATTTAAGGAGCAAGTCGTAGTTATAGGTATATTGGCAAAAAACTCATTAAAAGCCTCAGCTACGTCAGCTGCCTTATTAACTAATTTGTTATCCACCATAATTTCAAGTTGATTTTCTTGTTTAACCGACTTACCCGTTTCATTGTTAATAATTTTCCAAGTGGTTTTTAATTTATTATTGGAATTTTTAATTGAATCGCTTAAAAATTTTGATTTAGCAAAAACTCAATTTTTTTAAAATAATTTTGAATATTTTTTTACATACTCTAGGAAAGGAGTATCAAACCTGTATTTTTTCAAACCATATAACTCGTATAGTCTCGCTCTACTTTTATAAATACCTGGAGTAGCCCATTGGTTGAAGCCAACGGAGGTGCCATTAATGTTAATGGTTTTTGTCTTGAAAATAGATTGGTATTCTTTTTGCACAACATCAAAAAGGGCTCCGTATATTACATTAGGATTTTCGTGTTCTACTAACGATGGTGTAATTCTATGAGCTATATTATTTTTAAACTTGTTACAACGACTAGCTGTATATAGCCTGCATTCAAGTTTATGCGGCTTTTTAGGTAATGACATCGGGAACCTAGCTAATAAACCACAGTGGTCGGACGTTAAGTCACTTAACACTAATTTAGTTTTGGCATCACAATTAGTAAACATATTATCAAGACAAGTTGATGAAGATGCCGTGATCCTAGTTGGTTCAAAAAACAAGTTAATTAAATTATAAGACCTAAACAGATTGAGAAGTCTAATACTTAATGGAGTAACATCTAAAATATTAATATTAAAATCTCCACATAAAATTATACTCTTATTACTTGTTTTTAACCTATTGAAAGAATCCTCCATTACCGATTCAAAACTAATTAAATCACCAGAAGGGGGTCGATAAACGCAAATTATAACGTATCGCTCGAGTTCAACACAAGACAACTCAATAGTGCGCTCAATAGAGAGATTAACTAAATCTAAACGTTGTTTACATTTCAACTTGTTTGAGACAATAACTAAAGAGCCACCGCGAATGGCACTTTTCCTTACAAATGCGCTTTGTACCGTGAAATTATCATCATTAATAAACACTACTTCATGTTCCTTCAACCAGTGTTCAGTCAAACATAACACCTGAACATCATAGTTCTCCATAAATAAACTTAACTCTAGCTCTTTGCCGGACAGACCCTGCATATTTTGATGTACAACATTCAACATATGCGGCTCACCCGTTGTCGCACCTAATAGTTTGAACTACAAGGCGTATCAAAAGTAGTATTAGTACCACTACTAACTGTAATCGATTGTACACTACATGTACCCTTGTCACTGTGTAAATTGTATGCTAAAAGATTAGCAATTTGTCTCCTACATCTAGGTGGCAAATACATTGTATAATTTGTCAGTTTGTAATCAGTTATTACTGATTACAAACTAATATTACAAATTAATTGGCTAATACTGGCACCGGGTAAACAATTATTAATAACATAATGTTGTGAACACTGATTAAATATACTACCAAAACCTTGACCAAATTTGTCAGAGAATACATATGTAGTGTGTTGTTGTGTGTTGTAAGGGCGTAACTGAAATGTTTAGGTAACCCTAAGCTTGGAAATAAATGTTTTAGACTGTGCTGAAACTATTCTAGAAGCAGAAGGTGAAGTTTTCATAATATTGAATATGAATAAATACTTAACTTCAAAATCTTACTAAGTTCAAGCGCTATCGCATTCCCGGACAAGTGGGTTACCATTAATTTGAAGGGCTTTTATGATTGTTTTTTGTTCCACTTAACTCATTTAAAAATTGCATGACACGTTTAGAATTTCTCCTTGTGGTAACAACCATTATTGTTTTCGTCCACCAACAGCGCTTCAACGCACATCATAAAAAAAGGTTCTAAACAAGTTAACAAAAAACTGTACAACAATAAGCTAATAAGATTGCTATTTTTGCCTTCCCAAGTTTTCGACGGAAGTAGGACCGGCGCGCCGCAGATTTTTATTTGATTGAGATGACTAGTCATGTTGTATTGTTGTGTTGTAAGGGCGTAACTGAAATGTTTAGGTAACTCTAAGCTTGACTTGGAAGTTCAAGCGCTATCGCATTCCCGGCCAAGTGGGTTACCACAACTATGAATGGGCTTTTATGATTTTTTTTGTTCCGCTTAACTCATTTAAAAATTCCATAACACGTTTAGAATTTCTTCTTGTGAACAACCATTATGTAATATTTCAGACATTATGACAAGGTGCACAAAAAAATATTGTAATGAGCCCAAACGATTTTAACTTTAGACATTATTTTCTGTTCGTTGAATTAAAAGTACAAGACCGAAACCGTCTTATTCCAAAACACGATCTAAATTTAGTACGTGGATTATTGCTAGGTTTAAACCAATACTAAATAAAACGTTATTATAAAATGAAGTTTATCACTAGTTCATGAACAATCTATGGTACTAAAGTTAAACCGCCGAGACCCCTAGTTTAACTATGGATCTAACTTCGGTATTAATTTATTTGAGGTTAGCGTTGATGATTTTTGTGTGTTTATATATACAAATAGTCAAAAATGGATATCACTGGGATTGACTTCACGGATTTGGAAGATTTAGATACGCTGGAGATGTCTCGGCGATCTTACAGACATCGTCATCGTGTAAGTCCCTTTGAATTCAGTGACGAAGATTTTAGATATAAGTATAGGTTAACAAGATGTTTTGGAGAAAAAATTGTGCATGTTCTACGTGAGGATTTATCCCACGACCCTCGCGGATGCCCATTGAGTCCTGAAGTGCAAGTGGTTTGTGCATTACGCAACTGGGCTCGCCATGAAGTACGTACCCTTGGTCAATAATATCATAACATTGGACAAAATGCAATTCATAAACTAATATTATTGTTTTAATCGTAGATTCAAGATGATACAGCTGATTTAAATGGTGTGTCTCAATCAGCTGTCAGCAAAACATGCAAAAAGGTAGCGGAGATTTTTATTAAAATAGTCATTAACTTCAATGACAAAGTGGTGAGGAGCAATCGCCATTATTTCTAAGTCCTAAGGAGAAGGTGATGGTGGTTTTTCGCCAGCGCCTGTCTTTGATTGTTCCCTCCTATGGGTCGATAAGTTGGATTTAGCGGACAACTTCATTCTTTTCCAAGCCAACTTTAACTCGCCATCTGATCTTCATTTACCCGTTATTTCAATAAATCTAAAAATAATAAATATATGCTAATCAAGATCACTTAAACCATAACGTACTTGTACCCACATCAAATGCAATAAGTACATACTTAATCTGTATATTCTTCCACTCTTTTATTTTCTGCATGTTTATTGATGTCTTAGTGGACTTATCTTCTATAATATGTGCCGAGTGGGCAATAAGTTGTCGTAATATTTTCTATAATAATAAGAACATCCGCGTTAGGTCGTCAAAATAAGATTGAACAAAGTATTGTTTACCTAATAATAATAAAAATCCATATTTTACTAACTTTTTCTTCAAAACTCCAGTTTTCACCGCTTTTTTTGCTTTTGTTGCTCCATTTTTTATCGTAGCCCACGATTTAACCGAACAACTCACGAACAAACCTCGTAAGAGTATATATTTATATATATATAACAATAAATGAATATAAGAAGTGCATTTATTTATTATGAAAGACGCAGCGTCAACGTTCGTTTCAAATAGCGGGCGCTGTCGCCTACCTAATTAAATCCACTTCACGCTAGAGGTGTTATTAAATATGACAACCGATTATAAAAGCGCGTCAAAAGTACAAGTTGTGCTTGGTAAATATATTTTAACCTAAACAAATAACAATTATTGACTTAATTTTGTATTGATACATAATTATTAAATCATTTCAAATGTTAATATAATATCAATAGTTAAAGAAACGGAACGTTGCTTCAAATAAAACCTGTGTGAACGAATGAAAGAATGCCATTTTTGTTTCTTATCTGTGGATATTATTTAAATCATGGACCTTCTTTGGTACTAACTGATCCTCAGAAAGTCTTTGTTTTGTAATAGAAACACATTTTGAACCTGTTACTAACGTTATTACCGTAACAATCCTAGACCTTTTAGTCGTGGTTTAAACCAGTACAAAAGCATTTTTTTGTAATAAGACTGTTTGAGTTTAATCAAAACTTTGTCCAGAATCCGACCTTCCAGAACGTTTTAAGGTTTAGAACAAGTTTTACGTAATAGGTTCCACCTGTCTGCAGTCAACTGTGTCAAGTCAATTCAATATCGTGGCGCTCAGGTTATCACATTAATTGAAACCACGTTTTCTTTATTACGTATTTTAAACAAACACAATTAAGCAGGTGAAAGACCCGGCCGGCAAAATAAAAAAGGCCGTAAAAATTAGAAAAAGTGCCCGTTGCATAGAATCTCAGGGTGAGTAATGATAATGGAACATCTGGATGTTGCATTGTCGGCACACAACACAATAATTATACAACTATTCCTGGAACAATAAACAAAATGAATATGGGGGTGCCTACCAATTGGTTTTACCAAAAAATTTAAGCCATTGACGTTTTTTAAAAACCTTTATTTTTCGTGTTTAATTTTACCCTCAGTCAATGAAAGTATGGTATATTGTATCTTTTTAAAGGGAATTCTTCTTCAAAATTCATTGGCGTCCCATGTGTAAAATTATCAAACCCCTCACTTAAAAGAAGTTTTTTTCTCTCAGTAACCTAATCGCCACTCTGTAATGTTATTTGTTAATACGGTATTTTCTAAGACTTGTTTGTTTCAAAGCATAGGACGGTCACCGACGCAGCCACCAGCAACGCCGGAGCCACCTGCGACGCCATCGCGGTTATTTGGGCAATATTGAGGCTCTCATCGTGTAAAGTGATGATGCGAGCTCTGTCGACCATTGATAAATTTCTTCTCGAGCTCATGTTAAATCTCAAATTGTTACTAGACAAGACGCGACACAATGGGTAGGAACGCAAGTTGTAACTGAAGTAATATAGCATTTAACGTTTAAGAAAAAAATACATCTTTCATTCTTAAATCAAACAAAAACAATCACCTTAAAAAGGGTCCTTCCTAAGAGACATTCTTCATCATTGGTCAAACTAAAACAATTAACATTCGGTCACCCTTCATTCATTGGTCAAACAGAAAAAGGGCGGGATAACCTACGATTTCAACGTGCAGCCGAAAATGTTTTGAAAAGGGTTTTGCGTGGTGTCCTCGATAGTACATTAATACACCTTACTACTGAATAATAACTAGTCGATAAAAATAAAATAAAATAAAATGGCTGGCGTACAACGTACCCCACCGAATACGCCAAAAAATGCAGCAAACCAACTGACCCTAACACAGACTCAATCCGAACCTGTACCCTAATTGCGTAATACACAATCAATCGGAATCTGAATCGTTTTGAAACAGATTGCTAATCCATTGCTTCATTAGTTCTATAAAAAAATCTGCTCAACAATGTAAATAACGCAATGGATGTGTTTGAACTCTCAAAATCAAACAGATTAGTCGTAATCGTTTACGAAAAAGTGTTACGCAATTAGGCTGCTGATCTTAAGTCGGCAATCGAGGATAGCGCTCATGTCAACACAAACAGAAATAAACGCGCTCAACAAGAGAAAACACATCAGAGCGGTGCAGCATTGAGTTCTCAAGAGATAGTAGACAAACTTGTTGCTTGGCAGAAGGAACGTGACACTAGTGCTACAAAATTAACCAAGACCATATCGGAACAGACGATTTTAATATCTAAGCTCAAAACAGCAAAATTCAAGCATCCAACATAGAGATTAGACGTCAAACGAAGAGATCATGAAATCGATGACATTTATGAACAACAATTTCGAGGATATGAAAAGAGAAGTTGAGGACCTAAGAAGGGAACGGCAGGAACAACAGGTGTATGTAGAAAATTTAGAGAAAAATATTCACGACATGCAACTCACGTCACGCTCTTCGGGTATTGAAATTCGAAACATTCCAACAGAAACTGATGAGAATAACGCTAGTCTCATTACAACCGTTTGTTACATAGGCAGGCGATTTGGAGTCGACCTAGCTGAACCCGAGTATCGCGACACCTACCGTCTACCACGGAAATCGACCAATTCTGCAACACCACGCCCAATTATTGCCGAATTTACCTCAGTTCAATCCAAACATTCATTAATTTCAGCTGTCCGATCGTACAACAAAGATAAACAAAAAGAGAATAAGTTGAACACAGCATTAATTGGTATTCTGGGAAAATGGTGCCGATTCTCTTGTCACAAATGCCTCTAAACTAGACTAAAAATCACTAAAATTTGGTTTAATTCTGTCAAATTACGATTTTCCATTCTGAAATTGACTATAGTGACACAATCTTACTATATTTTAGTTTGACAGCACTAAGATTGCACGGAGTTATTAATTTAGTTAAAATGGCAATTTTGCTATTCTGAATTTTACGTTTTTCAACTAAAATTTTGATTGTCTAACTAAATCTGAACATGAATCTGACTATTTTTAATCGCGATTAAAAAGGTGTGGAATAAAATTAGGTGGCGTGGACTAAAATTCAGACCAACACCTCGACTTAAGACGTGCAAAAACGGTACTTTAACTTTCTTTTTCTTTTTTTGCTCATATCTCGAAAACGGTGTGTCCTATCACAAAAATAATGAACATTTTCGATCCCCTTTGTAACCCTGAAACCACCAAATCTCTTCATTAAGATATTTTTATTTTATATTTTCCACACAAAAAGTCAAACTTCCATAAAAACACGTCGAGGCTGCCCCAGGCTGCCTCCGGCTCTAACAAAGACGTTGCGATTTTCAAAGCATAATAACACTAAAATACTCCACATCAATATATGCAGTATAAGTAAAAACTTCGATAGTCTTCAAACACTTATCTATACCACTAAAGTTGATTTCGATGTTATTGTCCTGTCTGAGTGTTGACTGAGAAAAGTAAGTAACATACCGATAATCGACGGATATCAATCACACTATTCCTCAAATAACTCTAATCAAAACGAAGGCGTTGTAATCTACCTAAAAACCCAATCTTCCGCAACTGTACACGAACCCAAAATTGTAAATGCAAACTGTCTTTTAGGCAAAATAGAACCGGGACTTGCGATTGTGGCAGTTTACAAGTCTTCCTTGTACAACAGCAGAGATCAATTTGAAAGTTTTCTGAATAGCTTAAATGATGCCTACAATGATCTATCTAGTTATCAGAACGTCGTCCTTGTTGGTGATCTGAATATCGATATCAGGGAAGACAACAGAAACGACCGTAGCTTGGACTATCTTATCCTAAACGCCTCTCATGAACTATCACCTACCCATCTACTACCAACCAGATTAGAAAACTGTATAGACCACTTTCTCATAAAGACAAAATTAGACACTACCACCTTAATTCTGGAATCACACATTACTGACCACAAACCGATAGTGCTATTACTTAAATACACAAACCCTACACGTAACACGAAAACCACTGTATCTCGTACAAACTACGACGCAATGAAAGACGAATAGGAGAATACAAGTTTTGCAGATATATACAGGAACCGTCATAACAAAAATGAAACCAACTAGCAATCAGGACCCCTTCTCAAAAGAACAGAAATAGCTTGTAAAAGTGACAACACAAAACATATTCTAACCCGGTTGGCCACCGTGGAAGAGTATGACCACTACCCTCCAAGGAATATTCCTACGATTACTCAACAAAACAATAGCCTTAAAAAGAGGCTCTATGTGGCAACGTACAATGTCAGGTCCCTATCCTCTTACGAGCGACTATTGGAACCGCAGGAAGCCTTAATAGGGGTAAAGTACGATATCATTGGCATTTCAGAGGTTAGATGCCTTGGTAGTAAAATATAAGAAAATGAAGAATTCATACTATGTTATATGGGAGAGACTCCAGGAAAACATGGCGTCGGCTTTCTAATAAATGTATCTCTAAAACATTACGTTGAAAGCTTTAATGCGGTCACAGAAAGAGTTGCTTTATTGAATCTCAATATACAAGGATACAACATAAGCATAATACAGGTATACGCGCCTACAGAGTCAGCGGATGAGGAGGAGATCAACGAATTTTACAAATCCTTAGATAAAGCCATAGATTTCGCCCATAAAACATAATTATAATGGGAGATTTCAATGCAAAGATTGGTCAACCCCTAAAAGACGAATATTTAATAACAAAAAGATATGGATATGGAAAAAGAAACGAAAGAGGACAAAGACTGATTAAATTTGCTTTTGAAAATAAACTATCGATTATCAACACATAGGTACTTCAAGAAAAAACCATATCGTAGATGGACGTGGCAATCTCCGAACGGTCAGTATAAAAATGACATAGACTACATTACATCTAACCAACCAATAATATTTCAAAATATAGAAACATTAAACTTAAACTATCCATCAGACCATAGAATAGTCAGAAGCACAATTTACTCTGTCAAAACCACAAAAGAGTAGAGTGACATATACAAACAAACAAAAAAGTACTCTAAAAAATGACGGCCGGCCATGTTGCCCGTTATGTGGATAACAGGTGGACCATAAATGTCACTACATGGAAGGGCCCGCCAGGCAAACGCCGAGTAGAGGAGACCCTACATGAGATGGGAGGATGATATAAAGAAGACAGCAGGAACAAACTGGTTAATATCAGCAAAAAATAGAGATACATGGAAAGCCTTGGAGGAGGC
The DNA here is from genome assembly GCA_963555695.1 of Dasypolia templi. Taxonomy (NCBI): domain Eukaryota; kingdom Metazoa; phylum Arthropoda; class Insecta; order Lepidoptera; family Noctuidae; genus Dasypolia; species Dasypolia templi. The sequence continues at coordinate 4,749,137 of OY743163.1, read as the reverse complement.
CTTTACCTGAGAGGGGTCCATGCTAATTAGAATTATACTATACAATAACATAAACTACTATGTAATAATTATGAAATAAAAGTATTTAAGTTAACAAATAATAAAAGAAAAAATGTATAAACAATAATGAAATATATTCTAATCAAATTTTAATGTAAGGTATGTTATATAATTAAATGTTATATTTTTGTAATATTACTTAGCTAACTCATTATTATAAACGCATGTGAAACAATATCAAAACAAAAATCAATTGATTTTACGTAAAAGTATTTATTTAATGTTTGCGTATAGTAGTAAGCTACTGCACCCTAATTGCGTAACACACAATAAATCGGAATCTGAATCGTTTTGAAACAGATTGCTAATCCATTGCTTCATAAGTTCGATAAAAACTCTGCTCAACAATGTAAATAACGCAATGAATGTTGTTGAACTCTCAAAATCAAACAGATTAGTCGTAATCGTTTACGAAAATGTGTTACGCAATTAGGGTGCTGGTTGTTTGTAATTTTTCCTTACCCCCTTTAACCATGAACACCAATACATGATTGGCAGCTGAGTCATGGTGATGTCGTGATGTGGAACGCGTGCGCGTTGCCCCAAATTTTTGACAGATTGAGACTTTGATAAGAATGCGAACGTTCATATAAATACGGGAGCAATTCCCGTATTTATAAGAACATTCGCATTCTTTCCTTTAGCATAAACTTAAATGACGCCAAAGGAGTATTTAAGGCTCGCAGCAGGTGGCGCTCTGTAGTTTTTGCCTGAAGAAGGCATGTGTTTATATATGTTCAATCTAACTGCACCTATTTGTTTACAGCCATCAAGATGGACCTATGCGGAATTCTCCTGCAAATTCTGTTTAAAAAAAAAAAACTTAATTGCATTTATTTCAATTAAGTTTTTTTTTTTTACTACAGCGCCCTCCGGTCTACTTGCAATGGTCTCTGTAGAATCATGAAACATAAGGTATCAGAGGCTAATGCAAATGTTGGGGTTCATTCGATTATTCGAGTCTGGCCGAATGACGACTGCGGCGATAGTTGTTGTTGTCGGGATATCGTCTTGATTTTAGCTCGGCTATTTCTAGCGATAGTTTTCTTATTTTGCTGATGAGGTACTGCGTATCTGCTTGCGGTGCGGACGGTAAAGCTGTTGCAGGTGGTGCGGGTGCGTGCACGGCTGCGACTTCTGTTGCTGCTGTCTGCTCCATTATTTTATTTAGCAAGTAGCGCGAGTTCGTCGAGTGCTGTCTTTGTGCTGAATGTTTCGCTGACGGCAAGGACTGAGCGGACGTGTGATGGAAGGTGATTGGTCCACATAAGTCACAGAGTGGAGTCGGGAACTTTGTCTCTGGCGAGGTTTCGCATGCGGCGGAGTAGCTGCGTCGGCTTTTGATCTCAGAGTCGGTTTCCTCGTAGGCGGATATGAGTCTGTCTTTGATGGCTTTGTATTGGTCCGTCTCTGGTGGGTTGTATAGTAGGTCCATTATCTGCTCGATGTCCTGTCGCTCGAGCTGTGCAATGACTATCAGGGCGAGATGGGCTTGGCCTTTCTTGAGGTCGTTAGTTGCCAACTATTCATTTATTTTTATTAATCTGTATTATACATTGACGCAAACAGAAATACTTACTGAATAAATAAACGTAAAATAATGTATGAAACTTAGAAACAGACTTGAATGTAGTCAAGTAGCAGTATGTAAAATGAAACGTTGTAAAAAAGGGTAGTTGAGATGCGTTCAAAACATGCTAATATGTTTACCCTTGATGTAGAATAAGCATAAAGAAAAATTAAAACATAAAAAATCCTGCGTTTCTTTTAACATTGTGATAAGCGTAATTAATATACAATTTAATAGCTGTATTTTATGATTTATTTCATTTCCATATATATAGTATAGAAACAACCTATAGAAGAAGGTCGTAAGTGAAACCGAAGCGTCAATCTATTACTTTGTGAGATTGCCTATGGACTTATGAGCGCTACTGTTCATATTTTTACAGATTCATCAGAAAAAGCATAAGGAGCTTGCATATATATATATATATATTCATTCTGTAGCTGGTAGCGGCACCGTCCATACACATCTGCTCACGCACACACATCTGCTACTTTTGGAAAGTAAGGTTGCACCGATCAAGTCGACCACAATTCCAAAGCTAGATCTTTGTGGTGCCTTATTAGGAACCAGGTTGGTACTAGAATAGTTAACAATTAAACCTGAAAAATGCATATTCTGGTTTGATTCAATGATTGTCTTATGTTGGCTGTCTGCTTCACCTTGCACACCTAAAAATTAATTAAATAAAACTTTATTTCAGACTAAAGGTCCATATTTAGTTAGTATATTGATGCCGTATGCCGTGTGTAGCCCTACCTATGTAAAGAATCGAGTTTCGAAGATATGGGAAGGCTTTGATGTTTACATCTGTGCGCTATGTTCCGTCCAAAGAGAACCCTGCAGATCTGGTCTCTCGTGGTCTGATCGCTGACCTCATAGATCAATCTTCCATGTCAGGGCCTTCATTCTCACTTAACACGTTAGCTGTTCACTGTACCGAAAACAGTACACGCCGCGTAGGTCCATCACGTCCGTGTACCGTAAATGGTACACTCGCCCGAATTTATGAATTATTAATTAAAGCTGAAATTAATTATTGTGTATATCTATATTAGGAATAGTGATAGGTAATAATTCATTGTTAATGTTATTCGTATGTGATTGTAATAGTTCAGGTAGTCCCTATTGTGTTAACATCTGAGTTAGGCATTGTAGACCAAAGAGCTGGGTCTTTAATTACAAAGACAAAGGCAATAAGAAAGCCTGTCTTCATCATCCTTAAGTACACTGGTAGGATCTAATAGCATTTCACATTTTTTTGAACATATTGGCTATGTAAGGGGCATATCTGTACGAAGAGGACGTGTTGGGTGTTATAAAAACTTATTGATCAGGGAAGTCTTCCAAAGAATGCGAGAGCTAAAGCTAAAAGAGGGACAACGCACTGTTATAAATGTAAAAAGACGTACTGTCTTCAATGTTATCCTGAAGTTCCTTTGCATAAATAAAGCTTTTTTACTTTTAAACAGTTGTTTTTTTTTTGCCACGGCGCCCGTAGCTGGCGAGTCTGGCCACAACCAGCACGAGAGGCATCATGGATGCAGTGCGGGGAAAGACATCTAAACTGAAAAAGCATAGCTGCAATAGGCATTTAGAACGGCTGGGCGCGGTGATCACCCACCTGACGCTGATCCTCGCAGCCGCAGAGGACGGCGGGAGATCTGATCTGCAGCTGCAACAGCAGGGTCAAGCCGCATCATCACCCGTTCCGCAGAGGAGGTCCTTCGCACACGCGCTGCGCCTGGGCAAGAATCGGCCGGTCCCGATCCAGCGAACCCCAGGCCCATGTGTTGCCAATTACCCAGCCGACGACCAAAAAGACATCATGAAGACGGCTGAGGATACGCGGCAGCCACTCCGCACAGCGGTTCAACCATCGCAGCTGGGCCTGCACAACAACGGATGGGTATGCCAAACAACCCACAAGTTGCGCAGCGTGCTGGTCAATCGGGGGCGGGTCGCACATTAGTACAAGCTAGCCAGACAAAATTATTTATTGGGGCATTTTGCTTCGAACGGCTTTCTTGTGATGTTCTGATGGGGTTTTAGCGAAAAACATAAAAAAAGAATGAAGGGACACATGTACCAACAAAACAAAATATGACAATAGATATTTCGTGTATTGACTGAAAGATAGCAAATAAAAAAATTAACAACAGGCCTATAAAACAGTCTTAAAAGACTCAACTGTTAATAACTTAGCCACTAACTAGGTACCTACATAAAAGGACATCATTATTACTAATTTACAATATTTTGTAACTTAAATAACAGGTAGATAAATGACTCAACTGTTAATAACTAAGCCAATAATTACATAAAAGGACATAATTACTACTAATTTACAATATTTTTTTAACTTAAATGGCAGGTAGATAAAAAACAATAATTTTCAACTAATTTTTCAATTAACGTTAGATAATAAACACAGTTCAGCAATTCATTAGTACAACAGTGTTTACAACTCTTATTTATTCTACATCACTAAATTCTTCTTCTGAAGAATCTTCTATATTATAATCTGTTACACTAATATTTTGACAATGACTACTAATACTTACACTTGAACTTATAATCTACAGAAGGGGGTATTATTAATTCTAAAACCTCGGAAGGAAGTTTAGTAGTCGGCTTTTTGGGAACTTCTCTAAGACCATTTATTACAGGATCAGATGTGATTAGCAGCATGTTAAGTAAATCCCTATTCGTGGCAATACGTTAATGTTTTCGTGTATTGTGCTCCCGGAATCTTCTATAATCTTTATTGCGTGCTTCCCTTCCTGAGCTTTCTCGGAAAGCTGCCCGATAAGTAGAAGAGCCGATTCCACAATATCTACACTGTGCACAGTAACAGGCATGTAATACCACGAATAGAGACTAAGATACAATTTGTTTGTGTCCTGTGTAAAAGAATGAAATTTAACAACATCAATATCGTAACCCGATGCCAAAGTTCTAAGAATAGTTCAAAATTTCTTGATTAGTGTCACATCTAACCCTGTAATATCTGCAGTCTGTTCAGGATTCTCAAAAAGTCGACGAGCAGTGTTCCCATCATTCGTATTCCCGAACCTTGGTTTGGTTTGACAACAATTAAACCCATTTCGACCTTAAACCTTTCTCGGATAAGAAGCGTACGTTGCATAACATTTTCTGTCACTTTCGTCTCGAAGTTGTCATTTTTTAACTTCAAGACGATAACCTATAAGAAGCAAACATTCAAAAGAACGTATCCAAGCCTGAAGGGGAGAAATACCAAAACCAAGATTTTTCTTTGTTTAAACAAATTCCCTAGATTCATCATTCATCAATTTAGTAGTAGCTCCACAAATGAAACATTTTTGTGCTGATGAAGTTTCAGTCATAGCGTAACACACTTTACCGTCAATCATCGTGAAAAGTAATTCGTGTTTGACCGATACCTCTTTACTACAATCTACATTACGTAATGTTGGTAACAATTGGTTTATTTCCTCCAAAATCTTATCAGTTTCTGTGACAGTAGAATCTGTAGCTTCTTTGGAGAAAATAAACCTAATCGGTAGACAATACATAGTAGAAGATGGTCTATTATTCTGCCAAAAAACGTTACCACTATTGTCAAATAATTGAAGCGGTACGAATGAGAAAGCAAACATATACTTAATGTGTTTTCACTGTTTGTGAATTATTGTTTGTAAATGCTATGACCGGAATTTCCATCCACCCCCACTTGCTTATAAGGGAGAGGGATGAGCCAGGAATAACAGATTTTAAAACTTCATGCTGTGCACAAAATTGGCGTTCAGCCATCTTATCTAAAATCGCCTGTATTTTAATTTCTGCACGCGTTTCGGTAACAAGAATCTGTTCCTATCTATCTGATGATGTGATGATGTCTGGAAGGTTTGGAACCGCCTGCTCGATGACATCCTGAAGCTACCGTGGCCGGAGGGTGTTTGGGCGGTGGCATACGCGGACGATATTACGAACGTTATTGAGGCGCCGAGCGGCGATTTAGCGAAATGCCCAGTCGTCGCTGGAGGCGGTGTCCGCTTGGGGGACACGGAACCGCCTAGTGTTTTCTGCTACGAAGTCGCAGACCCTCACATTGAAGGGTAAATTCAAGCGTCCCCCTACAATTCGCATGGACGGCGCCTCGATAGCGCACGTAGTACAGGCCAAGTTGCTGGGCGTTGTAATTGACGAAGCGGGCTCCTACGTGCCGCATGCTAGTTTGGCCGGCCAGCGGGCTGTGAACGCCTTCGGGAAGATATCGGGAGTATCTGCGTCTTCCTGGGGCATTAAGTATCTTGCCCTAAAAGTCCTATTTGCAGGGACTTGACATGTGGCGATTTTAACATATGCTGCGGCCGTATGGTGGCGAAGTGTGGAGTACGCTGCTCCGTACGCAACGTCCGGCACTTATTCTTCTGACCAAAGCCTACAGGTCGGTTAGCACCGCAGCGTTGCCTGTGCTGGCGTGAGTGCTTCCGGCCGATCTGGAGGTCTGCGTGTGGGACGAGTCGCGCATGAGTGTTCTGGAATGGTCAGTAGGGAGCGCAAGGTGGCCATCGGGAGGGTGAGAGCGGAGGTCGTTGCTCAATGGCAGGAGCGATGGCAGTCTTCCGGTGACGGCAGGGAGCTGTACTCCTTCTTTCCGGAAGTGGCGAATCGACTGGCGCTGGGCTGGGTTGTTCCAGACTATGTCACGTCACAGATCCTAACAGGACATGGCAGTTTCAGGAGCCGCCTACACGCAATGGCGCTGTTTTCATTGCTAAATGCTATTGTGGGCTGGCGGATGAGACTCGGGACCATGTTCTGTGGGACTGCACTCTATATGCTGACGAAAGAGAGGCAATGTTGGGCCGGTTTACTACCGGGAGCTGGTAGCCAGCGCAGAGGGTTTCGGGAGACTAAAAACATTTGCACACAGATGGCATAGTAAACGAAAGGAATTAGAATCTGGGGGTTTAATTAATAACAGTTAGAGAATTTAAAAACAATATACAGTAAATTGCTATTGGGGTTTAAATAAAAAGTCTGAACTGTCTGCAAAGTCAATTAACTCAATGGTTACAATTTGCCAATAGGGCTGCTCGTGCGCGAAGGCATGTAATGTGATGTAGCACGCCCCAGAATGGGGAGAAGTGAAACTAGTATAGGGACAGGGAAAAGAATGATGGAGTTTACAACACACGCTCTGGTAGAGTAAGCTGTAAAGACATACGCAGCGACGCAGTTACCAGAGTGTGTCTCCATTGAGTCCGTGTGCCGCAAGGCGGGTAGGACCAACAGTGGAGGGAGGTCGGATTATGTCCCTATCTACTTCGTCGACGGCACTCGTACAGTGCAGACGTGCGGACTGTTTTTTTTTTAAATTCCTTTTTCATGATTGGCCAGTGTCAATAATCGGTACCTCCTGCTCTCTCTTGGGCAAGTTGCCATAAGAGCCCGCGGCCATCTTGGCATTAGAGCAAGCGCGAGTGACGCCTGGGCGGAGCCTATCTCCGTCTGACGTTTCCTGTCTGTGCAGTGACATCGATAGCGACAGTGACGTTTAACTCCGCGTCAGTCGCTGGCACGCACCCCCCCGCAGGTAATCCCCTTCGCCTCGCCACCAACTACACTGTTGGACGTATCGCCGCTCCCCCAGGCCGAGCAAGCATCAGTCATGAGGCCAGAGCCGCAGGAGCGGAAGAAGCGCACCTTCACGTCGCCCCATGAAGTGTTGGAGGCGGTTAGGCGCAGCATAGAACGCAAGAAGCGGGAGGTGCCACCTGTGGGTGGCCTACTAACGCTCGCCTCGCTCCCGCAGCCACGACGGGAAGACCAGGGACCAGGAACAACAGCGGCAGCGGTGCTGCCCCCAGACTTAGCACCTTCCCCGATGCGTGGAAGAACGGTAGGCTCATAGTCCTGCCCAAGGGCAACGACAAGCCACTGACCGATCCTAGAGCGTATCGGCCCATCACCCTTCTCCCAGTCCTGGGCAAAACTTTGGAGCGAGTCATGCTGGCGAATGCGCCTATCACGTGATGGTTGCCGCCAGCACTGGTTTTCTCGAGGTAGGTCAACATTGTCGGCACTTAATGCCATCCTAGGGACGGTTAACGACAGCCGGTCCAGATATGTCCAAGCCATCTTCCTGGACATATCTGGCCTTTGACAACGCGTGGTGGTCCATGATACTGCTCAAGGCGAAGAGGGGGGGGTGTCCGCCAAACATCTACAAGATGCTGGCGGCATACTTCACAAACCGCCGCGTCGGGCTCTTCGCCGGGAGTAGGGTCGTGTGGAAGACCTCAACCATGGGTTGCCGGCAGGGCTCTGTAGTGGGACTATGGAATCTTCTGTTAGACGACATGCTTCGGTTACCATACCCAGACGGTGTAACGGTAGTAGCGTACGCAGATGATGTTACGGTCGGATCGAGAGTCAGACTCTCGATCTGGCGTCGAGGCCTCGGCCTCATGCGCCAAGGAAATGATAAGCCAGTGGGGGGTCAGGAATAGGCTGGGCTTCTCCCCCTCGAAGTCATGCTCCATGACTCTGAGGGGGGCTTGTCGAAGCGCCCGCCCACGGTCAGGATCGATGGGGCCTCAGTCAAGAGCGTGCGTTCAGCCAGAGTTCTGAGCGTGATATCGACGCAAGTTTATCGTTTCGGGAACATGCTCAGTCCATCGGCGAGCATGCTGCAGCAGGGCTGGGCAAAATGTCGCGCGTCTCGTCATCATCTTGGGGCATTCGGTTCCGTAACTTCGGAATAAGGATTGGCTCTGAGGACCGGGGCGTGTCGGGTTTGGACGGGAAGCGGATGCGGCCGGTGCCGGGTCTGGTCGATGCTCTAGCGTCTCTCGGAGCGCGAGGGCGGACTCTGGACCCGCGTTCCGACCTTCCGCGGATCTTCCTAGCCGTAAGGCCGTGTCGGTTTCGTCTCGTGCGCGATCGGCGCGGTTCTGTACGACTGCCGTTCAACGGTCAGCTCAGAACTGGCACGGACAAGGGGAATCCGACTGTCTAATTAAAACAAAGCATTGCGATGGCCCTCGCGGGTGTTGACGCAATGTGATTTCTGCCCAGTGCTCTGAATGTCAACGTGAAGAAATTCAAGCAAGCGCGGGTAAACGGCGGGAGTAACTATGACTCTCTTGTGGCCAACAAGGGGGGGGGGGGGGCAACGAATGATGGAGCAAGGTGGACTGTATAGCAGGGACAGTTCGCCAGAAGCATCTCAAGGTGGTTAAGACCCTTATACACAAAGAGAGGTGTCGCGCATACCTTCCCGCATTGACCAAAGGAGTGAAATCTGATGGTCCAGGGGTACGGTGAGCCTGGAGACCTTGGTCACAATATCTGACCAAGGTGCGCAAACACCATGTTGAGCGGTGGATATCCAGGACTGGCTCTGGGGGAGGTTCCCAGAGAAGCCCCGGTGGGGGTCTACGGACCCCAAATCTAGCAGCTCGTAAGGCTGGGGCGTACGAGGGCTGTGGGTGCACCGGTGGTAGGGCTAGCCCCCCTGCCACTAAGGTTTTTAAGGGTCGCTCTTGATAACGATAATGAAACGTATGGTCGAACCTCCGGCCTCCCACAGGAGCCGGAGGTGTCGACCCTTAAACCTTTAAGTCCGACTGCTCGATCTCCGCCTCGGTCGGGGCGGGGGGAATGCGAGTGGAAGTGTCCGGAATGTAGTGGGTCGTTCCGGACCAAGATTGGGTTGGGCGTGCACAAGCATCGTGCCCACCCGGTGACGGCTAACGCCGCAGCTGCCCCACCGCAGGTGAAGCGGAAATGGCGCGAAGAAGAGGGTGAGCTCTTAGCTCGTACGGAGGCGCGTCTGGTTAGAGCTGGGAACAGTGTCCATTCAGTAAACAAAGACCTACTGAGGGAGTTGCCGCAGTTGGGGCGCTCCCTGGATGCGATTAAGGGGTACCGGAGGAAGGAGGCCTATCAGCGCCGGGTACAAGAGTGCCTGGCTGAGTTGGCTCAGTGTTCTTCCCCGGATACCCCAGGGGAGGCAAATTTGCCTAGCAGGGGCACCCCTATCGCTGGCACTGTTGACAGTTCGACACCAGAGCAGCCTGTCGTGGGGCCGGAGATCCCCTCTGAAGTCGTGCCGGTTCCCGTCAGCTTGCAGAGCCCGGACCTGTCCGAGGCGCTAGACTGTGCCAAAATTGTGGAAGATCTCCTAGTGAGCTCCGAAGCGAGGATGGCGCGGGGTGCGCGTGATGGGAAAAGGCGGGGGCGGCCTAGGCGCAAAGGTCAGCCTCAAACTGCTTTAGCCAGGTTGTCTGCGCGAAAGCGGCGAAGAGCTGAGTACGCGAGGGTGCAGAAGCTGTACAAGACCTGTAGGTCCAGATGTGCTGCTGAGGTGATTGACGGACAAACTCGGGGGGTTAAGCATAGTCTTGCTGAGCTGGAAGCCTATTGGCGACCGGTGATGGAGGCCGTGTCTGATGCCCCGGGGCTCACACCGGAGGTTCTGAGCGCGTTAAACCGCTCGGAGCAGTACGGGGGCAGCCGTGATTACTCGCAGCTGTGGTCGCCTTTCACTCCAGAGGAGGTTAAGGCGTGCCGCGTGGATAACAGGTCAGCTCCGGGTCCTGAGGGAATTCTCCCAGGGACTTGGAATACTTTGTCTTCTGCAACTCAGGCGGAAATGTTCAACGCGTGGATGATGGCTGGCGAAGTCCCTGACAGACTACGCGGATGCCGCACGGTCTTTGTGCCTAAGACGGACACTCCTGCAGGTCCTGGGGAGTACCGGCCGATCTCGATCGCGTCGGTGCCCCTCAGGCACATGCACTTAGTCTTGGCTAAGAGGCTTGAAGCATGCTGCCCTCCCGATGCACGACAGCGTGGATTTATCTGCGCCGACGGCACACTCGAGAATTCGGCTGTGCTGGACGCGGTGCTGGGAGACTGTGGGAAGAAGTTGCGTGAATGCCATGTTGCGGTGCTGGATTTTGCCAAGGCGTTCGATACGGTGTCGCATGCGGCACTGATCGATCTGCTGAGGAAAAGAGGCCTGCCTGAGGGGTTCTGCAATTACGTTGCGAGGTTGTATGAAACTTCCGAGACTGTCTTGGTTGTTGATGGAGCCCGCAGCGATTCCGCAAGAGAAGGTCAGGGAGTTCGCCAGGGAGACCCGTTGTCGCCGTTGTTGTTCAACATGGCCATGGATGCGATTCTAGCGGCCCTACCGAGGGGAGTTGGCTATGGGCTTGAGGGCGAGTGTGTCTCGGCTCTTGCCTATGCTGACGACCTTGTCCTGCTTGCGGGTTCAAAGGTGGGCATGCAGTCCTCCATTGACTGTGTTTGGCACACTGGAAGGATGATGGGCCTCTTCGTCAGTCATGCGAAAAGCGCTGTGCTTTCGATGGTGCCCGACGGGAAGCGCAAGAAGGTGCACTACCTGACCGGCCGTACCTTTAAGGTCGGGTCGCGATGGTTACGGCAAGTCTCCTGCGTTGAACGTTGGCGCTAACTGGGAGTAGACTTCAAGGCGTCTGGATGCGTGACGTTAGAGCATGATGTGAAAGAAGCCTTGACCAACATCACAAAGGCTCCCCTTAAGCCGCAGCAGCGGCTCGAGATGGTAAGGGTACATCTGATTCCGAGATTCCTGCACGGTCTCGTGCTAGGGGTCATATCGGACGACAGACTGAGAATGCTCGACGTCCAGATCCGGAAAGCAGTTCGGACCTGGCTTCGGCTACCGAAGGATGTGCCTGTCGGGTACTACCATGCAGCAACTACGGACGGTGGCTTAGCGATCCCGTCGCTGAGAACTTGTGTGCCGGATCTTATTCGAAAGAGGTTCGGCCGCTTGGACTCGTCGCGATGGCCAGTGGCTCGAGCCGCCGCCAGGTCCGAAAGGATCCAAAAGAAGCTGCGGTGGGCCGACAAGCAACTCCGCAAATTCACTACAGAAAACCCCAAGTCTGGGGAGCGGACGACCGCATTGTATTGGCGTGAAGCCCTGCACGCTACGGTGGATGGACACGAGTTGAGAGAGTGTCCTCGGGTCCCAGCGCCCACGAAGTGGATGCGGGAGCGTAGCGGGCAGTATACTGGCCGGGACTTCGTGCAGTTCGTGCACACACATGTTAATGCGCTCCCGTCGAGAGTTCGCAACACACGGGGGCGCAGGACTGGTGTGGAGTCGGAGTTGAACTGCCGTGCAGGTTGCATGGTTAGGGAGACGACGGCACACACTATCCAACAGTGTCACAGAACCCACGGCGGCCGTATTGAACGCCACAATCGCGTGGTGGATGTCGTCAGCTCTGCCATGATGGACAAGGGGTGGTCTGTGGTGAAGGAACCGAAGGTCAGGACCGCGTTGGGTCTCAGAAAGCCTGACATTATCGCCTCCAGGAGCGGGGTGGGAGTGATAGTGGATGCGCAGGTGGTCTCGGGTCAGCGGCCCCTTGATGAGCTTCATCGTGAGAAACGTAACAAATACGGTAATCACGTGGAGCTTGTCGAGAAGGTTGCTGACATACTAGGACTGCCTTGTAAAGAGAGCATCCACTCGACGTCCTGCACTGTTTCCTGGAGGGGCGTATGGAGCCTAGCATCCTACAAGGAGCTCAAGAGGCTCGTCGGGCTGGATGAGGGAGTGCTGGCCGGCATCCCGTCTTAGGTCTTGAGAGGCTCACACATGAACTGGACAAGGTTCAATCGCATGACAACCCAAATCGATTGAGTCGGGGAGCGAGTGGTCGGATTCCTGTGGTTAACGGGCTGCCGTCGGGCCCAGAGGTCGAAGCTCCCACCAATGGAACACACTCAACTCAATACCATTTTCGACCTTTTTTTTTTTTTTTTTTGTTCCCGGGGTGGAAGATCCTCATGGATGTCCTCCGCCCTGGGGCGGGCGGAGGGGTCTGTCAGACTCTTACTGACTAAAAACCACCCCGGTGTTCCATCTCACACCTACGCCGGGGTCGCAGGAACACATTATTCTTCCACAACCCCGGCTGGTGCCGGCCCGCTAACGCGGGCCCCGTCTCGGGCGGGGGGAGTGAGGTGTTAGTATCCCCCCGCAACGTCTAACAGGGGCGCGCGTGGAACACTACGCGCCGCCACCTCGGGTCCTGATGTATGGGGGGCGGTGGACGTCCCCGAGTCCGCCGTCCCTGGACCCATTTAGAGGGGCTGGAAGAGGGCGTTGTTCTCAGCCTACGACCAACCCCTTGCCCCTTGCGACGGGTCTGATGAATGGCCCCGTCGCCTACCATTTTTCGGCCGCAGAGGATAGGGAGAGCGGCCAACGACATACCGTCACTCCTCTTCCCCTGCGGCCCCACCGCGTCAGCCATCGTACGGTGGCGACCCCGTTAAGGCCGCGGAAGGTAGGGAGAGCGGCGCACCGCAATACCGGCACTCCTCTCCCGCCGCGGCCCCACCACAGTTGCGATGTCGCCCAACAACACCGCAACCTTGGCCGCTACGTCGTCGGCTTGTCTGCAAAAGCCCTGACGAGCGGCCCCTCCTCGGGTTCCTCTTAGCTTCACCGTGGGGGTCCAAACCACGGCTACTGAGCCCCCCCGCCTCGTCAATGCGGGAACCCATGGGGGGGACCATTTTCGACCTCACCCAACATCCCACCGGCGTAATTTCGGCTAGTTTGGTGATAGTAGGGGGACGTGGGAGTCCTGTCACAACGTCTATAATGATTACGGTAACTAATCACTAATGGACGTAGGCAGACTACCGGGCTAAAATAGCCAAATGCCTCGTCATCTAATTAGTGACGCGCATGAATGGATTAACGAGATTCCCACTGTCCCTATCTACTGAAGGACCAGAACCTTCAGGACGACGCGGCCTGGACCCCTGAGAGGCTGGGCAAGGAGCTACGGCTCCTGTTTAAGCGGGACCGGCACAATAACCGGACCAAGTGGGTGTGCCAAGCATCCCACGAACTGCGGCGCGAGCTGGTAAACAAGGGCAAGGTATACATAGGCTGGGACGTGGTCGAGGTTACCGACCACGTCGGAGTCACGTGCTGCAGCCGGTGCCAATTATACGGTCACCCCGAGAAATACTGCAGGGCGAAGGCGATGGTGTGCGGCAACTGCGGCGAAGAGGGGCACAGGAGCGCAGAGTGCCAGGCAGTGACGCCCGCGTGTGCGACCTGCAAGAGGTTCGGGAGGAAAGGCGCGAACTCCCACCGCACCGCCTCACGTGACTGCCCCGCCCGAGCGCATGCAGAAATGAGGTCAGTCAACACGACCAACTATGGCTGATCTCAGGGTGGGCCAGATTAACCTGCAGGGTTCGGCGGTGGCCACTGCCGAACTCCCAGCCATCGCAACGGACCTGAGGTTGGACGTGTTCCTGGTGCAAGAGCCTTATTCACAGACGCAGCCAACTGTAGCGTCGCACCAGCAACTCATTCTGCCGGAGGGTCCCCACCCCAAAGTGGGGGTCTTCCTACCAAGACTGGACGCGGTTTGCGTGGTGCTGCACCATCTCAGCAACAGCCACTGCCTTGTGTGTCACATGGCCTGGAAAGGATCTGCCATCCACGTCATCAGCGCGTACTTCCAGTACTCTGAGGACATTACGACCCATCTGGAGCACCTTACCAGAGTACTGGAGCACCTTCGAGGTCGCCGTGTGCTGGTGGGGGCTGATACGAATGCCCACTCACCGCTGTGGCACTGTGTACCACGCCACTACGTGGGAAGGGGACGGGAAGTGGCTCGAAGCCGCGAGGAGATGGAGGGCTTCCTGTTGGGTCGGGTACCTCGTTATCCACAATCTGCCAGGCAACCCACCTACCTTTGCCACCGCCAACGGGGAGTCCAACATCGACGTTACTTTCTCGTCCAGGGGGGTCGTGGTACACGAGTGGAGGGTTCGTGAGGACGCCAGTAGCAGCGACCATAGACTTATCACCTTCAGGCTATGTGGCACACATCAACGAGATCCCGCTCCTGCTGCGGAGTCGTCGGTGGTGCCAAAGAGGTTCCGGGAACGCGGGGTGGACTGGGACCGATTCCAGGCGATGATCCACGAGCGTGTGGGAAGGATTGATTGGTCGAAGCCTGCATCAGTGGTGTGTAAGGAGTTCACGCGAATTATCGCGTGGACTGCGAGTGAATGTCTTGGCACGTGTGGTGACGGTAAGAAAGCAAAAGGTTACGAATGGTGGTCTCCTTCGCTGGAGGCTATGCGTAAAAGACATAATAAGGTGAGAAAAACGTGGCAGAGCATAAGAAAGGGAGGAGGGGCTCTGGAGGAGCTAGCGCGGAAGGCCTTTCATAGATGCCGCAGTAGCTATAGGACACGGATGGAGAAGGCGCAGCTCGACTTCTTCCGCAAGTTAGCCGACTCCGGCAACCAGGACCCCTGGGGCTTGGCCTATCGTGCTGCCAGTGGTAGGTTTAGGCCGCCACCCAACGTGGTGTGCGGCACAAGGCTTGCGGAGGGATTTGCCGAGGATGCGGGCACTGCCATGCTCAGCCTCGTCAAGGCATTGTGCCCTGACGATGACCCGTCGCAGGATACGCGATACCATCGCAGCGTTCGCGTCATGGCTGCCTGCATCCCGTCGGGTCGGGATGCGCCTCCTCCTTCGAGCCAGGATCTTGGGAAAATAGTCAAGGACCTCCCTAACACGGCTCCGGGAATAGACGGTATCACGGCGCGCATAGTCGGGCATGTGTGGCAGGCGGCAGGTGCTGAGCTGACACACATGTACGGCATGTGCGTCGTGGAGGGCACCTTCCCCGATGCGTGGAAGGACGGTAGGCTAATAGTCCTGCCTAAGGGCAATGACAAGCCGCTTACCGATCCTAAAGCGTATCGGCCCATCACTCTTCTCTCGGTCCTGGGCAAGATTCTCGAGCGAGTCATGCTGGCGAGCGCGCCAGCAATTACGCGAGGGGTTTCTCCGTGCCAGCACGGGTTTTCTCGAGGTAGGTCAACGTTATCGGCTCTGAATGCCATCTTAGGAACGGTTAGCGACACGCCGGTCCAGATATGTCCAGGCCATCTTCCTGGACATATCTGGGGCCTTTGACAATGCGTGGTGGCCCATGATCTTACTCAAGGCGAAGGTAGGGGGGTGCCCGCCAAACATTTATCGGATGCTGGCGGCGTACTTCACGAACAGACGTGTCGGTCTCTTCGCCGGGAGTGCAGTCGTGTGTAAGACCTCGACCATGGGTTGTCCGCAGGGATCTGTAGTGGGACCAGCACTATGGAATCTTCTTCTGGACGACATGCTTCGGTTGCCATACCCAGACGGCGTAACGGTGGTAGCGTACGCAGATGATGTAACGGTCCTCATTGAGTCTGACTCTCGATCCGGCATCGAGGCCTCGGCCTCATGCGCCATGCAGTTAATTAGCCAGTGGGGGGTCAGGAACAGGCTGGGCTTCTCCCCCTCAAAGTCGTGCTCCATGACCCTGAGGGGGGGCTTGACCAGGCGCCCGCCCACGGTCAGACTCAATGGGACCTCAGTCAAGAGTGTGCGCTCAGCCAGAGTTCTGGGCGTGACAATCGACGCAAGTCTGTCGTTCCGGGAACACGCTCAGTCCATCGGCGAGCGTGCTGCAGCAGGGCTGGGCAAAATGTCGCGCGTCTCCGCATCATCTTGGGGCATTCGGTACAGGGCCCTTAAGGTCCTGTACAAAGGCATCTTCGTCGCAACCATCACCGACGCGGCAGGATGTTGGTGGAGGCGCGTGAACACCTACATGGTTAGGGCCACGCTATTGAGGACGCAGAGGCCAGCGCTGGTCCTTCTGACCAAAGCCTACCGGTCGGTCAGCACCGCGGCATTGCCGGTCCTGGCGGGGGTGCTTCCTGCAGACCTTGAGGTGGCCCGTGCAGGCATGGTGGACGACATCCGTAATTTGCCGCGTGACTTGTTCAGGACTGGGCGAAGGGACATCGCGGACGATGCCGTAGCCAATTGGCAGCGGAGATGGGTTGAGGAGGAAAGGGGTAGGGAACTGTACCGCTACTTCCCGGACGTGGCTGTTAGACTCAAGGCAACTTGGGTCGAGCCGGACTATCAGGTCTCGCAGATCCTGACTGGGCATGGATGCTTTCGAAAGAGATTGTATGACATGAAGCTGAGCGAGGAAAGCATGTGCTACTGCGGAGAGGAAGACGAGTGCCTGGACCACATTTTGTGGCGATGCCCCATGTATGGTGATCAGAGAAGCAGGTTGATGGATGGGATCACTCGCACGGAGGAGGGACCAGTGTACTACGCTGACCTCGTTGCGTCTGAGGCCAACTTCCGGCGGCTGAGAGACTTCGCGCACAGCTGGCACAAGACCAGGAGCGGGCTGGAAAGAGAGGCAGGCAGCGGTCAAGAAGAAGACGTTGAGGACAAAGACGAGGAAGGTGTAGGATAGGTTAAGTTTAGGCTAGTTTAGGTTAAATCTGTAGGACATCTCCAACGCCTTCAACACCCTGCCCTGGAGCTGCATACGGGAGGCACTGCGTTATCATCGGGTGCCTCTCTACCTCCGCCGCATCGTTGGGGTTTATCTGGCGGGGAGGTGTGTCACCTACATGGGACGTGATGGCGGAAACCAGCATCAGGTGTCGTGCGGTGTTCCGCAGGGATCGGTCGTGGGACCGCTCCTGTGGAACATCGGGTACGACTGGGTGCTGAGGGGCGAGCTCCCGCCGGGCACCGACCTGACGTGTTACGCGGACGACACGCTGGTCACGGCCCGGGGGAGTTCGCACAGGGAAGCAGCGTTGCTCGCGACGGCGGCGGTCTCACTCACGGTGAGCCGCATACGGCGCCTCGGCCTGGAGGTGGCCCTTAACAAGTCGGAGGCCATGGTGTTTCATGGCCCCCGGCGGGCGCCGCCGGCCGGATCACACATTGTGGTCGGGGGGGTCCGGATCGCTGTCGAGCCCACCATGAAATATCTGGGATTGGTGCTCGACAGCCGGTGGGACTTCGGACCCCACTTCCGGCGGCTGGCGCCCAAGTTGTTGGGCGCGGCCGGGGCGCTGGCAACGCTGCTTCCCAATCTGGGGGGCCCGAGCGCCGCCTGTAGGCGGCTCTATATGGGGATCGTGCGATCCATGGCGCTCTACGGAGCGCCGATCTGGGCGTCTGACCTGACGGCCGGCAGCATAGCTGTCCTGCGCAAGCCGCAGCGGGCGATGGCCGTCAGAGTCATTCGGGGGTATCGCACGATCTCCTTCGAGGCGGGTTGTGCACTGGCCGGATCACCGCCCTGGGACCTGGAGGCGAAGGTGCTCGCGTCACTGTACCGGTGGCGCGAGGCAGCGCGGGAGCGGGGCGAGCGACCGATGCAGCAACATATCGAGCAGCATCGGTTGCAGCTCCGCGAGGTCCTGGTGGCGGAATGGCGGGTGAGGCTTTCACGCCCTACCGCCGGCCTCAGCACCATCGAGGCGATCCGGCCAGTGCTCGACCGCTGGCTCGGGAGAAGGCACGGCTCCCTGACGTTTCGGGCGACGCAGGTGCTCTCGGGGCATGGTTGCTTCGGGAAGTACCTGTGTCGCATAAACAGGGAGCCGGACGCCCGGTGTCACCACTGCGTCGACTGCCGGGAGGACACGGCGTGGCACACGCTGGCAGAGTGTGCCGCTTGGGAGGAGCCGCGCCGTGCCCTCATAACTGAAGTAGGCAATGACCTGTCGCTGCCGGCCGTCGTGAACGCAATGGTCGGCGGCGCAGAGTCCTGGGACGCAGTGGTTTCCTTCTGCGAGACGGTCATCTCGCGGAAGGAGGCTGCGGAAAGGGAGAGAGAGATCTCGACTCTCGACCCGGCCCGCAGCAGACGCACCGGGCGTCGGAGGAGGGCGGACAACGCCCTCTTCCGGCCCCCCTAAATGGGTCCAGGGGCGACGGATTCGGGGACATCCGTCGCCCCCCAACATCAGGACCCGAGAAGGCGGCGCACGTAGTGTTCCGCGTGCGCCGCTCACAGACGTTGCGGGGGGTGTACACCTCACTCCCCCCGCCCGAGACGGGGCCCGCGCAAGCGGGCCGGCGCTAGCCGGGGTTGTGGAAGAATAATGTGTTCCCGCGACCCCGGCGCAGGTGTGAGATGGAACACCGGGGTGGTTTTTAGTCAGTAAGAGTCTGACAGACCCCTCCGCCCGCCCCAGGGCGGAGGACATCCATGAGGATTTTCCACCCCGGGAACAAAAAAAAAAAAAAAAAAGGTTAAATCTGTAGAGCTAAGCATAGGCAAACTATAAAAAAAACAACATTATTAAACACCTGATTGCTGTAATTACCATATATAAAAAAAAAATAAAAAAAAAAATATATATATACTATGGAAAAAAAAAGAAACATGTTACAAGATCAAAAGATGGTAAAATTGATAAAAAAATAAAAAAAAGAAACCACACAATTATTATATTTATGTATATATGGCTAGCCATTGCTGGCTAGCCACAGGTCCGGCGACGAAGGCGTGTTGTGCCGTTGCCCGAATGTGGGGCGCTAGTCCGCCGCCCCAGAATGGGGAGAAAGGCGACAGAGATAACTTGTAAAGGAGTCAAGAAGCGACTGCGGTGATAGCGCGTCCACCCAGACGTGCTATGTCCGCAGCCGTCTCCTTGAGATTCGGCCCATATGACTTGATGTCGGTGGGGCCATGGGAGGTGGTGGATGTCCCTATCTGTCCCTATCTACTACGGCACACGCCGCTACGAAAGTGACGTTTACCCCCAACCCCTATGCGGTGCGTGTGTTTGACAGTGACGTTTGTCCTGTACTTCAGGTTGGCCTGTACTTTAGGGGCCAAGTGAGTGTGCCAAGTGGGCCCTGCCTGATCTCAGGTTGTCTGAGTAAAAGATGGGTGGCTTTGGCGGAGCGAACTGAAGTAGTGGTGTTTCGTGAGAGCCCACGACCGTGACTTGTCAAGGTTTCCAAAGGGAATTTGGATGACACGAGGAGCAAGGGGGGAGAGGAGCCCTAGCAGGCAGGCTCTGCTACCTTTCCCGAATGGAGTCGGTCTCTTGCGGGCTTGGTGCTTTTCCGACCGATAGAGGACTGATGGGCACTCGTCCAGACGTGTTGCGCATGCAGTTGGGACTGGCCTCGAGCCAGGCGCCCGGGGACTCGAAACCGCCTAAGGGCTGGTTTTCCCCGGGTGTGGATGCCGACTGTCCAACATCCAGTCGCAATGTGGGAGATAGCGGTCGTAGCTGAGTCTCTCGTACGCTTGAGACGGTCGCCATACCGGGGGTACGTAATCCGTAGGGTATGCGCCTTGTAACACGGAAATGTGCGGTGCGATCGTTTAACGGTGGTTGTAAGGCTACTAAGCTTCGCGCCGACTCCACCTGCCTTGATGTAAGCTCGGCAGGGCGGTAGTGTCTATCTCTCTCCTAAACTAGCCAAATGCCTCGTCATCTAATTAGTGACGCGCATGAATGGATTAACGAGATTCCCACTGTCCCTATCTACTCTACTTCGTCTTATCTACTTCGTCGTTGGCTCTCGTAGAGTGCAGACGTGCGGACGCTCAGTTTAATATTTATTAATTATCTTTTTTGTGATTGGTTGTTGCTGATTCTCGGTCCCTCCTGCTCTATCCAAGGCAACTTTCCATTGACACCCGCGGCCATCTTGGATTCAGAGTGAGCGCGAGTGGCGCGTGGGCGGAGCTTCCCTTCGCCTGACGTCTGTCGGTGCGGAGACAGTGACAGTGACACTTACCCCCACCCCCGTGTGTGCGCAGTGACGTTTCACGACAGTGACGTTTCTCAAAAGTGACAGTGACACATAGTGCTAGTGACAGTAATTATGACAGTGACATTTGACATTTGTGTAATTGTGTTCGTGTAATTGGGTATCTGGAATTTTCCAGATTTTCCGGATTTTCTAAATTTTCCCGGATTTTCCCACTTTCCGGCTCCAGGAAATTGGTCGGTGAGTGTCCTGGACTTTTCTTTGAAAAGTTGAAAAAAAAAAAGACGTACATTTTTCGGTCGGTGGGCGACGCTGAGCGTCGCAGGCCTGTATATGCGACGGTAGGACTAGATGGCATCGGTCTCTTATATTTTCGAGACATTAACTGGACATAGCCGAATCAGCGAAAAAAGTGTTCGTGCATTAATTAAAAGAGTTCGTGTATTGAGAGTTAATTTTTGAGTTGTCCTGATGGAGGACGAAGACGCTGCGGAACGCCTTCAGCAAGAGCTGCTGGAGGCGTCCATCCGCGAGAGGGAAGAGGAGCTGCTGGCGCTCGAGGAGCTGAAGCGAGAGGGGGGTGGGTTTTTCACCCCGCGCCTGTCACTGGCGCGCACCCCCCCCCAGGCACTGCCCGCAACTTCGCCGGTGACCCTGCTGGACCTTTCGCCGCCCCCCCTTAACCCGGTCGAGCAGGGCATCCAGCCGCAGGAGCGTAGTGGCAAGCGCCTACTGACCTCGCCTGAGGAAGTATCCGAGGCGATGAGGCGTCGCGTCGAGAGGAGAAAGAAAGAGGTGCCACCGGTGGGTGGACTTGTAGCGCTCGCCCAGCCCCAGCTGCCACGACGAGACCCGGGACCAACGACCGTGACGACAGCTGAGCCGCCCCTGGCCCCGACAGACTCCCTGGCCACGGCGCCAGTGGAGCAGCTGGCGGGACTAGCGACCGCCAGCACGCGCGGCATTATGGACGCGGTACGGAGCAAGACGTCAAAGCTGAATAAAGATGAGATCGCGGCGATAGGGGCGCACACCGAAAGGTTGGGCGCTGTTATCACCCACCTGACGCTGCGCCTCGCAGCCGCCGAGGCTGGCGGGAACAGAGGACCGCCGGAGCTTCTGCTGCAGGCCCAACCTTTATCGCCCCAGCCCCAGAGAAAGTCGTTTGCGCACGCGCTACGCCTGGGGAGGAATGCAGAGCCGGTCCCAATTCAGCGACCCGTCGGCCCGAGTGTGGCCTTTTATCCGGCCGACAACCAAAAGGAAAGCATGAAGACCGCAGAGGATACCAGGCAGGCCCTTCGTATCGCAATCCAACCGGCGCAGCTCGGACTACAGATAGCGGGAGTCAGAAAGGTGGGGAATGCAGGGGTTGTGGTGCAGACCACCTCTGTGGCCGCAGCGGATGCCCTCAGGAGGGCGGTCCCGGCCACGCTTAGGACTGTAGAGCCGACAGAGCGGCGGCCGACGATTGCCCTCACGGGCATTGATGGCGCGGCGACCATGCAGGAAGTTTTGCATGACTTAAAGGAACAGAACCTCCAGGACGATGGGAACTGGACGCTAGAAAAGTTGGGCGAGGAATTAAAGCTCCTCTTCAAAAGGAACCGTCATAATAACCGGACCAAGTGGGTGTGCCAGGCGTCCCACGAGCTGCGCCGCGCTCTTATAAATCGTGGTCGGGTATATATAGGGTGGGACGTGGTTGATGTTACCGACCACGTTGCAGTCACGTGCTGCAGCCGGTGCCAGCTGTACGGCCACCCGGAAAAATACTGCAGGGCGAAGGCCATGGTGTGCGGCAACTGCGGTGAAGAGGGCCACCGGAGTGCGGAGTGCCAGGCGGTGACGCCTGCGTGCGCCACCTGTAAGAGGTTTGGCCGGAAAGGCGCAAACTCCCACCGTACCGCCTCACGCGACTGCCCCGCCCGAACACACGCAGAGCTGAGGTCGGTGAATAATACTAACTATGGTTAAAACTAGCATTGGCCAGATAAATCTTCAAGGCTCGGCGGTAGCCACTGCTGAGCTTCCAGCGATAGCAACGGACCTTGAGCTGGACGTGCTGTTGGTGCAGGAGCCGTACGTTTCGACGACCCCAACTGTCGCGACGCACCAGCAGCTTCTGCTGCCGGAGGGCCCCCACCCTAAAGTGGGGATATTCCTTCCGCGATTGGATGCGGTGTGTGCGGTCCTGCATCACCTGTCCAACAGCCACTGCCTAGTGTGCCATGTAGCCTGGAGGGGATCTGCCGTCCACCTCATCAGCGCGTACTTCCAGTACTCTGAGGACATTTCGACCCACCTGGAGCACCTTACCAGAGTACTGGGACAACTCCGAGGCCACCGCGTGCTGGTGGGGGCGGACACGAATGCCCACTCGCCGATGTGGCACTGTGAACCACGCCACTACGTGGGGCGGGGACGGCAGGTGGCTCGACCCCGGGAGGAGATGGAGGGCTTCCTGTTGGGTCAGGATCTGGTGGTACATAATCAGCCAGGCAACCCACCAACTTTCGCCACCGCCAACGGGGAGTCCAACATCGACGTCACCTTCTCGTCCAGGGGGGTCGTGGTTCGCGAGTGGATGGTTCGCGAGGACGCGAGCAGCAGTGATCACCGACTCATCACCTTCAGGCTATGTGGCACGAATCAACGAGATCCCGCCCCTGCGGCCGCCCCTTCTGAGTTGTCGGTGGTGCCAATGAGGTTTCGGGAACGCGGGGTGGATTGGGACCGATTCCAAGCGATGATCCACGAGCGCGTGGGTCGGATTGATTGGAGGAAGCCTGCAGCAGTGGTATGTAAGGAGTTCACGCGAATTATCGCGTGGACTGCGAGTGAATGTCTGGGTACGTGTGGGGACGGCAAAAAAGCCAAAGGGTATGAATCGTGGTCTCCCTCGTTGGAGGCTCTGCGTAAAAGGCATAACAGGGTGAGGAAGGCGTGGCAAAGCGCAAGGAAGGGAGGAGGGGCTCCGGAGGAACTAGCGCGGAAGGCCTTTCATAAATGCCGCAGTAGCTACAGGACACTGATGGAGAAGGCGCAGCTCGACTTCTTCCGCAAGCTGGCCGAGTCTGGCAACCAGGACCCCTGGGGCCTGGCGTATCGCGCTGCCAGTGGTAGGTTTAGGCCGCCACCCAACGTGATGTGCGGCACAAGGCTTGCGGAGGGATTCGCCGAGGATGCGGGCACTGCCATGCTCAGCCTCGTCAAGGCATTGTGCCCCGATGATGATCCGTCGCGGGACTCGGTATACCACCGCAACGTACGCATCATGGCTGCCTGCGTACCGTCGGGTCGGGATGCGCCTCCTCCATCAAGTCAGGATCTGTGGAAAATAGTCAAGGATCTCCCTAACACGGCCCCGGGAATAGACGGTGTCACGGCGCGCATAGTCGGACGTGTGTGGCAGGCGGCGGGTGCCGAACTGACACACATGTTCGGCATGTGCGTCGTGGAGGGAATCTTCCCCGATGCGTGGAAGGACGGTAGGCTCATAGTCTTGCCTAAGGGTAATGACAAGCCGCTGACCGATCCTAAAGCGTATCGGCCCATCACCCTTCTCTCGGTCCTGGGCAAGATTCTGGAGCGCGTCATGCTTGCGAGTGCGCCGGCAATCACGCGAGGGGTGTCACCAAATCAGCACGGGTTTTCTCGAGGCAAGTCCACGTTATCGGCACTTAATGCCATGTTGGGGACGGTAAAATACAGCCGGTCCAGATATGTCCAGGCCCTCTTCCTGGACATATCGGGGGCCTTTGATAATGCGTGGTGGCCCATGATCCTACTCAAGGCGAAGGTGGGGGGGTGCCCGCCAAACATCTATAGGATGCTGGCGGCGTACTTCACGAACCGACGTGTCGGTCTCTTCGCCGGGAGTGGGGTCGTGTGGAAGACCTCGACCATGGGTTGTCCGCAGGGTTCTGTAGTGGGACCGCCACTCTGGAACCTTCTCCTGGACGATACGCTTCGATTGCCATACCCAGACGGCGTAACGGTGGTCGCGTACGCAGATGATGTTACGGTCCTCATCGAGTCTGACACTCGATCCGGCATCGAGGCCTCGGCCTCATGCGCCATGAGTTTAATTAGTCAGTGGGGGGTCAGGAACAGGCTGGGCTTCTCCCCCTCAAAGTCGTGCTCCATGACTCTGAGGGGGGGCTTGTCCAAGCGCCCGCCCACGGTCAGGCTCGGTGGGACCTCAGTCAAGAGCGTGCGTTCAGCCAGAGTTCTGGGCGTGACAATCGACGCAAGTTTGTCGTTTAGGGAACATGCTCAGTCCATCGGCGAGCGTGCTGCAGCAGGGCTGGGCAAAATGTCGCGCGTCTCCGCATCATCCTGGGGCATTCGGTACAGGGCCCTTAAGGTCCTGTACAAAGGCATCTTTACCGCAACCATCATCTACGCGGCAGGGTGTTGGTGGAGGCGCGTGAACACCTACATGGTTGGGGCCACGTTGTTGAGGACGCAGAGGCCTGCGCTGGTCCTTCTGACCAAAGCCTACCGGTCGGTCAGTACTGCGGCGTTGCCGGTCCTGGCGGGAGTGCTCCCTGCCGACCTCGAGGTGGCCCGTGCGGGCATGGTGGACGATATCCGGCATTTGAAGCGTGATTTGTTCAGGACCGGGCGAAGGGACATCGCGGACGAGAAAGAGAAAGAGGGAAAAAGGTAAAAAGAAAGCACCAAATATTTATTAAAAAAAGGTAAAATAATAATCCAAATACATAACATAAAAAAATAAAAATTGTAATACCAGTAACAAGATCAAAAAAAGGTAAAAAGAAGACACCAATTATTATGTTTATGTATATGTTGGCTAGCCTATGCTAGCCTGGCTGCCCGGCGACGAAGAGAACACCACGTCGTTGTGTGTCGTGCATGCCCGTTAGGGGGAGAGTTGCCATTAGGGACACACATGGTTCAACTTGTACGTGGGATCAAGAAGCGCCTGCGGACCGTCAAAATAAGATTGCCAAGGGTGCTATGTCCACAGCCGCCCCACGTTTCGGCCCGTATAACACATGTTGGAAGGGCCATGGGAAGGTTTGGAGGGAGTGTCCCTATCTACTGCTCTCTCTTGGGCAAGTTGCCATAAGAGCCCGCGGCCATCTTGGCATCAGAGTGAGCGCGAGTGAGGCCTGGGTGGAGCCTAGTGACAGCTTCAGTGACAGTGACAGCGAAAGTGACGTTTACCCCCCCCCCCCATCCCCTGTGCGGTGCGTGTGTTTGACAGTGACGTTTGTCCCCCCCGCGGGAGTGCGCGACAGTGACTCTTAGTGTAGTGACAGTGACACTTAGCGAAAGTGACGTTTTTGTTGGTGACAGTGACACTTGACGGCGACAGTGACGTTTGCGGTTGTTCGTGTTTTACCGAAATTTATAAAGTGTAATTTTTCGGTTTTTCCGAATTTTCCCATTTGCCGGCCCGGGAAAGTGGACCGGTGAGTATCTTTGGTCTCCTGAGGAAAGTTCCAAAGTTTCTTGGAATTGGTGTTTTTCTTTTGTGTGTAGACTTGTGCCTTGGCGGCGCGTGGCCGCAGGCAACATTATCTATATATGTGTACCACTAAATCGATGTCATCGGCGTAGTAAGTTCCGGAAATTAAAAAGCCATTTAAAACAAAAGTGTTCATGTATTACACATAGCTGTTTTGTGACTTAAGTTTTTCGGAAGTGTTCGTGTAATACACATAGCCGGATTAAGTGAATATAGTTCGTGTATTAAAAATAAAAAAACTTTAAATCGAGCACCTTGGCGACTGTGAGTTGCCACAATGGCGGATGAAGACGCCGCCGAGCGCCTCCAGCAAGAGCTGCTGGAGGCGTCAATAGCAGAGAAGGAGGAGGAGCTGCAGGCGCTTGAAGAACTCAGGCGAGAGGGTGGCGGGCTGTTTACCCCACGCCAGTCGTTGGCGCGCACGCCCCCTCAAGCAGCACCCACGTCGCAAGCAATATCCCTCCTGGACATCTTGCCGCCCCCTACCGCTACGGTCGAGCAAGTCAAGCCTCAGGAGAGGATTAAGCGGTTACTCACCTCGCCGGAGGAGGTATCGGAGGCGATGAGGCGCCGCGTGGAACGCAAGAAGCGGGAGTCCCACCAGTGGGTGGCCTCTTAACGTTTGCACCGCCCCCGCAGCCACGCCGAGACCAGGGACAACTGGCCGTAGTGACAACTGAGCCGCCCCTGGAGGTCTCAACGGACTCGACGGACTCTCTGGCCACGGCACCATTGGAGCAGCTGGCGGGTCTGGCCACATCCAGCACGAGGGGCATCATGGATGCGGTACGAGGTAAGACCTCGAAGCTTAACAAGGACGAGATAGCGGCGATAGGCGCGCACACGGAACGGCTGGGCGCGGTGATCACCCATCTGACGCTGCGCCTGGCAGCTGCAGAGGCCGGCGGGAGAACTGGCCCACAGCTGCAGCAGCAGGGTCAAGCCGCATCGCCCACCCCGCAGAGGAGGTCCTTCGCGCACGCGCTGCGCCTGGGCAGGAACGCTGAACCGGTTCCGATACAGCGACCCCCAGGCCCATGCGTGGCCATATACCCGGCTGATGACCAGCGGGAAGTGATGAAGACGGCCGAGGACACGCGGCAGGCACTCCGCATGGCGGTTCAGCCATCACAGCTGGGCCTGCAAATTGCCGGGGTCCGGAAAGTGGGGAATGCTGGGGTTGTCGTCCAGACAACCTCTGTCGCCGCAGCGGACGCGCTTTAGAGGGCGGTACCTGCCACCCTCAGGACGATGGATCCGGCAGAGCGGCGGCCGCTAATTGCCCTCACGGGCAATGATGGTGCGGCCACAATCGAGGGGGTGCTACACGACCTTCAGGTCAACGCGGCCTGGACCCCTGAGAGGCTGGGCAAGGAGCTACGGCTCCTATTTAAGCGGGACCGGCACAATAACAGGACCAAGTGGGTGTGCCAAGCATCCCACGAGTTGCGCCGTGAGCTGGTTAACAAGGGCCGGGTATACATAGGCTGGGACGTGGTCGAGGTTACCGACCACGTCGGTGTCACGTGCTGCAGCCGGTGCCAGCTATATGGTCACCCCGAGAAATACTGCAGAGCGAAGGCGATGGTGTGCGGCAACTGCGGCGAAGGAAAGGCGCGAACTCCCACCGCGCCGCCTCACGTGACTGCCCCGCCCGAGCCCATGCGGAAATGAGGTCAGTCAACACGACCAACTATGGCTCATCTCAGGGTAGGCCAGATTAACCTGCAGAGTTCGGCGGTGGCCACTGCCGAACTCCCAGCCATCGCAACGGACCTGAAGATAGATGTGTTCCTGGTGCAAGAGCCGTACTCACCGACGCAACCAACTGTCGCGTCGCACCAGCAACTCATTCTGCCGGAGGGTCCCCACCCCAAAGTGGGGGTCTTCCTACCCCGATTGGACACGGTGTGCGTGGTGCTGCACCATCTCAGCAACAGCCACTGCCTTGTGTGTCACATGGCCTGTAAAGGATCTGACATCCACATCATCAGCGCGTACTTCCAGTACTCTGAGGACATTACGACCCATCTGGAGCACCTTACCAGAGTACTGGAGCACCTCCGAGGTCGCCGTGTCCTGGTGGGGGCTGACACGAATGCCCACTCACCGCTGTGGCACTGTGTACCACGCCACTACGTGGGAAGGGGACGGGAAGTGGCTCGGCGCCGCGAGGAGATGGAGGGCTTCCTGTTGGGTTCTGGGCGTCTCACCTGACGGCCGGCAGCATAGCTGTCCTGCGCAAGCCGCAGCGGGCGATGGCCGTCAGAGTCATTCGGGGGTATCGCACGATCTCCTTCGAGGCGGGTTGTGCACTGGCCGGATCACCGCCCTGGGACCTGGAGGCGAGGGTGCTCGCTGAGACGGTCATCTCGCAGAAGGAGGCTGCGGAAAGGGAGAGAGAGATCTCGACTCTCGACCCGGCCCGCAGCAGACGCACCGGGCGTCGGAGGAGGGCGGACAACGCCCTCTTCCGGCCCCCTTAATGGGTCCAGGGGCGACGGATTCGGGGACATCCGCCGCCCCACCACATCAGGACCCGAGAAGGCGGCGCGCGTAGTGTTCCTCGCGCGCCGACCACAGACGTTGCGGGGGGAGTACACCTCACTCCCCCCGCCCGAGACGGGGCCTGCACAAGCGTGCCGGCACCAGCCGGGGTTGTGGAAGAATAATGTGTTCCCGCGACCCCGGCGTAGGTGTGAGATGGAACACCGGGTTGGTTTTTAGTCGGTAAGAGTCCGACAGACCACTCCGCCCTCCCAGGGGCGGGGGACATCCATGAGGATTTTCCAACCCGAAACCAAAAAAATAAAACAAAGGAACCTCGTTATCCACAATCTGCCAGGCAACCCACCAACCTTTGCCACCGCCAACGGGGAGTCCAACATCGACGTCACTTTCTCGACCCCAGGGGGGTCGTTCCACGACCCCCCTGGGGTCGTGGAACACGAGTGGAGGGTTCGTGAGGACGCCAATAGCAGCGACCATAGACTCATCACCTTCAGGCTATGTGGCACACATCAACGAGATACCGCTCCTGTTGCGGAGTCGTCGGTAGTGCCGAAGAGGTTCCGGGAACGCGGGGTGGACTGGGTCCGATTCCAGGCGATGATCCACGAGCGTGTGGGAAGGATTGACTGGGAGAAGCCTGCATCAGTGGTGTGCAAGGAGTTTACGCGAATTATAGCGTGGACTGCGTGTGAATGTCTAGGTACGTGTGGTGATGGAAAGAAAGCCAAAGGTTATGAATGGTGGTCTCCATCGCTAGAGGCCTTGCGTAAAAGACATATGCGTGAGGAAAGCATGGCAAAGCGTGAGAAAAGGAGGGGGGGCTCTGGAAGAACAAGCGCGGAAGGTTTTTCATGAATGCCGCAGTAGTTATAGGACACGGATGGAGAGGGCTATTTACCTCTCGCCGCCCCCCACCCATTCGGCCGAGAAGTACAAACCGCAAGAGAGGATAAAGCGCCTACTAACATCGCCCGAGGAAATCGCAGAGGCGATGAGGCACCTACTAGTGCGCAAGAAGCGGGAGGTGCCACCAGTGTAAGGCCTCCTAACGTTCGCCCAGCTCCCGCAGCCACGTCGAGATCAGGAATTAGGGATCAGCGACCGCGGTGATCAATCAAAATCAAAAGTCATTTATTCAAATTAGGCTGAGAATCAGCACTTTTCGAACGTAAAAATTACATAAGATCCAAAACGCCCGCCCGTCACCACTTCCTAGTGCATTAGCTGGGAAGAAGTGGCGCAATAAATCTCCTCAGCAGCACAGCTGTCTGTTCGGTTAGAAGAACTGGATTTTATACAATTGTAAGTAATTACCAAAACATTAAATTAAATTAATTGCCATACGTCAGCTAGCCACGCCTATACCAAAACAAAAATGTATGTAAATAAAACTTCGTACATAAATAAAAACCTCCAGGGCATGGCAGCTTACATATGCAATACTGGATAATGTACAAACAAATAAAATAAATAAACTAGGACAATTGTGACAGCTGAGCCGCCCCTGAAGGCTTCAACGGACACCCTGGTCACGACGCCTGTAGAGCAGCTGGCGGGTCTGGCCACCAGCAGCACGATAGTCGTAATGGACGCAGTGCGAGGTTAAACCTGAAAGCTAAACAAGGACAACAAAGCAGCGATAGGCGCGCACACAGAGAGCCTGAGCGCAGTTACTACCCACCTGACGCTGCGCCTTGCAGCCGCCGAGGCAAGCGGAAGGTATGGTCCGTCACCGTTGCCGCAGCAGGAACAAGCCTCACCCTAACTGCAGAAGAGTTCATTTGCGCACGCGCTGCGCCTGGGCAAGAACGCCGAGCCTGTACCAATCCAGCGACCACCAGTCCCATGTATGGCCAACCGCAGCTACCGCGGCCCAACCGTCGCCGCTGGGGTTGCAGATAGCTGGGGTTAGGAAGGTGGGAAACGCAGGGATCGTCGTGCAGACCACCTCTGCGGCCGCGGCAGATGCGCACAGGAGGGCGGTACCCGTCACCCTGAGGACAGTAGAGCCGGCAGAGCGGCGACCGCTAATTGCCCTCACGGGCCAATGCCCGCCAATGCCGGCAATGGCCGTGCCATCAATATGGCGCGGCGACACTAGAGGGGGTGCTGCACGACCTGAAGGACCAAAACCTTCAGGACGACGTGGCCTGGACCCTCGAGAGGCTGGGCAAAAAGCTACGGCTTTTTTAAACGGGACCTGCATAACAACAGGACTAAATGGGGTTCTGAACTGACACATATGTTCGGCATGTGCGTCGTGGAGGGCACCTTCCCCGATGCGTGCTCATCTTTCCGCAGCCTCCTTCTGCGAGATTACTGTTTCGTGGAAGGAAACCACCGCGTCCCAGGACTCCTCGCTGCCGACCATAGTATTCACTACGGTCGGCAGCTACAGGTCACTGCCTACTTCTCGAGATGAGGGCGGCACGGCGCTGCTTCGCCCAAGCGGCACACTCTGCCAGCGTATACCACGCGGCATACGCTGGCATATTCCTTCCGGCAGTCGACGCAGTGGTAACACCGGGCATGCAGTATACTGACCGGGAATTCGTGCAGTTCGTGCACACTCACATCAACGCGCTCCCTTGGCAAATACGCAATACACGTCGCCTCGTCATACTATTAGCGACGCGCATGGATTTATGTGATTCCCACTGTCCCTATGCAGAAAGTGTAAGTGTAAGTAACGAGGGTGTATTTTGAGTTTGAGTCAGAATGTATCTTAATACACACGCGCAAAGACTATATACCTACGAGGAAAGTAAGACAACAAATATCTTATTTTCCTCGTAGATAAGTGACGTTCGTCACAAAATCTCCACTGTTACTGCTAGACGGCATTTCGAGTAGATCGTAAACACAAAATTGAATATTCTGATAGATACGTAACGCAATATCAGTTTCCGGAATTGGCCACTAACACAAACAATATTTAAAAACACTACATTGCTTGTCACCATTTAACAAGAGAAAATTTTACTTAACTACGTGTTCGTAGAAAATCATACTTAGTAAATTTTCTAAAAGAGAAATAAAGTTAAGTGTAATTTGACAGATCAGGAGAGCCTTACTCGGCTTCGAGCTCTTTTAGCGATGAAGAACCCAAGGAGATTCGGGCACCTTTAGGCATAAGCATGAGTCAAATACAATTACTCCTACTACAGTTGGGTATGAAAAACATACACTAAGGTTAGGCTATCGATATTGATGACGTCACTATCCTGCTACTGATGACTGCGCTGGTTGTAGAAGTCGGTGCTACTGGCCGACATTCGTTGACCGAGGTCAGTTGATTTCTTGAGGCTTTCACTCTTCATGTCCTATAACAAAAACAACAACATATTCTTCAGCCTAATTGCGTAACACAGTTTCAGCAAACGTACGAGAGTAATGTCTTCGTTTAGACCGCAGTCTGCTTGATTTTACGACTGTCGTATTGTTGTGTAACTCCGCTAACGTAGGAAACAAATTCTAGCCTGTTACGACATAGAGTGAAAGTATGCCAGGAAAAATTTGGCAACTATTTTTCGAATTGTGTAACCAAAATGACAAG
Organism: Dasypolia templi; assembly: GCA_963555695.1. NCBI lineage: Eukaryota > Metazoa > Arthropoda > Insecta > Lepidoptera > Noctuidae > Dasypolia > Dasypolia templi. The sequence goes on along the minus strand of OY743163.1, from coordinate 4,717,288 downwards.
CGACAATTGGTTTGAATCACTGACATGAAAGCAACTAGTAGTCGCATTGAAAGAGAAAGCAAGCTTCTGGCCGCTTCCGTTTTCCGTTCCAAATATTATAGGATTTAAACTTATAATCTCCATTCATAATTCGAAAAGTGTAAGTGGTAGTCTTCCTGATAAATTGTGAATGTGATTTTGTATAAAACCTCAATGATAAATCAATACCAGTGGTGTGTTAAATATCGTTTCGGCGAGGTGGATTTCTTGAAATAACATAACATAACATCACGCCTTGTTTCCCCGAAGGGTTGGGCAGAGGTGTACCTATAGTACACCCACATTTCGCCAGTTATGTTTAAGTCCCATGTAATAGGGGGCGAGCCTATTGCCATCTACCGGGCACAAATCCAGACTTCGGGCTGCTACTGAGAAATTCCAGATAGAAAATCCCAATAACACGTTGCCCGACCTGGGGATCGAACCCAGGACCTCATGCTCAGCAGTAGCGATTGCGACCACTAGACCAACGAGGCAGTCGAAATAAAAATAATAAAAAAATAATGATATGAAATAATTGTAAAAAAAATCTTATAAAAGTGCTTCCAACTTACTAAAGATACATATTTATTATATTTCGGAAACGAGGTATTTTGGTGATATTTTAACGAAAGACAAATTCATACCTACCGTACAAAATATCGTAATACCGGAACAAACTTATCATAACCCACAAGCTTAGTTAGCAAACCAGTCGAGCTTTTACTTCATTGGAAAAGCCAGAAGTAATATGAACATAAACACCATACCTATTCCACATCATTGAATATTCAAGGTAATAGCAATATTATTTTCTTTACATGTGATGAACATTGAATGTGCCCATTATGGGAATCTTAAATATTCTATCTTCAAAGAAGCAACAATGTTGTTACAAATAGTTTGTTACTGGATAATCCAAAATATAGGCAAGGCACCACCAAACCCAAATCTATTTGTATAAGCCTAACCAATTGAAAAAATCTGCAAAAATACCCACCCATGTAGTAAATATGTATCCTGTCATAACCCTATAGGATGAGTGTAGTGTAAATCATAAAAATTAGTTTTCTAGCACTGCTAAGGTAGTCATGAAGTTTTCTAAATATTGAACTACTATATTCTGACTGCAAAGTTCTGACGGTAAGTCAGCTGTTTGTTCTTCGATCTGTCCTCTGAGTGCATGGCTGCCTACCCCTTCCTGACCCAAGGAAGCGAACATATGTCCCCTCTGGGGTACAGCACAAAACCTCGTTTGCAAAACACCAATACTACGTTTTAAGTATTCATGTATATAAAATTATACAAAAGAAATTAAATATAATAAACTTAAATAAATTCAATATCAAATCTAAAATTACAGACTGGCTCATACAACAGGACTACGGATAACACCGAATCTCTACTGGCATACATCGCTTAACAGATCAATATTTAATATTCAATATTTAATTGGAACACTAAACGCTACACAAACAAACACCTCATAACACTCAACACACACACACCCATACAATACAACTAACATTTCACTCACAAACACGAACACACACACCTCTCTCCCATTCACATCCCTTCTCCTCCAAATTCCTGCATCCATCCATGCTCAAATAAATCTAAAATTACTTACTCAGTTAACTCACATCTTTTTTTATAGTAGATTGGCATCGACACTCGTCCATCATTCATTTAACTTACAGTACAGCTCGGTTAAATCACTGTCTCCTAACATACAGGCCACCCCTAGTTTAGGAGACAGAATTTAATGTTTTTGGTAATATAGACAATTATTTCTTTCTCCCTTTGTGTCCATTGTTAGTTGATTAAGTCTTAGCATATACTACTATACAACTTGTGTCTATGTATATATTTTTGGATCAATAAACTTATTATTATTATTAACTATACCTAATATTTTGGAACTACAATCATATTTATTAAGGTTTAAAGTAGGGTTGTAACGGAGGCGGAGGTGAAATTTGAAGTGGAAAAAATATAAATAAATTCATGATTTATTAGTCATATGATATATATATATGTACAGTGGCGACCAAAAGTCCATACGCATTCTCACAAAGCAACAGCTTGACGTTTAGTTTGACTAACGACCTTCTATTTCCAAGAGACACACGCATAATCATTGTCGTCAACAAGTGGTTGTGGTTCATAATTTCAACTTATTAACATGAGTCAAGTTGGCCTAGCGGTTAAGTGCGTGCAGATAGATGCGCGAATGTGCGTTCAAATCTCACGCATAAATCTATAGGCTTTTTGAAGTTTTTGCTCGATTGGAAGTAATGGGACAGAAATATAATATTCAGTATCTTGTTCGCTTTGTCCACATATCGTAAAGTAAAAAAGGTAGATCATAGAAAACTAGACAAGGAATTTAGATTTCTGTGAGGTAGACTGGAGTTTTACGAATGTTTAACTTGATCGGAAGGAACGTTGTCACGATTGTAGTTGATGGTTAGCGACGTGTGGTTTAAATAGATAGCAGTATTGTATTTATTCTCAAAATGCAGGCAAATATTATTATTGAGGCGAGGGCGACTATTATTGCGCTGCATAAAAGTAGTATTAATAGAACACAAATATCTGATAAAACCGGACTGAATGTGAGTAATTTATGAATTGCCACTTGAACTTTTATTTGAAATGTATACCCCCTCTGCTGTAACGCCATTTTTTTTTGCATTGTCACCTGTGTACATATCGCGCGCGCCAAAATCGCGCGACTTCCCCGGGTTCACTAAAACTACGATATCTCAGAATATGCGCATCGTAGCTCGACAATCCCTACGTCTATGGAATGGTTATTAACTCAGCTATCTGATTATATAGGGTTTAGTATAGTTTTACCTAGTAATTTATTGATAATAGTAAGTTGAAAGTAGGCTGAGTGACTTTTTCCCAGTTTACCGTACAAAAGTCGTCATATTTAAAAAAATTAAAGCTTTGTTTCCAGCAGTTAATGTTTAATTTACTTATAGACACCATCATATTCAACAATCAATAAAAAAAACAGACCTCTCCGAACACTTTATACAAAGGACTCGCATTACAATAACAAGTCTCAAGTGGCGACCCGAGTCGACGGGCAAAAAATAGGGTATGTTTACACATTCATAACGGGAAGTCATTGAGTCGAGCGGCCTTTGTGTTTACGTTATTGCTTATCTTGGTTCACAAATATATCACACACAAAGCGTTAGCTCTTAGAAATGTTTTGTTTACAATGAGTGAGTCACAATGCAAGCCCATTAAAAAAGGCGATAAAAAAGACCCTTTCATACTTTGAAACAAAGAGTAATTATTATTGCATTTATGTTAAATCTGACTTTGCGTTCTACACTAGTAGGATATTTACTAATGAAAAAACAAAACACAAAGGCATGTTGCCTAACAAAAACATTATCAAAATAAACAAATGAAAATCGCAAAACACGCATTTTTTGCACACAAAGTAATAAAAAATCAAAGGACACAGTACAGAAAACAACGTAAAAGGTCAAATCTTAACAACAATGAAACACAAAATGAATATCATGCGATTTTCAAACAGGGGTGGGTTATTTCTATTTAGCATGAACTTCTTATGTTTTTTTTAAAATTTTTACATAACTAATAAGATTACTTGGTGACGTAAAGATTAAACTCAAACTCAAATCATTTATTTCAATTAAACCATTTACAGGCACTTTTGAATTGTCAAGGAGTCGGTCAGTCAGAAATATGAAGCTAGTTGCCCATTCCAAAGCGTAGTAGGTACCTATGGAGAAGAACGGGCAAGAAACTCCATGGACACTCTTTTAAATAATAATGTTTTTACATATATCTTAGTTACATCGATTAATGTTGACACTATAAGTGAGAACGATGTACAAAAAACCGTACACGTTAAAAGCGTCCAGAGTGCATCAAAACATAATAAAAACAATCCAGCTAATTAATTATTAAAATAAGCCGTGGCAGCTAAGAGATGACCAGTCCCAACTGACGGCGCCCGTTCACGAACATGACGCATGGATCAGCACCATTCAGCTCAACCATTTTGAAGGGAGCTAAATGATCCGACACACGCGCCACCGTCAGCGAGACATTTGAGTGAGCATGCCATACTATCAGCCGCCAAGGCACATTCAAGTCAATCTATGACATTACCCGGTAAATGATTAATCATATTTATTCTTTTATTAATCCATCATGAGGCCTGAAAGATAATTAATTAGTGATTACTATTGGATTAATAAATGCAGAGTTTTAATACTATATTGTTATATTAAATAAAGAATATTATATTATATAAAAATGGAGTCACTTTAAGTATTTTGTTATATCTATTTTTTTTTTTGAGGAGTATCATGACCATTTCCCTCGCAAACACGCAGCCGAGCGGCCGCGTCGCTCCTTGCGCTTTGTACGTAATCGTAAATAGACCTCCGTTAAAACTCCGCCCTCAAACTTCAAAAAAGACCAGGGTCAAAAAAGACCCTCTTATACTTTGAATCGTAGAGCAATTATTATTGAATTTATTTTAAATATAAATTTATCATCTACATTATGATGATATTTCCTAATCGAAAAACTTGAGACAATAGCATTATGCCTAACAAAAACAGTAAGCAAACCAACAATTAAAACAACCAACTTATTGCGAAAAAAGTGTCAATAACATTTGCAAAAAAAAACCAGCTGCAACCAAAAGTAACGGTTTTTAATTTAATTGTCAATTTGAAAGACCCAACAACCTAAAAGCAACCTTATTGCAATAGTTATAAGGATCAAAAAGGACCGTACCAGAAAAACAAGATGGCGTATTTTTATATTCCCAATCTGTCACACCGACTCAATGAGTTCGATCTTTGTTTACAAGAGCACTTCAGAAATGGAACATTCCCGAGAAGAAATGTATGGAGATGTTTGACATGTGATGTCATATGCCTATGCCATTCTATTTCCTACACTCTGTGTAAGTTAGAGCAGAAAAGGTATACTCTAGACAGGCAATATTTCCCATTAAATCCGACATGTGTCACGCTGACTCAATGAGTCGACTGACAGTTTTTTGTTTTTTTTTTTTGCGGGGCTCAATGAGTGGGCTTGCCACTCAGATGCTCGCTGCCGAGGATTGCTCTGGGGATGTTAACGTCAGATTCTCCGCCAAGATGTGGCTAGCGTTATTAAGAAGATGGTAAGAGGCAAGTCCCCGGGTCACGACAGTCTTAGCATCGAGCATCTGAAGTACGCGGGCGTACACCTGCCAAACTTGCTTTACTTTTTAACTTGAGTGTTAGTCGTAGTTATTTGCCCGATGGTTTAATGCACACGGTTGTAGTGCCAATCGTTATGTTAGATTGCGGAGTGAGGCTGGGGGGTTTATCCTGGCCTCGCCTCTTCATATTGTATATGAACCGGCTGATCGGTGAGCTCAGAAGCACTAATAATGGTGTTCTACAGATGGGGTCTACGCGGATGATATGGTGCTGCTGAGCCCATCGGTCGGTGCGTTACGTAAACTTCTGCGCTTATGTGAGTCATATGCGGAGGCCCATGGGCTCAGGTACAATGCTAAAAAGAGTGAGTTTATGTAGTCGGGAGCCGCCTGCAGATTCCCGGCCACCGTAGGCGCGGGCTTGCGGACGGTAAGGACCAGTCGACGACGGGGCGTCGTGTTCCACGCGCACCTCAAAGAGATGTCAGCACAAAGTGACGGGGTCTGGTAGGGTCGACGCCTCAGGTACGCGGGTAATTCGAAAGAGATAACCGTGGCCCTGGCACAGGCAACTGAAGGAACACGGGTGGGTTTTAGCCAGCAAAAGTCTGACACACCCTCCCGCTCCACCCAGAGCGGGAGAAGTCATTTGATGTTTTCCCACGCAAAAAATTAAAAAAAAGGTTTTCCACGGTGTGGTAGTGCCTCGACTAAGTTTGTTTCCTTTAGTCTCAGTTTTCCTTTTACCAAATTATGCACTTCAAAATGTAATTTTATTGGTAAAATGTTACATTTCGTAGAGTACCGTTTACTACTAAGTGTTGAGATATTTATGGAATTATTTTTACCTCTAAAGAGTGATCATTGGTTTAGTCACAGTATTTCTTTACTTTAAGAGCAAATATACATTTAAATAATATATATATAAGCGCTGTGACACTTAAAAATAAGTGTCACAGCGCTGGTATTCTGATAGGGCCCACTGTGATGTCACAGACAGATACAGAAATATTTAATCGATCAAATAAAACATAAATAATATAAATGCAAATTAATTAGTGCAAATTATATAAAATATTTAAATAATAAACTAAATAAAATATTTATAACTTTATCCGCTTTTCAGCACCCGACGTAACATCAACCACTTGTCTATGCCACAAGTGTCTGTGGTACTCTATGGCTAGAGTGCTCCATGACACTATGGCATCTATGTGACAAGCAAGTAGACCAGAGACGCAGTCGCCGAAACTCCGGCAAACAAAATTAAAAACATTACGGCTGTTTATACACAATGCTAAATAAATAAAGCTACAATAATTATAGTGATTAATACAAACAAACGTGTTCTATGGTAGTCAACTACATTTGGAGAAATAAGGATAAAGTCAAAGTCAAAGATTTATTTGCAGATAAGTATGGTTACAAAGTTGTTAAATGTTAGTAGAACAGTAGCTTGGCATATTTAATCATAACATAATGGCATGCAAATTTTGGTACAGATACAATTAGTTCATATACACTGAAAAGAATCTTTTAAAGTATAGAAGGGATTCTCAATAAGCCACCTGTGTAAAGCCCTTCTGAAGCGGACCATTGGAAGTTCTTTAATTTGGTAAGGAATCTTGTTATATATCTGAACACACATTGGATAGCAACTTCGCCTATATAGCTCCGTTCTCGTTCCAGGCATAATTAATCGATTGGGATATCTAGTTTTGAACAGAAATTTATCTCCAAGTCAAACACAAGTTATCAAACATCTCAGGGTGAGATTTGGTAAATTTACATATTTCCTCAATATAAATACCTGTTAATGTAGTATTCTCAGTTTTTTAAATATTGGATTACATGATGTAAGTGGGTCTACATTACAAATCGCACGTATACACCTCGTTTGTGCGACGAAAACTCTTCCCAGATGCACCTAGTTATATGCATGATAAGCCTGTAATGTGGCTTGTCTACTAGGTTAGATATACGCCATGGAACATAAGCAAACTTTCTGAGTTTTCCACATATAATATCAACATGACCAATCCAGGAACACCTCTCATCTAGAACTATCCCAAGGAAAGTCATACTATCTGATTGTTGAACAACGAAAAATATAAAACAAAATGCGAAACAACTACTGCGCCTGTACTGTTCGTAATCGCCTGTAATCGCTGCCAATCGCTTGCCTCTATTGCCAGCTGCGTGTTGATCAAAGGTAAGTTCAAAGTGTGGTATCTTTTTGAAGCTGTAATAGGTGCTGTTTAAATTTGATTCTGAATGTACCAACTGTCTTTATAGCACGAAAAGGAGGTGGCAAGTCGTTCCAGCAACGAGAGGCAGCGAACTTGAAACAACCACGAAATGCAGCAGTTCTGTGCGATAAGGCTAACATGAGGTACGAAGATGCTCTAGTTTTAATCTTGTTAACATCGCGCGACCAAGACAGTTTCTTATATAAATAGTATGGTTTCTTTGTGAGAATAGTGCCAAAGAGTAGGGTAGCCAAGTGAAGCTGTCTACGTGCTGACATTCTCATCAAATTACCCTCATTCAAGAATGGAGTGATGTGGGAACGCGGTGGGACAATGTAGCAGAATCTTGCACAAGCATTCTGCATCCGCTGCATCAAGTTTTCGCTTCTACCGAGAATGCACGCCCCATACACAGTGTCAGCATAGTTCAGCTTGGATAGTACAAGTGACTCACACAGCATAACACGCATATCCACACTTATGTAGGGACGGATACGATATAAGAGCTTGAGTCGGTAGAAGCAGTTGCGCACGGCCTCCATGATATGAGTTTCAAAATTAAGCTGCCCGTCAAATACTACCTCCAGATTACGGGCTTCCATTCATTCTTTTATCATTCTTTTTACAGTTTCAGCAGTATCCTGGGAGCGGAAGGAAAGGTATAACTGCAGATCATCAGCATAGAGGTGGAACTTGGCATTGATCAGACAGTTAGTGATGTCAGCACTGTAAAGGATGAAGAGAAGTGGGCCTAGGATCGATCCCTGTGGTAAGCCCCTGACCACGCGCTTCGGCCCAGAGGACATGGTATTTCCGTTACTTTCGCATGTCACCTGGACAAACTGTGATCGATTTCTCAGGTAACTCTCAAACCATTTTACTGTTTCCACATCACACCCATAGTAAGATAGCTTGGATAGCAGAAGCGAAGTGTTAATAGAGTCAAAGACACGCGAAAAATCTAGCAGGACAAGCAGGGTTCCCATGCCCTGATCTCTGGCTTCAATAATGTTGCCAACTACATCTAGGAGTGCTGTTGCTATACTGTGGCCCCTACGAAATCTGGATTGTGCCAGTGGCAAAATGCTTTGGTTCTCAAGATAATCCCTAAGCTGGTCTGAGACAACCCTTTCTAAAATCTAAGATAGACATGGCAGTAGGCTTATCGGACGGAGGTCTGACACGCTAGTGGGGTTAGATACCTTTGGGATTGGTCTAACTATTGTCATTTTCCACAGATCGGGGAAAGAAGAGGTGACTATGGATCTGTTGATGATAGCTGTGATAACTGCAAGTGTTCGAGGAAGTGTCAACATCAGCTTCTCCAGAGAAATATGGTGAGAGCCCTGCGCATTGGACTTAAGACCGCGCAAGATTCTCAGCACCACATCCTGCTGGACCTGCTCAAGCTGGAAATGACTGTCACTGTGTATATGGTGCTCAAAATAAGTTAAATCAGCAGTAGTGACTTTACCACTGCCAGGTATATTCAAAAAGTGTTGATTGGTAGAATCAGGGTTGTTACAGAAATGTGGCAGACTAGGTTCCGGTTTTTTTGAGGTGGCTATGGTTGGTTTAATATGGGTCCATAACTTCTTTGGTTGCTTAATCATTTGTTTTCTATTCTTATGTCATTTTTTTTCGATTTGGCGGCAAATTGAAAATTGTCTGTCACGTCAGCATGAATTTTAACTCATTATATTTTCGTACAATGTTTTTTTTTTACTTTCGATGTCATTTGAGTCAACAGGAAAGTTATGATAGACTTCGATTGGCATTTCACGATGAAGCCCCATCTTGTGCCACTGGTTTAATGAGTTTAAACGTGGTCGCACTAATCTCACCAATGATCTGCTTGAGGGACGGCGTTCTACGGCGACGACTAAAGATAACACCAGTGTTGTGCGGCGTATGATAGAGACTGACAAAAGAGTATGAGTGAAGTGCACAAAATACTCAATGAATATTTAGCGGTCAGGAAGCTTTGTGCTCGGTGGATACCTCATAATTTGACAGAGGCCCAAAAACTCCGTCGTGTTGATTGGTGTCGTGAAATGGTTGAAAGATTTAACGGAGGTGACTCAAATGCTGTGTTCGACATACTTACTGGTGACGAAAGCTGGATTTATTGTTATGATCCTGAAACTAAGAGACCGTCTGCTGTCCGGGTGTTTCCTTCCGAGAAGTTGCCAACTAAAGTGAAGAGAGGTCGCAGCGTGGGAAAAAAGTGGTGTGGTGGCGTCGTTCTTCGGAAGGACAGGTCATTACGCAACAATTGTTTTAGAGGATCGAAAAACAGTTACTGCGGAGTGGAACACTAACAATTGTTGGCCACTTGTCTTGGAAAAATTTCGTGGGAAACGACTTCGCAGTAGGATCCTCCTTCGCCACGACAACGCTCGTCGCACACCGCCAAGCAAACAATCGACTACTTGGCGACGTCAGACGTGGAATTACTGGGTCACCCGCCCTATATAGCCCCGACCTCGCACCGTGCGATTTTTATTTATTTCCGAAAATAAAAGAAAACTTCGAAGAAAACGTTTTATGGACGCCGAGGAAGCAGTGGCTGCGTTTCAAAATGCCGTCGAAGAGACCTCTTTCGTCTAGTTGTCGTATTCTCTGTGGTTCCATCGGATGCAGCGATGTATTGATGTAAATGGACAGTATTTTGAAAAGATATAATAAAACTAATAACTTGCTAGTTTGTTCAGTTTTTGATTTTCTAAGAAATTTCAGTGTCACCCTCGTACACACAAAGTTTCAATTTGATGCGACAGTTAAAAGTAGGTTGCAACTTAAACTTATAAAAGCGTGTTATAACAATTTGCCAGAAATGTTTGTCCGCGAATTACTTTTAAGCGGCTGCACCTATTTGGCTAATTCTCTTTCTGTTGTATTTTTATTTTCAGGATAAGGTTGGTGTGAAAAAAAAACGTACGGAAAAGTGGAAAAAGAACATTGGCCATTTCCCATACATTTCAAAACCTGATAATGAAATTTTATGTGTAGTTATAAGGTATAGTAGAAACACTACCCGAAAGTTTAGAAAATAATGTCATTTTTACAATTGAAACGCTACAAAGTCCAAAAAATATTAATGTTAGTACTTAGGTTAGGATTTGCCGTTATAAATAAATAAATGTGCTGCGAAGTTTAGTCTAAATAGTAATACTTACTTAATATAACATAATTATATATGTTCTAAAACGTCTTTTTTACTTTGTGAATTCCTTAAAACCAGCTGCCCTTATGTCACTGCTTAGACTCACGATGATTGTCACTATAAATTAAGTATCCAGCATTAAATGTCAAACGGCAAAAAATCCGTTTCAATCGTCCTAACTCAATTACATAAAGCATGATTCATTCATTTAATTATTCATTTATTTTTAATTAATCTGCATTATACATGGACTAAAACAGAAATACTTTGTGAGTAAATAAAACGTTAAATTATGTATGAAACTCAGAGAAAAAGAATTGAATAAAGTCAAGTTGTAAAAAAGGGTAATTGGGATGCGTTCAAAACATGCTAATATGTTTACCCTTGACGTAGAATGAGCACAAAGAAAAATAAAAAATAAAAATATCCTTCGTTTCTTTTAACATTGTGACAAGCGTTATTAATATACAATTTAATTGACTGTATTTTAAGATTTATTTCATTTTTATACATAGTCAGGTGAAAAATGGGCATCCTTCTAAAGAAGGATGCCCATTTAAAGTTTTAACATCTAAGAAAAAAAAAATGTGACTTAAAGTAGGTAGGGAGGTAGGGTAGGTAGGGAGGTGTTAAATGGTCAAAACGTGGAGGATAACAGCCAACAATACCAAATCATTAAATGTCACATTCACTAAGAGGAAGGATACCTGCCCACCAGTACAGTTAAATAGAATACAAGTGCCTTAAGGTGAACAGGTCAAATACCTTGGTTTATACCTCGACACGACGACTTACTTGGAAGAACACATTTTCACACAAAAAACAAACACACAACAAAACGAAAGCAACTTGGACTGACACTAAGAAAGTCCTATTGGATAATTGGTCAAAAGGCGCAATTACACGGAAAATAAAAATCTCTTAAACAAAGCTTAAAACAAGCCTATATGGACGTGTGCCATTCAGCTATGGGGAACAGCATCACACTCTAACATAGAGATAATACAGGGATACCAGAACAAGCTTCTAAGAACAATCACAAAAGCCCCATGGTTTGTACCAAATGAAGCATGATCTGAAAATGCAGACAGTCAAAGAGGAAATAAAAAAGCTATATCAAGTCATTTATAGAATAACTCGCCACACAAATAACCTGGCAAAACCACCTAATGGATAAAAAGGAATATTAACCTGCTCAAACACAAAATTCCAAAGGATTTCATCAGATGAACTTAGCTTGATGGTGTATATGCAAAAGGATGTGTTACAGGACGCATACCAAGCAAGTCATAAAAATGACTAAATGACCTATTACATAGACAGATTTGCAAGGAAAAGGAGACAAAAAAAAAACTCACATGACAGAAGACCGGGACCATGACCGGGGTACTTTTCATCCTGGATCGCAGACAAAGTCGCGGGCAACAGCTGGTTTATGATCAATTTAGATGCATTCTATAAAAAAAAAAAGATGTATGAAAACGTAATGTTTAAAAACAACGATTAAGTACTTATTTGTAACTTGATAGTGTGAGTTATGTTTCTGCTAAAACAATATTACAGATATTGTTGTTTCTAATACAGAACAATCATGAAAATGTCACTTTCGCTGTGAAAATGTGTGAAATGCAATTCGCTTAAACTTCAGTTTAGGTAAATATTTTGAAAAAAAAAAATAGTGTCAACTTAAGTCCATTAGAGGGCGCTATTTTCAATTTAATGTGACGTCATAGTTGATATAGTCTATGTATAACGGGCGGACGATCAAGACGCTTCCAACAATACCTATTTGTAAAATTATGTTAAGTAGTTTAGAAGTTATGAGGGAACAGGTGAACAAACAAACATACATAACCACATACATTCAAACATTCATACATCATAACCCTTCTTTTGCTGTGCAGTAGGCAAAAACAAACAATGTACTTACAACCAACAAGTAGGTCTGGCAGAGAGGGACCACTACAGTGCAGTCAGCCGCTTGGTCATGGGTCCTGCATAGAACCCCCTATGTTCCAGCTCAATTCAGCTTAAAATGTTCTGCCAATTGTTGCTGCATGCAAACTCTCCGTATTACAGCTGCCCTCAATCGCTGCAAGTAATTAATTAAATAAGATTAGAAAAATAGATGAAATTAATCATTTAAAAGGCATTCTAATCACTAGCATCTGCTTTAACACTAACTGCCCATGAAGCAAATAGTAGCTAGAGCATTGGTATACTATGGTGTTACTAATGTACACCATATAGCAATGCTCTACACACAACCATCTTCTATTTTTGAAACTTACACACATAGTTACATATACAAAGATCTTAAAGAATTAACTTGTGTGCAATGTAATAAAACAAACATACAAATGATAAACTATTAAACAAGTAGCATTTTAGTGTAAGCTTGTATTGTAATGAAGGTTTGTCAAAATAAAAGTTATATCCCATAAAAAATAAAGTAAATATGTATTATGTACATATTTTATGTATTTTTTAGATAAGCCTAGCTTTAGTGTTGTCAGAAGTTATTACATATAGGGTGGTTATTACCAGCTTTAAAAAAAAATTGTCCTAACCCAGGTCAAGGTCCATCTGAGTGCCAAATTTCATCCAAACCCGTTCAGCCATAAAGATGTGAAAAGTTAACAGAGTTACTTGCACATTAATTAATTAGTATGGATGTTGTAAGGGTGTCCAAACAACAGCACAGTAAGCAGACACAGTACACATCAGTGTCTGCTTGCTGTTGCTGTTGTTGCTGAAATTAATTCAGTGTCACATACCTGCTACATCCATCACTGTACAGGTTTTCTCTGTAGACCACATTGGTTCAATACTGGATGATGTGCACTACAACAAATAAACTAAAACATAACTACATTAGAAGTGAGATTTATAACTCTTGCTGTCTACCACCGTCTAAAATAAGAACATGTCAAGGGATTGTCATTAGGATACCAAGAAGCATTATGGACCCAACAAATGTTGATTATTATTCTATTCACAGCCCGACCTACCCATTTTAAGAATAGTTGATGTGCAGCGCCTTTCATTTTGAGAATTCAACAACGTTCATTGCAATATTTATTTTTTCAAGCAAACAAAATGTTTGAAACTTACGAAGCAGTGGATTAGGAATGTTCTTTAAAAACATTCGAAATGTGATAGAAATTGTGAGACGCTATTGGGATGCAAGCATGCACTGCTAATCTACATACATAGAAACTGACTATATTTGAATAATGAAATTTAGACTGAGGCGACCAATAGCTCTGCGGTGGCTACACTTTAAACTAGTAAATGCAAATGTAATGATTAATGAATAAAGTTACTGATAAATAAGTACTTACGAAAGATCCAGGGCTTGTGCGCTGAGCTGAGCAGTGGGCTTACGTGACCGCAGCATGACGCTGTGGCGAGGTACAACTCTAGTAGCACCGCTTCACCTCCTGTTTTGGAACTATCGGTCTGCGGGTCGTCTTTTCTAGGTTGAAAGCATCTAAACACGAAGCAAAGCTGAAAACATTCGGCTTATTTTTACATGCTCTAAATACCTAGTAGGCATTTTGTTGCTATTGCTAAAAGTAAGACGAAAACATTCATTGCACATGCACAGCACACGGCTAAGTCAGCAAATGCATGAAGATTGCCTGTTAATTCACAAGAATAAAGGTACGCGTTTGTTGGCTTAAAAATAGCTCAAAATCAACATGTGCCCTTAATATTAAGCTGTTAATTATTGCTGCCATGACGCATGCCGGTGGCAAATAGATTCAAGCAAGAACTTGTGGATCACAAAATGGTGAAGCAAGGCAAATTAACACGTCGTAGTTAAAACCATTCGCAAATTCGCAAGCACTATAACCAAAACCCAAGACGCATACCACATAGTGTGAACTGAGTAAAATTGAGTAATTAGAGCAAAGCTTACGTTACCACTTTAAAAATTCAGAGCAGCCAGAAACATATATAACAGCGCTTGCCGTGCTGATGCTATTGACTTCAAAACCGCTACGATGATGAAGAATATTCTAGATTCACTTTATTCTCGGGCCCGATTTCGCATTCGGACATTTCGGGCTGTGTGTGACACAAACTCAAAGAGTACTATAGGCTTGTGTAGTACATGAACTAAGTACTATTAGGAATTCATTCATGACACTGTACTAGAATGAACTATTCTCTAAGCTTATTAGTACTTCGGTCATTTAGTACTTCAGTACTTCGTTTTGATCACGTTCCGTCCGATCGGTCGCTCGGACTTGGATCCACAGACTATGTATGTGCTTGTACTAAGATCCCGGTCACGACGGATCGAGCGGGAATTATCGGCCGTTGGGGAGTGAAGCGACGACGACGCGCGACGGCGCGGCGGCGGACGAACACGGACGACGGACGGGTGGCCGCGAGTTCGCGCCATTGCGCTCCAAGCCCTCCATTGCGGCGACACTTAACTAACGCAACCGAACTTTAACGAACGCCTGGCGACGGAAGTGGACGGAACGAGCGAGACGCACTCTTTACTCGGTGCACTCTGATCTTACTCAAACATACAACTTCATATCTGATTTGCCAAGTTGTTTAGATCATAATCATGATAACATTTTAATCTATTTTGATTTACATCTTTTGAAAAATATATGCGAGGTTGCCGAGTTTTCGAATTAATTTCTGATTTCTCTACTAAATTATTTTTAAAATACTTTCTAGTGAGTGTTCATTTTGAATTTAGTACACTCTTCTTCTTCTTCTTCATTCTCTTCAAAATAGATATATATATATATATATATATATGTATGCTGCCATTCGCATACTATAATATTAAAATGTTACTATTTATAATTATTAGATTCTGCCAGCGACATCGTGAAGTTGTAAAAATTTGCATATAAAATATTTCTGTGTGATACCATACAAGCACTCGTAAAACTCTTCATTCGACAGTGAACTAAATGTACTAATAGTACTAGTAGACCGAACTAGTACGTTTCACAAATTGTACTAGATCGGAGCGCTCCGTTCATTGAACGAGCAAGAACAAGTCTAGAGTACTATAAACTGCGGATCTACGGGTGCATTCCGAATTTCCGAGAAAAGAATAAAACTACTCTCTCTACCGAGGGTGCATTCCGAGTTATACTACAATCGCTGACAGCGCTCACATCGACAATTTGCGTTCCGATTTAGGTATCACGATTATGACAGCTGAGAGCACAGAACATTAATACTCTATTCTGTTCTATTTTTATGTTATGGCAAGCAAAGCCGATACAAAAGCCCAACAAAAAGAAAAGATAAAAATTACATGAATAATTATAATTATTAGAACATTTATTTATACATAAGTACATCATCCACACACAAAATAATTAGGGAAATAAATCATAACTTTATATGATTGTGGCGGATGAAAATCATCGGCGCCACAAGCAGGTCAGGAGAGGGATATGTTAAAAGGGAGGGGAAATTAATCAGTAGGGGGATCTTAAATTTTGGGAGACGCTTATACAAATCTAGAGGGGGGGTGTTGTTAGAGCATTCGAAAAATATGTGATCCAGGGTGCCCTCTTCCAACCCGCACTCGCAGAGAGAGGAGTCACGAACATGGATTTTATTTAAAAAGACAGGAGAGCAACAAAAACCTAGGCGGATTCTACAGAGAACAGAAATTATAGTTTTCGATACTTTTTTGTGAGCGAAAAACCACGGTTTTGGTTTGATGGTCGGTTGCACAGCATAATAAAAAACTGCCTTTCTTTTTGCTTGACATATTCCACTGTTCCTGCCAGGAACACTGCAGGGTCTGTCTTGGAAGAGACAATAAGTCGTAACCCTGGTAAGAATTGTACGAGAGATCATACTACTTTACTCTTTGGATCTGACGCTAAAGATGAACATGCATCTTTGGCCAGAGCATCAACACATTCGTTACCCTTAATGCCACAATGGCTAGGGATCCAAACTAACTGAACATTCTATATTGGAGGCTGAGAGCTGTCAACAATTTTATTCGCTCACAGTGATATTGATGAGGGCATGGTCGGCGTTATCGCTAAATGGCGCATGTCATGACGTCGTCTATGACGATTCACGGGACATCGTTATCGCGCTCAAGCTATCTCGGAACGGGGGTGTTAGCGCGCTATGTTATTTGATGAGTTGCGAATCTGGTGAGTTGAGAATCTGGTAAGTTGAGAATCTGGTGAGTTGAGATTCTGGTGACATGCTACTAAGCGCTCAGGATGCGGCCTACAATAACAGACGACCCCACAGACTATTGACATGACAATTTGAAACTGACGTTCCATTTTCCGTTTCAAGTTTTCAATACCGTTTTTTATTATCTTTGTATAAGGGCCTTAATGTTCGCCTTGCCTTCTGTCCCCCTTAAGGCACTATTACTATCAGCCCCTGTCAACTTTGTATGGAAGTGAACATTTTGGAGGCTATAACAGTGTTGAATTCGATGCTCGGGTCAGGATGAGGGCTGCTGACTCCTCTTCCCATTCAGTTTCAGGATTTGTATGTATTCAATGAATGGTTTATTGATTTACGCAGAAAGACATTTAATGACGAGAATATTACAATTTAACAGAGAAATAAGGAAAAATAATATTTTTATGGCTGCCTATGCTGCTAGTCGGCGAGGCCGCCGTCTGGTGGCAGGGCGTGAAGTCGTCGATAACGTCGTGGTCCGACGCGCTGCAACGCTTTCGAGGGATGTACGGAGTGCCGCGACCGGGTTTTTTTTTTTTTTTTTTTATTCTTTTTTTTTTTGGACTTTTATACTACATGTATATGTCAGTCCGATTAATTCATAGTCAATAAATCACTAGTTTAACTTATGATGATAAAAGTTTAAACAAAAGACAAGCACCTTCACTGTTAGGGTTTGAGAGTACAGAATTCATAATTCCAACCTGCAATTTGTTCAGATCTAATTTGTTAAATAATTCCACTCTCTCTGCTTGAAATTGAACACATTCCATCAACAAATGGTATACATCATCTATCACTCCACAAGTATCACATTTAGGGGAAGAAACCTTTCCCATTAAAAAGGCAAAATTGTTTGATGGAATATGTCCAGTTCTGATTTTGTGCGCTATAATAATCAGCTTCCTACTTAACTGACTATATGTCCACCAAGGTATACGAGGAGGCTGACATTGAATAGTTTTATACCATATGCCCTTTTCCAAAGATCTCTGATTGAAATATTCCTTCCACAAATCATAACACTGGTCCTTATATCTCATTAATATTTCAGAATAATATGGTTTCACATAAATTTCTTGTCCTTCTGTACTTCCAATTTTCGCCAATCTATCTGCCTCCTCATTACCACGTATCCCAATGTGTGAAGGAACCCACTGCAACCTCAGATCCACTCCTTTCTCCGCTAATTGGTTTATTTTAGAGAGTATCTCGTAAGCTATCGGTGTACCTCTGCGACCAGAGGCGCATCGAGCGATATGATATAAAGCACTCTTACTGTCTGAACATATAACAGCTTTAGTATCATCAATTGTTTGGATATATGACAGTGCTTCTGAGATCGCAATCAGCTCTAACGACATGATACACACATTTCCAATAATTTTGAAATATCCATTAGCGTTTTCTTTAGAGCTAGTATAAAATGAAGCTCCCCTACCTTTCTTGCTCATGGATCCATCTGTGTAAATTACTACCCTACCAGTATATTTTTCGATTAATTCTTTAATCACATCGTGTTTCAACCGATTTAATTCGTAAGAGTCTTTAGCTCGATGCATTGTCTCTAAACCAACCGAAATTATATTATTCACATCAATGTAAGTGACCCATGTTGTTAAGGTATACATCTCCAATGGAGAGGACGAGGCTACTTGAACATCCTCAATTTCATTTAAAATAATAACAAGTAATGGAATCTTTTTGCGTGTCCAATAACTGTTGGCAATATACGTATTTAGTTCTTTTAATAATTTAATCGTTACATTGTTCGTCCAAGATAAGGATTTTAAACAATATTTGTAGGCTAGGAATGTTCTTCTAATGTGTAATGGCGGAATACATAGCTCACTCTCCATGGTGTGAATCGGCGTAGACTTTATAAACCCACCTATAATTCTCAGTGCTTGATTCTGTATTTTCTGCAATTTATATAAATGTGAATTCGCACTGTTGTCATAAATAAAACAACTGTAGTCTATACGACTTCTGATAATCGCTATATATATTCTGCGTAAATGTTTGGGGTGTATACCCCAAGAAGTACCTGCCAGAACCTTGAGTATATTTAAGTGTTTCTGTGACTTTCTGACTACCTCATTTATATGACTTCCCCATCGCAGCGATCTGTCTAGCCATAGCCCCAGGTATTTATAACTATCCACTAACTCTAAGGCATGATTGTTTATTTTTAATGTGATATTTAGTCTCCTAAATCCCCTGCTAAAAATACACAGTTTCGATTTACTATTCGACAAACACAATCCTAATTCACTCAGACAGGACGAAAAGGTATCCAATGATTCTTGTAATTTAGTTGTACTATCTGAAAGATTTTTATCTGTACTATACAAAACAAAATCATCAGCGTACTGACACATATGTACATTGTTGATTTTTGAGAATAATTTAAATGTTACCACGTTAAATAATAATGGTGAAATAGGGTCACCCTGTGCTAATCCTACACTTGTATATCTAGTCATAGTGTCACTTTCATTAAACTCATCAATGATTTTAAGATGTCTTTCATTCAAAAAAGCCCACAAATATGAACATAATTTGTTACCAATCCCGATTTCATTTAATATCGATAGCATTTTACTAACTAATACATTGTTGTAGGCACTTTCAACATCTATAAAAGACGCAACTGTTGCATAACCGTTCGAGAAACCTAACTGAATTTGTGTGGTCAATCTCGTTAAACAGTCTTGGCATGATTGCCCTCTTCTAAAACCCGATGTATATGGAGACAGAATATTGTTTTTCTCTATGAACCATTCAATGCGTTTTGTCAGTATGGAGTGTAAAATCTTACACAAGCATGATATTAAGCAGATAGGCCTTAATTTTGGGTTACCATCTGAATGTGTGGTTGGTTTAGGAATAGGCATCAGTACTATGTCACGCCACTGTACAGGTACCAGACTAGTATTCAAAATAGCATTATACAAATTAATCAAAAATATTTTTCCAATGGTTGGTAAATTAAATATCATTGAATAGGAAACTCCGTCCTCACCAGGAGCTGTATCCTTAGTTTTTAGCGAATTACATAGTTCATGTAATGTTACCGGCATTTCCAACTGTGTGTTTGACGAATTAAATGTTGGTTTTTCATAGCACACATAATCAGGAGCTAAACCACAGATTAGGGAGACTTTTTGGTCCCTTGACGGGTATGATTTAGTTGAGCTACATCCCTTCAACCATCGCATTCGATTCCACATTTCTGAGACCGTTGTTGACTCATCAATGCCTGTGTAAAAATTACGGCGCTCATTTGTTCTGGCTTTACTAATAGCTTTCTTAGCGATTATTGACTTTTCTTCAAGAATATTTAAGTTAAAGGGGGTAGGATTTGACCTAAAATTACTTAGTGCTAACCTTCTTTCAGCTACCAATTTAGAGAGTGTTTCAGCCCTATTTTTTATTAATTAATGTTACTTGATGAGTGAAAATGTAGAATTTTGTGACTCAAGTGGAAGTGAGACAATAGGAGATGATTTTGAGTTGGAGAGAGAGCAACAAGTTAATTTAATGATGGAGAAGGAGAAAAATACGGATTTAAATAGAGAGCAACAAGTAATACCGGAGAAGAGAGGCAGACAGGAGGATGATGAAGAAACAATTGAAGGTGATGATGGATTCATAACAATAAAGCGTGGGAGTAAACGACCAGCACGAAGAAATTCAAAAAATTATGAAGAATTAGAATTGAGATTTTCGAATACTAATATGTATCCCAAGGAACATATTGTGTGTATTACGGCCAAAGAAACACTACCAAGGCAGTTTGGGATGGCAAAACTTTTGAGATCTCATAATATAGGAAATATAATTAAACTGGTGTACAAAAACCCTTATAGGGCTTTAGTATATTTTGACAACAAAGAAAATGCAGTAAAGATGTTAAATTGTGAGAAAATATTAGGTAACTTGGAGTGTAATGTTAATATAGTAGGTGAATCATCGTTATGCTATGGCATACTTCGGCAGGTGGACTTAGAAATGGAAGATAAAGAAATATTAGAAAACCTTAAATGTGATTTCGAGATTGTATCTGCAAAACGACTAAAAAGACAGGATAGCGATGGTAAATGGGTAAACTCTGAAACAATCCGCCTATGTTTTAAAAATTACAACTTACCCTCATTTGTATATGGTTTTGGGTGCAGATTCCATGTTGAACCCTACATCTTCCCTGTGTCCCAATGTTCAGTATGTTGGCGATACGGACACCTTTCAAGGACATGTCCTTCAAAAAAAGTCATATGCCCTAAGTGTGGAAATAATCACGCTAACTGTGAAACAACGATTTTTAAATGTATAAACTGCAAAGGTCCACACATGGCAATGAATAAAAAATGTCCTATTTTTTTGAAAGAAAAAGAAATAAGAACAATTATGTCGGAAAAGAACTGCAGTTATCGGGAAGGATTAGAAATATATAAAGTCAAAGGAAAAATGCAGGAAAATAATACAACACATAATATGGAAATGATAAAGAATAATGAAACAGACAAACAATTTTCGCAAAGAGAGTACACTCAGGAAACAGGATCAAGCAGAACATATAGAGAAGTGGTTGTTACAGAAGCCGTTATACATGAAGAAATGATATTATCTGAAGAATCTGAAGTAGATGACAGTCAGAATCTACATAATAAAACTAATATACACTCTGAAAAATCAAAAGAGAAGAAATCACGTAGTAATAAAACAAAAGGAGGATCCTCCGGACAGGAAAATTCACAAGAAGATATTAGTGAGATTGAAAACACTAACAACAAAGGTGATAAACAAAGGGAATCAGGTGAACGAAAAGACTTCTTTTATGAACTGTATCAGAAAATTAAGGATGTATGTATGTCGAGAAATAGCTTGTCTAATAAGTTAGGATTAATTATCAAAACAGTTGTTCGGGATTGCATTGTACTGTGTTTAGAAATGATAAATGGTAAAGATATTTTAACTCAATTAATTTCGTTATCCACTAATGGATAATCGTAATAACAGTGCCTATTTTTTAAACATATTGCAGTGGAATGCTCAGAGTTTGAGACCTAAAATTCCAGAATTTCAAGCGTTATTGAGTCAGGAGAATATTCATATTGCTTTAATATCAGAGACTTGGTTGGAACCCGATTCATCATTAAATATAAGTAGCTATAATATATTTAGGAATGACAGAAGCGATTCATATGGGGGAGTCGCTATCATAATACATAAGTCAATTAGAGTACAGTTAGAAACTTTAAATACTAGTAACTCAGGAATAGAAATAAGATGTGTTAAACTTTTAAATTGTAAGGAGATTAAGAATGTTATCTTGATATATTGCCCTTCTTCGGTGCATACTATTCAGTCTGACTGGGACTTAATTTTCACAAAATTTGGTAGTAAATGTTTAATCGCTGGCGATTTCAACGCACATCACTATAATTGGTCATGTAAATCAGATACAAGAGGTACGATGGTTTTTGATGCTGCTTTGGATACGGGATACATCTCGCTTAACAAAGGGATAGGTGAGCACACGCGAATTAAAATGGTTAATGGTTATTTACAAAAAACGTCCCCTGACATTACATTTGTTTCAACGGACTTAGCGTGTAAGTTTGAGTGGCATATATTGAGTGAAAATCTGGGCAGTGATCATAAGTGCATTAAAATTAAAAGTAATTATAGGGAAGCTTCATACGTAATGAAAAAACGTAAATATAAATCGGCCAACTGGGAGAAATATACCAAAACGTTAGAAGAAGTCATGTTAACATATTGTGAAGAACTGGATGCTCAACGAAATTATGATTACTTCATTAACATTATAAATAGTGTGGCCGCGACCGGGTTATAAAATCTTTCGTGACATTTTCGGTACCGAACAAAACAATGAGCGGGCTGACGTATTTATAAGCAAAGTGCGCGCTTCAATAGCAAAGTTACCCTATGATGTGCCGCAAGTAATGATGCTAGATGTGATTTATGGATTATTAGATCGTAGAATTAGGAAACGAGTGTCTCGCGACGCGGTGCACGAGCTGGATCAGCTGATAGCGAAGGCCAGGTTAGTCGAGGAGTCGTTGGCGGAGGTAAGTGTTTCTACCCATTGTTATAGAATTGGCGACAACGTAAACAATAACCCTTCCGTCGCCGCGCGGGAAAGTTCGAACACAAATGTTAACCCTACGAATGCCACAGATGACCCGCGTAAGTCGAGTACTAATAAAAGTGTTGTTAGGCCGTCCGACTCGCACGCACTAAACATGGAAAATAATAACAATAGGGATGGGCAAAGGCGTGTTAGACCACAGTGTACTTATTGTAGATTTTTCGGTCATACGGTAGACGAGTGCCGTAATAAGGAGAAGAAGGATGGAAAGGTCACTGACCCTTCTAATAAGTCGAGAAAAATAACCGAATTGCGTTGTTACGGATGTGGTCAGCTGGGAGTGGTGCGCTCAAAATGCAGTAACTGCAAAGGTGCGTCGACTTCAAGCAAGTCGGATTTTTGTAGCGCTCAAGTAGCCGATAGTGACGATCCGCGGCCGCTGGTGGAAATCCAGGTCGTGAACCGCAAGGGGGTAGCCATCTTAGACACGGGGGCGACGCATTCCATCGCGGGCCCCATGTTATACGACTTACTTTTTAGGGCTGGCGTTGTTTTTAAGAAAAGGTTACGTACTATAGGGCTTGCCGACGGATCACAACAGATGGGCACTGTACTTGAGTGTGATACTGACGTTATATTAGAAAACCACGTTATACCTGTCACTTTTATAGTTTTACCGGACGCGCGAACTCGGACATTGCTAGGTAGAGACTTTATCATGAAAGCATGTATCCTGTTGGACTTACCACAGAGTAGCTGGTGTTTTAACGACGACCCGGAACACTGGGATCCGTTTGTCACCAGCTTTAACTTACCTACTGGCGGCCAGATGGAGCTGGTGAAGGTAGAAGCATCAAACCTTGGGCTGAGGGATGATGAAGGCACCAAGTTAACAGCGGATCAGAGGATCCAACTGAACGCGTTTCTGATGAAGAGGTCTGACCGCTTTGCAAAGGGCGGGCCACCAACGGAATACGCCAACCACCAACGGAATACGCCAACCACCGGTTGAAGATAGACCCGCAGCAGGAAACCATCGCCTCACCGCCTTACCGGATGTCTCCCAGTAAGAGAGCGATGTTGGAGCAAGAGTTGCAGAAGTTACTAGACACTGACGTGATCGAAGAATGCGAATCTCCTTGGGCT
This sequence comes from Dasypolia templi, assembly GCA_963555695.1. Taxonomy (NCBI): domain Eukaryota; kingdom Metazoa; phylum Arthropoda; class Insecta; order Lepidoptera; family Noctuidae; genus Dasypolia; species Dasypolia templi. The sequence continues at coordinate 4,693,166 of OY743163.1, read as the reverse complement.
GCCAACGTGGTCCTCGTGACGAAAAAGGATGGAGGGGTTCGGCTATGTGTAGATTACAGGAAGCTGAATGTTGTAACCGAGCCCGATCGCTACCCACTTACACGCATCGAAGACGTTCTCCAGGCAGCTAAGAACACCAGTTTCATGACAACCTGTGACCTCCGATCAGGGTACTTTCAAATTGCTGTGGAGCCGACTGACCGCGATAAGACTGCGTTTGTGAGCCCACTCGGTTGTTTTAGGTTTAAAAGGATGCCAATGGGATTGAGGAATTCAGGAGCGACTTTCCAACGGCTTATGGACCGATTCAGATCCGGCAAAGAACTGGCCGATGTTTGCATGCTAACATATTTAGATGACGTCATTGTCCTATCGGAGTCGTTCCCCAAGCACCTGGAAGACTTGAACGCTGTTTTCGACCGGTTTGAGATGTACAACCTGCGAGTGAACCGCGAAAAGAGTTGCTTTGCTCGCGAGTCTGTTAAGTTTCTGGGCCACGTGATCGTACCAGGTGGGGTGAAGGCAGACCCCGATAAGACGGCAGCTATCGCAAATATGTCCCCTCCTGAGAACGCGAAGCACGTGAAGACCTTTCTGCAAACGTCAAGTTGGTTCCGGAGCTTTATTCCCAATTATGCCGATGTTGCCAAACCTCTGACGGATCTTCTACAAAAAGACAGCAAATGGACCTGGACCTCGAAGCAACAAGATGCCTTCGATCTCATTAAGGAAAAGTTGATCAGTGCCCCGATACTGCGCCAAGCCGACGAATCGATGCCGTTTACATTGAGGACCGACAGCAGCGGTTACTGTCTCGGAGCAGTACTGATGCAGGGGGAGGGTCCCGAGGAAAGACCAGTAGAATACGCCAGCCGTTTGCTGATTAGTGCGGAGAGAAACTATAACACAACGGAAAGAGAAGCGCTTGCAGTTGTATGGGCAGTTACCAAGTTCCGCGCGTACATCGAAGGTTCAGAGGTTGTGATAAAGAGCGACCACCAACCTCTGCGATGGCTGATGACGGTAAAGTCACCAAGCGGTCGGTTAGCTAGGTGGGCCCTTACTCTCCAGGAGTACAATCTCCGTATGGAATATACACCCGGTAGGTCGAACGTCATCGCTGACACTCTTTCACGACCGCCTTGCGCAGAAGAAACGAATTTTGAAATCCGCTATGCCGAAGTCGATTTCCCGTCAAGAAGCCCCAAGGATGTCCGTGAAAACCAACTCAAAGGCCCTGACGTGAAAAAGATCGACGATCCGTTCAGGGGGAGGAGTTGGTCCGACCGTGGATTCATTATGTCGGACGGCATTTTATACAGATATGGCCCCGACGAGTGTGAGGAAGAGACAGGTCGTCTCGTTGTACCGGAGCACGAACGCGATAAAGTCATGGCAGAATATCACGACGCACCGACAGCTGGCCATTGCGGAGTGGAGCGCACACTAGATCGAGTGAGGTCGAAATATTACTGGCCTGGTATGCGTCAATACATCGTTAGATACCTGAAGAAGTGTGTAGAATGTCAGAGGTACAAAGCCGATAACAGGAAGCCGGCTGGACTTCTGCAGACCCCCGCAACCAATCGCCGCTTTGAAGTCATCGCGGTGGACCTTTTCGGCTTATTGCCGGAGACCGCCGATAAGAACAAGTGGATACTTATCGTAGAAGACACGTGCTCTCGATGGGTAGAGTTGTTTGCTCTACAAGATGCTACCAGCTTGAACTGTTCCAAGATCTTGATCTCAGAGATTTTCCTGAGATATGGAGTGCCAAGATGGATCTTGAGTGATAATGGTGTACAGTTCATAAGTGAAATAATGCAGCAGGCTTTCAATTCATTTGGCATTACTCAGTCGCTGTCGCCTGTGTATCACCCGCAAGCGAACCCAGTAGAAAGGAAAAACCGTGATCTGAAACCACAACTTGCTATTCTGGTGGGGAAAGATCACAACACATGGGACGCTCACTTACCCGCGATACGTTTCGCGATTAACTCTGCAGTGACCAGCAGCACCGGATTTTCACCGGCTTACCTGACGTTCGGGCGAGAGATGCGTGCGCCGGGCGACGTCATAGCTGATATGCGCACCATCGTGCAGAGTGACAACGTCGTGACGAGCCTTTCCCCTTACCTTCAGAGGATGTCAACAGTACTATTTGAAGCTAGGGAAGTGCATGAAAAGGCTCAAGCGAATCAAAAACGTTATGCCGATGAGGGTCGCAGCCCTGCACCTGTTTACTCAATTGGTGATTTGGTCCTTTTGAAGACACAAGGGAGTAACGACACGACCCGCGGACAAACGCCGAAGTTCATACCACGACGGGACGGACCTTACCGTATTAAGGAACCCGCTAGCTCCACCAGCGTAGGCGCGGTAGACCTAAGCGTTATCTTGACTGACTCAGACGCGTGGTCGCATGTCTAAGTCAGAGGGGGAGGATGTAACATGGCCTTAACATTTGTGTATGAACTAGCCTTAAGCGTTGCGGCGGGAGACGACACCCCCGCCCGCGACCTCTCACCCCCGCCAACGGACAGTGGACGATACATCGCGAGCCCGTACGCCACGATCGCGATCCGCTCGTGAAAACGTCGATTGTTTTTTATGTTTACCTGTTTGTGCCCTTGTTACTGTGTTTGCTAATCAATATACCTTTTTACTGTTAAACGCGCATTTCAAATCATTGAAATAGACCCATCACACACCCTGAGTAAATACTCCTCTACAAGCTGAATTTATTATGGTTATTTGACGCGAAACCACTAATATCTTTACTATTCTTTTCAATTAACGAAACAAATTCTTTTTCAGCCCCAACAAAATTTTACCGTTATCTGACATTATTTCGACTGGTTTACCCCTACGTGATATGAAACGTTTTAATGCGAGTATGTAATCCTTTGTTGAAAGACTTGTAACTAATTCGAGATGAATGGAACGTGTACATAAACAAACAAATAAACATATGTAACCTTTAATTAGGTTAGCCCCCCTGCCCCTACGGTTCAAAATCATCACTGGCCCCGCGTAGTCAACGCCGCAACGCATAAAAGGGAAGCCGGGTTCCAGGCGTTCAGCCGGCAAATTACCCATGATAGGCTGTATGGTCTTCCCTTTGAAGCGTGTGCACGTGACGCAGTCGTGTACCGTTTTCCTTGCTAGGTTTCGCCCTCCGAGCGGCCACCAAGCCTCACGCACACAAGCTAGCAGGAGCTGAGGTCCACCATGCAACAATTGTTTATGTTCATGTGAAAACAACAACACTGTGAATCTATGCTTACTACACAATAGCACTGGATGTTTTTTTATTATTATCGAAGTAAGACGCGTTACTAATCTTCCGCCAACGCGTATTAATTTAAATTCATCAAGAAAAACGTTTAAGCCTATTATTCTTTTAGATTTTACCACCGATCGCTTAGATAAGTCATTATGTTCGTTGTTAAATAATTGCGTTTGCGCGATCCGTGCTAGCATTACAACTGAGGCGTCTAACTCATCGACAGATAACGAACCGGTTTTGCGATTTTGTTTACTTGTACGCGTGTTACCTATAAAACGTAGTACATAGGCTGTCGCTCGCCGTAACAGATTAAAGGTGGAGAATCTATTAAAATCTATTAGAACAGCATTATTATTAGAATTACTACACACCATACTAACATTTTGTGTTTTTACATCGGGCAATTGATCTTTTCCTATGAAAATATCGCTTGAATATTCGAATTTTTGTTGTTGTAAAAAGGCTGGGCCATGCCACCACATATTATTGCTTTGAAGCTCGCTTAGAGGAAGACCTCTCGATACAATATCGGCCGGATTATCTTTACCGTTAATATGTAACCAAATTGCATCACCTGTAAGCTCGTTTATTTGTGACACACGATTCTGAACAAACGTTTTTAAACTATGCCATTATATTCTGATCCAGCCCATGACTATGGTGGAATCAGTCCAGAAAAACACTTTAGTGAATGTCAGTCTTATCGAACTTATAATTTTGTGATATAACCGTGCGCCTAGTAAAGCGCCGCATAACTCGAGTCGAGGAATGGTGCATACAGTTTTGACTGGCGCGACCTTGCTCTTGGCACATAACAACTTCGTCGCTATAGATGAGTCGTCTGTTTAAGTGCGTACGTATGCGCAGTACGCGTCTTGTGACGCGTCAGTGAAAATATGTAACTCACTATTATCAGTACATTCACTCATGACGTAACGAGGGACACGAATACTGCCTAATGAGGACAAGTCTTGAAGGAATCGGTTCCACAAGCATTCGATATCGTTAGGTACCGAATCATCCCAATCGATTTTGCATAGCCACAACTTTCTAAGCAGTATTTTTGCTATAATTACTGTCGTCGACAAAAGACCTAGCGGGTCATAGATTTGTGAAATAACCGACATCATTCTTCGCTTTGTAACATTATTCGATTTACTTTCTAAGTTGGTGGAAAAATAAAGTTCGTCTTTATCGACTTGCCAAACTAAACCGAGAGTTTTATTTTGGCAATGTTCTCCGACAGCCAACTCTTTAGATGCTTATTTTACGTCATAACTGAATGTCCACTTCCGCAAAGGAAAGCAGGCCTATTTAAGAACCTCCAACGTCTTTTCGCATGTTTTTAACAAAACTTGTGGATTGAACAGAACATCACCAGTAATTAAATCATCGACAAATAAATCTTCGTTTAGGACCTTAGCAATAACTTCATCTTACAACGACGTAAACAACGCATACTTAGGTATGGAGCCGACGCGGTTCCGTACGTAACTGTGTTGAGTCGGTATATACCTAATTCATCGGATGCATTTTCTCGCCATAAAATTAACTGAAGGTTGCGCTGATCGTGGTGCAACAGTACTTGCCGGTACATCTTCTCCACGTCAGCGCAGGCTACATACCTATACTGCCGAAAACGAAGAAGAATAGAAAGAACATTATTATTATGCCTTTTATTTATTTTTATCCTTATTTTGCTATATTTTTAAATATTTTTATAAAACAACTTAAAAAAAAACATTTAAAAATATAAAAAATAGTGGTCCGCCGGTAGCGGGAGCAGGGTCCAAGCTACTGGTGGTTAGGGCTCCAGAGACAGGAACCTCCTCACAATGCGGGCCGTATCAAGGAGTACTGCCTTCTGAATCAGGCCCTTGATCCAACCGCCTAACGAAAGCCTCGAGAGATGTTGGTCGAGGCTTTTTGCCATCAGGCCATTGGCCGATACGACAATCGGCACAATGACAGCCGAGCTCACATTCCACATGTCAACAACCTCGTGTGCTAAGTCGAGATATTTAATTTGTTTCTCTTTCTCAGCTTTCACGAGGTTCCCGTCATGTGGAATGGTAACATCGATAATCATTGTGCGGCGCGCTAATCGATCTATCACTACTATGCCAGGCTTATTAGCGATAATAGTCCTGTCAGTAATGATAGACCGATCCCAATACAACGTGACAAGGTCATTTTCGAGAACTGGGTCGGGCACATACTTGTAATACGGTACCTCAGAATCCACAAGTTTATATTTCAAAGCAAGTTGCTGGTGAATAATCCTGGCTACTTGGTTATGCCTGTGCAAGTACTCGCCGTTAGCCAGACGAGAACAACCAGAGATAATATGTCTGATGGACTCACCTGGACGGTGGCATGCCCGACACACGTCAACCGTCCCGTCCTTCATAATATGTCTCCGGTAGTTATTCGTCAAGATAACTTCGTCCATAATTGCACAGACGAAACCTTCAGTTTCCCCGAAAAGGTCACCAAAACGTAGCCAGGATACGGACGCTAGGAAATCTACATCAGGCTCATGAAGAGCCCGATAGAAGCGCCCGTGAAGCTCCTTGCTTTGCCATACCGCCTTGCGGTCATCGGAAGTAAGTACTACAGGTTTGTGCCAGTTCTCTTTAGCCATGGAGAGCGGGGAGCCCCTTGTCCACTGCGACCACATCACGGTGCATACCCATTTCGGTTTTTAAAAAATATTCCCTGAGACTGCACACCTCGCGATTGTGGAGGGTCTTCGCATTTAAAAAGCCTCGACCCCCGCACTTTCGCGGGATGTACAATCTCATCACCGATGATCGTGGGTGATGCATCCGATTTGCGGTCAGACGTGTACGGACCCGCCTATCCAGGGCGTCGAGTTCGGTTTGGGTCCATTTGAGTACGCCGAAAGAGTACAGCAAAATCGGCATGACCCAACCGTTGAAGGCGCGCACCTTGTTTCCGCCCGAAAGAAGACTAATTAATACCTTCTTCAGGCGGCCAAAGAAGCGCTCCTTCAACGATTGCTTCATGTTAATAACGTTGATGCCTAACGCTTCCGACATACCCAAATACTTGTAGCTTTCGGATGAAGAGAGGGATCTGAGGTGTATGGAATCCGAAAGTTGAATACCTTCGGATTCCATAATCTCACCTCGCTTAACATGCATGATTGCACATTTGTCCACACCAAATTCCATCCTGATGGCGCTACTGAATGTTTCAGTTACCTTCAGTAGCTCCATCAGTTGCAATTTGTTGGGGGCAAAGATTTTCAAGTCATCCATGAACAGAAGGTGAGATATGACCTCACCACCTCTCTTCAACCGATAGCCTAGACCTGAATCCTCCAGCAGTGTGCTTAGAGGATTCAGAGCCAAGCAGAACCAAAGTGGACTCAAACTGTCGCCCTGAAATATTCCCCGTTTAATCCAGACAGGCTCGTCATTCCCCTGGATCTGTTGACACCCCGGATAGCGAAGGACTGTCCTCCATTGCCCCATACAGGAACTAAGGAAGGTGCGTAGAGTTGCATCTATCTTGTACAACTCCAGCACCCTCACAAGCCATGTATGTGGCACCGAGTCGTAGGCCTTCGTATAATCTATCCAGCATGTCGACAGATCCTTGCGGGAGCGACGAACCTGTTGGCTAATGGCCATGTCGATGAGGAGTAGCTCCTTAGTACCCCGGGACCCGTTCCTACATCCATTTTGAGAGGCAGACATAATAGAGTTACTGTCAATGTGTGTATTAATTTTTACTCTCAAAATGGATGTAAAAAGTTTATAGATCGTCGACAAACACGTGATCGGTCTATAATTCTTGGGTTCCGTGGGACTACCTGACTTATGGAGCAGGTGGGTAACGCCTGTTAATAGAAACTGCGGTAGCGACCCAGACTCTAAGGCTGACTGGAACTGAGATGCCAGGCTAGTGTGCGAACTAATTAGCCATTTCAACCAAAAGTTGTGCAATCCATCCGGCCCTGGCGATTTCCAGTTCGGTAAGGGACGGACTGCTCTGGCAACGTCTGATGGCGTAATTAGGACTTTTTCCATTTCTGGTATAGTTTCACACACTCGCTCGACATCCTGCATCCAGTCAGCCTCAATGTGACAGACGGGTACTGTCCAGATGCTGCGCCAGAATGCACTTGTGGCGGCATCATCTGGGCGGCACACGTCTGTCAAATTTTGTTCAGGTCGCTCCCAAGCTCTATATACCCACCTTTCATCGCTCTGGAACATGCGATTCTGCGTGTATCGATCAACCCGCCGCTTATACCGCCGAATACGGCTCGCCCATGCACAAACTTTCTGTTTCAGGAAGTCGATGCGCTCTGTGACACGGGACATGTATTCTCGAGGGCTTACTTCAGTCCCCGAAAATGCCCGCCTCACAAAGCGCATCACTCGTGGTCTTGTATTGCCCTCCCTGAAACAGTATAGTTTGCCTATGAGTGCCCTGGCCTCATCGATACGACGCTCGATCCTGTATTGCCAGGCTGGTACGGATGGTTTTGGTCGAGCAGCTCCGTCACAGTTTGGAAACTTGACGTTAGCTAAACGACATGCCGCAACAGCCGCACAATACAGGATCGAGTGTGTATCAACGAGATCCTCGCTGCTCTCGAACACATTCTTAAGTTGCGAGTCCAGGGCACACACCAGCGCCCTATTTTTTTTGTGCATAGGTAGGCGTGGTAATCGTGGTCTAAGTTCGGTCGGAGTGGATCTATATTCGCGAAACGCATCCTCCAGTGCGCTCCTCAATCGGTCGTTGTATTGCCTACTTACTGTGGTAACCCTATCATCTTCCTCTTCAACACCATGATTGGACCGCGGTAGATCAATCGTTGACGCTTGTACCGCGGTTTGTGCCGGAGTCGAGACGATAAGGTTGCTCAGTATCTCTGAGCGCAGCCTATCAAGTGCGGCAGCGTCCAACCTATGATTGCGTTGGATGACCCGCACCTGATCCGACAGTCGTTGGGCCGAGACGCTGACGGTTGGTTCTAGTTCCTGAAAAAGAGACAGCATCCTATCACGGTACGCAGTGAGGTGAGTTCCCCCCTCTGTAGACCCATAATATGCGCGCATGACGTTCTCGTTCATAGACTGAGTCCATCTCATGCGCTGCACACAACCACCGGCAGCGGGGACCCGGCTCGGGGCCGGATGGCCCCTAAGTCCCAAGCTCCTCGGTGGCCGGCCTCTCCCCTGCCGACGAACAGGTGTTGGTGACGTCGGCGGGGAAAAATACTCGTCGCTCGAGCTCGACGCAACTACCGCGGCCGGTGTCGTCACAGCACTCACGGTGGGGCTGGATACCGGCGGCGGCGAGGCGGAGCTGGGCGAAGAGTCCGGAGGTGGTGGGCGTGCTTGACGTGCGGCTGATCTCGTCAACATTTGTTCATTTTCATACTTATTAATTATTTAAATGTTCCGAGGTGACATGACAGATGTCACTAGCAGCGACAATGTAATAATAATAATAATAATAATAATTGTTATAGTGTTGCCAGCTATAAATATATAGCTGGCAACACCAACGTCAACACGTCTCGAAATTTGTTAAAATTATTTTCAATTACTTATATTCATTTTAGACACAGTTTTTATATTTTCATAGTACCCCTACAAGCCTAAAGTCCAAAAAACAATATAAAAAATATAATGAACCAGAATAAAACAGAATTTCACGCCATAACCTGCCGAATCGGAGGTGACATCTGTCATGTCACCTCGGAACATTTAAATAATTAATAATTAATAAGTATGAAAATGAACAAATGTTGACGAGATCAGCCGCACGTCAAGCACGCCCACCACCTCCGGACTCTTCGCCCAGCTCCGCCTCGCCGCCGCCGGTATCCAGCCCCACCGTGAGTGCTGTGACGACACCGGCCGCGGTAGTTGCGTCGAGCTCGAGCGACGAGTATTTTTCCCCGCCGACGTCACCAACACCTGTTCGTCGGCAGGGGAGAGGCCGGCCACCGAGGAGCTTGGGACTTAGGGGCCATCCGGCCCCGAGCCGGGTCCCCGCTGCCGGTGGTTGTGTGCAGCGCATGAGATGGACTCAGTCTATGAACGAGAACGTCATGCGCGCATATTATGGGTCTACAGAGGGGGGAACTCACCTCACTGCGTACCGTGATAGGATGCTGTCTCTTTTTCAGGAACTAGAACCAACCGTCAGCGTCTCGGCCCAACGACTGTCGGATCAGGTGCGGGTCATCCAACGCAATCATAGGTTGGACGCTGCCGCACTTGATAGGCTGCGCTCAGAGATACTGAGCAACCTTATCGTCTCGACTCCGGCACAAACCGCGGTACAAGCGTCAACGATTGATCTACCGCGGTCCAATCATGGTGTTGAAGAGGAAGATGATAGGGTTACCACAGTAAGTAGCCAATACAACGACCGATTGAGGAGCGCACTGGAGGATGCGTTTCGCGAATATAGATCGACTCCGACCGAACTTAGACCACGATTACCACGCCTACCTATGCACAAAAAAAATAGGGCGCTGGTGTGTGCCCTGGACTCGCAACTTAAGAATGTGTTCGAGAGCAGCGAGGATCTCGTTGATACACACTCGATCCTGTATTGCGCGGCTGTTGCGGCATGTCGTTTAGCTAACGTCAAGTTTCCAAACTGTGACGGAGCTGCTCGACCAAAACCATCCGTACCAGCCTGGCAATACAGGATCGAGCGTCGTATCGATGAGGCCAGGGTACTCATAGGCAAACTATACTGTTTCAGGGAGGGCAATACAAGACCACGAGTGATGCGCTTTGTGAGGCGGGCATTTTCGGGGACTGAAGTAAGCCCTCGAGAATACATGTCCCGTGTCACAGAGCGCATCGACTTCCTGAAACAGAAAGTTTGTGCATGGGCGAGCCGTATTCGGCGGTATAAGCGGCGGGTTGATCGATACACGCAGAATCGCATGTTCCAGAGCGATGAAAGGTGGGTATATAGAGCTTGGGAGCGACCTGAACAAAATTTGACAGACGTGTGCCGCCCAGATGATGCCGCCACAAGTGCATTCTGGCGCAGCATCTGGACAGTACCCGTCTGTCACATTGAGGCTGACTGGATGCAGGATGTCGAGCGAGTGTGTGAAACTATACCAGAAATGGAAAAAGTACTAATTACGCCATCAGACGTTGCCAGAGCAGTCCGTCCCTTACCGAACTGGAAATCGCCAGGGCCGGATGGATTGCACAACTTTTGGTTGAAATGGCTAATTAGTTCGCACACTAGCCTGGCATCTCAGTTCCAGTCAGCCTTAGAGTCTGGGTCGCTACCGCAGTTTCTATTAACAGGCGTTACCCACCTGCTCCATAAGTCAGGTAGTCCCACGGAACCCAAGAATTATAGACCGATCACGTGTTTGTCGACGATCTATAAACTTCTTACATCCATTTTGAGAGTAAAAATTAATACACACATTGACAGTAACTCTATTATGTCTGCCTCTCAAAATGGATGTAGGAACGGGTCCCGGGGTACTAAGGAGCTACTCCTCATCGACATGGCCATTAGCCAACAGGTTCGTCGCTCCCGCAAGGATCTGTCGACATGCTGGATAGATTATAAGAAGGCCTACGACTCGGTGCCACATACATGGCTTGTGAGGGTGCTGGAGTTGTACAAGATAGATGCAACTCTACGCACCTTCCTTAGTTCCTGTATGGGGCAATGGAGGACAGTCCTTCGCTATCCGGGGTGTCAACAGATCCAGGGGAATGACGAGCCTGTCTGGATTAAACGGGGAATATTTCAGGGCGACAGTTTGAGTCCACTTTGGTTCTGCTTGGCTCTGAATCCTCTCAGCACACTGCTGGAGGATTCAGGTCTAGGCTATCGGTTGAAGAGAGGTGGTGAGGTCATATCTCACCTTCTGTTCATGGATGACTTGAAAATCTTTGCCCCCAACAAATTGCAACTGATGGAGCTACTGAAGGTAACTGAAACATTCAGTAGCGCCATCAGGATGGAATTTGGTGTGGACAAATGTGCAATCATGCATGTTAAGCGAGGTGAGATTATGGAATCCGAAGGTATTCAACTTTCGGATTCCATACACCTCAGATCCCTCTCTTCATCCGAAAGCTACAAGTATTTGGGTATGTCGGAAGCGTTAGGCATCAACGTTATTAACATGAAGCAATCGTTGAAGGAGCGCTTCTTTGGCCGCCTGAAGAAGGTATTAATTAGTCTTCTTTCGGGCGGAAACAAGGTGCGCGCCTTCAACGGTTGGGTCATGCCGATTTTGATGTACTCTTTCGGCGTACTCAAATGGACCCAAACCGAACTCGACGCCCTGGATAGGCGGGTCCGTACACTTCTGACCGCAAATCGGATGCATCACCCACGATCATCGGTGATGAGACTGTACATCCCGCGAAAGTGCGGGGGTCGAGGCTTTTTAAATGCGAAGACCCTCCACAATCGCGAGGTGTGCAGTCTCAGGGAATATTTTTTAAAAACCGAAATGGGTATGCACCGTGATGTGGTCGCAGTGGACAAGGGGCTCACCCCGCTCTCCATGGCTAAAGAGAACTGGCACAAACCTGTAGTACTTACTTCCGATGACCGCAAGGCGGTATGGCAAAGCAAGGAGCTTCACGGGCGCTTCTATCGGGCTCTTCATGAGCCTGATGTAGATTTCCTAGCGTCCGTATCCTGGCTACGTTTTGGTGACCTTTTCGGGGAAACTGAAGGTTTCGTCTGCGCAATTATGGACGAAGTTATCTTGACGAATAACTACCGGAGACATATTATGAAGGACGGGACGGTTGACGTGTGTCGGGCATGCCACCGTCCAGGTGAGTCCATCAGACATATTATCTCTGGTTGTTCTCGTCTGGCTAACGGCGAGTACTTGCACAGGCATAACCAAGTAGCCAGGATTATTCACCAGCAACTTGCTTTGAAATATAAACTTGTGGATTCTGAGGTACCGTATTACAAGTATGTGCCCGACCCAGTTCTCGAAAATGACCTTGTCACGTTGTATTGGGATCGGTCTATCATTACTGACAGGACTATTATCGCTAATAAGCCTGACATAGTAGTGATAGATCGATTAGCGCGCCGCACAATGATTATCGATGTTACCATTCCACATGACGAGAACCTCGTGAAAGCTGAGAAAGAGAAACAAATTAAATATCTCGACTTAGCACACGAGGTTGTTGACATGTGGAATGTGAGCTCGGCTGTCATTGTGCCGATTGTCGTATCGGCCAATGGCCTGATGGCAAAAAGCCTCGACCAACATCTCTCGAAGCTTTCGTTAGGCGGTTGGATCAAGGGCCTGATTCAGAAGGCAGTACTCCTCGATACGGCTCGCATTGTGAGGAGGTTCCTGTCTCTGGAGCCCTAACCACCAGTAGCTTGGACCCTGCTCCCGCTACCGGCGGACCACTATTTTTTATATTTTTAAATGTTTTTTTTTAAAAGTTGTTTTATAAAAATATTTAAAAATGTATTAGAATAAGGATAAAAATAAATAAACGACATAATAATAAAACGTGTATAATATTAATAATAATAATAATAAAATTATTATGTCTTTTATTTATTTTTATCCTTATTTTGCTATATTTTTAAATATTTTTATACAACAACTTAAAAAAAAAAAACATTAAATTATTATTATTATTAATATTATAATAATAATAATATAATAAATAAATCGAGCGACGAGTATTTCTCCCCGCCCACGACGCCACCACCTGCTCGTCGACGAGGAGGACGCCGGCCGCCGGACGGCTTAGGACCTCGAGGCCCACCGGCCTCTGATAGGGTCCCAGCTCCCGGCGGAAGTGTGCAGCGCATGAGATGGACACGATCCATCAATGAAAACGTCATGCGCTCATACTATGGGGCTACAGAGGGGGGAAATAATCTGACCGCGTACCGTGTTCGGATGCTCTCTCTTTTTCAGGTGCTTGAGCCAGCTGTCAACGTTTCGGCACAACGACTGTCGGATCAGGTGCGGGTCATCCAACGTAATCATATGTTGGATGACACTGTGCTTGATCACCTGCGAAGTGAAATGCAGAGTAGCCGTGTCATCGCCCCCCCGTCGCAGACTGTTGTGGTACTACCACAGTCCAACACTGATCAAGCTGACGAAGGAAGTGATGATAGGGCTACAAATGTAAGTACCCAGTGCAATGAGGAATTGAGGAATGCTTTGGAGTGTGCGATTCGGGAATATCGGTTCATGTCGCCCGAACTTAGACCACGCTTACCTCGTTTGCCCATGCATAACAAAAATAGGGCGCTGGTGGCGCTCCTGGATTCGCAGTTATCAAACTATTTTGATGATTGCGAAGACCTCACCGATACTCATTCGATTCTGTACTGCGCGGCTGTAGCGGCATGTCGTGTAGCTCACGTCAAATTTCCCAATGACTCTAGAGCTACGCGACCGAAACCAACCGTACCAGCCTGGCAGTGCAGAATTGAACAGCGTATTGGTGGGGCCAGAGCGCTCATCGGCAAACTAATCTGCTTCAGAGACGGCAATACTCGTCCAAGAGTGATGCGCTTTGTGAGGCGGGCGTTCTCAGGGACTGATATAAGCTCCCAGAACTATCTGTCCTGCGTCACAGAGCGCATCGACTTCCTGAAGCAGAAAGTGTATGCATGGGCTAACCGTATTCGTAGGTATAAGCGGCGAGTAGAGCGATACACTCAGAATCGCACCTTCCAGAGCGATGAAAGGTGGGTTTATAGGGGTTGGGAGCGACCGAACCAAGGTGTGGCTGACACGTGCCTGCCAGATGATAATGCCATGTGTTCTTTCTGGCGCAGCATCTGGTCGGTGCCTGTCAGTCACACCGAAGGTGACTGGACTCGGGAAGTCGAGCGAGCCTGCAATCCAATACCAGAAATGGGGGCTATTACCATCTGCCCCCAAGATGTAGCTCGTGCAGTCCGTCCGTTGCCTAACTGGAAGTCTCCAGGGCCAGACGGACTGCAGAACTTTTGGATCAAATGGATCACAAGATCGCACGCTCGCTTGGCGGCTCAGTACCAGACGGCTTTGGAGTTTGGTTCGCTACCCCAGTTCCTAACAACAGGAGTTACCCACCTGCTCCATAAATCAGGTAGCACCGCGGAACCCAAAAATTATAGGCCGATCACGTGTTTACCGACGGTCTATAAAGTGCTTACATCCATTTTGAGAGCTAAAATTAACAAACATATAGACACCAACTTCATCATGTCTGCCTCTCAAAATGGATGTAGGAACGGGTCCCGCGGTACTAAGGAGCTACTCCTCATTGATATGGCCATTAGCCAACAGGTTCGTCGTTCCCGAAAGGATCTGTCGACATGTTGGATAGATTACAAGAAGGCCTATGACTCGGTGCCACATACGTGGCTCATGAGGGTGCTGGAGTTGTATAAAGTAGATGCAACTCTGCGCACCTTCTTGATGTCATGTATGGGGCGATGGAGGACGGTCCTTCGCTATCCAGGATGTCGGAATATCCTGAGGAATAGCGAGCCGATAAGGATCGAGCGAGGCATATTTCAGGGCGATAGTTTGAGCCCGCTTTGGTTCTGCTTAGCCTTGAATCCTCTAAGCACACTGCTGGAGGATTCAGGTCTAGGCTATCGGCTGAGGAGAGGTGGTCAGGTTATATCTCACCTTCTGTACATGGATGATCTAAAAATCTTTGCCTCCAACAATTTGCAACTAATGGAGCTACTGAAAGTAACTGAAACTTTCAGTAGCGCCATCAGGATGGAATTTGGTATGGACAAATGTGTGGTCATGCATGTAAAGCGAGGGGAGATTATGGAATCCGTGGGAACCCAACTCTCGGATTCCATAAACGTCAGAGCCCTCTCCGCATCCGAAACCTATAAGTATTTGGGTATGTCGGAAGCGTTGGGCATCAATGGTACTGACATGAAGCAATCGTTGAAGGAGCGCTTCTTTGGCCGCCTGAAGAAAGTGTTAAATAGTCTTCTGTCAGGCGGAAACAAGGTGCGCGCCGTTAACGGTTGGGTCATGCCAGTTTTGATGTACTCTTTCGGCATACTCAAATGGACTCAAACCGAACTCGACGCCCTGGATAGGAGGGTCCGTACACTGCTGACTGCAAACCGAATGCATCACCCACGGTCATCGGTAATGAGACTGTATATCCCGCGAAAGTGTGGTGGTCGAGGCTTTTTAAACGCTAAGACCCTACACAATCGCGAGATATGCAGTCTCAGGGAATATTTCCTAGAAGCCGACGTGGGGATGCATCGTGATGTGGTCGCGGTGGACAAGGGCCTCACCCCGCTCTCCTTGGCTAAAGAGAACTGGCGCAAGCCTGTAGTGCTTGACACTAATGATCGCATGGAAGTATGGCAGAGTAAGGAGCTTCACGGACGCTTTTTCCGGGCCCTACATGGACCCGATGTAGATCTTTTAGCGTCCGTAGCCTGGCTGCGTTTCGGTGACCTCTTTGGAGAAACCGAAGGTTTTGTCTGTGCAATTATGGACGAAGTTATGATGACGAACAATTACCGGAGATTTATTGTGAAAGACGGCACGGTTGACATCTGTCGGGCATGTCACCGTCCGGGGGAATCAATAAGACACATTATCTCCGGTTGTTCTCGTCTGGCTAACGAAGAGTACTTGCATAGACACAACCTTGTAGCCAGGATTATCCATCAGCAACTTGCTCTGAAATACAGCCTTGTGGAATCGGAAGTGCCGTACTACAGGTACGTGCCCGACCCAGTTCTCGAAAATGGAAATATCACATTGTACTGGGATCGATCCATCATCACTGACAGGACTATTATTGCCAATAAGCCTGATATAGTGGTGGTGGATCGAGTACAGCGGCGCACAATGATTGTTGACATAACGGTCCCGCATGACTGTAACCTCGTGAAAGCCGAGAAAGATAAAGAAATCAAGTATCTTGATTTGGCTCGCGAGGTTGTCGACATGTGGGATGTGGACTCAGCAATCATTGTGCCGATAGTCGTGACAGCCAATGGCTTAATAGCCAAGAGCCTCGACAAACACCTGAGGAGGCTCTCGTTGGGCAGCTGGGTCAAGGGCGTGATTCAGAAAGCGGTACTTCTGGACACGGCTCGCATTGTCAGGAGGTTCCTCTCTCTGGAGCCCTGACCGCCGGTAGCTTGGACCCTGTTCCCGATACCGGTGGGATACTATTTTTTATATTTTTAAATGTTTTTTAATTATTTTTTTTCAGATTTTTTAAAAAATATTTAAAAATGTAATTTATAAGTTTGTAAAATATAATAAAGGAGATAATAATAATAATAATAACAATGATTCAGAAGGCAGTACTCCTTGATACGGCCCGCATTGTGAGGAGGTTCCTGTCTCTGGAGCCCTAACCACCAGTAGCTTGGACCCTGCTCCCGCTACCGGCGGACCACTATTTTTTATATTTTTAAATGTTTTTTTTTAAGTTGTTTTATAAAAATATTTAAAAATATAGCAAAATAAGGATAAAAATAAATAAAAGGCATAATAATAATAATAATTATTATTATTATTATTATTATTATTTATTAAAATCTCCCTTACAACTATCATTACAGGTGATACCTAATGCGATAGCGAGGTCTTATCATTTGAAGAGGAGGTCCTATCATTTGTATATCGTTAAGTGACTTCTTTGAAGTAGTTGTGGCACTAGCATCAAACACTACACGCAATTTTGTAGTCGTGCTGTGTTCGCGGAATACTCCGTGATGCGGGAGAAAGTAATGTGGCCATGCGTAATCGTTAATTCGAGACATGTGCCCTAGCTCAATATATTCCTTACCTTTTGAAGGAGACCGATCTAACTTACGTTCTAATGACAAGAAACGAGATTTTGCGTTTTCAAATGAATCACCGAGCGCGTCATCTGATTCTTTCAATGGAATTCTCACTGAAAATCTGCCATTACTATCTCGTGTAGTAGTTTTAACAAACGATTCTTCACACATACGATCTTCTTCGGTAAGAATAGGACCCGAACTTACAAGCTCTTCTAGTTCCCAAAATTTACGTAATTGTGTATCTATGTTCGACTGCTGTATAAAATGACAGTAAATATTATTAACGTTTGTTTTATTATGAATGGGACCTGAAATTAACCACCCTAATTTTGAATTCTGCAGGTATGGACCGTTGGAAAATCGAATTCGATCCATATCTAATAAATCCCAAAATATGTCCGCACCAATCAGTAAATCGATCTCTGACGGTGTGTTGAACGTAGGATCCGCAAGACATACGTTGTCCGGGATGTGGATTGTGTCAAAGACAATATGAGTCGCCGGCAAACTCGTCGTAATGCACGGCAAAACAAAACATCTCAGAAAAGTATTAAAGTTACTCGTTTTTGATCGCATGTTGATATCGCATAATTTATTCGATTGTGAGACCGACTGTCCCACGCCCGATATTCGTATAGTGGACTGTATTGTAATGACACGTTTAAACGTTTACATAGCTTTTCTGAAATAAAGCAGTTTTGGCTACCACTATCTATCAGCGCTCGAGCTGTATGATATTTACTATTACCATCCATGACTTCAACTAGTGCAGTGGATAATAATACCTGTGGTAACGGTATGGAAGGCGCATTATCGATTAACAAATTATTCGCACATGATACGACAGAGACCGGTTATTCATCAGCACTAGCCGCTGACGACGCCGGCACGGTAATAATATCATACAGTATTCCAACTTCATACAAACGGACGAAGCGCGAGCTATGCCTACGCGCCTCGCTCAAAGCACGCGCGCAGCATGCAGACAGTCTCGACTGCGCCGTAGTGACGAACGGACAGTGTGTTGTTTTTTTAACAATAACCGTGCGATTTTTTCACCAAAACTAAGTTCAAGTAGGTACATATTTAATATGACGAGTATGATATATTGTGCTGTTTATGGTTGCATGAATCCTTCAATAACGCATCCAGAGATAACTTTTATACTAAACTATAAAATAATTTTACTTACTTAGTGGGTAGGTACATAAAGTGTATCTTTTTAATGGATAAGTATTGCCTTTTATCTCCCGAAAATAAAGATGTCTGGATTAATAAATAAAGTGAATAGAGTAAAGGAAAGTGATTGACACGAGTGAAATAGGTAGTTATAGGCGGTTCGTGAATCAGGAAACGGTAGGTACGCTTGTGTTAAAACCTTAGGCATGTGTGTTTTGTTTTGTTAGTTTGTATTATTCAAAGTAAAGACAAAGACAAAGTAAAGACTTTATTATTCATAATAGTCGTTTATTGTACTGTGTGTATGAATAATACTAGAAAAAATTATTTGACCGTCTGCCTCACACTAGATAGTTGAAATTTTCTCAGATTAAGTATTTCTGCTGCTGCTATATCAACATATACTACTAGAAACCATTTTTTTCTCGGTATTAATAACAACAACAATAGCTAGACTCATGAAATATTCACAGGATATTTAGATGTTTGAGAGTGTTGTGATTTTAAAACATTCGTAGCCAGCTGTTCAGCTTGGTATCCGTGACCAAAGAATTTTCTGTTTTGAGTTGTTGCGAGTTGTAGGTACCTAATTTATAGAGACGTTTATTAGCTGAGATAAAAAGTTATTATAATTACTCGTCAGCTGTTTTTTGCATTTTAGTTGAGTAGGTAGGTTTTGTTGTTTGTAAGGATTGGAGTCCATGTTTCCCAAAACAATTTTTAATTAAGCTTTATATAAGAATGCGGATTTTTTATACTTTAAAATTTAATAATAAAGCATTTCGTACGTCTCAGTCGAGGCGCAAATATTTTTCGGTCGCAAATCTATAAGATCAATTTGTTATTCAAACATAAACATGGTTTTTAATTAAATCTAAAAATCAAAAAACATCACGCATTGGATTGAACACTTCCTATTAAATTCACAAAGTATTTTATTTCTTTATATACAAAAGTATATTTACAATCACAAAACTAAATCGAAACACAAAGTAGGCAAATGTAATTAAAATGCTGGAGGCGGGCAGCCCTATCGCATGCTTACGTACAGCGCGGCTGTAGGCATTTATTTTAAAGATACGGCCGAGTTACAATACTGTATGATATTATTAACGTGACGTCGGTATGGTTGCCGTATCATTGTTATTCTCGTTATGCAATAAAGTGTTGTGTTTCTCCTGGCACTGTTTGCACGGCCCGAATATGCACTCAGTAATTAGGTGACCTGTACGTAAACAATTACTACACAGTTCCTGGACACTATCAATGAATTTAATTCTTTCCGGAACTGCCAGGTTTAGGAATTTAAAACAAATAAATAACGGGTGATTTTTCCCGCACATCAAACAAGACTGTTTTGATGTTACGGATGTACCGGTATTTTTACGCGTCGACACATAACTATGTGATTGGTGTGCTGCAGCACTCGTGTGCCTTTTATTTTCAGACTTATTGTTAGGTTTATTATCCTGAGTATCTCGAGTTTGGTTACTATGAACCATATCTAACATATCCGCACGATTACGTAAAAAACATAATATATCATCTAATTTTGTTTTGGTTTTATGAATACCAGTAGAAATTGAGCCTAAGTAATTCTCCCACTCACGCTCAGTGGAAGAATCTAGTTTCGATACTATGATGTAGATGACTAAAGTATCCCACATTTCGGTGGGTTCGTCAAGAGATTTGAGCGCTCGTAGGTTACGTAACACTACATCGATTAATTCTCTGAATAACGAAGGGGATTCTTTGTTAATTGATGGTGCAGCAAACAAAGATTTCACATGGTTGTGGATTAACAGACGATTATTTTGGTACCTATTCTCCAACAACTCCCACGCGTGGGTATAATTAGCGGCAGTAAACTCTAATGCACTTATAACCTGGAGTGCTGAACCACCGAGCGAAGACTTCAGGTAATGGAACTTCTGAATTGCGTCTAAATCACTTCGTTTATGAATCATAGATAAATAGGAATTTTTAAACTAGAGCCAGTGATAATATGAACCGCTGAAAGAGGGGAGTGTGATCTGCGGTAATTTAATGGAACTAAAATTACTATGTGCACTTGAATATTTAACGCTATCACTCGCCTCTTTTATTTTTACATCATCAGTTAAGCATTTAGCAATGGACATAATACTAAAATATTGATCCTCAAAAGATGCCCTATACTCTAGTTGTTTCTCCAATTCAGTATCATGTAATATTTGTTCGATTTTGTCTTGAATCTTGGTAAACGCGATTAGTACACTGGAGACCGACTCCATTCGTAAGAGAAGTTCTGCATGCTGTCGTTCAGATATCTGAACGTTTTCACATTTGGCAACATATTTTTCAAATAAGGTTAGTCGACTTTTTAGTGTACCCCTTTGCTTTTTAAGATCCCCTATGTTCGAAATATGACCAGCTTCACTGTAATCGTCGTCACTCATCCTAGCGGCTTATGAAAGATAAAGGTTACTCACGGTTAAACACCAACTGCTAACCAAGATGGTACACCACGTGTTGCGAACTTTGCGCGATGTGCGTAAACTAGAATTTCAAAATCACAGTACGGTATTACACTTGCAAATGTGATGGGAAGAATAGGAACGACCAGCCTGACCGTCTCTTGCTGATCCTCGATGCGATGCGAAGATCCGGTTCGGAAGGACCAATGTTGAATTCGATGCTCGGGTCAGTATGAGGGCTGCTGACTCCTCTTCCCATTCAGTTTCAGGATTTGGATGTATTCAATGAATGGTTTATTGATTTACGCAGAAAGAATTTAATGATGAGAATATTACAATTTAACAGAGAAATAAGGAAAAATAATAATTTTAGAGGCGCGTGCGATGCGCGATATTCGTCATGTGTTCGGTCTAATGTGAAGTTGGTTGGCGACGCTCCGCGATGATTGGTCGATGTCATTCGCAAACATGCCGTTAGCGGCAACTTCAGGTTGCCATCTTGCCTCTTTATGCCGAAAGATGGAGCAGGCGGTAACAATCAGACTTGATACACCCAGAAGTGCCGTTGGTTGAGTGGGGATCAGTCTACGCCCAGGTAGAAACAATTCCTTTCCAAGATCATAGTTATTCTTGAGCTCATGGCGAGCAGTCACTCCTTAAAAGGTCGAAACGTTATTATTTGCTAGACTAGATATTCCCAGAAATAAGCATTTATTTTAAAAGTTAAGCTACACTGTAAAATCAATTTATTGTCAGTCTTGTTCTTCATGAAACATTAATCAGGAAACTGCACCACTACGGAATCCGGAACGCCTCTCTGGATCTTCTTACTTTACTGATAGGATTCAGAGGGTTGATGTTAACGGAAAAATATCACCTGGTTCTGTAGTAAGAATAGAGGTCCCCAGGGCTCAACTCTTGGCCCATTTTTGTTCCTTATTTATATTAATGACTTGCCTTACATCATAAAGGATAGTCATGTTAAAGTGTTGTTTGCAGATGACACTTCACTTTTATTTAAAATGAAACGTCAGCAGCTGGTTACTGACAATGTAAATAGCGCCCTCGCTGAGGTAGTTAACTGGTTTAATGTTAATTAATAACCTACTTCTTAACGAGAAAAAAAATAAATGTATTAAGTTTACGATACCTCATGTTAGACAAGTAGAAACTAGTGTTCTTATAAAGGGTGAAGAGTTGAAACCCGAAAACTCCACAGTGTTCTTAGGCATAACTTTGGATGCCAAGCTTCAATGGGGCCCCCATATAGATAATTTGTCAAAAAAACTAAGCTCTGCAGCATATGCCGTTAGAAAAATTCGTAATTTAACTGATTTAGAGACAGCGCGTTTAGTATACTTTAGTTATTTTCATAGTGTGATGTCGTACGGTATTCTTTTGTGGGGAAATGCCGCCGATATTCAAACAATTTTTATTTTACAAAACAGGGCAATTCGTTCAATTTATAAATTAAGTCCCAGACACTCCCTCAGAGACAAATTTAAAGATTATGTTTAAAAATATTGTGAAATAATGAATACAATACCTCGACGGTCGGAATTTATTGCTATTTATTGCAGTTAAAATAATGATTGTACTTAAATTAGTATGTCACCTTCAACCTCACATAACCACTGAAATTGTAAATTGATATTTTTGTTCGTACAGAAGTCCTGAAACAAACTATAATAACAACTAACTACAAAAATTTATCAAAATACTTTTGCAGACGGTTTTAAAGCTGTAAATACAAGAATGGAACACAAATACCAACAATAATCTAGTTGACTCTAGGTGGAACTCCTTACAAAGACGTTTTTGTGCAGGACGTGAAAAACCAATCTTCTATATTAATAATTATTGAAGGTAAGCTATACGACACAGTTATGAATCAAGCGGCAACTCTAATAATTATGATTAATTTCCTAGGGCAGACATAAAATATGTGATGTGGCTATGTAGGTAGATACCTACATAGCCACATCACATATTTTATGTACATACACTTAGCTAACTAATGTTTACTATTGTAACTTGGCCCCATTGCTGTAGCTTCGGCTCCTGCTGCTGTTTACTTCTGACATCAATGCTACTAGTACTCCACTACTGCACCTATGTACTTCAATTCTCATGTTTCTCAAGTACAAACTACTAATTGCTAATTTAGCTAAAAGTGCCGTATCATAGTGCCTAACCACAGAGTGTATTAAGATTGTTATTTTTGCCTTCCCAAGTTTTCGACGGAAGTAGGACCGACGCGCCGCAGATTTTTATTTGGTTGAGATTACTAGTCATGTTGTATTGTAAGGGCGTAACTGAAATGTTTAGGTAACTCTAAGCTTGACTTGGAAGTTCAAGCGCTATCGCATTCCCGGCCAAGTGGGTTACCACAACTATGAATGGGCTTTTATGATTTTTTTTGTTCCGCTTAACTCATTTAAAAATTCCATAACACGTTTAGAATTTCTTCTTGTGGTAACAACCATTATGAGACATTATGCCAAGGTGCACAAAAAAATATTGTAATGAGCCCAAACGATTTTAACTTTAGACATTATTTTCTGTTCGTTGAATTAAAAGTACAAGACCGTTTGAGTTTAATCAAAACTTTGTCCAGAATCCGACCTTCCAGAACGTTTTAAGGTTTAGAACAAGTTTTACGTAATAGGTTCCACCTGTCTGCAGTCAACTGTGTCAAGTCAATTCAATAGCGTGGCGCTCAGGTTATCACATTAATTGAAACCACGTTTTCTTTATTATGTATTTTAAACAAACACAATTAAGCAGGTGAAAGACCCGGCCGGCAAAATAAAAAGGCCGTAAAAATTAGAAAAAGTGCTCGTTGCATAGAATCTCAGGGTGAGTAATGATAATGGAACATCTGGATGTTGCATTGTCGGCACACAACACAATAATTATACAACTATTCCTGGAACAATAAACAAAATGAAGATGGGGGGTGCCTACCAATTGGTTTTACCAAAAAATTTAAGCCATTGACGTTTTTTAAAAACCTTTCTTTTTCGTGTTTTTACCCTCAGTCAATGAAAGTATGGTATATTGTATCTTTTTAAAGGGAACTCTTCTTCAAAATTCATTGGCGTCCCATGTGTAAAATTATCAAACCCCTCCTTAAAAGAAGTTTTTTTCTCTCAGTAACCTAATCGCCACTCTGTAATGTTATTTGTTAATACGGTATTTTCTAAGACTTGTTTGTTTCAAAGCATAGGACGGTCACCGACGCTGCCACCAGCAACGCCGGAGCCACCTGCGACGCCATCGCGGTTATTTGGGCAATATTGAGGCTCTCATCGTGTAAAGTGATGATGCGAGCTCTGTCGACCATTGATAAATTTCTTCTCGAACTCATGTTAAATCTCAAATTGTTAACAAGACAAGACGCGACACAATGGGTAGGAACGCAAGTTGTAACTGAAGTAATATAGCATTTAACGTTTAAGAAAAAAATACATCTTTCATTCTTAAATCAAACAAAAACAATCACCTTAAAAAGGGTCCTTCCTAAGAGACATTCTTCATCATTGGTCAAACTAAAACAATTAACATTCGGTCACCCTTCATTCATTGGTCAAACAGAAAAAGGGCGGGATAACCTACGATTTCAACGTGCAGCCGAAAATGTTTTGAAAAGGGTCTTGCGTGGGTGTCCTCGATAGTACATTAATACACCTTACTACTGAATAATAACTAGTCGATAAAAATAAAATAAAATAAAATGGCTGGCGTACAACGTACCCCACCGAATACGCCAAAAAATGCAGCAAACCAACTGACCCTAACACAGACTCAATCCGAACCTGTACCCTAATTGCGTAATACACAATCAATCGGAATCTGAATCGTTTTGAAACAGATTGCTAATCCATTGCTTCATTAGTTCTATAAAAAAATCTGCTCAACAATGTAAATAACGCAATGGATGTGTTTGAACTCTCAAAATCAAACAGATTAGTCGTAATCGTTTACGAAAAAGTGTTACGCAATTAGGCTGCTGATCTTAAGTCGGCAATCGAGGATAGCGCTCATGTCAACACAAACAGAAATAAACGCGCTCAACAAGAGAAAACACATCAGAGCGGTGCAGCATTGAGTTCTCAAGAGATAGTAGACAAACTTGTTGCTTGGCAGAAGGAACGTGACACTAGTGCTACAAAATTAACCAAGACCATATCGGAACAGACGATTTTAATATCTAAGCTCAAAACAGCAAAATTCAAGCATCCAACATAGAGATTAGACGTCAAACGAAGAGATCATGAAATCGATGACATTTATGAACAACAATTTCGAGGATATGAAAAGAGAAGTTGAGGACCTAAGAAGGGAACGGCAGGAACAACAGGTGTATGTAGAAAATTTAGAGAAAAATATTCACGACATGCAACTCACGTCACGCTCTTCGGGTATTGAAATTCGAAACATTCCAACAGAAACTGATGTGAATAACGCTAGTCTCATTACAACCGTTTGTTACATAGGCAGGCGATTTGGAGTCGACCTAGCTGAACCCGAGTATCGCGACACCTACCGTCTACCACGGAAATCGACCAATTCTGCAACACCACGCCCAATTATTGCCGAATTTACCTCAGTTCAATCCAAACATTCATTAATTTCAGCTGTCCGATCGTACAACAAAGATAAACAAAAAGAGAATAAGTTGAACACAGCATTAATTGGTATTCTGGGAAAATGGTGCCGATTCTCTTGTCACAAATGCCTCTAAACTAGACTAAAAATCACTAAAATTTGGTTTAATTCTGTCAAATTACGATTTTCCATTCTGAAATTGACTATAGTGACACAATCTAACTATATTTTAGTTTGACAGCACTAAGATTGCACGGAGTTATTAATTTAGTTAAAATGGCAATTTTGCTATTCTGAATTTTACGTTTTTCAACTAAAATTTTGATTGTCTAACTAAATCTGAACATGAATCTGACTATTTTTAATCGCGATTAAAAAGGTGTGGAATAAAATTAGGTGGCGTGGACTAAAATTCAGACCAACACCTCGACTTAAGACGTGCAAAAACGGTACTTTAACTTTCTTTTTCTTTTTTTGCTCATATCTCGAAAACGGTGTGTCCTATCACAAAAATAATGAACATTTTCGATCCCCTTTGTAACCCTGAAACCACCAAATCTCTACATTAAGATATTTTTATTTTATATTTTCCACACAAAAAGTCAAACTTCCATAAAAACACGTCGAGGCTGCCCCAGGCTGCCTCCGGCTCTAACAAAGACGTTGCGATTTTCAAAGCATAATAACACTAAAATACTCCACATCAATATATGCAGTATAAGTAAAAACTTCGATAGTCTTCAAACACTTATCTATACCACTAAAGTTGATTTCGATGTTATTGTCCTGTCTGAGTGTTGACTGAGAAAAGTAAGTAACATACCGATAATCGACGGATATCAATCACACTATTCCTCAAATAACTCTAATCAAAACGAAGGCGTTGTAATCTACCTAAAAACCCAATCTTCCGCAACTGTACACGAACCCAAAATTGTAAATGCAAACTGTCTTTTAGGCAAAATAGAACCGGGACTTGCGATTGTGGCAGTTTACAAGTCTTCCTTGTACAACAGCAGAGATCAATTTGAAAGTTTTCTGAATAGCTTAAATGATGCCTACAATGATCTATCTAGTTATCAGAACGTCGTCCTTGTTGGTGATCTGAATATCGATATCAGGGAAGACAACAGAAACGACCGTAGCTTGGACTATCTTATCCTAAACGCCTCTCATGAACTATCACCTACCCATCTACTACCAACCAGATTAGAAAACTGTATAGACCACTTTCTCATAAAGACAAAATTAGACACTACCACCTTAATTCTGGAATCACACATTACTGACCACAAACCGATAGTGCTATTACTTAAATACACAAACCCTACACGTAACACGAAAACCACTGTATCTCGTACAAACTACGACGCAATGAAAGACGAATAGGAGAATACAAGTTTTGCAGATATATACAGGAACCGTCATAACAAAAATGAAACCAACTAGCAATCAGGACCCCTTCTCAAAAGAACAGAAATAGCTTGTAAAAGTGACAACACAAAACATATTCTAACCCGGTTGGCCACCGTGGAAGAGTATGACCACTACCCTCCAAGGAATATTCCTACGATTACTCAACAAAACAATAGCCTTAAAAAGAGGCTCTATGTGGCAACGTACAATGTCAGGTCCCTATCCTCTTACGAGCGACTATTGGAACCGCAGGAAGCCTTAATAGGGGTAAAGTACGATATCATTGGCATTTCAGAGGTTAGATGCCTTGGTAGTAAAATATAAGAAAATGAAGAATTCATACTATGTTATATGGGAGAGACTCCAGGAAAACATGGCGTCGGCTTTCTAATAAATGTATCTCTAAAACATTACGTTGAAAGCTTTAATGCGGTCACAGAAAGAGTTGCTTTATTGAATCTCAATATACAAGGATACAACATAAGCATAATACAGGTATACGTTCCTACAGAGTCAGCGGATGAGGAGGAGATCAACGAATTTTACAAATCCTTAGATAAAGCCATAGATTTCGCCCATAAAACATAATTATAATGGGAGATTTCAATGCAAAGATTGGTCAACCCCTAAAAGACGAATATTTAATAACAAAAAGATATGGATATGGAAAAAGAAACGAAAGAGGACAAAGACTGATTAAATTTGCTTTTGAAAATAAACTATCGATTATCAACACATAGGTACTTCAAGAAAAAACCATATCGTAGATGGACGTGGCAATCTCCGAACGGTCAGTATAAAAATGACATAGACTACATTACATCTAACCAACCAATAATATTTCAAAATATAGAAACATTAAACTTAAACTATCCATCAGACCATAGAATAGTCAGAAGCACAATTTACTCTGTCAAAACCACAAAAGAGTAGAGTGACATATACAAACAAACAAAAAAGTACTCTAAAAAATGACGGCCGGCCATGTTGCCCGTTATGTGGATAACAGGTGGACCATAAATGTCACTACATGGAAGGGCCCGCCAGGCAAACGCCGAGTAGAGGAGACCCTACATGAGATGGGAGGATGATATAAAGAAGACAGCAGGAACAAACTGGTTAATATCAGCAAAAAATAGAGATACATGGAAAGCCTTGGAGGAGGCCTTTACCTGAGAGGGGTCCATGCTAATTAGACTTATACTATACAATAACATAAACTACTATGTAATAATTATGAAATAAAAGTATTTAAGTTAACAAATAATAAAAGAAAAAATGTATAAACAATAATGAAATATATTCTAATCAAATTTTAATGTAAGGTATGTTATATAATTAAATGTTATATTTTTGTAATATTACTTAGCTAACTCATTATTATAAACGCATGTGAAACAATATCAAAACAAAAATCAATTGATTTTACGTAAAAGTATTTATTTAATGATTGCGTATAGTAGTAAGCTACTGCACCCTAATTGCGTAACACACAATAAATCGGAATCTGAATCGTTTTGAAACAGATTGCTAATCCATTGCTTCATAAGTTCGATAAAAACTCTGCTCAACAATGTAAATAACGCAATGAATGTTGTTGAACTCTCAAAATCAAACAGATTAGTCGTAATCGTTTACGAAAATGTGTTACGCAATTAGGGTGCTGGTTGTTTGTAATTTTTCCTTACCCCCTTTAACCATGAACACCAATACATGATTGGCAGCTGAGTCATGGTGATGTCGTGATGTGGAACGCGTGCGCGTTGCCCCAAATTTTTGACAGATTGAGACTTTGATAAGAATGCGAACGTTCATATAAATACGGGAGCAATTCCCGTATTTATAAGAACGTTCGCATTCTTTCCTTTAGCATAAACTTAAATGACGCCAAAGGAGTATTTAAGGCTCGCAGCAGGTGGCGCTCTGTAGTTTTTGCCTGAAGAAGGCATGTGTTTATATATGTTCAATCTAACTGCACCTATTTGTTTACAGCCATCAAGATGGACCTATGCGGAATTCTCCTGCAAATTCTGTTTAAAAAAAAAAACTTAATTGCATTTATTTTAATTAAGTTTTTTTTTTTACTACAGCGCCCTCCGGTCTACTTGCAATGGTCTCTGTAGAATCATGAAACAGAGGCTAATGCAAATGTTGGGGTTCATTCGATTATTCGAGTCTGGCCGAATGACGACTGCGGCGATAGTTGTTGTTGTCGGGATATCGTCTTGATTTTAGCTCGGCTATTTCTAGCGATAGTTTTCTTATTTTGCTGATGAGGTACTGCGTATCTGCTTGCGGTGCGGACGGTAAAGCTGTTGCAGGTGGTGCGGGTGCGTGCACGGCTGCGACTTCTGTTGCTGCTGTCTGCTCCATTATTTTATTTAGCAAGTAGCGCGAGTTCGTCGAGTGCTGTCTTTGTGCTGAATGTTTCGCTGACGGCAAGGACTGAGCGGACGTGTGATGGAAGGTGATTGGTCCACATAAGTCACAGAGTGGAGTCGGGAACTTTGTCTCTGGCGAGGTTTCGCATGCGGCGGAGTAGCTGCGTCGGCTTTTGATCTCAGAGTCGGTTTCCTCGTAGGCGGATATGAGTCTGTCTTTGATGGCTTTGTATTGGTCCGTCTCTGGTGGGTTGTATAGTAGGTCCATTATCTGCTCGATGTCCTGTCGCTCGAGCTGTGCAATGACTATCAGGGCGAGATGGGCTTGGCCTTTCTTGAGGTCGTTAGTTGCCAATTATTCATTTATTTTTATTAATCTGTATTATACATTGACGCAAACAGAAATACTTACTGAATAAATAAACGTAAAATAATGTATGAAACTTAGAAACAGACTTGAATGTAGTCAAGTAGCAGTATGTAAAATGAAACGTTGTAAAAAAGGGTAGTTGAGATGCGTTCAAAACATGCTAATATGTTTACCCTTGATGTAGAATAAGCATAAAGAAAAATTAAAACATAAAAAATCCTGCGTTTCTTTTAACATTGTGATAAGCGTAATTAATATACAATTTAATAGCTGTATTTTATGATTTATTTCATTTCCATATATATAGTATAGAAACAACCTATAGAAGAAGGTCGTAAGTGAAACCGAAGCGTCAATCTATTACTTTGTGAGATTGCCTATGGACTTATGAGCGCTACTGTTCATATTTTTACAGATTCATCAGAAAAAGCATAAGGAGCTTGCATATATATTGTTGAGATGTGTGATTAGGCAGGAAAAATAAAATTATAGACTGGAGCTGTAAAATGCGTATGTATTCCCATGAACAAAAGGTGTTACAAGAAAAAGCATGTAGGTAGACTTAAACTAATTCACCGTCACAAAATAAACGCCTGTTAAAGTTTTAACTGCAATAAGTTGAACGAAGATGATGTTTATCCATATTAATGTTATTGATTGATTGTTGTGGCAATCGCATTGGTATCTAAATCTAAACATGCCCCCGGGCATTGAAAGGCAAACTTTCAACCAGAATCTACATTTAATGGCAGTGGGCATATCTTGCTACATGCACGCCGGATGGTTCCACTCGCAGTTCTAATGTCTGCCACACGACTAATTCCATCACGTCCTGGATAGACTGCTGTGATCCGGCCTTATCGCCATTTCAATGGTGGTAGGTTGTCTTACTTTACTATAACAAGGCGATCAGTCTCTAAGACCGCCTTTGAAGACCTCCATTTTGTCCGCTGCTGTAGTTCAGAGATATTCTTTATTCCACCTCGACCAGAAGTGTTGACGTAATGCCTCTATTCTTTCATATCGCTTCAAGTGAGTAACGGAAGCAATTTCATACGACGGCACCGGCAAGGATGCGAGTGTGCGTCCTATCAGGAAGTGACCAGGTGTCAGCGGTAGAAGGTCATTAGGGTCCGATGACAACGGCGTAAGCGGGCGCGAGTTCAGGAGTCCTTCGATTTGAACCAGTGCTGTATATAGTTCCTCATAAGTTAAATGACAATTTCCCATTACTCTTTTTAAATGATACTTCACTGATTTGATACCTGCCTCCCAAAGACCACCGAAATTTGGAGCGTAGGGAGGAATAAAAATGAAATTAATCCCTTCAGCGGCCATGTCACCAGACAACGAACTGCTGTTAGCCTTCAAAAATTTACCAATTTCGTTATAAGCGCCTACAAACGAGGTACCGTTGTCGGAATATATATGCGTAGGTTTACCTCTGCGAGACATAAAACTACGAAGTGCTGACAAATAATTTTGACCGGTTAAGTCACCCACCAACTCAATGTGAACTGCCTTCGTCGTAAAACAAACAAAAAGTACAATGTAAACTTTCACAAGTCTACAACCACGACCTTGTCGAGACGCTGACAGTATAGGTCCAGCGTAATCAACCCCAACACATTCGAATGGATGACCACCGGACGCCACCCGTCGTTCAGGTAAGTTTCCCATAATGGGATTAATTGGTTTAGCTATAATGCGACTGCAAATGACACAACGATGATAACACCATTTAGCCAGGTTTCGACCACCTATTGTCCAGAAAGTATCTCTTATACAAGCCAACAGTAGTTGTGGTCCTGCATGCATTAGAGTTCTATGTTTAAATTCAAATAATAGTTTAGAAAATCTATGAGTGGACTGTATAACTAACGGATGTTTTTTTCATATGAAAACATGGAATTTTGTAAGCGACCACCTACACGAATTAATTGATTTTTATCAAAAAATACATTAAGTGTAGTCAGTGGACTTCCTTTTGGTAAGCACTGATTTTTTATTAATAGTTCATATTCGGGAAATGATTCTATTTGAGAGAGTTTCACAATTAAGTTTAACGCATTTTGTAGTTCATCTTCGCTAAGATGTAAAGTGGTCGGTGGTTGCCCTTTACAAATATTAATAAATCGTAACGTATATGCTACTGTGCGTTTAAGTCGAGAAAGGTTTGAAAACCGATTAAAATCAATTAAAGGTATCGGAGTCTTAGAAGTAGTCAATAAAGAAATCTCAGTTTTAATTTCTGGTAGCGATTCTACTGCAGTGGGTGGAAAGGAAGGCCATTCGCTTGTAACCTGATTTAAAAAAGTAGGTCCCGACCACCATAATTTATGACTCTGAATTTGACTTACATCAATTCCTCGAGATACAAGATCAGCAGGGTTAAGATGTGTGGGAACATGTCTCCAGGTACAGTTATCAGCGTTAGTTTTTTCAACTATTTCTGCTACACGATTACGCACGAATGGTTGCAGCTTACTTGGTAACATTTTCAACCATCCCAGCACTATTGTAGAATCACTCCAAAATGTACTACTTTGAATTGGCGCGCCAAGTGACTCAATCACCTTTTTATATAGCCTCACTCCAACCAAGGCGGCACAGAGCTCGAGCCGAGGAATTGTAGTTGGCTTGATAGGAGCCACTCTACTCTTTGCTGTAAGCAAACGCACCATAATGTCATTATTGTTATTAATACTCCTCACATAGATGCATGCACCGTAAGCGGTTTGTGATGTATCACAAAATATGTGTAGTTCTATCACCTTCCATGAATTACAAAAAACTAAACGTGGGATACGTAAGCTATTCAATATAAATAAACTATCAACAATATCTTTCCATGTCTTAGCGACATCTGGTGGTAAACAGTCATCCCATGATAATTTGTGTAACCAAAGTTTTTGCATTATTACTTTCATTGGAATGATACAAGGAGCTAATAGACCTAGAGGGTCAAATATTTGGGAAGTTACTGACAGAACTTCACGCTTTGTTTTATTATTTGATATTGACGTATTACTAATTGAAAAACAGAGCTCATCGGACGCTGTTAGCCAGTTAAGTCCCAATGTTTTACTTGGCTCATTTGAACCAATGTTTAAATTTAATGATGAACTTGTGACTTGATCTGATGTAACCAGAATATTGTTGGACTTCCACTTCCTAAGTGGCATACCAGCGGCAGCCAACTCGGCAGTGACTTTCTGGCGGATATTTGTGACGTCAGATATTGTATCCCCACCTGTGAGCAAGTCATCGACATAAAAATCATGGATTATAATACCAGCAATCTTTTCATCCTTACAATCTAAGCCAACTTGTTTCAAACACCGAGTTGCTAAAAACGGTGCACTTGCTGTTCCATAAGTCACAGTGTTTAATTCATAGGTTTTAATAGACTCTGAAGGGTTCTCACGCCACATGATTCTCTGTAAGTGTCTGTCATCATGGTGTACGATCACTTGTCGATACATCTTTTCCACATCAGCAGAAAGAATGTATTTATGTTTTCTGAATCTGAGAAGTAAAGACATTAAGTCGTCTTGAACAACTGGACCTACCATTTGTAAGTTGTTAGATGAAATACCTGAAGTAGTAAGACTACTGGCATTAAACACAACTCTTAATTTTGTGGTTATGCTATGCTCGCGTAGAACACCGTGGTGTGGAATAAAATATGACAATGTTTTTGAATCAACGGAACACTCAGACATGTGTCCTAACGAAATGTACTCTTTCATAAAATCACAATAGAGAGTTTTTAAAGCTGGCTGACTTTTAAATCTACGTTCAATCGAGAAGAGACAATGTTTTGCTCTAGCCAGCGAGTCACCTAGAATAAGGTGTGATTGTTTGAGTGGTATCCTAACACAAAACCGACCATCTGCCATTCGAGTGGTGTTTTGTACAAAATGTTCTTCACACTTAGCTTCTTCATCAGAATATGAAGATGAATGATTGGGGACTTCTTCCAGTTCCCAGAAACGCGATAAAAGGTTTTGAATGTCATCTTCTGAAGTGGATCTGTGAGACGAACTGACATTGAGTTGGACAATGTTAACTTTTAGACTTGATGGCGACCGTGATACTTGGACACCATTAATTAACGGACCCGAAACTAGCCAACCTAGCCTAGATTCGAATAAAATTGGTTTGCCTTTACCTAAGTTGATTTTTTGCCGCCCCAGTAGGTCCCAGAAAACATCTGCCCCTATTATTAGATCCACTGCAGATGGCGTGTGGAAATGAGGATCAGCTAAACAAATATCGCTTGGTATATTTAAATTATTAATGGATAATTTATGGCATGGTACTTCATCCGTTATGTGTGGTAAAATAAAACAATTAAGATTAGTAGTGAAGTTTTCACTTAACGATTTTACAGCAACACTGCAAATTTTACTAATGTTTGTTTTAGAATTGTTAATGCCTTGTACAGACTCATTAACCTGTACGGTAGGTAAATTCAATAAATCACTTAACTTATCTGTCATTATACAAGAAGTACTGCCAGTGTCCAGTATAGCCCGAGCGAGATGTTCGCGGTTATTTTTATCATAAACTTTTATTAATGCAGTAGCCAACAGAACTTGACTTTTACTTTTATTGTCAAGATAAGTTGTAGTACGTGCAGACAGTGTCACGTTTGTATGGGGTTTCTTTTCAGCTGAGTTAACACCTACAGTAACAGTGCTGTCAGTGTGCGAAGTAGATGCATTAGGCATAAATTTCTGTGATGCGCCTGCTACATGAACCAGTGTATTGTGCTTACGCTTACATATTTTGCAACCAAAAGATTTGCAATGATTTGCGTAATGACCAGACCGAAAACAATTGAAACATACCTTGTATTGAGGAAGAAACTCAAGCCGTTTTTCGTTGCTGAGACCAAGAAACTGTGGACAGTTGAGTAAATTATGTTTATCATTACAATGCGGGCATGACACCGGTGAGGAACTAGTATTATTTTTATTTTTCTGTGGTGGTGTGTCACTGCTCACCGATATCATAGTTTTATGCTTGTTAGATTTAGGAGTACTATTACTATTACCCTGATTGCGAGATAAATCTAATGTTTCAAGCAAAACTGCGCGATTTCTCAAGAATTCCAGAAAGCTTTCTAATGAGATTGTTTTATCTTTATCTATATGACCTTTTTCTTCCTCCCAATGTCGATAAGTCCTTGAATCTAACTTGTGGGTAACTGTATAGATTATCAACGTATCCCAAAACTTAACTGGCTCACCTAAAGATTCTAATGCACGTAGGTTTTTGTTTAAATTATCAATGATGTTTTTTATATTATCCGAGGATTCTTTATTAACCACTTCAATGTTAAATAAGGCTGCCACATGATTTTGAATGAGAAGCCGCTTGTTATTAAACCTTTCACATAATAAATTCCACGCAATGGAATAATTATTAGCCGAGAATTCAATAGCCCGTATGACTAAGGCGGCTGTCCCTTCCAAGGAAGCTCGGAGGTAATGAAACTTATTTATTTCATCAATTTGGTCATCCAAATGTATTAAGCTTGAAAACGTGTCATGAAACTCTAACCACTTGTCGTATGTTCCATCAAACTTAGGCAGTTGAATGGTTGGTAGCCTAACCAGCCTATTATTAGTAACACGAGAAAACTTATCTTCATTAATAATGTCATTGTGTCTGGCTAATAATTCCTTTGCCCTTGCAACAACCTTGAAATATGAGGCTTCAAACTCATTACGTTCTGATAACTGTGTATCCATATCCTCAGCTATACATTCCAACC
Source organism: Dasypolia templi (assembly GCA_963555695.1). Taxonomy (NCBI): domain Eukaryota; kingdom Metazoa; phylum Arthropoda; class Insecta; order Lepidoptera; family Noctuidae; genus Dasypolia; species Dasypolia templi. The sequence goes on along the minus strand of OY743163.1, from coordinate 4,657,843 downwards.
TTAACTGAATGTCGTCATATTGCGAAAAAACAAGTTCAATCTTACCGAGGCGTAACTGCAGTTCGTTCATCTGAGTTTGCGTTAAAGAATCCTTAAAATCCTCCAAGTAATTAGAAAATATCGTTAATCGACCTTTGTAACTTGCTCGTTTCCTAATGAGTTCCTTTTCTTCCTTATCAGTCATTCTTTAGGAAGCAGGTAACCAAACTGAAATGTAACAAGTTTAAATGTTAGTTTAAAGGCTTACTAAACCGCTAGAGCGAACACTAAACAATAAAATTGCTGCTCTTATCTTGATATTTGTTCTAATGTGGTTTTATAAAACAAAATCTAAAAGTGACTATAAAAACATCATAACACCATTCAACAAAGTACTCTGCATAATAGAAAATGGACAGTAATATTAATGTGATTATCACTTTTACTATTCACATAATAAACTATGAACTTTGCAAAAAAATAAGTTAAATGAAACGGAATACAATACAATGTAGGTACTTACTGATAAAGTAAGATTTCTTATTATATTTGTAGTGACACAGTACCCGTCACACAGTCACCAGAAACCAGTTACCACATACCACCGAACCAGCTACCACATATCACCGAAACAGTTACCACATACCACCGAACCAATTACCTTACCACGTTTTTGACAGTCTGCAAGAAACAGTGAAGCAATCATCTTGAAAAAGACGAGCACGTATTGACAAATATGAAGAAACAAGTTCGCTTCGAAAGAAGCGGTTTGTAAGCGGAAGCAACCAAGCAGAAGCACCAGCACCCCCGTATCTTCATTGTTCGCTTCGGGACCACGCAGATGGACACACGCGTCCCGCGGACCGGCAGGCAGTCTTCACACGACGACGGCGCGCGGCGAAAAGGATCGCGCCTAGCTCGCGACTCCTATTTATGCTTTCGCGGCAAATCGTGCCGTGTGCAAAACAGCGCCCCGCGCCCCGCGCGCGGCTCGCCCTATGGCGCATCGTTATTGGTCGATTAATTGGAAACCATCAGGCCAGTGTTTAGAGGTAGCTAGATAATAAATGTATATAAGTAGGATGTTTTGATAAATAAAAGTTAGTCGACAATCAAGTCAAGTTCGGTTCACTATTCAGCCCAGTCTGTTTTATTTTCGACATAGTACCTACCTACCTGTATACTCTACATAAGTAAGCCACAAGCGCTTAAAGTGGTGACCCCGTGAAGCTGAACACGACCCTGCAGCCGAAGTCTGCGTTCCTGATACATCGAAATCTTGCAAGATCCTCAGATAATCATCACCATGACGAAAGATACCGACGATTTTAGCGATGCTCAGGGCACCGCAACGGTGAAGAGTGACGTGGCATCAATCTCATTGCCTGCACGGCTACCACCATTTTGGCGCCAAAATCCACGCCTGTGGTTCGCACAATTTGAAGCCGCCGTTGCTGCCAGCAAGATAGGTGAGGAGCAGAAATTCAACCTCGTCGTCCCGCTACTCGGCAACAGCGACCTAGAACAAATCGGAGACATCATCTTACACCCACCGATCACTGGCAAGTACAGCGCGCTCAAAGACAGACTTATATCAACGTACCAAGAGTCAGACCACCGGCAGTTACAGAAGCTACTCAGCGGCCTCGAACTCGGCGATCACAAGCCAAGCCAGCTGCTGCGTAAAATGCGAGACCTCAGTGGCAAGCTACTATCGGATGAAGCGCTGAAGGTTATGTGGCTCAACCAGCTGCCCGCACAAGTTCGCGCCGTGCTCTCCGTCAACACCGAGTCATCGCTCGAAGTACTAGCTGCAATGGCAGACAAAATGATGGAGCATTTTGAACCCGCTACAGTCGCCGCAGTCTCCACAGCAAACCCTGCGTCAACAAGTTCAGCAGTCAATGAGGTACAGCTCAACGCAATAACAACTCTACAGATCAATATGCTTACGAAACAAATTGAAAAATTGTCACTCGAAGTCGCCGAACTCCGCAACCATCAATATTCGTCGTACCGCCGTTCCCGCCAAAACACCGCACATCGTAGCCGCTCACGCTCACATTCTAGACAACGTTCGGATAACGCTCGCAAGCCGGGCGATCCCGACTGGATGTGCCGTTACCACTACCGATTCGGGAACAGTGCACGTAAATGTGAATCGCCGTGTTCCCTAGCAAAGCGGGAAAACTAGAACGTACATCGATAGTGGCGGGTGTCGATGTAAACCAAACAAGCCGCCGCCTATGTGTAATCGACACCAACAATAGAGAAAAATTTCTTGTCGACACGGGAGCCGACATATCAGTGTTAGCTGCTCGCAACCAGAAATATTCAAGGCCGGCGGAGAATGCAGGCTACAAACTTTTCGCGGCAAACGGTACAGAGATTCGTACCTACGGAGAGCGCACACTCGAGCTCAACCTAGGCTTACGAAGAAGTTTTAAGTGGACTTTCGTCGTCGCCAATGTGAAGACTTCATTACTGGGTGCCGACTTCCTAGTACATCATAAACTGTTAGTCGACTTGCACCAAAGAAAACTCATCGACCGTGTAACCGAGCTTAGTGTAAACGCCGTCAAAATACACAGCAAAGAAGAATCTATCTACATTATCAACCGCGACCACACTTATCACGACCTGCTGAAGAAATATCCAGATGTACTTCGACCATTGACACTCAAAACGCCAGCCAAGCATGACGTCACACATCACATCGAGACAGCTGGGCCGCCGATCTACTCACGGCCGCGCCCTCTACCGCCCGACAAATATAAAGCGCCTAAACTCGAATTCGAGCGCATGATCGAGATGGGAATATGCAAGCCGTCAAACAGTCCGTGGGCGAGTCCACTTCACATCGTGAAAAAGAAAGACGGATCACTTCGAGTATGTGGCGATTACAGGAGACTCAACGCCGTCACCATTCCCGACCGATACCCCATTCCACGAATCCAAGATTTTACATACCAACTCCACGGCAAGAAAATATTTTCGAAACTCGATTTGAAAATGGCATATTTCTGGATACCTATCGCAAAACAAGATGCTCAAAAAACAGCGATAATAACACCATTCGGTCTCTTCGAGTTCACATGCATGACGTTCGGTTTAAGGAACTCTGGTCAAACTTTTCAACGTTTCATGCACGAGGTTCTGCGAGGACTAGATGACAATGTATTCTGTTTCGTCGACGATCTGCTCGTACACTCGAGAAATAAGGAAGAACACCGCCGCCACTTAGAACTAGTACTCGAACGCCTAAATACCTATGGCGTCAGTCTTAACATCGACAAGTGTGAGTTTGACAAGACAAACATCGAATTCCTCGGATACGAAGTGTCATCAGAAGGCATCAAACCTACTCAAGAACGAATACAAGCCATAGTCAGCTATCCGAAACCACAAACAGTTCAAGAACTAAGAAGATTTTTAGGAATGATAAACTTCTACCGTAGTTGTTTACCACAGCAAGCCGAGTACCAACACGAATTGAACAAATACCTACACAACAGCAAGAAGAATGATAAAACTCCGATACAATGGTCTCAAGTAGCAGAACAAGCCTTTGAGAAGTGCCGACAAACCATACTCGAAGCAACAACACTGACTCACCCGATACCTAACGCGCCGCTATGTTTATTTACCGACGCATCGAATACACTAGCATCGGCGCCGTTCTACAACAAAAGCTGGACAACACGTGGAGACCACTGGCGTTTTTCTCAAAATCTATGAGTGAGACGCAACGACGCTACAGCGTGTACGATCGCGAATTATTAGCAATGTACACCGCAGTTCAACACCTACGTAGACTGATAGAGGGCAGTGACCTTACAATATTTACCGATCACAAACCGCTAACTTACGCTCTGACAAGAACGCCGAGTAGCAGCGATACACCACGAAGAGAACGCCAGCTACACTACATTAGTCAGTTCTGTGCAAAAATCGAATACATTCACGGTGATAAGAACGAAGCAGCGGACGCCTTATCACGCATCGAAGAAATCAACTTTTCGCACTCCACAATCGACTACAACCAACTCGCTCAAGACCAAGAAAATGATGAAGAACTGAAGATGTGCATGTCCAACCGAAGTCTATAGTTTGCGCCTATCACATTGCCCGGAGGTCAGCGACCTATCATATGTGAAACATCAACCGGCAACGTTCGTCCATACCTACCAGCGACTTATCGTATAGTAGCATTCAAAGCGCAACACGATCTAAGTCACCCTGGTGTACGAACAACAAGAAGAATAATGTCTACCAAGTTTTTTTGGCCAAGTATGAACAGAGAAGTTGGTTTGTGGGCGAAGTCATGCATCGGTTGCCAGCGCGGGAAAATTCAACGACATGTTATCAGTCCACTCGGCGAGTTTCAAAAATCATCGCGATTCGAACACATTCACGTTGACATCGTGGGACCATTGCCGCCATCTAACGACTACAGATATCTTGTGACAATGATCGACCGCTGCACTAAATGGCCGGAGGCAATACCTATTCGTGACGTCACCGCCGACACTGTTGCTAAGGCAATTTACGAGGGATGGTTATCGCGATTTGGCTGCCCGTTACGTGTAACGACGGATCAAGGAAGACAATTCGAATCGTCGTTATTCAACGCACTGATGAAGAAATTTGGCATCACCAGGATTCGAACTACTGCATACCACCCACAAGCAAATGGTCAAGTCGAACGCTGGCATCGAACGTTGAAGGCCGCGCTCATGGCGAGAGGCGCCGGCATACACTGGAGCGAAGAATTACCGACCGTGCTGCTTGGACTACGTACAGCGCTTCGTGAAGACACACAAGTCAGCCCGGCCCTGATGACCTATAGATCAACACTGAGAATACCGTCAGATTTTTTTGCGCCTACACAGCCGAAAAATGAAGACGCAGAATTCGTCCGTCAGCTGACCGAAACAATGGCATCACTCGCACCAAGCAGCAAGTCACGTGTCAACAACAGGAGCACGTTTGTACACAAGGACCTAGCGACGTGCACTCATGTTTTCGTGCGTAACGATACCGTGCGAAGTCCATTGACCCCTCCTTACGACGGCCCGTTCAAGGTGATTCATCGGGATAGCAAGCATTACACCATACAAACGCCACTTCGAACTACAGTTGTCTCAATAGACAGACTTAAGCCAGCGCACCTACTCAACGAAGAAGAGTTTACCACTTCCATACCAGCATGTGCGCAACATCAGACATCATGCACTGAGAACACAACTACGAGCGACGAGCCGCGGTCATCGACCGGCAGCGCACCGCGCGACGTAATCGTCACTCGATCCGGCCGCGCAGTGAAACCCAACGTACGCTTCGCTTAGGGGGGAGTGATGTAGTGACACAGTACCCGTCACACAGTCACCAGAAACCAGTTACCACATACCACCGAACCAGCTACCACATATCACCGAAACAGTTACCACATACCACCGAACCAATTACCTTACCACGTTTTTGACAGTCTGCAAGAAACAGTGAAGCAATCATCTTGAAAAAGACGAGCACGTATTGACAAATATGAAGAAACAAGTTCGCTTCGAAAGAAGCGGTTTGTAAGCGGAAGCAACCAAGCAGAAGCACCAGCACCCCCGTATCTTCATTGTTCGCTTCGGGACCACGCAGATGGACACACGCGTCCCGCGGACCGGCAGGCAGTCTTCACACGACGACGGCGCGCGGCGAAAAGGATCGCGCTCGGAGCTATATCGCGGCGCCCCCGTTAGGGGCGTTGCGTGCGGTGCCGGGGCATTCACCCCCTGCCCGCGGAGGCCATACGGCGACCCGTAAATACGGGCCTCTCATTGGGTCTGCTTCGATGGCAGTGGATTTTCGGGCGCGCGCGGGCAACGCGCGCCCGTGTGAGTGATTGCTATTTTGTTTCTGTAGGAGCGCCGCGACGCTTATAGTGAAGCGCCGCTTTCTTCACGACATCTCGGCGGTCTGTCGCCGCCAGGTGAGACCCCTAGTTACCTAGGGGAGGCCCGGCGATAACGACCAGCGACGAAGATGCCGACTCGACGCGCCTACAGAGTAGGTGAGTGGCCCCCGCCCGTCCAGATCACAGAGCTAGCCGTTACTGTCCGGGCTAAGGGGCCGACATGTGGGTGTGAACGGTATTGTAATTGTGTAACACCGTTCAATGTTTGCGTGACTCGCGGCCCGCGCCGCGCGTACACGCGTGAGTTTGGGTGCCTGTATAGACATGTATGTCTGTCTGCATCTACGTAACGTGCCTATATTAACCTAGACACGTTACGCAGTGGGTGTGTGTGTTGTGTGTGTGGAGTCTTTTTGTCACAGATAAGTCGCGTGTAACTTGGCTGCGGCTTATCTGGAGGTCGATCCGGATTTGTTTTTGTGACGTCTTCCGTGTCCCGAAGGAGGTGGCGGAGGGGGGGCGGCCTTATGCCAGAAGGCCGCCGGCGTCCCATTTTGGGCCGCCCTGGGTGACCTAGCCGCGGTACAGAGTCAGTAGTGCGGCCAAGCCATCCAGGATGACCAGCTCGACATCCTGTCCCTGCCTGATGGCCTTTATCAGGTCCATCAGTAGTTTGATGGCACAGGTTGTGAAATCCGACTTTTCGGTGGCTGTTTTGGCGTCGGTGGCGCCGCCACTGGATTCTTTTAGGAACTCCTTATTGGTTGGTTCCTTTGTTGTCCGCAGCGCCGTGGCGGCGCTAGCGGTAGTTTGTTGCTTAATCACAACCTGTGCCTCGTTGAAGGCAGGGGTGGCAATTGGGTTTTCTTGGGTCGCCTGGGGTGGGTCGGGTTTCTTCCCCTTGCCCTTTCCCCCGCGTCTCTTGTTTTTCCTCCGCCCTGAGGAGGTAGCTTCTTTGTTTGAGGGCCCGTTGGCCGCCGCCATAAGCGTCGTGCCTTGGGCCTCTTCTGGCATCTCTTGTGGCCTCTCAAAGGACACTTTGGGACGGCGTGATGTGGCCGTTATGGCGGCGGTGCCCGCCCGCTTGTTCCGGGTCTCTTTCTGGAACACCGGACACTTGATGTTGCACGCCGGGTGCGGGCCACCGCAGTTCACGCAGGTGGCCGGCTCTTCCCTCGGGCGCGGGCAGTCTCTCGCCGCGTGCTCCCCTCCACAGCGCACGCAGGCGAGCGGGCGGTGACACTGATGCGAGCTGTGTCTGAACAGTTGGCATCGGTGGCACTGGGCGGGTCCTCGTTTTCCGCGCCAGGCCTCTATCTTGACACCACGCATCAACATGAACGTCGTGGTGTCATAGATGGCCCGGACGTCCGGAGTCTTTTTTAAGATTGCGTGGAATACGCAACCGGGTCGTCCTTGTGCGGCCTTGATATGGCGCACATACTCCGGCTGGTATCCCAGCGTTTGGAGCTCCTCCTCTATCTCCTTCGGGTCCGTATCCGCCGGTAGTCCCCGTATGGCGATCTTCAGGCTCTTCTCTGCTGGCAGTGAGTAAGCGAACCAGCTGACGCCGCTATCCTTCTCTAGGCCAGTCAGGTATCGCTGGACCAGCCTATACTCCTCCTCGCTGTCTGGGGTGAAGCGAACTCCACCTCCGTATGGACGAGCGTTAGGAGGCCGGCCCAGTTTCTCCCTGATGGCCCGGAAATGGGCGGCCCAGTTTGGCAGCTTCTCAACCACCAGCGGCGGGTACCTGGGCTTCTTTTGCCCCGGCTTATGTTGCCACGTTCTTGTCGCGGCGCCGGGGGGTGCATCGGGGGTGTTGGCAGCGGTAGCGGGGGCGGGGGGTGGCCTAACCCCCGCGGTCGGTGACGGTGACGGTGGCGGCGATGGTGACGCAGGTGGGGGGGGTGAGCGGCGCGCCGCGTCGGCAAAAGTAGGCGACGCTGGCGGGTCCGGACTCCGCGCTGGCGAGTCGGGGCAGAGCCGCTTCCCCTCCTCCGCTGCGGTCTCACTCGAGCTCCTGCGTCGACGTATTCTTTGGCCTCTGGGTTCGAGCCGGGACTCGAAACAGGCACGCGCATAGCCATTTCCGGTCGAGCCCGCGGATGCCAGCGACATGTTCGATCCTACGGACGAACACGGCGACATAACCGCGGGCGAATCGTATGCTGATGCACGAGGAGGCGCCGGCGAGTCGGGCGTATGGGTGGCGCTTGGTACTGACCTTGCTGACGTCATGGTGGTTGCAGGATTATTTACTGGCCGCTCTCGCTCAGCCATTGCCGGTCCCGCCAGCGAGAGGCGGGCGCCGGTCACGGCGGTGCGCGGAGCTGGCGCAGCTTTGGTCTTCGGTTGCGCGGTCACAGTAGTCGCCGCGGCAGGCGCGGGCGGAGTCGCGAATCGCGGCGGCGCGTCGGTGCGTGCAGGGGGCGCGCGGGGGGGCGCGGGCGGTGTGCGGGGGCGCGCGGGGTAGTCGCGCGGCGTGGCGGGGCGCGCGGCGTAAGCGGCGGCGTACGCGGCGGCATATGCGGCGCAGCGCACGGGCACGGGTGCGGGAGCAAGCGCGGGCGGTGCCATGGCGCGCGCATGCGGCGCGCGACTGGGGTTAGCGGCAGGCCCCGGGGCCTGGCTGGGTACCGGGCGGAACGCAGCGGGGCGGATCGCTACCGCGTGCGGTCGGCTCGACGACGGCGAAGGCGCAGCGCGCGCAGGCGCCAGTGACGTCGGTGGGCCGGCAGCAGCAGCGGCGCTCGATCCCCCTCCTCTTCTTTCTTCCTTCCTCTTCTTGGACGTCTTCTCTTTCTTTTCTTCGCTCCTTGTGGAGCCGGCCGGCGGTGCACAGGACGACGCAACACCGATGATCGGCATCGACGACGTCCTATCCAGCGCCGGGCGGGACTCCGGTGAGCCGGCATCGCAGCCCAACGAGCCGCGCGTGCCGGGCTTCGGCATCGCTGGGGTATGGTCTCCGCGACCGCGTCGGTACAAAAATACCGGGTAGTCAGAAAATTTTAAAAAAATTTATGACGGTCCGCGCGGAACAAACTCAACGGAATGGAAAATTCCGTAGGACGAGCTTGCGTGACGACCACAAGCCAATCCAAGGATCGCGCCTAGCTCGCGACTCCTATTTATGCTTTCGCGGCAAATCGTGCCGTGTGCAAAACAGCGCCCCGCGCCCCGCGCGCGGCTCGCCCTATGGCGCATCGTTATTGGTCGATTAATTGGAAACCATCAGGCCAGTGTTTAGAGGTAGCTAGATAATAAATGTATATAAGTAGGATGTTTTGATAAATAAAAGTTAGTCGACAATCAAGTCAAGTTCGGTTCACTGTTCAGCCCAGTCTGTTTTATTTTCGACATAGTACCTACCTACCTGTATACTCTACATAAGTAAACTTTAAGCGCTTAAAGTAGTAAGCTACTGGTTGTTTGTAATTTTTCCTTAACCCCTTTAACCATGAACACCAATACATGATTGGCAGCTGAGTCATGGTGATGTCGTGATGTGGAACGCGTGCGCGTTGCCCCAAATTTTTGACAGATTGAGACTTTGATAAGAATGCGAACGTTCTTATAAATACGGGAGCAATTCCCATTAACAACCGATTGGTATGCCAAACAACCCACGAGTTGCGCAGCGTGCTGGTCAATCGGGGGCGGGTCTTAATCGCACAGTGGTTTGATTAGTACAAGCTAGCCAGACAAAATTATTTATTGGGGCATTTTGCTTCGAACGACTTTCTTGTGATGTTCTGATGGGGTTTTAGCGAAAAACATAAAAAAAGAATGCAGGGACACATGTACCAACAAAACAAAACATGACAATAGATATTTCGTGTATTGACTGACAGATAGCAAATAAAAAAATTAACAACAGGCCTATTAAACAGTCATAAAAGACTCAACTGTTAATAACTTAGCCACTAACTAGGTACATAAAAGGACATCATTATTACTAATTTACAATATTTTGTAACTTAAATAACAGGTAGATAAATGACTCAACTGTTAATAACTTAGCCACTAATTACATAAAAGGACATAATTACTACTAATTTACAATATTTTTTTAACTTAAATGGCAGGTAGATAAAAAACAATAATTTTCAACTAATTTTTCAATTAACGTTAGATAATAAACACAGTTCAGCAATTCATTAGTACAACAGTGTTTACAACTCTTATTTATTCTACATCACTAAACTCTTCTTCTGAAGAATCTTCTATATTATAATCTGTTACACTAATACTTACATTTGAACTTATAATCTACAGAATTATTATTAATTCTAAAACCTCGGAAGGAAGTTTACTAGTCGGCTTTTTGGGAACTTCTCTAAGACCATTTATTACAGGATCAGATGTGATTAGCAGCATGTTAAGTAAATCCCTATTCGTGGCAATACGTTAATGTTTTCGTGTATTGTGCTCCCGGAATCTTCTATAATCTTTATTGCGTGCTTCCTGAGCTTTCTCGGAAAGCTGCCCGATAGGTAGAAGAGCCGATTCAACAATATCTACACTGCACAAGAATTTTGTGCACAGTAACAGGCATGTAATACCACGAATAGAGACTAAGATACAATTTGTTTGTGTCCTGTGTAAAAGAATGAAATTTAACAACATCAATATCGTAACCCGATGCCAAAGTTCTAAGAATAGTTCCAAATTTCTTGATTAGTGTCACATCTAACCCTGTAATATCTGAAGTCTGTTCAGGATTCTCAAAAAATCGCCGAGCAGTGTTCCCATCATTCGTATTCCCGAACCTTGGATTTGTTTGACAACAATTAAACCCATTTCGACCTTAAACCTTTCTCGGATATGAAGCGTACGTTGCATAACATTTTCTGTCACTTTCGTCTCGAAGTTGTCATTTTTTAACTTCAAGACGATAACCTATAAGAAGCAAACATTCAAAAGAACGTATCCAAGCCTGAAGGGGGGAAATACCAAAACCAAGATTTTTCTTTGTTTAAACAAATTCCCTAGATTCATCATTCATAAATTTAGTAGTAGCTCCACAAATGAAACATTTTTGTGCTGATGAAGTTTCAGTCATAGCGTTACACACTTTACCGTCAATCATCGTGAAAAGTAATTCGTGTTTGACCGATACCTCGTTACTACAATCTACATTACGTAATACTGGTACCAATTGGTTTATTTCCTCCAAAATCTTATCAGTTTCTGTGACAGTAGAATCTGTAGCTTCTTTGGAGAAAATAAACCTAATCGGTAGACAATACATAGTAGAAGATGGTCTATTATTCTGCCAAAAAACGTTACCACTATTGTCAAATAATTGAAGCGGTACGAATGAAAAAGCAAACATACCTATACTTAATGTGTTTTCACTGTTTGTGAATTATTGTTTGTAAATGCTATGACCGGAATTTCCATCCACGACGCCTTCGACAACGCCTGGTGGCCCATCATTAGGGCGAAACAGGGCGGTTGCCCGCCAAATATTTACAAAATTCTAGTGAGCTATTTTACAGACAGGCGAGTTGGACTGTTTATGGGCGACCAGGCGGTGTGGAAACAGTCCACTATGGGCTGCCCCCAAGGATCTGTTCTTGGACCGACACTTTGGAACCTCCTGCTCAATGACATCCTGAAGCTACCGTGGCCGGAGGGTGTTCGGGCGGTGGCATACGCGGACGATATTACGATCTTTATTGAGGCGCCGAGTCGAGCGGCGATTGAGCGAAATGCCCAGTCGTCGCTGGTGGCGGTGTCCGCTTGGGGGACACGGAACCGCCTAGTGTTTTCTGCTAAGAAGTCGCAGGACCTCACATTGAAGGGTAAATTCAAGCGTCCCCCTACAATTCGCATGGACGGCGCCTCGATAGCGCACGTAGTACAGGCCAAGTTGCTGGGCGTTTTAATTGACGAAGCGGGCTCCTACGTGCCGCATGCTAGTTTGGCCGGCCAGCGGGCTGTGAACGCCTTCGGGAAGATATCGAGAGTATCTGCGTCTTCCTGGGGCATTAAGTATCGTGCCCTAAAAGTCCTGTTTGCAGGGACTTATGTGGCAATTTTGACATATGCTGCGGCCGTATGGTGGCGAAGTGTGGGGAAATATGTAGTGTGGAGTACGCTGCTCCGTACGCAACGTCCGGCACTTATTCTTCTGACCAAAGCCGGTCGGTCAGCACCGCAGCGTTGCCTGTGCTGGCGGGAGTGCTTCCGGCCGATCTGGAGGTCTGTCGTGCGGGACGAGTCCCGCAGGCGTGTTCTGGAATGGTCAGTAGGGAGCGCAAGGTGGCCATCGGGAGGGTGAGAGCGGAGGTCGTTGCTCAATGGCAGCAGCGATGGCAGTCTTCCGGTGACGGCAGGGAGCTGTACTCCTTCTTTCCGGAAGTGGCGGATCGACTGGCGCTGGGCTGGGTGGATCCAGACTATGTCACGTCACAGATCCTAACAGGACATGGCAGTTTCAGGAGCCGCCTACACGCAATGGCGCTGTGTGACATTGCTAAATGCTATTGTGGGCTGGCGGATGAGACTCGGGACCATGTTCTGTGAGACTGCACTCTGTATGCTGACGAAAGAGAGGCAATGTTGGGCCGGTTTACTACCGGGAGCTGGTAGCCAGCGCAGAGGGTTTCGGGAGACTAAAGACATTTGCACACAGATGGCATAGTAAACGAAAGGAGTTAGAATCTGGGGGTTAAATTAATAACAGTCAGAGAGTTTAAATACAATATACAGTAAATTGCTATTGGGGTTTAAATAAAAAGTCTGAACTGTCTGCAAAGTCAATTAACTCAATGGTTACAATTTGCCAATAGGGCTGCTCGTGCGCGAAGGCATGTAATGTGATGTAGCACGCCCCAGAATGGGGAGAAGTGAAACTAGTAGAGGGACAGGGAAAAGAATGATGGAGTTTACAACACACACTGGTAGAGTAAGCTGTAAAGACATACGCAGCGACGCAGTTACCAGAGTGTGTCTCCAATGAGTCCGTGTGCCGCAAGGCGGGTAGGACCAACAGTGGAGGGAGGTCGGATTATGTCCCTATCTACTTCGTCGACGGCACTCGTACAGTGCAGACGTGCGGACAGTTTTTTTTTTAAATTCCTTTTTCATGATTGGCCAGTGTCAATAATCGGTACCTCCTGCTCTCTCTTGGGCAAGTTGCCATAAGAGCCCGCGGCCATCTTGGCATTAGAGCAAGCGCGAGTGACGCCTGGGCGGAGCCTATCTCCGTCTGACGTTTCCTGTCTGTGCAGTGACATCGATAGCGACAGTGACGTTTAACTCCGCGTCAGTCGCTGGCACGCACCCCCCCGCAGGTAATCCCCTTCGCCTCGCCACCAACTACACTGTTGGACGTATCGCCGCTCCCCCAGGCCGAGCAAGCATCAGTCATGAGGCCAGAGCCGCAGGAGCGGAAGAAGCGCACCTTCACGTCGCCCCATGAAGTGTTGGAGGCGGTTAGGCGCAGCATAGAACGCAAGAAGCGGGAGGTGCCACCTGTGGGTGGCCTACTAACGCTCGCCTCGCTCCCGCAGCCACGACGGGAAGACCAGGGACCAGGAACAACAGCGGCAGCGGTGCTGCCCCCAGACGTAGCACCTTCCCCGATGCGTGGAAGAACGGTAGGCTCATAGTCCTGCCCAAAGGCAACGACAAGCCACTGACCGATCCTAGAGCGTATCGGCCCATCACCCTTCTCCCAGTCCTGGGCAAAACTTTGGAGCGAGTCATGCTGGCGAATGCGCCTATCACGCGATGGTTGCCGCCAGCACTGGTTTTCTCGAGGTAGGTCAACATTGTCGGCACTTAATGCCATCCTAGGGACGGTTAACGACAGCCGGTCCAGATATGTCCAAGCCATCTTCCTGGACATATCTGGCCTTTGACAACGCGTGGTGGTCCATGATACTGCTCAAGGCGAAGAGGGGGGGGGGTGTCCGCCAAACATCTACAAGATGCTGGCGGCATACTTCACAAACCGCCGCGTCGGGCTCTTCGCCGGGAGTGGGGTCGTGTGGAAGACCTCAACCATGGGTTGCCGGCAGGGCTCTGTAGTGGGACTATGGAATCTTCTGTTAGACGACATGCTTCGGTTACCATACCGAGACGGTGTAACGGTAGTAGCGTACGCAGATGATGTTACGGTCGGATCGAGAGTCAGACTCAATGAGTGAGTCTGACTCTCGATCTGGCGTCGAGGCCTCGGCCTCATGCGCCAAGGAAATGATAAGCCAGTGGGGGGTCAGGAATAGGCTGGGCTTCTCCCCCTCGAAGTCATGCTCCATGACTCTGAGGGGGGCTTGTCGAAGCGCCCGCCCACGGTCAGGATCGATGGGGCCTCAGTCAAGAGCGTGCGTTCAGCCAGAGTTCTGAGCGTGACAATCGACGCAAGTTTATCGTTTCGGGAACATGCTCAGTCCATCGGCGAGCATGCTGCAGCAGGGCTGGGCAAAATGTCGCGCGTCTCGTCATCATCTTGGGGCATTCGGTACAGGGCCCTTAAGGTCCTGTACAATCCTGTACAAAGGCATCTTTACCGCAACCATCACCGGCCCATATGACTTGATGTCGGTGGGGCCATGGGAGGTGGTGGGTGTCCCTATCTACTATCTAGCGAAACCACAGCCAAGGGAACGGGCTTGCGAGAATCAGCGGGGAAAGAAGACCCTGTTGAGCTTGACTCTAGTCTGGCATTGTAAGGAGACATGAGAGGTGTAGCATAAGTGGGAGATCGTACGCGCGATCGTCGCTGAAAAACCACTACTTTCATTGTTTCATTACTTACTCGGTTGGGCGGAAGCGGTGCGCGGTCGATAATATCGGCGGGCGCACGGTGTTTCGTTCCAAGCGTGCAGAGTGGCGACGTAGCGGCAACGCTCGCCGCCGTACAACTCCCGCGTGATCCGGTGCGAGGACACTGCCTCTAGTCGATAGAATAATGTAGGTAAGGGAAGTCGGCAAATTGGATCCGTAACTTCGGAATAAGGATTGGCTCTGAGGACCGGGGCGTGTCGGGTTTGGACGGGAAGCGGATGCGGCCGGTGCCGGGTCTGGTCAATGCTCTAGCGTCTCTCGGGGCGCGAGGGCGGACTCTGGACCCGCGTTCCGACCTTCCGCGGATCTTCCTAGCCGTAAGGCCGTGTCGGTTTCGTCTCGTGCGCGATCGGCGCGGTTCTGTACGACTGCCGTTCAACGGTCAGCTCAGAACTGGCACGGACAAGGGGAATCCGACTGTCTAATTAAAACAAAGCATTGCGATGGCCCTCGCGGGTGTTGACGCAATGTGATTTCTGCCCAGTGCTCTGAATGTCAACGTGAAGAAATTCAAGCAAGCGCGGGTAAACGGCGGGAGTAACTATGACTCTCTTGTGGCCAACAAGGGGGGGGGGGGGGCAACGAATGATGGAGCAAGGTGGACTGTATAGCAGGGACAGTCCGCCAGAAGCATCTCAAGGTGGTTAAGACCCTGATACACAATGAGAGGTGTCGCGCATACCTTCCCGCATTGACCAAAGGAGTGAAATCTGATGGTCCAGGGTTACGGTGAGCCTGGAGACCTTGGTCGCAATATCTGACCAAGGTGCGCAAACACCATGTTGAGCGGTGGATATCCAGGACTGGCTCTGGGGGAGGTTCCCAGAGAAGCCCCGATGGGGGTCTACGGACCCCAAATCTAGCAGCTCGTAAGGCTGGGGCGTACGAGGGCTGTGGGTGTACCGGTGGTAGGGCTAGCCACCCTGCCACTAAGGTTTAATGGTGTTGCTTTCGATCAGTACAATGAAACGTATGGTCGAACCTCCGGCCTCCCACAGGAGCCGGAGGTGTCGACCCTTAAACCTTTAAGTCCGACTGCTCGATCTCCGCCTCAGTCGGGGCGGGGGGAATGCGAGTGGAAGTCTCCGGAATGTAGTGGGTCGTTCCGGACCAAGATTGGGTTGGGCGTGCACAAGCGTCGTGCCCACCCGGTGACGGCTAACGCCGCAGCTGCCCCACCGCAGGTGAAGCGGAGATGGCATGAGGAGGAGGGTGAGCTCTTAGCTCGTACGGAGGCGCGTCTGGTTAGAGCTGGAAACAGTGCCCACTCAGTAAATAAAGACCTACTGAGGGAGTTGCCGCAGTTGGGGCGCTCCCTGGATGCGATTAAGGGGTACCGGAGGAAGGAGGCCTATCAGCGCCGGGTACAAGAGTGCCTGGCTGAGTTGGCTCAGCGTTCTTCCCCGGATACCCCAGCGGAGGCAAATTTGCCTAGCAGGGGCACCCCTATCGCTGGCACTGTTGACGGTTCGACACCAGAGCAGCCTGTCGTGGGGGCGGAGATCCCCTCTGAAGTCGTGCCGGTTCCCGTCAGCCTGCAGAGCCCGGACCTGTCCGAGGCGCTAGACTGTGCCAAAATTGTGGAAGATCTCCTAGTGAGCTCCGAAGCGAGGATGGCGCGGGGTGCGCGTGATGGGAAAAGGCGGGGGCGGCCTAGGCGCAAAGGTCAGCCTCAAACTGCTTCAGCCAGGTTGTCTGCGCGAAAGCGGCGAAGAGCTGAGTACGCGAGGGTGCAGAAGCTGTACAAGACCTGTAGGTCCAGATGTGCTGCTGAGGTGATTGACGGACAAACTCGGGGGGTTAAGCATAGTCTTGCTGAGCTGGAAGCCTATTGGCGACCGGTGATGGAGGCCGTGTCTGAGGCCCCGGGGCTCACACCGGAGGTTCTGAGCGCGTTAAACCGCTCGGAGCAGTACGGGGGCAGCCGTGATTACTCGCAGCTGTGGTCGCCTTTCACTCCAGAGGAGGTTAAGGCGTGCCGCGTGGATAACAGGTCAGCTCCGGGTCCTGAGGGAATTCTCCCAGGGACTTGGAATACTTTGTCTTTTGCAACTCAGGCGGAAATGTTCAACGCGTGGATGATGGCTGGCGAGGTCCCTGACAGACTACGCGGCTGCCGCACGGTCTTTGTGCCTAAGACGGACACTCCTGCAGGTCCTGGGAAGTACCGGCCGATCTCGATCGCGTCGGTGCCCCTTAGGCACATGCACTCAGTCTTGGCTAAGAGGCTTGAAGCATGCTGCCCTCCCGATGCACGACAGCGTGGATTTATCTGCGCCGACGGCACACTCGAGAATTCGGCTGTGCTGGACGCGGTGCTGGGAGACTGTGGGAAGAAGTTGCGTGAATGCCATGTTGCGGTGCTGGATTTTGCCAAGGCGTTCGATACGGTGTCGCATGCGGCACTGATCGATCTGCTGAGGAAAAGAGGCCTGCCTGAGGGGTTCTGCAATTACGTTGCGAGGTTGTATGAAACTTCCGAGACTGTCTTGGTTGTTGATGGAGCCCGCAGCGATTCCGCAAGAGTAGGTCAGGGAGTTCGCCAGGGAGACCCGTTGTCGCCGTTGTTGTTCAACATGGCCATGGATGCGATTCTAGCGGCCCTACCGAGGGGAGTTGGCTATGGGCTTGAGGGCGAGTGTGTCTCGGCTCTTGCCTATGCTGACGACCTAGTCCTGCTTGCGGGTTCAAAGGTGGGCATGCAGTCCTCCATTGACTGTGTTTGGCACACTGGAAGGATGATGGGCCTCTTCGTCAGTCATGCGAAAAGCGCTGTGCTTTCGATGGTGCCCGACGGGAAGCGCAAGAAGGTGCATTACCTGACCGGCCGTACCTTTAAGGTCGGGTCGCGATGGTTACGGCAAGTCTCCTGCGTTGAACGTTGGCGCTATCTGGGAGTAGACTTCAAGGCGTCTGGATGCGTGACGTTAGAGCATGATGTGAAAGAAGCCTTGACCAACATCACAAAGGCTCCCCTTAAGCCGCAGCAGCGGCTCGAGATGGTAAGGGTACATCTGATTCCGAGATTCCTGCACGGTCTCGTGCTAGGGGTCATATCGGACGACAGACTGAGAATGCTCGACATCCAGATCCGGAAAGCAGTTCGGACCTGGCTTCGGCTACCGAAGGATGTGCCTGTCGGGTACTACCATGCAGCAACTACGGACGGTGGCTTAGCGATCCCGTCGCTGAGAACTTGTGTGCCGGATCTTATTCGAAAGAGGTTCGGCCGCTTGGACTCGTCGCGATGGCCAGTGGCTAGAGCCGCCGCCAGATCCGAAAGGATCCAAAAGAAGCTGCGGTGGGCGGACAAGCAACTCCGCAAATTCACTACAGAAAACCCCAAGTCTGGGGAGCGGACGACCGCATTGTATTGGCGTGAAGCCCTGCACGCTACGGTGGATGGACACGAGTTGAGAGAGTGTCCTCGGGTCCCAGCGTCCACGAAGTGGATGCGGGAGCGTAGCGGGCAGTATACTGGCCGGGACTTCGTGCAGTTCGTGCACACACATGTTAATGCGCTCCCGTCGAGAGTTCGCAACACACGGGGGCGCAGGACTGGTGTGGAGTCGGAGTTGAACTGCCGTGCAGGTTGCATGGTTAGGGAGACGACGGCACACACTATCCAACAGTGTCACAGAACGCACGGCGGCCGTATTGAACGCCACAATCGCGTGGTGGATGTCGTCAGCTCTGCCATGATGGACAAGGGGTGGTCTGTGGTGAAGGAACCGAAGGTCAGGACCGCGTTGGGTCTCAGAAAGCCTGACATTATCGCCTCCAGGAGCGGGGTGGGAGTGATAGTGGATGCGCAGGTGCTCTCGGGTCAGCGGCCCCTTGATGAGCTTCATCGTGAGAAACGTAACAAATACGCTAATCACGTGGAGCTTGTCGAGAAGGTTGCTGACATACTAGGACTGCCTTGTAAAGAGAGCATCCACTCGACGTCCTGCACTGTTTCCTGGAGGGGCGTATGGAGCCTAGCATCCTACAAGGAGCTCAAGAGGCTCGTCGGGCTGGATGAGGGAGTGCTGGCCGGCATCCCGTCTTTGGTCTTGAGAGGCTCACACATGAACTGGACAAGGTTCAATCGCATGACAACCCGAATCGATTGAGTCGGGGAGCGAGTGGTCGGATTCCTGTGGTTAACGGGCTGCCGTCGGGCCCAGAGGTCGAAGCTCCCACCAATGGAACACACTCAACTCAATACCATTTTCGACTTTTTTTTTTTTTTTTTTTTGTTTTTTTTTGTTACCGGGGTGGAAAATCCTCATGGATGTCCTCCGCCCTGGGGCGGGCGGAGGGGTCTGTCAGACTCTTACTGACTAAAAACCACCCCGGTGTTCCATCTCACACCTACGCCGGGGTCGCGGGAACACATTATTCTTCCACAACCCCGGCTGGTGCCGGCCCGCTTGCGCGGGCCCCGTCTCGGGCGGGGGGAGTGAGGTGTACTCCCCCCGCAACGTCTGTTAGCGGCGCACGCGGAACACTACGCGCGCCGCCTTCTCGGGTCCTGATGTTGGGGAGCGACGGATGTCCCCGAATCCGTCGCCCCTGGACCCATTTAGGGGGGCCGGAAGAGGGCGTTGTCCGCCCTCCTCCGACGCCCGGTGCGTCTGCTGCGGGCCGGGTCGAGAGTCGAGATCTCTCTCTCCCTTTCCGCAGCCTCCTTCTGCGAGACGACCGTTTCGCAAAAGGAGACCACTGCGTCCCAGGACTCTGCGCCGCCGACCATCGCGTTCACGACGGCCGGCAGCGACAGGTCGTTGCCTACTTCGGTGATGAGGGCACGGCGCGGCTCCTCCCAAGCGGCACACTCTGCCAGCGTGTGCCGCGCCGTGTCCTCCCGGCAGTCGACGCAGTGGTGAACCATTTTCGACCTCACCCAACATCCCACCGGCGTAATTTCGGCTAGTTTGGTGATAGTAGGGGGACGTGGGAGTCCTGTCACAACGTCTATAATGATTACGGTAACTAATCACTAATGGACGTAGGCAGACTACCGGGCTAAAATAGCCAAATGCCTCGTCATCTAATTAGTGACGCGCATGAATGGATTAACGAGATTCCCACTGTCCCTATCTACTATAGCGCCGCTGGCTTTCGTAGAGTGCAGACGTGCGGACGCTCAGTTTAATATTTATTAATTATCTTTTTTGTGATTGGTTGTTGCTGATTCTCGGTCCCTCCTGCTCTATCCAAGGCAACTTTCCATTGACACCCGCGGCCATCTTGGATTCAGAGGGAGCGCGAGTGACGCGTGGGCGGAGCTTCCCTTCGCCTGACGTCTGTCGGTGCGGAGACAGTGACAGTGACACTTACCCTCCCCCGCGTGTGTGTGTAGTGACGTTTCACGACAGTGACGTTTCACGACAGTGACAGTGACATTTACCCCCACCCCCGTGTGTGCGCAGTGACGTTTCACGACAGTGACGTTTCTCAAAGTGACAGTGACACATAGTGCTAGTGACAGTGACACATAGTGCTAGTGACAGTGATTATGACAGTGACATTTGACATTTGTGTAATTGTGTTCGTGTAATTGGGTATCTGGAATTTTCCAGATTTTCCGGATTTTCTAAATTTTCCGGATTTTCCCACTTTCCGGCTCCAGGAAATTGGTCGGTGAGTGTCCTGGACTTTTCTTTGAAAAGTTGAAAAAAAAAAAGACTTGTACATTTTTCGGTCGGTGGGCGACGCTGAGCGTCGCAGGCCTGTATATGCGACGGTAGGACTAGATGGCATCGGTCTCTTATATGTTCGAGACATTAACTGGACATAGCCGAATCAGCGAAAAAAGTGTTCGTGCATTAATTAAAAGAGTTCGTGTATTGAGAGTTAATTTTTGAGTTGTCCTGATGGAGGACGAAGACGCTGCGGAACGCCTTCAGCAAGAGCTGCTGGAGGCGTCCATCCGCGAGAGGGAAGAGGAGCTGCTGGCGCTCGAGGAGCTGAAGCGAGAGGGGGGTGGGTTTTTCACCCCGCGCCTGTCACTGGCGCGCACCCCCCCCCCAGGCACTGCCCGCAACTTCGCCGGTGACCCTGCTGGACCTTTCGCCGCCCCCCCTTAACCCGGTCGAGCAGGGCATCCAGCCGCAGGAGCGTAGTGGCAAGCGCCTACTGACCTCGCCTGAGGAAGTATCCGAGGCGATGAGGCGTCGCGTCGAGAGGAGAAAGAAAGAGGTGCCACCGGTGGGTGGACTTGTAGCGCTCGCCCAGCCCCAGCTGCCACGACGAGACCCGGGACCAACGACCGTGACGACAGCTGAGCCGCCCCTGGCCCCGACAGACTCCCTGGCCACGGCGCCAGTGGAGCAGCTGGCGGGACTAGCGACCGCCAGCACGCGCGGCATTATGGACGCGGTACGGAGCAAGACGTCAAAGCTGAATAAAGATGAGATCGCGGCGATAGGGGCGCACACCGAAAGGTTGGGCGCTGTTATCACCCACCTGACGCTGCGCCTCGCAGCCGCCGAGGCTGGCGGGAACAGAGGACCGCCGGAGCTTCTGCTGCAGGCCCAACCGTTATCGCCCCAGCCCCAGAGAAAGTCGTTTGCGCACGCGCTACGCCTGGGGAGGAATGCAGAGCCGGTCCCAATTCAGCGACCCGTCGGCCCGAGTGTGGCCTTTTATCCGGCCGACAACCAAAAGGAAAGCATGAAGACCGCAGAGGATACCAGGCAGGCCCTTCGTATCGCAATCCAACCGGCGCGGACTACAGATAGCGGGAGTCAGAAAGGTGGGGAATGCAGGGGTTGTGGTGCAGACCACCTCTGTGGCCGCAGCGGATGCCCTCAGGAGGGCGGTCCCGGCCACGCTTAGGACTGTCGAGCCGACAGAGCGGCGGCCGACGATTGCCCTCACGGGCATTGATGGCGCGGCGACCATGCAGGAAGTTTTGCATGACTTAAAGGAACAGAACCTCCAGGACGATGGGAACTGGACGCTAGAAAAGTTGGGCGAGGAATTAAAGCTCCTCTTCAAAAGGAACCGTCATAATAACCGGACCAAGTGGGTGTGCCAGGCGTCCCACGAGCTGCGCCGCGCTCTTATAAATCGTGGTCGGGTATATATAGGGTGGGACGTGGTTGATGTTACCGACCACGTTGCAGTCACGTGCTGCAGCCGGTGCCAGCTGTACGGCCACCCGGAAAAATACTGCAGGGCGAAGGCCATGGTGTGCGGCAACTGCGGTGAAGAGGGCCACCGGAGTGCGGAGTGCCAGGCGGTGACGCCTGCGTGCGCCACCTGTAAGAGGTTTGGCCGGAAAGGCGCAAACTCCCACCGTACCGCCTCACGCGACTGCCCCGCCCGAACACACGCAGAGCTGAGGTCGGTGAATAATACTAACTATGGTTAAAACTAGCATTGGCCAGATAAATCTTCAAGGCTCGGCGGTAGCCACTGCTGAGCTTCCAGCGATAGCAACGGACCTGGGGCTGGACGTGCTGTTGGTGCAGGAGCCGTACGTTTCGACGACCCCAACTGTCGCGACGCACCAGCAGCTTCTGCTGCCGGAGGGCCGCAACCCTAAAGTGGGGATATTCCTTCCGCGACTGGATGCGGTGTGTGCGGTCCTGCATCACCTGTCCAACAGCCACTGCCTAGTGTGCCATGTAGCCTGGAGGGGATCTGCCGTCCACCTCATCAGCGCGTACTTCCAGTACTCTGAGGACATTTCGACCCACCTGGAGCACCTTACCAGAGTACTGGGACAACTCCGAGGCCACCGCGTGCTGGTGGGGGCGGACACGAATGCCCACTCGCCGATGTGGCACTGTGAACCACGCCACTACGTGGGGCGGGGACGGGAGTTGGCTCGACCCCGGGAGGAGATGGAGGGCTTCCTGTTGGGTCAGGATCTGGTGGTACATAATCAGCCAGGCAACCCACCAACTTTCGCCACCGCCAACGGGGAGTCCAACATCGACGTCACCTTCTCGTCCAGGGGGGTCGTGGTTCGCGAGTGGATGGTTCGCGAGGACGCGAGCAGCAGTGATCACCGACTCATCACCTTCAGGCTATGTGGCACGAATCAACGAGATCCCGCCCCTGCGGGCGCCCCTTCTGAGTTGTCGGTGGTGCCAATGAGGTTTCGGGAACGCGGGGTGGATTGGGACCGATTCCAAGCGATGATCCACGAGCGCGTGGGTCGGATTGATTGGAGGAAGCCTGCAGCAGTGGTATGTAAGGAGTTCACGCGAATTATCGCGTGGACTGCGAGTGAATGTCTGGGTACGTGTGGGGACGGCAAAAAAGCCAAAGGGTATGAATCGTGGTCTCCCTCGTTGGAGGCTCTGCGTAAAAGGCATAACAGGGTGAGGAAGGCGTGGCAAAGCGCAAGGAAGGGAGGAGGGGCTCCGGAGGAACTAGCGCGGAAGGCCTTTCATAAATGCCGCAGTAGCTACAGGACACTGATGGAGAAGGCGCAGCTCGACTTCTTCCGCAAGCTGGCCGAGTCTGGCAACCAGGACCCCTGGGGCCTGGCGTATCGCGCTGCCAGTGGTAGGTTTAGGCCGCCACCCAACGTGATGTGCGGCACAAGGCTTGCGGAGGGATTCGCCGAGGATGCGGGCACTGCCATGCTCAGCCTCGTCAAGGCATTGTGCCCCGATGATGATCCGTCGCGGGACTCGGTATACCACCGCAACGTACGCATCATGGCTGCCTGCGTACCGTCGGGTCGGGATGCGCCTCCTCCATCAAGTCAGGATCTGTGGAAAATAGTCAAGGATCTCCCTAACACGGCCCCGGGAATAGACGGTGTCACGGCGCGCATAGTCGGACGTGTGTGGCAGGCGGCGGGTGCCGAACTGACACACATGTTCGGCATGTGCGTCGTGGAGGGAATCTTCCCCGATGCGTGGAAGGACGGTAGGCTCATAGTCTTGCCTAAGGGTAATGACAAGCCGCTGACCGATCCTAAAGCGTATCGGCCCATCACCCTTCTCTCGGTCCTGGGCAAGATTCTGGAGCGCGTCATGCTTGCGAGTGCGCCGGCAATCACGCGAGGGGTGTCACCAAATCAGCACGGGTTTTCTCGAGGCAAGTCCACGTTATCGGCACTTAATGCCATGTTGGGGACGGTAAAAGACAGCCGGTCCAGATATGTCCAGGCCATCTTCCTGGACATATCGGGGGCCTTTGATAATGCGTGGTGGCCCATGATCCTACTCAAGGCGAAGGTGGGGGGGTGCCCGCCAAACATCTATAGGATGCTGGCGGCGTACTTCACGAACCGACGTGTCGGTCTCTTCGCCGGGAGTGGGGTCGTGTGGAAGACCTCGACCATGGGTTGTCCGCAGGGTTCTGTAGTGGGACCGCCACTCTGGAACCTTCTCCTGGACGATACGCTTCGATTGCCATACCCAGACGGCGTAACGGTGGTCGCGTACGCAGATGATGTTACGGTCCTCATCGAGTCTGACACTCGATCCGGCATCGAGGCCTCGGCCTCATGCGCCATGAGTTTAATTAGTCAGTGGGGGGTCAGGAACAGGCTGGGCTTCTCCCCCTCAAAGTCGTGCTCCATGACTCTGAGGGGGGGCTTGTCCAAGCGCCCGCCCACGGTCAGGCTCGATGGGGTCTCAGTCAGGAGCGTGCGCTCAGCCCGGGTGCTGGGTGTGACCATCGACGCAAGTCTATCGTTCCGGGAACACGCTCAGTGCATCGGCGAGCGTGCTGCAGCGGGGCTGGGCAAGATGTCGCGTGTCTCCGCATCATCCTGGGGCGTTCGGTACAGGGCCCTTAAGGTCCTGTACAAAGGCATTTTTGTTGCCACTGTGACTTACGCGGCAGGATGCTGGTGGAGGCGTGTGAACACCTACATGGTCAGGGCCACGCTGTTGAGGACTCAGAGGCCTGCGCTCGTCCTTCTGACGAAAGCGTACCGGTCTGTCAGCACCGCGGCGTTACCGGTCCTGGCGGGGGTGCTCCCTGCTGACCTCGAGGTGGCCCGTGCGGGCATGGTCGACGACATCCGCGGGTTGCCGCGGGACATGTTCAGGACCGGGCGAAGGGACATCGCGGACGATGCCGTAGCAAACTGGCAGCGGAGATGGGAAACGGAGGATAAGGGCAGGGAACTGTACCGCTACTTCCCGGACGTGGCGGTTAGGCTCAAGGCGACTTGGGTCGAGCCGGACTATCAAGTCTCGCAGATCTTGACTGGGCATGGATGTTTCCGGAAGAGACTGCACGATATGAAGCTGAGTGAGGTAAGCGTGTGCTACTGCGGGGAGGAAGAGGATGAATGCCTGGACCACATTTTGTGGCGGTGCCCCATGTATGATGATCAGCGATGCAACATGATGGATGGGATCACTCGTACGGAGGCGGGTCAAAAAAAAAAAAAAAAAAAAAAAAAAAAAGTCAAAAGAACGCACCTCAACTATTATGTTTATATATATATGGCTAGCCATTGGTGGTTAGCGCAGGTCCGGCGGCGAAGGCGTCTTTGTGTCGTTGCCCGCTTGTGGGGCGCTAGTGTGCCGCCCCAGAATGGGGAGAAGGGCATAACGGGGGACAGGACGAGATAACTTGTATAGGAGTCAAGAAGCGACTGCGGTGATAGTGCGTCCATCTAGGCGTGCTATGTCCGCAGCCGTCTCCTTGAGATTCGGCCCATATGACTGGAGTGTCGGTGGGGCCATGGGAGGTGGTGGGTATGTCCCTATCTACTGTGGCACTGTGTACCACGCCACTACGTGGGAAGGGGACGGGAAGTGGCTCGGCGCCGCGAGGAAATGGAGGGCTTCCTGTTGGCTCAGGACCTGGCAATTCATAATGTGCCAGGCAACCCACCAACTTTTGCCACCGCCAGCGGGGAGTCCAACATCGACGTCACTTTCTCGTCCAGGGGAGTCGTGGTATACGAGTGGAGGGTGCATGAGGACGCCAGCAGCAGCGACCATCGACTCGTCACCTTCAGGCTATGTGGCACAAATCATCGAGATCCCGCTCCTGTTGCGGAGTCGTCGGTAGTGCCAAAGAGGTTCCGGGAACGCGGGGTGGACTGGGACCGATTCCAGGCGATGATCCACGAGCGTGTGGGAAGGATTGACTGGGAGAAGCCTGCATCAGTGGTGTGCAAGGAGTTCACGCGAATTATAGCGTGGACTGCGAGTGAATGTCTGGGTACGTGTGGTGATGGAAAGAAAGCCAAAGGTTATGAATGGTGGTCTCCATCGCTGGAGGCCTTGCGTAAAAGACATAACAAGGTGAGGAAAGCATGCCAAAGCGTAAGGAAAGGAGGGGGGGCTCTGGAAGAACAAGCGCGGAAGGTTTTTCATGAATGCCGCAGTAGTTATAGGACACGGATGGAGAGGGCGCAGCTCGACTTCTTCCGCAAGCTGGCCGAGACTGGGAACCAGGACCCCTGGGGCCTGGCTTACCGTGCTGCCAGTGGCAGGTTTCGGCCGCCACCCAATGTGGTGTGCGGCACAAGGCTTGCGGAGGGGTTTGCCGAGGATTCGGGCACTGCCATGCTTAGCCTAGTCATGGCATTGTGCCCCGACGACGATCCGTCACGGGATACGTCTTATCACCGCAGTGTTCGGGTCATGGCTGCCTGCATCCCGTCGGGTCGGGATGCGCCTCCTCCTTCGAGCCAGGATCTTGGGAAAATAGTCAAGGATCTCCCTAACACGGCTCCGGGAATAGACGGTATCACGGCGCGCATAGTCGGACATGTGTGGCGGGCAGCAGGAGCTGAACTGACACACATGTTCGGCAAGTGCGTTATGGAGGGCACCTTCCCCGATACGTGGAAGGACGGTAGGCTTAGTCCTGCCCAAGGGCAACGACAGGCCACTGACCGATCCTAAAGCGTATCGGCCCATCACCCTTCTTCCGGTCCTGGGCAAAATTCTGGAGCGGGTCATGCTGGCGAGTGCGCCGGCTATCACGCGAGGGGTGTCTTCATGCCAG
This sequence comes from Dasypolia templi, assembly GCA_963555695.1. Lineage (NCBI taxonomy): Eukaryota > Metazoa > Arthropoda > Insecta > Lepidoptera > Noctuidae > Dasypolia > Dasypolia templi. The sequence goes on along the minus strand of OY743163.1, from coordinate 4,631,223 downwards.
CACGGGTTTTCTCGAGGTAGGTCAACATTGTCGGCGCTTAATGCCATACTAGGGACAGTAAACGACAGCCGGTCCAGATATGTCCAAGCCATCTTCCTGGACATATCTGGGGCCTTTGACAACGCGTGGTGGCCCATGATCCTGCTCAAGGCGAAGAGGGGGGGGGTGTCCGCCAAACATCTACAAGATGCTGGCGGCATACTTCACAAACCGCCGCGTCGGCCTCTTCGCCGGGAGTGGGGTTGTGTGGAAGACCTCAACCATGGGATGCCCGCAGGGCTCTGTAGTGGGGACAACACTCTGCGAATCTTCTGTTGGACGACATGCTTCGGTTGCCATACCCAGACGGTGTAACGGTAGTAGCGTACGCGGATGATGTTACGGTCCTCATCGAGTCTGACTCTCGATCCGGCATCGAGGCCTCGGCCTCATGCGCCATGGATTTAATTTGCCAGTGGGGGGTCAGGAACAGGCTGGGCTTCTCCCCCTCAAAGTCGTGCTCCATGACTCTGAGGGGGGGCTTGACCAAGCGCCCGCCCACGGTCAGGCTCGGTGGGACCTCAGTCAAGAGCGTGCGTTCAGCCAGAGTTCTGGGCGTGACAATCGACGCAAGTTTGTCGTTTAGGGAACATGCTCAGTCCATCGGCGAGCGTGCTGCAGCAGGGCTGGGCAAAATGTCGCGCGTCTCCGCATCATCCTGGGGCATTCGGTACAGGGCCCTTAAGGTCCTGTACAAAGGCATCTTTACCGCAACCATCACCTACGCGGCAGGGTGTTGGTGGAGGCGCGTGAACACCTACATGGTTGGGGCCACGTTGTTGAGGACGCAGAGGCCTGCGCTGGTCCTTCTGACCAAAGCCTACCGGTCGGTCAGTACTGCGGCGTTGCCGGTCCTGGCGGGAGTGCTCCCTGCCGACCTCGAGGTGGCCCGTGCGGGCATGGTGGACGATATCCGGCATTTGAAGCGTGATTTGTTCAGGACCGGGCGAAGGGACATCGCGGACGAGAAAGAGAAAGAGGGAAAAAGGTAAAAAGAAAGCACCAAATATTTATTAAAAAAAGGTAAAATAATAATCCAAATACATAACATAAAAAAATAAAAAATTGTAATACCAGTAACAAGATCAAAAAAAGGTAAAAAGAAGACACCAATTATTATGTTTATGTATATGTTGGCTAGCCTATGCTAGCCTGGCTGCCCGGCGACGAAGAGAACACCACGTCGTTGTGTGTCGTGCATGCCCGTTAGGGGGAGAGTTGCCATTAGGGACACACATGGTTCAACTTGTACGTGGGATCAAGAAGCGCCTGCGGACCGTCAAAATAAGATTGCCAAGGGTGCTATGTCCGCAGCCGCCCCACGTTTCGGCCCGTATAACACATGTTGGAAGGGCCATGGGAAGGTTTGGAGGGAGTGTCCCTATCTACTGCTCTCTCTTGGGCAAGTTGCCATAAGAGCCCGCGGCCATCTTGGCATCAGAGTGAGCGCGAGTGAGGCCTGGGTGGAGCCTAGTGACAGCTTCAGTGACAGTGACAGCGAAAGTGACGTTTACCCCCCCCCCCCATCCCCTGTGCGGTGCGTGTGTTTGACAGTGACGTTTGTCCCCCCCCGCGGGAGTGCGCGACAGTGACTCTTAGTGTAGTGACAGTGACACTTAGCGAAAGTGCCGTTTTTGTTGGTGACAGTGACACTTGACGGCGACAGTGACGTTTGCGGTTGTTCGTGTTTTACCGAAATTTATAAAGTGTAATTTTTCGGTTTTTCCGAATTTTCCCATTTGCCGGCCCGGGAAAGTGGACCGGTGAGTATCTTTGGTCTCCTGAGGAAAGTTCCAAAGTTTCTTGGAATTGGTGTTTTTCTTTTGTGTGTAGACTTGTGCCTTGGCGGCGCGTGGCCGCAGGCAACATTATCTATATATGTGTACCACTAAATCGATGTCATCGGCGTAGTAAGTTCCGGAAATTAAAAAGCCATTTAAAACAAAAGTGTTCATGTATTACACATAGCTGTTTTGTGACTTAAGTTTTTCGGAAGTGTTCGTGTAATACACATAGCCGGATTAAGTGAATATAGTTCGTGTATTAAAAATAAAAAAAACTTTAAATCGAGCACCTTGGCGACTGTGAGTTGCCACAATGGCGGATGAAGACGCCGCCGAGCGCCTCCAGCAAGAGCTGCTGGAGGCGTCAATAGCAGAGAAGGAGGAGGAGCTGCAGGCGCTTGAAGAACTCAGGCGAGAGGGTGGCGGGCTGTTTACCCCACGCCAGTCGTTGGCGCGCACGCCCCCTCAAGCAGCACCCACGTCGCAAGCAATATCCCTCCTGGACATCTTGCCGCCCCCTACCGCTACGGTCGAGCAAGTCAAGCCTCAGGAGAGGATTAAGCGGTTACTCACCTCGCCCGAGGAGGTATCGGAGGCGATGAGGCGCCGCGTGGAACGCAAGAAGCGGGAGGTCCCACCAGTGGGTGGCCTCTTAACGTTTGCACCGCCCCCGCAGCCACGCCGAGACCAGGGACAACTGGCCGTAGTGACAACTGAGCCGCCCCTGGAGGTCTCAACGGACTCGACGGACTCTCTGGCCACGGCACCATTGGAGCAGCTGGCGGGTCTGGCCACATCCAGCACGAGGGGCATCATGGATGCGGTACGAGGTAAGACCTCGAAGCTTAACAAGGACGAGATAGCGGCGATAGGCGCGCACACGGAACGGCTGGGCGCGGTGATCACCCATCTGACGCTGCGCCTGGCAGCTGCAGAGGCCGGCGGGAGAACTGGCCCACAGCTGCAGCAGCAGGGTCAAGCCGCATCGCCCACCCCGCAGAGGAGGTCCTTCGCGCACGCGCTGCGCCTGGGCAGGAACGCTGAACCGGTTCCGATACAGCGACCCCCAGGCCCATGCGTGGCCATATACCCGGCTGATGACCAGCGGGAAGTGATGAAGACGGCCGAGGACACGCGGCAGGTACTCCGCATGGCGGTTCAGCCATCACAGCTGGGCCTGCAAATTGCCGGGGTCCGGAAAGTGGGGAATGCTGGGGTTGTCGTCCAGACAACCTCTGTCGCCGCAGCGGACGCGCTTTAGAGGGCGGTACCTGCCACCCTCAGGACGATGGATCCGGCAGAGCGGCGGCCGCTAATTGCCCTCACGGGCATTGATGGTGCGGCCACAATCGAGGGGGTGCTACACGACCTTCAGGTCAACGCGGCCTGGACCCCTGAGAGGCTGGGCAAGGAGCTACGGCTCCTATTTAAGCGGGACCGGCACAATAACAGGACCAAGTGGGTGTGCCAAGCATCCCACGAGTTGCGCCGTGAGCTGGTTAACAAGGGCCGGGTATACATAGGCTGGGACGTGGTCGAGGTTACCGACCACGTCGGTGTCACGTGCTGCAGCCGGTGCCAGCTATATGGTCACCCCGAGAAATACTGCAGAGCGAAGGCGATGGTGTGCGGCAACTGCGGCGAAGGAAAGGCGCGAACTCCCACCGCGCCGCCTCACGTGACTGCCCCGCCCGAGCCCATGCGGAAATGAGGTCAGTCAACACGACCAACTATGGCTGATCTCAGGGTAGGCCAGATTAACCTGCAGAGTTCGGCGGTGGCCACTGCCGAACTCTGCAGGTTCTGCAGAACACGCCACTACGTGGGAAGGGGACGGGAAGTGGCTCGGCGCCGCGAGGAGATGGAGGGCTTCCTGTTGGGTTCTGGGCGTCTCACCTGACGGCCGGCAGCATAGCTGTCCTGCGCAAGCCGCAGCGGGCGATGGCCGTCAGAGTCATTCGGGGGTATCGCACGATCTCCTTCGAGGCGGGTTGTGCACTGGCCGGATCACCGCCCTGGGACCTGGAGGCGAGGGTGCTCGCTGAGACGGTCATCTCGCAGAAGGAGGCTGCGGAAAGGGAGAGAGAGATCTCGACTCTCGACCCGGCCCGCAGCAGACGCACCGGGCGTCGGAGGAGGGCGGACAACGCCCTCTTCCGGCCCCCTTAATGGGTCCAGGGGCGACGGATTCGGGGACATCCGCCGCCCCACCACATCAGGACCCGAGAAGGCGGCGCGCGTAGTGTTCCTCGCGCGCCGACCACAGACGTTGCGGGGGGAGTACACCTCACTCCCCCCGCCCGAGACGGGGCCCGCACAAGCGTGCCGGCACCAGCCGGGGTTGTGGAAGAATAATGTGTTCCCGCGACCCCGGCGTAGGTGTGAGATGGAACACCGGGTTGGTTTTTAGTCGGTAAGAGTCCGACAGACCACTCCGCCCTCCCAGGGGCGGGGGACATCCATGAGGATTTTCCAACCCGAAACCAAAAAAATAAAAAAAAGGACCTCGTTATCCACAATCTGCCAGGCAACCCACCAACCTTTGCCACCGCCAACGGGGAGTCCAACATCGACGTCACTTTCTCGACCCCAGGGGGGTCGTTCCACGACCCCCCTGGGGTCGTGGAACACGAGTGGAGGGTTCGTGAGGACGCCAATAGCAGCGACCATAGACTCATCACCTTCAGGCTATGTGGCACACATCAACGAGATACCGCTCCTGTTGCGGAGTCGTCGGTAGTGCCGAAGAGGTTCCGGGAACGCGGGGTGGACTGGGTCCGATTCCAGGCGATGATCCACGAGCGTGTGGGAAGGATTGACTGGGAGAAGCCTGCATCAGTGGTGTGCAAGGAGTTTACGCGAATTATAGCGTGGACTGCGTGTGAATGTCTAGGTACGTGTGGTGATGGAAAGAAAGCCAAAGGTTATGAATGGTGGTCTCCATCGCTAGAGGCCTTGCGTAAAAGACATATGCGTGAGGAAAGCATGGCAAAGCGTGAGAAAAGGAGGGGGGGCTCTGGAAGAACAAGCGCGGAAGGTTTTTCATGAATGCCGCAGTAGTTATAGGACACGGATGGAGAGGGCTATTTACCTCTCGCCGCCCCCCACCCATTCGGCCGAGAAGTACAAACCGCAAGAGAGGATAAAGCGCCTACTAACCTCGCCCGAGGAAATCGCAGAGGCGATGAGGCACCTACTAGTGCGCAAGAAGCGGGAGGTGCCACCAGTGTAAGGCCTCCTAACGTTCGCCCAGCTCCCGCAGCCACGTCGAGATCAGGAATTAGGGATCAGCGACCGCGGTGATCAATCAAAATCAAAAGTCATTTATTCAAATTAGGCTGAGAATCAGCACTTTTCGAACGTAAAAATTACATAAGATCCAAAACGCCCGCCCGTCACCACTTCCTAGTGCATTAGCTGGGAAGAAGTGGCGCAATAAATCTCCTCAGCAGCACAGCTGTCTGTTCGGTTAGAAGAACTGGATTTTATACAATTGTAAGTAATTACCAAAACATTAAATTAAATTAATTGCCATACGTCAGCTAGCCACGCCTATACCAAAACAAAAATGTATGTAAATAAAACTTCGTACATAAATAAAAACCTCCAGGGCATGGCAGCTTACATATGCAATACTGGATAATGTACAAACAAATAAAATAAATAAACTAGGACAGTTGTGACAGCTGAGCCGCCCCTGAAGGCTTCAACGGACACCCTGGTCACGGCGCCTGTAGAGCAGCTGGCGGGTCTGGCCACCAGCAGCACGATAGTCGTAATGGACGCAGTGCGAGGTTAAACCTGAAAGCTAAACAAGGACAACAAAGCAGCGATAGGCGCGCACACAGAGAGCCTGAGCGCAGTTACTACCCACCTGACGCTGCGCCTTGCAGCCGCCGAGGCAAGCGGAAGGTATGGTCCGTCACCGTTGCCGCAGCAGGAACAAGCCTCACCCTAACTGCAGAAGAGTTCATTTGCGCACGCGCTGCGCCTGGGCAAGAACGCCGAGCCTGTACCAATCCAGCGACCACCAGTCCCATGTATGGCCAACCGCAGCTACCGCGGCCCAACCGTCGCCGCTGGGGTTGCAGATAGCTGGGGTTAGGAAGGTGGGAAACGCAGGGATCGTCGTGCAGACCACCTCTGCGGCCGCGGCAGATGCGCACAGGAGGGCGGTACCCGTCACCCTGAGGACAGTAGAGCCGGCAGAGCGGCGACCGCTAATTGCCCTCACGGGCCAATGCCCGCCAATGCCGGCAATGGCCGTGCCATCAATATGGCGCGGCGACACTAGAGGGGGTGCTGCACGACCTGAAGGACCAAAACCTTCAGGACGACGTGGCCTGAGACCCTCGAGAGGCTGGGCAAAAAGCTACGGCTTTTTTAAACGGGACCTGCATAACAACAGGACTAAATGGGGTTCTGAACTGACACATATGTTCGGCATGTGCGTCGTGGAGGGCACCTTCCCCGATGCGTGCTCTCCCTTTCCGCAGCCTCCTTCTGCGAGATTACTGTTTCGTGGAAGGAAACCACCGCGTCCCAGGACTCCTCGCTGCCGACCATCGTATTCACTAAGGTCGGCAGCTACAGGTCACTGCCTACTTCTCGAGATGAGGGCGGCACGGCGCTGCTTCGCCCAAGCGGCACACTCTGCCAGCGTATATCACGCGGCATACGCTGGCATATTCCTTCCGGCAGTCGACGCAGTGGTAACACCGGGCATGCAGTATACTGACCGGGAATTCGTGCAGTTCGTGCACACTCACATCAACGCGCTCCCTTCGCAAATACGCAATACACGTCGCCTCGTCATACTATTAGTGACGCGCATGGATTTATGTGATTCCCACTGTCCCTATGCAGAAAGTGTAAGTGTAAGTAACGAGGGTGTATTTTGAGTTTGAGTCAGAATGTATCTTAATACACACGCGCAAAGACTATACCTACGAGGAAAGTAAGACAACAAATATCTTATTTTCCTCGTAGATAAGTGACGTTCGTCACCAAATCTCCACTGTTACTGCTAGACGGCATTTCGAGTAGATCGTAAACACAAAATTGAATATTCTGATAGATACGTAACGCAATATCAGTTTCCGGAATTGGCCACTAACACAAACAATATTTAAAAACACTACATTGCTTGTCACCATTTAACAAGAGAAAATTTTACTTAACTACGTTTTCGTAGAAAATCATACTTAGTAAATTTTCTAAAAGAGAAATAAAGTTAAGTGTAATTTGACAGATCAGGAGAGCCTTACTCGGCTTCGAGCTCTTTTAGCGATGAAGAACCCAAGGAGATTCGGGCACCTTTAGGCATAAGCATGAGTCAAATACAATTACTCCTACTACAGTTGGGTATGAAAAACATACACTAAGGTTAGGCTATCGATATTGATGACGTCACTATCCTGCTACTGATGACTGCGCTGGTTGTAGAAGTCGGTGCTACTGGCCGACATTCGTTGACCGAGGTCAGTTGATTTCTTGAGGCTTTCACTCTTCATGTCCTATAACAAAAACAACAACATATTCTTCAGCCTAATTGCGAAACACAGTTTCAGCAAACGTACGAGAGTAATGTCTTCGTTTAGACCGCAGTCTGCTTGATTTTACGACTGTCGTATTGTTGTGTAACTCCGCTAACGTAGGAAACAAATTCTAGCCTGTTACGACATAGAGTGAAAGTATGCCAGGAAAAATTTGGCAACTATTTTTCGAATTGTGTAACCAAAATGACAAGCGACAATTGGTTTGAATCACTGACATGAAAGCAACTAGTAGTCGCATTGAAAGAGAAAGCAAGCTTCTGGCCGCTTCCGTTTTCCGTTCCAAATATTATAGGATTTAAACTTATAATCTCCATTCATAATTCGAAAAGTGTAAGTGGTAGTCTTCCTGATAAATTGTGAATGTGATTTTGTATAAAACCTCAATGATAAATCAATACCAGTGGTGTGTTAAATATCGTTTCGGCGAGGTGGATTTCTTGAAATAACATAACATAACATCACGCCTTGTTTCCCCGAAGGGTTGGGCAGAGGTGTACCTATAGTACACCGCCATTTCGCCAGTTATGTTTAAGTCCCATGTAATAGGGGGCGAGCCTATTGCCATCTACCGGGCACAAATCCAGACTTCGGGCTGCTACTGAGAAATTCCAGATAGAAAATCCCAATAACACGTTGCCCGACCTGGGGATCGAACCCAGGACCTCATGCTCAGCAGTAGCGATTGCGACCACTAGACCAACGAGGCAGTCGAAATAAAAATAATAAAAAAATAATGATATGAAATAATTGTAAAAAAAATCTTATAAAAGTGCTTCCAACTTACTAAAGATCCATATTTATTATATTTCGGAAACGAGGTATTTTGGTGATATTTTAACGAAAGACAAATTCATACCTACCGTACAAAATATCGTAATACCGGAACAAACTTATCATAACCCACAAGCTTAGTTAGCAAACCAGTCGAGCTTTTACTTCATTGGAAAAGCCAGAAGTAATATGAACATAAACACCATACCTATCCACATCATTGAATATTCAAGGTAATAGCAATATTATTTTCTTTACATGTGATGAACATTGAATGTGCCCATTATGGGAATCTTAAATATTCTATCTTCAAAGAAGCAACAATGTTGTTACAAATAGTTTGTTACTGGATAATCCAAAATATAGGCAAGGCACCACCAAACCCAAATCTATTTGTATAAGCCTAACCAATTGAAAAAATCTGCAAAAATACCCACCCATGTAGTAAATATGTATCCTGTCATAACCCTATAGGATGAGTGTAGTGTAAATCATAAAAATTAGTTTTCTAGCACCGCTAAGGTAGTCATGAAGTTTTCTAAATATTGAACTACTATATTCTGACTGCAAAGTTCTGACGGTAAGTCAGCTGTTTGTTCTTCGATCTGTCCTCTGAGTGCATGGCTGCCTACCCCTTCCTGACCCAAGGAAGCGAACATATGGGACATATGTTCGCTCTGGGGTACAGCACAAAACCTCGTTTGCAAAAAACCAATACTACGTTTTAAGTATTCATGTATATAAAATTATACAAAAGAAATTAAATATAATAAACTTAAATAAATTCAATATCAAATCTAAAATTACAGACTGGCTCATACAACAGGACTACGATAACACCGAATCTCTACTGGCATACATCGCTTAACAGATCAATATTTAATATTCAATATTTAATTGGAACACTAAACGCTACACAAACAAACACCTCATAACACTCAACACACACACACCCATACAATACAACTAACATTTCACTCACAAACACGAACACACACACCTCTCTCCCATTCACATCCATAATCTTCCTAATTCCTGCATCCATCCATGCTCAAATAAATCTAAAATTACTTACTCAGCTAACTCACATCTTTTTTTATAGTAGATTGGCATCGACACTCGTCCATCATTCATTTAACTTACAGTACAGCTCGGTTAAATCACTGTCTCCTAAGATACAGGCCACCCCTAGTTTAGGAGACAGAATTTAATGTTTTTGGTAATATAGACAATTATTTCTTTCTCCCTTTGTGTCCATTGTTAGTTGATTAAGTCTTAGCATATACTACTATACAACTTGTGTCTATGTATATATTTTTGGATCAATAAACTTATTATTATTATTAACTATACCTAATATTTTGGAACTACAATTATATTTATTAAGGTTTAAAGTAGGGTTGTAACGGAGGCGGATGCGGAGGAGAAGAGGTTAACGGAGGCGGAGGTGAAATTTGAAGTGGAAAAAATATAAATAAATTCATGATTTATTAGTCAGATTTTTTTATTTCAAATGGGTACATTACATGTACAGTGGCGACCAAAAGTCCATACGCATTCTCACAAAGCAACAGCTTGATGTTTAGTTTGACTTACGACCTTCTATTTCCAAGAGACACACGCATAATCATTGTCGTCAACAAGTGGTTGTGGTTCATAATTTCAACTTATTAACATGAGTCAAGTTGGCCTAGCGGTTAAGTGCGTGCAGATAGATGCGCGAATGTGCGTTCAAATCTCACGCATAAATCTATAGGCTTTTTGAAGTTTTTGCTCGATTGGAAGTAATGGGACAGAAATATAATATTCAGTATCTTGTTCGCTTTGTCCACATATCGTAAAGTAAAAAAGGTAGATCATAGAAAACTAGACAAGGAATTTAGATTTCTGTGAGGTAGACTGGAGTTTTACGAATGTTTAACTTGATCGGAAGGAACGTTGTCACGATTGTAGTTGATGGTTAGCGACGTGTGGTTTAAATAGATAGCAGTATTGTATTTATTCTCAAAATGCAGGCAAATATTATTATTGAGGCGAGGGCGACTATTATTGCGCTGCATAAAAGTAGTATTAATAGAACACAAATATCTGATAAAACCGGACTGAATGTGAGTAATTTATGAATTGCCACTTGAACTTTTATTTGAAATGTATACCTAATAAGATTACTTTAAAGTTAAAAGCGTCCAGAGTGCATCAAAACATAATAAAAACTATCCAGCTAATTAATTATTAAAATAAGCCGTGGCAGCTAAGAGATGACCAGTCCCAACTGACGGCGCCCGTTCACGAACATGACGCATGGATCAGCACCATTCAGCTCAACCATTTTGAAGGGAGCAAAATGATCCGACACACGGGCCACCGTCAGCGAGACATTTGAGTGAGCATGCCATACTATCAGCCGCCAAGGCACATTCAAGTCAATCTATGACATTACCCGGTAAATGATTAATCATATTTATTCTTTTATTAATCCATCATGAGGCCTGAAAGATAATTAATTAGTGATTACTATTGGATTAATAAATGCAGAGTTTTAATACTATATTGTTATATTAAATAAAGAATATTATATTATATAAAAATGGAGTCACTTTAAGTATTTTGTTATATCTATTTTTTTTTTTTGAGGAGTACTGAAGTCTCTGGATTAAAAGACATGAGGAAGAGGGTAGCCTTGCTTGTAGACAGCGAAGTGGAAGGCCATCGCTTATTAGCGAGGCGCAGCGACGACATATGGTGGGCGAGTATGAGAAAAATTGTTTCACACCAACTAGACACTTTGCGGAATTATTCGACACCTCATTGCAAACTGTTCGCCGTGCCCTCCATGCTGAAGGCTTGCATCACAGAAAACCAGCTAAAAAGCCCTTCTTGACAGAAAGACATAGACAAGAACGATTACGTTTCGCACGGGATTATTTAGATTTCGACTGGAATACAACTATACTTTCAGATGAAAAAACATTTAAATGTTGTCAAGAGGGTAGGCTTCATTTATGGCGCAAAGATAACACTCGCTGGTGTGATAAAAATGTAATCCCTAATACAGACTCAGGTCGCATTGCGATTAATATTGGGGATGGATGAGTGCAGCAGGGCCAGGAGAACTTGCTTTTATTCCTCCACGCGCCAACAGTTCTACTTATGTAGATGTTTTAAATGATGTCATGCTACCTACGGTGCGTAACATTTACGCAGCTGATGAGTTGACACAATTAATATTTGTCCAGGACAATTGTTCTATTCACCGGGCGAGCACTGTGCGTGAGTGGTTTCACAATCCCCTGGAGATATTTGTTGTTCCATGGCCAGCGCGATCACCCGACCTAAACCCCATAGAAAATCTATGGGGTTTGATGGTGCAAAGGTGGGAGTCACGGGATGAGAGGTGTATACAGCAACTAAAAACAAATTGCATGGTGGTGTGGGAAGTTTAAGACGAAACCGAAATATATGGTAATATTGTAGGGTTCATGCGCAAACGTCTACTTGACTGCTGTGTACATGGTACGCTTACATAATTAAACTACAACGTGGCACAAGTCAAATCATGACCATTTCCCTCGCAAACACGCAGCCGAGCGGCCGCGTCGCTCCTTGCGCTTTGTACGTAATCGTAAATAGACCTCCGTTAAAACTCCGCCCTCAAACTTCAAAAAAGACCAGGGTCAAAAAAGACCCTCTTATACTTTGAATCGTAGAGCAATTATTATTGAATTTATTTTAAATATAAATTTATCATCTACATTATGATGATATTTCCTAATCGAAAAACTAAAGACAATAGCATTATGCCATTATGAACAAAAACAGTAAGCAAACCAACAATTAAAACAACCAACTTATTGCGAAAAAAGTGTCAATAACATTTGCAAAAAAAAACCAGCTGCAACCAAAAGTAACGGTTTTAAATTTAATTGTCAATTTGAAAGACCCAACAACCTAAAAGCAACCTTATTGCAATAGTTATAAGGATCAAAAAGGACCGTACCAGAAAAACAAGATGGCGTATTTTTATATTCCCAATCTGTCACACCGACTCAATGAGTTCGATCTTTGTTTACAAGAGCACTTCAGAAATGGAACATTCCCGAGAAGAAATGTATGGAGATGTTTGACATGTGATGTCATATGCCTATGCCATTCTATTTCCTACACTCTGTGTAAGTTAGAGCAGAAAAGGTATACTCTAGACAGGCAATATTTCTCATTAAATCCGACATGTGTCACGCTGACTCAATGAGTCGACTGACAGTTTTTTTTTTTTTGCGGGGCTCAATGAGTGGGCTTGCCACTCAGATGCTCGCTGCCGAGGATTGCTCTGGGGATGTTAACGTCAGATTCTCCGCCAAGATGTGGCTAGCGTTATTAAGAAGATGGTAAGAGGCAAGTCCCCGGGTCACGACAGTCTTAGCATCGAGCATCTGAAGTACGCGGGCGTACACCTGCCAAGCTTGCTTTACTTTTTAACTTGAGTGTTAGTCGTAGTTATTTGCCCGATGGTTTAATGCACACGGTTGTAGTGCCAATCGTTATGTTAGATTGCGGAGTGAGGCTGGGGGGTTTATCCTGGCCTCGCCTCTTCATATTGTATATGAACCGGCTGATCGGTGAGCTCAGAAGCACTAATAATGGTGTTCTACAGATGGGGTCTACGCGGATGATATGGTGCTGCTGAGCCCATCGGTCGGTGCGTTACGTAAACTTCTGCGCTTATGTGAGTCATATGCGGAGGCCCATGGGCTCAGGTACAATGCTAAAAAGAGTGAGTTTCTGTAGTCGGGAGCCGCCTGCAGATTCCCGGCCACCGTAGGCGCGGGCTTGCGGACGGTAAGGACCAGTCGAGGACGGGGCGTCGTGTTCCACGCGCACCTCAAAGAGATGTCAGCACAAAGTGACGGGGTCTGGTAGGGTCGACGCCTCAGGTACGCGGGTAATTCGAAAGAGATAACCGTGGCCCTGGCACAGGCAACTGAAGGAACACGGGTGGGTTTTAGCCAGCAAAAGTCTGACACACCCTCCCGCTCCACACAGAGCGGGAGAAGTCATTTGATGTTTTCCCACGCAAAAAATTAAAAAAAAGTTTTCCGCGGTGTGGTAGTGCCTCGACTAAGTTTGTTTTCTTTAGTCTCAGTTTTCCTTTTACCAAATTATGCACTTCAAAATGTAATTTTATTGGTAAAATGTTACATTTCGTAGAGTACCGTTTACTACTAAGTGTTGAGATATTTATGGAATTATTTTTACCTCTAAAGAGTGATCATTGGTTTAGTCACAGTATTTCTTTACTTTAAGAGCAAATATACATTTAAATAATATATATATAAGCGCTGTGACACTTAAAAATAAGTGTCACAGCGCTGGTATTCTGATAGGGCCCACTGTGATGTCACGGACAGATACAGAAATATTTAATCGATCAAATAAAACATAAATAATATAAATGCAAATTAATTAGTGCAAATTATATAAAATATTTAAATAATAAACTAAATAAAATATTTATAACTTTATCCGCTTTTCAGCACCCGACGTAACATCAACCACTTGTCTATGCCACAAGTGTCTGTGGTACTCTATGGCTAGAGTGCTCCATGACACTATGGCATCTATGTGACAAGCAAGTAGACCAGAGACGCAGTCGCCGAAACTCCGGCAAACAAAATTAAAAACATTACGGCTGTTTATACACAATGCTAAATAAATAAAGCTACAATAATTATAGTGATTAATACAAACAAACGTGTTCTATGGTAGTCAACTACATTTGGAGAAATAAGGATAAAGTCAAAGTCAAAGATTTATTTGCAGATAAGTATGGTTACAAAGTTGTTAAATGTTAGTAGAACAGTAGCTTGGCATATTTAATCATAACATAATGGCATGCAAATTTTGGTACAGATACAATTAGTTCATATACACTGAAAAGAATCTTTTAAAGTATAGAAGGGATTCTCAATAAGCCACCTGTGTAAAGCCCTTCTGAAGCGGACCATTGGAAGTTCTTTAATTTGGTCAGGAATCTTGTTATATATCTGAACACACATTGGATAGCAACTTCGCCTATATAGCTCCGTTCTCGTTCCAGGCATAATTAATCGATTGGGATATCTAGTTTTGAACAGAAATTTATCTCCAAGTCAAACACAAGTTATCAAACATCTCAGGGTGAGATTTGGTAAATTTACATATTTCCTCAATATAAATACCTGTTAATGTAGTATTCTCAGTTTTTTAAATATTGGATTACATGATGTAAGTGGGTCTACATTACAAATCGCACGTATACACCTCGTTTGTGCGACGAAAACTCTTCCCAGATGCACCTAGTTATATGCATGATAAGCCTGTAATGTGGCTTGTCTACTTATTAGGTTAGATATACGCCATGGAACATAAGCAAACTTTCTGAGTTTTCCACATATAATATCAACATGACCAATCCAGGAACACCTCTCATCTAGAACTATCCCAAGGAAAGTCATACTATCTGATTGTTGAACAACGAAAAATATAAAACAAAATGCGAAACAACTACTGCGCCTGTACTGTTCGTAATCGCCTGTAATCGCTGCCAATCGCTTGCCTCTATTGCCAGCTGCGTGTAGATCAAAGGTAAGTTCAAAGTGTGGTATCTTTTTGAAGCTGTAATAGGTGCTGTTTAAATTTGATTCTGAATGTACCAACTGTCTTTATAGCACGAAAAGGAGGTGGCAAGTCGTTCCAGCAACGAGAGGCAGCGAACTTGAAACAACCACGAAATGCAGCAGTTCTGTGCGATGAGGCTAACATGAGGTACGAAGATGCTCTAGTTTTAATCTTGTTAACATCGCGCGACCAAGACAGTTTCTTATATAAATAGTATGGTTTCTTTGTGAGAATAGTGCCAAAGAGTAGGGTAGCCAAGTGAAGCTGTCTACGTGCTGACATTCTCATCAAATTACCCTCATTCAAGAATGGAGTGATGTGGGAACGCGGTGGGACAATGTAGCAGAATCTTGCACAAGCATTCTGCATCCGCTGCATCAAGTTTTCGCTTCTACCGAGAATGCACGCCCCATACACAGTGTCAGCATAGTTCAGCTTGGATAGTACAAGTGACTCACACAGCATAACACGCATATCCACACTTATGTAGGGACGGATACGATATAAGAGCTTGAGTCGGTAGAAGCAGTTGCGCACGGCCTCCATGATATGAGTTTCAAAATTAAGCTGCCCGTCAAATACTACCTCCAGATTACGGGCTTCCATTCATTCTTTTATCATTCTTTTTACAGTTTCAGCAGTATCCTGGGAGCTGGATTTATTGTTATGATCCTGAAACTAAGAGACCGTCTGCTGTCCGGGTAAACACCCGGACAGCAGACGGTCTCTTAGTCCTTCCGAGAAGTTGCCAACTAAAGTGAAGAGAGGTCGCAGCGTGGGAAAAAAGTGGTGTGGTGGCGTCGTTCTTCGGAAGGACAGGTCATTACGCAACAATTGTTTTAGAGGATCGAAAAACAGTTACTGCGGAGTGGAACACTAACAATTGTTGGCCACTTGTCTTGGAAAAATTTCGTGGGAAACGACTTCGCAGTAGGATCCTCCTTCGCCACGACAACGCTCGTCGCACACCGCCAAGCAAACAATCGACTACTTGGCGACGTCAGACGTGGAATTACTGGGTCACCCGCCCTATATAGCCCCGACCTCGCACCGTGCGATTTTTATTTATTTCCTAAAATAAAAGAAAACTTCGAAGAAAACGTTTTATGGACGCCGAGGAAGCAGTGGCTGCGTTTCAAAATGCCGTCGAAGAGACCTCTTTCGTCTAGTTGTCGTATTCTCTGTGGTTCCATCGGATGCAGCGATGTATTGATGTAAATGGACAGTATTTTGAAAAGATATAATAAAACTAATAACTTGCTAGTTTGTTCAGTTTTTGATTTTCTAAGAAATTTCAGTGTCACCCTCGTACACACAAAGTTTCAATTTGATGCGACAGTTAAAAGTAGGTTGCAACTTAAACTTATAAAAGCGTGTTATAACAATTTGCCAGAAATGTTTGTCCGCGAATTACTTTTAAGCGGCTGCACCTATTTGGCTAATTCTCTTTCTGTTGTATTTTTATTTTCAGGATAAGGTTGGTGTGAAAAAAAAACGTACGGAAAAGTGGAAAAAGAACAATGGCCATTTCCCATACATTTCAAAACCTGATAATGAAATTTTATGTGTAGTTATAAGGTATAGTAGAAACACTACCCGAAAGTTTAGAAAATAATGTCATTTTTACAATTGAAACGCTACAAAGTCCAAAAAATATTAATGTTAGTACTTAGGTTAGGATTTGCCGTTATAAATAAATAAATGTGCTGCGAAGTTTAGTCTAAATAGTAATACTTACTTAATATAACATAATTATATATGTTCTAAAACGTCTTTTTTACTTTGTGAATTCCTTAAAACCAGCTGCCCTTATGTCACTGCTTAGACTCACGATGATTGTCACTATAAATTAAGTATCCAGCATTAAATGTCAAACGGCAAAAAATCCGTTTCAATCGTCCTAACTCAACTACATAAAGCATGATTCATTCATTTAATTATTCATTTATTTTTAATTAATCTGCATTATACATGGACTAAAACAGAAATACTTTGTGAGTAAATAAAACGTTAAATTATGTATGAAACTCAGAGAAAAAGAATTGAATAAAGTCAAGTTGTAAAAAAGGGTAATTGGGATGCGTTCAAAACATGCTAATATGTTTACCCTTGACGTAGAATGAGCACAAAGAAAGATAAAAAATAAAAATATCCTTCGTTTCTTTTAACATTGTGACAAGCGTTATTAATATACAATTTAATTGGCTGTATTTTAAGATTTATTTCATTTTTATACATAGTCAGGTGAAAAATGGGCATCCTTCTAAAGAAGGATGCCCATTTAAAGTTTTAACATCTAAGAAAAAAAAAATGTGACTTAAAGTAGGTTTTAGGTAGGGTAGTAGGTAGGGAGGTGTTAAATGGTCAAAACGTGGAGGATAACAGCCAACAATACCAAATCATTAAATGTCACATTCACTAAGAGGAAGGATACCTGCCCACCAGTACAGTTAAATAGAATACAAGTGCCTTAAGGTGAACAGGTCAAATACCTTGGTTTATACCTCGACACGACGACTTACTTGGAAGAACACATTTTCACACAAAAAACAAACATACAACAAAACGAAAGCAACTTGGACTGACACTAAGAAAGTCCTATTGGATAATTGGTCAAAAGGCGCAATTACACGGAAAATAAAAATCTCTTAAACAAAGCTTAAAACAAGCCTATATGGACGTGTGCCATTCAGCTATGGGGAACAACATCACACTCTAACATAGAGATAATACAGGGATACCAGAACAAGCTTCTAAGAACAATCACAAAAGCCCCATGGTTTGTACCAAATGAAGCATGATCTGAAAATGCAGACAGTCAAAGAGGAAATAAAAAAGCTATATCAAGTCATTTATAGAATAACTCGCCACACAAATAACCTGGCAAAACCACCTAATGGATAAAAAGGAATATTAACCTGCTCAAACACAAAATTCCAAAGGATTTCATCAGATGAACTTAGCTTGATGGTGTATATGCAAAAGGATGTGTTACAGGACGCATACCAAGCAAGTCATAAAAATGACTAAATGACCTATTACATAGACAAATTTGCAAGGAAAAGGAGACAAAAAAAAACTCACATGACAGAAGACCAGGACCATGACCGGGGTACTTTTCATCCTGGATCGCAGACAAAGTCGCGGGCAACAGCTGATTTATGATCAATTTTGATGCATTCTATAAAAAAAAAAGATGAATGAAAACGTAATGTTTAAAAACAACGATTAAGTACTTATTTGTAACTTGATAGTGTGAGTTGTTTCTGCTAAAACAATATTACAGATATTGTTGTTTCTAATACAGAACAATCATGAAAATATGTCACTTTCGCTGTGAAATTGTGTGAAATGCAATTCGCTTAAACTTCAGTTTGGGTAAATATTTTGAAAAAAAAAATACAGTGTCAACTTAACGTCCATTAGAGGGCGCCATATTCAATTTAATGTGACGTCATAGCTGATATAGTCTACGTATAACGAGCGGACGATCAAGACGCTTCCAACAATACCTACTTGTTTTAGAAGTTATGAGGGAACAGGTGAACAAACAAACATACAACATAACCCTCCTTTTGCTGTCCAGTAGGCAAAAACAAACAATGTACTTACAACCAACAAGTAGGTCTGGCAGAGAGGGACCACTACAGTGCAGTCAGCCGCTTGGTCATGGGTCCTGCATAGAACCCCCTATGTTCCAGCTCAATTCAGCTTAAAATGTTCTGCCAATTGTTGCTGCATGCAAACTCTCCGTATTACAGCTGCCCGCAATCGCTGCAAGTAATTAATTAAATAAGATTAGAAAAATAGATGAAATTAATTATTTAAAAGGCATTCTAATCACTAGCATCTGCTTTAACACTAACTGCCCATGAAGCAAATAGTAGCTAGAGCATTGGTATACTATGGTGTCACTAATGTACACCATAAAGCAATGCTCTACACACAACCATCTTCTATTTTTGAAACTTACACACATAGTTACATATACAAAGATCTTAAAGAATTAAGTTGTGTGCAATGTAATAAAACAAACATACAAATGATAAATTATTAAACAAGTAGCATTTTAGTGTAAAGGCTCCTACACACAGTGCCGGCGGCAGGGCCGCCGGGTAAGCCGCCGTGCACCCGGCGGCATACAAAGCCGCCGGCTTTGCCGCACAAAGTAGCCGCCGGCATGGCCGCCGGGGTGTGCCGGCGGGTTACGCGGCTTGTCGGCGTCAGTTCGTGCCTAGCATTCGAGCGGTAGTGGTGTGCGATTTGTGTATTCAACAAATTAAAATGTCGTTTCATTGGGACGACGAAACTGTGTTGCTATTAATTGAAAAATTTCATGAAAATGATATATAATGGAATCCCAGAAATGCAGACTATAAGAATAGGAACAAACGAATGGACGCCTTGAATATAATTGCAAGTGTATTTGACATTGATAAAGGCGAAGTAGAGAGAAAGTTAAAAAATTTAACCACTCATTATTTTCGGGAAAAAAAGAAGGTTGAACAGCACAGACGATGTACAGGAACCAAAGTGGTTTGCTTACAAGGCATTGAACTTTTTGCGAGACAAAAATAAACCACTACCCACAGTAAATAGTGAGAATGATGTAAGTATTCATGTTTCCTATTTTTCTTTATTTTATCACAGACTAACTACTCGCGGTCACAGAACATATACTAAAGTGAAGACGCGACACTTCTATTTACAGACGCATTCGCAGTACAGTCATCAAGATAATGCAACAGCGACTAGTTCCCGTAAAAGGAGATGCGGTACTGATGGAGACAGTGATATTGCCGAAGCTCTACAAGTTTTAAACAATATGTCAGCTTCGTCATCTGCTCGCGACGATGCCTCGGTATTCGGAGAACACATAGCAAATAAAATACGAAAAATGGATCCCATAACAATATCTACAGTACAACATCATATTAATAATATAATTTATCAGGCTGAAATGGGCGTTTACTCAAGACCTTCCACGGTGGTGGCAGCTCAAGGATATTTTACCACTTCGACACCTGAAAGTGTACGTCCTTCCACTAGCCATTCTAATTATACCGACAATTCTGATACTCAGGACAGCCTTTTTTCATATTTGGAAAATAATTAAAACTCTTTTAGATTTATGATGCTACATTAAGAATTTAATAATTAAAACTATGATTGTACTGGTACATTGTGATTGAGATTAATGAGGCAAACACAGATTAACAAAATGTTACCTAGTTAAAATTTAACTTAAAATATCATTATATACTTATATGCTAAATAAACGTTGTTCCCAATAAAAATATGTTTGATTTATGAAATGTAATTTTGCCATGGAAGTTGTCCTTGCTCTGAAAGAAAATAGTTCATCAACTCATTTCTGACCATTGACTGTTTCAAATTTCGATTTACATATTTCAATATTTGGTGCCGGTATCGTTATCATATTATCCTCAAAATCAACGTCATTTCTTCGGATAAAATTGTGCAGGCATACACAAGCCATTACTACAATTTTCATTTTCTCTGGCTGTAAATTAGCTATTGAATGAAATATTCTGAATTTTTCCGACAATATGCCAAAAGCATTTTCCACGACTCTCCTTCCCCTACAAAATCTGTAATTGCATATTCTTTTCGGAGATCCTCGCTCATGTTGGCTAGGAAAGGGTTTCATTAAGTTAGGAGAAATCGGAAAAGCATCATCACCAAGGAAATAAAATGGTACATTCATAGTCCGTCCAGGTAATGGTCTTGGTGTCGGTAGATTTATAGATTCATTTCGTAATGCCTCGTAAAGCGAGCTATTTCTAAAAACACCCCCATCCGAAACTCTTCCTTGACAACCAATATCGACGTATAAAAAATTATAATTAGCATCGACTAATGCTAACAACACAATACTGAAATACGATTTATAATTGAAAAATTCTGAGCCACTATTATCGGGGCATTGTATACGTATGTGTTTCCCATCAATGGATCCACAATTGGGAACATTCCATTTCTTGAAAAACAAACGTGACACCGAAAGTCATTCTTCTTCTGTGGTTGGCATCTAGAAGAGAAAAAGGAAATAAAAATTAATTTAAAAATAAACATTCAAAAATAAATATATACTTAAACGTTTAGCATATGTGCTTGTAAGCCTAAATGTAATGCTATACTCAAATATTATCCAACTCCAGCAATATCTCATAAAAATAAAATAAAAAAATATTTATTTGGTCAATAGAGTACAAATATATATTAGGTTATGGTGTTCTCTAGCTTCCCCTCTAGGATTCCCTGTGAGTGAGCTTCCCTGTGAATATCAAGAGTGAGTCATAAAAAAACGATTACCTTAATTTGAAGTTTTGATATTATTGCTTGACAGACTTCGGGAATCAGTGAGGAAAGAAGTTGTGGTGAAATTTTAAACAGTTCTCCAAGGCTGAAATAACTTTCTCCTGTAGCTAAAAACCGCAACGTTACTGCCAACCTCTCTTTAGCGGGTATAGCCTTTCTCCAGCCAGTATTTTTTTTGCTAATGTACACTTCAGTACTCTAGCAAAAATTCAAAATCTTCATATGTCATTCTCAGAAACCCAAAGAACATACTATTGCGCAAACGTTGACATCCCACATCATCTTTTTTATACTGTTCTATCATTACAGTACCGTTCTGCCATTTTCTATTTTGTAAACTTGGGCGCACCCAAAACCTTCTCGTCCTTTTGTATTTTTTTCTTATTAAAATAAAAATTACAACTGCGGCGGCAGTGCTGATGATTTTCGTATTCATTGTAACCAACCAACCAAAAAAAAAATTTCACTTCACTAGCGTTCTATGTGACTGTCACAACCGGAATGATGCTTGACGGCTTTGTGCGGCTTGTGCCGGCGGCTCGTATTGCCGGCGGCATAGCCGCTCGGCATGAACCCGGCGGCATTGCCGCCGGCATGTGTGTAGTAGCCTTAAGCTTGTATTGTAATGAAGGTTTGTCAAAACAAAAGTTATATATATCCCATAAAAAATTAAGTATGTATTATGTACATATTTATTTTTTAGATAAGCCTAGCTTTAGTGGAGTCAGAAGTTATTACATATAGGTTAGTTATTACCAGCTTTAAAAAAACTTAGTCCTAACCCAGGTCAAGGTCTATCTAAATGCCAAATTTCATCCAAACCAGTTCAGCCAGTAAGATGTGAAAAGTTAACATACTTGCACATTTATTAATTAGTATGGATGTTGTAAGGGTGTCCAAACAACAGCACAGTAAGCAGACACAGTACACATCAGTGTCTGCTTGCTGTTGCTGTTGTTGCTGAAATTAATTCAGTGTCACATACCTGCTACATCCATCACTGTACAGGTTTTCTCTGTAGACCACATTGGTTCAATACTGGATGATGTGCACTACAACAAATAAACTAAAACATAACTACATTAGAAGTGAGATTTATAACTCTTGCTGTCTACCACCGTCTAAAATAAGAACATGTCAAGGGATTGTCATTAGAATACCAAGAAGCATTATGGACCCAACAAATGTTGATTATCATTCTATTCACAGCCCGACCTACCCATTTTAAGAATAGTTGACGTGCAGCGCCTTTCATTTTTAGAATTCAACAAAGGTTCATAGCAATATTTATGTTTTTAAGCAAACAAAATGTTTCAAACTTACGAAGCAATGGATTAGGAATGTTCTTTAAAAACATTCGAAATGTGATAGAAAGTGTGAGACGCTATTGGGATGCAAGCATGCACTGCTAATCTACATACATAGAGACTGACTATATTTGAATAAATAAATTTAGACTGCGGCGACCAATAGCTCTGCGGTGGCTACACTTTAAACTAATAAATGCAAATGCAATGATTAATGAATAAAGTTACTGATAAATAAGTAGGTACTTACGAAAGATCCAGGGCTTGTGCACTGAGCTGAGCAGTGGGCTTACGTGACCGCAGCATGACGCTGTGGCGAGGTACAACTCTAGGAGCACCGCTTCACCTCCTGTTTTGGAACTATCGGTCTGCGGGTCGTCTTTTCTAGGTTGAAAGCATCTAAACACGAAGCAAAGCTGAAAACATTCGGCTTATTTTTACGTGCTCTAAATACCTAGTAGGTATTTTATTGCTATTGCTAAAAGTAAGACGCAAAACATTCATTGCACATGCACAGCACACGGCTAAGTCAGCAAATGCATGAAGATTGCCTGTTAATTCACAAGAATAAAGGTACGCGTTTGTTGGCTTAAAAATAGCTCAAAATCAACTTGTGCCCATAATATTAAGCTGTTAATTATTGCTGCCACAGAACATAAATACCCTGGTGGGATTGCTGCTATCAGGCGCCATGACGCATGCCGGTGGCGATGGTTTCAAGCAAGAACTTGTGGATCACAAAATGGTGAAACAAGATAAATTAACACGTCGTAGTTAACACCACTCGCAAATTCGCACGCACTAAAACCAAATCCAAGCCAGTTTGGAGTGAGTGAAATTGAGACATTTTAGAGGCATTAGAGCAAAGCTTACGTTATCACATAATATTCAGAGCAGCCAGAAAAACATATAAAGCGCTTGCCGTGATGATGCTATTATCTCCAAAACCGCTACGATGACGAAGAGTATTCTAGATTCACATTCCGACCGATTTCGCGTTCGGACATTTTTTCGGACACTACGGACACTGTGTGACCGTTTTCAAAAACCGCTAAACTACTAAATGTAGCTTACGTTTCTACTGAAATCTACTAAAGTTTTGGAAAAACCTACTGAAAAATTGTACTGACATAGTTTGTGGCTTAAATTCACTTAAATTGTCCATTTTTGATGAAAGAGAAATGAAACAAGTTTACCTACTATTATCAGGTTTTATTAATAAATTTTAATTATTCATCATGTCATGTTTCGTTTTTTTTTTAAATTTAACCATATTATTTTCTGGCTGGAAATTCTTGCAATTACCGCCGTTATCAATTAAACCTTGCTTTACATGTAGAAGCGATGATACATGAGTGTTTAAAAACCTATTGCGCTGCTCTGATTTCACCACATTGACTTGTGAAGATATACGCTCACAAGAGGCGTTTGATACCGGCAAACTCATCATCGCTTTTGCAAAACTACAAAGATTATCATATTTCAATTTATTGGTAATATCTGACAATTTTGTGAACTGTGAGCATCTTGGTCGGACGTAGTAACGTAGGAGAGCTGGGGGTTCCCCGATAATAAACACCTCCTCTAGGAGTAATAGGTAGTGTTCTGTGATAAACACTCTATGCCTCCGTTCGACGTGATTCGCAGTGGTGCCAACCGAGTTTAAACGAATCACTGACAGCTGTCAGAGGTGAATTTGCAGTTCCGGTGCCGTGCTATGAGAAAAATATTAGCTAAAGTTTTTAATATTGCCAGGATATTCTACTAAATCCGCTACTTTTTCAATAAATACTGAAAATCTACTGCATGTAGCCACCACTCATCACAGCACCTTACCACGTTTTGACAATCATTTAAAGAAACACAGAAGCCAACAGTTCTGAAAAGAACTGACACAACGTTTTGACATCCGTTAAAGAAATAGGAGCTGCAGAGGCCACACGCCGACAACGTGATCTCCAGGACACTCCAGTCTTCGTCACACGAGGCACGTCTGCAATCCACAGTTTCCAACACGAATCTTCATTCGACGGCGGCCGCTCTGCAAAGGAATCGCGAACTACGAGGCACCTATATTTATCCCTTCGGAGAGCCCGCCAAGTCGCAGCCGCGAGCGCACAGGCGCTACCTCGCGGATTCATTACGACAACAGTGTGCTGTGATGTGATTGGACGAAATAACGCAATCCTATTTGCTATGTTTTTGCAAACGTTTTATTTAATTTAATGTACAAGTTTTTATTGGTAGATTTTAGTTTGTAAAATAGTATAAAATTCGCATTATTTTCATAATAAATTATTCACATTCATCCATCGACAACGAGTATTTCTTCCACCTTCTACTGAACTAAAGTCATCCTAAAGTGGTGACCCCTGCCTGAACACAGTGAAGAAATTCAAGATCATCGAAGCTCAGCCAGCATTGTCGAAGCACCTTCAGCCAATTCAAGATGTCGAATCCCTGCTCAACGGACGAACACTCCAGCTCAACAGTACACCCAGCCCCTAAGACCGAAGCTGCCGCCATATCCCTCACCATGAGAATTCCACCATTCTGGCGCGATCGACCACGGCTCTGGTTCATCAGCTTCGAAGCAGCCACTAACGACCTCAAGAAAGGCCAAGCCCAGCTCGCTCAAATGGTCATTGCACAGCTCGAGCGACAAGACATCGAGCAGATAATGGACCTTCTATACAACCCACCAGAGACGGACCAATACAAAGCCATCAAAGAAAGACTCATATCCGCCTACGAGGAATCCGACAGTCGCCAGTTCCAAAAACTGCTGTCCGAGATGGAACTCGGAGACCAAAAGCCAACGCAGCTACTCCGCCGCATGCGAAACCTCGCCAGAGACAAAGTTCCCGACTCCACTTTGCGACTTATGTGGACCAATCACCTTCCACCACACGTCCGCTCAGTCCTTGCAGTCAGTGAAACTTTCACCACCAAGACAGCACTCGACGAACTCGCGCTACTCGCTGACAAAATAATGGAGCAGACAGCAGCAACAGAAGTCGCAGCTGTGCACGCACCCGCACTACCTGCACCATCTGCACCGCAAGCAGATACGCAGTACCTCATCAGCGAGATCAGAAAATTATCGCTAGAGATAGCCGAGCTAAAATCAAGACGATATCCCAACAACAACAACTATCGCCGCAGTCGTCATTTATCTCATCACCGCAGCACATCACGACAACGCAGTCGAGAAGTTTCGCCATCTCCATTTTGTTACTATCACCGCCGCTTCAAAGATCAAGCTAGACGCTGTACATCGCCTTGTTCATTCAATAAACAAAATACGGAAAACTAGACGGAACGTTGGCAGTGGCGGACACCGGCGTTCAAGAAAAATCTCACCGCCTATACATCACCGACAAAAACTCAAATCTATCATTCTTAGTCGACACTGGTGCCAACATATCCGTGCTACCGAGAAGAAAAGGACAAATACCAACGCCATTACCATTCCAGCTATATGCAGCGAACAACACTGCTATAGCTACGTATGGCGAGAAAACATTATCTCTCGATCTCAATCTACGCCGCCCGTATTTGTGGAAATTCATCGTCGCTGACGTTTCAAAACCCATACTTGGAGCAGACTTCCTCAAACATCATCAACTAATCGTCGACTTGCAAAACAGAAGACTAATTGACGGTGTTACAAATTTGAAAGTCAACGCCCCGGTACGAGTATCGAACGTGCCTACAGTACGCAGCATCGACATGTCTCAATCGTACCACGACATCTTAGCCCAGTATCCCGGCATAACAAGATTAACATCGATGAAATTAAACTCCGATATCCACGTGCAACATTTTATCGAAACACGAGGCCCACCAATACACAGCCGAGCAAGACCGATTCCACCACATCGCTTCGAAATAGTGAAGAAGGAATTTGAAAGCATGATCGAACAAGGACTATGCAGACCTAGCAAAAGCCCATGGTCATCACCTCTACACATAGTTCCCAAGAAGAATGGCGATATTAGAGTTTGTGGTGACTATCGCCGACTCAACTCCATCACCATTCCAGATCGCTACCCCGTTCCACGCATCAAAGACTTCACTCATCATCTATCCGGAAAAACTATCTTCTCAACAATTGATCTCAACCGTGCATACCAACAACTGAGCGTAAGAGAAGAAGACATTGAGAAGACAGCCATCATCACTCCGATGGGACTATTTGAATTCCCACGTATGTGCCCCGGTTTGAAAAACGCGGGACAAACGTTTCAACGCTATATCCATGAAGTACTTCGAGGATTAGATTTTGTTTTCCCATTCATAGACGATTTGTTATTGGCATCAGAAAACGAAGACCAACACAGAGAACATCTCAAAATCGTTCTAAAGAGATTAGAAGACAACGGAATAACTATCAACCCCGTCAAATGCAACCTAGGCAAAGCAGAAGTCCAGTTCCTGGGTTACACCGTAACAAAAGAAGGCATCAAACCTCCGCAACATAAAATACAAGCAATTACCGATTACCCCCGGCCGACCACAGTCGAAGAATTAAGAAGATTTCTCGGAATGATTAACTTTTATCGCGATCACATACCAAACGCCGCAGCTCTACAAGCACCTCTGAATTCATACCTACATAACGTAAAGAAACGAGACAAGACTCAGATTACGTGGACCGACGAAGCAACTCAAGCGTTCGAGCAATGTAAAGCTAGCATCATAAACGCAGCTTTACTCGCTCACCCATCACATAATGCTACGCTAGCATTATTCTGCGACGCATCCGATAACGCAGCAGGCGCCGTCCTACAACAATACATAAATGAAACATGGCAACCACTTGGATATTATTCGAAGAAATTCAGTGACGCGCAAAAGAAATATTCTACCTTCGACCGAGAGCTACTCGCAATATACATGGCAGTCAAACACTTCCGCAAAACATTCGAAGGACGTCATCTTATCATTTTCACCGACCACAAGCCGCTAACATTCGTAATTGCAAAAACTCAATCGAATACCGAAACACCGAGGCGAACGCGACAACTTTTGTTTATCAGCGAATTTACCACAGACATACGACACGTGAGCGGTAAACAAAACATCGTCGCCGACACACTCAGCCGCATAGAAACAATATCATGCCCAACTACAATAAACTACAAGGACATAGCCAGCTCGCAAGAACAGGACAGCAACATTGAACAATTATTACAAGCAGACAACATCACTATCAAGAAAATAGCAATACCTAACACGGACATCGAGTTATACTGCGAAACATCTACACCTTATATACGCCCGTATATACCTGAAGTACATAGACAAGAAGTTTTCAACAGCGTGCATAATATCAGCCATCCTGGTATCCGCACGACTCGCAAACTCGCAACTCAAAAATACTTCTGGCCATCAATGAACGCAGACATCAGCCGTTGGACTCGAACCTGTATACATTGTCAGAAAAGCAAGATACAGCGTCACACATTCTCGAACATCTCATCTTTCCCGCCAAGTGATCGCTTTCAACACCTACACGTCGACATCGTTGGACCGCTACCTACAACAGCTCAAGGACATCGTTACTTAGTTACAATGATCGACCGACTAACGAAGTGGCCTGAAGCAATCCCTACCGACGAAATATCAGCTGATAGAATAGCCGATATCGTCTACCGGCATTGGATATCAAGATTTGGATGTCCGACCACACTAACAAGCGACCAAGGTCGCCAGTTCGAGAGTCAGCTTTTCCAAAACCTAATGAAACAAATGGGAATCAAGAAAAATCGCACAACAGCGTATCATCCTCAAAGCAATGGGATGGTCGAACGGTGGCATCGCTCGCTCAAAACTGCACTGCGCGCGAAACTTTCGGACGCAAGTACATGGATAGACGAGCTACCTACGGTGTTACTTGGACTACGTGCCGCACTACGCACCGACACCGGCGTAAGCGCCGCCGAACTTACCTACGGTTACAACTTACGTCTACCAGGCGATTTTTTGCACATCCGTTACCTACACACCTACAATGGACTATACTTACGTCGACAAACTGCGTGACATCATTAATGTAAACAAACCGCAAGCCGTCACCGAGCATCACAGTAACAATAAACGCGTTTTTGTGCATCAAGATTTACTCAAGTGCAGTCACGTGTTTATCAGAACCGATGCAGTTAAGAAACCACTTCAACCTCCGTATGAAGGCCCTTACCGAGTGTTAAGCCGAACAGATAAAGTGTATTCTATACAGCTACCTAATCGGCAAGCTAACATCTCAATCGATCGACTGAAGCCTGCGTATGTCATCACAGAGCATACCAATACCTTACCTCCGAGCAAGATTACCATTACCAAGCAAACCAATACCAGTACCATACCATTACCAACCATTACCAAGCCTCAAGCACGAGTACCTACGGCCAACGTGACGTCACAGCCCACCATCATCAAAACAACTCGCTCGGGCCGCGTCGTCAAGCTGCCGGTACGCTTCGCTTGAAGGGGAGTACTGTAGCCACCACTCATCACAGCACCTTACCACGTTTTGACAATCATTTAAAGAAACACAGAAGCCAACAGTTCTGAAAAGAACTGACACAACGTTTTGACATCCGTTAAAGAAATAGGAGCTGCAGAGGCCACACGCCGACAACGTGATCTCCAGGACACTCCAGTCTTCGTCACACGAGGCACGTCTGCAATCCACAGTTTCCAACACGAATCTTCATTCGACGGCGGCCGCTCTGCAAAGGAATCGCGAACTACGAGGCACCTATATTTATCCCTTCGGAGAGCCCGCCAAGTCGCAGCCGCGAGCGCACAGGCGCTACCTCGCGGATTCATTACGACAACAGTGTGCTGTGATGTGATTGGACGAAATAACGCAATCCTATTTGCTATGTTTTTGCAAACGTTTTATTTAATTTAATGTACAAGTTTTTATTGGTAGATTTTAGTTTGTAAAATAGTATAAAATTCGCATTATTTTCATAATAAATTATTCACATTCATCCATCGACAACGAGTATTTCTTCCACCTTCTACTGAACTAAAGTCACTACCAATTTTACAACGAAAATCTACTGTTGCAGTAGTCAATCTACTGCAAACGGTCACACTGTGACGGACAGTGACAGTCAGTGTTGCCACCTCCGATTTTTGTTTTACCCTAACGTTCGTCGAAATTACCCTAAATTAGGCTTTTATTTTTGTTTTTACCCCATTTTTTTTTTATAAAAACAAATATTAAACCGTTTCCAAACATTCTTGGAATGCATCCATACTAGTCTGGGCTTCTATTTCATCTGCAGTAATTTATTTCTTGAAAACGTACATTTCATTCGAAAACTTTTGTTTGCCAATTTTTTATTTCGTCTTTTGCTAGCGATAGACGGGAAGACTGCAGAGAACGGTACATTACATCGTCACAACAAGTTAGGTACTTACGTTCGGAAACACGTATTCAAACAATCACCAAATTGCTTGCAAGGAGTTTTAAACATTGTTTATAAATGCCATATACATATTTATTTTACCCTGAAAAATACCCAAAATAATTGTCTGCCCTAAAATATAACCTGAACGCTTAAAAATACCCTAAAGTAAGGGTAAGTCCCTAAGGTGGAAACACTGGTTGACACGAACTACACTGAGACTGAGTACACTGACGTTCCATTTTCTGTTTAATTTTTTCAATTCCGATATTACACAAAATCTAATAAATAAAATTCTCGTGTCGCAATGTTTGTTACCAAACTCCGAAACGGTTGGACCGATTTGTACAAAATTTTCTCTTACATCTATTTACGTCTGATCTGAGAATCGGCTTACATCTATTTTAAAAAAAGAAGCAAAACAATGTTTGCGGGATTAGCTAGTCATTTATATATTTTTACGTACGGTCGTTTACAGTAGGTAGTAGGTACTTTTCATGTATCATTTAGTTTATTTATCAAGGAAAACCGCCAAGCGAAAACGTTCCTAAGTGTTACAAGGTAAATCATTAGTGTAGATTGGAATGCATCAATGTAATTCACGAAAAACGTTCCGTGTGGAAACGGCACGATCCCTTGTGGCGGCATCTACACCGCCTCATGCGAACAACGCATCACACAAATCCTGCATCGCGCAATCAAAGTTTACCGCGCAGCTAGCATTTATACAACTTCCCGACAAGAATCTTCGGGCAGTTGCCCACCAGATACGACATCCATCTGGTCGGAAGATCCTCCCTTTTCCAAGAGTATGAGTGAACTTAACACCCTGTTCCTCATATCTCTTCACACTTATTTATAAATAAATTAAAATCATTACTAACTTTTATTTGCCTTTTAATTGTGATCACCTATTTCGCCACACGCTTTTACAATAAAATAATATAATTAAAAGCACATAGTTTACACTTCAGCCCAGAAATAGAGACAAATTGAACGATCCATTATTTTGTTTTTTGTTTTTACGTGCATTTATAAAAGCGTGTTTTTCTAGTGTTTTTTAAACTATTATCTTTCTTTTTTATTCTTAGAACATTCAGAAGACATTTTAATAACCAAATAGTGACCATTTGGTTACGTATAAAATGTCTACTGAATGTTGTATGAATAAAAACTTACATTTCTCAAAGTTTCATTTAAAACTGACCAATTAAAACTAAGTGCAATATCTGATTTAGCCAAGGACAAATCAGGAGAAGATTCCTGGAAGAATACCGTTTCTAACACAAAATTTGTTAATATAAATATTTTTATGGACGGTCCGTTTACATTGTAGGTATTTTTCATGTTTCGTTTTATTACGTTTTAGTTTATTTATCAAGATTTATCTCAATTCAATTCAAAATAATTTATTTTCTCTTCACAAACAATAGTTTTATTTACATAATTTAGACAAGCTTAACAACTATGTGACACTAATTGTGTCTGCGTCTGTCAGCAAAGAGTACTATAATTAGACGGGTATCTGTCAGTGAGAGACTGGTGTCTGCACTAGGAATACCTGTACCTGCAGATCACCAGGGTCCCACCACACGACTATCCCCACAGATGTCAATTCGATCCGACCGATCCGATTACGTCATGTGTTGAGTGTCAGATCGATCCGATCGATCCTAAATACACAGTGTCGGAAATTACGTAAATTCTTAATGAAAAACGATACTTTAAGCGTTCAAAATTGCTCAGAGCATAGATAATGAACGAATCATGCTAAATAATAGCATAGCCGCTGCCCCGGAACGCTTCGAGACAGATGACAGAGAAATTTCCAGAGCGCCTGCGTTGGTGCAAATCCGAGAGCGGCAGCGCGCTCAAGGCATTGTGTTACGCAGTGTTGCCACATCAAAAATGATCTTGTCACTAGATCCAGTGTAAAATGTCGCCATATTTTGGAAATTTTGATTAAAAAAAAACCACCAGTTCTCGCTATTTTTTGTAAAATTAAAATTAAAGTACTTTAATGCCTGAATAAAAAAAAAGGAATTTAGTAACAGTCAATAGAACAGACTTGATTAAAATTCAAGATTTTGAAACATTATATCTTCTGTTGTGTATCTTGGATTCAATTAAAACAACTGTATAAGATGGAACTGTATTATTATGACTATTTATAATCAACTCAATTGAACACCAAACGTAAGTCTCTTTAACCGCGGAGCCATTCGCTCCCGAACGCCCTCTCTGTTCATCCGCTAGAGGCGTTGACGTCGACTAGTGCTGTGCGTAACAATCTCTCCCTCGTTATAGATACGTTGTTACAGGTTCAGGCGATTTGGCGGTCTCCTGACTCTCTTGCTGCTGCGTGGTGCCATCTCTGTGTGTGCAGTTGCAACTTCTAAAGGTAATGTACTCACAGGTTCTGTTGGTTGCGGTTCCAGTTGAACTTCTGTAGGAATTTCTATTGTTTCAGGCATTTGCGACTTTCTTGCCTCCTGTGCATGTGATATCTCTTTCATCTTTCCAGGGCTAGGCTGCACAGCTGACTCTAAGTTGGGATCACTTTGGGTAGATATAACTTCTGGTTGCTTTGAATTGTACATGTAGGTCGTGTCCAGGTTTTTTCTCAAACATGATGTCTTTAAGATTTGATCCACATGTCTTTGGTGAATCCTGCCATCTACCTCTACCTCATAATGTAGTTTGCCTGTTCTGCTTCTTATATTCCCGAATTTCCATTTATTTCCGTCATACATTCTTACCTGTACTCTGTCTCCCGTTTTGAATTCTTTATTTTCTTTAATTTCTTCATTCTTGTACTCTTTTGCTTTTGGTCTTTTTACTAAATCAATCCTTGTTCTGTACAGTCTTTTGAACATCATCTCCGCTGGACTCAACCCCGTTGTACTATTGGGTGTTTTCCTGTACACCATCAGGAATTTCTGTAATTTGTCTTGTAGAGATCCTTCTTCACTTCCCATAGCTTTTATTTTATTTTTAAAAGTTTGCACATATCTCTCTGCTTGGCCATTCGTCGCTGGATGAAAAGGTGCCGTAAATTTAGCTTCGATTCCGTTTTCTTTTAGAAATCTTTCATAATCATAATCATAATCATAATCATCATTTATTGCATTCATGTAGTTTATAAGTTCTTACAAGTATATTGAGGTTTCATACATGAACCCTGCTAGGGCACAGCAATATAAATACATAGTTTAAGGTTCTACAGTGTCACAATAATAAACAATCCACTGTGCTTATACAAAAATACTTATTTTGACATGTTTAATTTAGGTGTCTATAATGGTAGGTAGGTAGGTAACTGTAATATAAAAATTATAAGATAGGGTAAGAACAATTAATTGGTCATCACTTCCATTCATAAATCAAACAAGATAATATTTAAATTGAAACAAAGTAGCAATAACAATAATAATCATAAAATAAAAATATCATAGGTAGTCAAAATTGTAGGCGATGTGTGTATTGTGTATAGGTATGAATTTCAATGTCAAAATTTACGTATCGTCAAAGAATTCCTTTACAGTGTAATACGATTTTAGTATAAGGTATTTTTGGAGACTTTTATTAAATTTATTTTCGTACTCTATGTCCTTAATTGAATTTGGAAGTTTATTATATATTTTAACGCACATGGCTAAAGGTCCTGAATGGAACATAGTTAATTTTGAGCTTGGTAAGGCTAATTCATTTTTATTCTGGCGTCTAACACTTCGTTGTTGTGGGCGAACGTCCTTAGTGAGTGGGAATAGTGACTGGTGTTTTCTGACAAATTTGCCAACTTCTAAAATATAGATACCAGTTAGTGTAAGGACCTTGTTCTTTACAAAGAATGGCTTGCAGCTTTCTGTGTTATCTATATTGGCAAGAATTCGTATACATTTCTTTTGTAGAATAAAGAGTCTATTTTTGTCTACACTATTTCCCCACACCACGATTCCGTAATTTAGCCAAGAGTGTGCGTAGGCATAATATGCTGTTTGAGCAGTTTTAAAATCGGTAGCTCTTTTAAGCTCCTTTAAGGCATACGTAAAGCTGGCTAGTTTGTTTGCTAAAGTATCTATATGGGCTTTCCAGTTTATATTGGTATCTATAGTCAAACCTAACAGTTTAAACTCATTTATGCATTGCAGCTTTATGTTGTTGTATGAGTAATTTATATCCAATTTGCGTTTTTGGTATGGTCTAAATTGCATTATTTTTGTTTTGTCAAAATTTAATTCTAAGTTATGATCTTTTAACCATGCTATTATTTTGGAGAGCTTATCGTCAAGACTTAAGTTTAAGTTTTCTATATTGGTGTGAGGGAAAATTATTGAAATATCGTCAGCAAACAAAATACTTTGAGCGTCAATTTCTCCAGGGAGGTCATTTACATAAACTAGGAATAGTAAGCATCCCAAAACGCTGCCTTGCGGTATTGACATTATTGTTTTTGCTTTATTAGATCTTACTCGTGTTATTTGGCCAGTGTGTTGGTCGCTATGTTCTACCTCTACGTATTGTTCCCTATTTTCCAGGTAAGAGCAGAACCACTTGTGTGCAGTACCCCTAACACCTATTGCATATAATTTATTTAGTAAAATTTCATAAAAAACTCTGTCGTAAGCTTTGCTCATATCCAGTAAAATCCCTACTGCATAATTTTTGTTATTGATTATATTTAGAGCTTCCTGGATATACTTAAATACTGCTAATGTCGTGGATCTATTTTTCCTGAAACCATTCTGGCTATCGTTGAATATTTTATATCTTTCGCAATAAGAATAAAGTCGTTTTGACATCGCAGTCTCCAATATTTTTGAGAAGGTCGGTAGCAATGCTATTGGCCGATAATTACTAGTGTCAGTCTTGTCTCCCTTCTTGTAAATTGGTTTCACTATCGATACTTTCAGCAGGTCAGGGACTGAGCCTTCATCTAAAGACTGATTTATTAAATAAGTTAGCGGTAACGTTAGTTCTTCAGCGCATGCTTTTATAAGTATAGGCGGTAGCTCGTCATGCCCATAACTTCGCTTGTTTTTCAATCTTTTTATAATGGACTGTGTTTCGTTAGGGTCAACAGGTCTTAGGTAAATGGAGTTTTCGCACTGGGAGGAGGTAGGACGGCCAGTTGGACAAACGTTCCCGTTTGCAGTGTCCGTTTTTCCTACTGATACAAAATAATCATTGAAAGCGTTGGCAATGGTAGTCGCGTTTTCTGTCACAGTATTCTGTATACGCAATTTTATGTTATTTATTAGCTTTTTGCTATTCTTATTTGTACGCTCCTTTATTATTTGCCACATTGTTTTAGTTTTATTTTCAGATTTACTCATTATTCTTATGTAGTTTAGTCTTTTAGAGTGGGCCACTGTTCTCTTAAGTAATTTTTCGTAACGCTTATAGTACTTTTCCAATATATTGTTATTAGTTGTAGTCATTAATGCTTTTAGTTCTCTTTTATGCTTGCATGCTACTCTTAATCCAGTCGTTAGCCATGATTTGGATGATCTTTTTTTAACTCTTACGGTTTTCTTTGGTATACACTGATTTAATACGTCTTGTAAGGTGTTATGAAAAGACAGATAATTAGTATTTATATTTTGGTTTTCTTTTATTATTTTGCTCCAGTCTATTTTTTTTAGTTCTTTCTTGAACAAGTCTATGTTTTGTTTGCTATAGACCCTCTTTAGAGTTAATATTTGTTTTTTATTAGTTATTGGATTGAGGGTAGGTATAGTGATTGCTATTCCTCTGTGGTCTGAGAGTCCAAGCTCCACTACTTCAAGATGGAATTTGTCATATGTGTTTGTAAATATTAGGTCAATACATGTGGTACTCGAGGTTGTTACTCTGGTAGGTTCAGTTACTAGTTGTCGGAAGTTGTACGTGGTCATAGTATGCAAAAGATTAAATGTATTCCGATTTTTCTCATGGATATTTACGTTGAAGTCCCCGCCTATAATTATGTGTTTATGTTTGTCTTTTATGTTGATTTTGTGTAGCAGTTTTTCCAAGGATGTATAAAATATTTCGGTTTCCCGGTTTTTTTGTGGCCAATAGATAACTATTAGTAAAAGATTCATTTTAGGAATTTCTACTGCACACGTTTCGAATATAAACTCAATTGCCATTTCCGTTAAATCTTGTCTTTCTTTGGATTCAATATCGTCTTTTAAGAATATACAAACACCACCACCCGCATAGTTTGGGCGGCAGTATTTGGCGGCTATATTAAACCCTTCCAAACGAAGCAGGTCTTTTTTAAATTCCGTAATCCAAGTTTCCGTAAAACAAAGCGCTTCTATTTTCTGTTCGTTCGTGATTGCTTCTAATAGGTAACGTTTATTTTTTAGGCTTTGTATGTTTTGATATAGGATGTTTATATTATTGCAAGGATGTGTTTGTGTATTGTTTTTTGATGTGTTGTTATTATAGAAAAAACTTAGGTCCGGTTTGTGGCTCCGTAGATATTTCTGTCTGTGAATCCTCTGCCTCAAAATCTTCTTTTATTAGGTTGCTTAGTGTCATAACAAGGTCCTGTAGGTCTGATACGACAACTTTCGTGCCATTGCTATTCAGTGCGCCCGTGCGCTGATTATACATGTCGTGGTTATAGGAAAGATTTAGATTAGAGTCCAGTAAGTATGCATAATTAAGTGTATGTGTATCCATATATAAAAGGTTATTGAAAGTTTCTATTCTACTATTGTATAGAGTATTGCCATGATTTCGTTGTTTAAAATAATAGTTATTATGAAATTTAAATTTGTAAGTGGGTAGACAAATAATTATATTAGTATGGGTTAGTGAGACCAATTTTTCTCGAATAAACATGACTAGTTCTACATAGTTTTGCGTTCTTCGGAAGTCCTCTTCGCCGATGTAAATAACACAATAGTCCTTAATTGTAAAGTTTTGAACTTTTACGTCAATATTCTCAAGTATTTGCTTCAGTCCACATTTTGGCTTGCGATAGTGGCAGATCTCGTAGTTTTGCAGGTTAGTTTTTTCTGTAGCGGTG
Source organism: Dasypolia templi (assembly GCA_963555695.1). NCBI lineage: Eukaryota > Metazoa > Arthropoda > Insecta > Lepidoptera > Noctuidae > Dasypolia > Dasypolia templi. The sequence continues at coordinate 4,594,320 of OY743163.1, read as the reverse complement.
TATAATATATTTGAAATTTCGCTACTTAATAAACATATTTTTGGTTTATCTACAGTAATAGTCTGCTTGCTGTGGGTTGCTGGAGATGTGCTTGGTATTGTTACCCGAGTAGTATTAGACCGTTTTTGTGTTATATCACTTGTACTAATCTCATCACTTGCTTTTTTCGATATTATGTCCTTAAAATTGTTTGTTTGGGTCTCTTTACTATTACTACGTTTTTTTATCGTTTTGTTTGGCGTATATCTTGGTTTGGCGGGGCTATTAACTTTTTTAAGGAGTTCGTTGCTTTTAGCTAATTCATCGTTTTGTTTTTTCAATTCGCTATTCTCCAACGACAGCGACTCAATTTCAATCTGCGCACTGTTTAATTGCGATGTGAGTCGTTCAAGTGTGATTTTTAATATTTTGAGTTGCGATTCATCATCGTCCTCAGACATGTCAGGCATGCTGTCAATTGTTACATTTTGAGACATATTATTGTCGTCTTCTGGTTCAGATCGGGTGCGCGTGCGGCGGAACGTAATATTCTCCAGAAAGTTCATGATTTACCAAAATAATAACATGTTGCGAGATTCGAAACCAGAGCTATATACTTCATAGTCCAATGTGTAAACCTTCTGGCTACTCGTTCAGTTTGTTTAGTATCCAAAAATGCAGGTCGTATTCTGTTGATTTTGTATTCTTATTTCATAGTCAATAGATGTCGCTACTTGAGGCATATGTGATGAATATATTATTTTGTAAAGTTGCAATACTTTATATTTGGTATCGATCGATGATAATGTCAGTTCGCAAGTTAACCACGAGATGGCGTGGTTTTAACAAAATTTCAAATAAAAAACGGATCCGTATTAAGTTTCAATTTGATTATATGATTGAAATTTTGGATAAATCGTTTGTTCACGTCTAGTTCACTTTATATTTCATTTATTGCACTGGTTTAGAGTCTTCACACATCTCTGATCACTGTTTATTATCGTTTATCACTTTTTCGCACATTGATTTTGCAAGTCATTTTTATTTACGTGTTCTACTATTCACTTTTGTAGTTATTCGCTCCACGGACGTCATTTGGTAACAATGCTATAGTTGGTTTTAGTGTCCCTTTTCACTTTTTTGCACAGTTTTCATTTCCTCTGATCTGAATTGTTTTCCATTGTCAGAGACTTGTGTGATTGGCAAGCCAAATGTTGTATATACTTTTTTCAATATGTTAATAGTAGCTGTAGCTGTTGTAGATGTAGTGGGTATGACTTCTAACCACTTTGTATAAGCATCCACAACAATCAGGAAGTATTGGTTCATGAATGGTCCCGCATAGTCAATGTGAATGCGACTCCATGGTTCTTTTGGGTATTCCCAGATGTGTACTGGTACTTTTGTAGGATTCTTCTGCATTAAACAACACTCTTTGCATTTCTTTACCATCTGTTCAATGTCTGCATCAATATTTTTCCACCACACATAGCTTCTTGCTAGTGCTTTCATTTTAACAATTCCAGTATGAGCTGTGTGAAGTTCTTCTAAGATCTTAGATTGTAGTTTCTTAGGTATTACTATTCTTATGCCATAAAATATGCAGTTATCCTGTAAGGAAAATTCATGAAGTCTATTTGAATTTTCTTTTCCTGATTGGATGTCTATGTATAATTTTTGTAATTCTGTGTCTTTACTAGTGGCTTCTTTGACTTCTTGTAATGTTATTGGCATTTCAGCTATTTGATTTAAGTAGAATGCATCATCATCTGTAATTTTTACTTGACTAGTATTAGATGAATTTTGTAATCTTGAAAAGTAGTCTGCATTTGAATGTTCAGAAGTCTTGCGTAGCTTTATTTCATAGTTAAAACCTGCAAGAAAATTTGCATAGTGTACCAGCCTTATAGCTGTAGTAGCTGGTGTAGCTTTTTCTGGATGTAGTATTCTTGCCAATGGTTGGTTGTCAATAATTAGTGTAATTTTTCTTCCATAACAGTATTGAAAGAATTTCTTTAGTCCCCATATTAGTGCTGCTGCTTCCTTATCTAGTTGGCTATAGCCTTTTTCAGCTCTTGATAGGGATCTTGATGCAAATGCTATTGGTCTTTCCGTTTTGTCTGGCATAATGTGTGACAACACAGCTCCAAATCCGATAGGTGATGCATCTGTAGCTAAAGTAACAGGTAAGTTTTCATGAAATGGTATAAGTACTTTCTCACCACAGATTTCGTCTTTCAACTCTTGAAATGAGTTCTGACATTCTTTTGACCATATGAATTTTGTATCTTTCTGTAATAGCTTGTAGAGAGGATTAAGCTTTGATGCCAGGTTGGGTAGGAATTGTTGATAATAATTAATCATCCCAAGAAAAGTGCGAAGAGATGATACATCTGTTGGACATGGGCTGTTCTTTATGTCCATTACTTTATCATCTGTAGGATGTAATCCTTTTTCATTTATTGTGTGTCCCAGGTAATTTATCGATTTTTGGAAAAATTGACATTTCTTCTTATTTAGGCGTAATCCACATTGTTGTAATTTCTGAAATATGATTCTAATTCTTTATAATAATTGTATATATGTTTTGCCTTGTACGGCAATGTCATCAAAGAAACACGCTGTACCCTCCATTCCCTGTAGGGTTTGGTCCATATATCTTTGCCAAACATTTGGTGCAATCTTCACTCCAAACATCAATCTTTTTACCCTGTAGGTCCCCTTGCATGTACTTATGGTTTGCATCTCTGCAGTATCTTCATTTGTCATCAAATGTAAATATGCTTGATTTATGTCTAGTGTGCAAAAGTATTTTCCACCACTTAGTTTTTGAAATATTTCTTCAATTCTTGGTATTGGGTAGTTATCATTCTCCAGATTTTTATTCAATGTTGCTCTATAGTCAGCACATAGACGTACCTTTCCATTTGGTTTTATTACAGGGACTATGGGTGTACCCCACTGTGAATATGTGACTTTCTCTAATATTCCAGCAGCTTCCAATCTGTCTATCTCATTTTCCACCTGGGTTCTGAGTGCAAATGGCACTGGACGTGGTTTCAAGAATATGGGTACTGCTCCCTCTTTTAATTTGAATGTAGCTTGATAATCATTTATTTTTCCAATCTCTTCTGAAAATAATTCTTTATATTCTTCAAGTAATTTCTGTAATTTTTCTTTGAATTCTTTTTCTTTAATATCATTTTCTTCTCTATTAATGGAATTTATATCAAATTGTAGATTTAGATTTCTTATCCATTCCCTTCCAACCACTGGGTCAACTTTTCTATCAATTACAAAAATTCTTCCTTGTATTTGTTTATTTTTGTATTTAATATTTAGTTCAGCAGTTCCAATGGGTTGTATGTTTTCACCAGTGTAAGTTCTCAATTTAACTAATGTCTTTCTTAGTTTCAGGTTACTGAAGTTATTTTTGAAATATTCTGTAGAACATGTAGTAACTGCAGCTCCTGTATCTAATTCTAAGGTAAGTGACTTCCCATTTAATTGTAGTGTAATATTAAATTTATCTGTGCTATTCTCCATTGGTATTTTATGTATTTCATATATTTCTTCATCATTTTCAGATTCTGAATATTCTTCTTCCAGCTGTAGCTGTTTCTGATCTTTGAAGCATACTGACTGTAAATGTCCTCTTATTTTGCATTTCTTGCAATATAATTTGTGTTTTAGCCGACACTGACTTGCTTTGTGGTTATCTTTTCCACATCTAAAACAATTTATTTTCATTTCCTTATTTGTATTTGCAGTTTTAGTATTTTTCTTGTATTTATTTACCGATATTTTATTTATTTGTATTTCTTGTCCCATTTCTTTAGTTTCAGATTTTGAAGTTTCTATCGCCATAGCGATTTTCATAATATCCTCGAATTTGGTTTTTGGTGATTCTTGTAATAACCTTTCTTTAATTTCCGTATTGCGCAGACCTCTAATGAACTGTACTCTAAGGTGCGTCTCCAAAGTTGAACTCTTACAATTGTTACAGGTAAAATTACATTTTCCCCCAATTTCTTTCAGTGCAGCCACATAATTGGCAATGCTTTCGCATTCCTGTTGCGATCTGAGGCAGAACTTGTGTTGCTGTGCTACTTCCCCGGGCTCAGGTGAAATATGATTGCTTAACTCTTTTACCAGTTCTTCAAATGATTTAGATTCAGGTGTTTCAGGTGCCGTGATGTTTTTCAAAACTTGATAGTACTTAGGCCCAATGCAATTTAGAAAAATCTGTAGTTTTGTTGGGGAATCCCTCACACCTTTTAATGTAATGTAGTTTTGTAATCTTTGTAAATAACTTGAAAATGACTCATTTATTTCATCATAAGGATGTAATGTAATGCCACTTATTTTATTTGTACCTTGGTTTTGTAACGCTTGTTGTAGATTTGCTTGCTGTACTTGCATGCCACGCATGGTTTCCATCATTTGTGCTAGTACTTGTGACAATTGCTCCATTTTTAGTATTCGGTAAGAAATAGGAAATTGTGAAGCGGGCTATCATCACAGGATAGGGAGCCCTTGGATAGCAAGGAATAAGTATGGGAACACTTGGAAAACTCAGTACGCACTAAAAAAAAGTTATATCTGACCACGCGGTTTCTTAAGAGTTCCTATTTTTATTTTTTTTCACCGACACTCCACTTCCTCGTCGCCATTTTCTGTTGTGTATCTTGGATTCAATTAAAACAACTGTATAAGATGGAACTGTATTATTATGACTATTTATAATCAACTCAATTGAACACCAAACGTAAGTCTCTTTCAGGGGGTGGACACATAGAACATTAAGCACGTTGCAAAGAATGTAGGGCCATCTACATTGCTGAACTGGGAAACGTCTTCAGAAGTATCAAAAAGTGCCGATAGATGTCACAACTGTCACAATAAAACATATGATATAATGTTTATAAACAAACAAATTTCATAGATTACTCATAAAATAAAGAAAATTTTATATTACACTTTAAAAAATTATATTTACTGTGCTAACTGTAGTTGTTGCTTCGTCTATTGAACACACGGACGGAAACGCACACTGACGCACACATAATATGGCTGCCGGAACGTGCGTCTGCGCTTGTTTTGCTTCCTCATATTTTGTGTAATTTTTGTGGTTTTCCGAGTGTTTTCTCTTTATTAAACGTTGAGTTGAGAGTACTCCTCCGTCCTGATACTTAGACTATTACCTGAAAACCAGTACTTCATTTTTTTCTGCCGTGTGAAAAAATTGTATTACGCCGGCTTAGATTAATAATCTAAGTACGCCGGGTACCTAATTCGCGAGAAAAGACGCTATTTTGTTTTGTTTTTTGTGTTGTGTTCCCATCAAATTCAACAACATGCCACACCGCTGCGCGTTTGGGTGTAAAAACACCGATACTGGTAAGTTACAAGACACTCTAAATTCTTGATTCTAGGCTGGGTTTTAATTTCATGAATGCAGGCATGCAAACCAGTATTTGATGTTAATGGACCTCTCGACGTTCTCCTAGCAACAACATTATAGTTTAAATGCAATAAGTAAAACCGTGATAAACCGAAATACAGTGCTTAAATGTCTATTACATACAATAATTATTACTATCATAAACGTGAAAGAAGCTCTCTGTTGTTGCCCTTTATTGCCTTTTCCCAGATAAACTGCTGGACTTATTTTGACGAAATTTGATACAAAGTAATATGTAATGACTGCCTTGTTGGTCTTGTGGTTGCAAGTGTGACTGAGTACGAGGTCTTGGGTTCAATCACCAAGTCGGGCATAGTGTCGTTGAATTTTCCCACAATTAAATTCTCAGTTGCAGCCCGTTGTCTAGATTTCTGCCAAATATATTGCAGTTGGCTCGCCCCCGATTACATGGTACTTAAACATAACTGGCAAAATGTGGGTGTACCATAGGTACACCTTTGCCTAACCCTTGGGACTGTCTGCATAACAGTATTTTTGTTAGTATAATTTGTACTTATTTACAGGTGTTGTGTTGCATGTAATGCCAAATCCTGCCAAATTTCCTGAGCGTTTTCAAGCTTGGGTTAGTCTTCTTGGAGGGAAGTTGGAAACCCCATCCGATTATGAACTCTACAAGAAAAAGAGAGTTTGTGACATTCACTTTTCTGATGAACACAGGAACCGTTATAAACGTCTCAATGCACTAGCACTACCAACTTTAAATTTGCCTGGTAAGTTTTCAATAAGTCCTGTACCAATTCTAATAGAAAACTTGCCAGAAATAAAAAACAATACCCACACCAGCAGCAATGGAGCAGTGGGCAACGGCCCACTCACTCCCACCGAGAGGAGGGCTGTGTCTCAGCAGTGGGAAAACTATAGGCTGACTCATGCACCAACACCAGATTTTGGATAATGTCTCTAAAGTAACAACAACATGAACTGTGTTCCTTAATAATTATTTGCTGTGTGTTAGCAGCATTATGCATATTTAATTTTTACATATGACCCATGACCACGGACGCAGTTATTCATAATACAAAATGTATTTAAAAATTATTATATCCAAGTCCTTATGGTTTTATAGCCAGCTGTATTTTATAAAATATGACAACATCTATTTATTATTCATATGATTTTCAGGAAGCAGTGTTAATTTCCCTGCTCCAGTTGAGGCTACCACGGTACCTAAACCTACCATTCCTGCTGCTACTCCTCAAGTATCTACTGCTTCTCTTTCAGGTAACATTTGATACTTCATAAAAGCTTTCAATTAATATTTAAAAAAGTGAAAAGTTTGTGAGTTTATAGTTACGCGAAACTAAATTGTAGCAACTTTGTGCATGTATTGGCAGGTTAAAGAAATATTGGCTCTTGCCTCAGTAACACAAGTTAAAACCCAGTAGTATTGTAAAAAAAAAATATTGGACAATTGTATGATTTTCAGGTAGCACTGTTGATTTCCCTGCTCCAGTTCAGGCTACCTTGGTACATGAAACTACCATTCCTGCAGCTAGTCCTCAAGTATCTACTGCTTCTACTTCAGGTAACATTTGATACTTCCTGTAAGCCTACAACTCTTATAAAAAAATTAAAAGTCTGACCTAATTTCAATAATGTATCTCAATCCCAATCTTGATGCCGATCTTTGTCTGTTCCCAATCAACGACCGAGCTTGCCAATCTAAGTCTTTGGGAGGGCGAATCATTAGCAGCTGTAAAAAACCGCAGATCAAGATTGAGATACGCTATACACACACAAATTGGGCGTAAATCTTAGCTACTTTGTGCATTTATTAGCCAAACACAGGTTATAGATTTTTTGTCTCTTGTCCTAGTAACACAAGTTAAAACCCAGCAGTATTACAAATTAATAAGAATTTGTATTTAATAATTGTATGGTTTTCAGGTAGCAGTTTTTATTTCCGTGCTCCAGTTCAGTCTACCATGGCATATGAAAATACCATTCCTGCTGCTAGTCCTCAAGTAGTATCTACTGCTTCTACTTCAGGTAACATTTGATACTTCCTATAAACACTAATATTAAAAAAGAGAAAAGTTTGTGAGTTTCTAATACTGCGAAACTAAATCGCAGCTGGTTTATAGACCTTTTGTCTCTTGCCCCAGTAAAACAAGTTAAAACCAAGCAGTATTGCAAATTAATGAGAATTTTTATTTAATAATTGTATGGTTTTCAGGTAGCAGTGTTAATTTCCGTGCTCCAGTACAGTCTACCACGGCACATGAAAATACCATTCCTGCTGCTAGTCCTCAAGTAGTATCTACTGCTTCTACTTCAGGTAACATTTGATACTTCCTATAAACACTAATATAAAAAAGAGAAAAGTTTGTGAGTTTCTAATACTGCGAAACTAAATTGCAGCTGCTTTGTGAATGTATTGGCCAAAATGCAGGTTTATAGAACTTTTGTCTCTTGTCCCAGTAACACAATTTAAAACCCAGCAGTATTGCAAATTAATGAGAATTTTTATTTAATAATTGTATGGTTTTCAGGTAGCAGTTTTCATTTCCGTGCTCCAGTTCAGTCTACCACGGCATATGAAAATACCATTCCTGCTGCTAGTCCTCAAGTAGTATCTACTGCTTCTACTTCAGGTAACATTTGATACTTCCTATAAACACTAATATTAAAAAAGAGAAAAGTTTGTGAGTTTCTAATACTGCGAAACTAAATCGCAGCTGGTTTATAGACCTTTTGTCTCTTGCCCCAGTAAAACAAGTTAAAACCAAGCAGTATTGCAAATTAATGAGAATTTTTATTTAATAATTGTATGGTTTTCAGGTAGCAGTGTTAATTTCCGTGCTCCAGTACAGTCTACCACGGCACATGAACATACCATTGCTGCTGCTAGTCCTCAAGTATCTACTTCAGGTAACATTTGATATTTCTTATAAACTTTCTACTTACTAATATTTAAAAAAGAGATAAATTTGAGAGTTTATAATACTGCCAAACTAAATTGCAGCTACTTTGTGCATGTATTGGTCAAATGCAGGTTCTTGCCTCAGTAACATACATTATAACCCAGCTGTATTGCAATTAACGAGAAATGATGTGTAGGTGTGTGCTTCCGCTGGTAATAGTATGTGATACTGATACTGAATTTATAAAATTGAACAATGTAATTAATTTTAATTCTTGTTATTACTTTAACCTGCCTCGTTGGTCTAGTGGTGCAATCGCTACTGCTGAGCATGAGGTCCTGGGTTCAATTCCCAGTTCGGGAAATCGTGTTATTGGGTTTTTCTATCTGGAATTTCTCAGTAGCAGCCCGGAGACTGGTTTTGTGCCCGGTTGATGGCAATAGGCTCGCCCCCTATTACATGGGACCTAAACATAACTGGCGAAATGTGGGTGTACTATAGGTACACCTCTGCCCAACCCTTCGGGGAAACAAGGCGTGATGTTATGTTATTACTTATAATTATTATTTTTGCAGGTGAAGGATTCCAACGGATGAAACATATGCAAAGGAAAATAAAATATCTGCATAACGAAATATGTCGTTTGCGTAAAAGAGGGCAATCATTTAAAGAAAGATTTGCTAATGCTAGAAAGTTGTCAAATGATATTGCATTTCAACATGTCATCAAAAATATGACAAAGCCAGCACAACTTTTTGTACACATGCAGCTGCAATCTGCCAAGAAACCAAAGGGGCGGCGATTTACCTTAAACGAGAACATTTTGGCCTCATCCCTTTTTAAAAAAAGCCCAAAGTGCTACAGGCTTTTGTGTAAATACTTTACACTCCCGTCGTCAAAGACGATGAGACGACTTTTGAGCCGAATAAAACTGAGCCCAGGTATTAATAATATAATTTTTGACAAAATTAAAAATACTGTAAAAAATAAAGATTCCTGTGATCGACTGTGCACTGTCATCTTTGATGAAATGTCGCTAATTCCCCAAGTTACGTACAATGCGCATAAAGATGCATTTGAAGGTTTTGCGTGCAATGCAGAAAACTCATTTGCTGACCATGTCTTGGTATTCATGGTAAAAGGCATAAAATGCAATTTTAAGCAACCAATTGCATACTATTTTACCAATAGCCTCAGTAAAATACATTTGAAACAAGCAATTAAAAGTGTTATCAAACATACAACGGAGGCAGGTTTGATTGTTGTCAGTACTGTGTGCGATCAAAGTCCCGTTAATGTTGGGGCAATAAATGAATTAATCAATGACACCAAAGCCTTATATATAAGGTTAAATAAACAATGGCGTCATGATATGTTTCGTCTAAATAAACAGAATATCATTCCTTTATATGATACTCCACATTTAATTAAAGGACTTCGAAATAATTTAATAACGAAGGATTTAAGTTATACAATTGACAACCAGACAAAAATTGTAAAATGGGATTATTACCAAATGGTATATGCCGCAGACAAATCATACGGTCAGTTGCAACTTTTACACAACTTGACAGAGGCACATGTCAATCCAGAGAAAATAAATAAAATGCGAGTGAAGACGGCTACCCAACTGTTCAGTCACAGTGTTGCGGTTGTGACTGAACACCTTACAGGAAGAGGAGACTTGCCCAACGATTGCCGAAGTTTAATTAATTTCACATTAATGATAGACAATTTATTTGATAGCCTCAATGTTAACTGCTTAACTGTACCAAACGGTAAAATTTATAAAGGGCCTGTTAAGCGTAACTCGCCTCATCATCAATTATGGCACAAAGCCAAGCAAATGTTAAAATCTACAAAATATATAAAGAAAGTAAAAGTTGGGGATAGAATCCGATTGACTGAAACAATTGCACCGTCTATAACAAATTTTATTAAAACTATTGAAGGCATGGAATCGATTTGGAAGATATTATCTAATAAGTATGGTTTAGATGCTTTGTTGACAAGAAATTTAAACCAAGACCCGATTGAAAACTTTTTTGGGAACATCAGGAGCTATGGCGTACGAAATGTTGCTCCAAACACTGTGGCGTTTGAAGGGGCGTTCAAAGCTCTAATGCTTAATAATTGTAGTTCGCCACACTCAATTAGAGCAAACTGTGAGGAAGACCAAAATGAATGCCTCCAGAGTTTTAAATTCTTCCTCACAGAAACTACTCCTGATGTTCCTGAAGAAAACGATACTATTCATTTTAATAATGAAATTTTCTCTGACCAGCTCAACGATAGTGATGCTGGTCAGGGCAACTATGTTTGCGGTTGGGTCATAAAAAAATGCATGAAACAAATTGTAAAAAGTTGTCAACAATGCAGGCTGAATTTAATAGACAATAGTGATCCCAAAAATAGTAACACATTTATAAGAGCAAAAGAATACCAAAATAAAAACTGGCTGTGTTACCCATCTGAGGAAGTAGCAACATATTTCAAAAATATAAACAATGTAGTCACAGCATTTCTAAAGCAAAACGTGCCAAAAAAGAAAATAAAAGTAAATATTTTAATATTTTTGGATATTTTAACGGATGGTCCATTTACATGTCCAAATCACAAAAATGATTTAAAATCATATTTTATTGATATTTCATTAAATGTTTTAATTTATAGTTGGTGCAGGTCAGTCAATCGCATTTTATCCGGCAAAATAAAATATGATGGAGAGGACGAAGTCAAAAATGCTGCTCAAATTTATTTTAATAAGCACAAAAATTATAAAAATAGAAAATAAAATATACTACTAGACTAGTTTGTTTCATTCCAATTTCCAGCACATTATTGCAAACCTATACCTTCCTACCATATCTCTCCTACCATACCTTGAAAATCACTTACGTCAATGGTAAGCTATTTTCTTCATCCTACATAATTATCCATCCATATCATAATATATAGGTACCTATACATAGTATACATTGGGAATTAGTTCCTGTTCAGAAATACAGATGGCGTATAAAACCGTCATGCATAAAAGGTTCGAGAGAGGGCTCTCTTATCCTGTATTACTTATATTACTCTTTGGTCTCTTTAACCGCGGAGCCATTCGCTCCCGAACGCCCTCTCTGTTCATCCGCTAGAGGCGTTGACGGACTAGTGCTGTGCGTAACATCTTCCATTACATTATCATCAACCACAGACGCCGACGTTTGTGCTGAAGAGGTAGTTGGTTGTGATAGATCTCTAATGAGTACTTTGTGTTTTTGCCGACAGCCTCAATGACATCGCTAGGCAAAGTGAGCAAAACCCTTTCAGTTCGTCACCAGGTAGAGGTTTAAGCCAGCTTTTGAGTTCATCATGCTCCTCCCACTCTTTTCTATACTTTTGCGTATATTATTTTTCTTGGACGTCAGTTCCATTCTTTATCGAATTTTTAATATTCTGAACTTCACTATTCTCACTCCGACGATGAAACGATACGATGGACACACTCTTCAACTAACTTCTTTACTGTTCTTTCACTGAGAACGTGCCATTTCCTACCAACTATAAATCGAATTCAGTTAAAGAATGATAAAACAAAAACAATAAAGTCAATAACTCATTGTTTGGGACTCCTCGACCATAGACTAAGTCCAGAAAGATACATTTTTCCGTGTCAATTAGGTGTTCCCAAATTCCATATTTAAAAATCGTCAAAAATCGCTAAAAAATATTAGTCGCTAAACGATGAAAAAATGTCGCTAAGTGCTCTGAAAAATCACCAGATCTAGTGACAAAATCACCAAGGTGGCAACACTGGTGTTACGAGTGTAAATTTGTGTCACAGGAGCCCTAAGGAGCGAATACGAGTATCTTTTACTATGGATCGGTAAGTAATAAACAGTTTTTAGTGCTAACAATGTGTATTATGTATAGAATTTGGACGTAAATTGTGATTTACAAAACACCGTTAGCCATTTTGCCGCCATTTCGCCGCGTGCTGCTTCGTATTTCTCCGTATTACGACTGATTATTCTACTATGTGATCAATATATTGCTCTTACGTACGTCTTTATGTATCGTATTATTGATGTCATGCATTTGTTTTATCTAAAAACGTAAGGAATTATCGTAAAATTGATTTGAAGAAAAAACAAAAATTTTGAAAAAAATAACGATTAAAACGGATCGATCGGATCGATCTGACACCCCGGCGATTCGCGGATTAGCGGAATGTGTGGATTTTACATTTTTTTTTACCGACTGTAAAATACGGAGGTTATGTAATAAAAAAATTATGGGGGTATTCTTTTTTTTGCGTGGTTTTGATAGGTACTACAACACTACTTTTGTTCCAGGTTCATGATGTTGGGACCGCCATCACCATCATCTTCGGCGGCTCCCCCATCTCCATTACATCAACCAGACTACTCTAGTCTGCTCCACCATTGACTGTCTACATTTCTGCAGACTAGAGTAGTCTGGTCCACCACCGAGCGGACCATCCTGCATTTGTTTCAGGTTCATGGATTGTGCAGAGGCAGCGCCCGCATCACCGCCTCAGCCTCGTCCTCCACCACCACCACCATCACCTCGTCGCCCTCGCTAGTGCCTGAGAGATGAGGATTTATCCCTCATCCTCAATTACGGTATGTACCTACTGATCATGACCCTCCCATGACTCCCATGGGGCCATCACCAAACTTCTGGTGTCCACCAGACTCAAAACAATCATTTGTTACAGGAAGCGACGCAGGCTTTGACGACGATGGCGAAGAGGATCAGGTGTTGAATTATACGGTGGCAAAGGTGTTTTGGACCGCCATGGAAACTTTTTAAACGAGTTGAGTTCAGATGTGACAATATTTGCCGTATACACATGTCGTATCCGTTTTATGTCATCTTTGTTCAATTTACTTGTGCATTTGTACTGAAATTGTTAATTTTGGTTGTTGATTCCTGTAATTTTTTTGTATGGCAGCATGCCTTTTTATTGTGCTTATCGACTTGTAAATATCTTCAAAATGTAGAATCAGTATTTATATTTAAAAGAAACAGAACAGAACTAAAACTATGATGCAATGTTTGAGAGCATGTTTAAAGCACTCAAGTTTCAAGGGTTCATTCGGATAGCCGAAACTTTTAAACAAAGAACTTGTAACAGCTGCGACTCTGTCAGCGTTAAGTAGTTGAGTCATTTGTTTATTTAAGATAACATTCCAAGCGATTGGGCCGAGACTATTCTCGCAATCGAACATTGAACAGACCTTTTTTTTCGTATGTTTTTATGACGCCTAAATGATGTCATGTTTTTGTGAAGCTTGTATCTTTTGAAAAATTAATGAGATAGTGTGTTTTTTTAAGTGAATATTGTGAAATTGTGTATATTTATGTAAATTAAACAAAAACTTTCGAACATAACTGTTTATTTTTTTAATTATAATGATCTTTACACAAAAAACTGGGAAAAAACCCCTTACACTGATTACAAACTTTCTTTGGGCTTATCCGTACAGAATCTGTTAGGTAATTTAACAACGTAACTTTTACACACCTCCCGTACATATTTACGGAAATATCGTCGTTTTAATCAGACGCGCCATTTTGCGAGAGGGGGGGGGGGGGGTCTAAATGAAAAGGCAAGCCACACTATTAATCTGAAAGTGTTTACGATGGAATAGCACATCGTCATTGGAGGGAACAAAGTTAGGACGGGGAGGAGTAAATAAATTAAATAATGCGTGCTCTAGTATGGAAGTTGACAACTTAGAGGATAAAATATCTACAGAAAGCGTTGCGTGTAACAGTTTACGGAAAAGGAGAGAGTTTTGAGAGTACATTTTTACAAAGAACAAATTACCGGCTACAGACAATATATCAGTTTTACAGTAGCGCGACGGCATCAAGGCACTTAATATGCTTTGCTGGCTGTTTTTCTTCCTTACGGACAAGGATACGCCCATCACGGATTCAAACAATTTGTACGCCTTTTCCTTGGCAACCTTCCGAGCCGCAGCGTGAATTTCCTTATTTGACGGAGATAGGTGCTCCGATACAAATACTGGACATTTGTCACCCCCATAACCAAGGTGATGAGAGTTCAGCTTGTTATCGCTGTGAGCTTTGTTGAAAATCGTAACTGATGTCAAGAGTCCGTCACGGATGCCTGTATTCTTAAGCCGGACAATAATGGATCTAGGTCGATTATTTTTCGTATCCATTTTCCTAACTTTGTTAGCAGAAAGCACATCCTGCACCCTAATTGCGTAATACACAATCAATCGGAATCTGAATCGATTTGAAACAGATTGCTAATCCATTGCTTCTTAAGTTCGGTAAAAATTCTGCTCAACAATATATAGAACGCAATGAATGTTCTTGAACCGTCAAAATCAAACAGATTAGTCGTAATCGTTTACAAAAATGTGTTACGCAATTAGGGTGCTGTTCTTGGATGGTATTAGAGACTGCGTTAGACAGTTGCAGGACTGTTTTAATCAGGTTTTCATTATTATTCTCGGGAACACCGTTAATCTCAACATTCTCCTGTCGGGTAAATTGCTCCAATGAATTTAGTCTAGGCGATAGTTCATGAACAGATTTTAGGAGGGTATCGAATTTTCCTTTTCTAGCACCTTAACTTTATCTTTGTTGACGGTAAACTCATCGCTAATACGGTCGAACTCATCACTCATAAATTGAACTGATTTTGCCAGCCCGGGCAGTGAAGAAAGATGTTCATTAATTTTGGAAAGCTCGGTTGTAGTGCAGTTTTTGATGGTGGTGCCTATCTCGTTAGTTAAAGCTTTGTGGATCTCAACACGGATGGTATCAATAATTTCCGCAGTAAAGGTCTCAGGGTGGACGTATTGCTCATCAGGTTGTTGTCCCTGGGGTGAGTCAGTTAGGCGTGGACGTTTGGGCCTTGAAGAAATAATTTTCTCCGAATCTTGTTCACGGGATAGCGGACTTTCAACCATATCTGATACCGATCCGATAGCAGTTTAGCCGCTGATGCTTCCGGGTTGCTTGACAGTGGAGTGGACTCCCCTGCTGGTGCTGGTGTCTCGCCGATGGTTTCCGTGGCGGGGTCCCAATCCTGGGGGACGTCGGTGAACCTGCCGTTCCGACCCTGGAACTTCAGTACACCGTCCCCAATCCTATTGAGAGACGGCGTCCGGCCTTCATCAGGGTCGGGATTTGGTCCACAGGGACACCGACCACCACGAACCATGCGCAGCCTGTTTGTCCGCATGCAGGAGTACCCACCTCTTTATGTCGACCCAGGGGTTCTGGTAGCTGAGAGCGCGCCCAATATTGGTCGGCTCTCCGAAAACCCCCTGCTCGTCTGGGATCACGACTCCACATCGTGCTCGCTTCATAATCTCCGACTGGCTCTTGACAACTAGCGAGATGCTAGTTGGGAGAGAAAGGTCGGAGACAGTCTTCCTTAGCCAGGCTAAGGTGTGGTCGTTGCCGCACCACAGTTTTAAAACACCCCCGGCGAACAGCGGCTTGGCGTTTAAGGTCGGCCCTGGAGTGTTTTGCTTGGGGGAGCAGGCCTCAAGTATAATCTGATTCTGGATAGCAGCGAGTACCTGGTCCGATACGTCCTTGCTGAGGATCCCCGTGCGGTCGCGATGATCGCGCCGTCAAGGGCAGCGCTGGCAGCTTGGCCGTAGCTTCGTTGGGCGACTCGTTTGGATTGATCAAGGCGCGGACGCTTATGCTCTCCCCGAGGTATTAAGGTCTCGTTAAGAGCTCGCTTGGCCGCGGCCTGATCCTTCCAACCGGGTCGCTGTGTTTTGGTGGTACCTTCAGCTCTCTCTGGGACGCTGGTTGGCGGTTGACTGGGCGCCGGTCGGCTAGTGCCGGCCTCTGCCTGTGACCGCTTCCCGGCGGACAAGTTTAGCTGGCCGCTGATCGGTTTGACGGACCTGGCGGCAGTAACCTGTTTGTTTCGGGAGCCTTTACCTTGCTTCCATCGTGTTTGGCGGCGCTCCTTCCTCGTGATCCTGTCGCTCTGGTCGCCTTGTAATGAGGCAGCCGGTGGACCTGAAGGGTCAGTGCAAGGGCAACGGGCTTGTTTATTGGCTTTACCCTTGCCCTTGCATTTCTGCACTTGCCAGGCGCGTGAAAACGCGTCCTCAGTGCACTTGGCCGTCTCCGTTTGACCGGTGACGGCCTTCTGGTGAGGGGAGGCTAGAAGAGCCACAGGAGGAGGAGGAGGAGGTTTAGTGGGAGACCCGGTGCCAGTATTACCCAGCGCCTGGGTCTGTGTGGAGAGGGCGTGGGTGTGTGGACCGGCAGTGGTATTAGTCGTCGCCGTCTTCGCCGCTGTATTAGAAGGGTCGGTACTGGTCCCAATCAGCGCCGACGTCCTTTGTTTCAACTGGGACTTGTTTTTTGGTCCTACCTGCGGTTTTCGCCACAGCCGGACCGGCGCCCGCGCTGGTACCATCAGCGTTAGCCGCATGGCCACCAGGGGCGAGGGAAGTGCAAGCACCTCCCTTGAGAGTCTCATTGGCTTTTGCCTCCACTCCTGTGTCTTTGTTTTTTAATTGGCCTTTTTTGTCCTTATTAAAAATGAATTTAAAATTCGTCTCTCTGGCTCCCACCCTCCATGGAGCCCGCAACTGGGAACGTCTCACTGTAAAAAAAGCTCGAACGTTAGGACTACCAGAGAGATATAGGGGCGCAAGGCTGGCTTACAGTGCGACATCAGGCGCTCGATCACCACCCCCTCGAACTGATCAACCCTCACTTACACCGTCAGCATGACCTTTACCTACCTCCTCACGCACCTCGCCTGTGGCCCTCTGATGGGACACTATGACCATTTCCTTACCCCTGGCTAATGGGTAGGGCCACCGTTTCGCTTGAAATCCAGACCAAAGGGGGCGTGTTGCCTTACGGGCACATTACAAACCAGAGCCGCTCGGCTCAACCCCCCAGGACTCCTTCATCCCCGCTCACGGCGCTCAACTACGCAGGTCCTAGCGCAGGTAACTGCTTACTCCTACTCGCCATCAGCTGTCTTTAGTGACGGACGAGCCCGCCACCACCCAGTTACAGGGGGTCGCTTGGACTTTTGGGAAAGGTTGTGCTGTGATGGCGCCTGGAGGTTTCTGTTACGTCTATTTCTTAAGGAATTAGACCAAAAAAAAAAAAGTTGGCAACCTCGGGAAGGTACATCCTCCAGACTTGCCTTGAGGATCTATAGACTGTAGCGCTCTCCCTCAAGACCCCGCCAACTTACCGCCTCTGAAGGAGGCGGCAGGATAGGCCTGCATATATACTACCAAGCAAAGCAAAGCATGTCGTTGTGCAACCGTGAAAGCATAAAAACAGGCTCCTCCCCCTCAATATAGACTTTGACAGTACCTATAATAGGCTTTCTGTCATAATTTCCGCTTTAGAAAGTATTTGTCTTGAATTTCGCTTGGAAGTTAAAACGTATAGATTGACATTATAGAGAGGCACCTATTTTCTTGAGCCTGGTAGTAGGAACAAGTGTTGTAGTTGTAGGTCGTAGGTTCGAACCCAGACAGGCGCTTTACTTTGTGTAAATTATTTCATCACCACTGCTCTCAAAACGGTGAAGGAAAATATCGTGAGGAAACCAGCATGTCTTAGAACCAAAAATTCGAAAACATGAGACATCTACCAACCCGCACTGGGCCCGCGTGGTGGATTATGGCGCAGTCCCTCTCACAGAGAGGAGGTCTGTGTCGCAGCAGTGGGAACATAATAGGCTGACTATGCATTCTGTCTGGACAACACTTAAACGATGCTGAGGGATATAAAAATGGATATTATTTGAATTAAACAATATAAATTCTTAAAAGTATATTCTAGTACTTATTCACATTTATAAACATAATACAAAATGTGTTATCGCGGTCGGTTGTATAAAACTTTTAATATATGAACTTACCTACAGTAAGTTTTCGAAGCATCAATATCAATTTAAATCAAGATTTGAATGGATTTTTAAATAAAATACTAATGTAACTTAACGGCTTTTTCAATTCATGTGTACTTTCAAAGTTTATCCTGGACATTACTGATATCACGAAAAGTGGATTTATAATCAATTTAACTTAAGTCTGAAATCGATCATTGCGAACCTTTTCCGAAGAGGCCTTGCAGTGGGACATTATAAAGTGTTTTGTGTTTTTTTATAATGTGTCCAAGTTATGATCCAAACGGATTGAAATAAATGATTTTTGAATTTGAATTTGAAATTAATAGGCCGTTTTTTTTTTCTATTGCCGTTCGTACAATGGCATCAGAATGAAATGGCAGCCATTCGCACATTAAAAACCACACAATACAGAGTGGCATCGACTCTAAAACTGTAACCATGAGTTCTATACCCCATAGCGAAGATATGAAGAAGAAGAACCGGTCAAAATGACGCTAGGAGGTGAATGGTGAATGAAGAATCATGTATTGAATCTATGGTAACAGGTTGTGCGTTGATGTCCCACCCACCATGTATAGAACTAAATTGGTCCCAATATTGATTATAATGTAAACAACTTACTATGTAAACAATAATACTTATGTTAATACATGTCATGCTTTTAGCCTAATTGAGTAAAATTATTCACGAAAATTAAGCCCCATCAGGGAGCAAATAATATTTTGGATTGAGTAACATTCGCAATCACTAACTGATAAAGTTCTTCAAACTGAACAGGCAGCTGTTGTGCTGGAATTTTGTTGCGCCACTTCTTCTTCCCAGCCTTATGCAATTATGACTTTCAAAAAGTGCTGAGTCTCAGCCTAGTTGTAGAATAAATGACTTGTTTTTTATTGCGAAGTTCAACTCAAATACGAAAAGGTATTATTGAACTTCCCATTAAGAACCACTTTAATTTTGGCGCCAACACTGAAGTTGCGAAAAAAAAAACAACTGTTTCATTCATTTTCGTTCACATACGTCGACAAAATGTGTGGAACAGCTGTTTTTATTTTTGCGGTTGCCATACATAATTAGTATTACTAATCTACCCAGGATTACTGACTAGGTGGACAGGTAGACTGTTGAGTACTGATGACCATGTGAAGGCCGTGGGAATCCACTTGATGCGAGAAGCACAGGACCGCTCGATGTGGCGACGTCTGAGGGGAAGTCCATGTCCAGCAGTGGACGTCTTTCAACTGAAATGATGATGTTCGACCACTACTATTTTATAAACTACAATCACTGTTCCGCACACTGCATTCCACTCAGCATCACACTAGCACCCTGCACCATATTCCCTGGTTCCTTCACATGCATCTTAACGTGACTCTTCAAGCCAGAAGCTTTTCTAAACGACTGACCGCATTGAGTACAAATGTAAGGCTTTTCACCCGTATGGCAACGGATATGTGAGATCAAATCATTGCGTTGGACAAAGGCTTTCTCACAATAAGAACATTGAAATGGTCGTTCGCCAGTATGCGTTCTGCGATGGTTCTTTAAAGTACCAGATGCAGCAAACCTCATTGGACAGAGGTCACATAGGTAAGGTTTTTCTCCAGTGTGTATGCGTCGGTGTTTGACTAAAGCGCTTGAGGTTGTGAAGCCGTTGCCGCAGTCATCACAGACAAAGGGGTGTGCTCCGCTGTGTTTGCGGTTGTGGGCGTCTAGCTCGCCTTTTGATACAAATCTGAAATAAGAAGAAAAGCTACAGTTTTTTTTTTTATAAATATATATAAAAAGAAGAGTTAAGGTTTCAGAAAATTGGGGCAAGCCGCAAAGCAACGCTGTGCAAAAATCCTGCCTCATCACGTTCATACATTTTGTATGAACCAACGCATCATACTTTTTGGTAGGTATGCTGTGGTCAGTTGCGGCTATAATTGTCTTGGCTTGCACTTACTGCAGTATACCCACGTTTCGCACGGACGTAAAAATATCTCGACTTTCAACGCCCTGCTTAGCGTCGAGAGTTGAAAATATAACAATGTGTTTTTTCAACGCGCTGGGGTGCACTCTAGTAGATTTGCATGCCTCGGCTCAACACCGTGTGTTTGAATATCCAGTGATTTTAGGGACTAAATCTATTCACACAGACCAATAGATACAATTCATTTTCACATAAATTTGCACCCAGACACGTAGTGTCGTTGTGATACGTGATCTGGCTCTTACCATAGATGATAAAAAAACAAAATCAGTACTAATTCTCATGAGTATCAAAATGAAAAGAGAAATCTTTTAAAACTCACCTCTTTTCACAATTTTCACACTTAAAAGGCTTCAATCCCTGATGTCTTCTCATATGCTGCGCTAAATTAGTCTTCTGACTAAATCCTCGACCACACTGCGAGCAAAGGAATGGCTTTTCACCAGTGTGAGTCCGCATATGCTCTTTCAGCGTACACAACATAAGAAATGCTTTATTGCAAATGTTACAGCGGTGTTTCTTCTCATTCTTGTGACTATCTTTATGTAATTCTAAACTCTCTTCATTAGGAAAACTTTGTGCACAAACTTCGCAACTACTGCCATTTTTTCTTGAATGCATTGTTAATACATGGTTTTCTAAATAAGCTTTGTACTTAAATTCTCTTTTGCATACTTTGCAGATGTGTTTTATATTGTCCATTTCTTTATGACGTAATATGTGAGCTGATAGAGAGGTTTTATTCTTGAATTTACGTAAACAGAATGAGCATTGGTATGATTCTGTTTTGCTGTTTATGGTTTTCTCATGTTTTTGGATGTGAGTTTTTAACGCCGTCTCTGTTTTAAACTGACATAAGCAGAATTTGCAGATGTGCAATAATGATTTGTCATCTGATGTGTGTTCATTACGGTGAACTTGCTGATGTATCTTCCATGCATTTGGAGTTTTGAACTTGCGATTACATTCAACACATTCTATCTCATTTTGAATAGTAACTAATTTGTTTTTGTTAACCTTTTCTAATACCTTTTTGTACTTATTACAGTTATGTTGTTTTAAATGGCTTTTATACTTGTCTTTTGTAGTAAATGTTACTCCACAGTAACATGTGTATTTCTTTGCTTCCCTTTTTATAGGTTCCTCTTCTTTAAATTCTACAGGTAATGTCTCACACTGTACTCCATTATCATAATGATCTGAAAAGCCTATTTCATCATCAAAATTTAAGTTTATCTCTTCTTTGACCAATTGCTCATGATTTTCAGGAACGCTGGAGTCGGTGTGCTTGCAAAAACTAGAGTCGGCAAGTGGTGGGTATATTGAAGTATCTTGAACTAACACAT
Source organism: Dasypolia templi (assembly GCA_963555695.1). Classification (NCBI taxonomy): domain Eukaryota; kingdom Metazoa; phylum Arthropoda; class Insecta; order Lepidoptera; family Noctuidae; genus Dasypolia; species Dasypolia templi. The sequence goes on along the minus strand of OY743163.1, from coordinate 4,572,761 downwards.
TTTTTTTATCAAAACTGTGTATGGAACTGTAATTTGTAATATTTAAAGTCTCCAAACTAATACAGTTGCTTAATTTGTCTGTTGAATCCCCATTTTCATCTTTTATTGAGCATTTTTTGTCAATATAAGATGTTTCACCTCGGCTTAAAGAATTCTGGTAGATGTTGTTTAAAATCGTCTCAGAATTTAGGCAACGGCGTTTAAATGCATCAGCCTTGCACATGACCGACTCACATCCACCACAAACCTGTTTTGGCAGACTATCCTCTAATTTAACATTAATATTAGCAGTAAATGCAAGGATTTCGATCAAGTTGCGTTTTTCGCCATCCATCTTTGTAAATAGAGACTTCATGTCGGTACATTCTACTAAACAGACGCGGCATATTCTGTCGAACGTCTGAACACTTATTTCCATATTATTTTTAAATATAAATCGATTTAGTTCTGTTGATTTGATATAATAATTGAAAAGAACGACAACAATAACTCCAAAATGACGCGATCAAATTGTCAAACTATCTATTGATGCTGTCATTGCTGTCAATGTCAGTTTTTTTTTTTTTTTTGTTTTTGTTTTTGGTTGTGGCAAGCGGCCTTAGCCATTGTTGCCAGTGTCGAGTGTTGCGGAAATTAAACGTGGGAAGAGGGAGGTTGGCATAATGTGACGGGATATTTTTTTAGGATGGGCTATAAATAATTATATGTAACAATATTATATCAAATTGTACTATAAGGAAATGTTGTGAAAAGAAATAAATTTACTAAGAGATGCTACGTATGACCTATTAGACAAAGAAAGGATGGAAGACAGATTACAAGGAAGGGGAGCTTTATACATAATAAGGAAGTCATATAATGGAAAGGAATGGGGAAGGCAACTGTCAAAATGGCGCTGTCGTAGCTAGTTCCCAACACAAGCTAAAAATACAAGGCGTGATGTGGTTTTATTTTATTTTAGCGAAAGTTGACTCGATATTGTGTTCCTAGATACTCAGAAATTGGAGTTCGAATTTCTCGTAAGCCCCTAAAATTAGAAGATTGTGCTTTAAAGCTATTCGTACAGATTTTTTTGAGTTCGAATTTATGTCGTGAACATTTTGAAGAAAGTGATTACGAGGAAATATTAATTCTGACACTTTCCATGTCAATTACTTGATTTAAAATACTGAAATCACCGAAAATAACGAAATAGTGAAATAAAATCAAACTCATGAATGAACATAAAATGAAATGAATGAACGAAATGTCAAAATTTTTGTAGGCCGTAGGGACCTAGCTATGGTCACGCCATCTACAATTAGCTTTGCCCGACCTTCCCCATTATATTTCGAGCAATTAAAAAGAATATGGACTAAATCACCAATTTCTCCGACACCACAGTCACAGAGGGGGGAATCAAAAACCCCTATTCTGTTAAGATGCACAGCTGGAGAGCAATGGCCAAATCTTAGTCGAGCAAGAATGGAAGTTAATTTCTTATTAAGTTTTAACTTGCTGATCCACGGTTTTAAATTAATGATGGGTTGAAGTAATTTTTAGAATTGACCCTTTGTTTTCTCACAATCCCAAACCTGAGACCAACTATTAACCATGGCCGTTACTGGAATTGATTGCAACAAATCCCCACAGTATACATCCGGGATCCATAGACCCTGCTTCGCAGCCAATTTTGCCAGCTGGTCCACTGTCATATTGCCTTCTATTCCAGAATGGCCTGGAATCCAAGCCAATGCGACAGATAAGCCTAATTCGTAGCAGTTCTTTAGTAAGGATTTGATCAAAATGATAATACGACAAGTTGCCCCTGTCAAATGGATTAGAGAGAAGACATTGAAGACTACTCAGACAGTCACTAAAAATAATTGAATTTTGAATTTTTTCATTAATTATGTATTCAATACAATGTTTTATGGCTAAACACTCGCCGGAAAAAGTGGAGAGAAATGAAGAATATTTAAACAATTTAAAGTGTCCTGTGTGATGTCGAATAAATGCAGCCCCTATAGTTGACGCTGACTCATTTGCCTCATATTTCGAAGCATCAGTATGAAAGACCTCAGCCCCTTGTGCATTCTTTAACAGAAATGAGGCAAGTTTACCATTAGGATCTGAACTGTTTTTCCCTATACCGGTGTTCAGAAATATTTTAGGTTTAAATATAAGGTCATCATACTGAACCGAATAAAGCGGATGTACAGGATATGTTTTAATATTGCGTTCGACATGTTTAATCTTTTTATAGCCTTCTATGATGTTCGGTATGGGACGCGACACCCAAAAGTGATTCCCATCTGATATTAGTTTGTAAAGATCTTTAATTTTAGGATTTAGAGGATGAGTACTAGATTGAAACACCTTAATTAAGTAGCGGTCACACAGATATTGACGTCTAAGATGTAGGGGTGGGTCAGCACATTCAACCTGTAATGCCATAACTGGAGTGCTCTTCATTGCACCTATAATAATGCGGAGACATTTAGATTGTAATCGGTCTAATTTAAGCATCTCCGTTTTACTGACTAAAGGTAGCGAACACGTTCCAAAATCTAAAGTACTTTTAACCAAAGCATTATTTAGTAGTCGTAACGTAGAAGGATGAGCCCCCCACCAAACACCTGCAAGAGCCCTGATCAAGTTTACACTTTTTTCACATTTACTAATAATATGTTTAATGTGCGAGGCACCATTAAATTTAGAATTGAGTTTACACCCGAGAAATGTTACTTCGTTAGAATTTGGAAGAGTAAAACCATTGACTTTTATAAAAACCGAAGGAATATTGCGAATGCAAGTAAAAGGGACAACGACACTTTTCTTCACCGACAGTTTTAGGCGATGATCATCGAGCCACTCTACCAGACTAGTCAAAGATTTTTCGACATTATTAGCCGCTGTTTCAATTGATGAATGAGAGGAGTAGACTACAATATCATCAGCGTATTGTAGGTTTAAGCATGGATATATAACTGCTTCTAAATCTTTTGTATAAATATCATACAATAATGGGCTTAAAACTGAGCCCTGGGGAACACCGTTCCACAAAACTCTCGAAGGACACGGACAACCAGCAACTCGAACTGTTACAGTCCGATCCGAATATAGATTAAAAATAAAGTTGGAAAACTTTGAAGGAACTTGTAATGCTTCCAGTTTTAATTTTAAAATGCCCAAATCCACGTTATCATAAGCCGCCGCTATATCAAAAAAAGCCGCTACCATTGATTTATTCTGACTAAAGGATAACAAAACATCTGTAGTGAAAATATTTAAATTGTCTGCTACTCCCTTTCCTCTTCTAAAACCAAACTGAGACTGGGGTAAAATATTATTGTGTTCAAAGTACCATTCAAGCCTCATTTTAACTAGGTGTTCCGCAAGTTTTGCTAACACGCTAGATAAAGATACCGGTCTGTATGATGAAGTATCTGAAGGATCCTTATTAGGCTTTCAAATTGGGATAAGAATATGCTTTTTCCAAGAACTGGGAATAATCCCGGAGTCTATAATAGTGTTAAAAATATCTAAGATAAATGCTAAAGTATCATCTTTACAATTACTAATAAAGGAATATGGAATGCCATCCTCTCCAGGAGCAGAATCCGACACGCGTTTTAAAACTAGCTTAAATTCATTTATTGAAAAGGGACTATTCCCAGAAACGGAAGATTGACTGTATATGAAGGGGATTTGATTTAAATTAGGAACAGAAGTAGGGGCAATTTTAGAAATAAATGGCGTAACCCAGTCGAGGGAGAAGGAAGATTGTGAACTGATCGCTTTGGAACATTTGAAACGTTTTACATTTTTCCAAATAAATGAAAGCGGGGAGTCGGGAGAAAGAGAAGAACAGAAACTATGCCATCCCTCTACTTTCTTTTTCCGCAAAAGCCTTTTGGTCGCAGCTGTTGTATTTTTAAACTGCAAAAAAAGAATGCATGTCAAGGTTATCTTTACATAAATTCTCTGCCTCTTTCCACTTTTTTTACATTCAAAACGGTCGGCTCCAAAAAGAGGAGCCTCAAACCGAGTCCTGACACAAGGACAAAGAAACCGGCTATCGAAGCCTCCTCCGCTCCCGTGGCTCCATCCGCCACCGCCCCCTCTCAGGCCGCCTCGGCCTCAACCTCTTCCCTCAGCCACAGTGCTGCCAAGCCCGCTGCCCAGCCTTCTGCGGCAAAGAAAATCGCCCCCCCTCCCCCTGTGTACATCCAGGACAAGGGGAAGTGGACAGATGTGTCCAAATGGTGCACCGACCTGCGTATCGGCTACACCAGCGCCAAATCTACCCAACAGGGTATTAAAGTAATTGTCCCGACGTCAAACGACTACAGAGAGCTCACGAAGACTCTCCGTCTTAGAGGTGTGTCCTTCCACACCTACGCCCTCCCCGAAGACCGTCAAATCCGAGTCGTGATCCGTAGGATCCCGAAGGAGATACCCGCGGAGGATATAAAAGCCGACCTTCTGTCGCAAAACGTCCCCGTTGCGGAAGTCCACCGCATGCACCGCGCGCGAGGCAGGGTGCCGTTCGATATGGTCCTCGTTGTCTGCCCTCCTACTGAGGGTCACCACCCCATTTTCAACGTCCGTTCCATCTGCAACCTCACCGGCTTGCAGATCGAGAAGCCGTTTAAGACCGGTGTCATAGGGCAGTGTCACCGCTGCCAGCTTTACGGACATTCGCAGATGCACTGCCACGCGAAACCCAGGTGCGTCAAGTGCCTGGGCGATCACGGCACTGCTGATTGCACTCGTCCTAAGGACCGCACCTTGTGCACAGAGCCGCCAAGCTGTGTGCTTTGCGGAGATTCAGGTCATCCGGCCAACTATCGTGGGTGCCCCAAGGCTCCCAAAACCTCATCTCCCAAACTGACGAAGCGTGCGGACGCCCGTCAGCAAAGGGAAAGCCCCCGCTACGCCCACGCGTGGCCTACCACACAACATCAGGAGCGACTCAGTCCTCAGAGGCCCTCGCCCTGGAACTACTTCCACCATCAGCAGGCTTTTCCAGCCTTAGCTCCCAGACCCGTTCCTGCGGCCATCCCTCCACTCATGGACCCCCGCATCCGCGTCAACGCGCCGCCAGGCATTCCTATGCCCATGAATAAAGCCGCTCCCGCAGCTTCAGCTCCACCCGCAGCCACCCGTGTTATCGGCCAGAACACGATGGACGCGTTCACCGTCATCTCAAGTACATTCACGGCCTTCCTTACCCCTCGCGCAAGGAAAATGGCCAGTGAAATTGTTGCCGCCAGAAATGCCGGCAACATTTATATGATTCAAAATATTTACAATGCGTACCCGGACATTACGCAAGCCCTGATGTCCTTTAACAATCAACCCAATCCTAATAATGAATAAAGGAATCCTCGCGCGAACCAAACCCCGATCCCTAAAGTTAGGTTATTTCAATGCCAATGGCATCCTGCGACAACGCGCTGAAATCAGCGAGTTCCTCCGCGACCATCACATCGACATCCTCCTTGTTCAGGAAACGTTCCTCAAACCGAGTTACCGAAATCCGTCGATTGCAAACTATCGTACAGTTCGCAATGACAGGACGCGTTGCCATAAGGGCGGTACCCTTATCTATTACAAAAAGGAGCTATACTGCATTCCCATAGACCCTCCCACACTCTCACGATTAGAAGTGTCTTGCTGCCGGCTTGGCATGACAGGTCATCAACCGATCACCATAGTTTCGGCCTACCTCCCCCCCATTAATACTTCGGAGAACTTCCAACTCCTTACTGAAGATCTTTCTGTCCTTTTTAGCCTGAGTGACTCCGTTATCATAGCGGGTGATCTCAACGCTAAACATCCCTCCTGGAATAGCACCAGGACCTCTTCCAGAAGGAGACACTTGTTCAACCTCTCCTCCTCTCAGAATTTCGATGTCATCGCGCCGATGACTCCCACTCATTTTCCCCCCGATCCCAATCACACCGCCGATGTTCTCGACGTGGCGCTCCTACAGAACGTCAACCTACGGTTGGACTCTATAGAAGTGGTACAAGAGCTCGCTTCCGATCACCGTCCAGTAGTCATGAAACTGGTCCCCCGCATAGGTCTGCCCGATTCCACCCAACCCCTTCCCAACAAAGTGGTAACGGACTGGAGGAAAGTAAGCGATCGCTTAAAATCCACCACGTCCCCCCACTTGGACCCAATCCCCGATCATTTTGACTCTATGGCTGACACGACGGCCGCGATCGACTCATTCACAGCTGACGTACAATCAGCCCTGAACGATTGTACAAGGGAAATTCCAGCGACGGATGACCGTCGCTGGAAGCTGCCGGACGATGTACGCGAACTGTTGAATGAGAAGAACGCGGCTGTCCGTGCCTTTTTTTTTTTTTTTTTTTTTTCCTGGGGTGGAAAATCCTCATGGATGTCCTCCGCCCTGGGGCGGGCGAAGGGGTCTGTCAGACTCTTACTGACTAAAAACCACCCCGGTGTTCCTTCTCACACCTACGCCGGGGTCGCGGGAACACATTATTCTTCCACAACCCCGGCTGGTGCCGGCCCGCTTGCGCGGGCCCCGTCTCGGGCGGGGGGAGTGAGGTGTACTCCCCCCGCAACGTCTGTGGTCGGCGCGCGAGGAACACTACGCGCGCCGCCTTCTCGGGTCCTGATGTTGGGGGGCGACGGATGTCCCCGAATCCGTCGCCCCTGGACCCATTTAGGGGGGCTGGAAGAGGGCGTTGTCCGCCCTCCGCCTGCGCCCGGTGCGCCTGCTGCGGATCGGGAGAGTGGACGAGATCTCTCTCTCCCTTTCCGCAGCCTCCTTCTGCGAGATCACTGTTTCGCAGAAGGAAACCACCGCGTCCCAGGACTCGGCGCTGCCGACCATCGAACTTACTACGGTCGGCAGCGACAGGTCACTGCCTACTTCTGAGATGAGGGCACGGCGCGGCTCCTCCCAAGCGGCACACTCTGCCAGCGTATGCCACGCCGTGTCCTCCCGGCAGTCGACGCAGTGGTGACACCGAGCGTCCGGCTCCCTGTTAATGCGACACAGGTACTTCCCGAAGCAACCATGCCCCGAGAGCACCTGCGTCGCCCGAAAGGACAGGGAGCCGTGCCTCCTCCCGAGCCAGAGGTCGAGCACTGGCCGGACCGCCTCGATGGTGACGAGGCCGGCGGTAGGGCGTGAAAGCCTGTCCCGCCATTCCGCCACCAGGACCTCGCGAAGCTGCGACCGACGCTGCTCCATATGGCGCTGCATCGGCCGCTCGCCCCGCGCCCTCGCTTCCTCGCGCCACCGATAAAGTGACGCGAGCACCTTCGCGTCTAGGTCCCATGGCGGGGATCCGGCCAGTGCACAAGCCGCCTCGTAGGAGATCGTGCGATACCCCCGAATGACTCTGACGGCCATTGCTCTCTGCGGCTTTCGCAGCACAGAGATGCTGGCGGCCGTCAGGTCAGCCGCCCAGATCGGGGCCCCGTAAAGGGCCATCGATCGCACGATCCCCACGTAGAGCCGCCTACAAGCGGCGCTCGGGCCCCCCAAATTGGGAAGCAGCGTTGCCAGCGCCCCGGCCGCGCCCAACAACTTGGGCGCCAGCCGCCGGAAGTGGGGTCCGAAGTCCCACCGGCTGTCGAGCACCAATCCCAGATATTTCATGGTGGGCTCGACAGCGATCCGGACCCCCCCGACCACAATATGTGATCCAGCCGGCGGCGCCCGCCGGGGGCCATGAAACACCATGGCCTCCGACTTGTTGAGGGCCACCTCCAGGCCGAGGCGCCGTATGCGGCTCACCGTCAGTGAGACCGCCGCCGTCGCGAGCAACGCTGCCTCCCTGTGCGAACTCCCCCGGGCCGTGACCAGCGTGTCGTCCGCGTAACACGTCAGGTCCGCGCCCGGCGGGAGCTCGCCCCTCAGCACCCAGTCGTACCCGATGTTCCACAGGAGCGGTCCCACTACCGATCCCTGTGGAACACCGCACGACACTTGGCGCTGGTTTCCGCCATCACGTCCCATGTAGGTGACACACCTCCCCGCCAGATAAGCCCCAACGATGCGGCGGAGGTAGAGAGGCACCCGATGATAACGCAGTGCCTCCCGTATGCAGCTCCAGGGCAGGGTGTTGAAGGCGTTGGAGATGTCCAAGGACACCGCCACCACCACCCCGCCCCGGGACACTGTTTCCTCCGCCAGGACTCTTACCCTCGACACAGCGTGGATGGTAGAGCGCCCATGCCGAAAGCCGAACTGGCTCTCGTCCAGGTCCGGCCCCTCTCTGCACAAGTGGCCGACGAGGCGGGCTGCGAGTATGCGCTCGAACAGCTTGCCCACCTCGTCGAGCAGCACTATGGGCCGGTACGCAGACGGCGAGTCGGCAGGGCGCCCCGCTTTCCTGAGCAGGACCAAGCGACCTGTTTTCCACAAAGTGGGAAACTGGCCCCGCTCAAGGCACGCTGTGAAGAGTCCTCTTAGCTGGGGCTCAAGCTCTTTCAGAGCGAGGGCTAGCGCTAGGCCGTGAATCCCGTCGGGCCCCGGAGCCACGTTCTTGGCCCGGAGCCGCATCACGGCCGCCCCCATCTCTGCCTGTGTCACCTCTGGGACGCTGATGGCGTTCTCCTCTGTAGACCCTGCGGCTGTGGGCAAAGCCATCGGCGGCGGGGTATGATCCGCTCTTGCTGGGAAGAGGGCTGCGACTACCTCCTCCAGCAGCTCGGGTTGGAGACTCTCCGTAAGAGGAGGCGCCGCGGCTCGAAGTTTCCCTCGAACCGCTTTATACGGTCGCCCCCACGGATCCCCGTCTAGAGTCTCCAACATCTCCTCCCTGGCTCGCGTCCTCGCCTCACCGATGGCCAGCCACAGAGTCTCCTTTGCCGCGCGGTACATCTCGTACAGCGCGGCTTCTTCGTCAGGGACCCGACGACGTCTCCTCCGGTAACGGGTGTACTGGCGTCTAACCGCCACGCACGCGACGCGTAACTGCGCGATCGCGGCGGACCACCAGTACACCTGGCGCCTTGCGGACTGTGTGTGGACCCGGGGCATGGACGCGTCGCAAATTTGCGTCATCGCCCCGCGGAACCACAGCGCCTCTTGTTCGACGTCGACGTCGACGGGTCCGCTAGTTGCCGACTCCCGGCTCCAGGCATGGACAATAGCGGCCTCCTCGAGGAGCTCCCTGTCGATGAGCTTGCGCGCCCAGCGCGGACCGTCCGTTCGCGGGACCGGTGAACTGCGGCCGCCAGTGGTCTGGGCGGAGACGTCGAAACGGATGTAACGATGATCCGACAACGTCTCCACCTCCACGGCGACACGCCAGTCGCGAACACGGCCTGCGACAGCAGGGCTAGCGAACGACACGTCCACTATTGAACCACCCCGCTGCCGCACGCACGTGTGAACCGATCCCCGGTTCAAGACGGCCAGGCCAGTCGTGACCAACCACTCCTCCAGTGCCTCACCCCTAGCATCGGTCGCCGGAGATCCCCACGCCGCAGACTTGGCGTTGAGATCCCCGAGCAACAGCACGGGGCGAGGATGAAGTCGGCCCACGACGGCACCCAACTCGACAAGGAAGCTCTCGAAGTCGGCGAGACTCTTGTTAGGCGAAAAATACGCCCCAACGACGCCAACGCCATCTGCGAGGGCGGCTACCCAGCCGTGCCCCCGCGACGGGCTGACGAGAGCCCCGCCAATGATGGCCACCAAACCGTCCAGGTCTCCCACCCAGTTATCCCTGGGCGGGACCCAGTACGGCTCGGCGACCACGGCCACGTGAATCGACCACTCTGCCATGCTCTGGAGCAAGAGATCCTGAGCTCTGGCAGAGTGGTTGATGTTGCCCTGGAGGAAATGGTAGAGCGCCGTTATGCGCAATCCATTCCCTCGGCACCATTCTTAGGCCGGGAGTCGGCCGGAGGGCAACCAGGCTGAGGGGGGGTAAAGAGCCCCCGACAGCCTTGGCAGACCCTCTCTTTTTCTTGTTGGCGGGCGCGCCACAGGCCTTACCGCCCGCTCTGTGCCCAGCGGGCCTCCCTGCAGCTGTACAGAGGCTGCAGTTTGGCGCCGCGGAGCACTGGGCCGCCTTGTGGCCGGGCTGGCCGCAGCGATAGCACTGCTCGCTGCGGTCAATCGCGGCGGTGCACCGTGCCCTAACATGCCCCACGTCCAGGCATCGGTAGCACCGCAAGGCCCTGGGCTGCAGCAGCTTCACCCTCGCTGCAACCCATCCCACCAACAGACGCCCACCGTCAGCGACCTTATTCGCCGCCGCCACCGGGCACCGCACCCAAATCGTGCCAAGCCCAGAAGCGTCGGCGCGTATGTCGCCCGTCCGCACATCTCCTGGCGGACATCCGCCGACTCGGGCGACGGCCACCACGACTTCAGCCGGGGTCGTCGAGTCGTCCAGGCCACCGACGCGCAGCTCAGCGGTCTTCATCGGCCTGGAGACTCGGACGTCGTCCGGGTTGAGGACCTCCTTCAGCTTGGCGGCCAGGATGTCCGCCTTTTCCCCACTAGAGGCACCCGACACCTCAAGCAGCCGCGCCCCCGTAATCGCCGGCCTCATTCTGAAGCCGGACGGTGTGCCAAGGTCGGGGAACGCGACATTGGCTTTCGCCTGCGTCAGGACCGCCTTATATGTAACGCCCCTTTCGACGGCTCCGGGCTGCAGCGTAATCACTACAGCCACGGAGCGTGGGGCTCTTACCTTAGGCGGTCCTTGGGCCTTCTTTGGTGCCGGTGCAGCGGGTGGCGGTGGCGCCGTCTTCTTCCCGCGGCGGCGGCCCTTCTTGACCACCGTCGCCCACGTCTCCGTGGGAGGCGCCAGCGAGGCCGCGGGTGGTGCGGTCGCCCGGGAAGTGGGCACGGACGCACCCTCCGCGGGCTTTTTAGTCCCCCTCCCGGACTGGCTCGACACAGCCGCCGCGGTTATTGGCCCCCGGTTAGTTGGCCCCTCCTTGCGCTTGTCCGCAGCGAGCGGTGGGCGGAGATTCACCGCCGGAAGGAGCCTCTCCTCGATGGCCTCCATGCGAGCACCCACCATCTGTCCACACTGCATCATGCAGATGCGCGCGATCTTCTCGATCTCCGCATCCGCAAGTGCAGGTGTCGACGATGAGACCGGCGATGGAGCCGACAACCGGGCCGTGACGGAAGGGGAGTCGGTGGCCGAGGGTGCTGCCCTCTGGGCGGCGAACTGCCGCTTGAGGTCCTCCAACTCGGATCGGAGACGGCTATTCTCCTCCCATAGCTTCGCCGTCTCGTCCGTAGTAGTGCGATTAAGGAGGACCTCAACCGCCTCCTTAATTCCCTCAGCCGCCTCCTTCAAAGCACGAGTGAATGTGCCCTTCAGGTTGCCAGATTTGGTGGCAACCTTCAGGACGACATCCACGCCGTCCAAAACCTGGCGACTGAGTGCCACCCCCGTTATACTCCCCCCCGCTGCCATTCGAGCAGAGCGCCGCTCTCGGGCCTGACGGGCCAAATCGCTGACCTCGTCAGCCGCGACAGTCTTCTGCTGCGCCCGCTTGGCAGCACTCGCCTCCGCCCTGTTGGCTCCCAACAGGGATGTAGCGGAGCCTCCGCTTACCTCCACCACGGGCTCTGAGTCTGAGTCAATGTGCTCGTTCTCAACGCGGACCTCACCAGGGACCGGCGTGTCGGGGCGCTTGAGAAAGCGTCCCCGAGAGTCACGCGACGCCGAAGAAGCCGACGCGTTCTTGGCGCGCCCTCGCCCTCTTGTGCCTGTTGGCCCCATGGGTGCCGACAGGTTCTCCTCACTAGAGGAGTGGTCCGCCTTCCAAAATTTTGGAGTATGACCTTCCACCTCTTTTTCTGACAGAGAGCGCTTTGAGCTTACGCTCGCCACGCTCACCACACCTCTCGGATGCAGCATCAGAATCTGACACCGCACCTACACTTTTATTTTCGTCCCCTGAGGGACAGGAGCCTCCTCGGCTCTTGTTGCCATCGGCAAGCGGAAAGCAGTTGATGCCCCCCCCAGAATACGTGGGGCATGACGCTACTGATGGTAGCGTGGCGGATTCTCCAGCTGCTGTGCAGCTGGTACCGCCCTGGGGTAAAATTTTTTTCAAGGGTGCGATCCCTGAAGCGCTAGCGACTGGTCCCCCACCAGCCACTCATCCTCTCGCCACGCTTCAAAGCTTAGGATTAGGTGGTTTTTTAACTATGAGGTGTCCTTCCTCTCCGACGGCGGCATCAGACATGCCTCCGTTCGCTGTCTGGCCAAACCGGCTCAGCGAACCCGCCGCGAGTTCTCTCCTCAAGATTGCTCTTGAGGGAGAAACGCCAGCCACGCTGGTACGCCTGCACCATTGTGGCAGGGTCGCGTCCAGTGTCAATCGACGACTGTCGATCGATCAGGAGCGACCCATCACCCTTGTTTCTCCACTGTGCCCTCTGCTAATCAGAGGGACACGTGGAAGAACATTACTGAGCACACTGCTCCCCCCCCCCCCCGCAGAAATTCGCCACAGACAATACACTCTCCGAAAAAACCCCCCAAATCCTTTTTCAAAAGAGTATATTGACCATGCCCAGGGTGCACCGGCCCGACAACTGCTCTTCCCCTCGAACGTATCCGTAAGGGATTAGCAGCTATCAGGCACACGAGGAGGTTTTCTGCACGCACCCCGGCTGTCCGTGCCTACAGCAACTTCCCCTGCGACGCGAACAATGCCCATATGCGTTACTTACAGCGTACTGTAAGAACACGCATAGAGGAGCTGCGTACCGCCGGCTGGGACAAGATGTTGAGCGAACTAGAGCCCACCCACCTAGCCTTCTGGCAACTCCAGAGGAAGCTCAGATCCGGAGAAATAGTCTCCATGCCCCCCCTGATCCGTCCCGACTAGACCATCGCCTTCGATGATTTCGACAAGGCTGAGCTTCTAGCTGACATCCTGGAAGTCCAATGCTCGCCTAGCTCTCAACCAGTAGACCAAGCTCACCTCTCTGAGGTCGACGCTGAAGTCGAACATAGAGCCTCCCTCCCTCCCGTCGAAGACCCAGAGTATCCACTGCCCCCAGTCACGCCCGACGAAGTGCACGACCTCATCAAAGGTCTTAAGGCTCGTAAAGCCCCCGGCTCAGATGGAATCACCAATAGGGTATTCCAACTTTTCCCTGCCCACCTGATAATGCTACTGACCACCATCTTCAATGGTGCTCTGAGCAACAACATCTTCCCACAGGCATTCAAAGAAGCCACCGTCATCGGTCATGCATATCAGTCTGCTCAATGTCCTCGGCAAAATCTATGAGAGGCTTATTTATAAGCGCCTCAGAGACTACGTCAAGACAAAGGGCCTCATCCCCAACGAACAGTTTGGTTTTAGAACCCAACACTCGTGCGTACAACAGGTCCACCGTATAGTCGAACACATCAACTTCGGTTTCCAACGAGGTTTGATGACCGGTGCTGTCTTCTTCGACATAGCGAAAGCGTTCGACAAAGTCTGGCACAACGGCTTATTATATAAGCTGTACCAACTCGGCGTGCCAGATCGTCTCGTGCTCATCTTACGGGACTTTTTGTCGAACCGCACCTTCCGTTATCGCATCGAAGGAGCGCTATCCTCCCCCCACCCTATTCGCGCAGGAGTCCCTCAGGGCTCTGTGATCTCTCCTTTAGCTTTCACGCTATTCACCAGCGATATGCCCAAGTGCAGCAAGGCGCAGTTGGCCCTGTTCGCAGACGACACGGCCATCTACTACACCGGCCGTGATGAAAATTCGATAGCTCGCATTCTCCAAACCCAAGTGAACAAGCTTGGTGCTTGGTTTAGAAAATGGCGAATCGAAGTCAATCCCGACAAAAGTCAAGCGGTTCTTTTCTCAAAACCGCGTCGCAACCCCTGCCCCCCTCGACCGATCACCATGTTCGGCAAGCCGATCCCTTGGGAGAAGCGAGCCAAATACCTGGGTGTCGTACTAGACGAACACCTCTCTTTTTCAGAGCACATTAAGGCGGCTCGTTCGCGCGCCGCCTTCGCTCTAGGTAGACTTCACTTTGTCCTCAATGCACGTAGCAAATTGTGATTAAAGTGCAAAATGCGTATCTACACAGCGTGCATCCGCCCGATCATGACCTATGCCAGTGCAGTCTTCGCACACGCCAAGCCCGTTCGCTTCAATAGAATGCAGACCCTCCAGAACAAGTTCCTCCGTAGGATAACAGGCTCCCCCTGGTACGTTCGCAACGAAATCCTCCACGTAGACCTCAGGATTACCACTATCCGTCAGTTCATGAAACGCATTTCAAAGCGTTTCTTCGAGACCGCCGCGAATCACCGCAACCCTCTGGTTGTGAAAGCCGCTAGTTATATGCCCTCCTCCATTAGTCATGTCCGCCGTCCCAAGCATGTCCTCACCGATCCCGATGACCACATAACTCTCATTCAGGAGAGCAGTAGGGCCACCAGTACAGTGCACAAACACAGACCGACATTCCGACCTCGCCGCCGAGGTTCCTCGCGAAGATCCCGACGTAATTGTCCCCCCCGACCCTTGCTCGACGAAGTGCCAGCCCGCGCCGTAGCTGAGCCTGTAGCTTTAAATTCCCCGAATAATAATAATCAACAAAACTTGATCCAGCCTGTCCCATCTTGCTGTCCTCCCGTCAGCTCGCTCCGCGACCGCTCTGCCGCCTGATAAACACCGACCCGCGAGTACGATCGGATCGTCTCGTCGCCCGCGCCTCTCTCGTGCACGGCCCGCGTCCCTCGGACGCCCTCACCTGTGCGCTACGCTACAAACCACTACGGCGAATGCATGCCATTTTTAGCTTGCCGCGCATTGTGGTTAAAAGTCTTTTGTTGTACTCGTAATTATTATTAGGGACAAGAAACATTTATGTTACGCATTATAAAGCTGTGAAAAACACTACACTAGCAAAAGTGTCACTGACAGCTCATACCACGCTAACTTCTCCAAAGTTTTCACGGTGATATGGTTAAAGAATCACAAAACACACAGCTCTTTCACAAAAGTCATGCATTCATCAACGTTCCATTCCTACATATATAAATATTAAATATATATATATATATAACGTGTCTGGTCGTGAGGTAATACATCGTTTACACAAGTCAAACTATCAGCTCTACTCCTTGTCACTGTCATTTTAGTTCGTCACTGCAAAACTATCACAACTATGCACAATATTGTCACACGAAAAAAATGAGAAGGCTTATAAAACTCAAACTCAAAGCATTTATTTCAATTGAACCATTTACAGGCACTTTTGAATTGTCAAGGAGTCGGAATATGAAGCTAGTTGCCCACTCCAAAGCGTAGTGGGTACCTATGGAGAAGAACGGGCCTGAAACTCCATGAACACTCTTTTAAATAATATTGTTCTTACAAAAATATAAGTAACATCCCTAATGTTGATCCTATAAGTGAGAACGATGTGCAAAAACCGTACACGTTAAAAGCGTCCAGAGTGCAGCAAAAAATAAATAAAAACAATCCAAAAAATAAATTATTAAAATAGGCCATTGCAGCTAAGACATGCCCAGTCCCAACTGACGGCGCCCGTTCACGAACATGACGCATGGTGAGCTGATGCTCAACTATTTTGAAGGGAGCTAAATGATCCAATACACGCGCCACTGTCAGCGAGACATTTGAATGAGCATGACATACTACCAGCCGCCAGGGCACATTCAAGTCATTATAAACGTAATATAAAAAGTTATATCGGAGTGAAACAACCTCAATAGTAAAACAGTATATTATTTGTAACGTAAAACAAAAGATCACAGTCATAAACATTGGGAACGAAGACCCTAAAATTATGATCTCGTCACAGATAATATAATACTACGTACAGATAGCCAATCCCATAGAAAGAATTGAAACCACTCTAAGTCTGGCAATGGGGAAGGCAACTGTCAAAATAGCGCTGTCGTAGCTAGTTCCCAACACAAGCTAAAAATACAAGCCGTGATGTGGTTTTATTTTATTTTAGCGGAAGTTGACTCGTTGTTGTGTTCCTAGATACTCCGAAATTGGAGTCCGAATTTATCGCAAGCCCCTAAAATTAGAAGATTGTGCTTTAAAGCTATTCGAATTTATGTCGTGAACATTTTGAAGAAAGTGATTACGAGGAAATATTCAAGGTTTAAAATTCTGACACTTTCCATGTCAAGTACTTGATTTAAAATACGGAAATCACCGAAAATAACGAAATAGTGAAATAAAATCAAACTCATGAATGAACATAAAATGAAATGAATGAACGAAATGTCAAAGTTTTTGTAGGCCGTAGGGACCTAGCTATGGTCACGCCATCTACAATTAGCTTTGCCCGACCTTAATAGACCGGCTGAAGTACATAAACAAGAAGTTTTTAACAGCGTGAATAATATCAGCCATCCTGGTATCCGCACGACTCGCAAACATGCAACTGAAAAATACTTCTGGCCATCAATGAACGCAGACATCAGCCGTTGGACTCGAACCTGTATACATTGTCAGAAAAACAAGATAAAGCGTCACACATTATCGAACATCTCATCTTTCCCGCCAAGGTATCGCGTTCAACACCTACACGTCGACATCGTTGGACCGCTATCTACAACAGCTCGAGGACATCGCTACTTAGTTACAATGATCGACCGACTAACGAAGTGGCCTGAAGCAATCCCTACCGAGGAAATATCAGCTGATCGAATAGCCGATATCGTCTACCGGCATTGGATATCAAGATTTGGATGTCCGACCACACTAACAAGCGACCAAGGTCGCCAGTTCGAGTGTCAGCTGTTTCAAAACCTAATTAAACAAATGGGAATCAAGAAAAATAGAACACCAGCATCCTAAAAGCAACGGGATGGTCGAACGGTGGCATCGCTCGCTCAAAACTGCATTGCGCGCGAAACTTTCCGAGCTACCTACGGTGTTACTTGGACTGCGTGCCGCACTACGCACAGACACCGGCGTAAGCGCCGCCGAACTTACCTACGGTTACAACTTACGTCTACCAGGCGATTTTTTCACATCGGGTACCTACACACCTACAATGGATTATACTTACGTCGACAAACTGCGTGACATCATTACTGCAAACAAACAAGCCGTCACCGAGCATCACAGTAACAATAAACGCGTTTTGCGTGCATCAAGATTTACTCAAGTGCAGTCACATGTATATCAGAACCGATGCAGTTAAGAAAACACTTCAACCTCCGTATGAAGGCCCTTACCGAGTTATAAGCCGAACAGATAAAGTGTATGCGTATAGCATACACTTTATCTACCTAATCGGCAAGCTAACATTTCAATCGATCGACTGAAGCCTGCGTATGTCATCACAGAGCATACCAATACCTTACCTCCGAGCAAGACTACCATTACCATGCAAACTAAAACCAGTACCAAGCCTCAAGCACGAGTACCTACGGCCAACGTGCCGTCACAGCCCGCCATCACCAAAACAACTCGCTCGGGCCGCGTCGTCAAGCTGCCGGGTACGCTTCGCTTGAAATGGAGTACTGTAGCCACCACTCATCACAGCACTTTACCACGTTTTGACCATCAGATAAAGACACCTCCACGATTTGACCATCAGATAAAGAAACACAAAAGCAAACAGTTCTGAAAAAAAAACTGACACAAAGTTTTGACATCCGTTAAAGAAATAGGAGCTGAAGAGGCCACACGCCGCCGACGTGATCTCCAGGACACTCCAGTCTTCGTCGCACAACGCACGTCTGCAGTTCACAGCTCCCAACACGAATCTTCATTAGACGGCGGCCGCTCTGCAAAGGAATCGCGAACTACGGGGTCACCAGTGAAGGGAAATGAGGAACAGGGTGTTAAGTTCACTCATACTCTTAGAAATCAAAATCAAAATCAAAATATTTTATTTCACATAGACCTACATGGGCACTTATGAAACGTCAGATTCTAGGTGCACGGTTCCAATTGGTCGTTTCCCATGGAGAAGAGCCGGCAAGAAACTCCATGATAAATGATAAATGATAAATGATTTTTATTTCTGTAAGTGGGTTTGTACAAACACTTTTACACGTCAAACATTTTATAAACTAGATGAGGTCGGCGTTTCCTATCTGACTACTCTGAGAAGAAAAGCCGAAACAAACTCAGAGGTCACAGTCTCTTTTAAAGTCCAGACATAATCTTGGTCAGATCATGTTAAGACCATGTGGATTGATGTCTGAAATGGTCTTTTGAGGAAAGAACCACACAGATTGAGTGGACCTGTCCAGTCAGTGCACGCATTTGTCAGTAATCGTACAGCTCAACTCAAAACATAAGAAGCTCAACGATTCGACGAACAATACCAAAGAAAGGACATTGGATAGGCCGCATAATTACTCAAACCGCCAGACCAAGTTACGATTAAAATTAACTGAGATAATAAAATATAAAAAAACAAAAGTAAAAAATAAAATGACCCACATAGTCTTAACATTCACAATAATAACAATAAAATAATACCTAGGTAAGTATTCATGTCATTGTTTATTTTACAGATCATATGAGGACCATGTAGGTAGGTGTCTGAAATGGTCTTTTGAGGAAAGAACCATACAGATTTGAGTGGGCCTGTCCAGTCAGTGCACGCATTTGTCATTAATCATGCAGCTCAACTCAAAACGTAAGGAGCTCAACGATTCGACGAACAATACCAAAGAAAGGACATTTGGGTAGGCCGCTTTAAGTACTCAAACTGCCAGATATAAAAAAACTATGAAATAACTGAGATAGACAAAATATATAGAAATAATACCCACTAAGTCCTCACACGAAATTAAAATAATAATAATATTATACAAAGTAAATATTCATGTCATAATCATGAAATTTCATAGTGTATATAAAATAAAACAAAATTACGTACCAAACAAAAAAAAAAAAAAAAACACTCTGTATGCATAAATTGGAGCAGGTCAGTCCCAAGCCTTTTTGTCCTCAATATAGTCTTTGACTGTATAAAAAGCTTTCTGGCACAACTTACGTTTGATAAATGATTTGAATTTATTAAGGCTTAGATCTTGAACATGGCTTGGAAGTTTATTATAAAAGCGTATACATTGACATCTGAACGAGCCACCTATTTTCTTGAGCCTTGTTGTAGGTACAACAAATTTGTGTTTGTTCCTAGTATTTATATTATGGATATCACTGTATTTTTTAAACAATTTTATGTTTTTGTGGGCATATAAAAGATTTTCATAAATATACTGAGAAGGCACAGTCATAACATTAATTTCCTTAAATTTCTCTCTGAGAGAGTGTCTCGGACTTAATTTATAAATTGATCTAACAGCTCTTTTCTGCAAAACAAATATAGTCTGCATGTCGGCGGCATTTCCCCACAAAAGAATACCGTACGACATCACACTATGAAAATAACTAAAGTATACTAAACGGGCTGTCTCTAAATCAGTTAAATTTCGAATTTTTCTAACAGCGTATGCTGCGGAGCTTAGCTTTTTTGACAATTTATCAATATGTGGGCCCCACTGAAGCTTAGCATCCAAAGTTAAGCCCAAGAATACTGTGCTGTCTTCAAGTTTCAATTCTTCGCCCTTTATCAACACATTCGTTTTCACCTGCCTAACGTGAGGTAGCGTAAACTTAATGCATTTAGTCTTCTTTTCATTAAGAAGTAAATTATTAACATTGAACCAGTGAACTATTTTTGAGACTGCGTTATTTACATCGTCAGTAACCAGCTGCTGACGTTTTAGTTTAAACAAAAGTGAAGTATCATCCGCAAACAACACTATATCATGATTATCCTTTATGAGGTAAGGCAAGTCATTAATATAAATAAGAAACAAGAAAGGACCAAGAATTGAGCCCTGTGGAACTCCCATTGTTAAGATAGATCCGGGAGATCTTTCTCCATTAACGTCAACGCTCTGAATCCTTTTACTCAAGTATGAAGTAAGAAGATCCAGAGCGGTGTTTCGGATCCCGTAGTGACGGAGTTTCCTGATTAACGTTTCATGAAGAACGCAATCGAATGCCTTGGACAAATCACAAAAGATGCCCAAGGCATCGCATTTATCTTCCCAAGCATTATAAATATGTCCTAAAAGTTCAACACCGGCATCAGTAGTTGAACGACCCCTTGTAAAACCGAATTGTTTGCTATGTAATAATTTGTGTCTGTTAAAAAATCTTTGCAGTTGGTCTAAAATTAATTTCTCAAAAATTTTACTAAATGTAGGTAGTACTGAAATAGGTCTATAATTTGTGGGGTCTGATGTACTACCTGATTTAAACAAAGGTATTATTTTACTTTTTTTCATAAGGTCAGGAAACTCCCCACAGTCAATACAATTATTAAAGATAAGAACTAGAGTAGGTGCTACAATGTCTATAATAGACTTAGCAACTTCTACAGAATTACCCCACAGATCTGCAGTCTTTTTTACATTTAAAGTGTGAAAAACTTTAATTATATCCCTACATGTAATATGTTCAAAATTAAATTCCGAATCGCAAAATTTTACATTTTCCTTTAGCAAAGACTCAGCCACAGAAGGCGATGAGTTAAGGGATTTAGTAGTTGAAACGGGAATATCTGAAAAGAATTTTTCAAAGGCCGCGGCGACTTGTGAGTCTGATTTTATTATGTTGTCATTAATAGACAGGCTGTAGTCAGTACTTCTGTTACTAGACCTTCCCGTTTCACTATTAATAATTTTCCAAGTCGTTTTAATTACGTTGCTACTGCTTTTAATCTTCGAACCCAAATAACGTGACTTGGCCATAACACAAACTTTTTTAAACAGTTTTGAATAATTTCTAACATATAAATTAAATTCAGCAGTGTTAACATAAGTCCTTTCATTATACAGCTCATAAAGCCGTGTTCTACTTTTATGAATACCAATGGTAGCCCAATCACTGAAAGATGCATTACTATTAACCGAGATAGTTTTGGGGATAAAGATCGAATTAAATTGTTTACAGTAAATATTAAAGAACTCATCATATAGATGATTAGGATCAGCATGAACAGGAGAATACAAAAGTGGTAAATTATTTATTAGTTTAAATTTAAAAGCCTCTAAGCGGCTTGTAGTTTTCGGGTTGACAGTGATATCCTTTTTACTTATTTTGTTGTTTTGGTTTAGAATAGTAATCCTTTGTCCGCAATGATCAGAATCTAGTAAATTAATAATTTCTTTGTGGCTTGGTACAATATCTGTATAAATATTATCTAGGCATGTGGCACTAGTAGGGGTAATTCTTGTTGGCTCCAAAAATAGATTTATAAGATTGTAGGACTGAAACAAACTTATTATCTTGCTACAAGGACCTGAGTTTTCCAATAAATTAACATTAAAATCACCGCAAATGATAATGGATTTGTTTGAGTTACAAATCTTGTGTAATACTTCATCCATTACCTTTTCGAAGCAGTCATACAATCCTGAAGGGGGCCTGTACACACTTAATACAATAAACTGCTCCAATTCTATACAAGCTATTTCAACAGTCCGCTCAACAGATAGGCTCACAATATCCTTACGGTCTTTAAATTTAAGCTGGTTACTTACTAAAATTAATGAGCCCCCATGTATAGCGTTTACTCTGCTGAACAAACTACCAACCTGGTGATTATTAAAATTGAACAATAACTGGTGGTTTTTAAGCCAATGTTCTGGTATACACAGAATATCAATACTATTATAATTCATAAATAATTCTACTTCTAAATCTTTGTTCATAAATCCTTGAATATTTTGATGCACCAGGTTGATACTATTAACTGATTTTAAGCTTTTATTAGATTTATTATTGCAATTCTGTACGTTATTGCCAGAGGTTGCCTCTATTGTCTGAAATGGTTACTCTTTTAAAAATATGTCTTTTACAATGTTTTCCAATTACAGTGATTAACAGGTATGGGAGGACAGTGTAGGCCTGTCAACAGGTACCATATGTTAAACAAATAGACAACTGTCTATAATTTATAATCCACAGGGCCTACGACGTTCTCACATTTACAAAATATAAAATAATCTAATAAAGTAAAATCAAAAAATAATTAAAAATTTTAGAAAAGGGAATCCTCCCTTTTCTAAGAGTACGCCTCCGATCAGATGCGTGTCGTATCTGGTGGGCAACTGCCCGATGATTGTTGTCGGGAAGTTGTATATATGCTAGCTGCGCGGTAAACTTTGATTGCGCGATGCAGGATTTGTGTGACGTCAGTTTGATGCGTTGTTCGCATGTGGCGGTGTAGCTGCCGCCACATTGTCTATGTGACTAAGCAAGAATTCTTGCATTTGTTGTGCGAAAGTTGTACGCGTCCTAATCGAAACTTGACAACTCGACGTTTGAGAAGCTGCGAGTATTCCGGGGTCTGTGTTATGATTTTATGCTGTTTCAGTACCATTTTGAAGATATATAACTGTCGGACTGCCTCGTTGGTCTAGAGGTCGCAAGAGCATCAGGTTCTGGGTTAGATTCCCAGGTCAGGCAGTGTTATTGGATTTTTCTATCTAGAACTACTGAGTAGCAGCCTGGAGTCTGGATTTGTGCCCGGTTGATGGCTGTAGGCTCGCGCCCTATTACATGGGACTTAAGCATAACTGGCAAAATGTGGGTGTACTATAGGTACATCTCTGCCTAACCCTTCTGGGACTCCAGACGTGATGTTATGATGATGATCATAACTGTCGGACATTGAGTAATGGAAGCCCCATTACTACTACTTTGCACAAAAGGCTGAAATCTGAAAGGTTTTTTGAGCATGACTTTCAAAACCAATCGTTGGGCTCGTTCGCTTTGGATCATGGCGATTCCAACTTCACCCTATATTGTTATAGCAGTAACTCCTGTAAATCAATTTTCTGGTACGCTTGGCTCTTCTTGGTCGTTTCACTCTTGCCGGAGTGGTCTTCATGTTCCGGAAGGTTACCCGCCGTATGACGTCCCGCCACCCCTGCCTGCTGGCCGTTAATCGGACACATCAGTGCACGGGGGCGCCCAACGCAGCCTTCACTTGGTCCGTCCATCGCATCGGGGATCTTTCCCTTGGTCTTGTGCCTTCGACTTTCCCTTGCACGACATGACGTTCTATGGAGTCATTTCTACGCCGACTAACATGCGCACTTGAGTGGATAGGCGCTATTTTATGCTAAGCTCATCAAGGATGGAGGCGTTTGTTCGGAACTCGGTCCAAAAGACCCCGAGCATCTTCCTCCAACACCACATCCCCAGAGCGTCTATGAGAGCCCCAAGGTAAATGATGGATTGCACGACCTCGACGTTTGGTATTTGGGTGATGTTCAGCATGTTGTTGTTGGCTCTGTCGTCAATCATCATCTTGGTTTTACAGCAATTTATCTTCAAACCAAACTCTAGGCTGACACGTACCATTTACAGGAGGAGTTCTTCCATGAGGCTACTTGGTAGTAGCCTCTAGTGAGGCAAAAAGGGGCGCTTGGTTGCCAGCACCCTAATTGCGTAACACACAATTAACCACAATCTGAATAATTATAAAGGTTTTTTTTTTTTAAACGTTGCCCCACACTAGGAATTACTCCTGTATCGTGGATGCGTTCACAAACATGAAAACTCACATACACAAGACCAGACCCGGAACAACTATTTGTAGGTCATTCAAATATTTGTTCCGTGCGGGAATCGAACCCGCGACACGCAGCTCAGCAGCCGATCGCTCAACCACTGCGCCAACCGTGCCGTTATTGATAGAAGTTTGTAGTCAAGCCATCGTTTGATACGGGTCAGACTGTCTTGAGCTTCCTTATGCACCGATTCCCAGGATTTGCAATGAAAGAGAATGACCGAGTCGTCACCATAGCATATTATAACTGCATTTTGATCTAATGAAAGATGAGGAATAAAGTCAAGCCGAGAACACAGGTAGTGTTAGTAGAACACTACCTACTTTCAAATACTGGCGTCTGTTAGTTAGATAGGTTTAAAACCAACTTGATGACAGTCCTCTGATTCCAATGACCCACATTTTTTAACAACTTTAGAAGTATGGGTATTGCAATGGTGTCAAAAGCTTTGGCAAGACCTAAAAACAGTCCTAAGCACTTTTTGTTATTGTCTAGATAAGACGTTACTAGTTTGGTCAGGAGGTTATTGCATCTTCAGTGGATTTTCCAGTCCTAACGTAACGATGGGTTGCTTACTGCTCCTCAAATCACTTGATACACTTGATAGCTGAAGATCTTAAAGTAATATAAATGGATAGATTCAAATAAAACACATCGGAACAGAAAATAAATTCTTTATTTTAATAATATCCAATTTCATCAGATTAACGTAGTCGCTTTGATTAATTAAAAAAAAATGTATTTAATACAATTGCAAGTTTCTTTTTTAGAAATTTTAACACAAAATTTTGTCGGAGGTAAAAAAAATATCTTTTTTAATCTGTATTGAGATCGTAAAATACATCACAATGTAACATTGCCATTTTAAAATATTTTTATAAGTATTGCCATATTTTGAGGTGCTTACACCTATTTTTATAGACATATTTGACAAGTTCGAATTATTAAATAATATTCATATTTACACATTTTTAAATTAAGTTTTGCCAGAAAACGGGTAATAATACTTTTATTATCTAACAAATTAAATTGCTGGAACGCGAAAATTAAGAAAAGTTGAAGGTGTAAGTCGCCCTCGTATAAAAAATGTCTAAAATTTTATTTTACATCTAAATCTAGTTATTTTATTTATTTACAATACACTGCATTGAGGTAACAACTTCTATTTGAAGTCTTTGTACTGTATTATTATTTCCTGTCTAAATTATTAATATTAATAATATCATCATACTGTCCAATATATTTTGTTGTCTAACTTGTTTACGTATCTAAAAATCTATTATAACAATATCTTATACATGTAATAACTATTATTATTATTAACAATGGTTTTCGATTATTGGCACGTCATTGACTCGAAATAATAATTGTATGGAATAGTTACGACCGCGTCGTCAACGGCCCATCCAAAGCGTTTAGGGAATTTATATCTCAGGATATAAAAGATAAAGCTTATTTTTTTATTATCAATCCATTATTAATATCACAACTTATTACTTGACCGAATATGAAGCGGTTCTTACAGAGATATATATTTTTTTTAGATAATATATTACTAAAATTATGTTAAGAAAAGTTTGAACCTGAAATGGCAACACCATAAAAGGTCTTTCATAAAAAATAAAATCTTTTTTTTTGTGATAGCTAATATTGTAATAATATTGACAGGTTTTAATCTTTTCCCCTACCCGAAATACTGAAAAATAACTACCTCTCTAATGCAATAACTATTCCATACAAAGAATACATTTTATAAGACTAGTTTGATTACCTTCGTTTTGCTAACAAACATTATTTGAAAGTGTATTTGTTTTATTTTTAATCAAGTTTTTCTATCATATTTAAGTCAGACATTTTATGACAATTTTGACGGTCAATTAAGGAAAGAAATATCGTTACAGTCGAAATCTGCAATTTAAAGGATCTTGCCAATTTATTGCTTCATAGGTTCGTAAATTTCGTCTATTCGAATACGTAAATAGCGCAATGAACGTGGGTGAACTGTCAAAATGAAACCCATTGCGATCAGTTGTCATTTTATTAGGTGTTACGCAATTACGCCGCGGGACGAAATGGCACATGATATACTAAATCAACGAAAATATAAAATTATATAATTGTACGCTTTTAAATTACGTTTGTAAGCAAAACGGCCATCATTATTACTGATACGACACTTGAAACGTCCCCGAACTATAACTATATTCAAGATGTATTTAGGAATGGATGGGCAGATTTTTATTACACAAACAAAAAAATAAAACTGAAACAATATTTGAGAAATAACAGTAATGTGTTTCTCTGCGAAATATGCCTATAAATCGGCTCAGATAATTCAAGTTCGTTAAAAAAAACGACTTTTTAATCAGCAATGTTTATTAAGTTAGCAATAGACTATTTTACTATTTAAAGAACCGTAAACTTACTTGTATTTGAATAAAAAATATTCGCTCCAAATTTCAGCACAATCCGCAGGATTTTCAGTCGCCTGAATAAATTAAGATTTTGTTATGTCATAGCTCTGCCTATATCATATCAAATAAGTCATGAATATAGCCACTGCCCACCGACGATATAACAATAATATATATTTGACAGACTTGCGGCACCTAAGTACTACTTTATTCACCGTTTTGCGATATTTTACT
Source organism: Dasypolia templi (assembly GCA_963555695.1). Taxonomy (NCBI): domain Eukaryota; kingdom Metazoa; phylum Arthropoda; class Insecta; order Lepidoptera; family Noctuidae; genus Dasypolia; species Dasypolia templi. The sequence continues at coordinate 4,546,530 of OY743163.1, read as the reverse complement.
TTTGGCAGTATTGTTTATTTGAATGCTTGGTTGTGTCAAATATTTGAGTTTTGGCGCCTATAATGTCTTTTTGCAAGGATTTTTAGACTAGATATGATTGTCAGTTTTTAAGACTTAAAACTGTCATGACGTAAAATGTCGCCATTTTTGAAAATCACGACCTTACTCAAAAAAGTAGAAACTCAGGTATTTTTTAACTGAATAAGTTTCTTTCCTCTTTGTCATTAAGATCCAATATTTGACACTACCAACTTCATATAATGAGCTGCCACGGATAATACAATAAAAATCGCAGCATTTACGAACTTAAGCACATTCCTTAGACTAATGAAAAAAAAATACATAAAAATAAGCTATCGACAAATGTATAACGAATACAAAAATAACTTCGTAATCACATTGAAACCTGGCCTTTTGAGGCCATAGATCAGAGTCTCTTTATGACCAAAAGGCCTTTAGACTTATGGCTCACGTCTTAGTTCAGTTTTAGTTGTCTATTAGGCCTTAACTTAAAAGTAAGTCCTTAATTTCATTTTTAAAAAGGCCCTACAAGTACACTTTTCATATAAATACTAGATAAGGCGGCATCTATCTTAATATTGCTTATTTGCATCGTTGTTATGGTTAAGGCCTAGACTCTAGTCTATGGCCTCAAACGTGACTTTATGTCCTTAAAATGTCACAGCAATGAATGGGGTAACGGCCCAATTGCTGTCCTCAAAATCACGCGGACAAAAATTGGTCCTTTTACCCATTTTTAAAGTATTATTGCAAAAAACGTTAAAAAATTAACAATAACTTCTTTTTGATAGATTGTTTAGTAGTTTAACTACTGAAACTCAAACCAAAGGAATTAATTCGGTAACTACACGATAGATGGCACTTTTTAAAACTAGATTACACTCGGATGTGCGGCTTGTATCCTTTGCTCGTTGTTTTAAAAACAAACGGTTGGGTGACGTCATTTCCGTATGCAGCGTTGTCTGAGGAATTGAAAAATTAAATGGTAGTGAAGATTCATTATTCATTTTTACCAGGAGATGGAATATCAAATTTTAAGCTATCAAGACTAAGCCCGTATTACAAAACCTCACTCAAAACTCAAGCATTACTGAAAACTCGTCTAAAGCCATTTGAATGTTGAAACTAGTTTTAATGCTTGAGTAAAGTTCTGTAATACGGGTCTTAGTCTTGATAGCTTTATTTGATTGTATATCGATTAAATTCCAAAGATTACACTGATGTTTTACAAGCCTACTCTGTATGCCTTAACTGGATCATCTCACTCTTTGATTAGAATCAAGTTCTTCTAACTGAAGACAGCGGCATACGCTGGAGAGTTGCGCCACTTCTTCTCTTCAGCGAAAGCACTAGGAAGTGTACAGTAAAGGGCGGGCGTGCCGCGGGACTGTTCTACGTCATTTTGAAGTTCAAAAAGTGCTGATTTTCAACGTAAGAATATTTTTATTGTGATACCTGAAGGAATTAAATTAATTAGAATTTTGGTATCCACTTTGGATAATGCAAAACACTTCAGTACTAACTGTAAGGATACAGTTAGTATTGAAGAGTTTTTTGCATAATTAAAGTGGATACCAAAATTCTCGGAAAGAAAACACAGCAGTGGATTCACCGATAAATGATGAATCTAAATCTGCTTTTGAAGACTTGAAGAACAGCATTGTAAAGTGTACGATATTTGCTATCGATGAAAACAAAATGTTTATGGTCGAAACAGCTGCCTCCGATAATGATATTGCCGCTACATTGACTCAAGGGGGACGCCCAGTAGCTTTTTTTTCGCGCACACTATTTATAACAGAAAAGCGACATTCAGCCATAGAAAAAGAAGCGTATGCAATTGTCGAAGCTCTCCGTAAGTGGCGACACTACTTGATTGGAAGATATTTTCGAATGAACACAGACCAGCGATCAGTTCCTTTTATAATCAATTGCAGACGTGCAAAGGAAGATGAAGAACGAGAAGATAGAGAGATGGCAATAAGAATTATCTTGCTACAAATACGATATTGTCTATAGACCAGGAAATGAAAATGACGCTGCTGACGCGCTGTCCCGTATCTGCGCTATTCACACGGAATCTAAATTAAAGGACTTGCATTATGAACTATGTCATCCAGGCGTTACACGAATGTATCACTGGATACGAAGTAAGTATCTAGCATTTTCGGTAGGAGACGTCAGAAAGATGATAAAGGTATGTTCGGTGCAGTCGTGAAGCCTTGTTGTTTTTATAAAGAACATAAATTTAATAACAATAAAAATGAATATCAATTTTAAAAGGTCCGTCATGTTCGTCCAACAAGTACATACTGAATATTAGTTTTAGACGAATATTCTCGATTTCCGTTCGCATTCCCGTGCCAAGACGTTTTCGCTGCGACTGTAATGAAACATTTGTCGACTCTTTTCTGCACATTTGGATTAATTCCGATCGTGGCTCCGCTATTATATTATCAAAAGAAGTAAAAGACAAACAAATCGAGCGACAGCATATAACGTACAGGCACAGATAATATAATACTACGTACAGATACCCAGTCCCTTACAAGGAAATGAAACCTCCCTAAGTCTGGTATTGAGCTGGCAATTTTTAGTCTTCCAATTCATCAACAGATCGCAGCATAAGCGACTCACTAATTGCCAGATACTGTAGTATTACAACGCCATCTAGGAGTCGACCTACTTTTAAAACGTTTCATGCAATCCTTTTCATATAAAGTTTTAAAGTTCCGGGTTCAGAAAAACATGTTATTAGATTTCTTTTATATTTCTATTTAAAAAATAATAATAATAAATGTGGTTTGATTTAAATAAGTAACAAAATTGGAAACTGATGAGGATGGACCAATTGAGTAAAACGCCATCTATTGCAAAAAGCTCTAAGCAAAATGATTAACAGATGGCTACTTTTATCATTTAAAGGGTTCGAATTAAAGATAAAGGCTTCCTTTTTATTTTATTTAAAATACGTGTATTATGAGTGGAAATAGATAAATCTGCACTAAACTGGGAAGTTTAGACTTTTACCAATAATAATTCAGACAAAATTCTGCCGTATATCGCTTTTTAATTATTGTTAATTTCATAATGGTTACGTATGCTGCCATCTATGAATTTTTTTCAAGACAAATTACAATTTGTTCGAGTTGAGACCCCATGGTACAGGGTAGTGGGCAAATAGAGCGCAAATGGAACAATTTGGAGGACAATACTATTACCTCTGAAATCACAGGGATTAAAAATCGAGCTATGGGGAATGGTTCTTAATCAAGGACTGCACTCAGTGAGATCTCTGCTATGTACAGCAAAGAACCAAACTCCGTTTGTACACAATAGAAAATCGAATAACGCATATTCGGTACCAACTTGGCTTCTAACACCCTGTCCTGTCCTACTCAAAAAGCACAACAGAACCAGCAAAAACTGTCCCATAGTCGAGGAAGTCGAGCTGTTGGAGTTCAACTCGGACTATTCTTTTGTGAGACTGGCCGTACTGACACAGTAGAAACAGAAAGCGACTCCTCATTGGTGTCTACAGAGAGTGCTGCGCCAGATACTCCTCCAATTCGGCAGACTACCAGGAATAGAAGACCATCTGCCTATCATCCTTTCTGTGGTTTGTATGCGACACCTTTTCAGTGGTTTGAAATTGTCATGTCTGTACATATTTAAAGTTGAATAAAGCCAACAGTTGGTTGTGTTTCGTTATTGTTATTTCATAACAGTAACACGATACCACGCAGTAAGACTGCTTGACTGGTCATACTATTGGGCTTCTGAAAATCTGTAGCGGCTTTCAAAGATCTACAAATTATAGCCAGGACCAACGATTTAACGTGGTTCCCTCTTACAAAGAAGAAGACGGGTCTGGTAATGCAGAGAACTGACTGAAATAAAGTAACTACTCACCTCCTCATTTAGCGCTAGCTTTTTCCAAGAAATCCATCTTCAACCTCAATTCTATTAAAAACAGTTGTTTCTGCAGCGAAAAAATTTCCTCTTTCTGCCGTAGCTCCATATTTAAAATCTTCATTTTGGCTTCGTGCTCCCAAATCGCATGTTGCCTTTTAGCCGTGAAGTATAGCCTTTCTTCCTCAGTGGCCGTTCCACAGTCATGTTTGATTTGATCGTCCATTTTTTCTTGTCGGTCGTGGCCGTTTTTTCGTTTGATTTCGTCTAAATTGCTCAGATTTAATGGAGTATTGGATAGTTCGTTTAGTTTTTGTAAGAAGTTCTGTTGTATTCTCGCTTGTTCGATGGCTTGGAGGGGGTTCGTTAGTATGGGGAGGGAAGGTATCGGCAGGGGGGTGAGAGGGAGCTGCTTGTGAAGGGGGGGCGTGGGTGAGGATTGGGGGATGATTTGTACTTGGGGCTCGAGGACGTTCGGCATCGTGTCTTCGCTTTCGTTCGTACTTGATAGTCGGCCGTTTGACATCTGGAAGAGTGGAAACGAGTTTTATAAACGAATGTGGTTGCAATATTTAATAATAAAACATAACATCACGGCGTCGGGAAGCACAGACGTGATGTTATGTTTTATTATTTTAATCAGAAGGGGGTTTCATTGAAGTGTTAATCAGAGGTGTGCCTATAGTGCACCTGTGGCGGCATCTACAACGCCACATGCTAACTACGCATCATACTGACGTCACACAAGCAGAGTTTACCGCGCAACTAGCAGCTTTTTAGAGTCTTGAAAAAAATTGGGTGTAATAGGTGAACGGAGTTGAAGATAAAGGCCAGTTGGCAGTACTTGCGGTTTGTTCACACTGCTGGGACACAGGCCTCCTCCAATCGAGAGGGAGTGAGCTGTAATCTACTACGCGAGATATAAGATAGAAGTGTATAAAAATGTGAAGGTATACATAGCGTGGACTCACGTTGACCGGCACGCAGTCGTCGTCCTTCACGCTGTGGCCTCCGTCCGCACTCGTGGTCGGCTCGCCGTCTTCGTCTGTGGAGTAAAAACAATAACACCGTAAGAAAATAATCACCTACACTGCTGTAGTATTTTTATGTCACGAAGCGACGCGCGCTTTACTTGTGGTTACCAAGCAATTGCATAAACACGCTGTAAATGGGTGTGTAAGCGCAGGAGCTCTCGACACCGTCCGAGACAATAACTAAGTCGGAAGTTGGTGTAATGTGCTGACGCTACTCGTCTTCATGCACACATTCACAGCGTGTTACAGTCCATTTCAAACTTTATGGCGGCTCGGAACGTGAGGCGAGTCGCTTCGTGAGATAAAAATACTGTATAATTATTTTTAGGCGCTCGTATGAAGTTGGTATAAAAAAAAAAAGATTTGTTAATGAATTATTGTTGTTTCGAAAAATGCGGATTGTTATTGCGCCACAAATAAAATAAAAAATGCTTAAAATGAGTCCTTTAATTTTCCAAGTACCCATATTGCATTGTTCGAAATAACTTCACTCAAACCAATCTACTCACTCCAACCAATGGCATCTCCAGTATAGTATAATGTACTTTGTGGGCATCACAGCCGACATGTTTGTTTTCTAACGTAAGTGACGTTCTAAGAACACTTGGGCGATCAAGACGTATCAAACGATGTCTTAGTCTTATAAATCCGTCTAGCACTTTCAATGATATGAGGTAAATAAATAATCTGATCTTGCAGTTGGGTAAAAACAAGACGGCGGCGTTAGTAAGAAGAAAATAAATAAAAATATATTTTAGTTCCGATTTTGCAGCCCTCATCGCCGCAATACTATATTATTTATTCATTTTATGTATACTTTATTTTAAACCAGAAAATACAAAACCAAAAAATACATTTAACACTAAAAAGAATATTAATATTAAGGCAACGGTGTGGTTTAAAAGAAGATGTAGTGACAAAAATTGAAAAGAGTATGCTTAGATGGTTTGGTCATGTTGAGCGGATGAATGAAAGGAGACTAACAAAAGGTATTTACAAGGCAGATGTGAGTGGAAACGCCGGGAGGGGACGCCCTAGGAAGACATATAGTGACCTTATTGGTGATGTTCTTCATAAAGGTCAGGTGCGAAGTACTCTCAACCGGCGCTCGTGTATGACCAGATGTATGAACGTAAACGAGGCAAAAGGAGTGTGTAAGGATCGTAGCAGGTGGCGTTCTGTGGTTTCTGCCTACCCCCATGGGAAGAAGGCGTGAGTTTATGTATGTATGTATGTAAGAATATTAATATATTTTTTTGTGTTTTACCAGGCACATTTTTTGTTTAAAAAGAGGGCCAGGTTTGAGATGTGAAGCTACCTAGTGTGTGAAAGATGATTGATAGAAATTTCATTTCCAATTCATTTATAACATACAAGTATGTATCATGGCATGACATTCCAACCAGCAAATGAACGGAAAATAATAATAAGATGCTATGCTTGTTTGGTATGTGAGTCAGCAGCGTAATATACTTACAGTAGGAATGGCTTTCTTTTTGACAGTTCAACAATCATTGCGTTATTTACGTTGACACACACATATCCAAGCCAAGAGAAATCAGCTCAATATTAAACACAGGAACCTATACTGGCTCCTTGGAAGAAACTCTGTCCTGTCGATAGACAATAAGCTACTGGTGTGCAACACCATCTTAAAGCCAATTTGGACTTATGGCATCCAAGTATGGGGAACTCCAAGTGTCTCTAAAATCAACATGCTCCAAAGATTTCAAAATGTCATCCTTAAAAACATCACAAATGCACCATGGTTTACAAGAAACTGCGAGGTTCATGAATACCTTAACCAAAACACAGTGCATCAGGAAGCGAAAAACTGGGCAGAACGTTACAGAGCACGCCTTCAGAATCATCCAAATCCTCTGGCGAAAGCGCTTACAAAGCCGGATTATAAAAGGCGGCTGAAAAGGTTAGCTGTAATGGACCTTGCCACTGCCAACTAGGACATGCTGCCACATAATATAAATAGAGAAATCTCGCTGGAGAAACCACTCTACACTATCAAACGCACCAACAACAAATCTGCTCATAGTCCAGGGAGTGATCGCAGAAGAAAAGATTAAAAAAAAAAAAATACGTTGATGAGCAGACACATTTTTCAAACATACGAAGTATGGGATTAGCAATATTCTTTCAAATGATTCAGTAGTGCTTTTATTATTTATTAAAACTTCATGCACAAGTAAAAAAATACTGTACAAAGGCGTACTTAGTGCCTGAGGCATTTTCTACCAGTCAACCTCAGGGTGATGCAGAGACATAACACGGCAGGTGCGACAAAACGGATACGGATAACTCGAAAAGGAATTAAATACTAATACATAGATACTTAAATACATACATATAAACAGATCTTGATCTTTTCTGTAACCATCTCACCGTGAAAACTAAGGTGAAGTGAGCGTGGAGTAAGCTGTCATTGACACTAATGGATTGACCATGATGGAATGACAGTGACAGCTCACTCCACGCAAGTCATCACGGTGAGATTTTTAAAGAATCGACATGCAGATTGTGATTGATAGTGTGTTACGCAATTAGGGTGCCGTATTAAAAGGGGTACGATAAGGTGTAATGAAGTACAGCGAAATCAAAAAAGGGATGCGCTTCGGTAATGTTCGTCGCGCCACAGAGACACAGGCAAAACTTAGAAGCTTTGTCTATGTGGGGGGTAACCCACAGAGACATAGCTTCTAGGTTTTTTACTGCCGCGCTTTGTAGTAGAGCGTCTATAATTGCGCATTTGTATTAAGTTTTCCCTCTGTCGGATAACCTACTCCGGACGCAGCTCGTCATGTTTCATTCAAAAATGTTGAATATAGAATTGCATATAGTTGTTAATCAATAATGTTAAAATAGGCAAATACGCCTATGGTTGTAACAGTTCTACATATATCAGAAGATCTCACCATTGTGCGTTCGTATTTTCGTAGATAAAATAAGATTAGCAGAAGCGCATACCGTTCTTGGGATATCTATAAGCATGGGGTCTCAACTCGAACGAATTATAAATTGTCTTGAAAAAAAATCATAGATTTCAGCGTAGGTCATTAAAAAACTATATGCGGCAGAAATATGGCTGAATTATTTATTTATTTTTATTTATTTATTAATGAACTATGGATGACTTACAGCTAGAATTTACAGAATAAAAAATTGCATATGAGACTGACAGCCAATTACAAGTCATCACTTCTAAAAACGAAATGGAAAGAAATAGTGTATACAACACAACACAACTAACAAAAAATAGAAGAAAAAAAAGCAGTATAACATTCAGGAGTTCTTGAACAAAATTCATATTTCATATTATACAATAATAAAAACCTAAAAATACAAAATCTTAATTAAAAATTAAAAAAGCCAAGGCTCAGACACTTTCTGGCCGAGGACACACCTGTCAAGAATGGATCAAAATCATGTTGTTTACACATGCTATTAAAGTTTAAATGAATTTTGCCTATAATTCGTTGAGGTAAATGGAACCCGTAACGGTGCGTTCCATCGCTTCGACCTTCCCGGGACGTTAAAATAAAATTTGGACAGAATGTCAGAGTTATTAATAGAATTATTAAAAATTTTGAATAAAAAAATACAGTCAGAGATTGCTCGCCGATTAATTAGGGGTAATATATGATATATCTTACAGAGGTTGAGGTAATCTTCAGACCGGTAGGGCACTTTCTGATGATAACACAAATACTTGATGAACCTTTTCTGGATATTCTCTATACGATCAATGTATTTGTGATAACATGGATTCCAGATTTCAGACGCTTATTCCAAGTGGCTTTGTAACAAAGGTACAGTAAAGCGACTATGGCATCGACATGAAATTCAAACGTAAGCTTAGAATCGTGATAGACCCCCAGATCTCGGATGCAATTCGTTCTAGGTAGTACTTGATCGCCCAAGATATACGATGAAGGTATGATTGAGCGCTTCCGAGAATATGTTAGAACCGAACATTTAGCAGGGTTATGATCAAGCTTGCTTTCACGACAGTAAGCCTCCAGACGACGTAAGTCATCCTGAAGTACAGTCACGTCCACATGTGATGATATTGTGGCATAGATCTTCATATCGTCAGCAAAACACAATAGCTTAGACGAACTCAAGCAAGAGTTGATGTCGTTTATATAGATAATGAAAAGTAATGGTCCGAGCAATGAACCTTGGGGGACACCACTGGGAACAAGCACCCACCCAGACATATAATTGCTTAATACTACTCCTTTGGACCTGTTCTCCAGATTATGATTGGTAAAAGTCAAAACTTTCTTGTTTAGTGCTGATTTATCTATTTCCACTCATAATTCAAATAAGACAGTTTCCATTATTAACTTTATTTTTTCATTATTTTTTACATAGAAATTTAAAAGAAATCTAAAAACATGTTTTTCTGAACCCGGAACTAAAAACCTTTTTTTTTGTCAGACTTAGGGAGGTTTCATTAATTTGTATAGGATTGGGTATTTGTACGTAGTATTATAATATCTGTGCTATAATTAAGAATGTAAATTTAAATTTCATCAGTTGCGTTTTTTATTAAGTGTTCATATTTTCTTACTGCCTCGTTGGTCTAGTGGTCGCAATCGCTACTGCTGAGCATGAGGTTCTGGGTTCGATTCCCAGGTTGGGCAAAGTGTTATTGGGTTTTTCTATCTGGAATTTCTCAGTAGCAGCCCGGAGTCTGGATCAGTGCCCGGTTGATGGCAATAGGCTCGCCCCCTGTTACATGGGACTTAAGCATAACTGGCGAAATGTGGGTGTAGTATAGGTAAACCTCTGCCCAACCCTTCGGGGAAACAAGGCGTGATGTTATGTTATGTGATATTTTCTTTGTACAGTATAGTGTTACATACCTTTAACGTCTAGAGGATGTATGTTCTGCCAGAGCATGCCGTCTAGCAGCCCGGGCGGATCCGACTGCAATTGCTGAAATAACAACGAAAGATACATGAATATTTATTTTGAAAAATTGTAAAAAAAATGTGTAGTTTATTTGGCGCATTTCTATATGTTAAAAAATTTACATGTGTTGCCACACATGTAAATTTTTGTCACATTATTATGTAGGCTAAGTTGATTTTCATTTAACCTTTTGAAAAAAGTTGAAAATAAATTTCGATGGAATTTGAACTTTGCTTTAGTGTCCTCCCAACTCCAACATTTGATTAGTGTCTTCCCAAAATTTGATGATTTCTTGATTCTGAATTCAAAAGAAATGGATATTGTGTGGCACAGCAAAAATAAATATTTAAAAGCGTCTTTTGTGATAACGGAACTAAAAGTAAAAAATACACATTTTATTTATCTATTTTATTCAAATCAATAGATTAATAAGTTCTTCAATGTAACGAACAGGTATACACGAAGCAATAAATACGAGGGCGGGTCAATAAGTCCGTGACTTTTTGAATTTCCCGTCTCTTAATTGAAATGGCAACGCTGCTCCTGTAAACAGGCAACTGTCAGTTGGCTCCTGTCAAAATTTGAACAAGCTGCGTCATTTAGTTTGTGTTTGACAGCCGTTGATAGCAGACTACCGCGCGTTTTGAGAAAAATTGGAAAAAAGTGAATTTCGTGTCATTAAGCATTATTTTTTGCGGAAAAAAACCATCACTCAAACCAAGGCTAAGCTTGATAAATATTATGAGGACTCTGCACCATCAATTTCCATGGTAAAGAAGTGGTTTACTGAATTTCGATGTGGTCGTACAAGCACGGAAGATGCCGAACGTTCTGGACGCCCAGTTGAGGTCGTACGTCCGAAACAATTGAAAAAAATCACGATATGGTTTTAGCCGATCGGAGATTGAAAGTGAGAGAGATTGTGGAAGTCATAGGCATCTCACATCTCTCAGCTCAGTGGTTTCAATTTTGAATGATCACTTGGGTATGAGAAAGCATTCCGCAAGATGAGTGCCGCGTTGCTCACAATCGACCACAAGCGCAACCGTGTGACAATTTCGCAGGCATGTTTGACGTTGTTCAACCGCAATATGGACGAGTTTTTGCGCCGTTTCGTAACCGTTGACGAAACGTGGATCCACCACAACACACCGGAGACCAAACAGCAGTCAAAACAGTGGATTTCTCGGGGTGAATCAGCGCCAAAGAAGGTAAAGGTGGGTTTGTCAGCCAATAAAGTCATGGCGACCGTTTTTTGGGATGCACGCGGTATAATCCACATTGAATGCCTTCAAAAGGGAAAAACAATGAATGGCGAATATTATACCAACTTATTGGGTCGATTCAATGAGGACTTGAAAAAAAACGACCACATTTGGCCAAGTATAAAGTTCTTTTTCACCAGGACCATGCAAGGGTGCACACATGTGCAGTTTCCATGGCAAAAATACATGAATTGGGCTACGAATTGCTCCCTCGTCCGCCCTATTCTCCAGATTTAGCCCCGAGTGACTATTTCTTGTTCCCAAACTTGAAGAAATGGCTCGGCGGAAAGAGATTTGACTCCAACGACGAAATCATCTCACAAACAAAAGCCTATTTTGATGACCTCGACAAATCATATTTTTCGGAAAGGATGAAAAAAATGGAGAAACGTTGGACTAAGTGTATAGAACTCAAAGGAGACTATGTTGAAAAATAAAATAACTTTTTATCTAAAAACCTGTGTTTCATTCAAAAAGTCACGAACTTACTGACCCGCCCTCGTATATATGTTTTCAAAATAACGCATATCTCGATATAGTGATTGGTCTAATTATCCAATATACTCTTAACATCACGCCTGTAATACCTGAAGGGTTAAGCAGAGTAACAGTATGCTAACAGTACCTACGTCCGCATTTCGCTAGTTATTTTAAGCCCTATGTAATTGTATTGCCATCAACCGGGCACAAATCGGGACTCGGGGCTGTTAATGAGAAATTCAGTATACCGTTTCACCTCGACTCACACTTATTCGAGGGACCTCATAATTTCCTTAATCTGACGACAATGAATACCGATATTGAGGGTCTTCCGAGGCACGCCTTGAGGTCTTCTCGACAGAGTTGTGAGTAGAGTAGTTTTCGAGTTTACGACTTAGAATATGGGTGTAAGTACGTGGGACACTCAGAAAGTGTTGCGAAAATAAAATAAAATGTTGTCTGTAAATATTTTTTTATAAATCTATGCAAAGTACTCTCCACTAGCCTCTACACAAAGTTTAATGCGTCTGAACCAGTTTTCGAAACACTTTTTCCAGTACGGCGTAGACACCTCGTTTACAGCCTGCTCGAACGCTGACTGCGCATCTTCCGGCGACGATAATTTTATTCCTTTGAGCAGATTTTTTATTTTCGGGAACAGGCACACGGTATTAGGCCAGAGCTGTAAGGAGGGTGACCCAGGAGTTTGGCTGGTGTGCTATCCAGGGAGTCCCTCGTTTTGAGCGCGGTGTGCAAAGGCGCGTTGTCGTGGTGGAGCAGTAGCCCGCGGAGCCCTGTGTTTGGTCGCTTGTTGCTCAAAACAGAGAAAACTTCTGCCAAGCATTTGGTTGTATACGATTCAGCGTTGATGCTTCTTTGGTTCCGTAAAGGAATTGACACCAAGTAGACAGTCAAATTGAAAAACCTCGCGATCAATATCTTCCCCCCGCTTCTAGATCGCTTCACTTTGGTAGGCGTTCATTCGTTTTGAAAAACCCAAACCACAGATAATATAATACTACGTACAGATACCCAATCCCATACAAAGAAATTAAACCTCTGGCAATTGAGCTGGCAATTTTTCAACAGATGGCATTATCAGCGACTCACTAATTGCCAGAGACTGTAGTTTTACAACGCCATCTAGGAGTCGACCTAATTTTAAAATGTTTCCTGCAATCCTTTTTATATAAATTTTTATAGTTCCAGGTTCAGAAAAACATGTTATTAGATTTCTTCGATCTTTTATGTTTCTATGTAAAAAAAATCCCCAATAAAATAGGAAGTTTTGACGTTTATCAATCATAATTCAGCCAAAATTCTGCCGTTTATGGCTTTTTAATGATTGTTAATTTCATAATGGTGGCCTATGCTGCTATCTATGATTTTTTTTCAAGACAAATTATATTTTTTTCGAGTTGAGACCCCATGCCCAAACCGTCGAGTGGCGCTTCGTGTCTGGATCGTATTGATACATTCAAGACTCATCACATGTAATTATGTAGTAAACACGCCGAGACGAGCCTGCTTCTTTGTTTATCATATCACGGCACCATTCCACTCGGGCCTGCTTCTGAGCATCGGTGAGGTTGTGCGGCACCCAGCGTAAAACTATCCTCCTCACGCGAATATGCAGGTGTAAAATTTCGTGAAGGCTTCCTGATCCAACCTACAGTAAGTGCTGAATCTCTTGATACGTAACTCGCCTATAGATGTTAACGGAAAAAGATCACCTGGATCTATAGTTAGAATGGGGGTCCCCCAGGGCTCAATTCTTGGCCCATTTTTGTTTCTTATTTATATTAATGACTTGCCATACCTCATAAAGGATAATCATGATATAGTATTGTTTGCAGACGACACTTCACTTTTATTTAAACTGAAACGTCAGCAGCTGGTTACTGACATTGTAAATAGCGCCCTCGCTAAGGTAGTTAACTGGTTTAATGTTAATAACCTACTTCTTAACGAGAAAAAAACTAAATGTATTAAGTTTATGATACCTCATGTTAGACAAGTAGAAACTAGTGTTCTTTTAAAGGGTGAAGAGTTGAAACCCGAAAACTCCACAGTGTTCTTAGGCATAACTTTGGATGCCAAGCTTCAATGGGGCCCCCATATAGATAAATTGTCAAAAAAACTAAGCTCTGCAGCATACGCCGTTAGAAAAATTCGTAATTTAACTGATTTAGAGACAGCGCGTTTAGTTTACTTTAGTTATTTTCATAGTGTGATGTCGTACGGTATTCTTTTGTGGGGAAATGCCGCCGACATTCAAACAGTTTTTGTTTTACAAAAAAGGGCAATTCGTTCAATTTATAAATTAAGTCCCAGACACTCCCTCAGAGACAAATTTAAAGAGATTAATATAATGACTGTGCCTTCTCAGTACATTTATGAAAATCTTTTATATGCACATAAAAATATTAATCTGTTTAAAAAATACAGTGATATCCATGACAAAAATACTAGGAATAAACACAAATTTGTTGTTCCCACTACCAGGCTCAAGAAAATAGGTGGCTCGTTTAAATGTCAATGTATACGTTTTTATAATAAACTTCCTAGCCACATTCAAGAACTAAGCCTTAATAAATTTAAAACTTTTATAAAGCGGAAATTATGCCAGAAAGCCTATTATACAGTCAAGGACTATATTGAGGACAAGAAGGCTTGGGATTGAGCTGCTCCAATAAGTTTACACAGACATAATTGATGTGTAATTTGCTTTTTTTACTTTTTTTTCTTTTTCTTTTACCTTTTATCTAAACAATGACATGTATATATTTACTGTATAAAGTATAATATTGTTTTGATTTTTGTGAATGTGCGGACTGTGTGGGTCTTTGCGTTTTTTTTTTCTCTTCTTTTAGTGATGATGGTCTGGCTGTTTGAGTACTTTACGCGGCCTCCCCAAGTGTCCTTTCTTTTGTATTGTTCGTCGAGTCGTTGAGCTATCTTAGTTCTGAGTTGAGCTGCACGATGATTGACAAATGCGTGCACTGACTGGACAGGTCCACTCAAATCCGTGTGGTTCTTTCCTCAAAAGACCATTTCAGACACCAGTCTACATAGTCCTCATATGATATGACCAAGATTATTTTAATATTTTATTTACACTTTGACATTGATGCACTTTATATATGCAATGCCATTTACTTTGTAAAGGATTATACTATTTTAATTATTGTGAATGTGAAGACATTGTGGATTTGTTGTTTTTTTTTAATGCATTTTTTTTTATTTTAATTATTAGTTTTAATCATGGTCTGGCAGTTTGAGTAATTTATGCGGCCTACCCAAATGTCCTTTCTTTGGTAATGTTCGTCGAATCGTTTAGCTCCTTTAGTTCTGTGTTGAGCTGCATGACAACTGACAAATGCGTGCACTGACTGGACAGGTCCACTCATTCTGTGTGGTTCTTTCCTCGAAAGACCATTTCAGATATCAATCCACATGGTCTTCACATGACCTGACCAAGATTATGTCTGGACTTTAAAAGAGACTGTGACCTCTGAGTTTGTTTCGGCGTTTCTTCTCAGAGTAGTCAGATAGGAAATGCCGATCTCACCTAGTTTTTAAAATATGATTGACGTGTAAAAGTGTTTGTACAAACCTATTTACAGAAATAAAAATCATTTATCATCATCATCATCATTTATCATTTATCATTTATTGTCTTGGATAAAAATTTTTCACGTCACGGCCGTTACTACTGGACCACCACTGCTCTGCTCATAAATTAAGCATAACTAAAGCATACCTTAAACTATTGATGGACGAATTAATTACAAGAATGACGTAAACAGACACATTTTTACGATAGTTATGTGATTAGTCTAAGAAAGCTTAAATTAATTAACCTGTTCTTTTAATTTGATTTCTATTACTTGCACACATAAGGTAGTGTTTTGCGTCATCCGGTCAGATTATTAGATTCGCTTAGTAAAAGTTTTAGATTACGACTAAAGGTCATTCGTTTCACGATATAGATCCACTGCCCATCTTTTTTTTGTCATAGATTTAAATAGGTTATCATGTTTTAATGTAAATTTCGCTATAGCTGTCCACCCTGTTCCTCATAGTTCTAAAAGGTTATTCAGTCCTTTCAGAGGAATGAGGAACAGGGTGGAAAGTTCTAATTCCTTATAAAAGTGAGGAATCTCCGACCAGACAGGTGTCGGCGCACCATATATGAGCGTGAATGTCGGGGTAACGAACCGGCTCGCGACGGTATAACATGTTGATTGCGCGGATAACTCTGATTCCGTCCTGACTCTTTCTTGCTCGAGCCATCCCGTGTCACGTAGTGTGTGCTTGTGGCATTAAATTAGTCCAAAATTAATTCCGATCGAGCCTGTCCCTTGCTGTACTCCCCCAGCGACGCCCTAAGCCGAGGTCCGTATCCTACAGAGGGTACGTGTGTTAGCGTGTAGTCGCTTAGTTTTTAAGTTTTTTGAGCCCTGGCTGGACGCCCTAATTTATTGAGGCACCCACCTACAGGCAAGCCTGGTTAGGCAGCCGACAACCTCCTTTTTTTTTGTTTTTTTGTTTCGGGTTGGAAAATCCTCATGGATGTCCCCCGCCCCGGGAAGGACGGGGGGGTCTGTCAGACTCTTACCGACTAAAAACCAACCCGGTGTGCCATCACTCACCTACCGGGTCGCGGGAACACATAATTCTTCCGCAACCCCGGCTGGTGCCGGCCCGCTTGCGCGGGCCCCGTCTCGGGCGGAGGGAGTGAGGTGTACACCCCCCGCAACGTCTGTGGTCGGCGCGCGAAGAACACTACACGCCTTCTCGGGTCCTGATGTTGGGGGGCGACGGATGTCCCAGAATCCGCCGCCCCTAGACCCATTTAGGGGGGCCGGAAGAGGGCGTTGTCCGCCCTCCTCCGACGCCCGGTGCGTCTGCTGCGGGCCAGGTCGAGAGTCACAATCTCTCTCTCCCTTTCCGCAGCCTCCTTCTGCGAGATGACCGTTTCGCAAAAGGAGACCACTGCATCCCAGGACTCTGCGCAACCGACCATCGCGTTCACAACGGCCGGCAGCGACAGGTCACTGCCTACTTCAGAGATGAGGGCACGGCGCGGCTCTTCCCAAGCGGCACACTCTGCCAGCGTATGCCACGCCGTGTCCTCCCGGCAGTCGACGCAGTGGTGACACCGGGCGTCCGGCTCCCTGTTTATGCGACACAGGTACTTCCCGAAGCAACCATGCCCCGAGAGCACCTGCGTCACCCGAAACGTCAGGGAGCCGTGCCTTCTCCAGCCGACAACATCCTAGTTTGACCTGCGAGATGCCAATCACAGAAAATTTGTAAAAAAAAGTATTTGGCGGTATATAAGAACCTAAATCCTATTGACGTTAACCAGACTGCAAACAAATGGGCAGAAAAAAATCAACCTTCGAATGAAAGCGTAGGGATGTCGGAAATAAGCCAAGAAATGAATAATTGCTTTTGGTCATAACATCGTATGTGAGATGTATACATTTTTATGACCATCGCGGTTCTTGTGACTTGCGGCTGCGAGTTTTTTGTTGATGACGATAAAATTAATTAGATTGACGCTATAGTTAATGAGTGTGACGCTAAGAGTGTCTCGTACCAATATACCAGAATTTATGAGAGTGACGCTACAGTTCACTAGTCTGACGTTATTCCTACTAATATTGTAAACTAGTTTTTCGTGCCCGCGGTCGCCGGGGGTGAATTTCCTGCCAAAATAGCATCCAAATTTCCGACATAAAAAAAAAGAATTAGCCAAATATTATGTAGGTGCAGCCGCTTTGAAGTGTGCGCGGACAAACATTTTTAGCAATTGTTTTTTGTAAATATACCTAGATATGAAGTTGTTTGATTGTCCTTCTTTCACGTAGCAACGGAGCAACAGAACCTTTTTTTTTTTGCATAGAAATAGTTTAAGGGCTGGTTAGTGACAGGCTACTATGGGATAGACGATAAGACCTAAAGCCGAGGGTAAAAGCTTATAGTTAATGAGTGTGACGCTAACCACCTAAGAGTCATGCACTTCTTAAATTTCTCGTACCACATAAGTGTACGTATAAGGTAGTTACTCACATTGACGCTACGATTAATCAATTTGACGCTATCCCTACATAGTAATAATGTAATAGTGAAATGTTGTTAGTTGGTTTGTCATTCTTTACATATATAGTAAGTTTTGACGCTACCTGTGTGTCGTGCGCGCGCATCTTGCACTTCTTCTTGTAGTTCTCGTACCACATCTTGACCTGCGCCGGCGTGCGCGGACGGTCGCCCCCGCACCTCTTGTTCACCTCCTCGCATATTGTTGACCACACCAACTGGAGATTGGGAGAAAAATTATGACTAATATTACTTCTTATGGCAAATAATCCTTCTAAGGGGTATCGTGATACCCAGTTTCTGGGTTGTTGAGGTCAGCTAAGCAGTCGCTCCATGTACAAACTGGTAGTTAGCTGCATCGTTAGACTGGAAACCGAACCCAACATGGTTGATCGTCAGATGACGACGATGTACGAACACGGTGTACAACGGTAGCAGTATTCAAATATTTGACAGGTTTTAAAACCAATAATTCGAAGACAATGACATTGACGAATCCGAGTCCGTCCCAGCAGGCACTATAAAGGCTGATTGATTAATGAACTGCACGGCTAGGGATTGCAATCCGGCCGGATCCAGCCGGATTTCCATTAATCCGCTCGGGTCCGGACGGATCCGGCCGGATTGATCTAACCGGGATAACTTATCTTTCCTTTTTCGTTCCAACATGGACCGCTATGGAAGTGTAAAAAAACGATACTTATATGAAATCAACCTTATTATGATTAGTTTTAAAAAGAGAAAACAATTAAATTCTCAATGTCAAAAGAAATAAAAACTGTATATTTTCTCTAACGAAACGTGGTTCAGTCTTCTTAAATAGATTATTATAAAGATAAAGTAGAGATCAATATTATTATCATAATTGTAAATTAAACATGACATCCTGACTTTTTTATTTTGACTGCCTCGTTGGTCTAGTGGTCGCAAAGCTACTGCTGAGCATGAGGTCCTGGGTTCGATTCCCAGATCGGGCAAAGTGTTATTGGGTTTATCTATATAGAATTTTTCAATAGCAGCCCGGAGTCTGGATTTGTGCCCGGTAGATGGCAATAGGCTCGCCTCCTATTACGTGGGACTTAAGCATAACTGGCGAAATGTGGGTGTACTATAGGTACACCTCTGCCTAACCCTTCTGGGACGACAGGCGTGATGTTATGTTATGTTTAATATTTAACCTTAACTGAGATCACAATTATGTCAATAATTAGCTATTTAAGAATGCTATTCAGTTTTACTAGTGTATATGACAGACAACCAAAACTATCTTATAAATACAACAACACATTTATTCTTTATAATATTTAACGGTTACGGTTTTCTCAAACCAAAAATTGATTATTTTTAAACAAATAATCAATTTTTGGTTTGAGAAAACGATCTTAGGAAACAAATAGTGATGATGCCAATCGACTTCTAATCGAGCTACAAATGTAGCCTGTTGCTGAGAAGGCTTACTCAGCTTCTGCACTTGTCGGCTTAATTGTCAGCAAATAATCATGAATAGCCGACAAGGATTCTCCTCTAACAACGCAGTTATTTTGCCAAAATATTCAATCACCGGACCCGGTCACCGGATCCACCGGATTACCGGATCCGGTTTTCAAAATTGCAATCCCTATGCACGGCTATCTGTGCACGAAGTTGACCAATCAAAATAAAAATATTTTATTTCACATAAACCTACATGGGCACTTATGAAACGTCACATTCTAGGTGCACGGTTCCAATTGGTCGTTTCCTATGGAGAATCACTGGGTTCTACCCTGTGATTTGTCAACATAGCCAATCGGTTTCATAAAAATAAAAATAAACAGTCAAAACAAATAAATAAAAACCAAAACAATATCTATAATAAAATAATCACTCACGTAATTGTATAACTGGCTTTGTGGATCCATACCTAAGAGTTTTTGTTCTTTTATGAATACAATTTTCAGCCATTCGTTTTCGCCCACAAAAAAAAACTTTATACGTTTTGACGTCTAAAATTTTTAAGTCCTGCGATGCAAAGCAGGCGCAGGTGTGATTTTATACAGCCAAAGTATGCAGTTTTATTACAAAATAATGGTTTGCAAACTTGATATTGAGCATAGAATTGCTAAATACCAAATAAGTAATTGAAGAGTTCTGTAAGAATTAGCATTTTAAGTTTGTTCGTATGTAAATCCTTAAAAATGATCTTGGGATTTTTATTATTGCGTAAATCTTTACTGGGATTCCTTTTTGAATTTGAATGACCGAACGTGATGGTTGTTTTTCGCAGTAAGTAGGTACTATTGATTACTATGGTGCAAAAAATACTGAAAAAAATACAGTGTACAAGAAGTCATCATTTTTTTTTTTTTTATATAAGATAACATTACGCCTGTAATCCCAGAAGGGATAGGCAGTGCTGTACGTATAGTACTTACACCCACATTTCGCCAGTTATGTTTAAGTCCCATGTAATAGGGGGCGAGCAGAGCCCTCAACCGGGTAAAAATCCCGAGTCAAGGCTGTTACTGTGCAATCTCTGACGGAAAAATAACCCAATAACACATTGTCCGACCTGGGAATCGAACCCAGGACCTCATGCTTACCAGTAGCGCTTGCCACCACTAAACAAACGAGGCAGTCACTTCTTTTTAAAACACTTTATTTATATAACATAACAATCTTAGTTCAAGACAGGCAAACCAGCATTAAGTAGCTAGTACTTCTTACTGCGCATTAAAACATGATACTTAACGTAAGCAAGTAACTCAACACTCGCATAGTTTTATATTATTGCTGAATAGGCAACATTGCCTCGTGGCACTTTTGTTTACAATATTATTATTAAGTTTAGATGACCTTCAAGTGATTATTTTCTAATATAACATGTTAAAATTTGGATGTTTCGATTATCATCATCATCAACACCAGCCTACAGCAGTCCACTGCTGGACATAGGCCTCTCCAAGTGCACGCCATTCGGCTCGATTTTCGGCAACAAATACTAACTTCCTTAGTGCCAAGAGTTGAAAATCCAACATGTTTTATCCACGCGCTGAGTAGTACTCGGTGCTCGGTTCAACACCGAGAGTTGAAAACCCAGTGCACGATATTTTTGATGAACTATGTGTGAAGATCTTATTCAAGGTCAGTCAGTCAGCTTGGTAGTACCGGGGGTTCAGGAATTACGGCGCACAGTGATCACGTGCTGCCTTGCCACTTGCACTGCCAGGTTTTAGGGAGTAATTTATAGCAAAATATAAAGCAATTATCTATTTACTCAAAAATGAGTTGAAGAATCGGAAATAACAAGCGACCTAGTTCGTATTTAAATATGATACGTTATTGTTGATTATATTACCAACGTACGTTGATACGTTATACAGTGATTTTTGTTGGAAAACCATTCCAAGATTACGTTTAGTTAGATTAGTTTAGCAGTTTTGAGTTTCAAGAAAACATTTCAGAAATATGTTCTAGATAAACATTTTTCTTTTTTCCGTTACCACAATTGTATACAAATGACTTTTTTTAAAGACTATCTACTTAGAACATTTGCCTCTTGTCAGCGCTTTAAGGCTCGTAGACACTGGCGCGACGCGACAGCGCGACACAAATTGACCGATGTCGCGCGACAAGCGGTGCCTTTGAGGGGCGCTGTCGCGTTGAGTCTGTTTGTGGGAGCCTTAATTGAAACCCTTAAAACGTAGTTAATTTTGAGCCTACCACCACGGAAGCACTATGACGAAAATATATAATATCTTTTTTTGGTTAACCTGTAACTGATAGCGAGAGAATCTTTACGTAACTACTGCTATCTGATTAAAAGATTATTTTTATCAATTAATCGTATATTTATATCTTTTACAATATTGAAATATCAATGGTAAGGAATTCAATTAGTTGACTGGTCAAGCCTTAAGATAATACACAATGACATATTACAGATAATAAAATAACTAACTATTGTTAATTCATATTTGGTTCCGGATTTTGAAGGTTTTATAACTCCTTGACGCGGTTGTTTCGTGGATCCATGAACCCTCCGTGCCTCTGAAAGCACGTTAAGCCATTGGTCAAAGCTGTCGTTCGTTGATCAGCCCAGGTCTGACAATCAGTCTTACCAAGGGGTGTGGTTAGGTTGACTTTAAAAGATCGCTTTTAGCGTAAAGACTGCCCATTTATATCTGTTGTAATTTCTATGTTGTACTTAATAAAGAGTTACTGTAGCCCAGTAACTGGACTCTGGAGCTCAGATAGACAATCGCTCCATGTAAAATGCTGGTTGTCAACTGCATCCCGTTTAGACAGGAAACAGACCACAGCAAAGCTAGGCAGATCGGTAGACCTTCAGGGACCTGAGATATTTCCCGGTCCTTCTCTGTACCTGTTTGCTCCTGTTGGTCGCGTTGTTGGAGCGTCCCTGTCGCAACACGTCGCGGTGGCGTGCTATTAGCTCGAGGACTGTTCGTTTCTCCAGCTCGGTGAAGTTCTTGGAGCGCTCCTTGTGGCCGCGGCGAGCGCGGAACGATGTGGACGTACTGCGTGTTGACATATCACTCTGGGGATGAAGGAAAAATGGACTTCAAGTATGGATTGGTAGAGTACAATATCTATTTATTTATACATACTTTATCGTACACCACGAAAATACATTAAAAAATAAACAATGGGCGGCCTAATCGCTTTCTGCGGTCTCTTCCAGGCAACCTTGGAATGGACAGTGATTTACCTGGACATAAAATGGGGCTGTCGGTGGTGCAATTACTATGTATAATAAATTGTTTAACATTTAATATAGGTACTAAAATAGATACACAGATTTATACATGTCGTAAATATTCAATAAGTACATACATACTAAATATAAACGCAACAAAACTAAATGAAGACTATAAATAGTTACAGTTTAAGAGAACAAGATCACAACGACAAGTAATGTTCCTTCACAAGTCTTTTAAATACATGTGTGTACTTAACGTCTGCGTGCGTATTACTTCAATGCATTCCACAAACGAGCCGCCTGGATCGTAAAGGATTTGTCGAGGAAAGTTGAGGAATGCATAGGCATATTTGTTAGTCGTCCGCTGAGAGTTCTAGTCTCGGCTGTCATTCGTGGAGCTAAGACAGTCGTTACGGGTAGACATAAGCCCGAAACTTGGACAACTAGGCTGAATGGTCAGAGTGACTATTCACCACGACATAAAGTCTCGCCACACAGGCGTGACGCCAAAGCGCGACACTTAGGCACCGCGTGTCGCGCGACGAGCAGTGCCTTTGTGTCGCGCTGTGGAGTCGCTCCTGACTGTGGGAGCCTTAATAATTGGATAAAGGTAACACAGATGATGATGGTCGCTAGCAATGAATACAATCTAACACAATAGGGATGACTAATATAAAAAAAAACGTTCGTAAAAATTATATAATTTCAAAGAATTCATAGTAAAATGAGATAATCGAAAAAATCTGTTAAATCGATGTAAATATGAAGAAGGTACAAGCTTTAAAAGTTTTTTGGAGAGAATTATTCCCGTCCATGTCGCGCGGTACGGACACTGTATGGTGCCTGTATGAAGTTACATCGTGACGTCACTTTTACGATAGTGCTGTCCTTGTCCAACACTTTAAAATCGTTTATAACTTGGCAATTTTTAAGATTTTGACACTTTTTATATCATTGTTTGCACTATTTGGAGACAAATAGTGCAAATTTCTTTTAGATAAAAAAAAGTCATCATCCATATTGTAGGCAGGGCATATTGAACATCTATTAAATGCTTCACTAAAAGCTTAACTCATCGTTATTTTTATCGGACTCAGTTCATTAATTATTCAAGGGCATAATTAATTTGTTACCATTAACATAAGTAAGCAAGTAAATACATAAAAATTATTCTCTAAAATGGTTGATAATCGTTCTTTTGATACTTACGGCGAATGCTAAGTACAGTTACTAACAGATTCTGAAGGAACAAGGGTGGGTTTTCGTCGGTAAAAGTCTGAAACGCTCCGCCCAAAGCGGGAGAAGTCAATTGATGTTTTTCTACAAAAAAAAAAGCCCCTACCACAGCAACACTGCAGTGACTTTGCCAGTTATATTATAATCCCATATTATAGGGGGTCAGCCTTTCCAATATTATAATCTGCCAAAAATAATGGTTAAGGGGGCTAGGTAGCACGCGAATTTCATTTATTTTTGCAATTTGCAGGTCAGGCTGTATGTTGAACTAAGTATGATTCGCGACCGTAACGTAACAAGTATGTATTTACAGAATTATAATAATTAAATCAATAAAATCCTCTTTATTCATGGAATGGCTTTTTTAATGACTTGAATGCCTATTCAATTATATTATATGAACTGTCACTGACCTGCAAATTGCAAACAAAACGTAAGAAAGTTTGAACTTTCATTTTAAGTTACCCTTAGGTTTTTTTTTTCGTTGTCAACCTCCCTTTATCTAACCTGACCGTAAGCAAAATGATTCGAGATGATGACGATATCGAGATTCTAGCGTTCCCGTTAGAAGCATTTTATTAACCTCATGTTTCAAATCATAAACTGGTTAAACCAAGTAGTTTATTAAAGGTATGTATTTAGTTTTAAATGTAAAAAATGACATGATAATCTTTTTATTACTGAGTAAGGTTAACCAGTTTTAAGAAATTATTATGTACTAAACTCAGGAAATCATTTAGGATATTTACATTATTTGCACACCTCGGACATAGTCTAATAGAATACAAGTTTATAATCATGTCTGTTTGTAGGTATGTATGTAAATGCAAACAAAATCTTAATTACTAGATGACTATTGGTTATAATGAATCCCGGATGTCATTTGCAGATCGTTGACAGTGATTTCGGAAAGCCAGAAGCCTTAAAGTCTGACCAGTCTTACGAAGGGGTAATGTGTTAGGTACCCAGCAAATGAGTTGTGAAGATGTAAAACACTGGTATTGGCTAAAATACTGGTTTGACTGCAAGCCGATCGCAAAATAGTTGAGAAAAGGCTAGGCAGACAGATGATATTGGTTCTAATGAATACATAAAGGTATCAAGTTTTTCTAGTAGTCTTTTTTTGACGCGCTGGGATGCACTCGGTTGGATTTTCAATGCTCGGCTCAACACCGAGAGTTGAAAATCCAGTGTGTGATAAAATCCCGCCGCGATATTTTTACGTCCGAATATTGTTTAACTGTCAAAATCAAATTGAACCAAAGGACATAAAACTTTAAATATCTTGAAGAACCCATTATAGTGTTCCTACCTGAGGCCATTGAATGATAGGTGCCGCCAAGTAGGTTCATTGGACAGGTTTATAGTTTTCCGGCCAATGTTTTATGTGTTGTAATAAATAAATGTCGTTACCCATAAATTGATGTGTGTAACTGTACTTATGTCGTGCAAATTTTTAACCATCAAACATTTTAAATAGCAGCACATACAATAAATGTGAGCGATTCTGAGTATTAACTAGTGTACGGCAAGGATACCATTAGATGAACTAAAAATCCATTTTTGTTATTATTTTATTTACTGAGTACAGCTTAACCAGAAAAGTAATGGGCTTCGGTAATATTGCATGCAGCGTTTGCAGTTCCGCAGGGTAAACCCCCCACAAAGGCAAAGCTTATATGTGTTGAATCGACGATTATTACCGAAACTCACACTTTTCCTGGGAGATCTGACATGTTTTCTTGAGTAGACAGCCCTTACATAAGCTGTCTGTATTTGAATGTAAGTATACTAGAAATTGGGCCTTGTAGAACCTGTTTGGAGATTTTTTATGTATCTGATACTGAACATGAACTTTTATACATCCTATTAAGCTAAAACGTTACTAACAAAAACATAGGTTTAGTTTTATTTTTATCTTTTTAAATTACTGCATAATGATGGCCATAAATGCCTAATAAAATTTATGTCTTGCAAAACTGCTACCAAATATTATGAAAGCTGTTGTGATCGGTAATAGGCCACGCGGGTAATAGGCCAATGATGAGGTGGACCGATCAAATAAAATCCGCGGCAGGAATGCCTGTTAATGAATGCGCCAGACTGTCAACAGAACCAGAAGGAGGAAGATCATTAGGCGAGCTACGACTACACCTGCGTTTGGACACAATTCACTGTGACCACGACTGTCAAGAGCGAACCGGAGAAGAAGGTTGTGATCAAAATTCTGCTGGGAAGGTTGATGCGCCACTTCTTCCCAGGTAAAGCACTGGTGAAGGGCGGGCGTTTTGGGGGACTGTCTTATGTAGTTATGACGTTCAAAAAGTGCTGAATCTGAGCCTAGTAAGGCTATATTGACTATCTTGTAACTTGACACAATTTCTAATCAGTTTAAATTGAATAGGCTTAACTAGAACTTTTGGAATTGGATTCAATTAGATCTATGGCAGTTACGGGTATACTCAGAAGCCCGAAAATCTGACCACCACTACCAACTTAGGGTATCGAAAATACATGTAAATGGTTTGATGGAAAAATCCATTCTTTGATTAGTAAGTCCGAGTATCGGAAAACACGTTAAGCCGTTTGGTTCCAGCGGCCATTTGTAGCTCTATAAAAACGGTCGTTACGGGTCGTCAGAAGTCCGAAAATCCGACAACAAGTCTTACCAAGGGGTTTCGTGTTACTCAGTAACTGGGTTGTGGAGGTCACATAGAAAGTGGTTTATGTTAAATTCTAGTCATGTAATCTGCATAGTAAAGACTAGGCAGAATGACAAAGATGATTATACACTCAATCGCAATATCAGACAGGTAGGTGAATCCATCATGGTCAGCCTATAAAGTGTCCACTGCTGGGACACAGGCCTCCTCTCCGGGAGAGGGAACGGGCCGTAATCCACCACGTGGGCCCAGTGCGGATTAGTGTATCGATATGTCTTCGAATTTTTGGATCTAGGACATACCTGTTTCCTCACGATGTGTTCGTAGGTGAATATTTTTATTAATAATAATCATCTTAAGCATTTAACCTTCACGTATCATTATTATAATACCAGTTAGTCAGTTGACATTCAGTAACAAATTTTTGTTACTAGAATGTCAACCGGCTAATCGGTATTAAGAATAATATACATATATCTTCTTCGACAATAAAGATGAAGAGTGTGTTTGTTTGTTAGTTTGAACGCACTAACCTCAGGAACTTCCAGTCCGATTTGAAAAACTCTGTTTGCGTTTGCAAGCCCAATTCTCAAGGAAGGTTTTAGGCTATTTAACATCACGCTAAGACTGTTAGGAGCCGAGCAAAAACAAACAAAAGGCACGTGATCCAATGCGATAACGTGGGTCAGGGAATAATAAATATTACGTGGACGTAGTTTGAAATACATTGAAAGCAAATTTCTCATTACAATTATCTCATAATAATCATGCATAATATAAGAGAAATAAGCTAAACACGTAAATAACTAATAAGTATCTATTTAAAATTAGATATGTAACAATAAAACAATTCGTTTGAGCGGCCATTACTATTTTGTTTCAAATGGAACACTCCTTTAAACTCAATTCAAAGGGACGAAACCAAGTTTGATTATAAACATATGTTTTATATGAAATAACTAGCAACTGAGCTTTGATGCTAGATGTTTTTTTGAGATTCAATGTAGTCCCAAAATTAAAATGTTGCCATTAAAAATACGTTTTTGAAAATTGGTGGACACCACCATTTTTTATTCGTCCCTGATCTATCTATAATAAAGCTGAAATGTTTGTTTGAACCCGCAAATCTCTGGAATCATCCATCGGATTTGAAAAACTATTTTAGCATTTAATAGCCCAATTCTTGAGGAAGGCTATTTATAGGAGCCTTAGGAGCCGAGCAGAAAGAATGCTAACCGAAAACGAGGCAATAGCGAGGGCGGGTGATGGAAAGCGACGCGGTGGTCGGGGACCGAATTTCACGCCGACATAGTTGCGGGCAGAAGCTAGGATAATGAATAAAAAGTAAATTGAGTCAGTTCTGTTGCCCCTGATTTCAGCGGCCGCCGGCTATACTCCCCCCCGCATCAGGAGTTTTCTCCGACCCAGGCACACCTTAATCACCCCTGACGACGCCATTACCCTCCTCCAGGAGAGTAGTAAGGCCACCAGCACTTTTCACAAGCCCAAAACCCGATCACCTTCCTACCGTCCTCGCCACCGAGGCCCACCGCGACGCCCAAACGCCTTTGAGCCTGTAGCATTAAATTCGTACCCAAATAACACCAATCATGATCCAGCTCGTCCCTTGCTGCCCTCTTCCAGCAACGCCCTAAGCCGAGGTCCGTAACCCACAGGGGGTGCCCTTAGCGTGTAGTCGCTTAGTTTTTAAGCCCTGGCTGGAGGCCTTAATGTATTGTTGGAGCTGCTTAAGATTGTAAAAACTATCTTTGCGCTGTATAAATTCTTTTAATATTGTAAAATTGCAAAGCACAATTGTGAGCACTATGTACCTACTATAAAGCTACCCTATACTGGGCACGTCTGTCATAGACTTGAATGTGCTGGCGGCTGAGAGTATGTCACGCTCACTCAAATGTCTCGCTGGTGTTGGCGTGTGGGTTGGATCATTAAGTTCCCTTCAAAATGGTTGAGCTGAATGGTGCTGATCTACCCGTCCTGTTCGTGAACGGGCGCCGTCAGTGGGGACTGGCCATCTCTTGGCTGCCACGGCTTTTTTTTATTTTAATTTCCGATTTTTTGTATTTTTTTTATTTTGTATGTTTTCCATTACGGACGCCTTTTCTACATCGTTCTCACATGTATAATTTCAACAAGACTGATGTTACAAATTTTCAGTAACAATATTATATAAAAGAGTGTCCATGGAGTTTCTTGCCCGTTCTTCTCCATAGGTACCTACTTGGAATGGGCAACTAGCTTCATATTTCTGACTGACCGACCCCTTGAAAATTCAAGTGCCTGTAATTGGTTTATTTGAAATAAATGCTTTGAGTTTGAGTTTGGGGCATCCACAGGCAAGCCCGGTTAAGCAGACAACCTCCTATGTTAACCTGCGAGATGCCACTACAAAAAAAAAGTCCGTTCTGTTGTACATATATGTAAGAGTTAAGATTTACCAACGCCTGTTCACTGAAGAATTTGCTGAACCGATGCTCTATGAAAAGGCGAAGCAGATGATGACTTGCTAACAGGATTCTTTCAGTCCTCTGCACCAACGAATAACGGTATCATTCGCAAGTAGACTTTTTGGTCCTTTAGCCTCAAGTAATATGAGTCGGGCCCAGTCATCAAATTAAGATGAGCATTTACATTTTCCATTAATTATGTACATATTATCGTTATAGGCCTAAAGGTCTCTTGTTGTCTACGGATCCTTTTAATTATTCTGACCCTTTTGCTTTGATGTGAATACTTTGAGGTCAATTGGCAGTTCTTAGCATAGACTTTTCCAATTCCCAGTCTCCAATAGTGTTTTTTATTCCTACACACGAATCTATATTTTAAGCAATCTAACGACAACTTACACAACAATCAAACAAAAATATAAAAAAAAACGGTCAAGTGCGAGTCGGACTCGCACACGGAGGTGACAGAAGACCTAAACGCAAGTTTCATAATACCTAAAAGTATATGATCCACTGCAGTAAACAAAATCAGAAAAATATATGATATTCTTCAGGATGTATGCTAGTTAGATAGTGGGTTGAAAACATGATACAACTCATTTGATTTGACAGAAAAAAAAACACGAAGATACGACAAAAAAAATCTTTCAGCGATTCAAAACCATACTTATTACATGCAATCATTCTGTTTTTTTTTTGTCAGATTATTCTGCCAACAACATATTAATTAACATAACAGTGTTTTATTTTTTTAGTTCAATTAATAGATTTTTTGTAAATAATTCTTATTGCAATAAATTACCTGTGTTGTGTCATCGAGCTTCTCTTTCTTTTCTATGCAGTCTGACAGTGACCACGCTTTCTCTTGGCTCTTAAAAGCCTCTTAACACTACATATAAAAATAAAAATGCTGTGAAAATTTCAACTGTCTCCCATTTAAGCCGGCAATACATTTTGGCAAAGCCTCAGCCAACGCGAGCATAGCCCAATTTATACAAGGCGAGTGCTACTGTCTACATGGAAGGCGAGTGTCTTTGATTTGTACAGAAAAACCGACACTGATCCGAAGCGAGACGAGCCGTTGCGTGCGATCCCGAGTGGTGGCGAGGCACGCCAAACGAACCGTATACACGTTGGCGCTCGCCTGCACTCGGCCAGCTAGGCGAGCGTTGACGAGCAATGGCGAGGCTCAAATTGGCAAATGACTGAATGGACAAATTGGCTGTCTATATGTTGGTACTCGCCTTCGCTCGGCCAACTATGACCAACATGTATTGCCGGCTTTACGGTTCATGAGACACAGACCGCTGACACTTAACAGACAGGCGAACGGACGGACGGACAGCGGAGGCTTAATTATAGGGTTCCGATGGAATTCTTGTGGTACGGAACCCTAAAAAGCATTGTAAAAAAAGAATTAAATACCAACATCGAAAAAGCTTATAAGACCTATGCTATGAAACCCTAACAACTTGCTTTGGATCCAAAAAGAACTAATTCCGAAAGGACAACATTTGTTAAATGACATAACAATCACTTTTTCACACACACACACACACACAGTGGTGTCCCACTTTTGGCCAAAGGCCTTTGCTTATTCCTTCGATACCTAGAGAGGTATGGCCAGAGATCGCACAACAGATCTTAGGCCATGCTGACTCCGCAAACATGATTACATCGTCACACGACCTTCGCCACGGTCTACTTCGACGGCGATGCCCTCCCTCAGACGTCCATTGAGTGTCGATCTTTGCCAATCACTCCGGGTGCATTCGTGCGACGTGGCCAGCGTCACCATTTTTTTGTTGTTGAAAATAGATGAGGTATATGAATAGGGGGCGGACCTATTGCCAGATAGATTACATCTGGGCTTTAAAAGAACGCTTACTTTGAGACGAAACACCGAAAAAGGGAAGTAAGCGGATAGGACAGAAACGATAGGATAGAAACAGTATTATCTAATACTTCTAATAACACTGTGATTGATTCTTTAAGACAGAAGTGAAGCGTAATAACATTACCATATCACCCAAATATAAATCGCTTCTCTGGCAAAATCCTAGACGTGGAAATGTTAATGAATAAATATCACCGTGGTGGAAGTACTTAAATAAAAATGCTATATTCGCTACTCGCCAGATAGTCGTTATGGTTAAAACCAGATAGGATGTTGTTTAATGTAAATAATTTTTCAGTTGCCAGTGCATTCAACAGGTCCTCAAAAGGGGGTGGTCGCTTGATATTGTGTAACAGATGTTTTACTCGTAGATATAAGGAAAGAAAGGTTATCACTGCTTGCTCTGTTGATCGCTTATGTGAGGTAGCATGTGCGGTTCAAAAATCAAAATCAAAAGTCATTTATCAAGAGTCAGCACTTTTCGAACGTCAAAATTACATAAGACAGTCCCCCAAAACGCCCGCCCTTCACCACTTCCTAGTGCTTTAGCTGGGAAGAAGAAGTGGCGCAACAAACTCCCCAGCAGCACAGCTGTCTGTTTAGTTAGAAAACCATTGAATTATATAATTATAAGGTAATCAAAGAATAAAAACCGAAACACAAAAAAATAACATATTAAATTATCTGCCATATTTAAGCTAGCCACGCCAATATACCCAAAACAGAAACCAATAAAAAAATCAATGAAAAAAACAACATAACTTAATACACAAATAAAAGCCTCCAGGCATAAGGGGCGTGACATCTTACATATGCATTATTGGATTATTTTTTAAGTAAACGCTAATGACAAACCAGGACCATCGAAGTAAAATAAGTTAACAGAACAATTACTTTAACAAAATCAAAACCATAGACAGCAAGACGACCAGTCACCACAAGCAGCACCCGTTCACGAGCATAACGCAAAGATCAGCCATTGCCCCCCCTCGCCATATTTGAGGGAAGGAGGCAACCCGATCCCCGACGCTACCGCAAGCAGTGACATCTACGGGAGCATGACGAACTCGCTGCCGGTTGCTCAGGCAAGAATAATTTAAGATCAATTGTCGAGGTCGCTAGCTAACCACTTATTGCAATACAACTCATTGAAAAACATTGTAATGAGCGGATCATGTCAATAATAAATGAAGGTAACTAAAACTAATTGACTTATACAGTCCAATAAAATTAAAATATATATACGAACTCGTATACCCTGTCAGTATGTAAGCTGATTCTGGAGAAAGAACATAAACATTGTCTTGAGTTAATTACAGCGACCAGCTATTCTTATCGTTTAAGTAGTCGTTAATTGAATAATATGCCTTTGAACAAAGGTTGGATTTTACTTGAGCTTTAAACGCATTAAAAGGCAAATCTAGCAAAGAAGAGGGTAGTTTGTTATAAAAGGTTATGCCTAGCCCAACAAATGAGTTATGAACCTTATGAAGCCGGTGAAAGGGAGCACGTAGTTTGTTCTTATTTCTAGTATTAACATTGTGAAAATCACTGTTTTTAGTGTATAAGTGTATATTTTGCCTAATGTATAAGATGTTGGCGAAGATAAATTGTGATGCTACCGTAAGAATACCAATATCTTTAAAAAAATCTCTAAGAGAAACTCTGGCTCCTAGTTGATAAATTGCTCGGACAGCTCGTTTTTGAAGGACGAATATATTTTGAATATCAGCAGCTTTGCCCCACAGCAGAATACCGTAGGACATAACGTTGTGGAAATAACTAAAATAGACTAACCGTGCTGTATCAACGTCAGTGTATTGTCTTACTTTCCTGACAGCGTAGGCGGCTGAACTGAGCCTCCCCGCTAGGCTTGATATATATGGGCCCCACTGAAGTTTGGCATCTACTGTTATGCCCAGAAAAACTGCCGAGTCTACTGTTTCAAGCAGCTCTTTATCTAAGACGATGTTGGGTCCTAGATTTCTAACATTCGGTAAGACGAACTTTATACATTTAGTTTTCTTAGCATTGAGAACTAGGTTATTTGACGTAAACCAATCCAAACTTGGGTTGAAGGACTTTCTTAGGTGTTTTAGACCACTTTGTTTATAGGCATTTATTTTGTCATACATTTTTTTTTTTTACAAACATCCCAATTGAGGTTACGAAATCTCTCGAAAGAAAACTTCATAATCATATTTTTTACAACATAATCATTTAGTTACATAAATAAGGTGTTTACAACCTTGTGATCACTGTACAATCTACCTTAAAATTGGCGTGCAAACATTGAAAATAAATTTTAATAAAAAAATAAACTCGCCAGTCAAATTAAAATTGACAAAAAATACCAAGATTATAATGTCACCAAACACAATGTCAAATATTAAATGTAAAGTGTTATTTTTTTTTTAATGACATAAAAAATTATTAATTGAATAATAAGACATCAAGTAGTCAAGGGCTGTCAGTTTCCTTTTAAATATTTATAAAGGATATTTTTTTATAAAATCTGGTATTTTATGGGACCCATGCCGTAAACACTTTTCTTAAGCAAAGCTGTATTGTAGCTACCATTTTGTACTAGGTTCCTAAATTGGCTTCTGACAGGTTCTTTTCTAGTTCTAGTTTCTTTTTAATTTTAATTTTTTCTAGCAAAAAATTACCATTTCCAAAATGTACAATGCCGGAAATGTTTAGACTTTTACAGCGTTTTTGTTAGAAGTCGAAGGATGCAATTGGCATTTTCTGTGACATTTCAAAAGCGTTTGACCGCGTTGACCACAATACACTGAGACTACGGAATTCGTGGACAAGCTGCTGATCATGTTTTTCCTATCAATCAAACAACCAGCAAAAAGAAAGAAAACGTTAATAGCGCGACGTCTTCGGGGTCTCTAGTTAAAATGGGCGTGCCTCAAGATTCAATTCTGGCCCCTAGAATATATTAAACGTTCCTTACATGATTAATAACTTATCGGATATAATTTTATCAGATGATGACACTTCTCTTATATTTAAAATAGATAGATACGGATGTCTTACATGTTAACGATAGTCTAGCTGTTCTTTTTAATTGGTTCGCAGCTAATAACATATTCAATTTTATTTATTTTATTAATGCGAATAAAACTGAATATGTTATGTTTTCATTGTCAAATGTACCAAAAGTAAGTCTAAATTTAAAACTAGATGGCAAGAAACAAGATGCTTTTACGGAAGCTGCATTTCTCGGAATTACTATTAATTCAAAATTGCAATGGGTCGCCCACATTTGAGTTTAGAGAGGCATTTGACCCGATATAGCCACAGGTAGGTAACTATACTTTGCTTATTTCCACAGTAATATGTCATATGGCGTTCTGCTGTGGGGATCGGCAGCTGACGCAGATTCAAATTTCATTTTACAAAAGAGGGCAATCCATGCGGCACTAAGATATGGGTCGCGAGTCTCTCAGAAACAAATTATAAGAAATAGATTGACTAAATGTGCCTTCTCTTTACACTTAGGATAGATAATAAAAACACACGTAGTAAAAATGAAATTGTGATACCCAAATTATTAACCAACACAAAAAGTAATTTCTTAAAAACAGTATCCGCTTTTATAACAAGTTGCCAAAGTCGGTAACAGAAATTAGCGAAAGAAAGTTCAAAACCCACATCAAACGTGTCCTTATCAAAACAGCATATTCTAAAATTAATGCTTACGTCGAAGACAAGGATGTTCGGCGATAATTTCTTCTGCACATGTGGCATTCCTGGTACCTCATTAACGGCATCACCATGTAAATGTCTATTAACTGCTCAAAGACATTAAATACCTACCTACAATTCAATAGGTTTGTAGACCATTGTCAATTTGTTAAGTACCTGGTACTTGTGGACAGGCCTATATTGTCCTCCCATACATAATAAGTATGGGAGGACTCTTCTCTTCTCTCTTCTTCTTTGCTTTGCTTTTAAAAGAGTTTGCGTGGAGTTTCTTGCCAGCTCTTCTTCATATGAAACGACCAATTGAAACCGTTCACCTAGCTTCTGACGTTTCATAAATGCACATGTACGTTTATGTGTTTTTTTTTTTAATTTTAAACACCTCTCTGCTTCTACCTTCGGGGATTATAGGCGTCATGTTATATTAAATTTTATCTATCTTGGTCAAATCATATGAGAATTAGTGTCTGAGATGGTCTTCTCAGGAAAGAACCATACAGATTTGAGTGGACTGCACGTATTCGTCAATAATCGTGTAGCTGAAAACTTTTCCCCGATAAAAGCACCCACGACCGCAGATGATTTTATTATATGCTCTTATCGCGGGTAATTCTAGAATGTAAATAATAATATACATCAGCTTATTACTATCACACATAATTTTGAAAAACAAGAAAAATATACAAACGAAAACCATTTGCATGAAAGAAGCTCCCACCTCAAATTAGACAACAAAAAAAAAAACTAATAATTAAAAAAAAAACACGAAAACAAAAACCCTCCCCCAGAACGGCTCGTCAGCGCGGGGTTTGTAGACGACCACCCTCCAACCCTAAAGAAATACTATGTTTGTAAAACAAAACTAGGCAAAAAAAACTGAGTAAACTGTATACAACAATACACAAAAAAATACAACACAACATTAAAAAGAGGAGACTCGATACAATTAGCAAATTTATAGAAAAAAACAGGCGATAAAAAAAGCATATAAAAAGTTAGAAACTACCAGAGTACCAGACATGTCATGACACAACTACAGAAAGCTTCAGGAACCACCATCACACACAGACGACGACGATAGCTACAAAATTCTACCAGAACCTCTACACATGTGCAAATAAAAATTAAGAGACACCAAGGTGTTTGGAGGAGGCTTTCACCGCAAGAGGCGGCCCTTACACCTAACAATAATAACCTTATTTAAGTTCAAAACTAACCTTACTAACTAATAAATAAATAAATAAGCGCACAACACAAAACAGTACATAAGAACCACCTACATGTAAGGGATAAAAATAAAGCTAATAAATAATTACTGTCACACTGCAGGGCAATAAGCTCTTTTCATACAGAGAAGGCATGGGAATTGATCACCATGCTTCCTCGAGACGGGTTGACGATTTTAGACAAATATAATTATAATTCAAAGTTTCCTTACGATATTTTCCTTAAACGGATGTCAGTGATGTCTAAGATAAACTTACAAAAAGCGAGTTTCTAGTTGATATAAATAGGCTTTCAAATAACCCGTGTAAGGCTAAGCACGCACCACGAAAATCGTTGCGGAAAACAATCGCCGATCGGTGAACAATACCAGTACACTAGATACCCATATACTCCAAAATACAATATATTGCAATATACTTGTTAATACTCGCATGAAAAATTATATTAGCGTTTGCGATTTTATTTCACATGAACATGCGATTTAAAACAATCGCATCGCAGTACGCGTTTAGCCATAAGGTTTCAAGCACCAAAAAATCTTGATTAGCTAGCTGATTATTTTTAAGTTTAAAATCAGCAAACAGCTGAGCCGGACTGATAACCAGATCGTGATCGCTCGATTCCAACCATGATCCTGTTTCCTGCCCTTATCCCAATTTTTTTGTGGCACAATAGAGAAGTATGGACACTTCTCTGTTGTCAATTGCAGAGGTTATTTAAATGCCTATTTTGTGTAATCTTCGTCATTCTCCCGCGCTCCTCTAGACATCTAATATCTTTCACACAGTCTATCCATCGTTTCTATGGTATCCCCCTTCTCTTATAGCCATCCACATTCAAACTCAAAACTTTCTCAAGATCAATATTTATCTCATTCATCCCATTCCTAACATATCAGTCGTCATCTTGGTAATCACCCCCTAATGACTGCTTCGTTGATCTAGTGGTCGCAAGAGCTACTGCTGAGCATGGGGTCCTGGGTTCGATTCCCAGGTCGGACAAAGTGTTATTGAGTTTTTCTATCTAGAATTTCTCAGTAGCAGCCCGGAGTCTGGATTTGTGCCCGGTTGATGGAAATAGGCTCGCCCCCTATTACATGGGACTTAAGCATAACTGGCGAAATGTGGGTATGCCTCTGCCTAACACTTCGGGGGATACAGGCGTGATGTTAATACGGCAATAATTTACTCCTTGGTAAGACTGGCTGTCAGACTTACGGACCACCCATAGCGACTGTCGATCTACAAATGACAGCCAGGACCAACGGCTTCAAATTATAATTCTTCGATACGGGAACCAGAAGTCCGACAGACAGTTTTGCCAAGGAGTGCCATTTTACCCTATAACTGGGTTGTGGAGGTCATTTAAGCAGTCGCTCCATATAAAATATTGGTACCTGTTCAGCTGTATCCGGTTAAACTGGAAGCCGATTTCGACATACTTGTGAAAAGGCCAGGCAGATTGATTAAGTGCCGATTTCACCAAGTTACTTAACGCGTTCAGGACATCTAAATCGCGTTCAAGAGCTGTCAGTGTCAATATTCCATAGAAAATAACGACAATGACAGCTCTTAAACGTAATCTAAGTGCTGATCGCGTTCAGTTTCATTGATGAAATCCGCCCTAAGTGCGGAAACTAAAAAAGGGCTCATCAATATATAAATTTTGCTTTCAGAAAAAAAAAACTATATTCGTCGTCATCTAAAAACAATTGCCGTTATGTCCTTGCGTCCGCACCTCCGAAGGTCACAACGCCTAGACACCTCGACTAGTCGAGTCGAGTAGACTTTAGGTCAATGTGCTACGAAAACGACACGTGTAAGCGCGCCATGCATTTAATACAAAAACCTGTACATTAGCCGTATCAATTTGAATTTTTTGTGGTTTTACTATTCGTAAATGTTTTTTTTTGTGAAAATTTAACAGTGTGTTTTATCAACGCGCTGGGATGCTCTCTATTGATGTTCTTTGTTTGAGGGGTTGGTTTACGCAATTAGTCTTTAAGGTGGACCAATGTGAGTGCACGCTGATTGCGTGATTCTCAATGCTCAGTTAAACACCGAGAGTTCAAAATCCAGTGATAAAAAACCGCCCCGAAATGTTTACTTCCGTGCGACCGTGATCTTAGATTGAAGTACCAAACTACAATTCATTAGAAATAGGCATTTTGAAACTCAACAACTCTCTCCATGCAGAGAGCTGTTGAGTTTGATGGTCTACACCACACCACACCCTTATATATGACAATTAACAACAACAAAAAAGGCCTTCATTTTCATACTGTTTATGAACACTGTTTAAGTTATATGTAATTTTCCTGAATATAATATATAAGCACTTTTCTGATACATGAAGTAGAGCTGTACTGAAGAAGCAAACTGCGCTGACTCCATATAAATTGGAATAATAACAGAAAGATGATGATTGATGATGTCTGTTTTCGTTTGCCATTTTTCATGCTGCGTATGCTATACGTTTCATGTAAGCTATTTTTATCCAAGAAAATGTCACAAACTTAACAAGGGAAAGTTTTACAAGGGAAATGACAACGAAGGATTTTTGAAATGACGTTCACTAGGTGGCAGCACTAAGACGTCAAGTCATGACACCTGTCAAAAGTGACAATATTTTTTTGTCTCCTATATGGGTATATATGTTCTATGGTTGTGACTGAGTGATGAACGAATGAATGAAAATAATGATGAATGAACCTTATTTATATAAATGAAAATTAATTGAAAAAATATTTTGTTCGCGCATTATTGTTTGGCTTTTTTATGTTATATTTTGTATTAGTTGTATCTATGTAAAATAAATAAAAATGAATGGCCACAAATGTTTGTCCGCACATCACTTCAAAGCGGCTGCACCTACCTATTTGGCAATTTTATTTTTGTTCTATTTGTAA
This sequence comes from Dasypolia templi, assembly GCA_963555695.1. Taxonomy (NCBI): domain Eukaryota; kingdom Metazoa; phylum Arthropoda; class Insecta; order Lepidoptera; family Noctuidae; genus Dasypolia; species Dasypolia templi. The sequence continues at coordinate 4,507,963 of OY743163.1, read as the reverse complement.
AGGTCACAAGGTTTGTATGAAAGAAAATATTTGAAAAACCGTTCGGTAAAGTGAACATTTTGAATTAAAACATGTATAAAGAAGAAAGTGAGTAAAGAAAGTAGGTAGGGAGATCTTAAAACATATTAATAGATTGGTTTTCATTTCTTCACAAGACAGAGAACCGGGACCATGACCTGGGTTTGGACAGGCTACCTCGATCGCAGACGAACCCGTGGGCAACAGCTAGTATTTTATATTCATTGTCGAAATGGAAGACTTCTTGTCAAAGTAGCTCCAACTGGTGGCGTGAATTTTCATGAAAACTCTAGTCCCGTTTGGTAGCAGTGATTACGTTTTCATTCATTTTATTTTTCAGTCGAAAAGTTAGTTTTTTGATCAAATTTCAACAACAGAAAAAGGAATAATTTCAGAAACACCCTGGATCGCTATTTTTCATAATAAATATAACTAACTTTTAATAAATTTATGAAAAACTGTTGTTAAAATGCTTGAATAGAACAAGTTGGCGCAAAGCGCGCCTCATTTCAAATACGTAAACATTGTCAGATTGAATTCAAGAAAAACAACACGATTTAAAATTCTATGTGGATAACACAGATATATATGATCCCGTGTCGACTAGGTATCGTTCTCCCGTGGTTCTGTAAGTTATACATAGGCGGTTATTTGTGTTTGCAACGCTGACGGCCGCCACAGTCGATGTGGTCTTCAGTTTTCCGACTGCTTCCAACAAAAAGGAGATTCGCATTTCTTTGTTTCGTCTCCGGATCGGTTTTCATGATAACATTCCCAATTTTGATCTCCCGGCTTCTTGCCAGGCTCAGTTTTTGAACAGGACCAAGATCTAAAGCAAAAATTGTTTGGAAGGAGGTCGACGACAATCAGTGTTGTTATGCTTCCGTATCCTTTCCATTTTATTGTTGGGGTCACCAAAATATGGGTTTTTAATATTTTATATTGAATTCCGTATTGACGTTTATATAGCATCGAGGTTGTCATCATAAATTCTCACCAGCCATTGCTGGTCCGCCTGATGCGCAGTTCAGATAAGAACTCGATGTCCCACGCTAGTTTGTTTATTGGGAAACACGTAATGGTTTCACGAAACGCGACAGACGAAATAAAATATACCAAGCTTATAATGCCAGACTAGGTCCTCAATGCCCGGAATTTAAAAAAAATGATCCTGAAAACTTGGTACTTATGTACAGATTGGGTAAAAAAATGCGTAACAGTATTTTAATTATCCCAATTTATTTATAGGCGGCGCAATATTTATTTTTCTTCCACACTTCTTATAATTAGTCGTCATTTTCATCCATCGTTTCTTTGGCCTTCTCCTACTGTTACCCATCCAGCCATCTACATTCATACTCAAACCTATCCATACAAAATTTTCCTCATTTCTCCGCATCAGTCACCTGACCATGTCAATTGATTTCCACACAAAGGTGCGACCTTTAGACTTCCCTCTTATGTACTCATTTCTTACTGTATCCATTCGCGTAACACCACACATTCCTTTTAGCATTCTCATCTCGGTTGCATGCATGCATTTCATTTAGTCTTTTTGCGGCCCAACATTCTGATCCTGACAAGACAGCAGGTCTTACCATTCTTTTATAAATCTCCTTGAAGGGTAATGCGAGAGTCGCACATTTTTACCGAGACCTGCCGCCAGTTCATCCACCAGTGAACATTAAAAAAAATCTTTACTTATTATATAACAACCGACTTACAAAAAAAAACATTACAAAGTGAAAATTAACTTTAATTTTGGAAGTCGGTGGCAAAAAACGACAGTAAAAAGATTTTACTAGAAATCATAGTGTTTTAGGACTACTGGACATGACACAAAAGTAAGATAAGCATCTTTCATAATTCTTCGGCTGTAATCTACCAAGCGGGCCGGCCCAGTGCGGGTTGGTGGATCTATGTCATGTCTTCGTATTTATGATTCTAGGGGCATACCGGTTTCTTTGCGATGTTTTCCTTCGCTGTTTTGAGAGTAGTGCGCGATAGTTAAGCACGCATGCTGCGTGGATTACCACTGGGCCGGAGACGGGGCCGTTACCACTGGTCCACCACTGCTCTCAGCTCTCATAATTAGTTAGTGTCCAAAAAGTATTCTATACTTTTTAAACGAATGACACAGGGTATTTTTTTTTGTTGATGGGATGGTTGGGATCTTGCGTATTATAACATCATCACAAGGTTGCCTTGAAGAGATCGCAGAAAGCGATAATGCCGCCAATTGTATATTTTGTAGTATTTGTTATGTATTTGTGGCGGGGTAGATGCCGCCACATCGCTGGTGATGACCAGGTATGCGCTTGCGCTGCATGCGCAGGTCAGGACAACCGTTCAAGCCGTGGTTGCTGGCTGGCTGCTGGTGTCGAGCAGGAGAGGTATTTAGCGCTCTGCTTGTGGACCGGCCGGACAGACAGATCGGAACCAGTTTCAACTAGAAAAGGTTCCTAGGTCTCTAGAATGTAGATCTGTGACGACTAAACGGCTGGAAATACTGTGTGATTTTGTGGTGTACAATATGGTATATGTAATTAGTCATAACATCATGCCTGTACTCGCTGGACGGCAGGCGGCATGCATGCATCAGTCATCATGTAGCTCAACCCTATTCTAGGTACCTAAGCTTTTAAGGTGCCGATGCCGTCTCGCGTAATATTACCATAAGGCGAGCATTATCCTAAACTTTCCCTAATGTAGAGGGTTCATGAGGATTTGCAACACAAAAAATATACATAATATGAAAACTAAGCAATACTTACATAAGAATGTCTGGCCCCATTTTCAAATATACTGGGTATGTATGCGTTTGATCGCCGATCCATTTTTTAAATTAATTATCACAAACAATGGAGTTTATATTTTTATGAAAATCACTTTTGTCCATGACTGACATTGTTTTTATCAAAAAGAGCAACTAAACAACAAGAAAACTAACTTCTAAAAAAAAGTAAAGTATATTTTAAAAGTGAATGATAATACTATTTTAAATGAAGCAACACAAACCAAACGACAATCACAGTATGAATCACATTTTCCCACAAAACTCTAAATCACTGATAAAAAAAGCACCACTTTTAAAATGTTATTTAGTTTCATAACTGATATGAAATAAATTAGGTCTATCCATACATCAATTCAAGAGGTTTGAAATCTGTTAACACGACACGAATGAAAGAGAGATTATCTATGAATCAAACTAAATCTATGGTTTAATTGAACCAAAACATTTCAAAGCGCGCGGGTTGCATTCAAACAAAAAAAAAAATAGAAATCGTAAGACGTAATCGCTTGCCTTAAGAGCAGACTAACAACTGACTATTTTGTTGTATATCTAGATTTCTGTTAACCTATTGTCAATTTGTTTTTATTAACATAAAATTAGCACAATGTAAAAAGTTTAAGAAATACAAATTGATAGGTGTCGTGGGAAACCCCGGTTACACTGAAGTTCCTTTCGTGATATATTATGTTTTAAATAACAGGCACTATGTAAGAAATTAACAATGTTTGAGAGTGAGTAGATAAAAAAAAGGGAGGTGACGGTCGAAATCTATACACTGACAAGAGTATTACGGTGTCATATCCTATATCGCAAAACCAATTTTCAAGTAACTTTTTTAGCGGTAAAACCGTTCTTGGATTTGGATGCACCGTTCACCTGTGTGGTCAGTGGGTGGGGTTTTAACTAACGAACTCGCTCCTAGTGACATTCAAAATTTTATTATCCATGAATTTAATAATACTTCTAGTTTTGTTTTTTATAATTTCATTATGTGTATTAACTTGTCTGTAAATATGACTACAATAAAATTTAAAAGGGCGCTAAACAAAATTTTTATTAATATATAAATACGATACGATTGACCATTTTCTTGATGATTCTCTAGCTGATTGACTTTCTATTGATCCTGGTTCACTTACTTTAAATTTACGTTTGACATTATGTAATCAAATTTTTTTTTATTGCTTACCACGCTGACATGTTCACTATTTTTAATTTGGTTATTCCAATTCTCTGCCACTTATTTTATATATATTTTTTATATTTGAAATTGTAAACCTTTGCATGCCCATGTGACGGTATAATATAACTATATTATAAATACAACTATGTAATATACCTATGTTTGCAAAGCAATAAATGATTTGATTTGATGAAGTACTAACTTCCCTAATTCTGATGCTAACCAACGTGTGTGCTAACCACAGTGGTTCAATTTTGAAGGGTATGGGTGTGAGATTGATACATTGTTGATATATTGATTGATATATTAACATTGCGAATACATTGACATTGTAATTGACAACAGCCGCACGGGTTGATCGAAGGTGAAGCTACGCCTTGCCGCGGTTGAATCGTGGATGGGTGACATACCTAAGGCGCGGCCAACTTGTTCCGCGCGCTCTATAGCCGAAAGCCCATTCTGACAAGGCTCCCGCAAACAGCACCGCTCGTCGCGGGACTTGCGGTGTCTTTGTGTCGCGCTGTGGCGTGGCTCCCTTGTGAACGAGACTTCAGTCTTACCAAGGGGTATCGTGTTAATCAGTAACTAGGTTGTGGATGTCAGATAGGCTGTCGCTCCACGTAAAATACCACATAAAACATTCGTGGGACTTTTTAATTATACTAACTAATAATACTAATTCTTTAAACTTTTATTGCCGCGGAAGGCTGATTTAACAAGGTTAAGCAAAAAAGTGACTGTAATTAAGTTTTTACGACTGACATTCCTGATGGTAATATCAGGGGCGTAGCTACCGCCGTATCTGCCGTATGTCTTATACGGGACACGAACGACATGAACGCCTGTCAGACCTGTCACTATTGTCCATAGAGGCAGAAACTTTAGAAATGATTTAATAAATCAGTTTGAAGAAAAATGGCAAGGAGAGTGTATATTTAATTTGAATTGTTTGTAAAAAAAAATTGCAAAGAGTGACAGATAGATAATTATGATGAATAAATATTTCTTTTAATTTTATGCAATTTTTTTTTTTCTTTTGTGTGAAATCTTTACCCTTCATAAGGGCCCCCAAACAAATTTTTATTCGTGGCCCCGCCAAGGCACGCTACGCCACTGGGTAATATACTTATAAAGCTCCTATTCAACTTCTTAATATAATTTTAATTTGCACTACCTGAAAAGGATGACATAAATATTGCTGTTTTTTTATTAGACTCATTTACTATAATTTATCAAACGAATCGTAATAATATAGAAGGAAATAATTATGTTATAATAATGTTTAATGCATGCCAATTTAGGATGAAACGGGCAGGCGAAAAGTCATAAGTGCTATCATAAAATAACATCAACATTGTACACTTAGTACGCAATAAACTTTTGACTTTGACTTCCACGCGTACGAAGTAGCAGGTAGCAGCTGACAATGTAGTCTCGTACACACTGGCGCGAGGCCACAGCGCGACACAAAGGCAACGCGTGTCGAAGCGAACTCAAAAAAAAATGAGCATCCTGCCTCGTAGGTATAGATTAGGTTTTCTTTCGACTTTAAAAGGCTACTAAAGTCCTGTACACTGGCGCGACACAAAGGCAACGTGTGTCGCGCGTCGGTGCCTTTGTGTCGCGCTGTGGCGTCGCGCCGTTTTGCGGGAGCCTTAAAGTTAAGCTTGAATATATAAACAAATAATTTAAATAACGCAGTACTATGTAATAAGAGTTGAAAAGATATTTGAGACAAACACTGAAATTGATTCCAATTGGCATTGAAAATTATGAGATCAACACATTCCTTGTATTATTAACGTTTGAAAGGAAACAAACTTATTTTATTATACATTAAGGTCTAGTTATCTTTTGTACGCCTGTGGCTAAGTACTAACAGCCACACGAGTGGATCGATCAGGTTATAGTCCGTGGATGGGTGAGCACCCATCACACACCGAGACCCCTCCGTGCCCCGGAAAGCAAGTTAAGCCGTTAGTCCCGGCTGTCATTTGTGGATCGTTGACAGTCATTGCTGGTCGTCAGAAGCCTGACAACCAGTTAGGTACAGGCCGCGAGGCCTAAGCTGAGCTATGCATTTGTGTGAGTGCACATAGCGAGGCGCTAGCGAGCATAGCTTTGCTTGGCAGTCGGCACGAGGCGCTGTGTGTCCCTCGCGCGATAAATTGGTGCGATTGGTAAACACTCACACAAATGCAAAGCTCAGCTTAGTCCTCGCGGACCTGCCAGACCGACACAATATTGGAGTTCACGTTTGCACGGGCGTAAAAGTATATGTTTTACGCCCGTGCCCATATTTTTTAATATTGCAGTACAGGTAGTTCGAGCACCCCTTAGTTTCAACCTGTAAGCCCATGATCGCACGGAAGTAAAAATATCACGGATTTTCAACTCTCGGTGTTTAGCCGAGCGTTGAGAATCAACAGAGCGTGCTTCCCATCCATCCCGTTCAAGATCTAATGCACGAAGAAATCCTGCCACGATATTTTTACGTCCGTGTGAACGAGGACTAATTGTGGTTATTTCACTATATATATACAAACTATAGTTTAATGGTATGATAACATAGATTTACTAAAGAACTTTATAGCTTAAAATATTTAATTAACTCTGTAATGTAACTCAAAAGGCCCTATGATCCGCTCGAGTCGAACCTACTGAAGTAGGCTCGCGAGTGGTTGCGCTCGCGCATTTTGGTACAAGACAAACTCAGCGAATTGTGCTAAACTATCATAATACCGTTTCATTTTATTTTATTAATTAATTGTACATAAGTTGTTATAAAATTTATGTACATTATGATGCGGAATAAATATGAACACATAGTAAATAGTACCCAGAATAAATAGTAAACTGTCTTATTTCTTGGGGAACACGTTTAAATTTTCTTAATGAAATTACAATACACAAGCTAACACAACAAATATATACATAATTAGTACAAGTGTATGATCAAAAAAGGGAAAAGAGCTCACAGGGCATCAAAAAATTTGTCCGCATCGCTGCACAGTATTTCGCCTAGAACATGCTAGGTGGACAAAATTCAAGTTTTCATTTCCAGGAAATCTTAATTGCATAACACAAACAACACCCCCAAACTCCAAATTCCGAGAAAAAGTTGTTTTTCAAATGCTTAACTGATGAGTCATAGAGTTCAGAAGTCAGGTAATGAGTTTAATGCAAGCGTTCCGGTCAATCAGTTGCAATTTAGCGACACTATTGTGCACTTCTCTTATTGGTTTATAGTGATATTGTGAAAGTTTTTTGTGATGGATAATAATACTGAGGGTATGTACTATTATTTAATATATTATTTTTATTAAAATGAATTTTTAGCATTTTTTTAACTTAATGCGTAAATTTTTGCGTAATTTTTTTCATTAACAAAACTTTGAACGTTCAGGCAATACATTGATTCGCCTCTATTCGGGCTAGTTTTTAGATATATTGTAGGTATAACTGTGTAGTTTGTAAAAATACACATATTGTTCAGCACACTTCAGTACAACATATTTTTTATATTTTTTTTCAGAACACGTTTACTCTATTTCAAGGGTTACATTTTTTGAAGAGTGGTTGAAACACACGAAGAATGATAAAAAATCGCTTATTTAAGACTATCTTTCTTCAAAACTTCACTTTGGTGACATTACTGAAAGCAGCCAAAGAGAAATAAAGTTGAAAATATCCAACTTTTCTACTAATCTTGAAGCCAAATGGTTGGCTTCCGGAAAATCGAAGGAGCGTTTTTTAATTAGAAATAAGACTTGGCTGGATGAAGGAGACATACAGTTTACTGTGAGTTCTTTAGCCCCACAACCTTCAACATCGAGTGAGGTTGTGACATCTGCAGGAAGACCTCGCAAAGATTTCGAGGAATCGTCGTTTAAGACGAAGAAATGTCGAGTCGTGGATCTCGTAGAATCTCGAAGTGCCAGTGAATTAGTGACTGCTGCCGAAATTGCTATGCGTTCAGCAGGGCAAAGAAAAGTTGCCCATGTGATTAGAGACATTAGTGAAAGGCCAGATAATATTATTAAGTCAAAAGAAAATACCAGTTCCGTTAATCCTAGGCAGTTAAGTAGTGACGAAGCCTTAGCATACTATATAGATTCGAGATAGAATATTAGTACACAGTACTGAGGTCATCAAAGCGGCATTGCTTCCAATTGGGCAACTTTCCGAAGAGGCTCAAGAAGCACGTAACAAAGATTGCCGCAGATTTAGGGAGTACAACACCCGCAAGTGCTCACGTGTTGCCACGAATAGAGACTTGCTGTCCATGTTAATAATAACATCTGACCCTTTGATCAATGGCCTTCGTGAGATTCCCCTAAAAAAGCCGGAAAAAATATGTGCAGAAGTATTAAAGTTAATCGTAAGCCCGACCATAGTAGCATCAAGACCGGAAACGTCATCATATTGTCGCACATTACCACAAAATGATGACGATTCACCAGAAGATTTTGATGATGATTCTGATGATTAGGTTTAGGTTAAGTTAGTTTGTACAGTAGGTATTTATTTATTTAATGCATTTTTGTTGTTTGTTTATTATTTTTAAGTATTTTTTTCTGTTTTTACATATTTTTTTTGTTTATTATTACAAAATCATACCAAAAACTATTAATAATGCCTCAACATGACTACATATATATAAAAGCATCGTTAAATATCATAAAATAATATTGCCCACCTAGCATGTTCTACGCGGTACACTGTGCGCTGTCAACGGGACAAGTGCCCAAAAAGCTGGCAGCATTGCCACGTTGGATGGCAATGCTGATTCTTTGGGCAAAAATACCCAGCCATCTGTTCACGAGAAGAATCGACCAACCGCTTGGCGATGTCCCGAAATAGCCGATGAGTAAGTACTCTTACCCCAAGGACTAGTGTTTCAACCCCAAACGGCTCAAACAAATAGCGGCCAATAAGATAAAAAAAAAAAAAAACTTTTTATTACTTGCGCCGTTTGAGGTTTTCTTCTCCTGCAGCAGCCGCCCCGGCACACAGTGGTCTGGGATTACAAGGTGGGGTCTTAAGAGATAATATTTTTTTTTGGTATCTAGCATACATTTAAAACGTTTTCATTCTTTGACTTTTTTTAATTTAACTAGTACTTTCGAAGATATAGCCATATCAAATTTGTCTGAAGAGTCATTTTATTTTAGTTAAGCAATTTATTCCAATTAAATTGAAATTGAAAATAATGTATACTAAACGGCCTGAAACACCTCAATACCAACTTAGTTATTAAAAAAAGAAAAACAATGTTCGACATTTTCCACCACCATAGGTATGACGTGATTTGTTTTGACACTTATTTCCGGAAATCAAGGGATAAGAGTGCGCGAGCGCAACAACAAGTTATGACGTGTCGTAACGTGATTGGTGCAACGATAGGGTACAGAATGTACGGTTGCATTCAAACGTACTTCAGTGTTCTATTAACTAGCGGTGGGTAATCTTTATTCCGGCAAGTGAATTGATTCACTTATTCCGACTCCGGGTCCGGTACCGGTTCACCTTATTTATTCCTTTGGCACCGGCACTCACTCGCTCATTTTGGTTCCCCGGTTTCGCAGAACATTTTTTTCATTTGGTTCACTGGATCATTTGGCACATTTTGAATTGAACAGTTGGTTAGTTAGAGCGATACGACGTGTTCCGAGTACTTCCGAGTGACTTGAGCGAGTGAACGAGAGTAAACAGTGAACGCGCGCTCCGGAATCATTTGGTACCGCGGTGCCGGTAAGGATTGTGAGGAATAAATAAGGTTTACGTATCCGCGTTCGGTACCGGATCCTTTGGATCAGTACCTCCGGAGTTACCCACCGCTACTATTAACCACCATAATAGACGCACTCATTACTTACTTATTTGTTATTTTGTATTTGTGAAAATGTTTGAAGATTTAGTGACAAACATTGATCTTTTCGTTATTTTAAAAACAGTGGCAGTATTAAAAATAATTACAGTTTGTGTAGTGAGATAACGTCTACATTTTTAGTCGAATTAAGTGATGAACACGAAAAGACCTTAAAGTTGTTTTGTGCAAAATTTTGTTATAATTTAAATAGAAGATGGGAAAACGCTCACACGTAAAGAAAATATATTCAGACCTAAAAATAGTGAATGGTTACAAGAAAAAATAATATGGCCAGACTTTATTATGTGTTTAATAGGCAGTAATGAAGATCAACCAGCACCGAGTACATCAACTCAGTATGTATCACCAGTAAAAGTAAAAAAAAAAAAAAACAAAACCCTACAAAACCTTTTTGTGAATTAGCGCCTAAACAGAAAAAAAAGACGTGCAGAAAACTTTAATTTTTCTTCGGACTAAATAAAATATGCATATTTTGAGCAGTTGAAAGCGGATGGGAATGAGGAGGTTGCTAAAATAGTAGAACATTTACTTAAGAATCCCCAAAATGTAAAAAAAGTTACAAGTGTACGTACATCTGTTAAAGAAACAAAACTGTGTTTTCTCCGGATGAGGCTGAAAAAAATTATGGCGATTACGAAAATTTTGCATTCGTTAATGTGGATACCCTTGACAGTGATTAACACTCCAGTAGTCGCGCGTTCTACCATTATACAACGCGTGTACATTTTGTTGAATTTTGTCGCAAGTTGAAGGCCACTCACGCACACCTTCTCAGTATTCCTCTATAACTAGGCAATAAACAATTGTAGTGTCCCTGCAGCGACGGACGCGGCCGCATGTCTGTGAAACTTGGCGCCAAAAGGGAATTTCTACGATTGTAGAGCGCGCGACCACTCGCGTGACATTTTGCTCGTAAGTTGCCGTTCATGTTTTTTGTTGTAATAATGTTTATTACTTTTTTATTTATTGTTATGTTTATTTATTTTTATTTTTATGACATGTACAACTTATTGTAAGGTTAGTAGTAACAAGAGAGGCCCTATTTTTTCAGAGAAATGGCTTCCCGGAGTGAAGAAGAGAGAATTAGTAGATGGCTAGAGGGAGAAGACACTGATCCTAGTGATATAGCAGAGAGTGACCCTGAAGATCGATTATTCGATGGAAATATCGATTTGACAACAGGAGAGAAACGTAAGCCAGAGATAATAACATTTTATAATAATACAAAATATGGCTTGGATATTGTGGAAAAAATGTGCGGTTCTTACGACGTTTCCAGAAACTCTAGACGTTGGCCGCTCACTGTATTCTTTGATATGATGAATATAAGTGCCATAAACGGATATGTTGTGTATACAATAAACAAGGGCTACAGTAACAAGCCACGAAAAATATTTGTACGAAATTGGTTTTTACCTTGTCGCTCCGTGCATAAAGCGCAGAATAACTGTCGAAAGCATTCCAAAATCCCTGAAAATAAAAGGAAAACTTCTTTTGGGTCTAAATGATCCCTTTAAGTGGAACCCGGGCCCAGCACAACCCTCAAACACCGGACGTGTTGGTAAATGTTCTTTCTATGGCAGAGCGCGCAACAAGTACACCAGGAAGCTTTGTTATATATGTAACAAGTGGATTTGTCCCGACCATCAGGTTCTTCTTTGTCCCGACTGTGCCAAAAACTAAGAAATGGAGGTGGAAGACATGACTGATTGAGAAATATGTCTCATATTTTATATATTTATAATGTTATGAGTAAAAATTTTGCGTTTTTTTAGTTATTTTCAAAAAGGCTGTTTTTTGGTTCCTATTATGTTTAAATATGATTATGTTTTGTTTCTTTTAGCTTTATAATAATAAAGTTTATCTCAATATTATACAAATACTTTTTATTTATGAAACTTTACTTTAAAACTCCATCATTAAATATGTTCTACAAATGTAGAGCGCGCGACTACTAACGTCCCAAATAGAGGCGCGCCTACTGGAGTGTTAAATTAAAACAGTGCAGTGGCTAGTAGTGATTGTGATTTTTACTTATTTTATTTGTCCTTAGTGGATTAGGCCTAAAGGGGAGACCACTACATAAATAAAAAATGCGCCTAGTTCTTAACTTCTACGGTGGTGTGGAATAGAGAACAAAATATGAAATTGCGACCAAATCGCAGAAAATCGCAACCCGAGAATAGGCGCTAAAATTGGACAAATATACGTACTATGCATACGTAGAGTCAATTCTTTGAGAAAATTTCGAGATTTTGACTTTTTTTGTTTTGCTTCATACAAAAATTACTTTGGATATTAATAACTCCGAAAATACTAAGTTATCTGAACGACCCTCGTAGAAATAATTACTTATAATCGATAGATAAATCCAACACAATATTTAAAATTACAGAAAAAAAAACTTTTTTTTGTGTGATAAGTCCTTTACCGGCCCGTTTCAGCCCACTGCACAGTGGTTCCGCTATAGGTCGTAAATACATAAAACTCATATTCGAATTTCCAGACACAAGTTACATATTTCGATAGATCATTAAACGAGCTATCCGGTGATATAAAAATGTCACCTATTTGTTTTAATTATCTCCGCATCCCGGCGCGCGTTAAGCTGGGCGTTTAAAAGCTGTACCTACATTCGCCCAATTCTGACGTACGCCGCTGCCGCTTGGTTCGCCCTCACGAGCGACACGAACCGCAAGCAGCTCCGCACGCAGCAGAACCAGGCGTTGCGGACAATAGTACACATCCGCCACTATACAGGCACCTCAACTCACACGCGGAGGCGCGGTGCGGACCGCGATCCGCGTAGACACTGGGCGGTGTGACACACTACAATACCGCTCACACACTCATAACGACGGTCCCTTAGCCCGGACAGTGAACGGCTAGCAGGTGCATTCAAAATCCTAGAATAAATTTAAAATCATGCTAAAAGAATGAAAGCTTTTCAGTGTTTTAGCATGTTATTCCAAATTTTCACAGACTAGTACGTACCCGTTTATCCTAAAGCATGTAAATTCTAACTTGGATAAACCGTTTAGACCTAGGCTAAATTAGTTTATCCTATCGGTAACAGGATGAACGAGTTTGGCCTAGGCTATACTGGTTTATCCTATCGCGTTTAGGAAAAATTGGTTTGGCCTAGGCGAAACTAGTTCGTCCTAAAATCGGGTTTGGCTGGTAACATATATCTTATGGCTTTTCGACGCCAAGAATTCCTTTACTTCGTTGCCCAGTTGTCACCTACTCGTATTTAGGTCATTAACTCTGAACTGATTAACGATTGACAAAAGTCGTGTTTGTAGCAAAGGTTCTTCTTGAAAAGCTCTTTCCATTGATATATCTCTTCGGGCTATAGGGCTTCAGGGCAGAAACTCATTGCTTGGTGCCCACTCTCCTTTACTTTCAAAATTAACGTTTCAAACGCTATGTGGCGGCCAGCGCTCTTCTAGGAAAACGTAGCCTTAGAATGGCAATTGAATGTCAGGTTCACGAATTCAAAGAAAAAAAACATTACTGAAATGAAAAAATGGTTATTATTCTCTTTCGATTTTACATATTTATCAAGTCCATCCTGAGGAACAACTCACACTAGGGTGTGAGTTGTTGTTCAACCATGAACATACAACACCAATTACTGCGTCAGCATCAAGAGCGACATACATTCGTACCACGTGCCGGCAACACCGGCACACAGTCAGCGCTAAGAAGTGACCTACTGAGATCTCGCTTCATCGGCTCAATACACACACAACACACATGGATATACGTATCTATGTGTATTAACCAACAAATTTGTATATAATTAAGTTAATTATCATAATAAATTAGTCATCAAGCTGGAGTCGAGTTTGATTCACCTTCCGGAACTCCCCTCACTGTGGCCAAGACACCTTTAGCCATCATCGATCCTATGAGTCTGTGGGATCGGCAGTGAGATAACCATTTCCTGTGTACATTGCACGACGTACACAAACCCCTATTCCTACCCAACTTCCGTCTGTTACCGTAGGTCTCATTGTAACAGATTTCCCTCAAGTGAAACCAACGTAACCTGCGTTTGGTATGGTTTGTATGGTAGGTAGGGCATTAGGAGAATTAGGGTGCTAGCTTATTGCTAGAGTGCTAGGTTGTAGTCAGTAGGGTCGTAGGTAAATCCATAGGTACCAGGCTCAATTGATTAGACATAGCCAACTGTACGCATTTGGAATAACGGCCGTACTAAGCTGTGACTACTGGTGCGTACAGTTGTATTTAACCATCTCGACTTTACGCATCGACCACGTTCGGCACTCGAATTGGCCCTTCACCAATCTGAAGTTGCGCTCCGAACGTGGTCGAAACGTTAAGTCGAGATGGTTAAAAGAAACTACCACTAGGGCCTCTGACCCATGAGTGTAAGAAATTAATGGCCGTTTTTACTAAAACTTTGTCACACCGCAAAGTAACCGAACATAATTTCAGGCCTGTTTTCCCGTCAGGGCTAGCAGAGGTACACCTACGGGGCGAGCCTATTGCGCCAAAGCACAAATCCAGACTCCGGTCTGCTACTGAGAAAATCCTGATGGAAAAAAAAACCAACAACACTTTGCCCGACCCGAGAATCGAAACAGCAACATTGTCAGGAGTAGCGCTTGCGACCAACTAGGCAGGCAGACCGAATAAAAATGCACTTTCGTCGCTGAACCGAACGTTGAAAGTTCAACAGTCCTGAAGGTTTATGTATATAATACACTAGGACACGGTAAGAAGCAAATTTTACAATAACGCATCGCGGCAACAAATAAGGTTCAAAACAGCGATGCATTTGATGATGGTTGAATTGAAAGACCACCAAAATAAAAGTAGCTTTGTAGTTTTAATTAAATAAATAATAAATTATCGGTTCAGTGAAGTAATTCTTAGATATTTCTTTAATTGATTGAATTGTTTATTATATTATCTTTACATTAAATATTATAGGTTACGAAACAAGAAAACGGAAACAAGAAATTTCAAGCTGACGAAGTCGCGGGCAGAAACTAGTTTAATATAACTGGGGATAGGGGTTATGTTACACGTCTGCTTTCCTCTTCGGGGAATAATGTGTAGTCGTGACGTGTTTGGAAACGCCCCAGGAGGAAAGGGAGGATGCTCCGACCCGACGGGTGTCCTGTCTGGTTGGCAATTGCCCGACGATTGATGTAGAGACGTTGTTATACTTGCGCGGTAAACTTTGCTTGCACGATGCAGGCTCTTGCGTGACGTCAGTGTGATGCACAGGTCGCATGTGGCTGTGTAGATGCCGCCACAACTTTATTGGCGATGTTCTTCAGAAAGTTCAAGAGCGTAGTACTCGCAACAGGCGTGCGCATGTATGTCCGGATGTATATAAACGTAAACGAGGCAAAAGTTGTATTTAAGAATCGTAGCAGGTGGCTGTAGTTTCGGAGGAAGGCGTGAGCTTATGTATCATGTCCACTACAGTTCGTCGAAGGCACGTGAACTCGCGACCTCTACATTAGCAGTCAGCTATTAACTGTGCGTCTATTGTGTCCAAGTGATTCTTAATTGGCAATCAATCGCGAGTGTCTGACACTACATGGTAACTATAGATCGTGACTCGTAAGTGCCAGCGCAAATTGCGTTTTGTCCCTGCGTCTAGTCGCTGCGACTAGTCACAGAGCTGTCGTTGTCATAAATATTAAGATTCGCAAAAAAAAATACACGTGCAAGGTGCGTTCGCATTGGCCTCAGCGCTCACATCAAAACTGACGCTGACGTGTCGCAGGCGACTGTCGTCGTGTGTGCGCGTGCACCGAGCGTCTAGTCGTTGCAGCTCTGTAACTCGACGCCAACAAAATGTGTGAAATTGTTGGCCGCAAAATGTCGTTGCGTCGAGCTGTCGCAGTCGCATACTAATTAATACACAATATGTAAAGGAGAATGTCAGTTTTACTATGGCTGCTGGTCCAAGTGTGTTGCAGATGTGTTTTGTACCTTAAACGAAAGGTTTCAACCGGTGCAACATATTTTATTACGGCAGCCAAAAAAAACCCAGTAGAACTGATATTTTTGGACTTATGTGTCCCATGTCTATTAGTCGTTCTTAATAGTCACCCTCTTTATAAAGCCATTTCATCTTTCACACAGACCATCCATAGTTTCTTTTGACTTCCCCTACCCAAGGTCTAGCCATCCACATTTATACATTTTCCCACACTCGTCCGTATACAAACGATTTCCACAAAACTTTACAGTTCTGTGCCATAATAAAACTTCAGTTTTCTGATTCGTTTTTAAAACAAATGAAGTCTTTAAAATACAGTAGGTATGTATTTTTAGACTCCTACAACTTCTTGCCATAGAACAGGCGTGTTGTTATTACTTGTTATTCAGCCTAATTGAAGAGGTTAACAGTGATATTAACTATCTGTGTCATATTGCGCGTACTTCTCTCTATTCTCTCTATTTAGAGGTGCCCCTAACTGGTCTACAAATTTGAATGTTTTAAATTTGTAAAATGTCTTTGACATATCTCGTGACCCTAGGGTCCCGGACCTTTCGACGGTGTACGAGGGGCCGAAGTCAACTCCCAGAGGGGGTTAAGACCATTTTTTGTGTTGATTAACAAAGTCATAAATTAAGATTTCGTTGCTGTTAAATTTCTCTCTATAAGTTCAAATTATCATAATTATAGAATTTATTATATTTATTTCGTCATGATATCATGAAATTTGTTGGCCACAAATGTCATGATATCATGACGAAATAGTAGTAATTCCAACTGAGAGAGTTGTAATGATGATTCTAATGGTTATAATCAGTGACGTATTATAAATGGATGCGTCCATACACGAACATTAGTGCAATCAAAAACAGCGTAAGCCATGAATTTAGCTACGTACTAGTACACACAATCATACAAACCGAGAAATAAAGTTATGTAATGTTACTAGCTGCTGCATTTATTGGCGCAATCAAATCAAAATAATTAGTACATAGATGTTTTCTTTTTTTAATAGTGCTCCATGTTCTACCGTCATGGACTTGCAAATTGTGTTTAATGTATACACATTTAAAAGACATTGTAATTTTAAATAACAAAAATTATAATAATACAAAAAACTGGAAAAAAAACAAAGTTATGTCAATTCGTTTCAATTAAAGTAAAAATGTCAATAATACAAAAATGTCAAATCGTTTGTATTACAGTATAAATGTCTTAATATTACAGAAATGTCAGAATGTTAATAAGGTTGCAGTAACAAAATAAAATAAAATGTCAAATGGAATAATAGCATGTCAATCAGTTAGTGATTCATCATTATATAAATGCGGGGGCAATACCAAAAAAACTTTTTTGCATTAATGCGGTTTTACATTTACTTGGCACAATTGATTTAAATATTGAGTCCGTATAGGATTCTTCCTGACTGCTAACATTTTTTTAAATAGATTGGATTCTTTTTCACAAATAAAGCCGTTTCCAATATATATAACGACGGAAATGTTAATATGTTCAAAGATTTGAAATAAGGAACACAGCTATCTGTTGTCTTTAGACCGCACATTGACCGTATGCATCGCTTTTGCATCCTAAACACAAGCTCCTTATCAGTAGACTGCCCCCAAAAAATAACATCATACCGCAAAACAGAGGCAACTAGTCCATGGTATGCCGTTACAAGAGCCTGACTGTTATCTCTCTTAGAAAGTTGAAAGAGAGCATATGCCGATTTAACTATTTTCTTACACAGTTCTTCAACATGAGGTTTCCATGTGAGTTTGTTGCCAATATCACAATCTCAATATCACAGCCTTGGTAGGTAATACTAACTTTTGGGTTTTCGCATCGTTGATGAAAGTGAAGTTTTGTCTTACCTAGGTTTATTACTAAATAATGTCACGTACATTTTAAATTATAAATACAATTTATAATGTCACGTTAGCAATTGTTGATGTCAAGTTCGTAATTATTTTTATTTGTACACTTTATTACAGCTGTACTGACATCTGCAAAGAGAACCAGTTTCAAATCAGCAGTAAGACAGTTTCAAGTCAGGCAATTGCCTTGCTTTTATCTTGCCAATACCGAGCGTAGATAACGCATCTGAGGGCGTGCCCACATCTGGCGAATGCGCCGCTCGCGCGCTGCATGAGTACAGTTATTGCAATTGTTTAGTGCGCCTCTTTACCGCAACTCACGCAGCACGCACTTAGGATTGCACAGTGAGCGCAAGCGTTTCAGTTTCGTTCGCTTTCATACTGTATACGGAAGTACGTGCAGCACGAGAGGCGCACGCGGGCGGCTCTTGCGCCGTTCGCGCACGGCGCGTAGCTTGGGCGCGACCGTCGCACGCGCACATGCGGGTTGCTGGCGAACTTGAAATGCACGCGTGCAGCGCATGAGCAGCTCGCGAGCAGCGCATTCGCCAGTTGTGGGCACACCCTAACGCATCATTGGTTATAATTCTGTAAATACATAGGTAATTTTTGTTGCGGACACGAATCATATCCTTGATCAAAATACAACCTGTCATTATCCTGTAAGTTGCAAAAAACGTATGAAAATTATGATTTCGCGGACTACCCATGTAATAGAGGGCGAACGGTGTGTCATTAACTGAGCACAGTTCGGACACGGGCTGCTACTAAGAAATTCCTAATGGAAAAACGCAACAGCACTTTGTTTGAATTTGTTATTTTATAGCGAGTTTTGTTTCTTTTTTGAGCGCTTTTTGCTAAGATCCAATGCGTAGTTCAGCGCTTACCAGCCTGACGTGGATATGTCTCTATTAATATTGTTACCGAAGCATAGACAATTTTTTTTGTAAAGCCACAGATATTATAATACTATTACTAGTATTTACATCAAAATTACTATATGCTTCTCTTCGTTAATTTTAAAAGTCTTGTCACTAAAACAGACAAATTTTTATGTACAGGCGCCACTTTTCATCAAAATTACTCTGTGCTTCGGAAACTTCGATAATGTTAAACGTCTTGTCACCGAAACAGATTTTTTTTATGTACAGGCGCCAGTTTACATCAAAATTACTCTGTGTTAAACGTCTTGTCATCGAAACAGACTAATATTTATTTACAGGGTCCACTTTACATCGAAATTACTCTGTGCTTCGGAAACTTCGTTAATGTTAAACGTCTTGTCATCGAAACAGATTTTTTTTATGTACAGGCGCCAGTTTACATCAAAATTACTCTGTGTTAAACGTCTTGCATCGAAACAGACTAATATTTATGTACAGGGTCCACTTTACATCGAAATTACTCTGTGCTTCCGAAACTTCGTTAATGTTAAACGTCTTGTCATCGAAACAGATTTTTTTATGTACAGGCGCCAGTTTACATCAAAATTACTCTGTGTTAAACGTCTTGTCATCGAAACAGACTAATATTTATGTACAGGGTCCACTTTACATCGAAATTACTCTGTGCTTCGGAAACTTCGTTAATGTTAAACGTCTTGTCATCGAAACAGATTTTTTTTATGTACAGGCGCCAGTTTACATCAAAATTACTCTGTGTTAAACGTCTTGCATCGAAACAGACTAATATTTATGTACAGGGTCCACTTTACATCGAAATTACTCTGTGCTTCGGAAACTTCGTTAATGTTAAACGTCTTGTCATCGAAACAGACTAGTTTTTATGTACAGGCGCCACTTTACATCAAAATTACTCTGTGCTTCGGAAACTTCGTTAATGTTAAACGTCTTGTAATCGAAACAGACTAACTTTTATGTGCAGGCGCCACTTTACATCAAAATTACTCTGTGCTTCGGAAATTTCGTTAATGTTAAACGTCTTGTCACTGAAACAGACTGGTTTTTATGTACAGGCACCACTTTACATCAAAATTACTCTGTGCTTCGGAAACTTCGTTAATGTTAAACGTCTTGTCACTGAAACAGACTGGTTTTTATGTACAGGCACCACTTTACATCAAAATTACTCTGTGCTTCGGAAACATCGTTAATTTTAAACTTCGGTGACGGTTGTAATAATACAAAGAAACTACATAACTACTGTAATAGTACTAATTAAAGTATTAACCGCAATTGGCTGCTACACACTCTTTTGGCATACAAATGACTCCCTACGCTTGACAATTCGATCGCCATTAAGGTGGACGAGCACCTAGACGAGCCGCAGTCATCATTATACTTCAGCATTTTGCACGACGTTGCCTACTATTTCATAAAATGATTTACAAAATGTGATGTCTGCGGCGCGTACGGCTCTTGCGGCGCGTCTAGGTGCGCGTCCACCATTACAAAGCAATGTTGAGTCTTACTCACTGAAGTGATGTTTATTTCTGTAAGTAGATCTTTTATGACACTTGCACACGTACATTTATGGTCAATATTTTATAGTTGATATGTATGACATCTATCAATCGAGCCCTGAATCACAAGCCTTGTACAAAAACTGAGGATCGCCTCTAATTTGTGATTGATCAAACGGTAAAATAAAGGGTATAATTCAGTTGATATTTCTTATTGGCTCCTGCCTTCGACTTAGTGAAAACCAACTGTATATATAACATATCATATGGCATTCGTCTATATTATAGTTTTCTATCAGTGAAAGATATTTTGTAATCGGGTTAGTACTCCCATGCGGTGTGTTTAAAAACGTGTGGTCAAAAAGCCGCCTATCCAGCCGTCCCATATTCGTTTGGGACGAGTAGGCATTGAAGTTTTGTATGGGACAGTTGGTATTTTTTCTCGATTACGATGTTGTTCTAATGGAGAAAGTTTTATCCAGTTTGGTGGTCTGTACAACACCCTTAAATTGGACCACACATTTCACAATCAGTGGCAAAAGTACCAAGTCTTAAGTTTCGAAGTGTTTTGAGTCCGCATCAAAACCCACGCCAGATGGAATGCGTGCAATAAAGGATGGCACCGAGTAACAATTTTATTGTTGAAGCACTTCAAGCCACTTGCTACTTTAGCGAATTAGCATTATAGGTACGGTACGAACACTAATACAGAGGCAATGTAGAATTCGGCACATGATTCTAGTCCCCTAGCGTAGGTGGAAATTTTTCGTCGGTTACCAACGCAAAAACTTTCAAACCCCTGCGTTTGAAAGTTTTCGTAGGTTAAAAAAAAAAATTTGCTCTTTTCTATGAATGAACGGTTTTTTTTTGTTAACCGACGATAAATGTCTACCTACGATGGGGGGTCTATGTACATAGGGGAATAGGTACATTCAGTAGCCAACTTCAAAAGCGATTTTCTCGTGCCATTACGATTACATACATACATAAACTCACGCCTTCTTCTTCCTATGGGGATAGGCAGAAATCACAGAACGCCACCTGCTACGATCCTCACATACTCCTTTTGCCTCGTTTACGTTCATACATCTGTGGACCTAGTGTGAGTTTATTTTAACGATCTCGACTTTACGCATCGACCGCGTTCGGCGCTCCAATTGACCCTTGACCAAGCTCAAGTTGCGCTCTGACTGCCATGGACCAATCGGAGAGCCGAACGCGGTCGATGCGTAAAGTCGAAATTGTTACTATGGATTCAAGACATGATTCTGAACACACGCGTTGAAATTTTCGACCGCGTAGGTAGGTATTGCACTCTTCTATGAAACAGCAGATTGTTTTTGATAACCGACGACATATTTCTACGCTAGGGAGTCTAGAATCATGTGCTGAATTTATGGTTACAGTTTGTCCCTGCCACCGTATAACTATTATTTAACATCTGCAATGTGCAGGAGAAACCAATGGAGCGATTATTTTTAATAACACTTTGGCAGACAACAAAAAAATACAGAATAGGTAGGTATTGCATTTGCCTCCTTTGCTTTTAAATTAACTGCAAACGAATAGCAAGAGCTTGATAAGGTTAGAAGGCTACAGAATGAGCTAGTCGCCTTCATAACTTTTCCGACTGCGTCATCGCCAAAATTTGAATGAAATTAGCAGTTCGAAAAGGTGAATTGGGCCCGCTATTTAGGTAAAGATTTTTTTGAAAATTTGTTCAGCATTATCGCTTCTTAACTATCTGCGTATCTTCGCGACGAGTGTTGTTTTATATTATATTATTATATATATATATATTTATATTTTATATATAATATTTTATATATTCAGATATAGAGTCTGTTTTAGCTAGTCGCCAGGATCTAATGCAATATGTACTTACAGCACGACATCATTCGACTCAAGAATTTGTCGATCTGACCTAGGTAGGTATGTTTCCATTGTTGGGGCTCAGGTCTCTCTGTGAGAGTGAATAGACCGTTATCCATCACCACGCGGGCACTGTGCAGCTTGTTGGATGTTACGTGTCCTCGATATTTCTTTAGAAATAGGACATGCCAGATTCCTCAGGTTTGTTCACCGTTTACTGAACTAGCACTTATTATAGTGCGCGCCTGTGGGGCGATGATGTGCCAACAGGTTGACGAAGAACAGCTTTGGAAATGAATAAGTGGAGAGAAATAGATGAGGCCTATATCGCAAGACAGAGAGACAAGGAAGCTGATAGATACTTACTAATATAGAACAACAAACAACTAGAAGACATAATCAAAATCAAAAATCAAACTAGGCTGAGAACCAGCACATTTTGAACGTCAAAATTACACAAGACACTCCCCAGAAACGCCCGCCCTTCACCACTTCCTAGTCTTTATCTGGGAAGAAGTGACGCAACAATCAAAGGACAGGGTCGCAGGTTTTTCGAAAGAGGTTCCGTGGCCCCTGGCACAGTTTCAGTTGCCTGTGCCAGGGGCCACAGAACACGGGTGGGTTTTATTCAGTAAAAGTCTGACACGCCCTCCCGCTCCGCCCAGAGCGGGAGAAGTCATTTGATGATTTCCCAACCAAAAAGAAATTCTTAATTTGATTAAATATTACACGTTTATAGAACTTGGTCTGACATCGCCAACCCATCTTGAGTAAGCGAGGTGATAAATGTTAATGCCTTCTCTGTATGAGCAGATGCTTTTGCCCTGTAGTGGGGCAATAATAAGCTGGTTTTATAACTCATGAGGCTATTTTAATGTAGTGGGTTAATTTAAAACGCCTACTAAATAAAAGGTCGAATAATCAATCAATGCTGCGCTTGCTTTCAAACGATGTGTTTTGCTTTTGCAGCAGTCTAGTAGCCAAATCCTTAGGACCAACCGTTTCCACGTCTTTGTAACCCTAACTAACAGACATACGTGTCAATTGAAGCACTTTGGCTCGCGAAAATTCGCTCCAATTGGTGCAGTGGTTGAAAAATTCCCGCACGACAATTTTATCTATGACGAATGGCCGAGTCCTAACCAAGAAGCGCGAACACGCTACTGTCGCGTTCATTTTGTTCGGTCAACCTGAACGCGTCGTGGTGTAGACTGGGCGCCTTTAGTTTCCAAACCAATAAGTGACATTTTAAGGCAACGAGTGTGTTCGCGCCACGCACCGCTTTGGTTAGGCTACGGGGTATAGGTAGTATTTTCAAGTGTTTTTTAATGCACGTGTCGAGTTTTCAGTACGAGGCTAAATAATAAAAGCCACCCGGGTTGATTTACGTACGTTTGTTGAGGTCGGTCCGTGGATGAGTGACCGAGATCCTGCCGTGCCTCGGAAAGCACGTTAAGCCGTTGATCCCGGCTGTCATTCGTGATCTTTGACAAATTGTTACGGGTCGTCAGAAGCCCGAATGTCTATCAAACAGGAATAAAAAGGGGTATCGTGTTACCCAGTAACTGGGTTGTGGAGGTCAAATAGGCAGTCGCTCCAGCCCGAAAATTTTAGGAAAAATGTTGAGGTTCCAGCACAAAAGCATGTGTCACGAAATGTCGTACGTGCGTACTCGCAGTAGCCGTTATAACAACTTTCAGATTAAGGTTACATACAATATTTGTAATCAGAGATAATTACATTCAAAAACAGTTTAACACCTAGATAAAATAACTGATAGTTATCTCCAAGATAACCGTTATATTTTAAATATTTTCCAATCATTGTTACATAGTTAGATTGTGAATTAACTGTTCTCGAAGATTAACATTGGTTATCATATCAGTGATAGATTGAGGAATCAATGTTGAGTTATTTTTTCCTACGTGTGGTTTTGTAGTTTAAAAATGTTAACCTAGCCTTTTAAAAAAAAATTGGTTCGGCAGGATTTACATGAAACGACTGCCTAAGTATCTGACCACCATAAACCTACTGGGCAATACCCTTTGGAAAGACTAGCTGTCAGACATTCGGGCTTCTAACTGTCCATATCGACTGGCCAAGATCTACGAACGACAGCCGGAACCAAGGGCTTAATGTCCTTTCCGGGGCAAGGCACGTCAGCAAAACTAACCAATATCGAAAAAACTGAAGAATACTAAGGTGCCGAATAAGTAATAGTCACACGCGCTTACGAAGACGTGCTTACGGCACTGAGAGGGCGACTCAGCGGTGCGGTAGGCGGTTGGGGGAGGGGACGCGAATTCAACGGACCGGCAAACAGATCTCTAGTCGTTTAGTAAGTGTTGAAAACACTATGGCCACATGATAAAAATAAAATAACCCTGTATACCTATATGTAAAAAAATATCATGCAATTTTATGTCACTTTACAGAATTCTTGGAAATAAATGGCTTTTGATGCTAATTTTATCGACAAGAAGTTTGATTCATAAATAATAACTTATCAAAACTGCTCCAAATTGTCATTTTTGCAGTGAAAGGTAATCAATAAAAAAATGGATAGATAAGATTATTTTTGTGCTTATTATTGTTAAGTTTTTAAGAACAAGGGACTTGTGATAATTCAGCCTATTTTGTACACAATCATTTGACACAAATAAAAGTGATGCAAAAAAAAAAAAAAAACTTGCCAATTCAAAAAGATTAAAAGTCTTCAGATTAAGAGTCTGTTGAAAAATGAATTGATTTTGCATGTTTATAATAAGATAAGAAATGCTCAAATGGTATTTCTATAGAAATATAAAAAAAACTGGGTTTAAATATTGTTTTGATGCGGGAAATGGCAGATAAAAATAAATAACAAATAACAGAAAAATTCTTGGAAACAGATTAAACGAAAAAAAAAATAACATTAGGTTGTTTACAAGTTACAAGGGCAATTTGGAAATATACATGAGTTTTGAGTCATATGAGTTAAACATTTTCATATTGTTCAAGTTTATCGTTCCAGTTGATGTACATAAATAAAGCCTTAAATGCTATAAACTTTATAAAAATGCTGATAATAAAGTAAGTAATCATGTCTGGTTTTTAGGTTCATTCAAAAAATTATCTTTAAAATGAATTTATATTTTTTTTTAAATATTGAAAACTAAACTCACCTGTTAAAAAGCCAGGCATATTTTTTCCCACCACTTATGTGCAGGGCAATGTAATTCCGCGAGCAGCCAAGTATTTTTTTTACACAATTAATAAACCACAATCACTGATTACTCTGACAACGATAATAAACTTTGCATATAGTTAATATGTACTATCAAGCAGTTTACACCCAATCAAGGGTTTAAATATGAAATTTGTACTAATATAGATAAAGAAACAATTACGCTTGATAAGTTACGATTACAGTAAAGTTAGGCGTTTTAATACTATAGACCGAAAACGAATGTGGGCGACCGTCCTCCCGCTAATGTATGCGCCGTCGAGCGAATAGTAATAAAATTATACACGGCATAGCGTCGAATTACGCGTCTCCCGCTTTTAGTTAAAAGGTTAACAGCCAATTGACTACGGTTTTTTTTAATCAGTTAAAAATATAGGCACTAGAATTATAATAAGGAGCTCATATCGTACTCACCGTCGCTAGCGGGTCGCATTCCACCTTTCCCGATGTGCGTGGGCTCTCATTTTCATCTTGTTCACGTAATACCACTTTACGAATAACTAATATTTTGGTATCAAAATGCAAGGAGGTATAAAAAACTAGGATGACCACTGTTACATTACAACTGTCAAAACTGAACTTCACTCGGGTACTTGTGCCAAGTGCCATAGACAAGGTTAAGTTTTATAAATAGAATTTAGTCTCGCTATTCGACAACAGATGGCGCTAGTAGTTCCAAGTAATTTAAATTCTATTTTTGTTGTTTGTACTCACTGACTGCTTGTAGTTTTCATTTCCAAAATAATTTATGAAAATTTTGCTTAATATACACGTAAAATAGCAAATTACTGACGATAGGGGTGATCAAGAAGTTTATTTTATTGTTGAAACGCCATTCTGTATACTTGAACAATCCAATTCCTATCCGTACATTTTCTATGATGGCTTAAATAAGTAACCTGTCTCTTAACCAGTCGCTTCGCTTGTTGTGACACAGGTGCCCGTCGGAAAATAGGATATGCACTGACACAGAAGCCCGTCGAAAAATAGGATGTGCACTTCTTCTTTTTCTTGCACTTGTGTAGTCATCATTTGCAGTTTCGGTACCTAGGTGAGTTGTAACGGCCAATCAATGGTCCCTTCTCACGTACATACATTAATGAGTTTCATACATTTAAGAGCATTTTAATCGGACCTCTCCTGACTTAGTACGTGCAGCCAAAAGTCTGTACCAAAACACCTGAATTCTTGAAGGTCTATCGCTAAGCAGTTGGATGAAGGGCTCGCTAAAGAAACTACGGCGCGGGCAACAATAGTGCAGGAAGACGAGAAGTCGATGCGATTTGAAAATTACAAAGAAGGGGAGAGGCACAAACGCGGACGGGCTGAAAACGCTTCACACTGTCACAGATAATATAATACTACGTACTGTACTGTATTTGACAGATCGCGTTAACACATTTTGTATGAAGATAAAATTCCGAAGATAATGAAGATACAGAAAGGGACCCGCATCTGCGTCCCATCCTCATGTCACGTGAAGACGCGTGTTGCCCGCGCTTAACTCTGCTGAATGGGCACTTTGTATATAGTGGTTTATGCACTTTGTATATGATATAGGCCATTGTACAAACCTAACACATTTGCGTGTGTGAAAATATGAACTGTCTACTTTAGTTGAGGTTAGCAGAAAGAAAATTGGATGTCACATTGATGACGTTAGTGTCAACAACATCAGTTACGGTATACAGTGCTGCTGAGCCCTACGGTTAAGGCGCTTAGAACTGCTTAGTTGTTGTGAGGACTATGCTCGAGAGCATGGCCTCGTTTAAAATGTTATCAAAAGCGAGTTCTTGGTCTTTAAGGCTGACGGTGCTAAATGTCCTGAGTATGTGCCCCCGATTAAACTAAATGGGAATGACATATCGACCGAGTTGATTGACTTTTGGACCTAGTTGTCCCAAAATAAATAATTTTGAATGTTTTTTGAAAATATTGCGAGTGTACCAGTTCAAGTAATTTTTAAATCGACCTATAATGACCAAGTGGATATTGAGAGGGAACGTAGGGCACTGGCAGTCCGATGTAATATGTTGGCAAGCAGGTTTGCTCACTGTAGCAAGGTCAAGATAACGTTTTTAAAGCTTATTGCCAAGTGTTCTGTGGACCAACTATACTCCGCGGGCTATCAGCGCCTTACGGGTCCAGTATAATAACGCGTTCAGGATGTCGATGGGGCTGCCCCGATTCTACAGTGCTTTAGGTATGTTTGCAAAAGCACACGCTGATGGCTTCCACGCCATCGTCAGACGGAAATCTGCCTCTTTGCTCTGCAGTGTGCGGGAAAGCTCCAACTCTATCCTGATGACCATAGCGAGGCGGTACGATTCTCCTTTGTTAGTTGATTTCGAAGATGTATTTCGAACAACAGCCTCGTCACATCACACCCATACGTTGCATATCCGAAATAAAGACTATTTTATTTTATTTCATTTAGGTATAGATAATTCTACAATAGAATAAAATGAAATAATATTTATTTGCTAATAATAATGGTAATACAAAATAACAAGAGCATATATAATAACAAAAACATGTGTTTTTGCTTAACAGTTATAATCGTACAAATTTTCACAAACATTTTTAACATTTATTATCAAAGAAGTCTTTGACACTATAAAAAAACAACCGTTCAAGCAATTTATTTTTGAATAATTTGCAACCCTACAAAATATGTCATATTTTTAGTAACTTATTTCTTTTTCATTGTTAACTCAGCTGATATTACCACTTGTCTTCATTAAAACTTGTCTTGCATATAATTAATAGGCAGACACTTAGAATCTTTAATCGGCTATCCACTCACGATAAATCCTTCATGTCCAACTTACGACGGACCATCAAAGCATTTAAACCACCTCACACACTATGCGACTATTTTGTGCCTCACGCTGACAATGTTGAGCGTGCAGAAAAGCTTCCAGTGGGCCACCAGCTGCCATGGCCCACCTGGAAATTACTTTACCGACTAGGAAGCCAGGTGGGCAGCTGCAGGTACAACTTAGTCAGTTACTCCGATTTGCTCTCTTTGCAAAAACACATGCACTATGAAAGACCTATGCAAGCTTGTTTAAAACAGATAGGTAAATGAAATCATCGAAACGACGAACAAGACAATGCAACATACGACTGCGACAGCTCCACGACAAGACGCTGAACTATTTATACAACCTGTTTTTTTTTTATATGCCATAACTTTAGGGTATGATTGAGACTATAACAAATGATCAACTGGCATATGAATTATGCCTTTTTTTCTTCATTTTTCGTACTTAATAATTCGACAAAGTCACAATTATTAATGTAAAACACTATTACCTGAAATATGACAACGTCGCATTTTCTTAGCTTTAACTATGAATAAAAATTAATTACTCGTATTTATCAATGAAACTTAGATACCTAGACACATCGAGGGTCTATTTTGTACAGTAAGCAAGGTTAAGTCAGGTTCGTCATACTGGTGACAATTTTTGACCTAATTTAATTTTGATTGATGATATTTCCGAAACTATGCACTTTTGGACCACCTATTCTAGGAGTTTTGATATTATTTTTACCTACAGAATATAACCCAAGAGTTATGGGATATAAAAAAACAGGTTCAGGTTATTATGCGAATATCGACTCTCCTAGCTGGTCGTTGCGACTAGACTGTTAGCCCAGTCATATTAGGTAAAAAAAGGGGTCAACCTCGGAATGAAAGATAATAAGCTGCAAATTGGTATGAACCTTTGTTTTGTCATTCTAAATGTTGTCTCAAAAGTCACAATCGTTATCGTGTCCGCGTCTCAAGAAATTCAAGGTCAAAGGTCACAAAAATCTGGTAGTAGACACGTTTTATGTGTTGATGAGCTGCTACACTTGTTGGTGGAAGTGTTGACAGTTGTACAGGTTTATTTAGTTTAATATGAAATAGTTAAATATGAATAATTATATATAAATAATCAAGTTACTTACTTTAATTAAATATAAATAATTAATAGTTAGTACATAAATAATAGGCATTGTTTAATAATTATAATTTCCAAGTAAATAATTGACTTTATAACGTACTGATAACCATAACTCACGCTTGACCTTGCATTAGGCCGTATATGACTGTACGATGTGCACTCTTCGCGCTCTACCTTCAAAACGGTTAGTCGTATGAAAAAAAAGTTTAAACAAAAGTTGTAGGGAATTTTATAGCCTACAACTTTTATAATAAATGCAAATCTCATTTAACCGATAGGAAGCCAGATATTCGCGAAAAACCGATTTTTGTGACCTTTGACCTTGAATATCTTGAGACGCGGACACGATAACGATTGTGACTTTTGAGACAACATTTAGAATGACAAAACAAAGGTTCATACCAATTTGCAGCTTATTATCTTTCATTCCGAGGTGAAAGCCCTAATATGACTGGGCTATGTGCATCTCGACGTCGACGCCAAATGTGCGAACAAAATTGTCGGCTGCAGCCTGCAGTCGCTGAGCTGTAGCAGTCGCATGTCGCATAGTGTTCGCCATGTCTTATTGTCTACTTATAAATCTGTGTCAGTAATTAGATCACCTTCTCATTAATTAATTACCTTTCAAATGAAAGATTCGGATCACTGCAATGCTAGGGCATCTTGTTAGAACATTGGACGACGGATAATTATGTTTTGTCTGTGGGTTCGTTGGTATGGCTTTCGTTTAAGTACTTAAACTTACGAGGTTTTATCCGATTGCGCGACTGCAAAAACATGGTTATGTTTTTTTACGCGTATTTATGTATCTTCTATATCTATACATAACTAGCTGACCGAAATTCATACCGCCTAAGAATCAATAAATGTTATGATAACTAAACAATTACATTCAGTTTTTGTAAAGATAAAATGAGTACTCAAAATTAATGAAAATTTTAGGTATTTTAATTGCATTGAAATGAATACAATTCCCGTGGCAGAAGGCATTTGCTTTATTGAAGCGAATCGATATGATTCGCGTAGCATCGTTGCACTAATTTTTGTTAAACTATTGGCTGGATGGATTGCACTCGGGTCAATGTAGGGAACATTAAAGCCTTGTGATAATACGACATTTTTCGTTTTGTTGTTAGGTGCGAGAACGAACAAAGTGGCGAGCCACTTTGTTGCTACGTACAATTGACGAAAAAACATTTATTTTCTAGATTCAGGCCACAAACACTCAACAAGGATTGGCCTTGTGATTTGTTGATCGTCATAGTGAATGCAAGACGAATCGGAAATTGCATTCGTTCTAACTCGAATAGCATATCGGTTGGGATCGTCGGAATTCTCGGAATGAGAACATCCTCACTTTTGAACTTTCCTTTGCTTTTCATCGTTTGAATCACATTACCCATGGGTTTTCTCACCACCAAACGCGTTCCGTTACATAGCTCTGGTTGGTTCAGGTTTAGAAGCATGATGACTAGCTAGCTAGCCTTCAGTTGTTACTTGTGAGGTGGCAAGCCAGGCGGATCCAATGTGCTTAAAAATTCAGTTAGATAGTTGGTTGCTTCGTTTGATCCACATCTTTGTTCTTTGCTGCGAGAATTGCTTGTTCACAATGATGTTGAGATGAAATTGCAAAAATTCTGCTGACCAAATAAATCCGTTCGATTCGTCGATAGGAACACGGCCATTACCGATACTCAGCAATTGCTTAGAGAAATAAGATAGTAAGATCGATGATTTGATTTGAGGCAAGCGTTTATTGTATAGGCAGCCGTCGATTATTAAATAACTGATAATGTTTGGCGAAAATCGCTAGACTGTAGAATCATTGCGCCTCCAACTCATCTTGTGTCATTGCGCAGAGCTTTCATAGTTCGATTAAGTTCCGTAGTGCGCGTTTGTGGCGCCATTCTGCATTCATTCCTGATGATTTTACTTGCTACCAAAACTTTGGCCATTGCTGAGTGTTTCACAATGTTACATGTCAGTTTTTCAGTCGTTTGAAAGTTGAACGGCAATGTCAACGCTGAATGAGCTTCCTTCCTGAAAAAATATCTTGTTAACTATAATGACTTGTCCTATCACCTGATTCCGGCATGTCGTCGACTTACGACAACCTTTAAAGTTATTAAATTAAATTCACTTTTTGTGTCTTCTGATGATGATGTGACCGCGTTGTTCTTCTAAACTATGCAACGGACGTCGATGCGGTTTTCACCATAATCTAGAGCATCTATTCCGAAAAAAAATAAGAAAGAAAAATCGAAAGTTTTTTATTTAAAATTATGTGCAACATATGAAAGTGATCTCGATGTTTTGTTAAGAGGTAAAAACTATGCGAAGTAGGGTCGGGTCGCTAGTTGTACAAAAATGTGGGATTGTTTATGCCCTCGTAGCATCGTGACGGCTGGATGTATTTTTACCTGTGGTGGTTTTCATTGACTCTGAATTTAGGTCGTGTAATGGTTATAGGCTAGGTTTTGTTTTTATAAAATCAAAATGGCGGATTAACGAGGGCAATATGTAAGTAGTGTTGAAAAATAATAGTTACACGAAAAATATAATAAAACTGTAGCTAAACTATGTGTGGTATAAAAAAAGGGCTTGAAGAGACGATCACAAAAATACAACATACGAAAAGGTTGTGAATAAAGAAATCCGACCGCGACTAAAAAGTTCTCAACATGCCCACTTTCTAAGCAGTCTGATGCAATTAGTGGCAGGTATTTAAGTTCAATCGCACATTAGATGCCACCAGCTCCATCAGACTTACAGTCGGGTTTATATTGTTTCAACGCTTCGTTCACAGGATCGGTCTTGCAGTCAAACAAGACGCAGATATCAGTATCTAAGATTAAATGAAATTGTCACAAGAAACGTAAGCACATCCTTATATTTCTGGTTGCCATAAAAAAAAATATGTTCCATAACAGCATACAGTTATTATTAATAATTGTTTTACAAAAAAGGCTCGTGGCTTTATGACTGATACCTTTGCCAAACTAAACGATGTAGTATGCTAAACGGCCATCGATACCATCGTTATTGTCTATGGGTGAGCGTTCCAATTTCAATATGGTGATCGGTGCGCGAGGTATGGAGTCGAATATAGATTTTTGTTTTTGTTTATTTATTTTATTTAGCTGTTGTCATGTTGGTACCAATTTAAGAGTAGGGAAAGAGCAAAAAAATGATTGATGTACTGTGTAAAAAATTATATGTCTAGAAAGAGGGTGACCACAGAGATGACCACAAATTAATTGAGATAAGGGCAAGGGAATGATGCTGGTCTAGTTATCGCGACTGAGCATCATATTCGACTGCTGAGGTCCTCGGTTCGATTCGGTGCGAGGAAATTTTCCTGGTAGAAAGAAAGAAAAACTATTTATTAGGACTCGCACAGGAATACGTATTATGCAGTACGTAGTGTGATACGCAGTATCACAAACTGAACTAAACACACTCATAAAAACATAAAAATTAATAACACAAAGTAATACAAAAGTAAATTGTTGCTAAAAACAAAGTCTACTAAACAAACTGTGATGTTTCGTACCATGCGCGGTTTCGTACTCGGGCCTACGTTCAGGGGCCTCATAAAGTTTTGAGCGAACTGTACCAAGCGTTAGTCTCTCAGCGAGTATTCTGCCTCACAAGCGAGCGTCGCTGATTGAGTACTCTCTCTGATAGCTGTTGTCACTGCGAAAAATGAGTACTCGCTGTCGCTGGCGATGTGAACAGTTAGCGATCAACTACTAATATATGTATCTCTTATTCACCTTTCGTAAGTTTTTTCAGTGAGAAAATCGTTGATAGCCAGTCGTTTTCTCGTCGGCGTTGTTGTTGGGACAGGTGCCTAGACTATAAAGTTGTATAGTCCTAGGCCGAACGTTAGCGTACAGCCTTAGACTAGACTAGACTGAGACTTTTATTTTGGATATACCTTTTTCCTTATTGTTTCTGAAGAAAACAATTTCACTGACAGCTGTCAATGTCACACTGACACTGTGTTGCGTACCTTTTTCTGGGATACGATTCCTAGGGGCCTATTCTCCTGCCACGGTCGCGGGTTGTTCGAAAGACATACCGTGGCCCTGGCACAGGCAACTGAAGGAACACCGGTGGGTTTCAGTCCGTAAAAGTCTGACACACCCTTCTGTTCTCCACCCAGAGCGGCAGACGTCATTTGATGATTTCCCACCCAAAACAAATGGGGCCTACCTAAGATACGGGCTCGTCCGAAAGTAGTTCGTTAATCGATTCGATTTTTATCTCCAAAAAACTAAATACATGAACTTTTACCAACGAATATCTAGGAATCATAATTGACAGCGTTAACTTGGAAGCTGCAAGCAGAAGATATACACGTATGTAAACGTTTAAGCACAGCCGCGTTTATGGAACCTATCATAAAAAGTAAATTTACTTACAATATTAGTGGCTTACCATGGTCGGGTAATCTAGATTTGGTATTATATTTTGGGGTCACTGTAGTGAACGAGAGAGCATTAGCAAAGCTCAAAAACACTGTTTGAGAACTATATTTGGTCTTAAAGTAACAGATAGTTGCTTACCTATATTTAAGACTCATAAATTATTAACCTTCCCATGCATTCATATACTTGAATTTGCAATATTTGTGATAACAAATCGATGTCTATTTGCAACTTTAATAGAAATTAGAAAACGAAGTACACCTGAATCACAACACCAGAATCTATTATGCATATTTAAAACTAGCTTATTGAAAAGAAATGTGATTTGTATGGCTCCTGTAATCTTTAATAAAATACCTGACGAAATTAAACGCTTACCGCCTACAGTTGCGAAAAAAGAAAAACAGAGTAACTCGTAGACAAATGTATATGTATGTGTGTATGATTCTATATGACAATATTTTGTAATATGTTTATTATCCTCTACTTTATGTTACATTTGCATGCTATATTAAGGCAGAACGAACATGGATCCTATCATTTTTGTATCAACTTATTTATATGTACCTACCTACATTCTAAGCAAATAAAGACCAATTCTATTCTATTCCAAGCACCGCCACTTCGCCCGGTTTTGTGCTTCTCGCATCCAGCGGATTCCTGTGGCCTTCACTAGGTCATCAGTTTGCCTCGAGGGTAACCTTCCAACGCAACGTCTTCCGGTACGCGGTCGCCACTTCAGAAGCTTTCGGCCCCAACGGCCATCTGTTCTGCGAGCTATGTGCCCTGTCTACTGCTGTCTACTGCCACTTAAATTTGGTAATGGTTCGGGCTAGGTCAGTTGCCTTGATTAGGTATTATTATAAAAATTAAATACAACAATTTTACGACAGCAACTCCACAGCCTCCCTGTGCAACAATCAATACTAGATAGCGGCGCAACAAATTGGTTCGATGACGCAGCAAAACACTAAATAACATTATTTACATATTGTACTGTCACTTTCCTCTCCACTTTATTATTTAATCTGTTGTTTAGAGATTCGTTGGCCTGTTTTTCTTACTTTTAAGTTCCGACTCAAAAAAAGTAAGAGGTTATGCATGCGGCAAGATTCACATAAAACAATAAATAATTTATTTGTGTGTGCAAACAGTGCCACAATAAGTCTGTGTGGTTGACTTTCGTGAAGAAAGAAAAAAAAGAAAGAAAGAAAAAATACATTTATTTGCACACAGGTTGTGAAGCATAAAATACAAATAAAAACAAATAAAAAAAATAGTTTGTGCCTCACGGCTGCGCCAAAAATGCGAATTCCTCATTGGGGGATTGGGTTAGGTTAGGTAATCCTATATATATTAATTGTATGTAGGTATTTGTGTGATGAGTCTATATTTTACGAGGACTACTGAATCTACTGTAAAGGTGGTAGTATCAAGTAGTATGAAGTTGAAAAAAAAAAAACATTATTATTAACTTGTTCTTGACGTTACCTACAGTTGTATCCAAAATAAAAATATTTTATTTCACATAAACCTACATGGGCACATATGAAACGTCAGAAAACTAGGTGCACAGTTCCAATTCGTCTTTCCTACGGAGAAGAGCCGGCAAGAAACTCCGCGGTTAATCTTTTGAAAATGTACCTATGTACACCGATTTCTTCGTGATTGCAATGCCGATTCGTCTAATGCTTTTTTCATGTGGTATAGGAAGCCTACGCGGCGGTCCTATATGAATTTTATTCACTTTGCTTGAGAAGTTTTTAAGTTAACATAACATAACATGACGCCTGTAATTCCAGAAGGGTTAGGCAGAGGTGTTTTACCTATTGTACACCCACATTTTGCCAGTTACGTTTAAGTCGCATCTAATAGGGGGCGAGCCTATTAAGTTCACCTTACGGTGTACTTTGATGATGTTATACAACTTCCTGTCTAAGGATCAGAGGGCACGGTAGGACCCCCGCCAAGTCGAGCGCGAAGCAAACACTGCCGTTTTCAGGCCCATATTTGAGAACCTCTGGATAAGACCAGAACGAAAAAAAAATCGTCATCCAGTAAGCTATAATCACATACTTAAAATCCAAAATTTCAAGTCTGTAGGTCATTTAGGTCCGAAGTTAAGCGAAAGCAAAGTTTCGCATTTATGACACTCACTCACTCACTCATGATCATCAGAATAGAACTAAATCTTCCCATAAACTCAGACAGCTGAAATTTGGTACAGAGTTAGGGTTTAATGACCACATAAAGGGAAAACTATAAAAACTAGGATAATCGAAGATCTGGAGTACCTGGTGACCCTGATTAGAAAACACAAGAGCCCAACCAAACCATTAGAGATCGACATACCGCCTTTACAAAAAATATTCAACTTGGTGGGCCGCTTCATTGGATGTCAAAAATCGAAGGTCTGAAGTATCTGATGAAGAACCCTCAGCTGGTCTCAGCTGTATTAGAGATATGGTAATGCCCCCTTCTACTATTGGTACATAAAAAAATCGACTGTCATTGCAAAAACCCAGCGTAGTGGGACACATCTTTTAATTTAATCTAGCCTATAGCGTCCCACTGCTGGGCGAATGCCTCCCCTTCTGCTTTGCCCACGTTTCTACCAAAAGAAGTGAAATCCCACCAAAAATATTCTGTAAAAAAGTAGCCAAGTCTCGATGGAGCTGCTTGTTTATCTCTAAAAAGTAATGAAATCTAGACAAAGTCGTGCCAAGTCTAAGGTTCCTTACTGCGATTTCTTTATTATTATAGTTAATGTTGTGTGATTTGGCCGTTGAACATTCTTCATTCGTTAGTGGGTACAAGTCAATTTTGTTTACACGTAATGTTATATCTGTTGTACCTATGTTTGCCCATACTGGTATTGGTTGGCCGCTAGTGTCTCATTTTAGGCTGTTTTTGATTGTGCAACACATACATTCTTCTTCTTTCTGGAGCGTCAAATCGATCACCGATCTAACATAAAAAGACGTACAGACGGACTTCTATCAATGATTAGAAGTCCGTCTGTACTGGAAATATTTTTTTTTATACTGTTTGTTTCAGGCATAAGTATTATTGAAAAACGCAGCTTTATCAAGCCTACAATGGCAGTAAGGAACCTTAGACTTGGCACGACTTTGTCTAGATTTCCTTACTTTTTAGAGATAAACAAGCAGCTCCAGATATGCATGTTACTAAATTAAATAAGACCGTTGGTCCCAAAATAAATATTGTTTTTTCATGATACGACGAGTATGTATACTTGACCTGCAGTACCTACTGTAGATATTTAAAGGTACATACAGGATTTTTTTTTGTTTCGGTGTGGATAATCCTCATGAATGTCCTTCGCCCTGGAGCGGGTGGAGGGGTCTGACATACTCATATTGACAACAACCATCTTGGTGTTCCCTGCGCATACTTGAACCGGGAATCATGGGAACTTGCGCGCCTTCCACGGTCTCCAAACCTGTGCCGACTCCTTCCGAATTGATCCTTCTTGGACGATTTTAGAAATTGTTCTATTAGCTGAATAGACAGAACCCTTTAAATTGAACCTTTTACGCTTACCCGATACCCACTGATAATATCACGACCAACCAATAGAGCGTTTGTTTGGTAATTTTGGCGCGATTGTCTATGCCCCATTGTTTTCTTTTTTTACAAGTCATGAGTTTCTTTGACTGTTAGAAATTGATCTGTTCACACTTGCCACATCCGGTCAGATAAGGATTTACTATTTATATTTTAATTTATATGTTTAACATAATGGGTTTTATAAAATGGGAGGGGACTATTGCCGTTTGCCAGACATCTTTAATGCCACTCACTGCACTGCACTGGTAAGAATCTAATATAAATAATTTACCGTCGTAGATTCTATGCTAAGCTTTTACTTATAAGCTTATTAAATGTGCCTCGCGGTTTGTCCAGCCCGGCTAATTAGGTACCTACTAAGTTTTCGCTCATAGCGTTCTTTCATATTTTGAAGTGAAAACTTATTTAGCGGCGTTGTACACTTTTTTTTGTAATCGCTACTGCTGAGCATGAGGTCCTGGGTTCGATTCCCAGGTCAGGCAAAGTGTTATTGGATTTTCTATCTGGAATTTCTCAATAGCAGCCCGAAGTCTGGATTTGTGCCCGGTTGATGTCAATAGGCTCGCCCCCTATTACATGGGACTTAAACATAACTGGCGAAATGTGGGTGTACAGGTACACCTCTGCCCAACCCTTCGGGGAAACAAGGCGTGATGTTATGTGGGTAAAAAATGTTAAACTCGCGTCAGGACACGTGACCTGATCGAAAATTCGGAAGACCGATGATTGTTGATTTTTGATTTTTATTGATTGATTTTTCTGAATACAATATAATAAACTTTCGAATGTAATATAAATTGTCACGATAGCGCAATAAATAAATATTGTATTGTACCACATAAATGATAGTACTTTTATACAGATAATTAAAGCAATTCGTGCAAAATTATTCCCTAACCATTCCAAAATATCAAAAATGCACAACGTTAATACTTATTCAGGTTGTCTCTTCTACCGGTACTCCCGGAGTGCAACGCGTCGTTTTTTTTTCCTTTTTGCCCGGCTCCTAAGTGTCATAGCGTTATTGCGTGATGTTTTCCTTTCTCAAGAATTGGGCTATAAAATATTAAAAGAGTTTTTCAAAATGTATCCAATAAACAACTCTCTAGCTTCTGCTCGCGACTTCGTTCTCGTGGAAGTCGTAAGACAACACAATATACCTACTAATTAACAGCCGCATTTCCCGCTCGCGCTATAACTAAGTTTGTGCCTTCTTACTTTTGTTTCCTCGGCTCCTAAGTGTCGTGAAATGCGAAAAGATTTTTATCCAACTGGTGGTTCCAGAGAACGTAGCCCGTTCAAAACGAAAAAAACGAGCACTTTAGCTTTAATATAAATAATGCTACACTGAAAAAAAGTGTTTGCTCTAATAGACATCTTGTTTAATGTAATCACGCATCTTGAAACTTCTTCCTTGACTTCTGAAGCTATAAGAACTTTGTTAAATTATCATAGTTCCGTCTACTAAGTAATTAATAAAAGTTTATTAATTAAAACATAACAACATATATATAACTAAATTAAATTACTAAATAACTAACTACCTGTACAAATTAATATAAAACACTCAGGCGTCGAAGTACTCGTCCGCATCGCTGTCATCTGGAAACGTGCCCAGAAGACTGGCAGCATTGCCACGCTGAATGGCAATGCTAATTCTTTGGCCAAAGAACAATCCAGCCCTCTGGTCACGTGAAGTGTCGACTAGTCGGTGAGAAATTTGTCTAAAAAGGAGACGCGCACTCGGGCCCCATGACCCGAGCGTTTCGACCCCAAACGGCTCAAAACTGTAGTTACCCATAAGGTTACAGTATTTGCGCCGCTTGAGGGTCTCAGCAGCCGCAGCTGCAGCGCCAGCACAGCTCGCCGTGCTAGGAACATGAGATGGAGCAAGGGTATCGACACAGGTTGCGTCCCACACCAGAGGCCTACCCATCTTCCAAGGCAACAACGTCATACCGTCTGGTCTCTTTCCATCGTCACGTACCAAACCGTTTGGTTCTAAAACCGCAGGTATACCGGCGGTGACAAGAGCTCGACGAATAATATCGTTGATGCTGGCGTGCCGTGCTATGCGACCTGCGCTCCTGTAGCAGGACAGGCCATGGTGCCCGAGACTGTCGACAGCTTCACCGCAGTGACACCGATGCGGAGCAACACAAGGTGCGCCCAAGCGGACACATGTAGCGAGCCGAAACGATGAGTCATCCATCATTGTGCCTATGGTGGATGACGGGAGCGCTTGAAGCCACAAGCCTGACTCCCATTCTCCCACAGCCAGCAGACGGGCACGCTCAACAGTATTAGGTGACGTGTTTATTAGGGTATTCCGTATAATACTGCAGAGCGGCACGTCCCAACGTCTCTGGGAGGACGGGTTGTCGGGGAAAACCGTATTGGGACAAGCCATTTTCCAAGCGTTCAACGCATCGGTCAAACACGGTACTTCAAAATCGACCAGTGAAGAAGATAAAATATTCCTGGTTAATTTATCAGTACTGTGGACCGAGGAGAGGAAGGCCGGTAAACTAATACTTGAAATTTTGCGGACGCCGAGACCTCCCAGGCGAATGGGAAGTGTGGCTTGCTGCCACGCTCGGTCGTCCAGGGCCACATTTAGGATCGAAGTTAGTGTGTTTCTAATAATTTGGTCTACTTTTTCTAAAAGTTGTGGATGTTTCCACAGATGGGTGGAGCGAAGGTTATATGTAAATTTTGGTCCAAAACAACAGTATCGAATGAGTGTGAAGGCCGAATGAATGTAAAGCCCAGCTGTAGGGGCTGGAATTTGCTGGCCAGTGTTTCGCTGTAAAAAGCACAGCAAATTTTGACTGCGATACGACGGTAAGTGGACCCTACGGCAATGGGACGAATGCCGCCATCTTTCTTGCGCAGGGCACAAAGATTTGCACCGTATAAAATATCAATGACGGCTTCGTTCACATTGCCGGAGAGCATGAGATTGATGAGGGCCGTCAGCTCCTTCAAAAGGGTCTCACCAGCCTCCCCGGCGCCTGAACACATTAAGTCCTTGAGATGTTGAGGTGTCAGGCCGTCGAGGCCGCCGGCAGAGCCACTTCGAAAGGAGTACACAGCCGCGCATGCTTGTTGAGCTGTAATGTCAAGTGAGTTAGATTCCGAATGGGGTGGGTCAGGGAAGGAGAGGTCATCTGCCGGGGCGGGGTGTTTGCTCTCCAGAGCCGTAAGTGTCTCTGGAGAGTACGGCGCAACCACATCGCTGCTAAAGATGATTCTAGCCGCACCTTTGATATCACCCTCGCCTAGTTTAGACTCCACGTGGTGCAATAAACCTCTTTGGGGGAGGGGCGCTGTTAATTTAGGGTCGAAACTTAGGGCCGAAATGTTACAATTTTCTTTTATTTGTGCTGTTAACGTTTTTTTATTTGCCAAATTTTTTTGCACATGTAGAATTCTAAACGGGAAGGTG
Source organism: Dasypolia templi (assembly GCA_963555695.1). NCBI lineage: Eukaryota > Metazoa > Arthropoda > Insecta > Lepidoptera > Noctuidae > Dasypolia > Dasypolia templi. The sequence continues at coordinate 4,467,258 of OY743163.1, read as the reverse complement.
AGTAATTGCTCCCAAGCACTTATAGAGTTCTCTCGGACGGCTAGGCGGATACTACGCGCTAAACAGGAAGCCACGGATGGTCTCGCGCCACGAGGAACTCTCTTTAAAACTGGAGTTGACGTTTTAATTGTTGCAAGGGTTTTCCAAAAGGGTTGAGCGGGTAAATCAGGTGTTAGGGAAGTATGTACTGTCGGGCATGATGAAGGCACATTGTGGGGTTTATGTTTCTTCCCCAAATGTACCTTCAAGCCTCGTTCACCTTTAAAAAAACGTGCTTGGGGACAATGAGGGCATCTCACTAGGGTATCCAGCGATGTGGCAGGTTGACTGGCGCTTCGTACGGCGTCACTACTGTCGTCAGTGTTCAGCATAAATAAACAAAGATTGCTTACACGGCTTTTCGTTCACACAATAAAGGTTACTTTAAAATCTAAAATAACAAAAATGACATATAAAAAATTGCTTGACTGAAGCACAATGAAAGCGGCGCAGTCGCGCTGGCAGCCTGGGGCGCCGCGCCGCCGTATGACATTTTGGCGCAGCCCTGGTAACCGTTGCCGTGAGACAGCGTCGCGTCCAAAAGTCAGTTGCTGTTTAGATGGTGCTGTTAGTAAAAAAGTCCTTGCACTGCTTTCACACCACTTATCCAGCACAAAAGTAAGGTAGTTAAAGTTTGATTTTAATGAAGTAGGTGATGTTTGAAATGATTGATTTACTTTGTTAAAGGTTGATGTTTTAAATGATTTATATTAAGATGACGTTTGTGTTCCACTTTTTGTAAAGTAAATGTGTTTTGTCAGCGACTTGGTAGTTAGAATCCACTACATTTTCCCTTACGTAGGTATCATATGATATTTTATTTGTAGTTTATAATATTAATCACTTCAAATTTATAATAAATAACAATAAATTTACAAGGACTAGCAATAAGTCGAACTGTTTGACGTTGGACGTCATTCTTCTAAGATTAATTACTTTTTGTAATTAATCAAACCAATTAATTACAAAAAGTAATTAATTGGTTTGATCACGGGTATTTATTTAATTTAGCTCAAATGTTGACATTGACACATTAACACACTTAACTTGTAGATTCAACTAAGATCTTGTACGATACGTCTGTGTAACGTTATCAGATCAATGAAATTCTTGTGTTGTTTCAAATAAGATCTTGCATCAAGTAACCGTGTTACACTAATTAATTCAACTAAACTCGTATTCAACGTAAAAATAAACGGTTGTCATATGAAATAAATGTATTCGTCAATCCAAGTCAGTGTCTTTTGCACATCAACAAAGTAACTTTATTGTAATAATTATTGTTGAGAACTACAATATTATTATTTTAAAACAGATCGAATATGAACACAAGTAGGTATTAAGTGGTGTCGTACCTAATCAAACAATAATATTTGAATACTAACTTTATTTAAGTACGCCAAACACTTATATTGAAGAAAGTAAGAAAATATTAGGGACACGCACGCGAAATACACACAGTAAAATAATAAAAAAGAAGAATTTAAAAGGAATAAAATTAACCTAGGTATTAAACAACCATAAAAATAAACAAGCCAAAATACACCTCAGCTGTTAAAAAACTGTTACTCTAAGATGCGAATTCTACAGCTGTAAATCGCCAAATTCAAATTTCGTTTGTTTTTTTTACAAATTGCAGCTCTGTTTTAAGTCGTCTCTAGATCTAAATGCGATTCGTGACGTTAGGAATGGTATCATCCATTTCATATCTTCTTTGGAAATTTGTTCCACCTAAGAATTTTTATATGAAATATTCTGAAATATTTATATTTATATTTGGCTATTTACAGCTGAGGATTCGCCTCAATTATTATTATAATGCACATCTTGGAGTAATTTTTTTTTTCGTTTCTCAGAATATTTATATTGCTCGTTATAGGATGCGACACAAAATTATGGAATCTGAAAACATTTCCTATGCTTCTGGTTATTTAACTTCATAAGCAAAAAAAATATCAAATAGCAATTCCTAATGTTCTTAATCAAAAAAAAAACATCAAACTCTAAAGTTTTCAATAATTTTCCCATTAGAATCTGACTATTTGAATTATGCAAGAAATCATTTGCACTTTGAAAATAAAAACAGGCAGCGAATCATCAGGGCTTACCTTTGACATACCGCGTTTTCAAAAAAATATACAATTTATCTTATTATGGACTTAGAATAACCATAATCACTTTCACTTTCTTTAATCAGGTATCAAATTATTAGTAATCGGTCATAATGTAGTCTGCAATATCCAAACTTAATAAAATTATAACAAAAATAAAATATTACTGACCGATTGCAGCGTCAGATCTTAAATGTTTGGCGAAAGCATTCCGCGATTCTGCCTTCCATGATGGTTTCCTGTTGCAGCTAGGGCTCACATTTTTGTTTTTCTTCTGTTTAAGAGTCATATTCAATAGATGGGGAATTGCCAAAAATGCGGCAAGAATTTTGTCTTGGTGCTGGAATGAAGAAAAGTAAAAGATAGACAATCCACTTTCCAGATAGCTCAATTTTTATGAGAAGCACGTTAAAATGGGTTAATAGATTCCTGTAGTAGTATACCGTGAAGTAGCATGTCGTGACAATTAATTTCTGGTACCATCTCCATCAAGAGTACCATCTTTGTATATTAACAGTTAAGATGTCTCGAGTTACTTTAGCAAAATAAATATACAGCATGTAACGAAAACCCTGTCCGATCCTGAAGGGTATTATTTGGTATCGTAGTGCGTACACAAATACGTTATCATTTAATGGATACGAGATAATTATTCTTCCCCAATGAAAACAATTAATTTAAAAAATTAAAAATAATCATACCAAAGGCAACACTGATCGCTCGACAGGGTACACCAGAGTTCACCTACAGTTTCGTGTCAAAGAAGCCGCCTGAGCGCGGCGGTCCTTTGTCGCGTGCCGCCAAAGAAACGTAGGACTAAAGAAATCTACGTTTTGCCTACGCGTAGGTATCAGCTGATATTTTATTGTAGGCTTACGCACAATGACCCCGATTTCTGACCTTCTGTTTATCAATAAACAATTATTATTCAGTTAATGTGATGTGCTTTTGGCAATGTACCCACTGTAGGTATCAGTTTATTAAAACATTTACTTGTTACATACCTCTATCTATCTAGAACATTAGTACACATTCGACACCTTTTTATTAAATTTGCACGTACTCTTCGCAGCGCACATGTGTACGATTTGAGTGACTCGAAAGCTTCCACAATCCGAACTGTTACTTCGATTTCGTCATGCTCCCTTAGATGTCACTGCTTGCGGTAGCGTCGGGGGTCGGGTTTCCTCCTTCCCTCAAATATGGCGAGGGGGGTAATGGCTGACCTTTGCGTTATGCTCGTGAACGGGTGCTGCTTGTGGTGACTGGTCGTCTTGCTGCCTTTGGTTTTATCATTGTTACAGTAATTGTTCTGTTGATTTATTTTACTTTGATGGTCCTAGTTTATCATTTATTTATTTTATTTGTTTGTATAATAATTCCAGTATTGCATATGTAAGCTGCCATGCCCTTTAGGCCCGAAGGCTTTATTTATGTATTTGTGTTATTTACATGCAATTTTTTTTCTTTTTTTTTGTCATTGGCGTTTCGGTAATTACTTGCAATTGTTTAGAATCAAGTTCTTCTAACCGAACAGACAGCTGTGCTGCTGGGGAGTTTGTTGCGCCACTTCTTCTTCCCAGCTAAAGCACTAGGAAGTGGTGAAGGGCGGGCTTTTTGGGGGACTGTCTTATGTAATTTTGACGTTCGAAAAGTGCTGATTCTCAGCCTAATTTGAATAAATGACTTTTGATTTTGATTTTTTTGATTTTGATTTTATAATCCCGTTATTATCAATAATGGAACAAAGATTGCGAAGCTTACTCATTTTAGGTCCAAAGACTCGCGAATTTAATTGCTTTATATCTTCTTTGAAATCAATAGCTTGGACTTGTATAATACAATTGTTGAGTCTTCAAAGGAAGCACACCGGGCAGGTTTAGGTTTAAATAACCCAACCAGAACTGGAGGTCAGCTTATCATTGGCCATATTGGTAAAACTTGATTTAAATGTAATTGTTTTGTTTTTTTTTTACAAAGTCACAATACCAAATCAATATAAAATAAAACAACCCACCAAAGGTGTTACGACGACTTATTTGAAAGTTCAAGATCTGATATGCCACGTTTCAAGCAACGATCTGAAATAGTCACTGAAAGAAAGATTTTTATATGTTGATTATGGCTTTATGGTTGTAGATTATTCTGTTCAAGGACAGTTATGATGCAGTCAATTTTTCAGTTGCTACTTAAAGGTCAATCTTAAGGGTCTTAAGGTTATCTATTTCCAGCGGACAAGTTATATATGCCACCGGTACACAATTATTGATTTACTTTTATTTCATTTCACAGGATCGACAGAAGGGTTTTTAAGGGAAGGTGAATTAATAATTGAAGCCAAAAAAGGTGATGGTGGGTTCTGAAATGGATGCACACATATTAGAAAAGTGGTTCAAATTAATATAGCTAAATTCGAGAGTGGTCCTTTTACTGTTATGGATAATGCGCCATAGCATTCAAGGAAAATGGAGAAGCTGCCAACTATAGCCACACGAAAGGCAAATATTCAGGAGTAGCTAAAAAACAAAAATATTCGTTTTGAGGAACAAGACCTTAGTAGGGCTATTTTATTACAAATATAAAACATTTGTACCAAAAGTTTGGTGTAGATGAGACGCCTAAAGAAAAATAATGAATTAGTATTGCGCTTCCCACCTTACCACTGCGAGCTCAACCCTATAAAATTAGTATGGGCTCAAATGAAGGGGTATGTAGCCCAATACAACACAAAACACCACAACAATATAGTCACTGCTACCATAAGTCATCACAAATGATAATAATTAATTGACATGGGTGGTAAAATTTTTAACTACTTATAATAATTTTGAATGCAAGAGGATTAACAAAAATACACTTTCGCAAGCTAAATACCAACTATCAAAACATTTTCCAGAGACATGGAAGTGTGAGATGAGATTTATTGCTATTAAAGAAGAGAAACGATTTTGCCACCTTATTGATATAATGGAGATGATAGAGTTTCAGTACTTATTATTCATCATCCTCTGATGATGCTGAAGAAGTTTCACCTACGTTAATAATAGATCTTTCTACAATATAATCCATTATACCATCAAGTTGGCCAAATCTTTCCTCTTCTTTAATTGTATGAGCAATGCAAGATTGTCATTTCTCCGCAACCGCTTCACTTTGTAATTTAAAACTTGATAAAAGAAGGGAATATACTTTATGTGGAGGTTACTATGTCTAGTGGAGGTGGGGTGAAGTGTGTACCATAAGTTGCTCAGTTTCTTCGCAAGGATTTAAGGGGGATCCGTGGTTGTTCTCGCAGCCACTTTTTCACTAGATGGCAGCTCAGTTGCACGTTCGATCATTGTCAATTTTTACGCCTTACTTATAAATCTTTGAGAGACAACTTGATCATACGCGGCTACTAAAGCATTAACCAAATTTTGACAGATATTCACTTTTGGTGTTAACTGGTGTCTTACAAAGATTTGTTCCACGAAACATTCAGCCGTCTTCACTTCTTTAAAAAGACACATATACAGGAAATAGTTTTACCTGCAATATCACTAGATGGTCTTTTTATGATCTTGGTTGAAAATGAAAATGTATGGATAGCGTTATTAAAAAAAATGGGAATTTCTATAATGTGAACTGATAGCAGTATTGGTTCGCCCAGGGCCTCATGCTCAGCAGTAATGCTTACGACCGTTAGACCAACCCAGGAAACCCACCCATGATGAACCGCCCCCCCAAACCTTGGGTTGCAACCGCGCCTGTACAGTATGCGTTCAAAACTGCATATGCACGTTAAGAGTCGTATTGCTGTGACCTTACGGTACGACCGTATGTGTTTAAACGACACACACCACCAAGATCGCAGTTTTGCACGGCACACACTGACGTAGTCGCGCACTCGCATCGCACTACACGAAACAAAAATATATTTCCGTCGCTTTTGTTTGACACGCAGCATTCTCGTGACCTGGCCACTTAATGGCATTGCTAAAGTTAATCTGATATGAACTGATAGCAGTAGGCGCCAAACGTTGGGCTGAGAAGCTTTCGGCTTAAGTTCTGATCTCAAAAGATGCAGCGCAGTTTTATTGCCAATTTTTTATTTTAGTTTGCAATAATAATAAAAAACTCAAAAAATGCTGCATAGGCTGCATTTCTTTATTATGGCAATAAAGTGTTTATTATAAAAAAAAGCGTTGCAAGTGACAACAAAATTAAAAACACATTCATTTGTTATAATATTTTACATACGGATAACAAACCGATACGATTATTTATAATAACTTCTTCAGCCAAATTTGATGTACAATACTATCTCAAGGAACTTAGAAGCAATTTGTTTTATTTTGTAATGTGAAATGTAAAAAAAATATAAGTAGATTTACGTCAACACATCTGCGATTTTCCAAAATAAGTGAGTTTAATGAGTGGCTATGTAGGGCAGTTTGTTTACATTAAGTATTTCATATTTTATTTGGCCTTAGTGAATATAGATTACATATTGAGGATAGCTTAAGTATTAATTATCTCTTAGAAAAGAGGATTGAAACTAAAGCTCAATTTTTTATAATTAAATAATCACGGATGTAGCGCAATATACAGGATAAACTATTCACAAACTTAAACGTTAATGTGTGCTGGCCATCGGTGTTGCAACCTTTATAGCGTGGAGCTCACGGCGAACAGTTTTTAATGAAAACACCATGTCGATATATATTTGAAAACATCATGTACGTAAGGAAAAACTTAAAACTTTTCAGTAAAAGAGGTGAAAGACACAACTATGGGACTAGAAATAGGGACCAATTAGTTGAACCGGGTTTCAGGCTGGCTAAAGTAGATTCATCCTTTATGGGGTACTGTTTATAATGTTATAATAAAATACCTCCCCACGTACTCCAACTGAATGAAACGAAGTTTATAACTTGTATCAAATGAACACTATGCAGCCAAGCATATTATAAGTTGGGGGATTACATCTCTGACAAAAATGCTTACCTCAACGCTGGTTCTGCTCCACAAGGGCGAATTAGCATTCGAAAATATTGTTGGAGCTGCTGAAGATTGTAAAAAATATCTTTGCACTGTATACATTCAATCTTTTAATATTGTATAATTGCAAAGCACACGTGTGAGCACTATGTACCTACTATAAAGCTACCCTATACTGGGCACGTCTCTCATTGACTTCAATGTGCCCTGGCGGCTGAGAGTATGTCATGCTCACTCAAATCATCATCATCTCGCTGGTGGTGGCGTGTGTGTTGGATCATTAATTTCCCTTCAAAATGATTGAGCTGAATGGTGCTGATCCATACGTCATGTTCGTGAAAGGGCGCCGTCAGTGGGGACTGGTCATCTCTTGGCTGCCACGGCTTTTTCTTAATTGAAATTTCTGATTTTTTGTGTTTTGTATGTTTTTCATTACTGACGTTTTTAACATGCACGTCTTTCTACATCGTTCTCACATGTATAATTTCAACAAGAGCAATGTAACAAATTTTCTGTAAAAATATTATTTGAAAGAGTGTCCATGGAGTTTCTTGCCCGTTCTTCTCCATAGGTAACTACTTCGCTATGGAATGGGCAACTAGCTTCATATTTCTGAGTGACCGACCCCTTTATAATTCAAAAGTGCCTGTAATTGGTTTATTTGAAACTAATGCTTTGAGTTTGAGTTTGAATGACGTGTTGAATAATACAGCAAGATGTCCGGTTGGTAGGAAACCATTTGTTTCATATTCATTCACCATGTGATATCTTGTATAAATAAGCTTTCCACTTCACAAACAAGTGCTCCGACTAGTAAGGATTCCCTCTTCCTCACATCTCATCTACCCCACAGACTCACAGTATTACTCTAGAACAAAGAATGTAATACTATTAGACATCTCTGAGCAAAATACTATAAACTAATATAATTAAGAAAAAGTTTTATAAATAACATTATGTTTATAACACTTTACTCATCATTCACTAATTTAAACAAACAATAATTTTTATTTAGTAAAATATGAAACATTTAAATAATAACACTCACACTTAATCCATTTGTGTTATCGCATCATTTACGTCCACTTTTACGCAGTGCAATTATATTGCCAACGCTCCAGTATTTATATTTCACTGCATTTTGAAAATTATAACCACAATACCGCTAATTAACAGATTTAAACATTCGTCACCAACGTTCAATTGTGTGAAACGAACCTCTATTCTATTCTATTTTTATTTATGGCAATGGTGCCGTTGTAGACAATTCTGCCAATGTCGAATGTGATCTGAGAAAACGTGCGAAGGAGGAAAAAAGATTAAATTAAAAACAGTAAAAAAATAAAATAACAATAACTAAGTATTTGAGTTTACTGTGAAACTTGTAGACAAAAATTATGGTTAGTTATATGATAAATGTATATTAATAGTAGCTAATCTACACAAATAACAACATAATTTAATGTCATTGACACGAATAGAAAACATCAAAGCCTCAAAGAGCTTTGGAGAAGAATGTGTTAGGAGGGATGGAAAGTTAGTTGGGACAGGGATCTTTAATTTAGGGAGATGGCTATACAAGTCATGGGCTGGGTTATTATTGGAGCAGTTAAAAAAGATGTGCTCCAAAGTACCTTCGTCCAACCCACATTCGCAGAGCGGCGAACAACTATGGCCTATACGAAGACGGCAAAGAATAGAGATCACTTTCTTGTACGGATAAAACCAAGGCTTGGGAGTAACATTAGGCTGTATTGCGTTATAAAAAGCACCTTTCCGTTTACTTGAATTTAGCCACTGTACCTGCCATGAGGTTATCAAGTTCTTTTTTGGAAGGCTTAGCTAATTGTAACCCTGACATTGAAAATGTTTGAGGTCATCGGCTTGGGACGTAACTGCATCCTTAGCAAGAGAATCACACACAACATATTCGTTTCCTCCTATGCCACAATGTCTTGTAATCGAAACCAAGTGTACGGTTTTGTGATTCTTGGCACAAGAGAAAACAGACTTTTTGATTTGAAGCAGTATTGGACTGTGAAGTTTGCTCTTGAAAGGATTCTGCTCCAAAGCTTGCAAGCAGCTAAGTGAGTCTGTAACGATGACCCCAAAACTTATGCTATGAGCCTCTATAAATAAACACGCTTCTAATTTGGCCACACACTAACCCGTAAACACCGATGATTGTACAGGGCATCTGAATTTTAGAACAATTTTGGAGTTTTGACAGTATACCGCAGCACCAGTGCAGCTTGTATCTGATAACTTAAAAAATCTTTCGAAATTGTACCATCGCTCACCAAACACCTCATTGAAAATAGAAGCTGCCGAAGGAGACTTTTTCGATATGCCAATATTGTAGAAAATATCTGGTTTAAAGCATATAATTTCATAGTCAAAACTGTAAATAGGATGTTTCGGATACTGAATAATAGGGGAATCTAAATTTCGATAACAACGGAAGGATTTTAAAAACCAAGGGACTTCTGTATGGTTCCAATAATTGGAACTGCGGCATGCAACATCTAAGTCGTCCACATTTTGAACAAGAGGGTGAGAGGATTTGGTGATGACTCTAGCCCAGAATCTCGATGCTAGATACTGCCTTCTCAAGTCTAACGGTGGTTTTGCGCACTCTACCTGCAATGCGTTAATTGGTGAGCATTTCATACATCCTGATATGATCCGTAGACACTTAGCCTGAATTCTGTCTAACCTTGCCAAAGCACCCTTGTCGCAGGGGATTTTAAGAAAAGATCCGTAGTCCAGAACACTCCGAATTAAGGCATTGTATACAAGTTTCATGGTGTAGGGATGTGCACCCCACCAAACACCGGCAAGCACTTTTAAAATGGGAATAGTCCTCTCGCATCTATTAACTAAATAATTTAGGTGATGAAAACCACTCAATTTGGAATCTGAAAAAACAGAATTTTACTTTTGAAGTAACCGGTATACAATGTCCTTGGATGCTCAATGAAATTTGTGGGATAAACCTTCTGCGGGAAAACACAACTAAAGTACTTTTTGGAGCAGACAAACTCAGTCCGCGGGAATTTAGCCATTGGTTTAGAGTTTAGGGATACGCAGATAGATTATACGGCGTCGCTAACTGAGGTATTCGTAACATATAAGGCCAAGTCGTCAGCATATTGAAGTATTTGACAATTATTATTGAGGCATGAACCAATGTCAGCTGTTTAAAAGTTGTACAGTAAGGGACTAAGAACAGAGCCTTGTGGTAGGCCCTAACGTCAAATTCTTCACCTGGGTCTCTCAAAACCAAAGAACGAGACATGAGCAAACTACAGATGCACTGTACCATCCTCTCTGGTATTCTCAGCTGTTGCAAAATGTGCCTGAGAATGGGAAGAAGGACATTTTCATATACATTTTCATAAGGACTGATGACAAAGCGGTTGGTCTGAAGCTGTTGGGGTCATCAGCGTGTTTGCCAGGTTTTAAAATGGGTATGATAATTTGAGTTTTTCACTGATCAGGGACCCATCCATTGGTGGGGAAAAAATATTAAATTTCTAAAATATAATTTTTTGCTCTATGACCTGGGGCAGAGTCATGAACATTTTTTAGAACCGAGTTAAGCTCCTGCATAGAAAATGGTGCATCAAAGGGATCCTCTGAATAAATGAGAGACGGTTGATTATGTTCTGTTTCTGATGGTACTCATACGGAGGAGCCAGTTTATCAAAGAACTGCTCAGCAGTCTCTCGAGAGATTGGGGAAGAAATTGAAGGGGAACATCCAGATCTAAAGCGGTTGATCTTCTTCCATACTACTGATAAAGGAGTGGAGGGGTACAGAGACCCACAAAAGTCAGCCCAACCAGCACGTTTCTTCTTTCGCAGCAATCTTTTAGATTTAGCGAGGATTCTATTAAATTCTATGAGGTTATCGCCAACCATCGCCTCATTATACACCAGTTCAGCATCATCCCTTTCTCTCATGGCTTTTGTGCATTCCTGATCCCACCATGGTGGAGGAGGAATCTTCCCACGTGCTGAGTTTTTAACGGGAAAACATGAGTCAGCACTAGCTGTTATGGCAGAAATCAAGTTATTGTAGCAGTTTGACACATGGAGAGGACTAAGAGGATCAAAATCAAGAGGTATTCAATTTGGAAGTGAGTCAATTTGGTCCTTCAATAATGAGGAATAATTTGCCCAATCAGGATTAGACAAGTTATACCTCAAGAGAGGAGGGCTCGATTTCTCTAAGTAAGTTTTTTCAGCCAAAGATATTATAATTGGATAGAGTTCACTGCCATGTGACAAACTGGTACATTCCCAATGACACGATGCTGCAATATCCAGTGTGCAAAATGTGAGATCAACACAACTCGTATGCTGTCCAGGGAGAGACCTGCGAGTTGGACAACCATTGTTTACGTTACAGAAATTAAGGTCATCCAAGACATCAACCAAACCTTCCCCAAAAGAGTCGCAACGTTCAGAACCCCACCTAAAGTGATGGCAGTTGAAGTCCATAACTAGTACAGGGCCCTCTATGTTTTCTAACGTATGTTATAATAGTGGGAGAAAACTTTAAAAAAGAACACTAACCGAGCCATTATTATGGGAAGAGAGTGAGTTAATAAGTAAAGAAGCAACGTTGGACGGTAATTGATTTTTATTAGATGAAGACATTAAAGTTAACAGGAGTTTACTAAGAAGTTCAATTATTGAAGACAAGTTTTCAGTAGATTCTGTTGGTAGACTATTGAGAGCACAGCCATTAGGCTGGGAAGATTGGGGGGTGCTAGAGAACTGATGATGAGCTGTTTTATCATAAGAGGGAGAAAGGGGAGCATGGGTCTTTGGCTTGAGAAACACAGTTTTCCGGTATGACTGAGTCTGTGATCTAGCTATGTCTGCATAACTACGAGTAGAGATTGGAACTGTTTTACTTGCTTCTGATTAGGAAATTACTTTCTCAGCCATAATAGTTTTAATTGTCTTCTGCCTGCTGTACTCCGGACAGGCTCTGATATTTGAAAAGTGACTTCCACAGCACGACACACAGAAGGCTTCGCTTTCAGCAATTCTACAACCATCACCAGGGTGATCATTGCCACACTAGCTGCAACGGGGTTTGGAACGACAAAGAGATTCTACATGACCAAATCGGCAGCACTTGCGGCATTGTATGGTGGGATAAATTTTGTATGTAAATGTTTTTTTTTATTTTACGTAATTATCAAGACAATCAACTTTCCAATCTTGAATAATATTATTTAGTATAATATTATTTTCCCAAAGTAAATTAAGTATTTTTAGAAATGTTTTTAAACCTGCAATGGTTAGTTTTTTTTAAAAGATATATGGTATTCCATCAAGGCCATAAGAAGTATCTCTTCGAGAGGAGATAGCAGATATTAATTCATTAATTGTGAAAGGATTAAGTAGAAAACAGTTTTTGGAATGAATACTATCAGTAAGAGTTTTTGGAGTATGTGGAACAAAGTCTGGAGTGTATTTCTTTAAAAATCCTAAATTATTTTCATCAATAACTTCTAAGATTTCTCTACCTCGTGGAGAGTCAGAAACACATCCCCAGGAAGTGTGATGGGCATTAAAGTCCCCAGCAAATATAAAAGGACCAGGAATAGACTTCACCAACGAGTCAAAATCACCTTTATAAAAGCTGGATTAGAGTTTAGAGGACTATAAAAACTGACTATGCTTATTTCTTTATTATCAACTGTAATTTGTACACAAATGTTTAGTAAAGAATTATCAAAATAGGTGTTAATTTTAGTGTAATGTAACGCCACACTGCCTCAGCCGATCACAGCGCGCCATTCAAGCCAGCCAATCCTAGCCAAGCCAAGCCACCGCCATAACTACCGGACGCCTCCGGTGGGGGAAACGCTATATAATGCTCTGCAAGCTCATTTTCGGCCTCACCCGATCACTTAGTGTCAGTCGCCGACACGACGGCCGCAATCGACTCGTTTACAGAGCACGTACAATCCGTATTGACGGATTGTTCACGGGAAGTTCCGGTGATGGAAGACCATCGCTGGAAACTACCTGCTGACGTACGTGACCTGATAACCGAGAAGAACGCGGCCATCCGTGCCTACGACTCCTTCCCTTGTGACGCGAACAAAGCCCACATGCGCCATTTACAGCGAGCTGTAAAGAAACGCATAGGCGAGGTTCGCTCTGAGGGCTGGAACAAGATGCTCAGCGAACTCGAGCCCACTCATCAAGCCTTCTGGCAATTACAGAGGAAATTGCGTTCCTCAGAAGAGGTCTCTATGCCTCCTCTCATCCGCCCCGACAATAGTGTCGCTTTCGACAGTCCCGATAAGGCTGAATGTCTTGCCGACAGCCTAGAGTCCCAATGTTCTCCCAGCTCCCAACCAGTAGACCAAGCTCACCTGAACAAGGTCGACGCTGAAGTCGAACGAAGAGCCTCCCTCCCTCCCGTCGAAGACCCTGATGATCCTCTGCCTCCCGTCACTCCAGACGAAGTGCACGACATCATTAAAGGGCTCCACGCTCGTAAGGCCCCCGGTTCGGATGGTATTACCAATAAGGTATACAAACTCCTTCCTGCCCCGCTAATAATGCTTATGACCGCCATCTTCAATGGCGCCTTGAGCAACAACTTCTTCCCACAAGCATGGAAAGAAGCCACCGTCATCGGTATCCCAAAGCCAGGCAAGCCAAAGTCTGAGCCCTCCAGCTACCGCCCTATTAGTTTACTCAATGTTCTCGGCAAAATCTACGAGAGGCTTATTTATAAGCGTCTCAAAGACTACGCCGAAGCAAAGAGCCTCATTCCCAACGAGCAGTTTGGTTTCCGTAGCCAACACTCGGGCACCCAACAGGTCTACCGTATAGTAGAGCACTTATGCGCTGGTCTGCAGCGTAACGCGACGACGGGTGTGCTATTCTTCGACATAGCGAAAGCATTCGACAAAGTCTGGCACAACGGCTTGATATTCAAGCTCTACCAACTAGGAGTGCCAGATCGTCTCGTGCTCATCTTACGAGACTTTTTGTCGAACCGGACCTTTCGCTATCGCGTCGAGGGAGCACTCTCGTCCCCTCATCCTATTCGCGCCGGTGTCCCTCAGGGTTCCGTACTATCTCCTCTCGCCTTCACGCTGTTCACTAGCGATATCCCAAAAAGTAAAAAGGCTCAGTTGGCTCTCTTCGCCGACGACACTGCCGTTTACTATACCGGTCACTGTCCCAACGCTATAGCTCGTACACTCCAAACCTCCGCAAACGTCTTAGGCGCTTGGTTCCGGAAATGGAGAATCGAGGTCAACCCCGATAAGAGTCAGGCGGTTCTCTTCTCGAGACGTCGTCGACTCCCTCCCCCACTTCCCAGCCCGATCACTATGTACGGCAAGCCCATCCCTTGGGAGAAGCAAGCCAAATACCTAGGCGTGATCCTCGATGAGAACCTTACCTTTAAGGCTCATATTAAGGCGGTTCGCGCGCGCGCCTCCTTCGCTCTTAGCAGGCTGCAATTCGTACTGACAGCCCGTAGTAAACTGTCCCTCAAATGCAAGCTCCGCATCTATACCGCAGTCATCCGTCCCATCATGACCTATGCCTGCGTTGTATTTGCGCACGCTCACCCACGTCATCTCCATAAGATGCAGACCCTCCAAAACCGTTTCCTCAGAAGGGTCACGGGTGCCCCCTTCTATGTCCGTAATATCGATCTTCACGTCGACCTCAAAATGCCAACCATAAAACAGTTCATGAAACGCTTATCAAAGCGTTTCTTCGACTGCGGCATCAAACATTCTAACCCCCTGATTACAGCGGCCGCCCGCTACACTCCCTCTCGCATTAGCAGTATTCGCCGACCAAGGCATACTTTAATCGACCCCGACGACGCCACTACCCTCCTCCAGGAGAGTAGTAAGGCCACTAGCACGCTACATAAGCCCAAAACCCGATCGCCGTCCTACCGCCCTCGCCGCCGAGGCCCGCCGCGACGCCCAAATCGACGCCCCTCCCGACCCTTGCACGAGCCAGCCCGCGCCGCTGAGCCTGTAGCTTTAAATTCGTCCCTAATTAATACCAATCCTGATCCAGCTAGTCATTTGCTGCCCTCTTCCAGCGACGCCCTATGCCGAGGTTCGTACCCCACAGGGGGTGCCCTTAGCGTTGTCGCTTAGTTTTAGTTAGTATATAAGTTTAAGTCCTGGCTGGAGGCCTTAATAAACGGCCCCTTAGCCCGGACAGTAACGGCTAGCTCTGTGATCTGGACGGGCGGGGGCCACTCACCTACTCTGTAGGCGCGTCGAGTCGACATCTCCGTCGCTGGTCGTCGCCGCCGGGCCTCCCCTAGGTAACTAGGGGTCTCACCTGGCGGCGGCAGACCGCCGAGATGTCGTGAAGAAAGCGGCGCTTCACTATAAGCGTCGCGGCGCTCCTACAGAAACAAAATAGCAATCACTCACACGGGCGCGCGTTGCCCGCGCGCGCCCGAAAATCCACTGCCATGAAGCAGACCCAAGGAGAGGCCCGTATTTACGGGTCGCCGTATGGCTTCCGCGGGCAGGGGGTGAAGCCCCGGCACCGCACGCAACGCCCCCTTACGGGGGCGCCGCGATATAGCTCCGAGGCCTTAATTTATTAGGGAATCCACAGGAAAGTCCGCTTAAGCAGACGACAACCGCATAGGTTGACCTGCGAGATGCCAAACAAACAAACAAAAATTTTCGGCCTCTTGTTGCTGCGATCGTACCATTAAGCTGAAACTCTGTTAGAGTGTGTCAAAATATTAAATTAGTGTGATTATTAAGTTCTGCCTTTTCTATTTATGCCCTTCTGTTACATCTCAGAAGTGGGATAAATCTAAAAAGCCATGAAGCGTAATCACGCTGATGCGTCAAGGGTAGGTAGGAGTGAATCCCAATGTGAAGAAGCATCCGAAACAAGCGGCAATGAAGATGACGTCACATCACCAAACCCACCTCCAGCCCGGAAAATTCTTAGAAGACTTTTAGAAACTGAGGTACAAAAAGCAATGCGCGTGTTAAGCGAAGAGATACCCTCTATCACCACAAGAAAAGAACTCCGCGCGGCCTCATTGATACCCGAGTTCTACCCCGACAGTGAAGAATGCACTACTGCGTCAGCATGGCTCAAAAAGATTGATTAATTTGGCGAGATTCATGGCTGGAGCGAAACTACAAAATCATTTTACCTGCAGGACAGATTAAGAGGTCAAGCTAGAAGATGGTACAATCGGCTTGATGAATACAACTACTCCTGGGAAGATTGGAAGCAGATGTTGATGCGTGCTTTTCCCAGACATCGCGATTTCGGGAATATGCTAGAAGAGATGATGAACAGGAAGAAATAAGTTACGGAATCGATGACGAAATACTACCAGGACAAAGTGGCCATGTGCTTCCGGTGTAAGTTGTCCGACAATGCGACTGTTTCCTGCATCATTCGTGGCCTACCACTATCACTCCAAGCGAATGCGAGAGCTTACCAGTGCGAGCGACCTGAAGAATTATATGAAGGCTTCCTTTGTGCGCTGGATGACTACCAACCGCCGACAACATCAAGCGGAACACGTGCACCAAATAAAGATGCCTACAATCGACAAGGAAACGATAAAAATATACCCCTATCAACCCGGACGTTGACCCGTGTCCACGCTGTAAAAAAACTGGCCATACACTACGTAACTGTCCATATCCAGATTCACGAACATGCTTCAAATGTGGTAAGCAAGGCCACATTGCTACGCGCTGCGTAATCACTTCGAAACCTACGACACAAGCCAATGATCAAGTCAAAGAAATCAAACTTCTACAAAACTACAACCAGATTTATGAAAAAACGGTTAAAATTAACGGCATATACGTTAAATCATACATTGACACTGGCAGTCAAGTCAACGTGCTCTCTACTCATGTGTCAAACCTGCTGGATCTCAAAATCGACCCATCCAACACTGTCCTCAAAGGCTTCTCTGGAGAACATTTACCCAGCCGCGGGGAAGTAACTTTCCAGCTGGAAATTGATGACATACTTATCCCCTGCAAGGCTCATCTATCAAACGTGGACATGGGGAACGTAAATCTGTTGGTTGGGCCGCCGATTATCAACAACGACGGTATGACTTTGGTGGTCAGCGAAGGAAGAGCCACCCTCAAACAAGACATTGACTTTACAAGAAACATGGATGTGATTGAAGAGCGCACTCGCTTCAAGGTCGTTACTGCAGAAAAAGAGTGCCTACTGCCCGGACTTTCCATCATCAAAGTTAACGTGCGGGACAATGATGAAGACAACGATGTCGTCACTACGCCACGACATTATGAGCTGCGAGGTGTAACCTACTCAATTCCTGCCACCCTGCTACGCGGCCCCGTTGGGTATATCAAGATCTTGAACAGTGGCGCTCAAAACATCAACTGGGAACCTGGCGAAGTACTGACCAGAGCAGACAGTTGCATCACTTCGCCAGTACCTAAAGTTCAGGTAAGTGCACAAAATTACACTTTGCCATCAACTTCCGCAGCCAAAGCCAATAATTACTATAGCCAATCAATTGCGTCTCTATTGCACACTAGCCTAGCCAATGTTAACACTATTGGGGGAGTAAACGTAGATGATATCAGGTCGGGTAAATTAAATAAAAATGATTACGATAGTTTAATTACTTTATTGACGAATTACAGTGATTGCTTTGCGAATAAAACACAAGACTTAGGATGTACAGATTTATTAGAAATGAAAATAAAATTAACAAGTGAACAACCTATATACCGCCAACCTTACCGTTTGTCTCATAGTGAGCAAGACATAGTTCGGTCCAAAGTCTCCGATTTATAGACGCAGGTGTAATCCGAGAGTCCGAGTCATGTTTTGCTTCTCCAGTTATACTTGTAAAGAAGAAGAACGGCGACAGCAGGCTCTGTCTCGACTTTAGGGGTTAAAAGGTTCTTCAAAAATTAAAATCAGAAAGTTTAAAGCTAAATATGCGTAAGTGTTCCTTTTTACAAAATAAAATCACATATTTAGGGCATGAAATTTCGTCGAATGGCATTCAACCGGGTGGATCGAAATTGGCAGCAGTGTCGCAGTTTCCCATCCCTACTGACGTTCATGAAATACGTCAATTTATTGGGCTATGTAGTTATTTCCGTAAATTTATAAAAAAATTCGCAATAATGGCGCGTCCATTAACAGATTTAACAAAGAAAAACGCTGTGTGGAATTAGGGCAGCGAACAATCTAATAGTTTTGAACAATTAAAACAGTGTTTGTGTACAAAACCCATTCTTGCTTTATATGACCCTGCACTGCCAACGGAGATTCACACGGATGCATGCAAATCGGGAATCGCAGGCATTTTGTTACAAAAACAGACTGATGATTCTCTACGCCCCGTTATGTATTTTAGTAGGGTAACTAGTAAGGAAGAAAGCATGTATCACAGTTACGAGCTTGAAACGCTCGCCGTGGTCGAATCGCTGCGTAGATTTAGGGTGTACATTGTAGGTAAACACGTTAAGATCGTGACTGACTGCACGGCTGTTCGTGCCACCCTAACCAAACGTGACATTATCCCGCGTATTGCCAGGTGGTGGTTGTCAATCCAAGATTTTGATATGAGTATAGAGTATAGACCCGGAGAAAAAATGAAACATGTAGACGCGTTAAGTAGGAACCCAGTCGATACAGTGAATGTCAATCGTCTTGAAGTATCAGACTGGTTCTATACCGTCCAGTACCAGGATGACAAATTAAAGCGCATCATTGACCAGCTTAGGGATGGCTCAGCTGCTACAGATCTAACCAACAATTATGTGTTTTTAAATGATAGGTTATATAGAAAGACATTGCATGGTAATCGCCTCGTAGTGCCAGCATTAGCTCGATGGAGGCTGGTCCAAATGCACCATGATGATATTGGGCATGTGGGTATCCAAAGATGTATGGATTTGATAAAAAAGATTACTGGTTTCCTAAAATGACTCGCTTTATTCAAAAGTATGTTACTGCATGTCTTCATTGTGCTTATGGTAAAGGTCAGTATGGAAAGAAGGAAGGAAAATTGTTCCCTATCCCCAAACCCACCGAGCCTATGCTCATGGTGCATGTTGACCATTTAGGCCCCTTTTGCAAAACAGTGAAAGGTTATCAGTATATGCTAGTTATGACAGATGCTTTTTCAAAATTTGTTATTGCTGAGCCCACACGAACAGTCAATTCAGTAGAAACTATTAGGACACTTAAAAAGTATTTAGCTTATTTGGATACCCTGATAAACTTGTAAGTGATCATGGGAAGGCTTTCACCAGTAGATATTTTAAAACGTTTTCAACTGAAAGACAGTTTAGGCACATCTTGACCTCAGTTGCATGTCCACGAGCCAATGGTCAAGTGGAACGCACAAACCGGACCATATTGAATGCATTGCGCGCCACAGACCCTAGCGAAGCTGCAAATAATTGGGCAAACAGCTTACCTGACATTCTCTGGGGTATCAACAATACCGCAAATGAAAGTACAACCTACAGGCCCTATGATTTGATGTTTGCCAAAAGTTCTAGGCCACGTTGTGATGTCATTACTACCGAAAGTATTAGTGAGCCAGTGAAAGTTAGGCGTAACAAAGCTAGTGCTCAGTTAAGGGTAGCAAGTGAAAGGATGAAACGTAACTTTGACAAAAAACGCAAAACAAGCCATCTCCATAAAAAGGGTGATTTAGTTCTTTGGCGACAAGCACCGACAAGCAGTGCCACAAAAGTTAATACTAAACTGGATGACATTTACTCAGGTCCATATATCGTAACCAAGGTGGTGGGCAATGACAGATATAGAATCCGAAGTATTAAGGGACTCCGAGGTTACAAGGCCTTTACAGGCCTGGTTGCAGCAGATTCCTTGAGACCTTATTGCAGTACGGTTCCTATATCTGATAGTGCCAGTAGTTCTGATGAGCAACTTGAAACTGAAGACCTTATTGACCTACTAGAAAGTTAACCAAGTTTTCTCCCATTGCGGGAGCAATCATTGTTTCAAGACGGCCGAATGTAACGCCACACTGCCTCAGCCGATCACAGCGCGCCATTCAAGCCAGCCAATCCTAGCCAAGCCAAGCCACCGCCATAACTACCGGACGCCTCCGGTGGGGGAAACGCTATATAATGCTCTGCAAGCTCATTTTCGGCCTCTTGTTGCTGCGATCGTACCATTAAGCTGAAACTCTGTTAGATTGTGTCAAAATATTAAATTAGTGTGATTATTAAGTTCTGCCTTTTCTATTTATGCCCTTCTGTTACAGTAAGTAATGCTTTCATGAATGATAATTGCAACTCCATTGTGTTTGTTACCACAATCATTCCTTTCAATAATGTAATTTTTTATTTTAAAAGATTGATCAGGTCTGAACCATGTTTCAGAAATTATTGCAAAATGTATATTTTGTGTATAGAGGAAATTAATAAATATATGCTTATTGCTATTAAGACTTTGTGCGTTCCATTGAACTTTATTTAAGTTTGACAAATCCATTAGGAGGATGCAGGAAATTTATTATTTAGAGGTGTTTTTAAAGCCTCTTTAATTGATGATGAGTTAATAGGAACATCTTTATTAGTAACTATTTTTGTTATCGTTTCTACTAAAGTACTTATAAATTTATCGGATTTCATTAAATTATTAATCTGTACATCTAAAGTTCGAGCAGCTAGAGCTGGAAATGCGTTAACGTCAAAAAGATCAGAGTATGCGACACTTCGTGACTTAATTTTATTTTCTTCAACTTTTTGTTTTTTAATTGGGCATGATGAGGAGATAGCTATGTGATTACCTTTGCAGTTTGCGCATTTAGCATCCTTGGTGTCAACCTGACAATTCTTGAAATGATGGTTTAATGTGCTAATTGAACATACTTCAGTATTGCGACAAAATTTAGCAATATGTCCATACCGCAGGCACTTAAGGCATTGTTTTACTGGTGGTATGTATGTAAGAGCGGGTGGGCTCGGGGGTTTTAAATGATAACGATCAAACATCTTTACAACACTTTTATCACTCACAACAAACAATGATTCACAAAACTTCATTTTACAAGGAGATGCACACAGTTCTTATTACAATTTAATACTTCGCGCTCTGCGATTAGGGCGAGCCTATTTATGCGTTTAAAACAACTGTCAACGTCACACAGCAACGACTTCCGTTGACATTTGTTTTACAATAAGATTTACATTGAATTTAGTAAAAATAATACAACAACAATAATAACACTATTTGATTTCTAATTAATAACACTTTTTGAATACTTTTAATTTGTAAACGTAGTTAGGTAGCAATCATTTTATTTAAATGAACTAACAGTAATGTTCCAATGCACTTTGTAGATGTCTGAGTAGATGTTTAAATAAAAACAAATCTTAAAATTAACAATATTTGCTTTTATACGATGTTATAATGTAATGCAAAATGACTTATTTATATTTTACTGTACTTATTTGTGTTTCCGTTACGTCATCAGCCGCTATGACGTTTGTTTTAGTCTGTGGTACTGTTTTTATTTGTCACCGCTATCACGGCCATACTGACGAGCGGACCTTGCTAGGTCCAGCGAACTTTAACATCAGACTCAGAGGCAGCATTGCTGCTTAGTCTGGTGAAACTGTCAAACTCAGAGGTCGCAGATCGTGGCTTGACCATAAAGATTCAGAGACTCGTCTTTGACTTGGCTTGAAAGAGTCTTTTTTTTTTTTTTTTTTTTCTCTTGTTTTTTTTTTCTCTCGTATTTTATTTCTTCTTCTTTTTTTCTCTCTTTTTTTTTACCAACCAATTCCATATGAATCGTTTCATTTAATTTTATCCATCAAATTAACTTTTCCATCACAAGCAATTTAATAAACAATTTCTCACCTTTATTTTTAATTATTATATTTATTCTTGCTATCACGGTCTATTCATTCAATTAAATTAGGATTAGGTACCAATCTCACCTGTTCATGTGTGATTACAGTATTTTTATTTCGCAGGGACCAAAGGTCTCTCACTTCGTATCTATGATTGTCGAGGACTTTTAATATTTGATAGGGTCCCAGATATTTCGGTCCTAGTTTGTTACCCGACCACTGAGTGTCTTTACAAAGAACAGTCTCCTTCTAGAAAGGGTCTAATTTTGGCGCACTTAGAATCGAAACGTTTTTTTTTTTTTTTTTGCTGTTTCGGCCATTCTGTGCTCAGCGTCTAAACGGATCTCATCTTTGTAAATATCTTCGTAAGATAGGCATATCTGTTCGATTGCAGGGGGAGAGCATCATTTACCAAGCAGGGGTTCTAAAGGGGAATATCCTGTAGCTTTAGATTTCGTACAATTTAATGCTAATTACAATTCACCTATTTTATTAACCCAAACTCTAGATTGCGTTAGAGAATTGCTGTAAGGTGATCTTTGAGAGTGCGCATTTGTCTTTCAGCTTGACCGTTAGCTTTAGGTGTACCGCGGGCAATAGCATGATATTCTTGCATGTAAAAATCTTGGATTTCTGTGGCCATAATAGCAGATTCTCTGTCAGAAATAATTGTACATGGGGTGTCGAAAATATTAATCATTTCGCGGAAACAAATATATGGAAGTATAAATTTTGTAAATGCATCAATAGCTACCAGAACATTTGCTTTTTTGTTTGTGCCGGTAAGATTACCCATAAGGTCTACGTGTATCGTGTAGAAAGGTATGCTTATTTTATCAATGAGGTGCAGTTCCATTTGCTTTTTGCCTGAAGAATCTTTGCCAATTTTGCATTGTAAACAGTTATCGCAAAATTGACGTACCCGTTTTGTCATGTGTTTAAACCAAAACTGTTCTCGAATTTTATCCTAAGTACGTTCCCACCCCGTACGTAAAAGACTTTCGTGGTATCTATTTATTAATGAACAAACATGTGATTCAGGGACTACTGTACGAGTTAGTGATTCTCCTTTTTGATTTTGTACGGTTATCATCAAGAGATTGTGTCCGTATGGACTGAGGAGTCGTGTCTCATATTCGATCGTATTTTTTTTTTTTTTTTACTAAATCATCTGTATTTTTTTAACTTACTTTTGAGTTTTTTTTGTCCCCCTCTTGCAAAACTATAATCTGCGGTAGATATTTTGATAAAACATTATTTTTTTTGGATTGCTGCCCAAAAAATCTACGTGGGCCCTTACGGTAAACAACATCAAACTAAACTTTTTGTAAGTGTGGTCTAAGAACACGAAGTGTTAATTCCTATTAATGTTTTGAAGCTTTAAGGGTATTACACAACTGTAAACTTGTGCCGTGTCGAAAGTGTTTTATTGCTCTGACAACAGCAAGTCTCCAATTCGTATGAATGATATCTTGTTGTAGCGTCATTAGTGAGCATACAAAAGTTTTCAAAGACTTTGCGAAGACTACTGTCATTCTGAATGACTCCTAGACTTCAATTAGAAGAGTTAGGTGGAAAATGCAAGTTTAGGTTCATAGGTTAAAAGTTTGAAGACATATTGTCTTGTTTTGTAATCAGGAGCACAAACGTTACGTCTTTTATCAATATAATGTAATTTTTGAGGACAACCGTGATTTTTGTGTCTACTTACAGCTTTTTGTGGGCTATTACTACTTTATAGACTTCAATAATTGTCCTTACCTTTTTTTTCTTTAACAGATGCTAATCCAATTAGGAACTTATAATTGAATGGTTAATTTTTACTTCGAATGTACAGACACTATTAAATTTGGCTACACTGATTAACGTTTTTCACTCGAAGGTGTGCCATTGTCCCGAAAACCTCTAAATTGCAAAAGCTCTATTTAGTGATTACCCTTAATTAACCCAGCAACTTCTTGCAACTGTCAATAATACGAAAAAGAAAGATATCACCAATTTGAAGTAAAACTTCTTTAGGCGCCTTTTCCTTCTGAATCGAGTCGCGTTCTCGGTGTGATGGTGGTGCAGCTCTTAACGCAGTAGCAGAAACAGAAGTTTTCTCGGATTTCTTCTTTTTTCTTTTTATTCCAGCAGCTGTCATATGGGTGGCCTGGTTTCTTACAGATGTCACAATGTCTGTTCCTGCAATCACGAGAAATGTTGGTACTGATTTGTTACAATTGTAACACGTCGCAATTGTTTAAGGTCAAGTCTTGGTTCGTGGCATGAGGTTTATCTGATAATGCATCGACATATTCAGTGTGCTAACCTAACTGCTGATATTACAGCTCCTACCATGAGCTCAGTTGGAGCATTCGGAGAAATTATTGAAAACAAACGCAAGGATTTGGCAACATATTCAGAAAAAGATTTAGCCTGATTTAAAGTATATTTCCGAAATGTATTGACGCACACAATATACCTAGTTTTGCCACTAAATTGTGCTACGAGTTCACTTTGGAGTGAATCACAATTAGCAAGAGAATGAGCAGTAGTGTGCCTATTGCTTAGCACGTTGTTTGCAAGCATGCCAATCCCTTCATCATAGCAAAAAACTGAATTAACTTGCGTGGTGATTAAAGACGCAACTTGTTTACACCATTCCTCAATTGTCATTTTATGCTCGTCTGGATCATAATGAGGTAAATGAATTTTACTTATCTTGTGGGTACTCGTGTTTTTATTCCAAAAAACCATCCTTTCCAGCCACTTGACCTGGCTGCGAAGTAAATTCAGGTCGTCCGAATTTCCTGGTCGAGAGGTCGGCATAGTAGGCGTGTACGTTTATGGGTCCAGTTCAGGCTTAGGCTGATCCCTTTCTTCTGATGTAAGAGCGGGAGGGCTCGGGGGTTTTAAATGATAACGATCAAACATCTTTACAACACTTTTATCACTCACAACAAACAATGATTCACACAACTTCATTTTACAAGGAGATGCACACAGTTCTTATTACAATTTAATACTTCGCGCTCTGCGATTAGAGCGAGCCTATTTATGCGTTTAAAAACAACTGTCAACGTCACACAGCAACGACTTCCGTTGACATTTGTTTTACAATAAGATTTACATTGAATTTAGTAAAAATAATACAACAACAATAATAACACTATTTGATTTCTAATTAATAACACTTTTTGAATACTTTTAATTTGTAAACGTAGTTAGGTAGCAATCATTTTATTTAAATGAACTAACAGTAATGTTCCAATGCACTTTGTAGATGCCTGAGTAGATGTTTAAATAAAAACAAATCTTAAAATTAACAATATTTGCTTTAATACAATGTTATAATGTAATGCAAAATGACTTATTTGTGTTTCCGTTACGTCATCAGCCGCTATGACGTTTGTTTTAGTCTGTGGTACTGTTTTTATTTGTCAGCGCTATCATGTATTTATTCACTTCGTGACGCCATGAGTCCAAGTAAATGTACTGAGGAAGAATAGTGGAGGCGGAGGTTACCGCAACAGCCTGTGTAGGGACGAAAGCTACGCCAGCGTCATTTCTGACCCTGCGCATGAAGCGCCTAACTTGGATGACATTTTTGGAACTACCAATCAAAGAGAAAATCTGTTTTTTGGACATTTCTACAGGAACCGAAGTAAGGACTCCCGTTACTTCGGTATCTCTAGCCGGTATAGTTGCCTTGAGAGACAATTGATCTAACAACTTTTTGTTCTTTAAAAACATGTTAGCATTGTTTGGTAGGTCAAATGTTATGCCGACTTTATATTTATTTATTGAACGTAGATGCATGACGCCTGAAACGCCATGCTCCCGTAAACCTTTTGATAGGGCCATACGGTCCCTGTCGCTAAATGTCACATTGTCTACATAGTGAGTCAAAAATACAATGAGGTCCGTTTGCTTGGTTTCCTCGGGATATTTCCGTGTGTACCCTTTTACCTTGTAGATGGCTTACTTATCCTTTGCGTCCTTGTCATTATTTTTGGAGCTCACTATTGTCTGTTCAGACTCTGCTGAATCAGAGTCCGAAGACTCAACCGACTGCTGCTGCTGCAGGTCAGGATAAGACATTTCGTCCTTCTTCCGCTTTTTTTCACCATTTCGGGGTGCTAATGTATTATTTACACTATGAACTATCTATTTATCAAATATTTACAAAGAAAATGTTAAAATACAAATGAATTTGTTTGAAAAAAAAAACGCGCCTTTCCACTTTTACAGTTTCCCGCCTTTCGCCAACCGTAGAATATAAGCAGAGTTTTTTTTTCTTCACCCATTTCGGTAGGCAAAGGGAACTATGCCCATACAGTCTTCAGTAGATTTTTTATTGATATGAAATGAAAATGAAATTTAATGAGATTAAATGAAAAGAAACCTAACCTAACTCATTCAATTAAATTATTAAATCTGATATTGAAATAAATTAGTAGCTTCTTTTTAGAAATATACGTATTTGTATGAATCACAAAAACTCTTTAGTAAAAACTTCATGGTTGGTTTTTCTTTTTAATAGACATTATTTTGATAGTTAAGAAAAAGAACGTACGAGTTCGGGAAAGGTAAAAAAAAGCACTAGTATGTAATAGCCCACATCCCGAACGCTATACGTCCCTGCAATACGCCACTTTTTGAGCAACTGTATTAAAAACTTTTTTTCGCAATACTTTCTGAGTGGCCTGGTATCAGTATGGAATGTACTGTGTGAATGCAATGGACATTGCTCGCTGTCCTATTCTCACAAAATACTTATTATGTGGCAAGCTTTTGTTTTTCTTTATTATAAACAGGTAGATAATTGTATTAATCTTTAGATAAAATGTTCTCAGATTATGTATATATGATTGTAATATCTGTGAAAAATTCTGAAAAAAAACACATAACTCGGTGCCCAATGGCACTGGCGATTGTGAGCCAGTGTCATTGGGCTAAATTACAGCATGGCCCATAAAACTATTAAAATTATAGATAATTTAGTCAATTTTTTTTTTACCACAGACAAACAGGAACCAGCACGCCATACTGAGTCGCGTTCGCACCAAATTCTACGGAACGACAATAATAGCCATCAAACGGTGCTGCAGCACCGAACTTTGTTGATTTATTGTCGATTCATTAGAAATGAGGTGTTTTACGCGCTTTGAATATTAATTGACGACTAATGGTAGACATGAGAAGTTTTAAGTTCTAAGGACTAGTTTTTTTACCGTGGGTTTGCCTGTACGTAAAATATTTTCTGTGGTACGGCTGCATTAGGTACTTTCGGTGCATCTTGGGTTGTCAACCGCAACCAATCCATGGACGGATGGATATATTGCTCAAAGAATTAACTGACAAGAGAAGAAAAATATGAAAATTTGATAAGGTATGAAGTCTGTTGAATCAATTAATCAACTAAGTCTAATAATAAGCCTCCTAATAATGTGTTTCTCATGTGAGTGACTGTAGTTTTTAATGAGAATAAATTTTCTTTAAACATAACTCAGCCTATCGCAGTCTACTGCTGCACATAGGCCTCTCCCAGGTTGCGCCACAACACCCTGTTCTCCGTATTCCACATCCAGTCAGTCCCAGCCACTTTCTTGATGTCGTTCGGTCCATCTAGCTGGGGGGCGTTCCACACTACGCTTGCCGATACGCGTTCTCCACTCGATGACTCGTCCTTCGACAAACATGGCCACAAATAAAAATATTTAAAAAATGGAAATCTGTTGATATCTGTCGGGCATGCCACCGTCCATTTGAATCAATAAGACACATTATCTCGGGGTGTTTTCGTCTAGCTAACCAAGAGTACCTGCATAGACACGATCTTGTAGCCAGGATTTCCAGATTATCCATTGGCAACATGCTCTGAAATACAGCCTTGTGGAGTCAGAAGTGCCGTATTACAGGTATGTGTACTGGGCCGCGACCCAGTTCTCGAAAATGGAAATATCACATTGTACTGGGATCGATCCATCATCACTAACAGAACTATTGTTGCCAATAAGCCTGATATAGTGGTGGTGGATCGATTAGAGCGGCGCGCAATGATTATTGACTGATTGAAAGCCGAGATAGATAAACAAATCAAGTATCTTGACTTGACTTGCGAGGTTGTCGACACTTGAGATGTTCAACACCGATGACAACTCAGCAATAATTGTGCCGATAGTCGTAATAGCCAATGCATGGCTTAATAGCCAAGGGCCTCGAACAACGCCTGAGGAGGCTCTCGTTGGGCAGCTGGATCAAGGGCTTGAATCAGAAAGCGGTACTTCTGGACACGGTTCGCATTGTCACGAGGTTTCTCTCTCTGGAGCACTGACCGCCGGTAGCTTGGACACTTAAAAATATTTTTAATATTTTTAAATGTATATTTCATTAAAATATTTAAAAATGTAAAAGGCAAGTTTTAAAATGAAATAAAGGAGATAATAATAATAATCCTTTTATTGCAGAAGAAACATTTGTTAGTAAACCTTAATAAATATGTCAGTAAACATGCAAGTGGGAGAAATATTGGACGAGCGGGCAATCGAACTTCCCCGCAATGGCATTCAGGAGACTGTTCGGGCTGCCCGGACCCTCGGCAGTAGCGACGCGGCATGCTTACGTCTGATAGCTGCGAAGCCATGAGTATGCGAATCAGCAACATTCCCGACGCACTACAGAAGCGTGGTGTAAAATGGCTGACAATATGCTTTAAAAAGCGTCACATTCACTTCACGCGTACAAATAGCAAACCTACGGACAAGCATTTAACATCGAACCGCCAATGCTATTCGTTCCCTTTCTACATCAAGATTATCTTTAATACCCGCGTTTACAATGTGTCCGAGACATTTATTTATTAGCTACAGTCTACATTCATTTTTAATTCCTCCTTCGGCCTGCTGGAAGAAATTTCTTTAAGAAATAAGCAGTACATTTTTACTAAAAACTTATATTATGTTGTATCTGTATCTATTTAACAGTGCGTTACATAGATGATATAATAAATAATACAAAAAGGCGGTGTTAGTTACGATTTTGCCCACGTGCCAAAAGACCTTGTAGTTTTTGGGTATGGTACGATAGGAGCATTTATACAGATTATCGTAATGTCGTGATTTTGATATGCACGCAAAACAACAACGTGTTTTTCAATTTGGTTTTGCTTCGTGGAAACTCAAGGGAGGGGTTCAGTCACGCACGACGCATTCGCCTACTTATTTGCTAAATAGAGTTCCTTAAACGCGCTTTTTGTGTCACGACTAAAGTCTAACGGCCGCGTTGGTCCAGTGGTCACAAGGGCTATTGCTGAGCATGAAGTCGGGGTTCGATTCCAGGGTCGGGTAATTTACTATTAGATTTTTCCGTCTAAAATTTCTATTGCATCCCGGAGTTTGAATTGGCTCACCCCTTTTTACATGGGACTTCAACATATCTGGCAAAATGAAGGTGTGCAATACTAATACCTCTGCCTTACCCTTCGGCGATTACAGGCGAGAAGTTATGTTATGCTATTAAATACTAAAAACTCTTTTTTATTTACTTCTGTGGATTATTTATTGTTGATGGGTAATAAAGTACAATATACAAGCCAACACTAAAATATACACACATCAACAGAATATAGGATCCCTTTGAAGAGATATGAGGAACAGGGTGTTAAGTTCACTCATACTCTTGGAATAGGGAGGATTTTCCGACCAGATGGACTGCTCGATGATTGTTGTCGGGAAGTTGTTGTATATGCTAGCTGCACGGTAAACACTGATTGCGCGATGCAGGATTTGTGTGACGTCATTGTGATGCGTTGTTCGCATGTGGCTGTGTAGATGTAGATGCCAAAACGTGATATCAAGGTTGTGGTCACGTTATCGCAGTACTGGGGATGTGGCTGAACGGCACACTGGTAGATATCGTGTTACTACGCAGAGACAGGATCGATATCTCCAAATGACCGCCAGAAGACAACTCAAAATCACAGCGATGCAACTAGTACAAAGGCTCCAGGAGGACCATCAGCTGCTGGTAAGCGACCAAACCGTGCGAAGGAGGTTGTATGAAGTTGGTCTTCATGCTCAAAGACCGCTCCGTGTTCCAGCATTGCGACGTGGCAATCGCGGTCGGCGGCTATCGTCAGCTCGGGAGCATTTACCATGGAGTGACGAACAATGGTCTTTGGTGCTGTTCACCGATGAGTCCCGGTTTGGGTTTCATCCGGATTCACGAAGAACACACGTTTGGAGATCTCCAGGGAGAGTTAGCCATCTATGGCACCCTCAGGAGGTCCATTCATACCAATGCGGGACTATCATGGTGTGGGCAGGAATTCGTCTTTGCGGACGAACCCATCTCGTTTGGATCCAAGGCAACATGACTGCACAAAAATACCACGATGAGGGTTTGTCCCACACAGAATCCAAATGGGCCAGAAATTTCTCCCATATGGCACGGCTGGTGTCGGCCGCTCTTCGAGACCACGATATTCAAGTTTTGGAGTGACCTGCACAGTCGCGGCCGATGTTGCCACTGTGGCCGGCACATTCAGGAGGCCTCTCCGAAAGCTTATTAAGCTGCCCATTTAATAAAAAAAAGGGAGAATGTGAAAGTCTACTCTATGATATTTTACCTTTTTATATGTCTGTTGGTTATGACGATGATGATTGACGTATTGTTCTTCTGTTTTACAACCAAGAACCAGCGCATTTTCATTGTAGAAATTTAATATTTATAATGGAATGAACAATAATTGTAGATGACGTTCCACCGAGTATGTGAGGCACGGAACTAAATCAATTGACCACTGCATTGCAAGGGTAGTCACAATGAGCACTACCACAATCCAACAGTCGCCATAAATTAATGGCTTCGATCGGATTGCCGCTTTCTCATTACCCGGGTTTACGTCAAGTTGACAGATGTCATGTGAGACGAATTCATTCTGAAATCAACTCTAAGTTTGGCGTCGTTACTACTCTGTCAAGAAAGAACCGGGAGAAGATGAATAATACAATAAATATTAGTTATTCATCCAAATTTATTTTATCGCCAACAAAGTATGCTCCTTCAGAAACTATACACGAATAATCCAATCATCAAAACATTTATTAAACGCTTTTTCCGGAATTGAGTTCAGTTCTCGCCGCGAATTCTCCTTTGTGTCGGTTTTGGTTCAGTTGGAAAACCCCACTCCGAAGCTTGTTGTAGTTTGCATGTGAAAATCAAAATATTTTATTTCACATAAACCTACATGGGCACTTATAAAACGTCAGAATCTAGGTGCACGGTTCCAATTGGTCGTTGCAGTTATTGCAATTGTTTAGTGCGCCTCTTTACCTTTGGGCACACCCTAAGATGCGTTATCTACGCTCGGTATTGGCAAGATAAAAGCAAGGCAATTGCCTGACTTGAAACTGTCTTGCTACTGCATGTTCATTGCGCCAATAAATGCAGCAGCTAGTGACATTCCTTTACTTCGCGCTCTGTATGTTTGTGTGTACTAGCACGTAGCTACATTCATGGCATATGCTGTTTTTGATTGCAAAAATGTTTGTGTATGATGAGTCTATGATAAATGATTTTAATGCTGTAAGTAGGTTTGTACAAACACTTTTACACGACAAACTTTTTTTTTAAACTAGATGTTGTTGGCGTTTCCTATCTGACTACTCTGAGCAGAAAGGCCGAAACAAACTCAGAGGTCACAGTCTCTTTTAAAGTCCAGACATAATCTTGGTCAGATCTTGTGAAGACAATGTGGATTGATGTCTGAAATGGTCTTTTGAGGAAAGAACCACACAGATTGAGTGGACCTGTCCAGTCAGTGAACGCATTTGTCAGTAATCATGCAGCTCAACACAGAACTGAAGGAGCTCAACGATTCGACGAATATTACCAAAGAAAGGACATTTGGATAAGCCGCTTATATTACTCAAACTGCCAGACCATGATTAAAACTAACCTAAAAAAATAAAAATTAACTGATATATAAAATAAAAAAATCCACACTGCCTTCACATTCACAATAATTAAATTATTATAATACTTTACAAAGTAACTTTTTATGTCATTGTATATTATATTAAGTCCATTAATATCAAAGTGTATAAAAATCCGAGGAAAAACTTGGCCAAATCATATGAGGACCCTGTAGACTGGTGTCTGAAAAAACCTCACTGATTTGAGTGGACCTGTCCAGTCAGTGCACGCATTTGACAATCATGGTGCAGCTCAACTCAGAACTAAGAAGAACAACGATTCGAAGAACAATACAAAATAAAGGATATTTGGGTAGGCCGCATAAAGTACTCAAACAGCCAGACCATGATTAAAACAATTGAAAGAAAAAAACGAAAAATACAATGACCCACATAGTCCTCACATTCACAAAATTTAAATAATATTATACTTTATACAGTAAATATATACATGTCATTGTGTATGTAAACAGGTACAAATATAGAAAAAATCATAATAATAAAAATAACAATATAAAAAAATATGCAAAATTAAATTAAACATCAAGATTGGCTGTGTAAATTTATTGGAGCAGCTCAATCCCAAGCCTTCCTGTCCTCAATATAGTCTTTGACAGTATAATAGGCTTTCTGGCATAATTTCCCCTCTATAAAAGATTTGAATTTCTTAAGGCTTTGTACTTGAATGTGGCTAGGAAGTTTATTATAAAAACGTATACGCATTTAAACGAGCCACCAATATTCTTGAGCCTGGTAGTAGGAACAACAAATTTGTGTTTATTCCTAGTATTTATATTATGTATATAACTGTATTTTTTAAACAGATTAATATTTTTATGTGCATACAAAAGATTTTCATAAATATACTGAGAAGGCACAGTCATTATATTAATCTCTTTAAATTTGTCTCTGAGGAAGTGTCCCAGACACTTAGTTTATAAATTGAACGAATTGCCCTTTTTTGTAAAACAAAAATTGTCTGAATATCGGCGACAATTCCCCGCAAAAGAATACCGTACGACATCACACTATGAAAATAACTAAAGTAAAACGGGCTGTCTCTAAATCAGTTAAATTACGAATTTATCTAACGGCAATTGAGGGAACGATGGTGAAAACGACTTGTGACGTTTTAATCTTAATGACTTATGCCCAAAAGTCGTCCTAATAATAAAAAACAACTAATGTACAATAATAAAGGTATAATTGTTGGATAGCAAATACAGAGTATTGCTGTGAAAGTAGGTAGGTGTTTTTTTTTTTCAGTGGTGACTAAGTCAATATTTATTTGGAAAAAATGGCACATAGATGTACAGAAGTTTGCCAACCCTGCCATAGACCATCGACGTATAAGTTAATTTGAACTCCTATTTTATTTGATGTACAGAAATAGAACGGTGGCCTTGTGAAATGAAATGAAATTTATTCGCAAGAATTGTAGTACATTAAACTTGGTCAGATTTTTTTATAATTTCATAACAATTCGCTAAAACTTGCATGCAAAATTATTCTTACATTAATTATTAAATGATTAAAAATAAAAATTCGTACATTCATAGAAAAAAATCAAAATTAATAATATTATTAATAAAATTAAATTTATTGTCAAGTACCTACCTATTTGTCCAGTTATCACATAGTATATAATATGTCAGTGTGAATGTTTAAAGTTTAAATACTCATTCACAGAACAAATAGTAGATTATGCACCGAGGGGCTAAAGTTGTGTCTTATGTCACGGGCGTCATATTGAATCTCGAGCGCAATGAAGGATTCGGGATTTAACTCACGAGCGAAGCGAGGGAGTTAATACAATAATCCTGAATGCAGCGAGGGATTCAATCTAGCCCAAGGCAAATACACCTTTAGCCCAGAGGATGATACTCTACTTTTTACACCTACTGTGAGAAAATAATAGCCATAGTACGAAAAACAAAGTATTTATTAAATAAACAAACAGTAAGAATAACATATTTGGAACTAGTTAGTTATATGGAAAATGGTTTTGGAATATTGGCTGTATGCATTTTGAATTTAGAACGTCATTGGAGACGCTCGTGAAAATAGAGTATTTTTTATAAAATGTGATAAATCGAATGTAGTCTAGATAGGTTTTATTATTTATTTATTTATTCACAAAATCCACAGCAATCTTAGCGCAGTTTACTTTAAAAAAATTAACTAATGTTACAGCCAATTATGTAAGTAATGCAAGTTTTAATGTTATTCCATTCCTTTTAAAAAATGGTTCGTAGTTATCTAGTTATTCTTACAATATTATGTCTTCGAAAACATGGCAACGATATGAAGAAGCAGTCGTTATGATTTTGTAGGAAATCGAGAATAGCTTTCCTCTTTCTGGCACTAAAGAGTGTTTGTTAGTACTATACTGCCAATATAGCTGAGCATGTGAGATTCCAAATTCAAATCACATTATTGACCAGCGGGTCATAATGAAATCCAGTACAACATTATTGACCGGCTGTGCCTCCGGCCACTAATGACTCACTTTAGGTTAAGGTTGCTTGACATATAATTTGACATTTTCGAGCAGGTGGTGTGAAAATGATTTTTCTATAAGTCATTTGAATAACGCTGTTTTAAAACGATTGATTGGCAATTGGCTAAATAATAACAGCAGTACTGGTTGATGGAAAGTTAAGATACGCAGTCGGTTATGGATTACAGACCCCTCCGTGCCTCGGAAAGGTCCTGACTGTCATTTCTCCGTATATAATACTGATATTCAGCTGCTCATCATGCCAGTTAGACTGGAAGCCCACCTCAAGTTTTTTTTTTTATAGAGCCAACGTAATTTTGTGTTCCTAGAAAATCAAACGTTTCAACAGTTTACACCGTAGCGTATAGCTATAGCGATATTCAATTACACAGAAACCATAAAACTATTACTATTCAATACAACATTAAATTCGAAAGTAATCATAGACACTTTATGACCGTTAACAGGTACCATAGACACACCTGGCTGAGTACTTATTAATATCGTTGTTTATGGTTGGCATAGTTTTATTGAAGTCTTTATGAGCGGGTGAGTCAGAGAATGTTGTTACTGTTTAGGGCTGGCGAATGTCCTGTGACCCCGAGATTATAATTATTTGAATGGTCGGGCGGGGCTATTTGGATTGTGGGGTTATTTTCTTACAAATGAGAATAAATGTAATTCTATTGTATTTGTACAAAAACGCCTTTAAGTATATCCAGGTAGGTGAACAGTTTATTTCGAAAAATAATCATAGATGAAGCTGCTAAATCGCAAAGTTTGTCACATTTTCAGTCTAAACTTGTGTTTAAGACGCCTTTTTTTTCACAATATTAAACTTATAGTGATCGATTAGTGAAAATATAAACCATACGTTGTTTTTTCCACTCATATTTTGGTCTGTGCAATAATATTTTTTTACCATTTTGCGTTAGTTTCAATAGCCCCACGAAAAGAATAAGCTTTAAATGGTATTGTGAAACATTCCTGATGTCCCATTATATCGATCGTCTATGCATAACAAAAACATTGCCACATGTGGCGATAAACTGTAGGTACAATGAACCACTTGGTAAATTATAAAACGATGATGATTGTAAAACGTGAAAAACAGTTTTGTCCCTCGTCCACTTTTCTACTTCTACATCATGACTGATCAACTTCTTTCGCGATTTGATTTTCAAAAGCTCTAGCTCATTGAATAAGCTGGTATGCTAATACCGTCGCTGCAAGTTGAAATCTTTCAAACTCAAACTCAAAGCAATTATTTCAAATAAACCAATTACAGGCACTTTTGAATTGTCAAGGGGTCGGTCAGTCAGAAATATGAAGCTATTTGCCCATTCCAAAGCGAAGTAGGTACCTATGGAAAATAACGGGCAAGAAACTCCATGGACACTCCTTCTTTCCTTACAACAGTCGCGTTCTTTTTGTCAATTAAGCCTTTCAGCTTGGTCGCTCTAATTATTCTGAAGTTACAGTATACATACAGCATGTATAAAATACTACTGGTAATAAAATACTACGCTGGAAAGAAAGAATAATCCAATGGCAGAAGCTGCATATTGGTAACTCGACGACGTCTTCTGCAGTATCGGGTGTACTGGTGCCTAACCTCCACTATGGAACCGCCCCGCTGCCGCATGCACGTGTACACCGAGCCCCGAACCAGGATGGTCAGGCCGGTCTCGACCACCCACTCCTCCAACACCTCGCTACTTGGATCGGTGATCGGCGATCCCTACGCCGCAAACTTAGCGTTGAGATCCCCGAGCAACAGCACCGGGTGAGTGTGGAACTGGCTCACGACGGCACCTAGCTCGACAAGGACATTCCAAAGACATTCTCGGTTACTGGTAACGCTTCCTTCAGTGATTGGGCCACTGTTGGTATACACAAAAGCAGAAAACGACTTTATGAGTTGTATGACGAACGGACTTGTATAAACACTGCTGAATTTAATTTATATGTTAGAAATTATTCGAAATTATTTAAAAAGTTATTTGCATAGCCAAGTCACGTTACTTGATTTCAAAGATTAAAAATAGCAGTTATGTAATTAAAATGACATGGAATATCATTAATAGCGAAACGGGAAGTTCATGCAACCGAAGTAGTGACTACAGCCTTGCAATTAATGGCAATTTAATTCAATCGGATTCTCAAGTCGCCGCGAACTTCGAAATTTCTTTGCAGAGATTCCTGTTTCGACTACTAAATCTCTAAACTCATCGCCCACTGCTGCAGAGTCTTTACTTAAAGAAAACGTTGCAGTTTGTGATTCTGAATTTAATTTCCAATATGTCACCTGTAGAGATATAATTAAAACCTTTCACGCATTAAATGTAAAAAAACCACAGATCTATGCCCCACTCTGTGGATGTAGCTAAGTCTAATATAAATATTGTAGCATATACTTTAGTTGTTATTTTTAATAATTGTATTGACCGTGGTGAGTTTCCTGATCTTATGAAACGCAGTAAAATATTACTATTGTTTAAATCTGGTAGCATTTTAGACCCTACTTATTATAGACCTATTTCAGTGCTTTACTAAACATTTTGAAAAACTTATTTTAGATTAAATGCAAAGAATTTTTAATAAACACAAATTACTGCATAACAAACAGTTCGGTTTTACAAGGGGTCGTTAGACTACTGATGCCGGCGAGTTTAATTTTTAGGACATGTATATAAGGCGTGGGAGGACAAATGCGATGCTTTGGGAATCTTTTGCGATTTGTCCAAGGCATTCGATTGTGTTCTTCATGAAACATTGAAAAGGACACTGCACCACTACGGAATCCGGAACGCCTCTCTGGATCTTCTTACTTTTTATTTAAGGATAGGCTTCCGAGAGTTAATGTTAAAGGAAAAAGATCACCTGGATCTGTAGTAAGAATGGGGGTCCCCCAGGGTTCAATTATTGGCCCATTTTTGTTTCATATTTATATTAATGACTTGCCTTACCTCATAAAGGATATTCATTATATAGTGTTGTTTGCAGACGACACTTCACTATTATTTAAACTCAAACGTCAGCAGCTGGTTACTGACAATGTAAATAGCGCCCTTGCTAGAGTAGTTATCTGGTTTAATGTTAATAACCTACTTCTATACGAGAAAAAAACTAAATGCATTAAGTTTACGATACCTTATGTTAGACAAGTAGAAACTAGTGTTTTTATAAAGGGTGAAGAGTTGAAACCCGAAAACACCACAGTATTCTTAGGCATAACTTTGGATGCCAAGCTTCAATGGGGCCCCCATATAGATAAATTGTCAAAAAAACTAAGCTCTGCAGCAAACGCCGTTAGAAAAATTCGTAATTTAACTGATTTAGAGACAGCCCGTTTAGTATACTTTAGTTACTTTCATAGTGTGATGTCGTACGGTATTCTTTTGTGGGGAAATGCCGCCGATATTCAGACAATTAATGTTTTACAAAAAAGGGCAATTCGTTCAATTTATAAACTACTGGAACTTAGTTTCACTCCCTCAAAGAGTAATTTAAAGAGATTAATATAATGACTGTGCCTTCTCAGTGTATTTATGAAAATCTTTTGTATGCACATAAAAATATTAATCTGTTTAAAAAATACAGTGATATCCCTAGTATAAATACTAGGAACGAACACAAATTTGTTGTTTCTACTACCAGGCTCAAGAAAATTGGTGGCTCGTTTAAATGTCAATTTATACGTTTTTATAATAAACTTCCTAGCCACATTCAAGGACTAAGCCTTAATAAATTCAAATATTTTATAAAGGAGAAATTATGCCAGAAAGCCTATTATACTGTCAAAGACTATATTGAGGAAAGGAAGGCT
Organism: Dasypolia templi; assembly: GCA_963555695.1. Classification (NCBI taxonomy): domain Eukaryota; kingdom Metazoa; phylum Arthropoda; class Insecta; order Lepidoptera; family Noctuidae; genus Dasypolia; species Dasypolia templi. The sequence goes on along the minus strand of OY743163.1, from coordinate 4,428,938 downwards.
TGGGATTGAGCTGCTCCAATAAATTTACACAGACAATCTGGATGTTTAATTTAATTTTGCATATTTTTTTTATATTGTTATTATTATTATTATGTTTTTTTTCTATATTTGTACCTGTTTACATACACAATGACATATATAAGGTGTATCTATTCATACACGAAATATTTGAACAGGTGCGTCTATAGGTCGAACATAAGCTATAGAAATGATTTTTATTTTTTTATCTAAGCATCTAATTTTAAAAATTTAATAATTTAATATTACTTAACACACATAAAATACTGGCTCTTTCATATTTTGTAACATCCATTACGCTACGAAAATACTACATAGAAACTACTTTCATTGAAGCGGGCAAGGTCATGGCGGTGCCCTTAGATGTCGCGTGGCTTTTATGAATTATCAAAAGAGGCGCCGGCGGCGGCGCCGCGCACGATGCCTCGCCCCGCGCCCGCCGCGCCGTCCGCTCCGCCGCCATGCTCAGTCTCGCGCGAACTCCATGTTGCACTGCACGCGGCTTAACCAACGTGGAATGCATCGCGCTTCGCGCAACAAACGCAACAATGCCGAAATATTCCAACCAGGAGTACCAGAACATGGTGGACTGCTACAATGAGGGTGGACTTATTTTGCTCACAGCACAAGCCCCCTTCCTAGAGATCCTAGAAGCTCGAGAGCGGCAATGGGACTACGGGGTCTACATGCCCCCAGCTGCAGACGGAGGCAGGTCTGATCTTACGCCGTTGAACTTCCATGTGTGGGGTAGGGATAGACCTGATTTATGGTAATGGCGGCCAGACCATTTCTAGTGCGGAACAAAAAAACGTGAATTGTGGCGTTTACGCAGTGATGGCTAGAGATAGAGACATTGTTAAAAGTGCAACGACACATTATTTAACGTGCAACTGCAGGGTGAATATGTACAGCAATTCTGGTGTAAATAATGTAAATAAAAACTACGTCGTTATGAGGTATGTACATTTTAAATTGTTCGCGCTATGCACTTCTTACAGTTTACATCTGTACAAATAGGTAGGTCCACAACCTATCAATCAGCTGACAGATACGACTCGACGCACAGTTCGTAACAAACAGAAGTCATTACCTTATGCGAAATCGCGTTGCGTCAGCTGTTTATTTTTCTATTATTATTATCTAAAAGATGTGTAACACTGTAGAATATGAATGTTTTAATCGAATCTAGGATCCTTTTCGTAAAATAAATAAGAAAATGATTGAAACGTTTCGATGCTCGCTCGTAAAAGTCGTGACCCCACAGAGGTCAGCTGCTTATTCAGATGTAAGTACCTAGTTTACAGAAGGTACTGTTTTTGTAAAACTTCGAGGAGGGAATTCAATATTGTAGCTACTTAGATTTAGGTCGTTTTGTATTTTAAATTCACATTTATTTTTATTGTAAGCGATAACTCTGTTATCAAAATAAGACGAGATCGAGTTACGAAGAGAGAGACGGCACGCGCCCCGCTGCTACAGTTAGCCGGGCATCGCGCCCGCGCCTCTCCCCGCCGCGCCGCGTCTTTGATTCATAGAGCTGGCAGAAAAGGTTTTATGTAAAACATCTCAAGCAGTTTTAAATTATGATAATTACGTAAAATAAAAAAACATTTAGATAAAAAAATCTTTTTCGTTTCTATAGCTTCTAAACGACCTATAGGGGCCCCTCTTAAAATATTTCGTGTATGAATAGATACACCTTATATATATATACTGTATAAAGTGTAATATTATTTCAATTTTGTGAATGTGAGGACTATGTGGGTCATTGTATTTTTCGTTTTTTTCTTTCAATTGTTTTAATCATGGTCTGTCTGTTTGAGTACTTTATGCGGCCTACCCAAATGCCCTTTCTTTTGTATTGTTCTTCGAATCGTTGAGCTCCTTAGTTATGAGTTGAGCTGCACCATGATTGACAAATGCGTGCACTGACTGGACAGGTCCACTCAAATCAGTGTGGTTCTTTCCTCAAAAGACCCTTTCAGACACCAGTCTACAGGGTCCTCATATGATCTGAACAAGTTTATTCTCGAATTTTTATACACTTTGACATTAATGGACTTAATGTACTATACAATGACATGAAAATTTACTTTGTACAGTATTATAATATTTAAATTATTATGAATGTGAAGGCAGTGTGGATTTGTTGTTTTTTTTATATCTTAGTTTATTTTTATTTATTAAAGTTAGTTTTAATCATGGTCTGGCAGTTTGAGTAATTTATGCAGCCTACCCAAATGTCCTTCTTTTGTTAATGTTCTTCGAATCGTTGAGCTCCTTAAGTTCTGTGTTGAGCTGCATGATTACTGACAAATGCGTGCACCGACTGGACAGGTCCACTCATTCTGGGTGGTTCTTTCCTCCAAAGACCATTTCAGACATCAATCTGCATGGTCTTCACATGACCTGACCAAGATTAGGTCTGGACTTTAAAAGAGACTGTGACCTCTGAGTTTGTTTCGGCCTTTCTTCTCAGAGTAGTCAGATAGGAAACGCCGAACTCATCTACTTTTAAAATACAAATGACGTGTAAAAGTGTTTGTAAAAACCTACTTACAGAAATAAAATCATTTATCATCATTTAAGGAACCCCTCGAAGTTAGCGAAAACGACAGGAAACCCGCCAATGATGGCCACCAAACCATCTAGGTCCCCTGCCCAGTTATCGAGAGGGGGGACAAAATAGGGCTCGGTGACCACAGCCACGTGAATCAACCACTCCGCCATGTCTGGAGCAATAGAGCCTTAGCCTCTGCCAGATTGATTGTAATAAGCCTAGAGGAAACGAAATTGTGCCATCATTGGCATTCCAGCCCCTCGGCTCCTACTTCGCTGGGCCGGGAGTCAGCTGCTGGGTTGCTAGGCTGTGGGGGTCCTCTTGTTCTTGGGTTTGCGTGTCTTATAAGCTTACCCACCAAGTCTGTGCTCCGTGGGCTTTCCCGCAGCTGCGCAAAGACTGCAGTTTGGTACCGCGGAGCTCTGGGTCGCTTTGTGGCCGGACTGACGGCAGCGATAGCAATGAGCTCTGCGATCTGTTTCGGCGGTGCACTGTGCCCGGAAATGCCCAATGCCCAGGCATCGGTAGCACCGCCCAGGCCGCCTTGGCAGTATTTTGACCCTTCGTTGGACACCCAACCCACCAGCAGCCGTCCACCGCCTACAACCTTATTCGCAGCCGCTCCCGGGCACTGCACCCAAACCGTACCTAGCCCAGCCGCGTTGCTGCGAATTTCACCCACCGACACGTTCTAAGGCGGACACCAACCGTTTCGGGCAATGGCCGCCACTACCTCCTTTGGGGTCACTGCGTCGTCCAGCCCATCAACGCGCAATTCAGCTGACCCGGGAGTCCTCTGGCTTGAGGACTTGGCGGCCAAAACGTCCGCCCTCTCCTGCTTTGTTGTATCTTATATCAGAAGTACCGTGGTATTCGTGGGTGCTGTTTTATAAACGAAGCTAGCCGGGGCACCAAAATCGCCAAAGTTCAGCTTCTGCCACATCTCTGCTAGGACCGACTTAAAGGTCACTGTCACTGTTTACAGCTTCGAGCTGCAGCGTTATTACTACGGCCTCGGAGCGTGGGGGTGCGTCCTTGGATGACCTTGTGCCCTTCGGAGCCGGAGGCGCGGTCGACGGTAGCGCGCTCTTTTGAAGAGGAGCCGCAGATGCACTCGCTGCCTTCTTTTGCCGCTTGCCCCTCTTACCCACCGTCTTTTGGATGAGAGGAGCAGACGCTGGGGAGCACGCTTGCTTGGGAAGGGGGCGCGGACGCACCCTTCGTGGGCTTCCTGACTCCTCCGGAGGCTTTTTGGCCCCCTCGCCATAATTCGCTCGCCAGGTTATTGGGCCACCTGCACGCGCTTCCTGGCGTTCTGGGGTCGGAGGATTACGACTGGGGGGTCGTGACTCCACGGCCTCCAGCCGGGCACTTACCATGCCCCCACACTGCTGCATGCACACTCTTGCCACCCTATCAATTTCGTGGTCCGAGTAGCAGATGCAGGATGTGGTGCAGGTATGGGGGCTGACGGAGGCATGACAGAGAGGGGCCATCAGAGACCTGCAACACAAAATTCAGCTTATAACCAACCGCTGCCGTTCAAAACCTGGGCCATTGGGGACCGTTATAATGGTCACGTGGTCAGCGAACTGGAGCAAATATCAGAGGTGTGACTGTCAATTTTCGCCTAGGTTTCATGGGGTGCTTAATTGCTGCAAATGGGTCACACTATCTGGTCCTTGTCACGTCAAATTACAAGTCACCCTGTATAATTGCATTGCACAGGTGTGAGTACTATGTACAATAAAGCTACCATTTATCGGGTAATATGTCTTTTGTTGACTTGAATAGTATGTCATGTTCACTCAAATACGGTGGTGCGTGTGTTGCGTCATTTAGCTCCCTTCAAAATGGTTCAGCTGAATGGTGCTATTCCATGCGCCATGTTCGTGAACATGACATCTCTTAGTTGCCATAGCAACTTTTTTTTTTGTTTCTGTTTGATGTACTTACTGAAATTAGTGCTTGGCTGCTTATTGTTTGCAGGGACATCAAGGCCAGAGATCGCAAATGACGGCGAGCTTGGGAAGGATTAAGGATACACAATAATACCTACAGGCTATCAACCAAACAAAGTGCTTGGCCGGACTTGAACCCACAGCTTTGTGCAAAACAAACTTAACTACTGGGCCATCAGTTACACTCGCCAATTAAGTATTAAATCCTAAAAACTAGATTTAAGACCTGAATCCTGAATTCTCACAGTCATAATCGGACGCATTTGAAGGCAAAGGAAGCAAAAAACTGAGATGTAACGTTTAACCACGGATATTGAAGATCTATTTTTAAATTAAACTGAATCTGTGCTAGGCAACAAGGAAAATGGCATTAAAAACTTTTAAACAATGCATTATCCAGTCTGGTTCTAAACCAGCACAGAATCTTAATGTGCCAACACAATAGCAGCTTCGTAAAAACGCAATAAACATACCTAATAATTTAATTAGGTACCATTAAAGAATCTACCTTAAATCGTAAAATCGATTCTCGAAAATCGGTTTCTAATCGGTAAGCGGGATATTTATAAGCAATCGATTGGTGGGATGCGGCTCTCAACACTTTTGTTCTAGAGATTTATGAAATCACTTTCAGCAAATTGATTAGTGATGGCGATAATTTATTTGGGAAAACACGGACACACACACTCTTGACACCTGATATAAACGTTGAGATTACTACTAATTTTGCGTGCTTGCGTTGTGTTAATGCGGCTGGAAATACAAAGACAGACTGAGGGCACTGTCAATAGTTGTATCAAAATTAATGTAGTATCAATTTTTACAGTTATTTTACCACTGACAGCAATCCAACGGCAGCCTGATTGCAACGTGATGTTGTCATTGTGTATCGACAAAACAAGATGGCGTCGTTAGTTCCGATTTTGGCCACGCGACAAAATAACCTTTGCAGCGATATATAACAATTTAATGACACGTTTTATAAAATAAAAAATGCTAGTTGGAGTCTACATTTCCTATTTGACTACCCCTGAGAAGAAATGGCAAAACAAACTCAGGGGTCAAAGTCTCTTTTGAATTCCAGATATAGGTAATATTGATCCGGATATAGGTAATCATGATGACCGACAGGCAGCACCTGTTGAGCTAGGTACTCCAGTTTAGAACCAAAAACGATAAATTTGGCTGTACAACTTTGGCACACACAGAACACATCAATCAACCTCCAATGCATAACAATTTTGCATACAATCGTTTCGGAACGCATTCGTAGCGCAATTGACTCTTAATATTCCATGGCTCATAATTGTCGGCCATATTGGTTTCATTCGCGCCAATTCACGACCGCTGCCATTGTGACCAATTTGCAACAATGGCAGCAATTACTTTAATATTAATTAATTAATGACGACATTTAATTGTTTGACACCGATGTTATGTTGAATTGTGTGTTATTAGTTAGTGTGGATAGTTTTATTGTTTTCGCTAATGGATTTGACTAGAATTGTCGCCTAACTGCCCTTACCTATTATGTGGTTGACGTATGCGAAAATGAAGGACGTAAGTTGTTTAGCTAAGGCGAAGAGGAAACTATCAGATGTACAAGGTGGGCCAAAAGTTATGCCATAATTTGACATAATTTTGCCAATAGCGTTATAATGTCATTAAGATTGGATGTTGCAGACAACTAAATAATTCGTTGACAACGCAATGGAAATATACCCAGTCACATAGCTCTTGCAACGATAGAGATTTAGAAACACTAATTCGGAGACCTGTTTTAGCGATCTTCTGTTTTAGCGATTTCATCTGGTCGGCCAGATGGCCAGATCTGACGCTACTAGACTTCTTTTTGTAATCTCGCGTTAACCACAACAAACCACAAACCTTGCAAGTCTTGAACGCCAACATTGAAGAAGGAATCACCAATCGGAGGATGTTTTGCGAGCAACAATTCATAATGCCGTAAAACACGCACAATGCATCAAATCAGGAGGTGATGGTTTGACCAATCGATTTTCATTTTTTCAACTTAATTAATGCCATAAATATCACAAGCCCTATTTTTTTTTTTCCAACCAAATGACAGCGAATTCACATGATGAGTATTGTTAATAAAAATTAATAAACAAAAAAAACAATCACTTGCAGCCTTGTTCCACCCACTGCTGAGTACAGGCCTCCATTCTTTTGTTCCATGCTTCAGTAAAAATCTCATCCAGGTCTCTCATCTGGCTTGAGGGAGAGAGCCTTGCGCCTCGGGAATCGCAAGCAGATTCCCGGCCACCGTAGGTGCGGGCTTGCGGACGGCGAGCTACCCATTGCCCGGGTCGACGGCGCGTCGTGTTCCAGGCGCGCCTCAACGAAATGTCAGCACAAAATGACGGGTTCCGATAGGGTCGACGCCTTAGGATCGCGGGAAATTCGAAAGAGAAACCGTGGCCCTGGCACAGGCAACTGAAGGAACACGGGTGGGTTTTAGTCAGTGAAAGTCTGACACGACCCTCTCCCGCTCCACCCACATCGGCAGAAGTCATTTCATGATTTCTGCACCAAAAAAAAATATTAAGAATATGAGGACGCCAATGAACAATTCGCTTAATGAGCCTTAAAGTAAGGAAAGTTTTTATCTGATGTGGGAGAAGTCATTTGATGAATTCCCACCTACGTCGGTCTGCCTACGTCCTTCTACCGTCTCGTCTGTCTCTCTGGGAATGTGTAATATACAAACAGACACTGAGCTCAGATGACTCCTCGACTGCCTTTCTGATCTCCACAAACCAGTTTCTGGATACTACGTACCCCTTGGTTAGACTGATTGTCAGAGTTTCGGGCTTCTAACTACCCGTAACTACGGTGAAAGATCTATGAATGACAGCCGGGACAAACGGTTCGACGTGCTTTATTGAGATGTAAATTCGTTTCAGAAATTAACATAATTTAAATTACGTACATAGTACTTAGACTGGCAATAAATTTCGGTCTGTCCGAATGTGCCAACTTACCTGATGACTAAGATAACTCTGCCACAAACTTAAGTTATTCCGTACCGCTTATGATTATGATAATAAACGTAAACTGCGGACTGAGTGTGAATGTCAATTGTTTCGTACGGTTCTAATCATTGTTAACTGATGACGTAAGATGTTCTGATTATGACGTCACCTAGATAGAAAATTGATAGAATACTCTTTATAATGTACACAATAGTAATTACAGATATAAATGTAGAAATTTTACATTGGGGGATGGGCGGTCTTTATCGCATAAATCGATCTTTTACAGACAACCTTTGGATGGATTAAAGGGAGAAGGAGAGACAATACTGCAGGTAGTCAGTCGGGTACCATTTACATATACAATAAATACATACACAAAGCATATGCTTGTCTACATAGGTATATATCAAACTCAAACTCAAAGCATTTATTTCAATTAAACCGGGTTAAACCATTTACAGCGTAGACAAAGTAACCATTTACAGGCACTCACCATTACTGTTGAATGGTCAAGAAGTCGGTAAATCAGAAATATGAAGCTAGTTGGCCATTCCAAAGCGTAGTAGGTACCTATAGAGAAGAACGGGCAAGAAACTCATGGACACTCTTTTAACTAACATGCTTACAAAAATATTAGTTACTAGCATTTCTCCCGCGACTTCGTCCGCGTGGATTAAAAAAAAAAAAGTTGCCTCTGTTCATCAGAGGCAACTTTTTCGGCTTCTAATGGTAAAACAATTTTTCAAATCAGTCCAGTAGTTTCGGAGCCTATTCAATAGAAACAAACAATCAAATCTTTCCTCTTTATAATATTAGTAAAGACATAATTAATTTTGTTCTTAACTGTGGGAACGATGTTAAAAAGATGAAAATAATAATAAGCCGTGGCAGCTAAGAGATGACCAGTCATAAGACCCAACTGACGGCTCCCGTTCACGAGTATGACGCATGGATCAACACTATTCAGCTCAACCATTTTGAAGGGAGCTAAATGATCCAACACACGCGCCACCGCTAGCGAGACATTTGAGTGAGTATGACAAATAAGAAATTGAGTTTATGTAAAACAAAAAATATGCAAAATGAGCAAGGAAGTACATACAATGATGATGTTTGAGGAGAGAGGTGTTGTTTTTTGTAGTTGCGAGTACCCACCACCCAGGGTTGAGGTTTTGTGTAAGTTAAAAACACCAACACAACACAAAACATAAACCTTTCGGAGTAACGACTCAATGTGATGGTGAAAACCGTATGAAAATCCGAAGCGTAAATTAGAAGAACAACGCTGCCACACAGACGGACACGGAAAGCGACTATATTTATTATAATTATCTATGGAATAGATTTTAAAAATATAATACTGTGAATTTCACAATTGAATTCAGAAATGTCAATATTTAATAATTGAATATTTTGAAGACTCCTTAACGGCCTACGGCGCGTGATCATTCGATGGCTATGTTACCATTTTATAAATATTGTTTATTGTATTTATTTTATTGAACACTTATCTAGTTATTATGTGTATTCAACGCTGACGCTGAAAACCAGCGCTGGGGCTCTGTCTCGCACAGGGTAGTAGCGTTAAGCTGAGCGATGGCCGTTTTGCGTGGATGTGACGCAAATTTCCCCCCAACTTGTTCTTTTTGGTGTTTGTGTTCTATCACTGCGTCATGTTTACCGCAAATAAAAGTTTTTTTCGTTATTTTTTTATCCCTAGATTTTTACATGCTTCCTCTTTTGCTACATCTACGTGTACCTGATCCTAACTTATTTAAACTAATCTAAACTTTTGATTTGTTGTATGCTTGTTTGATGCGCTTTCACGCTAAAACGGCTGAACGGATCTGCATGAAATATGGCACGTGGGTAGACTATGATCTGAATTAATACAGGTTACGTTTTACCCCGATATTCTCACGGGATCGAGTTTTATGCGGTCGATACCGCAGGGAGCTGCTAGTAAGTTATATTTCTACCATTCCCTGTATTACTTAGCATAGTTCTCTAACGTTCTCGTAGTTTAATTTTCTGTTAATCCTATCTATGTTTATTTATAAACAAATTTTACATATTTTTATGTTATATAGTATATTAACACCCTACAATCTAGAGGTATGTTGTAAAAATGCTTTTGTTATTTTGACCCACTTTATTTGTTAACCACCTCAGCAACACCAAACAATATTCTACTCTATTACTTTTTATTCTAGTTACTAATTGCTCTATTTTTCAACCTGTTTCCACCCAGTGCTGTATTTACACCTTTGTATGATCATGTTCATCTTGATCACATGTTGAGTGATCTACAGATGAACATGGGCGCCGGGAGCGGATTGCAAGAGGGTGCACGCCATTGCTCCTCCCTGGCTCCAAACTAAAACAATTGAGCTTGCTTCGCGCGTTCTTGCATTCTGCACTCTGCATTCTGCATTCTGCACTCTGCATTCACTCAAAGTACCGAAGTCCTATTTCCGAAAATCTAATCAATCCTAAGCGGGGAGCTTACATCCTACTCTATCTTGACAAAATAAAACCTATCCCATTCGAGGCAAGATGCAAAAGTTATCGAGCTCACTTTGCTCGCTCTTGCATCCTAAATTCTCTTAACTGTTAAGCTTTTGTGCACAAGTCGACAAAGTTACAAGTATGAACAGACAAACGATAACATATCATAAAAGTTTAAAACTTGTATCAAACGCACACTATGCAGCCAAGCATATTATAAGATGGGGGGATTACATCTCTGACAAAAATGCTTGGCTCAACGCTGGTTCTGCTCCACAAGGGCGCATAAACTAATTGATTAGCATTTGAAAATATTGTTGGAGCTGCTGAAGATTGTAAAAACTATCTTTGCACTGCATAAATTCAATCTTTTAATATTGTATAATTGCAAAGCACACGTGTGAGCAATAGGTACCTCCTATAAAGCTACCCTATACTGGGCACGTCTGTCATTGACTTGAATGTTCCCTGGCGGCTGAGAGTATGTCACGCTCACTCAAATGTCTCGCTGGTGGTGGCGTGTGTGTTGGATCATTAAGTTCCCTTCAAAATGGTTGAGCTGAATGGTGCTGATCCATACGTCATGTTCGTGAACGGGCGCCTTCAGTGGGGACTGGTCATCTCTTGGCTGCCACGGCTTTTTTATTTATTTTAATGTTTTTCATTACGGACGCTTTTAACGTGCACGTCTTTCTACATCGTTCTCACATGTATAATTTCAACAAGACTGATGTAACCAATTTTCTGTAACAATATTATTTGGAAGAGTGTCCGTGGAGTTTCTTGCGCGTTTTTCTCCATAGGTACCTACTTCGCTTTGGAATGGGCAACTAGCTTCATATTTCTGGCTGACCGACCCCTTGACAATTCAAAAGTGCCTGTACTTGGTTTGTTTGAAATAAATGCTTTGAGTTTGAGTTTGAATATCGGAGGTGAAGTGCAAAAATTATCTACCTCGCTTTGCTCGCTCTTGCATCCTACATTCTCTTAACTGTTAAGCTTTTGTGCATAAGTCGACAAAGTTACTTGTAGTGGTGAAGTGCTAAAATTATTGAGCTCGCTTCGTGGTCATGAAGATGCACCGTGAAAATAAACTTGTCAGCGCCCATGCAGGTAAGTTTATACGTCTGTATCATCCTGTGAATGTATGATGTATCATGTATAATCATGTGGCGGCAATGCGGCATCTTCAACGCCACATGCGAACTACGCCGAACACTGGCGCTACGCAAAATCCTGCATTGCGCAAACTGAATTTAATTTAATTATTCGGAAGAACAAACAATTACACATTATATACCACAAATAAATAGAACATAAGGAGTTATAGAAAAACAATAGAGTTATATAAACCAACAACGTTCTCCACAGATACACAATAAAAACAAAGTTAGTATTGATAAAGTAAAAGTCGAACAGCATAGATAAATACATAAAAGAAAAATACACAACAAACACTTCTAAATTTCTCGGTATAAATATAGACAATAATTTAACTTGGAGAGCACAAACAGACGAAATATGTAAAAAACTTAATAAATTTGCGTATGTTCTCTACAAATTATCAAAAACCGTGAGCCTGGAATCCGTACTAACAGCCTATCACGGCTATGTTGCATCAACTCTCAGATATGGCGTGATATACTGGGGCAATTCAGTGGATAGAGAACTCGTATTTAGAGCCCAAATAAGATGTGTCAGAGCTATGTGTGGCCTTAACAGCACAGACAGTTGTCAACCCTTCTATATACGTCAAAAAATTCTTACCTTGCCATCATTGTACATTTACGAAACAAATGTGTTTGTCAAATCTAACAACTCATTGTACAAAATAGCTACTAAAAGTTACTACAGAAAATTACGCGATAAAAATAAGTCAGAACTCGAAGTGACTCATGGCAAAACGGCACTTATGAATAAAAGTACCTTCTGTATGGCCAAAAAAATATTTAACAAACTACCTGAAAAAATAAAAAACGCTAAATCTGGACAATTTAAAAAAAGAACTGAAGTAGGTACGTACGGGCGATGAATGAAAGCCGGAATGTTCCAGAACGGGGTATAATGTTCAAAGTCCACACTCGTAGGTACACATATAAAGTTCGAAGAACAGAAGGAGAAAGTCACACACAGAGAAGCACAGTTAGGTTATGAAAGCATAAGTAGCAGGCAGCTAGGCAAAGTATACACAAAAGCGTTGGTAACAAGCGCGCGAGATGCAAATGGTAATTTTGCGAAAGCAGAGAAAAAACGTGGGGTCAGCCCGGTGGCATCCAACGGACTGGCGAGCCGGTGAGGCGCGAGGAAGCGGGAGGGGTCCCGCTCGCTCGCTGCGCGGCCGCCCGCCGCGCGCGGTTCTTGACTCACGCGCTTGTTATTCACATACGATCTACTTACTAATAATAAAATCTGTACGTCCGTGACATTGTAAACCTCATAATGTTATTATACTTCAATGTTATGGTTAAGCTTATGTAAACTTATTTAGAGTGTATATACATTATAACAGTGACGCTACACCACCCCCCTCTTGAGACCGTCAAGGGCGATAGTAGTCAGGGAAACGCACCCTACGGCCTGACCGTGTTCTTTTGATATTGTCGTCTTCGGCCGTCGGCGTTGGATTGATGACTGGTGTATCCTGTGAAGTTTGTGTATGTTCGTGTTCGTTATGATTAGTGTTGCTGTGTGATATTGTGGTGTGTGAGTCGTGAAGTATGTAGGCCGGCTTCACTCGGTCTACTGATACTGAGACTGCTTTACCTTTAAGGAGGAGTTTGAATACTTTGTCACCTCTCTCTACTACTTTATGTGGCCCAGTGTATGCTGGTTGGAATGACCCTGATGACGCGTTGTCTCGTAAGAAGACGTGCGTTGTGGTGGCGAGGTCCTTAAATACGAATATGGCCCTACTATTAGAATGTCGCGATGACGGAGACGGTTGGATATTCCTGGCAAACATGCGTAACCTTGAAATATAGTCGATCATATCCGTGTTGCAAACCGGTTCTGGATCAAAGAAGTCACCTGGCAGACGCAATGTTTCGCCGTATACTAGTTCAGCTGGTGTTGCCTGTACATCTTCTTTGAAAGTGCTTCGGATACCTAAAAGAACCAGTGGAAGTGTTTCGACCCAGTTTTGGTTCCCGTGGCATGTAATGGCTGTTTTTAGCTGTCTGTGGAACCGCTCAACCATACCGTTACAGGCAGGGTGGTAAGCAGTTGTCTTTCTGTGCTCGAATCCAGCTATCTCCGATAGGTGCTTGAAGAGAGCCGACTCAAATTGTCTGCCACGATCCGTTACAACTTTTGTGGGACAGCCGAAGCGTGCGATCCAGCCGTACAGAAGGGCGTTAGCTACTGTTTCAGCTGTGATATCTTTGATTGGTATTGCCTCAGGCCATCGCGTGAAGCGATCTACTGCGGTGAGACAATACCGAAATCCATGAGAGATTGGTAATGGCCCGATCATGTCAATGTGAATGTGCATAAAACGTGATCGTGGCAGTTTGAAGTTGCCAAGGGTTGCAGACACATGGCGAGTTATCTTCGCACGTTGGCACGGCAAACAGTTTCGCGTCCATTCTCGGCAGTCTTTCTTCACCTCCGGCCACACGTAACGCTCTGCTACCAATTTGGCGCTGGCGTTGGCTCCTGGGTGGCTCATGGAGTGTAGATTGTCGAAGACTTGGCGGCGAAGTTCTTTCGTGACATATGGCCTCGGTGTCTTGCTACTCTCATCGCAGTACAGTTCAGACAGTGTTCCCGGCAGTGTAATCTTTTTCAGGCGTAGTGACGTTTCCCCGGTAAGCAGCTGTTTGAGCTCTGAATCGGAACTCTGTGACTTGGCTAGCACACTCAAGTCGATTGGCTGAGCGATTGCCTCTACTCGTGACAGGGTATCGGCGACAACGTTATCCTTGCCCGAAATGTGCCTGATGTCTGTGGTAAACTGCGAGATAAAATCCAGGTGTCTTAACTGTCGTGGTGAGCAATTTTCCTTTCGTGTATGAAACGCGAAACAGATGGGCTTGTGATCTGTGTAGATAACGAACTCTCTGGCCTCGACCATATGTCGGAAATACTTAATCGCTTCATAAATGGCCAGCAGTTCACGGTCATAAGGTGAGTACTTTCTTTGACTTGAGCTTAGCTTATGCGAAAAGAAAGCTAAGGGTTGCCATTCCTCATCCTTTAACTGCTGAAGGACTGCGCCCATGGCCGTATCGGAGGCGTCCGTCACTAAGGCTAGTTTTGCTCCGCAGTCAGCATGCGCTAACATTGCTGCTTTGCAGAGACCTGTTTTGCAAGCTGTATATGCTTCGTCTTCCTTTTCCGTGAACTTGACGGGATGCGAGCCTTTTACTGAGCCTTCTAAAAGCTTGTTCAGTGGTGCCTGATGTTGAGCCGCTTCTGGGATGAACCGCCTATAAAAGTTTACCATCCCTAGGAACCTCCTCAGTTCTCGCACTGTTTTCGGTGTTGGGAAGCTGTTGATCGCTTCCACCTTTTCAGGCAATGGCCTTGTGCCAGCTGATGTAATTTGGTAGCCTAAAAATTGCACCTGTGCGACTCCGAACACGCATTTGGCTGTGTTTATCACCATCCCATTTTCTTGCAACCTGGAGAAGAGCTGTCGTAGGTGGTCTTCATGTTCTTTCTGGTCTTTTGAATAGACCAAAAAATCGTCTAAATACCCGAAACAGAAGTCCAGGCCTCTCAGCATTCCATCGACAAAACGTTGAAAAGTTTGCCCTGCGTTGCGTAGTCCAAACGTCATGTAAGGAAACTCGTAAAGCCCGAACGGTGTGGTGATGGCTGTCTTCGGTATATCCTCGGGATTGACGCTTATCTGGTTATATGCTTTGACCAGGTCTATCGTCGAGAATACCTTACATCCAGAAAGGTTGTGAGCGAAGTCATGGATGTGGCGAATAGGGTACCTATCGGGTATCGTTCTTGCGTTGAGCATCCTGAAATCACCACACGGGCGCCATCCATTATCCTTCTTAGGTGCCAGGTGCAAGGGTGAAGCCCAAGGTGAGTCGGAGGGTCTGGCTGTGCCGTTCGAAAGCATAGATTCAAACTCCTCCTTAGCAATTTTCAATTTGTCTGGCGCCAACCGGCGCGGTGTGCACGATACGGGTGGTCCTGGTGTTGTACGTATATAGTGTAAGGTGTTGTGTGTAGGTGTACGTTGTATACCCGACGGCCGGGTTATGTCTGGAAACTCCCGGAGTATGTCGTGATATGTAGTGTCACCAGTTCTTACCTTAACCGAAGAAACAACATCAGAAGGACGAGCAGGCAAAGCAGGGGTCGCAAGCGTAGTATCAGCGTCGATTAGGCGCTGCATTCGTACATCTACAATTAAGTTGTAGTGTGACAAAAAGTCGACACCTATAATTGGTTTTGTCACGTCCGCTACTATAAATCGCCAAGCATAGTCACGGCGCAAACCTATATTTAATTTTAAGTACGCGTAACCGTAGGTGTTTATCGCACTACCGTTAGCCGCACATAGTTCGTAGTTCGTTTTATTACGGCGCTCTTTCACTGATGTCCTTGGGTAAACACAGACGTCACTACCGGTGTCGACGAGGAACTGCATTTTGGTGTTATGGTCCGTAACAAATAAGCGACCAGTGCTACGACAGTCGCCGGTCGCCATTATCGACTGCCTGTTGCTTTTCCCGATTGGTCACAGGGTTTTACGCACTTTGTTGCTTTATCGCCGAACTTATAATGGTACCAGCAGTTAGGGAATTTCCTGTAGTTTGAGTTCGACCTTCTAGAAGGTGAACGTCCCCGACTTTCACTTCTGCTGGACCTTTGCCTCGACCGGGATAACCTGTCGACCTGCGACGTGAGGGCCTGCACTTGCCGTGTGAGTTCGGCGATTTGACCACTCATGTGGTCCACGCTGCTCCCCGGTGTCGTCATCTGACTGGTTGTCGCTGCTACCTGCGGGGTTGCTGGCACTACATCTTGTATGCGGTCAGCCAGCTCCGCCACCTCCTCTAGGCCCGCCTTAGCTTGCGAGGCGATAATTGTCTGCGTACTGCTTGGCAGACGGCTGGTCCAGATGGTTCGAAGAAACTCCTCGGGTACGCTTGGTCCCGCCAGGTGGCGCAGGTGTCGCAAAAACTGCGAGGGCTTGCGGTCGCCAAGCTCTTCATGAGTCAGGAGCTGCTGCACCTTCTTCTCTCTCGACGCAGATAATCTCTTCACCAACTCACTTTTTAGCCGCTCGTACTTGTTCGGCGCTGAAGGTGCCGTGATGATGTCCTCTACCTCGGATGCGTATATGGGGTCTAGGCTTCCAATGGCATGGTGGAATTTCGTGGCATCGGCCGTGATATTCGCGAGTACGAACTGGCTTTCTAGTTGCGCAAACCATAACGCCGGTTTCTCCGGGTAAAATGGAGGTACCCGCACACCGACGCGATATACATCGTAGCTCGGTAAGTCCAAGCTTTGACCTTTTGCATCGCTTCCTTGTGGCTGGCTCATGGTGTTCTTCCGGGGTCACCAATGAAGTAGGTACGTACGGGCGATGAATGAAAGCCGGAATGTTCCAGAACGGGGTATAATGTTCAAAGTCCACACTCGTAGGTACACATATAAAGTTCGAAGAACAGAAGGAGAAAGTCACACACAGAGAAGCACAGTTAGGTTATGAAAGCATAAGTAGCAGGCAGCTAGGCAAAGTATACACAAAAGCGTTGGTAACAAGCGCGCGAGATGCAAATGGTAATTTTGCGAAAGCAGAGAAAAAACGTGGGGTCAGCCCGGTGGCATCCAACGGACTGGCGAGCCGGTGAGGCGCGAGGAAGCGGGAGGGGTCCCGCTCGCTCGCTGCGCGGCCGCCCGCCGCGCGCGGTTCTTGACTCACGCGCTTGTTATTCACATACGATCTACTTACTAATAATAAAATCTGTACGTCCGTGACATTGTAAACCTCATAATGTTATTATACTTCAATGTTATGGTTAAGCTTATGTAAACTTATTTAGAGTGTATATACATTATAACAGTGACGCTACAGAACTATTAAGAATTTTGATAAATAAATGCTATTACTCACTAAAGGACTATCTAGACGACGATTCTATAATTACTGCCTCTGAAAATTGTACAACACCTCACCTATTTTGAGGATCTTGAATCTTGTTTGACACATTAATATGACACTTAAATTAATCTATTTGACATTTATTTTAATTGATTGTAGTTTTAAATTTTTATGCCTTTTTTATATTGACTTTCTTACTGATGTGAAAGTTTACGTAATTCTACCACTTAATGATATTTTATAAGTTAAATGTATGGTAAATAGTAAAAATTTGACAATGTTATTTATACATAATTCAATATATTTGTACGCCTTTGTGCAAAACATAGAAGATCTACCTATCTGTAACATCTCACACTCTGTTGTAATTTGACCTATGTTTACAAATAAAGCATTCTGATTCTGAGAGCAATAAAATCGCACAACTTGTTTTTTTTCATGAATCTGAATAAACATTTAAAAAAACACACACTAATTGAAAGTCTAACTCATTACCTTTCTAATGATATCAAATACAGTGTAAAAAAAATACCCATTAGAGGTTTTACGGCACAAAACCCAACAAACGGGTAAAATTACCCAATTTCGCTTAAGAAATAATGAAAAACAAACTCAAAGTTCTTGATCAAATTGTTTATTAATAAGGTGTAAGAGCTGTAATAAAGGCTCGGCCTTACAGCTCTTAATCGGTTTTTCATGGACCGTATTAATTTTACCATGAAATTTTGTGGTATAGCGTTCCACTCCTCTTCAACGGCAAGTTGAAGCTCTCGGAGGCACGTAGGAGCAGGGCTTTTTGCTCAAACTCTTCTTTTTAGCTCATTCCAGACATGGTCAATCGGATTGAGATCAGGACCACGAGCTGGCCACTCCATCGCGGTGATTCCAACGTCTTCCATGTAGTCGCAAACTGTTCTAGCGACATGCGGTCTGGCGTTGTCGTGCATTAGGAGCAAATCTTCTCACATAAGTCACGCAAGCGGCCTCACATGTCCTTCGAGCACTTCTTCGACGTATCGTGCAGCCGTCAAACCTCATGATCTCGGGCCGGTATTCGCCCCAGTGATGAATACAATGTCAGTTTTAGTGTCCAACATTATGCCACCCCAAAACACACGATCCACCGCCAAAAGCCACACGTTCGCTTATGCAGCATTGTGAAAATCGCTCTGATGACCTTCTGTAGACCCTAGAGCGTCCATCATGACCATGTAATGTCATTCTGCACTCATCAAAGAACATAACAGACCGCCATTGGTCATACGTCCAATTTAAATGTTCCTTGGCAAATTGTAGTCGGGCTTGTCGGTGAGCTGTGGTCAATTTGGGACCATTTGCTGGGCGATGTGAATTCAGTCCTGCTTCACCAAGTCTTCTTCTGACTGTCCACCGACTTATACTGACATTGCGAACTTCTCGAAGCTCTTGTCCCAGGTGAACACAAGAAAGCGCTCATCACGCTCTGATGTTCTGCGTCGCCGCCAGATCCTGGTCGCCGAATGTAGCCACCGGTCTCTTGAAACCTCTGGTACTCACGACGAACAGAGTAGCGGCTCAAATTTAGTCGTCGAGTAACTTCACTTTGATTATGCCTGGCCGCAGAAGCCGCTCAAGTTATTGCCTTGCTCGACAAGGCAATAACTTGAGCGGCTTCTGCGGGCGTGGTATCCATATTTTTCCGTATGCTTTCAGTAGAGATGTTATCACGTTGGCCTTCGGTATGCAATGGATTAAAAATCCTTTTTTTTTTTAACGGACTTGCCTGTGGTTGCCCTAATAAATTAAGGCCTCCAGCCAGGACTTAAACTTAAATACTAACTAAAAACTAAGCGACTACAGGCTAAGGACACCCCTTGTGGGGTACGAACCTCGGCTTAGGGCGTCGCTGGAAGAGGGCAGCAAGGGACTAGCTGGATCAGGATTTGAGTGATTTAGGGACGAATGTAAAGCTACAGGCTCAGCGGTGCGGGCTGGCTCGAGCAAGGGTCGGGAGGGGATTAAAAATCCGAAAAAAAACGACCCTGTTATACCTGCGGGTAAGGGTGCAAGTAGTGACAATGCTAACGGGTGAATTTGGCTAATTTGGTGTACGGCTGGTTTCTGTAAGTTACGTGAAGGTCAATGATTTTAATTTTGTGTTTTTTTTAAGCTACGATCAAAAGATAATCTAAAGAAATCTAAAGATATTGAGTACAAATCATTAGGCAAAATTAAAGAATACAAGTTCTTTAATTTTGCCTAATGATTTGTCCTCAATATCTTTAGATTTAAGAAAAAAATCAGTAATAAACCAAATTACAAGGGGTGTGCGATTTTATTGCTCTCAAGTGTAAATTACAGCTACTGATAAGGAACACGTCTAGAGAGATTTAATATTATTCACATATTTTTTTGCTTTTTTCAGGCAAAATGGTCCTGAATTTACCAACAGATAAGGCAAATAGTTAGATACACGTTGGCGAAATACTTATTGAAATTGCCTATGAGGTGACGTAAAGGCACCAATTCTGCATTCGTACGACTAGAAGTGACGGCGAAAAGAGAAGGGCAATTCCTTAGTTTTATGCGCGAACCTATTCTCAATCTGTCAAAAACACAATTAATTTACATATTTTTTTTCACATTTTGACATTGATTGTCACTGAGAGGAGTACGAGAATTGGCCTTCTGGCAGAGTGCACACCTCATGTCCTTGAATGGTTCTAGAGACAACATAGCACAACTTGTTACAGAAATCAACACAATCTTACGAATCACAGATCGTATAGAACCATAGTTTCTAGAGAAGTACGTCTAGACTTCAAAGAGAGCAAGTTGTGTTGAGTTCACCGCGCAACTAGCATAACATATGTATGACACAATGGGGCCCTTCATTGTAAAGAAAAGAAAGAAAAAAAACGTTTACTCGCGGTGAACATGACACAGTGATCGAATACAAACACCAAAAATAACAGGTTGGGGAAAATATGCGTCACATCCACGCAAAACGGCCATCGCTCAACTTAGTGTTAAGACCCTATGCGAGACAGAGCCCCAGCGCTGGTTTTCAACGACAGCCGAAAAACAGCCTTAAGTATAGTAGCCTATTGTGTTGAGAAGTAGTCTCCAACCAGCCTCCGGCGTAATCTTTCGTTGATGGCAGATAGGTAGGTAGTTAGTTGGTTTTCAATCACACACACACGTAGCTCAAATTCTACACATTTATTTCGATTACAGCATTTGCAGGCACTTTTGAATTATCATTGAACAAGGAGTTGTTTAGTTTGAGTTGTCTTTTTAGTTAAAGTGAAGCAATTTGCCCATTCCAAGGTGAGGTAGGTTCCTTATTGAGAAGAACGGGCAAGAAACTCCCTGGACACTCTCTTAAATCAAAACATGATACGAATACCACCCGCCATCATAAACGTGACTCTCTTTCGCAAAACATGGGGAGACGTACCGCGTATTCATATAAAGAATCATATTACTTAGTTCAATACAACTTTTCAAATAATTCTTATAAATTAAACAATGCTGATATTGACAAATACAAAGGTGTTTTAAGAAAAAAAGTTAAATTAGAAGTTTCATTACATTCTACAACGTCATTATTACTATTTTAGAACATTCAAGGAATTTAATCAAACAACAGGTATTATTCGTAAATTGCTGTGTAAAATATATATTTTTATCTATGTTTGTATTCTATTATTGAAACTTAAATCATTAAAATCGCAATTCACGCCATTTTCGGCACATTAGGTAGCGTTGTATGATAAACAATTTTACTGAGTCAAAAGACCAACCTGTTAATATGAATAAAAACCCAAACACTACAAAATAAATGTTCGCTTTTAATTTTACGACGACGACGGAAAAATATTTATAAGAAAAGTACAGCCATATTACATAACTCACTAAACACAATCACTAATAACTCTACTTATGAATTGAATTAATGACCAAATGTCTATTTTCAGAAATTAATGCTACATCCACTTGTCTTGACGACTCAAACCTTGTGATCACAGCACAACACGATCACTTGCTGTGGAAATAAAGCCTCATAACACCAAATATATCCTTTGGTTTGGGTAAAAGAATTGACTAAGTATTATAGTTATCATTGATCAGTAGTGTTGCAGCAACGATGGATCGTTTTTATATTTTTTTATTTAAATGCTATAACAATTTGCATTGTTTAGAACATTACATTACTTATAAAATGATAAATAGCAGGCAGAAACAATACATTTAAAAGGATAATTAAAATTGATGTGAGATGTTTACAAAAGTCAAATTAATTTAAAATATGTCATCAAATAATTACAATGTCAAAATTAGAAGGTTCAATGTCAATTCAATGTCAAAATATTAAGTGTGTACAACTTTATCAAGGTCCTAGAACTAAGAACAGTCCTAAAGTCAATAGATAATTTAATTTCAAGCTTGTTAAGGTACTGCTATTATTGTAAGTGACTATTCGTATCATTTGACATAAATTCTGATATCGAGTACAAACATTTTTCCACCAAGATGGCTTTTAATTTAGTTTTAAATGAGTGAGAGCTAATCAGTTGGTAACCTATTAAATAACTCTAATGCTTGGGTGTCTAGAACAATGCCTAACAATTGTTTACACTACCAATGTTTGTTGATACCTAACCCAACCAAGAAATACACACTAGGGCCTTATTCGATCTGATTACAACACAAGCACAAGCACAAGCTATTGTTTAAAAAACAAACAAGCAATAAATATATTTAGAACTGTAATAATTGTGCTAGTACGGAATTCTTAGATAGCGAGACCATGTAGCACTATGGCGATATTTCTGGTTTTACAATCTGCTAAGATTCGGTTTCCTAATATTTGCTTTACTTATCTTCACTTTTACAGATGGTTCCCGAATTTACTATTCTCAAAAACAAAAGTCCGAAGAAGAAGAACAAGAAAGTCTGAACAAGGCATGTTGTTTTAATCGAACAAAAAGTCTGTCAGCAAATTATGTCAAGCTCTAAACTGTGTCGTGAATATGCAAAATCATAGAAGCAATTTAAATTCAGTTATAAAGCTTGAGGAGTACTCAACTTCTGTGTTATTCTGTTGTCAACCAAAGTAAAAATTAATGATCCCAAATGCATTTTATTCCTTACGATTTATTCTAATAATCTTGGGTTAACTACAGAACCTTTTTTTTTCGCCACCATTTAAAGTGCTTAAAAGGCCAGTATACAAACTATTCTGGGCTCGACAAACCGTGGCAAAAAGACTCTGTCTCTTCAAAACACGAGCGACAAATAGGTTAAAATATTTTAAAAAAAACGTCACAATCAATCGCCGAGGATCTCAAGAGTGATTTTTCTACTATGGGAGATTACCTTCCGAGAACCATTCTTACCAAGGGTATCGTATTACTCAGTAACTGGGTTGTAGAAGTCAGATGGGCAGTCGCCCCTAGTAAAAAACTGGTATTAGGAAACCGTCACCAAAATTGTATGGAAACGGCTCGGCAGATGACGAGTGATTTTAAAAACTACTGTGACTGCTTCGCGAACCGATAACATACATAATTCTAAAAGAGTGAGCCGTATGAATGTAGAATCATACGATTAACTGCTTCAAACGCATTAAAAATAATGATAGCACTTAATAATCAATAATTCGTAAATAAAACCATCGATATATCCGTTCAGAGGCACAATGTTCGGCGATTATCATAATAAATACATTTATCGGCGCCCGCGTCTACCGGACGCTCTGTCTCTAGCGTAGAGTTAGCAAACTAATTGATGTTGCTAGGAATATTAAAATAACACTGACTTATTATATTTGGACTGCCTTGTTGGTTTTGTGGTTGCAAGCTCTACTACTGAGCATGAGATCCTGGTTTCGATTCCCAGGTCGGGCAAATTGCTATTGGTTTTTCCAATCCCTTCCCCTATTATATTAAAGAACCCTTCAATGTTAATTGAGAACGCACTGAGCCGGTTTTGTAAGTGCACTTTGGACTCTCATCGTGGTGAAAGGATTAGCCAATCAGCGTGGAAACTTGCTGATTGCCCAGCGTACGCAAGAGCTAACCTTTCGGCACGAAAGAATAAATGACTTTGAAAAAATGAATAAATTACTTAATTATGACTAATAAGTCAAAAGTTTATTTCGAACTAAGTGTTGGTGTTATTTTATGTTGGCACTTATGACTTAGCAGCCTTTTACAAGCATTGCAATTTTCATTCGCCTGCCCTTATCATCCTAAATTGGCATGCATTAAACATTACTATTACATAGTTATTTCCTTCCATATTAGTACAATTAAATTGAGCTTATGGCTCTTTAGATAAGTCGCTCGAGGAGGCTCCTTTCAAGCACCCCAAACGATGGGACACGTCATGTCCTGCGTGTCCTGTCAGCTGCACGTCACAGGAACTGATGGACGCTAGTAATGGCGCCAAACACGTAGCCGAATTCTGGGCCCAAGTCCATTTAGATTGCCATCGACACGGTAGGTTGAAGAAAATGTTACTTACGATACAGGATGGAAGAATGGATAGAAATTAAAAAGATTCTAGTAAGTACCTACCCTAATTTTACTCCAAATGAATGTACTTAAATGTCTAAATTCTAAAGCAAAACTTTTTGTTCCGTTTTATGTAAAATGTACTCGTGAATGGCATGAGTCACAATAAATGTTGGTACGTTTCGTTCGATCGGATCGAGTTGAATGTTTTTCTAAATATTTCGCAGTTAGCGTTATTTATGTGGTACTACACTTTGTTTATTGTCAATATAAAATGGATTCAAACAACAGTCAGCAATAAAAACAAAATAAATAAATTTTCATCTTTACCTGCTGTCCGTACGTATTTCGTGAAGGAACGCGGCTTGGTCCAGCAAAATAATCTGTTTACGTGTGTGAACCACTCCGAAATATTGTCTTATCTGTGGTATGTGACACTTTAATGTTTGTTGACAGTTACGAGTGCTCAGTTCAATTTGACAGGTGCCGTAATCTTGTACAAAATTCAAAAGTGTTGACTTGAAGATTTTTTTCACATATACTCGTATCTTTGCCCGCTTTAACATCGAGACGTATCCTATGAGAACGTACTACCGGGATAAAACGTATTAGCTACGAACTCACCCAAGTCATGTAGTGCTATTCTGTAACCATCTCACGGTGAAAACTTAGGTGGAGTGAGCTGTCAGTGCCACTGATGCTAGGGATTGACCAAGACGGGATGACACTGACGGCTCACTCCACGCAAGTCTTTACGGTGAGATTTTTACAGACTCGATGTGCTGGTCTGTCTCTGAACTAAATTTATCCAAATCCATTTAAGCGTGAAAAGGTGACAGACAGACAGAGAGCTACTTTCGCATTTATAATATTAAGTATGGATATCTTTGCAAGTGGAATCGTTTTCATTGCTCTGACTTGTCTCTCAGAGACACATCCCCATTATTTTTACGAGAATCCTAATTCTTAATGTCCTAAAAGATGCAGAAGTCGATACGACGTCTTATTAACGTGTTTTTCGCGTCTATCTGTCTGCCTGCCTGATTTGAGTGAGTGTTTGATGGATGACTTGAGGTCTGGCTGGAACAGGAAATCCTTTGCGTATGACTCAATACCATTAAAATAAACAAATAAAACAAACGTTGACAAATTTTATTGCTTATTAGACAGAAATAAAAAGTAGCTATAAATAATGTTGTGTTGACTTTTAAGTCAACACCTGTGGGCTATAAAATGGAAGCCATTAATAAAAATCTATTTTTATGGTCATCATCCTGAATTTAAGAGTTTGTACACACTACCTGATGACATTGTCGTTGTTTTTTAATTGTTCTGTAGCGCTTAAGGTTTTACCCATGTGTACCTACTTTTTTCCAAAAGAAAAGTATTATAGCCTTTGTCCGGTGCAGAATGACCTAGGTGCCAAATAACCTGCATTGAAATCGGTTGCGTAGTTTGGGAGTTTAAACGAACAAACAAAGAGATAGTCTAGCTATTGCAATAAACGTGTAGATATGCTCGCAATTGACCACACGCATGAGAATACTTAATCAATATTCTTATGCCATAAGCTCAGTCTCGTTTAAGAGTAAAGCTATGTTTTCCTGGAAGAACGGCGGCCGCTTCATAGCGTCTGCAATTTTCCGGTGAATAACGTCACTGAAACGTTAATTATGAAACTAAGTGTTGTAAGTTTCCTAGAGAGCGAATTCCAACACAAAAAAATGTTGTTCGAAATCACGTGAAAAACTAATATAATTTCGGAATTCGGTAATAAAAAATATATTTGGTAGGTAGTGGGTAATTCTATCTACACACAAATTTAAATACCAATATTTGATTTGTAAATGTCGATAACAGGAAGTTATTATAACATCATGAACATTCATATTTACATACCTACACTAAGTGGGAAATATACGTATTATTGAAGCTAACTCCAAAATCACTCATCAGAATTTGACCATATTTTAAGAGACCATACCCTTTTAAACCGAAAAAATATATCTCAAAATCGGTTCGCATAATTTGATGCAAATGTTGATGAACATACATTAAAAAAACAAAACATACAGACGACCTATATCCTACTCCTTTTTTTAAATCTTTGGTAAAAAGTTAGCCAGCAAATTGTTAAGCGCTCGTAATCTGCTGTGATTGCTTGACTGAATTATCAACAGTCAATTAAAAGACGTAGGTTGCAAAATCATAAGCATATTCAGCCAATTATGTTCCCACTTCTGGGACACAGGCCTCATCTCGGTGAGAGTTAGTGCAGTGTCCAGTGTGGCTTGGTAGATGTCACATGCCTTTTGAGTGAGTTTGTCATGAGTTTTTGATTCTAGGACATGCCGTTTCCTCATGATGTTTTCCTTCAGCGTTTTGAAAGCAGTAAACCGCCTGCCTGGGTCCGAACCCACGACCTACAACTCGTAAGTCAGGGCCGTTACCATCACTGGGCCACCGCTGCTCTACATGTCGTGGTGGCCCGTTTTTTCTCTGATCCGTATCTTACAACCCAAGTGGCGAGTTCAAACCCAGCAAAAAACACTTCTTCAAAGTTATAGGTACCTTCGAAGAACCTCAGTCAATGAAGTCTACGATATTTTTTTAAATCGTGAGAAAACTCTGGTCTTTGGTCTGAAATCACCAACCCGCACTGAGTCAGCGTGGTGATCAAGCTCATTACTTATCTGTGTGAGAAGTTGGCTGAGCCCGATACCCGGGATATTACACGCATAACTTTACTTGCGTTGCGTTTAATTTTGACGCATCGATAATTTTAGTTTCAGAAACCAGGCTGTTAGGGACCTATCTAAGGACTAAACTGAAAAGCAGTGGACTGTAATTTAAATATAAATGTAATCCAAATAGGTACAATAATAATATCGACGTTGGTAAGCGGATGGAGTGCGCGCGCGTGCCGTAGTCCGAGATCGGTAGCGAAGTGGTCGTTGGCCCGCGTTCCGCACGCCGCACCTCTCGTCGCCTTCCGCCGTCTCACGACAGCAGCCGAAGATTGCCGAGTGGTCGGAGGCGCCCAAACATCCTCCCCGGGTTGAAGCATTCAAGTGAGTGGAAGTGGGCAGACATTGTTGTAAGCCCGCACCACCGTTCCTCTCTTCGTCTTCAACTACACTACCCGTGTGGTACCGTCGCAGCCAGGGAAGACCTTGATGACACGCCCCAGTAGCCACACCAAGGGCGGCTGGCCTGTCTCTTTGATGAGAACCAGTGCTCCCACTGAAAGTTGGCCTGTTGACGCTGTCCATTTAGTTTTTTGCTGGAGCAGAGAAACAAATTCTAATTGAAAGCGGTTCCAAAAATGTTGCTTTATATGGTCCACTCTTTGGTACCGCTCCAGTCGCCCGATGTTGAGATCAGTAACCTGTGGATGCGGAACAGATATTAGTGGTCGCCCAATTATGGAGTGAGAACGCAAAAATCGGGAATTTAAGACGGCTTCTATGTCCATCTCCTCGTAATTGAAGTGCGTTAAGCCTAAAAGTCTCTTAAGGTGATGTTTAGTAGATTTGACGGCGGCTTCAGCAATGCCGTTGAAGTGTATATATGTAATAATTTCATATAAAAATTATAATCACCAGTGAAACCAACCTTAGCCTACGATGTTTAATTGCGGCCCTTTCAATGTGCGTTAGTATTATGCGCCGCGCGTCCCGTCGGCAGCATAAAGGACTCAACGCACAGCATTGCATTCGTAATGCACTTGAAATGAACTCGCCTCTAATTGATTTGTACGCGCCTGTCATGTTGGTAATGCTTATCATTTTGTGTCACGCCACTTGTTAAGTTTTGAAGTTTGATTTTGGAATTGTTTCTTTATTAGAGTGTTACATTGTTTCTTCATGAGCTGCGGTGAGGGTTGAATTGAAAACAAAAGACGTGGGTCATTTTGGTTTTTATTGGTTGTGCGGTATCAGAGTCAGATAGTCAATCCATGTAAAATACTTTACGGTTATACAGAAAGCCGCCCCAACCTAACATGGTCAGGTACAGGCTAGGCATATTGATTGATTTGGTTTATTTGTGATAGAAAAAAGAAACAAAAATGGATTTTTTTGTCACAGAAAACAAATCCTCATTTTGCCTCGTTATACACAGGCACCGGTTGCGAGTACTACGCACCTGACCAATAAGGTCACTATATGTCCTCCTAGGGCGTCGGCTCCCGGCGTTTCCACTCAGATCTGCTTGTAAATACCTTTTGTTAGTCTCCTTTCATTCATCCTCTCAACATGACCAAACCCTGTAAGCAGACTCTTTCTCACATGGCATTTTCAGTGGTTATAAGGAACTAAAAAGCTCCTTCATAAGTGTTACAGAATTATAAATGTTACATTTTGAATTCATAACAGAATCAAATATGTAACACTTGTAAATGTATTTTTTTAAACACTTAGATAGATAGATAGATAGATTCATTTATTTGCCTGAAATATGGTATCTTACAGATTTTGTAACACATACATAATAGTTCTTCATATTCCGCCTACTAAAAGTGTAACAGTAATATATTCGTAACAGATATAAATTGTTAACAGTGTTATTAAGTGTAACAGTTAAACGCGGCTTTGCCAAAATTGCCGCAATCGCGACTGGACATCGCCACATCTGTTTGTCCGCCACGCGTTGTCGCGTTACCGTGACAAGTAAACCTAGTTTCTTTTTTCTGTTACACAAATTAACACAAATAAAAGGTACTTTTATTCTGCAACTGTATTTTATCTGTTGCATTTATAAATGTGTTCATTTTAAATTAGTTTTAAAAACAATATTATAAACACATAATACTGTTACAGTTTGAGATCCTGGTGGTTATCCGAACAGCTTCCTCTCATAGCTCATCTCGCAGAGTTTCCTGTAATTATATGCTTCTGAGGCACACAGATTCCATTAAAAAGAATAATGTTATAACGTATTGTCTTCTTTTCTTGTGTGAACAGGAGCAGAATTCTACACTGACTTATTCTTGGTAACCTAAAACATACATCAATAAAAATATGCGTATTTTCGCCAATAACTCAAGTGTCACACTTATATCACCACAAACAATCAGTAGATTGAAATCTAAACAACATTTTGACAGCAAAACGGCGGGAAATCGTACTAAAACGTCTTCCCAAGACAATTCCATGAACGTACCAAGGAGTGATGTGAAAATTAAATTCAATCGCGATACCTTTTATTTGATCGGCACAAAATTGCACTTTGTCGCGCCGACGACCGCTCGATTCCAATTAATCAATTACCATAACATAAATACGCGCGCGGCGGCCATTTTAAGTGCGCCATCTTGCGTTGAGCTGTCAGTTTTTGCGCGGATTTTTTGAGGCAATGATTTAATGGGAATTTGGCACACTCAGGAAAATAATTCTGTAACTATCTAGCTAGTGTAGATTAGGTAATTTAAAAAGATCGGAGTGAAACATTCCTCGAAACTATATTATTTAAAAAATTCATTAAAATTATCGAATAAGTTTGCATCCCGAATTGGTCCCAGCAAAACCTTTTACAACTTTATTCATAATAAGAATATGTTGCCCCGAGTTTAGCAAGACCATTGACCAATTGCATCCACACTTCTACAAAAAAAACCTCTACCTACTAACCACAACAATTTAACATATTCCCATCTCAAAGCTCAACACAAACTGGCCGTCTACTTTGTAGCAAAAAAGCTCTGACCATAGACAATGAGCGCTAACTTTTTCACGTCCAAGGCAAAGGGCATAAGGTTGTTATTCCTTAACTGTCACTTCCCTGACGTTGCATTTAACTTTCTATGTGCATCAAAGACGGATGCTATCAGGCGTACGCGTATCAAATACTAAAGAGTAACATAGCCTTTTTTAAATGGTTTTGTTTTGTTTAGACGATTTCTGCGTTTGAATGTGGGTTTCTGAGCTTCCTGTTGGCAAGGGATGGATTGAAAGTTATTGGATATTCTTGTGGTGGTGGTATTGACCCTACAGCTTTGCTGCGTTTGGGTGCTTTAATGTGTAACATTTGGTTAATAAATACCTTAGCCAGGGCGGTCAGTTCTGCTACCTTAGCCAATATTTATATGATACGGGGTAAATCGGTCGACGTGGTAAAGATAAATCGCTGAACATACATTGAAAAAAAGTTTCAACCTCCGGTTTTAGGGGTCCGTTAAAAACTTCAAAACTTTCCGAGGTTTTGGCTTCGCTGAAAGTAAGTCAAGCACCTTGAATGGGGTTTTTCAACAGAAAATGGTGCTGCAATATTACTTATACACAAATAACATCCCAGTCAATCCTCCGCTAAACTATGTAGTCATTTTCGAGCCTGCGCCGTCGGCATCCGATTGTTTACAACTGTGACTTATCGCACACGACGATCTTAAAGAATGACAATAATATTAATGACTTTCTTAACTTTCCTGTTAATACTTACATGGAAGGGCTTCGTGGCTTAGTGGCCACTGAGTAGAATAACTGACTTTCAGGCAGCGGCCCTTGTTTCAACTCATGGAGTGAAATTGAGTAACCTGTAATGGACACCGATCATGATATCGTGATGAAAGAAAGCTGATGATGATCATACTGCGTAAATATGAAGCTGGCTTTTCTTAAGACCTGTGATAAATTTAATGTATGGTTTAGCTTAGGTACTCTCCTTTTCAGCGTTCACCGCGACATCAATACTTTCTACACAAAATAACTGCTCTGTTTAATTTAATCAGAGAGCGTTGGGGCTATTGTTATTATTGGCCTACAACAAAGCTAAAGGGCAATTTGAACATGGAACACACACACATCAAGTCTTTTTTTTTGTTTTTTTTTTTAATAATATTAAAATACAGAGGTGTTACTTAAATTCTAAGCTCGCCAAACTATAACGTTTGACGGCGAGAGGCGCTCTTTTACAGAATAATGCACCACGTTACGTACATACCTACTACTTATATATCTGTTCGCTGTCCTGTATAATGTTCTTTTTTAATTTTGTCATAAGGAATCCTTTACTAGTTTTGACTTTTTCTCTTAATAAATCTATTTTTTTTAAAATACTTTAGGTACCAAATACTAAGTTCAAATACTATGTTCTCTTACCATAATAATTTGTTATATGTGGTTGAACCAATTTGTTCTGTGTAACCCTACGTGTGTTGTACTTGTTTTTAACATTAACTTTATATTTGTGACAATAACATTATTCCAGACCCACCAAATAATCAATTTTTTTATCAATTGGTAAAATTTCAGTCAAAAGACGATAATCTTCTGTCAAGTCGTATTCCTACATAATCCTGCAACGGGTTAGAGACCAAAACAGTCAAATGTCTGCTATACTCCTGAGTGCAATCACTATATAAGAACGTTATTATGGAGACAAGACGTCATTTGAGCCGAGAAGAAATTATCAGAGCCGTGGGAATGTAGGAAGCTGGTTCTCGGCAACGTGCTGTGGCAATCGCTCTGGGCACTATCCGCAAAGTGTTAAAAGTTGGACTTTGGACACGTTACCGCAAATTGCTGCTCGAAGAAATCTACACTGTCCGCGATGATATTGGTTACCGAGATGTTAATAACTGATCAAACAAGTAAATAAATCAAGTCAATCTCCGTTCCCTCAGGCCGCTACGTGTACCACCTATTGAGCCCCTCAATCGCAGCGCCCGTGTACAATGGGCTCGTGAACACAGAAATTCGGCAGAAAAAACAATGACGTTTTGTGTGTTTTCTGACGAATCACGCTTTCGCATGAGGTCAGATTCTAGACGTCTAGTATCTGAGAGTAGTGAGTTTAAAATCTTGCCAGGAAGTCCATTCGTACAGTGTTGGAACAATCATGATAAGGGTGGGATTTGGATCGGCGGAAGAACCGAACTGATATGAACAGATGAGGTCTGCAAAATATGAATGCGGTATGTGTATACGGCATTCATCCACATTCATCCTCTGCTACGTGGTTTTGGCTGAACTTATATTGAGAATGGTAAATCGCTGCGATTGAGTTATATTAAATACAGACTTTTATTTGTTTCTTTTACGCAATAAAAACCTTTAAAATCTTTTATTTTTATCTTAATAACACATTTCAAATGTCAGAAAAAAAATCCAGCATGAGCAAAAATCGAGAAACGTCTTTATAATTTATGTAAAAGTAGAGAGTACTTAGTTGATCGACACATACGAAAATAATTTACCTATTTAATCAATCTAATTAAATCAATTTTTTATTTAATTTCAATTGATAATTTTTTGAATACATTGATCGCTAGATACTTTTGATATGTGTGCATAGATAATCGAAAATTCAACATGGCTGATTTCCCAGCTTTATGCCGAATCGATCAAAATGTACCTCACGCACTCTTGTCGATTATTCACAATATTCACCGAACGCATGATCGGCGGTGCTGTAAAGAAATTAAAAAGAAATAGGGGCATAGACAACACCGCATTGTCTATGGCGGTGCCTCAAAGAAGGTACGTTGCAACACAGAATTTCTAATGAATTTGATTAGTTTATTACGCGTGACAAGATGGACGCTTTTGATTATTTGAAACAGTAATTGTTTGAATTTTAAGTAAATTGGGCGTTGCATA
Source organism: Dasypolia templi (assembly GCA_963555695.1). Lineage (NCBI taxonomy): Eukaryota > Metazoa > Arthropoda > Insecta > Lepidoptera > Noctuidae > Dasypolia > Dasypolia templi. The sequence continues at coordinate 4,396,720 of OY743163.1, read as the reverse complement.
CAAAATATTTAATTTTAGGCAGCTACTGTATTACCTTAGCAGCTTGAGTCAGTTCAACATTCTCTTCATGACTTTTTACTTCACCGTCGTCGGTCGGTTTGTGTCCAGTTTTGTTGACAAATTTAATGTTGATATGTATAAAATCTACGCTAGAAGCCGATGGCCGTCATGTTATTGTCATTGCTGTCATGAAAATATATCATTTTCAATAGTAAATTTGACATTCTGGTGTCAAAAAACGCTCTTGATAATTGAACAGCCGTTAGGCAGAGGTGTACACCCACATTTTGCCAGTTATGTTTAAGTCCCATGTAATAGGGGGCGAGCCTATTGCCATGAACCGGGCACAAATCCAGACTCCGGGCTGCTACTGAGAAATTCAAGATAGTAAAATCCAATAACATTTTGCCCGACCTGGGAATCGAACTCAGGACCTCATCCTCAGCAGTAGCTCTTGCGACCACTAGACCCAAGAGGCAATACGCTAGTATTGTATACGTATGGTGTTTTTTGTAAGTGTTTGATTGATCAATTTTTTTTTGTTCAATAAATTATATCATAACTTTTACTCAAGCAGAAATAAATAATAAAAACATAAAACAGAACATAATACCTAAATCAAAGCCTTCAGGCATAAAGGACGTGCCCGCTCACACTCATGTGCAATATGGTAACATAGCTGTAACAAATTATAAACTAGGAGCTTCGAAAAAAATTTATTATAATAAGTGATATTGGATTCTTCCATGGAACTTCTCTGTAGAGCATCCCGGAATCTGTATTAGTGCCTGGTTGCGCGTCTAAGTCGTATCGCCATCTCTTCCCGCATACGTAGTTTTGACCACTTTTGTCGTCGGAAGAATAGTCAAAATGACAGATGAGATAGACAAAATGACAGATGTACAGACAAAATGACAGATGGAATAGACAAAATGACAAATGGAATAGACAAAATGTCAGATTTCTATTATTTATCTGTCATTTTGTCTATTTTTAAGTCGACAAAACACGTTTCTATGGTGCTGATGCTGTGCCTGCTGGGCCGACCTCGGCGGTGCCGTCCATACCTACTCAGGCATCCACCGTATGGAGACTGTTGCCCAGCGGTCACTAAGTGGAAAGGTCTGCCTACGTCTAGGATCCCCGTTTTGAATGAATTTAATAAAAACAAAACACACTTCACTCACACACACACTTCACACATTCTTTATCATTTCTCCTTTCGCAGGACTGCTGGAAGAAATTTCTGAAGAAATGAGCAGTACCTTTGTACTCAAAACTTTTGTGGCGTATATACCCTATCTGTGTCTATTTTACTGAGTGTACATAAGTACCTAATAAATAAAAATGATAAAAAATTAAAATTAAAAAAAACACATTCTCAGACAAAGTTACTAAAATACCGATCAATACATAATGTAATGTGCCAACGAGAAAATGCAGATGAGTGCCACTACAACAATACAATGATCATTCCTTCAATTTCCATTCCAAACACGTAATTTCCCGGCGCCAGTGCCTTTTCTAATCAAAATTTCTAAGAGATCTTTAATCCTGCCGGATTTGACAAAAAACTGTTACAATAACTTTTTCATATTAATTTTATTTTAAAAAAAAGAAGCTGGCGCCTTCGCCGCCACCAGCGTTAAGAAAAAAATCGAACAATACGAATTATGTCAGAAAAAAATGTAAAATGATTTGTTTGGATTATGGTTCCGCTGTTTAGTATGCAGAAAGGGTAATAGATGACGCCAAAAGGTATTTGATAGACATGTTTCCAAAACCGTGAGAATAATGATATGCTAGAGATTACATTAAAATAATAAAATGTAACAAGCAAGTATAACCGTCATGGCCGTATGCAGTATAAGTGGCTAACAGACCAGCAAATAATGTAGGTAAGCGAAAATGTTGATTTTTTTTTAAAAGAATTCCTTTTACGGCGAGGGCACTTTTTTGAATCCAGAGCGAAGTGAGGGATTCTTTAACAGAATCCTCAACGTAGCGAGGGATTCAAAATACGTCGCCCGAGCCAAAAATTTATTTTGCGCCCAAGGGATACACTCTACTTTTCATAACCCACTATGAGAAATTAAAAAGCGCCTCATATTTTATTGTGTTTTTATTATTTGATAAAACAAGGAGTAACAACTAAATTGAAATTAAATACCTCTTAATTTAATACTGCCTCGTTGGTCTAGTGGTGGCAAGAGCTACAGCTGAGCATGAGGTCCTGGGTTCGACTTCCAGGTCGGGAAAAGTATTATTGGGTTTTTCAATCTAGAATTTCTCAGTAGCAGCCCGGAGTCTGGATTTGTGCCCGGTTGATGGCAATAGGTGGCAATAGGCTCGCCCCCTATTACATGGGACTTAAGCATAACTGGCGAAATGTGGGTGTACACCTCTGCCTAACCCTTCTGGTATTACAGGCGTGATGTTATGTTATGTTATGTTATGAAATTAAATAGTATTTAATAATAAATCAACTAAAAACTTAATTGAGACATTTTCGCAATTTTGAAAATGTATTGTTACAATTTTATTAGGAATAGAGATTGTTGTAGATTTTATATTCTGCTCATTATATATCTGGCTCGTTTTGAGGAAAATGTGACGATGAATCTCGTTGTTTTGATGTAGATGGGCGCGGCGACAATGGCATGGATGGATTAACTAAAAGTTGAATTATGTTGTTTGTTTATTATTTAATTAATGTAATAATTTGCACGCCGTAAGGTAGACTGTAGCCGATCTCATTAATTCCTACCCCGGCTCTACACGTTGGCCCAACGCTAGTACAAACGTTGGTCGGTTAATTTGGTGAAGCGTACACACGTTGGCTATTATACTAGTTCCTTTCCGTCAGAGCCAATGTGAAGATGTCCGATACTAAAATCGAAGTTGCTCTTAGCGCTTTAACAGTACCTACTGTTCGATCTTTCCTCATGAAAACATAGGGTAGTTTTAATTTGGCTTTTCCATTCCTCTGCCTTCCTACCCGCATTGGAAATCGGTGAATTCCGCATTGGAAGCGAGGCGTCTGCCGCACCCCTGTTCGCGCTGAACTGTCGTTTAGACGTGGTCAATTACGTGTAATAAACCCAATACTGGATACCTCCCTAAAAACATAACTAAATTGCCGTGCAATTAGTTTACAAACGCCCATTCGACATTTTTCTCACGCGAGTGCTGAGTTGCTGTACGGTTTCCTGAAACTGGGACCTGGTGCGTGGCTTGGATATTCAGGTTAGTGGTCAGGCCTTTTTATCTACCCTGTGTATTGAGCAAGACCATTACGTTTATGGGTGTTTTTAGGTAAAGCATTTTTCCCCAAAAATATAATTTAAGGTCCTTCGATTTACATATGTTACCAAGCGCCTATTCAGATTCCACATTTTGGTCCTTCGAGCCGGATAAGCATTTTTTCCTTAAATTGATTTTCGTAAAATCATTCCTTAATTACCCACCTTGTCTTCCTTTTCCATTACCAGGTTGGTAATTGACAAGTTTCTTGTAAGACGCCATTTTGAACATACCCGTTACGTACCGTGTACCAACGAATTGTTCAATTTGTAAAAGCCGTGCTTGTTTTCTATTAAACTAATTAATAATATTCATTTAGTCAGAAAGTAGGGCATTTTCCCTATCTATAATTAAAACACTTGCAAAATGTCTACTGAATCTGACAAGGCCCCGTCTAGGAAGGAGCTAGAGGCTATGAGGAATTTAAACAAGTGCATTGCTAAAAAACAACGTTTATTTTCATAATTGCAACAGGTTTATGATTTGTCGATACAAATAGATACTCATCCCAGCATGCAAGATATGTTCCTTTTGCGTGCCTCAGAGGTACAATCATTGCGGGAATCATTTGAAGCCATTTGCTATGATGTTTATGAAATACAACTGGTCATAAATCCTGAATCGCCATTCTCTGAAAACGACTAGAAGAGACAAGAGCTTTGATGACTTATTCTTTCATGTAAAATTGTGTGCGGGGCAATACAAAATGGCGGACGTGTCCTCATTTGCAACAAGTAAAAAACTAACGTAGAAATTCGCCCACGTTTGCCCAAGCTCGAATTATTTACATTAGATGGAGATATTGAGAATTTCACTACGTTTTATGAAACCTTTTGCTCATTGGTGCACAATCCGACTGGCATTTCAGACATAGATAAGTTTCACTATCTGTTATCATGCACAAAGGGTTTTGCACTTAGCATTGTAAAAAGTGTACCTATAACTGCTAATAACTACAAGGTAGTCTGGCAATCCTTGTTAGACAAATTTCAGGATAATAGAATGCTTGTAGGTAAATATCTAGATAAAATGCTCAATTTTCCCGCGTTCAAAAATGAATCTCCCACTAACTTGAATAACTTCATAGAAACATTTGATCATTCGTACAGAGCCATTAATGCTCTTAATATTGAGCACTTGTCTAGCTATGTATTATGTCATATAGCCTTAAGAAGTTTAGATCCGAGCACTGGAAAATCCTTTGAACAAAGTCTCGATTAAAGAACTATACCTACCTATGATCAGCTGATGTCTCATGTGCATAATCAAATGAAAATATTAGAGCATTCGCAGGCTCATTTTGGTTCAAATACCATACAAAATAAGAATTCTACACCTAGCAATCAAAATAAAAGATCGAATGAAAACAACAACAGAAAGGTATTTGCTTCGCAGACGCAATCGAGAGATAAGAAGTTTGCTTGTGCCCACTGTGACAATAAACACATGATCTTTCGCTGTGTGCAATTCCGTGAATTGTCTCCCGCGCAAAGAATCAAGCGTGCTGATGAATTCTGATAAACCTGTTTTAAAAATCGATGCTATTATTCTACAAAAAAAATCTTCTGATTTACCTACGGTAGAAATTCCTAAGGAGATATCCTTACAATTCAAAAAGCTTTTGTTAGCGGATCCCTACTTTCATAAAAAGTCACCTGTCGACATAATACTCGCAGGTGACGTGTTTCCTCACATATATGATGCCCACATTACCCACTGCGCTAAGTAGTATTTTCGGGTTCGTATTGTGTGGAAAAATTTAAGTACCGTGTACTTCTGATGATGTCACTAATATTGCAACGTCTTGCAATCTAGTGTCGTACAGTAATGATAGTGACACCATCCACAACCAACTTAAAGCCTTTTGGGAAATAGAGGAGTCGCCGTACGACAGCCCTATCAGCCCACTTGATAAACTCGCTGACGAGATATATTCAGAGCGCCACTACAGGGACGAGACCGGTAGGTATGTTTCACCTATACTACTGGACCCTAATGGAACGCCACTAGGCGAATCTTATAACCACGCCGTGCGTCGGTTACAGCATCTAGAAAGACGTTTCGTTCGTTTACCTGAGTTTCGTGAGCCCTACGTAGAATTTATGCGCGAATATGAGCAGATGGGGCACATGCAACAATATATCGGTACGGATCCCAGTCGGCACGTTATCCCACACCACTGCGTGGTTAAAGGCTCTAGTACCACTACTCCCGTGCGAGTGGTATTTGATTGCTCAGCGGGAACATCCAACGGGGTGTCTTTAAATGATAACTTGCTTACAGGCAGAAAGGTTCACCATGATATTTTAAAAATAATCTTCCAATTTCGCCTGCATCCCGTTTGCTTCACCGCTGACATAGCAAAATTTTACAGAATGGTCCTTATCAACCCATCTGAACGCTGCTATCAGTATATTCTATGGAGGGAGTCACCTTGTGACAAAATAAAAACTTATGAGTTAGTGACAAATACTTACGGATTACACTCGTCTGGTTATGTAGCTGTACGCTCGTTGCAGCAACTAGCTACTGATGAGGGTGCGCGCTATCCTCGCGCGGCTGACATTTTTATGCATGGGTTTTTTGTAGACGACCTACTTTGGTCTGCTGAAGACCTTGACGAAGCCTGTATGTTACAGGACGAGCTAGTAGCTCTGTTAAAATTAGGTGGTTTCGACCTTCGCAAGTGGGCAAGCAACACTCCCGATTTACTGTCAAGGATTAACGCAGATCAAGCAGTAGCTATAAATTTCAGCGATGACACCGTGTGTTCATCACTGAAGGTATTATTAGGTCTAAAATGGCTAACCATCGATGATTGTTTTTCATTCGATCACAACATGACTGATAATACCTCCACGAAGCGTTCAGTGCTGAAATTGCTAGCTAGCATTTTTGATCCTGTAGGATTCTTATCTCCATGTACCTTTTTAGCAAAATGCATAATGTAAGACTTGTGGACATTGAGTCTTGGCTGTAATAAGACCACTTCCTTCCGATTTACGCGATAAGTGGGATTTATTTATCTCTGCATTGTCTTGTCTGTCATCACAAAAAATTGAGCGACACATGCTTATACCCAAGTATTGTGACGTACATTTAATTGCCTTCTGTGACGCATCTACCCGTGGTTATGCTTCTGTAATTTACGTACTCAGTGTCAATCAAAACAATGAGGTAAAGACCTGTTTGTTTATCAGTAAAAGCAAGGTTGCTCCAACTAAACATCTTTCGATTCCGAGGCTCGAATTAATGTCCGCTGTGTTGCTATCTAAACTGGTTTTGTTTGTTAAGCAAAACATTAAAAATATCACATTTAAAAATACCGCCTTGACGGACTCTAGTGTAGCAATAGCCTGGTTGCAAACACCTCCCTACAAATTAAAAACATTTGTTTCGAGTCGAGTCGCTCAAGTAGTGGAGGTAGTTCCGTCGAACTGCTGGTTCCATGTACGAAGCGAAAATAATGCCGCTGACCGTGGACCGTACTCGCGTGGCGCTTTTCCTATTCAGATCGTAGCTGAGTACGAGCGCTGCTTGCGTGGCCCAGAGTGGCCCAGAGTGGCTCACAGATGACGTTAATTTGTGGCCGATCAGTACATTTTACGTCAGTGACAAAACAGAAATCTTAGAACTTAAAACTAATATTGATTCATTTGGCTTTGCGTCTCAAAACATTAAATATGACATTCCAGAATCAATATTTGGAAGATTTTCGTCCTTTAATAAATTGCAACGTGTGCTCGCGGTTTATAAAAAACTGCAAGACATCTCAACGTTCCGTCGGACCGTTATCGACTCACGAATTGAATGCGTCTCATGATCGTATAATAAAATTTACACAGCAGCAATATTTTTCTAGCGAAAAAAAAAAAAAAAATTGTTCCATCACTAAGAAAACTTTCGCCCTTCTTGGATGCGCACGATTTCCTCAGGGTGGGGGGTAGGATCAGTGAGGCTGACCTACCCTACAATAGTAAGCATCCTTTCCTATTGACAAAAAAATGTCATAACAATTTTAGTGTTTGAGCACTTTCATAAATATTACCTACACGTTAGACCTAGTTCCTTACAAGGAATTTTGTGCAAGCGATATTGGATCTTATCTGCACGCAGTGTGATACGGAGTGTATTGTCTAAATGTGTCACATGTTTTAAATGTAAACCCACGTCAATACAGCCAGCAATGAGTCTATTACCAAGAGAAAGATTAAAAATCAATAAGATGTTTAATGACGTCGGTTGTGACCTGGGTGGCCCGTTTTATATACAGGCAAGCTTAAATCGCAACGCAAAAATCCTTAAATGTTACATGTGTCTTTTTGTGTGTTTTTCCACAGAGGCCGTTCACATTGACGTACTTGGCGATCTATCAGCTGATTGTTTCCTTGCCTCAACTGATAGGTTCGTTGCGCAACGCGGCCTATGCTCGTGTTTACATTCGGTCAATGGAACTAATTTTATCGCCGCTGCCAAGCATTTAAAACAAGTTTGTACATTTTTCAATGAAAATAACAATGAAATTGCTGATGGTTGTTCAAGCCGCTCGATTGAATCGACAAATATTCCACCAACGGCATCATCAATGGGCGGATTGTGGGAAGCTGGCATCAAATCTGCCAAACACCACCTACTCCGTGCAGTAGGTGAAAGGTCACTTACCTTTGAAGAGCTCACAACCGTGTTCTGTAAAATTGAAGCGGTCATGAATTCGCGGCCCCTTTGTCCACCATCTGACAATCCTCACGAGTTTGACGTCTTAACACCGGGTCATTTTTTAATAGGACAAAGTCTTCTCGCTGTACTCGAATACGATTTAAGTGATGTAGTTACGAACCGACTGTCACGTTGGCAGTGCATACAAAAAATCTCCCAAACGTTTTGGAAGAAATGGTCTGACGACTATTTGCATACTTTGCAACAGCGAGCCAAGTGGTTCAAATCACCTCCAAACTTGAAAATCGATGAGTTAGTTCTTATAATCAAATCCGACTTAACTCGTCCATTAAACTGGGTTCGTGCTAGAGTGGACCAGCTCCACGTAGGTGCAGATAAAATAGTTCGCGTAGTTACTTTGAGGGCACAAAACAGCTCAGCACGAACAGCAGTTCAGCACGAACGGGGGCGAGGCGTCTGCCTCGCCCCCGTTCGTGCTGAACTGTCATTAGACGTGGCCTATTACGTGTAATAAACCCAAGACTGGATACCTTCCTAAAAACATAACTAAAATACCGCGCAATTAGTTTACATACGCCCAACAGGCGTGATGTTATGTTATGAAATTAAATAGTATTTAATAATAAATCAACTAAAAACGTATATTTACATTTGAGACAGTTTAGCAATTATGAAAATTTATTGTTACAGTTTTATTAGGAATAGAGATTGTTGTAGATTTTATATTCTGCGTGTTTGAAATAATGCCCGAATCTGGCTCAAATTGAGGAAAATGTGACGGTGAATCTCGTTGTTTGGATGCGCGGCGACAGTGGCATGGATGGATTAACTGAAGGTTGCAATTTAATGTTTTGTCGACATTATTATGTTTGTATAATATTTTAATTAGTGTAATAATTTGCACGCCGCGCCGTAAGGTAGACTGTAGCCGATCTCATTAATTCATACCCCGGCTCCACACGTTGGCCCCAACGCTAGTACAAACGTTGGTCGGTTAATTTTGGTGAAGCGCACACACGTTGGCTATTATACTAGTTCCTTTCCGTCAGAGCCAATGTGAAGATGTCCGATACTGAAATTGAAATTGCTCTAAGCACTTTTACAGTACTGAGTGCTTATAATTTATATTTGTTATTGAAAATAAATAAAGAAAAAGCCACGTCAAAGAAGATGGTGGATGACGGCGCATAAAACACGGTACCAGTAAGTACAGACTATACCCTCAATTCTAGCAGTTCTTTAGAAGACATTGTAATATTAAATTATCTAATTACCGTAAAACAGGGTGAATAGGGATGCAGGGGTGAATCGAAACGAAACTTTAAAAGGGATTTTAATATTATAATGATAATGGTTGTTGCCAAAAATGTCTCGTATCTATTGACTGTATTATAATTAACGATTAAGTGCCCCTTTTGGCAACAAACTATATTATTTCAATGTTAAAATCCTTTTTAAAGTTTTACCGTTATGTGTAAATAATAAATCTCTACATTTTCTTTTTCAGGTACGATGGAACCCGATTGTTAAATAATTTGAATCAAGAGCCCTCAGGACAGTTTGAAAACTTTTGTCGTATGTCTTAAATAGACTTCGAATACCTTCTTCAGTTGATTGGACCAAAAAAAACCAGGTACGGTTTTCAGAGAATCAATATCAGCTAAAGTACGCCTTGCTGTGACACTTAGATTTTTAGCAACTGGAGATTCATTCAAAAGTTTTCATTACAGTTAAGATTTCCCCACAAGTTATATCATGAATCGTGCCCGAAGTCTGTAAAGCGCTATGTGAGGCATTACGTTCTTTTGTAAAGATGAGTAATAATATATATTTTTGTGTATATATTTCAATAAAACCATAATTAAAAATCAAAACCACGTTTATTGAGAAAAATTGATAAAGTAATCAAGTCTTTCATTAGCAGTTAATTCTTGTTTTGTAACTTAGAGAGAGCAAGTGCCTGTGAAACAATATCATTTGATATACTCGTAATTGTCACCATTTGAGTAGAGGTGGAGGAGGTAGAAGGATCTGTCGCATATTCTGCTTGGCTATAATTTGGTTGTACAATTGTATAATCACCATAATCATCAGCAACCTGATATACAGTGCTTGGTAACACCTGATATGAAGGGGATGGTGTAGGTGCGTAACGCGCGGGGTCTGGGTTAGGGGTAGGGTACCGTATGTCAACCCCTGTGATGAAGGAGATGGTGTAGGTGCCAAAGAATCCGGGGTAGATCTTGCGTACGAGTATGTGCTGCACCAAGAAGGGCTACTAATATTTAAGTAAGATTCCTGTCGCTTCTGATAAAGAAGTTCGTCAATGTCGTGCATTATAATCTTCCTTTGTTGCTCATTAATTTTTTTAATTTTTTTGGCCAGTCGTTGATAATATAAATACCTCATCCACTTCAGTGCGCGGTCGATCTGCGCCGTTTTTTGAACTGTGTGGAAGTATCGCCAGTTGACAAATTAATATTACCTTGAATGATGTCTTCGTCAGGAAACTTCGTAGTCTAAAATTAAAACACCACAAGTTAATTTCCATATGTTTTTTTGTTTCTAGAGACTTGAAGTTGCTAGAGACTTTGAAACAAAATGGCAATTTCCACATTGTTTGGGTGCTATAGATGACAACACATCAAAATAGAGTCACCTATTAATAAATTGTGGATCAGAGTTCTATAACTATAAACACAATTTCAGTATAATATTACTAGCAGTAGCTGTAGTTATAACAAATTATACGGTTCTAATTCCAATTTTCCGGAAGACAATCCTTTACCTGACCGACATCTTCCTGTGCCCTATGTTTTTGTGGCAGATGGAGCTTTTGGATTATCTAATAGAATCATGAAACCGTTTTCTGGCACACCAGCAGCTGGCTCACGAAACAGAAAATTCAATAGTCGACTTTCACGCGCTCGTGTTGTGATTGAATGTGCATTTGGAATAATGACTTCGGTGTTTCGAGTGTTAAAAACCAATATGCTGCTACAACCCGAAAAAGCATCTATTATCACACTCACTTGCGTTGTACTTCATTTATATATTTTTAAACAGCGAGCACTCTCGACGCATGTATATGCCAGAGGGTAACATATATAATGTTTTACAAGAGCAACAATTAAGATCACTAGATCAAATACCAATAAGAGCAACAGAAAATGCAAGAGAAATCCGAAATGAATTTGCATCATACGTTTACTCACATTCAATAAATAACCTAGTTATACCTACAAAATTAGTATGTTGAATTAATTAGTACCAAAGCAATTTGTCATATTTTATAATTTTGTTTATGAATATCCTCTCGAGTGAAATGGCGTCCGAAAAAAAAAGTTGACTGTCGGTGAGATTACGTCTTCTCGCTTTTTTTTTAAATTCTTCAATCAAGTAAATCATTCACATATTCTGTTGAATAGTGCGCCATGCATCGGCTGTAAATTTTTTATTTTTATGATCCTTCCGAGATGCCTGGTACAGTTCTATAAATTCTAGAACTTTTTCATTTGTCCATGCGGGTGGCAAATTTGTTGCTGACGACATCTCGACGTACGCACTCGAAGCGTTTTGCAACAGACTGAGCAAATCGCCAATATGTGGACGGGTCGCGAACGTTGGCACAGATTCCTTTGATAAAACCAACACGCTCCGGATAACTACCAACGGTCGCTCCAACGTTGGGGCCAATGCTACTTTCTAGATACACACGTTGGACGAGTGGTGTTGCTATATACAACATCTTAAGTGCCGGCTTAAGATGTTGTATATAGCAACACCACATATTGGCCATACATATTGGTCAAGCCTCAGCCAACGCGAGCGTAGGCAAATTGATACAAAGCGAGTGCTACTGTCTACATGTTGGCCAAGCCTCAGCCAACGCGAGCGTAGGCAAATTGATACAAGGCGAGTGTTACTGTCTACATGTTGGCCAAGCCTCAGCCAACGCGAGCGTAGGCAAATATAAATAATAAATCAAAATCAAAAGTTACTTATTCAAATTAGGCTGAGAGTCAGCTCTTTTCGAACGTCAAAATTACATAAGACAGTCCCCCAAAACGCCCGCCCTACACCACTTCCTAGTGCTTTAGCTGGGAAGAAGAAGTGGCTCTACAAACTCCCCAGCAGCACAGCTGTCTGTTCAGTTAGAAAAACCATTGAATTATACAATTATAAGGTAATCAAATTTAAAATAAATTAAAACGAAACACAGTTAATCATATTAAATTATCTGCCATATGCAAGCTAGCCACGCCAATATACCCAAAACAGAAACCAATAAAATCAATGAAAAAACAACTTAACTTAATACTTAAACAAGGACCATCGAAGTAAAATAAATCAACAGAACAATTACTTTAACAATAACAAAACCATAGACAGCAAGACGACCTGTCACCACAAGCAGCACCCGTTCACGAGCATAACGCAAAGATCAGCCATTGCCCCTCGCCATATTTGAGGGAAGGAGGCACCCCGATCCCCAACGCTACCGCAAGCAGTGACATCTACGGGAGCATGACGAACTCGCTGCCGGTTGCTCAGGCAACAATAATTTATGATCAACTGTCGAGTCACTAGCTAACCACATATTGCAATACAACTCGTTAAAAAAACATTGTAATGAGTAGATCATGTCAATAATTAATGAATATAAGTAAAATAATTGACTTATCTAGTCTAATAAAATTAAAATAAATATACGAACTCGTATACCCTGTCAGTAGGTAAGTTGGTTCTGGAAAAGAACATAAACATTGTCTTGAGTTAATTACAGCGACCAACTATTCTTATCGTTTAAGTAGTCGTTAATTGAATAATATGCCTTTGAACAAAGGTTGGATTTTACTTGAGCTCTAAACGCATTAAAAGGCAAATCTAGCAAAGAAAAGGGTAGCTTGTTATAAAAGGTTATACCAAGCCCAACAAATGAGTTATGAACCTGATGAAGCCGGTGAAAGCGAGCACGTAGTTTGTTCTTATTTCTAGTGTTAACATTGTGAAAATCACTGTTTTAGTGTATAAGTGTATATTTTGCCTAATGTATAAGATGTTGGCGAAGATGAATTGTGATGCTACCGTGAGAATAACAATATCTTTAAAAAAAATCTAAGAGAAACTCTGGCTCTTAGCTGATAAATTGCTCGGACAGCTCGTTTTTGGAGGACGAATATATATCGAATATCAGCAGCTTTGCCCCACAGCAGAATACTTTAGGACATAACGCTGTGGAAATAACTAAAATAGACTAACCGAGCTGTATCAGCGTCAGTGCATTGTCTTACTGTCCTGACGGCGTAGGTGGCTGAACTGAGCCTCCCTGCTAGGCTTGATATGTGTGGGCCCCACTGAAGTTTGGCATCTACTGTTATGCCCAGAAAAACTGACGAGTCTACTGTTTCAAGCAGCTCTTTGTCTAAGACTGTGTTGGGTCCTAGATTTCTAACATTCGGTAAGACGAACTTTACACATTTAGTTTTCTTAGCATTGAGGTTATTTGACGTAAACCAATCCGTAACAATTGAGAGTGCACTGTTTACGTCGTCAAAATCTGGTCTATTCCTGTCTACTGTGGCGTTGTAGTCGATTTCCTACAGATCAACTAAAACGCACATCACTAGTTACGGTTTAAAATAATGACATCCCTAAATCTTACAAGTTCCCACCACGTCACTCGGTGTCGTGGTATGGTTAAGGCTATAAATATCCCTGCTTGACGCCTAACGTTCCCTTTCCTTCGCATCAAGCAGATCAAGTTGTAAGTCTAAATAACCCCGAGATAAACGGGTAAGTGCTCAGTGTGATTGCTTCTATTCTTAATTGTGTCCTGCCAGATCGCATTCTCTATGTATTTCTGTCTGCGCGGTCTGGCAGCTAATGTAATTGTTCTCGGCAGCCTCCCTATGACTGTCGAGAAAGCTACTTACCTGTAGTGGCTTCTGCCACATCACGTGTCACCTTTACTGCACTTCTGTGAATGCGTGCGCATGCTTCTCGCATTCTCCGCTTTGCTTGTCTCGCCGCGCTGCGCCTTGCTGTTCGCTTAAATCGCCTGGCCACGCGGCGAGGGACCTCCGAGAATGCCCGCGGCATGCGCACGACATAACCTAAAATTGTAAGCCGCCACGATGGGTGAGTCTTCCTCCATCCACCTTGCTTTGGGCTTACGGCTGGGAGACGCACACATCGGCGGTTTGCAGTCCTGGCACATCGCTTACGGAAGCACCCACCTCGCGCTGATTCCAGGGTTCCAGTATTGGGTTACACAACTTCTATCCTGCCTACCGCTGACTGACGTCCTCGCTGCCTCCGCCCTACCGCTGGAGAGACGGCAGTCACGCGTACTGAGCACGCGGCCGCTACCGCCGCCTAACCTGCCATCCACGTGGGTCGTGGGTGCCGAGACCCCACGCCCGCCACGTGTTGAGGCCCTGCCTTAGCACGACCGTGCCTACACGCGGTCGTGCACCCAAGCGTGGTGCTGCCCACGTCGAGCGACCTTTGAAGTCGCCGCCCAATTCTGCTGCCTGCCCTGAGACCTCACGCCGGACCTCGTGCTGCGGCGTAGCCAAGCCCAGGGCAGTAACTTTCTCTTCTCTTCTAACTTCAGTGACCAGAACCAGTACTCAGAGACCTTAGAACTCACTACCCTGAAATCTCTTGTTTAATAAATGTGTTAAGCGACCTCTTGGTTTCATTCCTATATATCTACCCTAGAAACCCGCTTGCCACACTACTTTAAAAATAAGAGAGGTATCATCTGCAAACAGTACAACGTCACAGATATCATTTAAATATAATGGTAAGTCATTGATATACACTAAGAACAAGAATGGACCTAGTATTGAGCCTTGAGGAACACATAACTGAACTGGAAGCCCGGAAGATTTCACACCATCGACATCTACACATTGGAACCTATTGTGTAAATAAGAATTTATTACGTTGAGAGCTTCGTTTTGGACACCGTAATGACGTAGTTTACGCAAAAGCGTGTCATGGTGCACGCAATCAAAGGCTTTAGAGACATCACAGAAAATTCCAATAGCATTTTGCGATTTCTCCCATGCATTTAATATGTGTTTGAGCAGAGCAACACCCGCATCCGTAGTTGAACGTCCTTTTGTAAAGGACAAAACAGTATGGACTGTTCATTATGAAGGAGGTTATTTAAATTAAAATGTCTTAGCAACTGCTTAAGTATTAACTTTACAAATATTTTGCTAAATGCTGGTAAAATAGAAATAGGCCTGAAATTGCCAATGTTATTTTTATTACCAGATTTAAATAATGGTATGACTGTACTACTCTTCATGAGGTCAGGAAAAGTTCCTATTTCAACACATTTATTAAAAGTAACAGCTAGGTTAGGGGGCTACGATGTCTATTGTATTACTTAAAAGTTTAATGGAGATGCCCAAGTAATCACCAGTGTTTTTAGATTTAATTGTGTTAAAGACGTTAATTACATCACTAGGCGTTACATGTTCGAAGCTAAATATGCGAGTGCATTTTTTGGCACACTACTAGTCAAAAGATTCTCAATAGTAGACTACCGACACTGATCCGAAGTGAGACGAGTCGTAGCGAGCGATCCCGAGTGGTGCTCACCAGCACTCGGCCAGATAAGCGAGCGTTGACGAGCAATGGCGAGGCTCGACAAATGAGCTGTCTATATGTTGGTACTCGCCTTCGCTCCGCCAACTATGACCAACAAGTATTGCCGGCTTTATACCTGTACCTACATTCATAGCAAATAAAATTCTGATTCTGATTCTTACTTACTTTTACGGCAAGAAAGACTTTGTCGGGTGCCTCAGTAAGGAAAGTCTCCACGTTGTTGACTGTTATATATATTATATAATACTTTGGATTTTTTAGGTTTAAATCCATCAGACATCCTCTTCAGATACGCTATTAATTTCGAATGTGTCCAGTTTTACGTCGTTATTAGAACTGACTGTTGATTTTGGCATTGAGTAGGTACTCCAAAGAGTGGAAGGTTATTTAGTTTTGGCTAATTACTGGAAGTAGGCCAAAAACACAATTCTGTTAAAAGCTTGGCGCCTCTTGCATTTCTCCATTCAATAAAATTACCATAGGCTTTCATAAATATTTCTCCCGGGACTTTGCAGGTAATAGACTATCCATCACATTTCTTGCGTCAGTTCTAATACTTTAAGGAGTTAATTATATACTTTCACTGTCACTTGAAGAACGAATTTTTCAAAACAAAACCATGAATTTCTAACAATCCGTGAAAATTTACGAAAACGCGGGTAGTTCGCGCGTTTTTAATTTGGGCTACTGTGGACCGTAATACCAGCCAGTCTTTATTCAAACAATATTTGCGTTCGATTACTTTGGCGCTGAACATTAAGATGTTCCACATTCAAAAAGTGCGCGGCAATAGTTATTTGTTACACAAGAGTGCAAAGTTGCTTTTTAACCGCGTGCTCAATTTTGATGACCGAGCAAGCGAAGGATTCTAAAATTGAAAAAACACGAGTGCAACGAGTGATTCAATCATTAGGATCCTGAGCGTTAGCGACGGAATCAAAAGAGCACAAGGTGAAAAATCTTTGCACTCGAATGCAACACGTAACTTTTCATCCCACCTCAGCGAGGAAATGACTAAATGCAAAAAAAAAACACATTTACAAGACACTTTTATTTAAACTGAAACAAAAGTATCTTGTAAATGTGTTAATAACTAATCCATTATGATAGGTTAATATGTATTACAGAATAATCTTTAAATTAGATATGTATAACAAGTAATACTTAGGTATAATTAAGAAAAAATGAAAGTAACGTTGCTACAGTTACTTAAGTTTAGTGTAATATTTTTGTTAGGTACTGTAATGTTGGTGTTAGTGACTTTTGTACAATTTTCATGTAAACTATCTGTCATACTTAATAGTTGTACTGATTCATTGGATTCCCTTGGCGTAAATGTTGGCGAAAGAGGGCGATCGCTAGGTGTTTCGTAACGGATCAATTTTGATGTAGAAGGGCCAGTCCAAGGATCTGACTGAGGCTCTTTCAGTGTAATGGCTCCGACGATGCCTTCACATATTTTAGACTTATTTTGGATGGAATCCTCTATGTATCCCTCTACAACCGCATTGGACTTCCAGCCTCCATGGCGCTTAAGGGACAGGAGATCAGCTCCTGAATCGGCAAAAATTGTGACTAAAGTTCGTCGGAAACAATGACCCGGGTAAAACATGGGTTCTGGAAGTTCAAGAAATGTTGCTATGTCTCGTGGGATACTGCCAATTTTATTGGCACCCATGGGCTGTCTTATACACTTTCCGTTGCGGTATTGTAGAAAAAATCGATTGATTGGAGTGTCAGGCGGGCGTAAGGCTTGATATTTCTCAACAATTGTAACACATTCCTTGCGAATGACGAAGTTGCGGTCTCTTTTTGTCTTTGTGTTAGGTAAATTAATTAATAGTAAGTTATCTGAATGTTTCTCAATATTGTTGATATTAAGTTGTGTTAATTCATTAGTTCGACATGTTCCGTTTATACCAATAATAAGAACAACCTGTAACGTAAAAAGATTGTATTAGATAAATAAATAAAATTGAGCGTATACGTATTAGATTATGTTACTTACTTTTGCCGCCAAATATACGGAATCAGGTGCTTCGTTTAGAAACTTTTCAATTTCAGATGCAGTGAAAACCTTCGATTTTTTGGGTTGATGACCAGATGACGCTCTTTTCAAAAATACCACTAATTTATGATAGGTGTTGATATGTATGTCTTTTCTCATTTTTATTGTTGCTTTAAGCATTGAATATGTACTCCATAGGGGTGTAGTGGGTTGTCTGCGTTGTTTTATGTCAGCCGACCTGTATACGTATGGGTGACATAGTTCAAGTAACCCGTCTACAGTCCACAAACTCTCCTCCAGTGGCTCCTCGTGCCACATCCCGGAAACCACGTCGGCTCGTGGGCTAAACCTGGAGGAGGGGCTCGGGAACAACATCTCCCGAGCTGCTCGGTTGCCCTCCGAGTTGTGTCTTGGCTATGTCTACAGCAGTCCACCGCCGGTGGCAAGATACCTAGGCAATTGTAGGAAGGCCTTAAGGCAGTAATAAGGGCTTTGTTATTGCTTGCTAGTCTACTGCATCCAGCTCCCCTCCGGTCGTAGCGGTTCTCCGTTCCACTGGATCCAGGGGGGTAAGGACGAGAGAGTGCTCCTGCGTTTGCGCGAACGTTTGAGCACTTTAATATATCCTGCGCATCTGACCGTTTATGTTTATGGACTCCGATCTGGCAAAGTCTGGTGGCGATGGGCTGAGGTAGAAAGGTTCGGTTGGATGCAAACTGAGCTTTGTCCGAGGTCTGCACATCAGCGGTTCTGGGGGTGTGAGTACACACCGTGGTCGCTTTTACTCTGAACTGGGGGGACAGGGTAAATTCGGCAGCACCCAGAATGACAAAGCAGCCCTATTTAGGGAAGCACTGCTTTCCCCGCTCAGCCGAGGAGGGGGCTAGAAAAGGTGCCCTAAAAAAGTGCTCACCCCAAAAACCTTTGGATAGTAGTAACCACGGCTGCTTCCGCATCTTTGAAACTCGTGGTCGACGCAAAAATAATAAAAATAAGTATATTACACCATCTTTATCACATAATTTGACATTTGGCGCGTGGAATGTGCGGACTCTGCTTGACCGTGATGCCAACGCCTGCCCGGAACGTAAAACTGCCATCGTAGCTCGGGAACTTCGTCGCTATAATGTTGATGTGGCTGCTATCAGTGAAACACATCTGGCTGACGAAGGTGAACTGATCGAACATGGCGGTGGCTATACTTTTTATTGGAAAGGGACCTCCGCTTCTGAACCGAGGCGGTCGGGAGTCGGATTGGCGGTCAAAAATCACATCGCCAAGAATCTTCAGGAATGTCCTGTTCACATTTCGGACCGCACCACTACCTTGCGCCTCCACTTAAGTGGCCATAACTACCTTAATGTGGTCAGTATTTATGCGCCGACTCTGGATAGTGCTGACGACATTAAGTGTAAATTTTATGAGGAACTTTCACAGTGCCTTCAGAGGATACATCCTAGAGAGAGCATTTTGGTCTTGGGAGACTTTAATGCAAGGGTAGGCAGAGACTATGAAGCCTGGCCTAAGGTTCTAGGAAGGCATGGAGTTGGAAACATGAATTCCAACGGCCAGTTGCTGCTAAGTTTATGTGCTCAGTATCAGCTCGCAGTAACAAATACTATGTTCCGCCTAGCTGCTAAGCACAAAACGACATGGATGCACCCAAGATCTAAGCACTGGCATCTCATTGATTATGCTATCGTACGACAAAGAGACGTGTCCCAGGTCCTTGTTACCCGTGTTATGCGTGGTGCACATTGCTGGACGGACCATAGACTTGTCATTGCTAGGTTGCGTCTCCGCCTTCGTCGCCCTTGCCGAGCCAGTCAGAGCAAAGCAAAACGGTTAAATGTAGAGAAGCTTGCTGACTTCGAGACGAGGAGGGCTTTTGCGGAGACTGTAGCTAATAATGTTGTGCCGACGATCCCTGTTACTCTTGATATTGATTCTGTTTGGGAAATTCTGTCGTCGTCAATACTGGATGCCGCAGCTGCTACTATAGGTGTAAAACCTCAGCAAAGGGAAGACTGGTTTGACGAAAGTGACAGAGTCCTGATGGAAGCAATTGCCAAACACCGAGCTTTGCTTAAGAACTACGAAAGTAGTGCTGTGATAAAAGATAGTGATCGGGAGTTGCGCAAACTCACGAGAGAAGCTAAAGACAAGTGGTGGGGGGAAAAGGCGCAGTATATGCAATGGCTTGCTGACAGTCATCAAATTGGAGAATTTTATAATGAGGTTCGCAAACTCCTGGGTAACTCCAATTTTGTCAAAGTGCCTCTGAAGTCGCTTGATGGTAGCCTTCTGAAAAGCAGGGATGAAGTGCTTAGGCGTTGGTCAGAACACTTTGATAATTTACTTAACGTGGATCGAACTGCAGATCTAATATACATTAGTGATCTACCTCAACTCCAAGCTGAAAAAGAGCTAGATGGTCCCTTATCTCTGGACGAAGTTGTCTGTGCGATAAAAGAACAGCAAAACAAACGTGCGGTTGGCTTGGACCTAATACCAGGTGAGCTGCTAAAATGTGGCGGTACTGAGTTGCACACGCTGGTCTGGGAACTATTTGTTCGCATGTGGGAGGAGGAACAAGTTCCCAAGACATTTAAACTCTCGCGCATTAGGGCCCTTTATAAGAACAAGGGTGACCGAGCAGATTGCAATTCTTACCGCGGCATTTCACTCCTCTCAGTCCCCGGAAAGGTTTTCGCCAGAGTGTTGCTTAACCGCCTAAGGAAACTGTCAGAAAAGATCTTGCCAGAAACGCAGTTCGGTTTCCGACCGGATAGGGGTACTTGCGAGGCAATCTTCGCAGTTCGACAGCTGCAGGAGAAGAGCAGAGAGCAAGGCAGACACTTATACCTTTGCTTTGTCGACCTGGAAAAAGCGTTTGATAGCGTTCCTCGTGAGGCCCTCTGGATAGTACTGCAAAAATTGGGATGTACGGAGAAGTTCGTAAAACTTGTGCGTCTCCTGCATGATGACATGGAGTGTTGTGTAGTGGTGGAGGATGAGCAGTCGCAGTTCTTTTCGGTTACCTGTGGCGTGAAGCAGGGCTGCGTTTTGGCCCCCACTCTCTTCGCCCTTTATTTTGCAGTGGTCATCCGTGAAGCCCTTGCGATATCTTCAGAGGGTGTCCGGCTGCGTTTTCGAAAAGATGGCAGTCTTTTCAACTTATCGAGACTAAAGGCAATCACAAAAGTGTCTCTTGCACATATTGAAGAAATTATGTACGCAGATGACCTGTGTTTTGTGGCAGAATCCCCAGAAGGGCTTCAACAGCTTGTTACGAACCTTCACGAGCAGTGTTCCAAATTTGGCCTAAAGATCAGCGTCAAAAAGACGGAAGTTATGTCTCTGGACGTTCATGGGAATGAGACACTGAACATTAAGCTTGGAGAAGACGTACTGAAGCAGGTTGAAAAGTTTCGATATATGGGGAGCACATTAAAATCTAAGTGTGACCTTGATGCCGAAATCAACAGCAGAATCAATGCTGCTGCTGCAGCTTTCGGTAAATTAAATGCCAGGGTCTTCTGCTCACACGACTTAAAGCGCGCCACAAAAATATCGGTATATATGGCTGTTGTGCTGCCTAACATTTTATACTCTGCCGAAACATGGACACCGTACCGACGTCACATTAAACAATTGGACCGATTCCATCTCAAATGCCTCCGTTCAATCCTTAACGTCCATTGGTCTGATCGAGTGCGCAATACGGAAGTATTGAGACGAGCTAATGTGGGAGGCATTGAGGCGTACCTCATGAGAAGGCAACTTCGGTGGTGCGGCCATGTGACACGCATGTCGGAGCAGAGAGTGGCGAAGCGCATCCTTTATTCGGAGTTGCAGGAGGGCAAGCGAAAGCATGGCGGGCAACTCCTAAGATTTAAGGATGTACTTAAGCGACACATGAAGAGTTGTGACGTAGATCCATCTCAGTGGGAAGAGCTTGCGTCTAACCGCGGAGAGTGGAGGTCATTGGTACAGCAGAAAGTTTTTGATTTTGAGACTCGTCGGCTTACAAAACTGGATTCTAAGCGTGACGAACTAAAGGCCCGACCACCAGCGGCAATCAGTTATAATTATGTTAGTGGTGCTCTTACTTGTCCACTCTGTACAAGAATATTTGTAAACAAGGGTGGTTTTGCTAGCCACATGAGAGCCCATGATAGACGCCAGTAGGGTGTTAAAGAAACGGTCGCCGTAGCCGAAAGCGGTTTGGAAGGATTATTATTATGTACTCCATAGAGTGCTTGACTTCTTGGTCTCGGATTATTCAATAAAATATGCCAACAAAACGTTTTCCGAGAAAGATTTGGCTCCTTTAGCTAGTCGCCACGTGTTAAACATATCGTACTGTTTTAAATACTTCTCACGTGATTATTGAGGGAGAAAACTCGTTTGCGCTTTGTTAACAGTTTCAATCAATTCTGTAGGCGTCAAATAAACTTCCTCGTCGCTTGAATCACTCATTTTTGGTTTTACACTGGTTTTCAAGTTTATTTTTAACTTGGTTTGTTTAACAATAAATATGATCAACGTTAAAAGAAAAATGCGCGAATCAATTTTTTTAAAATTTCCGAATCAAATTCCGAACAATAGAGCACCATAGAGGTAGAAATAAAAAGGTTTAATAATGTTTCGAATTCACAAACTTCGTGCACACGATGTTCTAAATTCAATTTACTTTATCCACTAGAGGATAAAAACGGCTTTTACGCTCAGATATCGAAGAGAAAAAATAGTCTTTCCGAGATGGGGGGTTGAAAAGATAATTGCGGCGCACTTTTAAAGAAGATTAAAAACTCATAACTGCCCGCTAAAAGTTTCTTATTGAAAACACTACCTTTGGGTGCACTTAAAGGCGAACCAAGTCGTCCTTTTCGAATAGATGGGACGAAAAATGTTGTAAATTAATACATAAGTGGAAAAAAGGTTTCTTTTTAATTTACTTTTCGCCTTGCAAGTGAAAATGTAAGGTACATAACAAATCAATTCTATGGCTGCGCATGGCATTGTAAGTTTGAGGCAATTGACACTCCGGAGTCAGGAACAGGAGTCCGAAGTGAAGTGGGTGAGTGGAGGTGTGTTAAATTACAATTTTTATGTAAATTTCTGCTAATACCATTAAAGGCTGATTTTCCAAAAGTCAGATTGTTTTTTATCTGAAGAATAAATATGACAGCTTGACATATTTTTATGTAAAAGCAAACGTCAATATTTAGGTATTCTACAAATATGAGATCCATGACTGATTAGTGATTACATAGTGAAAAATCATCCCATAAATATAATAAAAGCACAGAAATCAAAGGCATTCATCGTCTGCAGTCTAATAGTGTAATTACATCCTACATCCTTATAATAACAATATTCTTCTCGTAAGTGACTTTTCATTCAAGTTTCAAATCTCGTCGGCGGCTGTCGCGGGGAACACGACTATGAATTTTATGCATCGCCTGCTTGCTTTCCAGGGTAGGGATGTGACTGGTAGTGTTGTCGATATCGATAGTTGAAGTATCATTATTTTGTTGTACCTACTTAATAACTCTTGTTAGCCAAATGGTTAAGGCCTCGCCTATCATGCACGAGGTTGGGTTCAAATCCAGACAGGTACCAATGTGATTTTTTCAATTCATATGCACTTTCTAAGTTTATCTTAGACATCACTGACATCGGTGAAAAAAAATCAGGGGAGGAAACCTAAATTCTAATAAATATAAGTCTGAAATCATCAATTCTTCTTGAGCAAGCGTGGTGATCTTTGTTCATGCCTTCTCTATGAGAAGAGGCCTTTACCATGCATTGGGACGGTTACAGGCTGGTATTATTACTATTTTTTTCTATTTAGTATTAAGCTGTAAATTGAAAGGTTCAACTTCGTCTAAATGAAGTGGGTGTTAAGTAAAAGGTCGCAATTACCTAAGTCAGATCGCAACTGATGATAGACAGTACAATTCTATCTGTCCCTGTCAAACAAATAGCTGTCAACACGTTATAGGGTCGCATACTGTTCGCAAACCGGAGATTGACAGATTTTTCTAGCTTCAGTACGCCAAAATTGGAGATAGATACGTTATTGGGTTTGGACGTAATACAAGCGTATTTCTGTTCTGAAATTGTAAATGCAGTTTCTACACCAACGCAAAAGATACAGTAAATATTTTGTATTTTTGATTGATTTTGTATTTCTTATGTAAAGGCCATGATATTTCCAAGATCGACGCTCTAAAACATTTACAGGTTATCAATAGGCACATAATCGTGCCAGACAGATCTTTTCACTTTATTATGAATTATTATATAAGAAAAAAAAATATGTTCATTCGCTTTTAGAGGTTTTTGTTTGTGTCGGGGGATTGTATGCCTTAGTCTGGGTTAAATAAAATTATATTTCTTTATTTTTTTTCAAATAGAAAACTATCGATAACTCGTCCCCTCCCTACAGGGGGGTATCGTTTACACAAACTGGCATCTGCATAACAAATAAGACATGGAAATTGATTTAAACGCCGCGTGGATAACGCCATGGCATGGGGTGGATATAATGTTGAGCTATAGCTAAGTATGAGGTTTGGTGAGCTGTGGCGAGCTGAGGGGGATGTGGTTGATCGTTTTGTTAAGTTGGTATCGTGTTATAAGTACTTATAGGATTATTATGGATTATCCAAAAGAACGACGACATGGGACATCCACCAACCCGCGTGGTGGTTTGCGGCCCACTCACTCTCACACAGAGGAGGCATGTGTTCCCGCAGCAGTGGGAACATTATAGGGATTAAAATTTCTTCTGAGCTCGTCGAAACCAATCTATACACAGTCAGTCCAGACTTTGGCTACGAGCTTTGCGTGCTTCTATAGCGTGCAGACAGCGGGTCACAAGTTGGACACGATATTGACACTTCCGATTCAACATTTACTCGAAGTTTTAAATAAAACCAAAGAGTTAGGAACAAAAACGTTTTTAAGACAAACATTAGGAACGTTCAAAACCTGTCAACCGTAAATACCTGGTTATTCAGAACCGAAAATATCCGCTTTTTTATTTATTTTTATTGCTGACACTATACAATAATGTAATTTTTAATGTTAATTTGAATAGTTCTAATCGTAATATACAGTAAAAGATAATAAAAGTAATGGTCAACTATACTGGCCTGCCTGTGTCCCGCGCTAGCATTCAAAAACTTTTACAACAACAAGTTTTTACAAATTTCTCAAAATGAGTGAAAGCGATGAAAATTTGACTCCGTCAGAATTAGTTGAAGCGACGGAAAATGCACAATTGTGTTACCTTCCTCCCAAATCAAGAGAAAAATACTTAAGAACATACGATTTATTCAAAGAATGGAAAATTTTAAAAAGTGCCAAATCATTTTCAGAGACCGTAATACTTTTAGATTTTGTAGAATTATCCAAAGAAAAACAATCAAGCACTCTTTGGAGTACCTATTCGATGTTAAAGGCTACGATAAAAGCCAGAAACGATATTCACATAGAAAAATACCCAAAATTACAAGCTTTTCTCAAGAATACATCAAGGGACTTCATACCACAAAATCAAAAATCTTTACCGCAACAAACATTCAGCAGTTTCTTAATGATGCGCCTGACTTTGATTATCTCGGTGCTAATTATGTTGGTACATTATTTATAAATAATTTTAATACTTACGAAAAACAATGGGGAGAGAAATTTTGTGATTAGAGATGAATATGTAAAAATTGTTGAAAAATATCAAGCCTTGCGTCCACCTAATACGCCAACAAATAGTTTTTTTTTACAATATCACAAAGGCTAATGTGTTCGGCAACCTATGGGAATTAATAAAATTACAAGTTTCCCACGAATAATTGCTACTTTCCTAGGGCTACAGGCCCCAGAACAGTATACTGGACATTGTTTCAGAATAACATCTGCCACCCTTTTGGCGGACTCTCGGGAGGTGCTGGTCTATCCACCATTAACCGTCACGGAGGGTGGAAGTCTAGTACTTTGGCTGATATAGAGGATTCAATAGAGAACAATGCTAAAATATGTAAAAGTATTGTTGGAGATATTAAACTAAAGCAACATAATTTTCAGCCATCCACACTTCCGTCTACGTCAAAAGATATACCCGTATTTATAAACTCCGAACCGTCTGCTAATCTTTCTCTCTGTCCAACATATACCCCAATAGAATTTAACAATGTTGATAATAATACAGCACAATTAAACAACAATAGTACATGTATATCGGTTCCTAATAAAAATGTTATATTTAATATAAATAATTGCCAAAACTTTACAATTAAATTTGATAAAAATCAAAAATTGATTATTAGTTATTGTAAGTATGATGTGATTTACATTTAAAAACAGATTCTATGCGTATTTTACTGGTTTTCTTTCTTTTTGCAAGTTCCTCGTAGTGTGGTGAAAATTGTTGTGTTTCACTTATGGGTAAAAGTTTTTAGCGTTTCGTGATTTAAAACCTTCTCGACGCTCAGGTTTCAATCCAAGCACTCACGACAAAAAACACTTTTACCCATATGTAAAACAAATAACTATTATCTATTAGAGACTGGCCAGTTATGGTCTATTTTGAAAATATGATTATTTGTAAGTGAAAATAGGTACGTTCCAATCATCGATCACTAATAAAAAAGTTCCAATTTCGAAACTTCCCTCCACATTGTTTGCGTTGTTTTATTTAAATAATAGTGTCTTAAAAAAAACTGCGCCTGGAACATTTTCGCGCTTTGATTTTTTGCGATTTCAAGTGTCGCCTGAAACCGCACGAATCGTACGATAGACTTCAAATAGCATTCATGGATGACGGCCCTTCTAAGGCAACCGTGTATCGTTGGTATAACGAATTCAAGCGCGACTAACTTTGGGGGATGAAGAAAGAAGTGGCCGCCCTTTGACGGCTATTACGGAAGAAAACGTGCTAGCAGTGAAAATGTACCATCCAAGACAATAGGCGAGTTACGTAACAAGAGATTCAGCACATACTGCAGGCAAATTCTACACGTGCATCTTCGCGTGAGGTGGATAGTTTCACACTGGGTGCCGCACAACATCACCGATGCTCAGAAGCAGGCCCGGGTGAAACGGTGCCGTGATATGATAAACAAATTTGAAGCAGGCTCGTCTAGGTGTGTTTACGACATCATTAAAGGTGATCATCGTCTTGGTTTTATCAATACGACCGAGAAAAGAAGCGCCGGTCGGCAGTTTGGGTGTTTCAAAACGAATCAACGCCTCTATCAAAGTGAGGCGATCTAGAAGCGGGGGGAAGATTTTGATCGCGAACTTATTCAATTTGACTGGCTACCTGGTGTCAGTTCCTTTAGGGAACCAAAGAAGCATCAACTCTAAATGCTTGGCAGAAGTTTTCTCTGTTGTGAGCGACAAGCGACCAAACATAGGGCTCCGCGGGCTACTGCATCACCTCGACAACGCGCCTTCGCACACCGCGCTCAAAACGAGGGACTTCCTGCTCCTGGGTCACCCTCTTTACAGCCCTGACCTAGCACCGTTTGACTTCGTTTTATTCCCGAAAATTAAAAATCTGCTCTTGTATCCTTTTGGATACAATTTTCGTCGCCGGAAGATGCGCTGTTAGCGTTCGAGCAGGTTGTAAACGAAGTGTCTACGGCGGACTGGAAAAAGTGTTTCGAAAACTGGTTCGTTCAGAGGCATGAAACTTTGTATAGAGGCTAGTGGAGAGTACTTCGAAATGATTTAATAAAAAATAATTATTTTTAATATTTAGAAGATAAGATAATTTATTTGTCAAACATTTTTATTTTTCATCACAGAACATTTTATTTTTATATCCGAAAAAAAATCTGAGTGTCCCACGTAGCTAAAACTACTACCGTTTAAAATACAGATACCCGTAGTTATTAATGATAATGTAAAAAATATAAAATTGTTACAAACTTTATCTTTTTGTAAAAAATACTTTTTATTTAGGTATTTAAAAGAGTGTCCGTGGAGTTTCTTGCCCGTTTTTCTCCATAGGTACCTACTACGCTATGGAATGGGCAACTAGCTTCATCTTTCTGACTAACCGACCCCTTGACAATTTAAAAGTGCCTGTACTTAATTGGTTTATTTGAAACAAATGCCTTGAGTTTGAGTTAAGTACGAACATTTCAGACTAGAACACAGTAATTCAGCTTGGTGACCGAAATGGTGATAATTCCAACTTTTATTACATAATTCGCAGATTAGGTAACAAAACTACTTACCCTGAATTCCCTAAAAATTAAAACAGGCGTGAACATACAGTACAATATCTAATATCATATGTCAGACAACTGTTTCACTTGACATGGGTTTTATAAAAATTCCCTATTTTTGATTCACCACCCCAGTAAATAGGAACAATTAAAAAGGTCACAAAAGATGAATTAAAGTGCCACCGCCCCCAAACAGTTAGCCATTCTGTCAATTTAAAAGGGCGTGACAGAAAAATGACGTTTTGTATGAACGAACCGATGAGGGGTGAAAAGGGCTTTGTGAGATTACAGGCTCAGGACAGGATCTAGCCAGATGGAGCAAACGGCTTTTCGAACTGCTGTTGCAGGTCTATTCCTTATAAATCTCACCGAGAAAACTCTCACTCCAAATAAGTTTTCACGGTGAGTTTTATACAGAAGTGTCAGAAGTCTATTCTGTGAAGGCTGATGTAGCCTGTGGAGTGGATACAGATGGTAACTAGGGACAAACGATGATATCATATGTGCTGATTTAGTAAATTTCTTATCTAAAGACACTGCTAAACGTGGCTGGGCCTTTATATTATAGGTTCAAAGAAAAGATCAATGAAAAAAAAACACAAAGGGGGAGAACAATACAACAGGACGTCTAACAGACGAGTGAATTAAAAAATATTCCTACTTAATGGTTAACATGCAAGATAATAGGTTTCATATCCTATTGTAAGGTTTTACTCTTCAGCAGTCATTTCTACATAATGCAGTCCTGTACGTCTTACGATATTACAAAACCAATAAGTACTAGATTTCATGTTGTAAGCCTGCTTTGCGGTTTACCGGAGCGGTTAGTCAGCTCTCACCAGCCTTAACGTACCGTTAGAAGAAATTACTACATAGATACGATTTTACAGATCTGTGCAGATGCGCATCGCACCCCAATACACGCCAACCACGCCCCCTGTGTGCCGAACGAAATATTATAAGTAGGTGATTGTTATAGTTTGTGCATTTGAGTCTCATATGATCAAAGTTATGAGACAGATCTTTTGAGATTAGAAAGAGAAGCCAAAGGGGTAAACAGTAGGCGGGATTCGATAGATGTTATGGTTTTAATTTGTGTCACCAATGCTTAATTGTGCCAACAATGACAAATGATGTCAACAATTGCAATTCATCTTGCGCCTACCCATGCTTTACTTGAAACGTTGCACCTCTTCTTCTTTCCAGCCAAAGCACCAGGTAGTGGCGAAGGGGCGCGAGGGTGCCAGGGTCTGCCTTATGTAATTTTGACGTTCAAAAAGTGCTGATTCTCAGTCTAGTTTGAATAACTTTTGATGTTGATTTTGATTTTGACGTCAGTTTAATAAGTCGGATTATCGGTTGTGGGCGATTAGTGTACTCGAGTCTTTCAACTACTTATATACGTCAGATGATTCGTAAAACGGATAGATGAAAGAGTTGCCGAGAATCGAGCTGAATGGCGTGCAATTGTCTCCAATTGCACGCCTGTGTACAGCAGTGGACTGCTGTAAGCTGATGATGATGATGGTGGTGATACAGACAACATTGAAGCGACTCATGTGCCTGCAATCTCTCCGGAATCCATACCTACACAATAGATACCTTGAAAAGCTGCCGACAAAGTGAAGAGCGATTATACGACACTACCAAGAACAAATAATTTATCTGCGGGGAAGAAACCACTAAAATTTCAGCGTGTTTAAAAGGTGGCGCAAAAGTTGTCCCTCGATATTCTTAAAAAAAAAAAAATATTGTCAAATTTCTTTCTTGGTTTTTGATTTTGTTTATTTGATGTCTTAATTTTTTTTTCGTTTTTTTTTGTCGAGATAATTTTATTGGCTAAGTGGCCGCCGCGCCGCCAGAATTGATGATCATTCGGAATTTTCTACCACTTTTGCCAAATTTTCCGGCGATAGGTCCTCGAATTCTTGACAGATTTTAACTTTGAGGGCTGCAAGAGTCTGGGGCGTATTAACATAAACTCGTGAATTCAAAAAAACCCACGTAAAGAAGTCTGTAACGAACATTAAATCAGGGTTATCTTGCCGGCCAGTGCTAATCGTCAAATTTCCGCGTTCTGGAGTAGAGACAAAATACACGTCAACAAGATATGAATCGCTATACTGACGCGTATTTTGTGTCTGTTTACATCACAAATGTCAAAGTAAAATTGACATTTGCCGCCATTTGCAAAAAAAATAAGCATATTCCGATAAGGTGATGCCTTTTGCGCCACCTGTTAGGTACATATAATCATCTAATGATGTTTATCTACCTATGCAATAGTTTTATCAGATGATTGTCAATTAATTCTTTCTTTGTGAGGTTACCATTGTGACGTCACTCACTTTCACGTTTTTACTTCCCAACAAGCAGCTGACAACTACAATTTATATCTGACTTGTTAAACACCCGATTAAAAGCATAATGTCACATAATGTGTCATTGTTGTTGTTATTGAGCTCACTCCCTGCGCCCGCGCTTGTGCCACGCCCCCAGATTAGCGACACACAGCTATTAACTGCACATCTGTCGCCAATGTGGCTATTATACCACCTATTAATAATTGTTGAAGGTTTGGATGTTGTAAATCTTAACATGAACTGGGAGATTTGTAGGTCGCGGGTTCGATCGTCATCAGTTGAGCTAGTAGACATTATATAATCAAAGGTAGTAGCTAGTAAACCGTTTCCGACCAGACGGGTGTTGTGTCTAGTGCTGCCCGATGATTAATGTCGGGAAACTCTGCTTGCGCGATGCCGCGAGATATTTTGCGTGCATTCAATAAACTGAAAGTGAAGCGTCTGATATCAGCTTTAATCGGGGGGGAATATGCAACGAATTGAACGAATTCTACTACAAAAACATTGGTCCTAATACATGATATAAAAGACCCATCAAATAGCAGTCAACTACGCATTCTGTAATAACTAAAGAACATAGCACAATAATAATTGCAGGGAAACATAAAATCGCTGTTTGCGGTAGTGCGCAACGTGACGCACAAAACATTGTGCTTATGTGTGCATGACGGTACAGGGGTCGTGGTGGTTTGAGAACTCTCTCGTCCCCCCCCCCCCCCGACCTTTAAATTCCCCAGAAAATAATAATCATCCAAATCAGATCCAGCCTGTCTCATCTTGCTGTCCTCCCGTCAGCGACGCCCTAAGCCGAGGTCCGTACCCCACAGGGGGTGGGGGTGGGGTTTTTCTCTTAAGGCAGCCACAGGATAGTCCGGTTAAGTAGTCACGACTTCTCAAGGTCAACCACGAGATGCCATACATTAAAAAAAACGTTAGTGTAAGATGGAAGTTTGACCTTCAATATCTCCGAAACCAAGGTTACCAGGTTTGGTCCAGTACAAAATAATTACAATGACGGTGAGTACAAGTGACCTGGCTTCGTTAAGTGTCTATTTACACCCATTAATAGACCTTAATAGAACATTTAAATTCACCAACACCATCATATCATATACAGCCCAACTTCATCCACTGCTGGACGTAGGCCTCTCTTTTTGTGCCAACCTCCATGCTCCTGTGCCTGTCATCAGGGTCTTTGTGAGTGCGCACCAGCCCAACAATTGTCATCGAAGGTTATTCTATATTATTCACCCTAGCCTTAAAAGATACGTCCAAACACATGAATGCTCGGTTCCTATAAACAAAACGAATCGTTTTGTTTACCAATGGTAGCATTTTTATTTTGCCTAACTAACATTTAAAGAGATTCGTAAGCTTATTTTACCAGTGATAGCTACATCCATATGGGAGGGTCTACTATGCGAAGTTATGAGTTCTTCGCTTCATTATTGGTAAAGATACAATAAGAGTTAATTTTTTATTAAATTATATGAATCGGCCATAAGTGGTGGAGCAAACGAAAGTTCGATTGCTTCTCTCTTTGACGTTACCGCGGCACTGCAGATAGAAGGCACACGCCAACGAACGATTGTTGGCGTTTGCTAAACAGTCCAGACAAGTTAATTATATAGCTACGTATAAATAGTATTTTCTATTTTATCGTTGGAGAGTGTAACAAGCCATTTCTTTATTAATTTTTTGCAAAGGGATTGTTTGAGCTCTATACCTAACTGAAATAATACTAACATGGCTTCATTGCCATAAAAATAAATCACAAATCTATTTTCAATGTCAAAGGGCAATCGCATAGTCTGCATAAGACAATATTGAAAACACTTTTGGCTCCAAATCAACAGAAAATAAACCTTACACGCGTGAGACTAAGTTTGTTTTTCGTTTCAGTAGAAACTAAGTAGGTCTTAATTTTTTTCAAACAAACTGAACTTTAGCCAGAGTTACATATGGCTCAAAATTGGATGTTGTCTCCGGGATAGATTTTATCAGATCGAATTTTGAACATAATGCGTTTGTTTCTAAATGTAGATGTAGTAATATACCTTAACGTGTTTCCATAAGGTTGAATTTGTATCGCAGATGTTGTCTAAATACAGAAATATTTGCCAGACACGCCCCTTGCGGCTATAGGATGTTTCAAAATAGGATTATTTTTAGAGATATCACATTTTGTATTTAACTTTTTGTATGGCTCAAAATGGCTATCAGGTTAAGCTATCAGGTTTTCTGCTAATCTAGACTAATTTCTGTGATGTCACATAAGGAGGGTCACGAATACATTAAAGTCATAATTACTTACAAATTTACCTTAACGTGCAGGCAATCTTCTAAGATGTAGCTGTGTCAGTAAATCAAAATAATTTATCTTCTTTTTTCTCGCTTAAAGTATCTAATGGCTGGAGCAAAGCCGCAGCATCCCATACCCTAGTTTTAGACAATGTTGGTTGATCACTTATCTGCACCCCAATTGAATTGCAAACTGTGTTAGTTTAAATCACGATAATTTTGAAGGATTTTCCATTGCTTCTATGTTTAAAAAATTGTCGTTTCAACAACGTAAAAACCGCAGTGAATGTTGTTGAACTGTCAAAATGAAAGCCATTGCTAATGATAGTGTGTGCTATCACCCCGCGCCGATTGCTGAGCGTTGATTAGATTTGAGTCTCACAAAACTCTTATTTTCTTTGTGCTTTCAATAATTTGTTAATAATTTAATGAGATAATTTTGCCGACGGAACCCTAAGCCCCCGTGGTTCGTCTGTCTGTAAGCGGGCTGTATCTCATGAATCGTTATAGGTACCCAGAGAGTTTAAATATTCACAGAGTGTGTATTTTTATTGCTGCTTTCTAGCGACAACTAATAATAAATTAAGAAAAAAAATGAAAGAGGTCTCCGTACAAGAATAGGCAAAATAAAATCGGCTATTTTTGCCTTGTGGTACGGAACCCTTCGTGTGCGAGTCGGATTTGCACTGAGTCGGTTTTTATATTTCATGCATTCATTTTTGCAATGAAAAACCTTTTTTGGGATCTAACCCGAGTAGGTCCTTTTAACCTCTTTCGGCTTTACTTATGTATTTATTTATTTATTAATTACTACCACTTGCATTTGTTTTTACAGGTGAGACCCAATACAACAATGTAGTCATAATTTCTACACTCAGAGGCGACAACCAAAAACCAATCACACACCACCACCAACAAAAACGAAATGTTTTTTAAACAGCCACATTTTACTGACAGGGTTCAAATTTATACCTGTCGACATCGATCACTAATAAAGAACTTTTTATTAGTGATCGATGCCTGTCGATTAAAATTAATGATGACTTTACAAGTAACGACTCTAAGTACACAGGCACAAGTCATACGGAGGACAACATGTCAAGTGTCACCCTCTGAAATTCTGCCAAAGAGCAAGTAAAGATGTCCAATCGCAGATAGACGCTGTTGAGTATCTTTATAGCCCGCCCCACCGGTGCGAACTTTAACATGTCTGTCCGGACCATCGGGACTTTAAACATCCTCTCTCTCGGCTCTTGCCGCAGCCTACTTTGCGGACTATTGAGCATACCACGAAAAACCACAAACACATATTTACATACACACATACATACATAATCAGCCTATTATGTACCCACTGCTGGGACACAGGCTTCCTCTGTGAGAGGGAGTGGGCGGTGCGGGCCCAGTGCGGGTTGGAAGATGTCACATGTCTTCAAATTTTTGATTCTAAGACATGCCAGTTTCCTCACTATGTTTTCCTTCACCACCGTTCTCAAAACGGTGAAGGAAAACATATTTAGCCAGTGCAAAATTACGCCTTACCTCCAGCTTATAGTAACCAGCCATCCCTATTACAAACAGGGTTCGATACCTAAGTGGACAGAAAGAATAGACGCCAAACTGTTTCAGCTCTAAGAACCGGGTTAATTTATTTTGAATTTTTGGTAGGTAAATAAAATCACAGGAGCTTCATCACACATTCTTTAATATTGATAATAATTTGACAGTATAGGCATTGCTTTTATATTTTAAATATTATACATGTTAAATACAGCTATATCTACTTGGTTCCTGGAGCATTACTTTACTGAACTAACTGCGACCAGATTTAACTAGTTATTTTGTATATTTGTATTTAGCTTTACATAATTGGATGGCGTTACCTACTGACCAAAACTCAAGAGCAGCTTTGAGACAAATTTGTTCACCATAATTCAAAGACTGGTCCAAAAGATGATGACTTAGCCAAGGGCTGATTTAACCAAAATCAGTTTACTTTTATCTGTGGAATAAAATTGACGTCTGACAGTTCTAGTAAGTACCTACATATGGAAGAACTGTCAAAAATTCAAAATTAATTCTCATGATATGTTTTGTGAAACTCGCCCTTTGTCATTATAACTTTATTACGCATTGGTAGATTGACGCGGGCTCATTGCAATGATAGGTACACACGCATTGAGTTAAGGCTGACTCGGGGACGACGTTTTGGTGATTTCATTGAAATCTCATGGCCAGAACATATTTGGCTAGCAATATCTCACGTCTCCACCCTCTTTTTGTCTAAATCTGCGTGTGGAATCGAAAGTGTTTCAATCGATGTAAAGCTTTTTGTTTTTTTTTTTTTTGTGAAGAACTAGCGCTATAGGAAAAGTGATTGGATTGGAAATTAAAAACTTTAGTTCTAAGCCAGCAAGCTCCAAAGAAACCATGGTCCATTAACAAAAATATCCAACCGAAAATTAGCTAGGTCGGCCATTTTGAAAATGTCTCATATTTACTTGGCTCATTGGCGCCATTCTTCCAGGCATAGACACATCAAACATAGTGCTGCGGCCGTTCACAATCGGTTCGCGATCTAGTCGATTATTCGAATCGATTTTCGTTGCACTTAAAAAGGCTGATGTCTGTGATTGGAGCAGGCTCCCAGGTAAAGGCTGCTGTCTTTCTAATCTATATTGTAGATTCTGCTTTTCCATTTGGTGATGTTGAGTTCGGATTGCGAATCGATTGACGTGGACCGGTATCGGTACGACTATTTTCGTGCCGGATCCGTTTTTGCTTGAGTGACTGCCGGATGCGAGGCCAGCTTTGACACGTTTCCATTTTGCACGACGATTTTGGAACCATATTTTTACCTGGAGAAGAGAATTTGGTTTGAAATTATTGAATCAGTTTGCCTGGCTTATTCTGCTAGGCTCACGAGAGGTTCCTATCAGTCTAAGAGAGTTACAGTTTACACAAAACTTTATCTTTATACGATGTTTGAGCTTTACAAATATGGAAATGGAATGATAAAGTATTCTTTCCCTAATTAAATACTCATTCATCAATTTCTAGGAGGCAGTCAATAAACTGTATTGTAAAAACATTACAATCTTTCCCCATTAAAATATTCATTCCCATTTTTTTTAACAGGGTAAGACTAGAGAGATATAAGTAAAAATAAACATTTAATGAAAGGCAGTAACTAAGCTGCATGTCATTTCATTGAAAGAACCAACGACCAATAAAAGAGGCACGTTTTCCAAGTATTTGGAAAGGCCATTTCTGTTATTATCGTTTGTCATGGCATCCATCAATAATCGTTCCCATCTAGATTTTAGTGAACTATTGAAGTTTTAGAAATTCAATAAATATTTTGTTTAAATGTCCAATGCCTGTGAAATAAGTAGTCACCAACCATTTTCAATCTTTCATATAGATAGCGGTTGTCTTAGCACACTTCTTAGTAATCGCGGCTGGATTATATCACTGGATTTTCACCTCTCGATGTTGAGCCGAGCGTTGAAAATCTAGCAGAGTGCATCCCAGCGCGTAGA
Organism: Dasypolia templi; assembly: GCA_963555695.1. Taxonomy (NCBI): domain Eukaryota; kingdom Metazoa; phylum Arthropoda; class Insecta; order Lepidoptera; family Noctuidae; genus Dasypolia; species Dasypolia templi. The sequence continues at coordinate 4,360,653 of OY743163.1, read as the reverse complement.
AAAAAAACACTTGGATTTTCAACTCTCGGTGATATTAGTGTGTGATAAAATCCCGCTGCGCCATTTTTTCGTCCGTGTGAACGCGGGCGTAACCGTTCAAAACCTATGGTCTGTTCGTAAAGTATCAGTGGGCCTAGTGTGCGTTTATTTTAACCGTCTCGATTTTACGCATCGACCGCGTTCGCGTCCGCTTCGATTCCAATCGGAGCGCCGAACGCTGTCGATGCGTAAAGTCGAAATGGTTAAAATAATCTCACACTAGGGCCTCTGATAAAAGTGTAAACAAACCCTGTTGAATTAAATACTTACGCAATCACTCACTAACGACGACACTATTCAGAAGGTTACAATGTTAGATCTCAACACTTTTTAAGACAATTATTGCTTTAAAATTGAAAGATCACCTACAAAAATTGTGTTTGTGCTCAAATTAAAAACGTGTATAAGATTAGAATTTTAGGATAAGTATTCAAAAAATCAAAGCATATCCATTAAATTTGTACGTGGCACTACAACTTGGCATGCACAGGTAAATTTTCTGATCCATTTGTACATTTTCAGCAGATAGTTTGGAACAACTTATACCATTTTTCATACAAATACAAAACATTATTCCTCACCTGTACTTCACTGAGCTTCAGCGCTGAAGCGATCTGCGACCTCTCAGTGAGACTCAAGTACTTCTTGGCATGAAACTCTCTCTCTAGTTCGAGCAGCTGTTCCGAGGTGAAAGCGGTTCTTCTCCTGCGTGCTTTGCTCTCTCGAGCTGCGTCCGTGCTTGAATCTTCTGGGTCTGGTTCAGAGTCGTTACCTGGAGAAGGAAAGCGATTTTTATAATAATAAACAATCACGCCACAATCGTGTCTGGATTTTTGTCTGGATGACGACAGTAGGCCTACCCCCTATTACATGAAACTTAAGGTGGAAGCGCTAGGGTATTTATTTATTTACTTCGGGAAAACAAGCAGTTTTAAAAAACATCTTAATAAACAGGTGATAAAAAGATATTAAATACGTGTAGCTCACGACGCTATCCACTTCGTAAATACTAAATAATTGTTAAGGAACTATTTGCACACGAGTGAAACTTACAAGGTAAAAATCAGCATTATTTTTTAAACACTAACAAAGAAACAACAACGCAAAACGACAAAAAATCCGAGTCACTAATTAATTTGATCAACGAGCTTCTAAACTAGCCTCAGCCGACACTGTAAACAAATCCAAATTTGAGAACAGTGGTGAAATTTTTAGTTTTAAGACTAGAGGCGTGAGAACTCCAGCGTTAGTGCAGTAGAAGGAAACGGCAAAAAGCGGACGTGCGTGCACGTGCGCACCTGTCGTCCAATAACAGTTCTCGGACTTAACTAAGCTTAACTTATAAGTGAGATCTATGCAACCATATCTGCTATTACAAGTCATAGAGAAACATAGTTTCTAGGAAAGGCGTCTAGACTTTAAGTTTAACAGCTCAACAATTCAACATTCTTTTGGCGTGAATTAGAGGAAATAAAATCGTGGCAGCCGCGGCAGCGATAATGCAGGGCTTTGAGGAATTTACGCTGGACATTTTAAGCATGTATGTATTACAAAAAAAACACGAATTTTTGCAATTTGCAGATCTGTGTCAGGTTCCATGTTGAACAAAATATGAGTTGAGGCCGTAACAAGTATGTACATAATTATTTACAGAATTATAATAATTAAAATCATCAATACAACCCTATTGAATGGCTATTTCTTGAAGAAATATCACTCAATAGGGTATCATAACTGCAATTACAACTCGAGAAATGCGGGTGTAAGTATTATAAGAACACCTCTACCTATTCCTTCGGGGATTACGCGCGTAATGTCATGTTGCAATCATATCTCACGAAAGAAGAAAGAAAGAAATAGTTTTTATTGTGACTCGCACAGGCATCCGCAGTAAGCAGTACTTAGTGCGATACGCTGTATCACAAACTAAACTACACACACTCTTAAAAACATAAAAGAAACAAAATTAAAATAAAAACTGAGTCCTGTACGAGGCAAAAATCTCACCATAATGCTGTGTTACTTAAAAATAAGTGCCACAGCGCCGGTATTCTGACAACACATTATAAGTGTCATGTGTGTGTGCTATAGACTTGACTTGTGAGACCTGCTAAAAACTACTTATTATATTAATTAATGTATTTTCCATGCATTGCCATTCCAGACAAATCTAAAATGCGTGTTATTTGGTACGCTGGCGGCGCCCATCCCTCTCAAACCGAAACACAACAACGTTGCTTGGTGGCAGAAATATCACGCAAGTATACCAAAGCTAGCGAAATGTCGATCTTAACTGAAAACATCGCAATGTTTTAATTTAACTACGCTACAAAATGTGCTAAGTACAGAACATACATAATAAACCTATCATAATATTATATCAGGACTATACATTTTGAATCAATAACCGAGAAAAAAGCGTAAAGCTATTAAAAAATAATACGTCTGCATTTGTCAACAGAACTATTAGTCAATGGTCTCCCCATTTCCCGCGCTATCTGCAGTAATGGCGGCGCGGCGGGAACTTTATGGTCGATCGCTTAGGTCGGTTTTATTGATATGTCACATGTCGTTTAGTTTCAGGCGATTGTGAATTTTGATACAGTATTTATTATAGAATCTACGGTTTTTTGTAAAACAATTTGTAAGTAACATCATCTACTCTTTTTCTATTTTATACTAGTCTACCTAGTCTATTCTATTCGCAATAAGTAGATTGGTCTTCTGTATCTACTAAACATTTTATTACCTAGCTGCTCCCCGCGGTTTCACCCGCATAAATCTTGATACCGCTGGAGTATCGGGATAAAAAGTACTATAGTTGTTAATCCAGGTTATAAACTATCTGTGTGCCAAATTTCATCCAAATCCGTTCAGCAGTTTTTGCGTGAAAGAGTAACAAACATCCATCCATACTCACAAACTTTCGCGTTTATAATATTAGTAGGATTAGTAGGATTAAAGTAGCATTTCTTATCTGTCTGTGTGGCTGATTCATTCGCCTAAACTACGCAACGGATTTTGACGCGGTTTTCACTATCAGTTAGAGAATTTACTCCGGAAGATAGGTAGGTATGTGTTTAAATACATTAATTTCAAAGTTAATTATTAAAAGAATTATTTCCAAGTCGTAGAACTTTTAGTAAAGGTTATATTTCTTAGGGCGATCAGCACATAAACTAGGTTTAAGGGATGTCAGTGTCATTATTTTCTATGGAATTGGCACTTAGGGCGATCTTCACCGATGAATCTGAACGCGTTCAGCACAATTAAAACGAGTTCAAGGCCTGTCAGTGTCAAAATTGTTATGGAATATTGACACTGACAGCTTTTGAACTATGTTTAATAGTGCTGACCGCGTTCAGTTGCATTGGTGAAGTCAGCACTTAGTGCCGATTTTACCAATGTTACTGAACGCGCTCAGCAGATCGTAAACGCATTCAAGAGCTGTCAGTGTCAAAATTTCATAGAAAATAATGACACTGACAGCGCTTAAATGTAATTTATGTACTGATCGTGTTAAGTTTCATTGGTGAAATCCACAATAAGTGCTGATTTCACCAATGTCGCTAAACCCTGGCTGGCAGAATTCAAAGACAGCCCAACTGACGGGAAGGTTTTCCGCCGCTATTCAAATCAAAACGCGGAACAAAATTGTAGATATATTTACATTTTCCAAGAAATGAAAACTAGAGTTTCAGTATAATAGATAATAAGTATATTTTTTTAACATCCGAAAAAAAATCGCTTCTTAGCAACACTAAAATACGTGACAATTCAGCGTCAAATCATGTTTTATACGTGACAATCCAGCGTCACCGTCAAATCATGTTTTTTGTCCATGTCAATCTCTCCCTAAGTTTTTGCGCAGTCATAACCCCGGGGCCGAATGGACGATAAAAAGCGACGGCTGAGAGCCGAAATCCGAGTCAGCACCACGCCCCGTGTGGTGGACAAATCTAATGATTAGATTGTTGGGGTGAGGAACTGAGGAGCCGGGGTGAGTTGGACTTGACGCGATTTTGTAAGGAATATGTTAAGAAGACATAATAAATGTCAGATAAAAAAATGACCCATTCTAATTTTCTGTGAACTCATGTGGCGAATAATTTGATACTAACACAACAGACAGGAAGAGAGAAGATGTGTTGCGTTTATGACATGAGTAGGTACTGGGAAGGATGAGCTACTAGGAACAGAGAAAAACGAGGCGGAAAAACCTGTGTTAAACCGCAAGAAAAAATTACCATACGTATATACATAAACCTTCTTAATGACTAACTGTAAGCTAGAAGCGATGAATCACTCAAAAATCGGATTTCAAACAAAGAAGATAATTTATGTACAATTATTGTCGATTGCTAAGAAAACAACTTTATGCATCCGGTAACTATTTCTACGAGCCTCATTCTAAGATTTCTACCATATTAATATGTAGGAACTTCGTTACAAAACTTATCTTGAAGCAGATTTATACTTAGCGTTTTCTTTATGCAGAATAAACAACTTTTCTTTCTTTCTTCTTAAAAAAATACTGGATCTATAACTACGTAAATTTTTGGCTTCCTGGAGTCTTGAAGGTACCTTCGTATTCAAAGAAATATTGTTATCCTAGTGCCAACAAGCGTGAAAACTTACGACAAGGAAGTATTCTACCAAATTGACATAAAATATTTCATTTTGAAATAATTGTTTGCTTTTAAAACAATAAACGTATTTGAACTCTTGATTCAGGGTTGAACTAATTTTTATAACAAGAAAGATACACGTGTAAGATAAGCGAGATATTTCCTTTGGCTAAAGGTAGTTGGATGTGTAAGAGTTTACAGACCCCTCTGTTCACCCCAAAACAGAGGATATCCATGACGTATTTTTCTGTACTGGTGCCATCTAACGCCGCTTTTTCCCGTAAAGTGGTCCGATGAGCTAGTCGCGGGAATCAACCGGATGAGGAAGGCATGAATACTTGAAGAAAGCTAATGATGACGGTGAAATGTCCAAGATCGAATGATTATTTAGCTCAAATTTCACTTGAAATATCCTCTTTCTTGAAGGTTATTTCGTAAATACGTAAGGACCGGACACCGCGACGGCGATGCTTGCCTCTGCGGTTTTTTTTTTTTCAAAACACAATATCTTTTTCATCCAGTTTCTTTTTGGTGTGCTAACCGCGTAAACCCACGTCGTCTGCTTCTACAAAACTGACGCAAGCATAGACTTTTTCTAAGAAAGGTGTAATAAGTTCTTCAAAATCTCAATAAAATACCTATTACGATACTAAATACGTGCTAGCCAACACGTAACCACTTCTTAAATATCCGACCGCACCAACAGTTTCCATGAAAACAACGATAAAGGATCCCTTTAGCAAATAAATATATTTATTCCTTACGACCGAACAGCGATTGACAGTTATCGAGAGCGCCAAATGAATTGTTAAATCCGCCATCTTTAATTTGCCGTCAAAAAAGAACGATTTGAACGGGGAATAGTAAATACAACTGCATAAGCAAACTTTGTAGACGCATAAAGACCCGCGAGATCGCGTTTCGAATTTTAAATTATATTGTTCGAGCGGCGAGTTAAATCGATTGTGAAGTCGAATGCATTTTAGTCGAATCAGATGTATCGATTACGTTAAACAGTCCGTTCAAAATGACGATCACGTTCTATTTCAGTTTAAATTTTCACTCTGTCACTTTGGCAGTTTTCCTCGAATGAATGATGAATTGCGAATCAGTGTGGCTTAAAACTGTTGATATATTTGTTTATTTAGTTATTTCAGCGTCAATGCTGTATCTACATTATACTGTCTGCCAATATTCTTGTCTGCGGGTTTTCAAGATGCTTGAAGAAGAATAATTAGCAAATTAAATCTATAGAGTTTGCATGTTTTGTTTGTTTTAGCACAAATTATGGTTGCAGTTGATAGCCTAATTCTTGATGAAGCTTGTAAGCTATTTAACATCACGCTGCGACCCTAAAGAGCCGAACAAAAAGAAAAAAATCTGAAAGCTAAATGAGAACGAAGTAGTAGCACGGGCAGGCGACGGGGTGGGTCGGCGGAACAAGAAATGTCACGCGGACGAAGGCGCGGGAAGAAGCTAGTAAATAATAATAAAAATTTTGGCTCGCGGCTTAATTTCGTGTCCTAAAACGATACTTATGTGGAATTGGGCCAGACATCACCGCATGTCGGATGAGCTGTGGGCTAAAAGAAACACTGATTGGGTCCCATTAAACCCTAGACGACATCGTGGCAGACCAGGACGAAGTTGTAGGGACGAACTTTACTCCTAAAATTAATACATACCTACATAAAAAGACACGATAGTTGACAAATCAATTTATTTCTTTTAGCAGTGGATCTGAATAGAAACACCAAACATAAACATGACACATTGGTAATTCTTCGCTATTCATCGGAGAACATGTCAAGCTAATTTACCAACGTAGCGAACGTTGGTAAATCGGTAGATTTTAGCGGTTCTCAAGTAAAAAATTTAAAATATAAAATTCAGAACGTCGGAGTCTGGTTTTATTCATCTTACTCCTCTTGACCTCTTATCTTAGTATCTGTGCGGGTTTAATAAAATATATCTGGCTGCTTATTTTATAAAAAAATCCGTTCCATTCCGTTCTATGTTCAGTTGCTGAGTCCAAATGACCTAGTTCAAAATGATCATCTGGCTAGTGGCACGTTTTGCCTTCTACATTACAATCCAAAAAAACGAAAGAAAACGGTCAAGAACCTTTATGATCGATAGAGTTACTTAATTGACATGATTTCATTATCAGAAAAAAATACAACAATGAATAAATTTAAATTATTTTTGCAAGCACCATGTAAATAGATTTCACTAAAGCATTTAACTGCATAGGTAATGTTCTTATCTTCCATAAACAAGTTTAAAACGCAAGTGATTGTCATTTTAGCAGGAATGGGTAAGTAATCACATCGAATTAAGATAAGGAGTACCTCAAGGCTGTGTTTTGGGATCTGAAATAATTAATTAATTAATCATTAGATGCTTACTTTGAAATTATTTTATACTATGAACCATGGTAACTCGTCAAAATACTTAGTCCTTTTAGGACCACACGTGTTTTTTTAACGAATACTTACCTTCTTAGGTATTCGGTTTTGATAAATCTTTCAAAGTTTTAGACAATAGTTCGTAGCGAAGAAGCGATGACCTCTTTGCAGTGTGTCATTACCACGCCAATCTGGAGTCGTAAGGTTGCGTTTGAATATATCGTAAAAAAACATTATGTCAGCAAATATCACAAAAAAAATAGAAAAAGTGACAGATGTCACCTGAACAATTCGCGCCAAAAGCTAAATAGTTCAGATGCGTTCGAAAACGCGTCAATTTCACGCTACAGATGCTTTGGAGTGGCGTGAAATAATCTTTGTAATGTCAAGCAGCCATTTCTAATTGGTTTATTTGTTGATTTTCTACGTTTAGGGGAAGGTATGTGAACTGTTTTGAGTGCCTTAGAATTTTAGGGACGCGAAATGTTAGCAAAGGGCATTAGTTCCAGCCAATTTTCGGATTCGAAATTGTTATAACCAAGCAGGGATCATTTTGTGTCATCTGGAAAACGATTCACAAAACACTCAGTTCTTCGGCAATTTTAATTATTGGTAAATATTTTATTCGTTTAAGTCAAAATGTCCGAGTCCCTACAGTTTGGTGATATTCTTCGTTGAGCAGTCGTGGCCCAGTGGTGGCCCCGACTTACGTGTTGCATCTACATAGTTCGTGGGTACGCCCACAGTCAGGCAAATTACTTTGTGTAATAGATTTCATCACCACTTCTCTCAAAACGGTGAAGGAAAACATCGTGAGGAAACCAGCATGTCCTACAATCAAAAATTCAAAGATATGGGACCTCCACCGACCCGCATAGGGCCCGCGTAGTGGATTATGACCCACTACTTCTCACAGAGAGGAGGTCTGTGTCCCAGCAGTGGGAACATTTTAAGTCGATTATGAGCTTCTTCGAAGGGGTTGATAGGCCTGTGATTTAATACCTAAATACCGCAAACACGTAGGTACCTAGCTACCACTACAAAGTCTACAAACTGAACATGACTAAATGGATTCGACCCTTTCGCACCCAACAATCCGAATGACTTTGAAGGAAATTCATAATCCATTGCTTCATTATGTTTGAAAAATTCGTCTTCTTGACACCCAATAACTTCAATATCGCAATTAATATTGTTGAATTGTCAAAACGAATAGATAAGATGCAGCCTCTTGCAGTTTTATCTTAAAAGAGTCCACTGACGTTGCAGGGCAGGTCTAAGTTAGAATTGAGCTCTAGTGTTATAACCCATGGACAAAACAAAGGAACACGTTTTTACAGAACTAGCATTTTTCCAGCGAATAAGGCCACCATAATATAGTGATTACTTATATTAAAAAATCTGCCTACAGAACCTCTGTGCCTACAGAATTCCAGGTTTCTAGGTCCAAGACTTGGAGCTGGGCGTTGGTGAGTCAGTCAGTAAGTCAGGACTTTTCTTTTTATATGTATTTAGCAACGCTGACTGCATAAAAAAAATCTAATCAAAGCATAAGGAATAATTCGCTCAAATAGTAGAAGAGGAGAAATCACAGGAGTTATATACAGAACCTACAACGCAAACATCGTTAAGAATCACACAGTTTGATAACATCCAAGGTGTGTTCGTAATAGTCGAACTGCCGCGAAGAGTAGGGCTATTTGTCAAATTCTACTTGATATATAGCCGGAAAAAGGTGCTGGGGTCAAATCTATTACATGGAGACGTATTTGGTAATAATTTCAAAGCATTAGAGAAAATTAAGAGTAAAAGGTGTCTTTAATTCTAAATTGTAAGCGAGTAATCAATCAATTACTTACAGTCCGCGAGGCCTTTTTTTTGGGTGGGAAATCATCAAATGGCTTCTCCTGCTCTGGGTGGAGCGAGAGGGCGTGTGACTTTTACTGACTAAACCCACCCGTGTTCATTCAATTGCCTGAGCCAGGGCCACGGTTCCTCTTTCGAATTACCCGCGACCCTGAGACGTCGACCCTATAGGACCCCGTCATTTTGTGCTGATATCTCTTTGAGGCGCGCGTGGAACACGACGCGCCGTCGACCCGCGCCTGGTCCTTACCGGACGGCGAGCTACCCATTGCTCGCCGTCCGCAAGTCCGCGCCTACGGTGGTCGGGAGTCGCCTGCAGATTGCAGGCGACTCCCGACGCCCAGGGCGTCTCCTGCGGCGACTAGTGGGAGCGTGAGGGCGCAAGGCTCTCTCCCTCACGCGCTCCGCATCCTCCTTCGCAAGCATTACTGTTTCGCAGGAGGTGACGGTTTTCCATTCTCTCTCGCGTCCGGCCCTGGTCCAGGCCATGTACGGAGTGCCGCCGGATAGCCGCCGCCGATCGCCTCCGCGAGGACACTGCGGTGCTCCGCCCAAGGTGGGCAGACCTCCACCGTATGCTCCACCGTGTCCTCCGGGCGATCCACACAATGGTAACACCCGAGCGTTTCCTCCCGCCTTATGCGAAACAGGAACCTCCCGAAACAACCGAGTCCGGTGTGGACCTGTGTCAGGCGGAAGTCCGCGAGACCTAAGCTGAACTTTGCATTTGTGTGAGTGATTACCAATCGCACCAATGTCGGAACGCACACGACACGACGATGACGTGGAATTATCAAAGTTAGAGAAATTTTGCGAAGCGGGCCAACAAAATTTGATACACTGCCGTGCCACCGGCAAGACATGGAAGATAGGTACTTACATAAGCCATGTTTTTTGCTAAATATGGCCCAGACCCAAAACCAGTACGCGTACAGCTTGACCACCGTAGAAACGGAAGATACAAAAGACAAATTACATATTGTATCATAAATGATAGATGTTAAAAATAAAGAAAAGAAATGTCACTTTGGATATAGAAAGAGATGTGACTTTGCAGAGAAGAGATAGAAGTGGTCGCACTACGCGTCCTCCTCTAGGGTTAAACTTTGATAGGGCTGGTGGAATAGTCTAACATCGAATCGTATATTAAAGCATCCACAGGATAGCCCGGTTAAGCAGCCGGCAGCCTCATACGTTGACCTGCGAGATGAAGTTGAAAAACAAAATAATCCTGGCCGCTGTTTGACAATCGTAGAAGAAAAAATCGTGCGGATATTAGAGAGACAATGAGTTGAGAGTTTGAGACAATGCTTAATCATATTTTCGAGCTGTGATTTTTAATAATCTTTTTATTTCTGAAGTAAAATTATAATGTGTTCATAATTCGTTGGCTCCGGGGAATTTATAAAAACCTTTTGCACAGAACAATTTGTACATTTGTATTCCCTTACGGAGTCTCCATTGGCGTTGGTGTATTGTCATGAGTCCTAATTTGAAGTAAATTTTGACGTATTTTTGCCGAGGCACATCAATAAAATTGACCTACGACGAATCATATTTACCTATTGAATAAGTAGCGGATGAAAATCGTCTCGACCGAGTAAGTAGGCGACTAAACCTCCGTCGGTACGGCTGTCGTCTTAATTATTAGAATAAAATACGTCAAAAAATGATCACAGCTACTACTAAAATCACTTTTTTATGGAACTATCTAAAATGGACAGTCTTTAGGTAACTTTGGAAAGTCGATCGGACTTCCGAGTCAGTTCATAAATGTCTTTAAAATCATTAATTTAACGAAACTTAGATTACCTACTGTACTACTCTTGACTAGGGATGCAGAGTCTACTGTTACTAAGTAACTCCTTGAAAGTGTGATCTTATTAATCAATTGCTTTACCTATTTATAATGTAACAATCTCATTGGGAAAACTTAGGTGAAATGAGCTTGAACCGAGCTTTCATTTCATTATTGACAATATTGTCAGCTTACTTATCTCAGTTTTCACGGTGAGATTGATACAGAACGTACGGCTGTATTTATAGTACGATCAACTTAACTTAATAAAACAAATTCCGATCGTGTGTCTCATTCAAAATGTTAGTTCGAAAAATAGCCTTTGCACAGATAAGTTGGTTGAAATGTACGGTTAAATCAAGCGTCAACGTTTATGCTTGTTGTTGCCATTTTTCGTTACCTAGTCAATCACATCTAAAGAGGTTTGTTGGTTTTGATAATTCTTCACCTAAGCATGTCGATTCTGTAAGTATCTCACCGTGAAGACTTGTGTGAAGTGAGCTGTCACTGTCATCTTCTCTCGGTCAATCCCTACCATCAGTGGCACTGACAGCTCACTCCACGCTCACTACATCTAAGTTTTCACGGTGAGATGGTAACTGAATAGCACAGTAGTGTTCAGTAGATCTTAATAAGAATTTCGGAATAAATGTCTGTATACAATGATATTATATCTCTAGATACCTGCCAATATATCACAAGGAACCCGTCTAGGTAACCAAATGGTGACAGAGCATTCGTACTTACATACTTACATAGCAGAGATTTGGTGTGATATATAAACCTTTGTAATAATTTAGTTATGAGTTTCAGATTGAGTCCTACAAACCTAGGTTAGTTTCTTCCCCACCATCACTCTCTGCTTCGCTTCCCACACTGACAGGACTATCTCTCTTCTCCTCCTCTCGATTCTCCCTCACAGGAGCTGCTCCCGATCCTAGCACCCTTGACAACCACGGCTCAGGATATCCCAGTAAAAACGGAAACCCATTTTGTTGCAAAAATGGCGCATAATATCGCATCTGATTCAATCCGTCTAGTCTTTCATTTTCATCCTCTTCTGAATTTCGAGAGCTTTCAGAAATATTATTTTCTATATCGATTTCAGGTGACTTTCGGTCTCCGATTATCGATTCGATCGAAAATGGTTTTGGTACTTTCTTCTGGGTTTGGGTCTCGCTTAATTCTATTTTAGATTCCATTTTATCACACACTGTTCTTTTCAGTCACTTTTGTGTTAAAAATCACTAAGAAACAGTCTTTTTTTTAATACTTCGTTACGTAACGTTCCATTTTTTTTTCTATTTATTAACTATATAGTATCTACTATCAAGTTTATTTTCTTGTTCTTCTTAGATATTAATGGTTCACTGTCCTGCAGAATATTTTATCCAGAAAACTATACTTAACACAATGAAGTTCAATATTTTAGTTTCTTAATACTGAATTTAACAATATCACCCATAATACATTGGCAAAAAAACTGTTCTATTTTAAAACTGATATGAAAACCTAGTCTAAAAGTTAAACTTTTTAAATAAAAAAATCACTAAACGTAAACGCAATGTCCATACGTCTTCACTCTGCGAGGATCGCGCGTAAACTCTCTTGCGGCTCGCCACGCCTACATACGGGGTGTAGTCAAAACGTTATTTTATTTTATTAGTACTAACCTCTGGGCGAGGGAATGTAAGCTTTATTGCTAGCGTCATAATACTTCTGTCATTATCTTCCATCTACATTGCTAACGAGCCTATTATCTATTTACCGCTAAACCCAAAACCACCTTTACCGCAATCAAATTTAAGTTCACTTTTGTTAAGCACCGCTAAAGTCTGGAATAAACCAATTAACATTGCAATTTAAACTCTATCTCATCGGCCTAAAGTTCAACAACAAAAAGCCCTACATAAACACGCGACATTATGCTTCTGCAAAACAAATGATTAAGAACACTTTTGTGACGCGTGAAAGGGATAGCTAGTTCCTTTTTGATACGTTAGAGGGAGATAGTGGTAGTGATATTTGTGGAGGCAGTGTGCAGTGGTAATTGGTGGTGATCACAATGTTTTGCCGGTGTCAGCACGGGGTATAAATTTCATCGTTTTGTGCCCCGTTTGGTGGCGGACAAATTACTTACTTTTCACTTTTGATTTGGACGTTTTCTCTTCCATAGAAGGGATTTAGTTTGAAATGTTTCTTTTAGACCGTTTTCTAGGAAAATGTTGTTCAGCTTCAGAGTGTTTATGTAGGTTTATTTATTAGATAAATTATGAACTGCCGTCGGACAAAGGTCACTTAGATAAGTATAGGCACCTACTAAATAATGATTGGTCGTTTTCTCATCATTCGGTTTCTTCGTAATGTTATTCGGTGTAGGCGTAGTACCTTCTTATTTTATTTGCTTCACATTAGAGAATCCTCTTTAGCTCTTACGATGCGTAAGACTCGTGAATGACCAGAACACATCTTAAACAAATCTTATAAGCTAGGTCAGGTTATGAAATCCATTGTTCACGTAAACTACATACAAAATTATATCCTAGCATACTTTGTACTCAAGTGTTACAATAATTATGTAGAAGGTATCTCCATGTGTTATTCTGTGCCCATAAATAATATAATGAATTAATTAAATAAGCATAAATAAGTGCGTTTCCTTAAAACGTTTGGAGTCACCTTTTAATTCACATGAGGTGGTATAGTTTTGCTAGAACATAAAATATGAAACGCCTCAGGGTCGCGGGTTATTCTACAGAGAAAACCGTGGCCCTGGCACAGGCAACTGAAGGAACACGGGTGGGTTTTAGTCAGTAAAAGTCTGACACGCCCTCCCGCTCCACCCAGAGCGGGAGAAGTCATTTGATGATTTCCCACCCAAATAAAAAAAATAAAAAAATATGCCCTGCGGCATTGCCTTCAGACAATGGCAAGGAGGATAAGACATCTTCTTCCACCAACAATGATCGCCGCAACACGACTACAACGAACAGAAAAGTGACAGGTATACTACCTACTCTTTTAATGAAATAATTTAAACACATTTACGCCTTTAATCCCCAGTGAATAAGCAACAGCACTTAATTCAACGTCTATCACTGTCAGGAATTATTTGCGTACATCTCTGCTTATGCCTTTGGGAATATAACCACGCAAGCTGTACCGCAAGCGATGTCAGCTGGGAAGTGGTTTATTGTGGTTGCTTATTAATGAGCTTAAAATTGGCAGTGCATTTAACCTTTTTTAAAATAAGGTCGGTTATTTTTTACCTACCTAGTAAATAAATGCTCTACGAAACTATCTAAAGACGACCACTGCTGGATATAGGCCTCCCCAAGAACCGCTACTTTAACCGGTATGCTTCTCGCATCCAGCAGATTTCTGCGGCCTTCACAAGGTCATCGGTCGACCTTGTGGGAGGCCTTTACGCCTTGTTTAGTACAAACAAATTTTAATCTATACTTATGTTAAAGTACTTAACTGTTTCTGTCACCATGTCACACCTTAGCAGAAAGACCTGGATAAGGATATAGGCAACTTTTCGTCCAGGATGACAGACGAAATCGCGAGCAATCTCTGACACAGTTTATTGAGCGCGGTGTCCCTACTCGTTCCCATTAAACTTTTACTATCCAATCCACTCTCCTACATCTAAACCCAGCACGGCCACTTGGCCGCCGCGGTGGTCATTAGCGAGCAATTTGTCCCCTCCCCCCACCACTTCACCACCCCCTCTAAATTGATTGTGGCTATTTGGTACACCGCTGATGTATACAAGATAATTTACGATTTATGTGGTCAGTTTGATGGCTTCTTATGTGTCTGAAGGAATTGCTTTGAGAAACTAAGTCTGTGGTTTTGTTTTGATTTAGAAGTTGATTTATTTATTAAAGGCTTACCAACTAAATATTTACACAGAGTTGTTAACCTTATCTTTGTTATAATTAAAGATTTCGCATGTATCTAAGCTATGGTAAAGTACGGCACTATTATTAAGCGAACAAATACAATAAGTATACAAAAGAAAACACACTGGCCTTCAAACTTAGTACCCCACTTTTAAAATTGCTGATTTTCCTAAACTATAATAGTCGACAGTTTGAAAAAAAAACTTTTTATAGCAAATTTCATCGACTTTCTTTCATACTAAAGTTTATTATACCTACATTAATAACGTTTTAACTTTAAAAAAAAAAACAAAATAAAAAAAAAAACATTTTTAATTTACTGGCAAGAAAACCAATCAACTTTTATAAATATGTTTTAGGTACGCCATAATTACATTTTAATAACTGGTATTGGCTCCTCGGGCTCTGTTACAGCTTCGAGCTGGTTTGGCATTTTGAAGACGAGGTTTCGGAGGCGATGTTGGGAATATCTACCATTTTTCCTAGAAACCTGCTTTAGAGCTGCAGACCACCTCCATTATGGAGGTGGTCAGCGGCCAATTTGAAAAGGTGTGTTGTTTACAAATATTTTAGCCATTTATTAAAATAAGGTTATGGACTAAAAAATTAAAATTAAAACTGTAATCCTCTTTATTTCGAAACTATAATATCTTGTGTACTTAAAAAAATACTACTTCTAAAATGATGTTTGTACACTCGCTTTCTAAATGTAGATTTAGAAGGCGAGTGTTCAAACATCATTTTAAAATGATATTCAATATACCTATATCATTTATATATCTGATAATAATCTATCTAATAATAAGGGAAGGCTGGTTAAGACTGTTTCCAAAATAGATATATGTACTCCTAGCTAGATAGTTCTGTAGGGATCTTTACTGAAACTTGCACAGCAAATCACCATCCAAATCTTGTCACTGCGCGATGTAGCTATTTTAATTATATTCTCCCAAATGCCATGGGGTCTCAACTCGAACAAATTATTATTTGTCTTGAAAAAAAATCATAGATGGCAGCATATGTAACCCTTATGAAATTAACGATCGATAAAAATCGACGGCAGAATTTGGGCTGAATTATGATTGGTAAAAGTCAAAACATCCTTTTTTAGTGCTGATTTATCTATTTCCACTCATTATGCACGTATTTTAAAAATAAAATTAAAATGAAGCCTAACTTCAATTCGAACCCTTTTAATGATACAAGTAGCCATCTGTTAATCATTTTGTTTAGAGCTTTTTGCAATAGATGGCGTTTTACTCAATTGGTCCTGTCTTCACCGTTTCCAATATTGACACTTATTTAAAACAAACAACTTTTTTTAACCTATTAATTTTTACATAGAAATTTAAAATTCTATTTTCTAATTAATGTTTTTTTGAACCCGGAACTATAAAACTCTATATAAATAGGATTGCACGAAACGTTTTTATAGTAGATCGACTCCTTAAGGCGTTGTAAAACTACAGTCTCTGGCAATTAGTGAGTCGCTGATGCTGCCATCTGTTGAAAAATTGGACGAAGAAACATTGCCAGCTCAATAGCCAGACTTAGAGAGGTTTCATTTCTTTGTCCCATACAAAGAAATGAAACCTCTCTAAGTCTGGCTATTGAGCTTAGAGAGGTTTCATAGCCAGACTTAGAGAGGTTTCATTTCTTTGTATGGGATTGGGTATCTGTACGGAGTATTATATTATCTGTGCTAATGCTAACTCTTGACTCTCAAGGAAAATAGGAAAATAAAGGCAAACCGAAAAAGAGTCAACCTTTTTCGGTTTGCCTTTATTTTTCCTTCCTGCAACCACCAGCGTGTGATGATGAAAATCTTCTCTTCTTAGGAGGACTGCGATAATTTGTCCATGTAAAGTAATACCGAAATCATTTGCAATTCGAGCATATTTCCATCGCATTATGCTCCCCTATTCTCTTGTTGTTTTTTTTTTAAATGCTTTCCCAAAACGAAATGATAGCGAATTACATTGCACACATTTCTACACTGACATGTTTTCATCATACTTTTTAAAATTTTCATTCGGGATCTACTTTGTAGAATAAGTCATTTTCCAATTTTATCCAAAGTCAATGATTTATTTGCAGATAAATATGGTTACAAAAGTTCTTAAAATGGTAGATAATAGTAGCTTAGCATATTTAATCATAACATAATGACATGCAAATTTTGGTACAGGTACAATTAGTAAATTTACATTTAAACTGAAAAAAATCTTTTAAAGTATAGAAGGGATTCTCAATAAGCCCCTGTGTAAAGCCCTTCTGAAGCGGACCATTGGAAGTTCTTTAATTTGGTCAGGAATCTTGTTATATATCTGAACACACATTGGATAGCAACTTCGCCTACATAGCTCCGTTCTCGTCCCAGGCATAATTAATAGATTAGGATATCTAGTTTTGAACATGCATTTTTATCCAAGTTTATCAAACATCTCAGGGTGAGATTTGGTAAATTTACATATTTCCTCAATATAAATACCTGTTAATGTGAGTATTCTAAGTATTTTAAACAGTGGTTTACATGATCTAAGCGGGTCTACATTACAAATAGCAAGTATACACCTCTTTTGTGCGACGAAACCTCTTCCGAGATTCACCGAGTTTCCCCATAGGTACTAGTATACCATAACGCAGTATTGATCCAACATATGCATGATAAGCCTGTAATGTGGCTTGTCTACTTATTAGGTTAGATACTCGCCATAGAACATGCAATCTTACTGAGTTAACGCCCTCACGGTAAAAAATCTATAAATTATGTAATACCTCGTAGTCGCCATGCTGGGTCACCTTCGTAAATATTGATGTCGCTTCATAATTCAGCCACTCAACTCGACCCCAAATAATTTTCGACCATCCATAACTTCCCAGTCGTGTCTCGTATAAAGTTCTCACAAACAAAACTTTACCTAGGCTTTAAATTAGCTTCCCAAATAACTTCACGAACTGAATGCGTTATTGCAATGACCATAAATTTTATAACAATGGCTCATTCAGTCATCGGCCCATTAACAACCGATACTGGACTTAGGACATAAAGATTCTAATGCAGAAATTAAGAGTCGTGAGGGATATCGCTTATTTATTAAGTTTTGATCGTAAAGAGAGGTAAAGCGACTCATATTTAGTATGTGCTGACGCTGGGCTTAAGGCTATGATTTCAATACAACCGGAAGATATTGATTTGCTAGTTCTAACTGTTCTGCATCCGTCTACTACAGATGTAATCATTTAAAAAGAAAGAACTAAGAAAAAAAACTGCGAAAGTGAAGTATGAAACCCGGTATGTTCAATAAATTGTCCAAACTCCACACACGTACACAAGGTTTGAAAAACAACACGTAAAACTTTATACATACCTATACGGAGAATAGTTTACTTTATGCGTGGTTATGACTTTTCCTCCAACTGGTTCTTTATTGTGTTTGTGTTCTTTCTCTGCGTCATGTAGGTATTTCCTTCCTCGTTTTTTTCTTTTTAGAATCCTAATATTGATGTGATATCATTACCTTACCTATTTATTACATAGAGATTAACTCAAGCGCGTTTTCACTGCATAGAAAAGAAACAGAAGCGCCAATATACAACTCTGGTTATTTATTGCAAAAAATGAAGCAATTATCTGTTTACAAAAAATCTATTGATTGGACTTAATATGTTGCTTGTAGAATAATCCGCCAAAAAATCTGAATGATTGCATGTTTAATACTATGGTTTTTAAACATTATAAGACATTTTTAGGGGTATCTTCGTGATTTTTAATATCATTTCAAATAAGTTTTAATATGTTTTTAACAAACAGTCTAACTAGCATACTGCATTGGATCTTTTCATATACTTTTAGGCATTATATAACTTTCGTTTAGGTCCTGTAGTCCTCTTAAAGACTAGTGAATATGTACTTTTCTTTGTATCCAAATGGTTTTCTCATTGATTCATTTAGTCACTCCCTTTATCACGGCTTTTAAGGGATCACTAATACCACCCATAGTTTTAACAATGTTTTATGCCACTGCAAAGACAACTTGGCAAGAAAGATGATTACAGATCTGTCCCTCACCAAGTGCGAGTGGAGTGCACCTGACCTGACCAGTAGTGCTATTCTATAACCATCTCACTTCGGAAACTTAGGTGAAGTGTGCGTGGAGAGAGCTGTCAGTGCCACTGATGCTAGGGATTTACCAATATGAGATGACACTGACAGCTCATTCCACGCAAGTGTCACGGTGAGTGTTTTACTGAATCGATGTACCCTAATTGTGTAACACAATCTAAATTATTTTGAAGGATATAACTAATCCATTGCATCATATGTTCGAAAATATTGTCTGCTCACGAACGTCAATAACGCAATGAATGTTGTTGAACTGTCACTACTGATAGTGTGTTACGCAATTGTTTATTGTTTATTGTCGGTCAAACTAAAATTAAAGTAGCTCTACGATGGAGTATCCCAAGTGTCCATACACCAGCACTACTAAAGTGTGTATGAATACCACTCATGGAATATTCCGTGCATAGATTTTTATATAATCTAAAACTATCACAAACAGAATGTAAGTATATCAGTATGGTATGGACATATTTAAGGGAGTACCATCAAACTGAACAACTTTTTCCAACTGACCAACAGCTTAATCAAAAAAATAACCAGCCGTCTCTTACATTTAGGTCGAGTAAAGTCCGCGAGGCCTAAGCTGAGCTTTTCATTTGTGTGAGTGGACATAGCAACGTGTCCTTTGCTTGCCAATCGACCTAAGGCGCTGTGCGTCCCTCGCGGTTCCTCGCGCGGTCACATTGGTGCGATTGGCCGACTGACTCACATAAATGCAAAGCTCAACTTAGGCCTCGCGGACTGTACCTAGGTAGGTAGGTATTGAAAAAGCCTGCAATGCGCTTCGCTTCCAGTACTCGGGTTCAGGGGTTTGTTGGGACTCCCATGGCGGTGCCGTGCCTCCGGCATGTTCGCCGAGCACAGCAGGACGGCTTCCAAGCGGTGCTTCGCAAAAGAGCAGCTTCCTTGTGGTATCGGGTAAAGGGTAGCACCAACACGCTTCTGAGCGTAGTGTCGGACAGAGTGGACCGCCAAATCTTGAGGAATTCGAAGGTCACTCATGCATGTCCAAAAAAATAATTATTTTAAATATTACTAACTTACCTATAAGTATCTACCTTCTAACATAATAAGGACTTGCATCAATTCCGCTTGGTCTGAAATAAATATTTTCAGTCATTCATTCATTCATTCATTGAAGATTTGTTTGTGACAGATGACAATTTCTTTGCGATTAAGATGTCGTCTTCATGGAGAAAGATGTTCAGTTTGATATTGTTTACCGCACCTCTAAATATGTCCACTACTTTCTGACACACGCTGTAAATAAATCGATGGCGTCACAAGGTCCTTTATTGACTTCATAAGTCACCATTGTATGTTCTGTCATTGTATTTGCATTCATGTAAGTCGGGTCTTTACCATGATAATTAATTGTGATTAGTCATATCCTATGCCTATTGTAATGTTTTTAATAGTTGCAAAGGATCCATATTTGGCATGAAAGATACCATGATTGAATTTATAAATGAATATATAATCACTAGTATCCTATTAAGAAACCTACCAGGAATTAGTAATGCAATAATGTCGGATATGTTCAAAGAAACGCACCATTTTGTAAACCAATCCTAACAAAAATGTTTAGTCAGACGCAGGTTATATAAGAAACTATGTTTTTTTTTTGTTATCTGAAGGCATAAATCCTAACTCAGCCTTTAAAAATAGATTAATGATTTATATTTATTTATATTGGTCAAAAAATAATATGTTTTAAAACGAGATGAGTTAAGTGTTTCCTAACCAAAAGCTCTGAAATGAAAGAAATAAACTCAGAGGTCACAGTCTCTTTTCAAGTTGCAACTAATTCCCAGAATAAACTATCTCCGGGGACTCCGAAACCCTAACGAGTCCCAATAATTGACAAGCGCGTGCTCGCACCAAACTCAACCTCTAATCGAATCACAGGGACATCTAACGTGTAATCCAAACAAATCACACTTCCAAACATTAATACGAAACGGGAACGTGCCATTACCGCGCCCCGGACATAAATCCACGATAATATAATAAACTTATTCATAACAAACTTAATATCGCTATAAAATTAAATATTAAAACACGCTGTGTAGTGTTCAACGATCCACGCAAATTGGTTTCCGTATCTGTTCATCTCTTTTCAATTCCCATACAAACGACAGAGATAGATAGATATCTGTCAGTTCGTCGCTGCAGTTGTTCTGTAAGTAATGAGGACCGTCACGCCCCGCAATCAAATGCCGGCGCCATGATTGGTCGTTTAACAGGGTTCGAAGTTTGAAACGCTTTTTTTTTACGCTGTAATTTTCGTTCATTATCTATGGACTATGTGTAAATGACGCGTTCAGTCGACGGTAATTTTTTAATCTCGTTAGCGAGTTTACGTTTCATTAAATTGTTTTGTAATTTGTTTATTGTGGGTAATTTAATTTCGGATAGTTTGTTTTTATTTTGTGTGTGTTTTATCTAGGCGTAAATTGGGGTGTAAAATGTGGCGATAACATGTTTTTTTTTACAGCTTGTATTTTCTTCAGTAAAGTTTTAGGTCTACCAAGGTCCCTCGCTCTTTTCACTTCTGTTTTTATTTAATTTTAATACCTACCTATTTAGTACTGACCTATTCATGAACCGCGTAAACGATCCCTCTTAGAAAAACCAACTGGCCTCAGTCTCGGTAGATCGTGTAGCAATGATTTTTCTTTACTGACAATTCGTCTGCCCCAATTGATTTTCCCTTAACCCAAACCCACCAAAATGTCTTCAGCTCGCCCCAACAAAATCACTAGCACCCATAAAATATTCAAAACATCACAGAAAATATGAATTGCAAATGCTTACAACAAACACTTTTGTATCCCTACGGATATTCGATAAAATTATAATAAAACATTTCGTTACGCGAATCCGAATGTCATCTCACATCACTATTTGAGTGCACTTAAAAACCGTTACTAATGTCAGATTTTGATTGCAAACAAATTTTTACATCTGAATTGAAGGAAATTGAACCTTAACGAGAAATAAATAAGTGTTATAAGACAGGAAAAGGATATTTTTATTTTATTGGCGAAATATAAAAGTCGGTGTTATATTATATTTGTGAGGCAAAGGAAATTGAATTTTATAACATGAGCAAAACGCTGCAGTTTCCAACAAAATGCAGTTGACAATTTACGAATGCAGAACCAACATATAGATGCGCTCTATAAATTAGATGTACAATTTTATTTCTTTATAAATAGAGCACAAAATTGGTTAAATTTAATTTGATGCAATTTTTTACAGCGAGCCGAATTCGCGCGCTTTTCCATCGCAAATGGCGGTCTTTTGGCGTTTTTGACACTTGCTAAAAGGGAGTCGCGTTTGTGATGAAATTAGTTACTCCTAGAAGGGTAAGCAGAGCCTAGAAGGGTTATATTAAAATACCTACTATGTAGGCTCACATGTGAATCACTGATAGGTGAATAAAGTTCTGTGAATTCTACATTATTTGAGGTTGGTGCTCAGTTATCACCCCGTTCTAGCTATACCACACAGTCCGTTCATCGTGATACCTTACTACTTTAAAGGTGAAATAATAATCGAATAAACTCTTACAGTGAAATTGAATAGAAGAAGCCAAAACTCACAAAGTTTGTGTAACCCATAGAAGAATATTAAAAATCCGGCCAAGTGTATGTCGGACCACGTACAATGAAGGGTTAAGTTAAGTTAACCACGCAAGTTGGGATAATTTTAACCCAAGAACAAACTTAACATTGTAGTTGAAAACATACTCTCCCATACCTCGATATATGTCACAAAAAAATGTAATCGCAAAAAAAAGATTATTTTATGAGATAAAACTACAAATTATCATGTTTTGAACTTTTTCATTTATCTACTTGTGCTGTGAGGTCTTGCTACTTGACAAATTTTATTATTCTAGGTCAACGGAAAATACCCCTTTAAAACATTTTTTTTGCATGTTTTATTAATTATGAAACTAACACAAATCTTAATACAGTTCCTTTCACAAAACTGACAACTTAGTCCGGTCTTAAGTTGTCACTTTTATATTAAAAACTTTACTACAGGCGTGTTTTGTAATAAGACTGTTTAGGTTCAGCTTTATTTGCGAGTAACAAAATATGTCGCATAAATCGCCGTATTAACTCAAAACTCAAAACTCAAAACTCAAATCATTTATTTCAATTAAACCATTTACAGGCACTTTTGAATTGTCAAGGAGTCGGTCAGTCAGAAATATGAAGCTAGTTGCCCATTCCAAAGCGTAGTAGGTACCTATGGAGAAGAACGGGCAAGAAACTCCATGGACACTCTTTTAAATAATAATGTTTTTACATATATCTTAGTTACATCGATTAATGTTGTTCACTATAAGTGAGAACGATGTACAAAAAACCGTACACGTTAAAAGCTTCCAGAGTGCATCAAAACATAATTAAAAACAATCCAGCTAATAATTTATTAAAATAAGCCCTGGCAGCTAAGAGATGACCAGTCCCAACTGACGGCGCCCGTTCACGAACATGACGCATGGATCAGCACCATTCAGCTCAACCATTTTGAAGGGAGCTAAATGATCCGACACACGCGCCACCGTCAGCGAGACATTTGAGTGAGCATGACATACTATCAGCCGCCAAGGCACATTCAAGTCAATCTATGACATTACCCGGTAAATGGTAGCTCTATAGTACAAAGTACTCACATCTGTGCAATGCATCTATATAATAAAAAGGAGATTGAGTTTATATAATGCAAATAAATTCTTACTATCTTCAGCAGCTTCAACAGTGATTCGAATGTCAATTAATTAGTTGTGGTGTGGAGCAGGACCGGCATTAAGCCAGGCATTTTTATCAGTTATGTAGTCCTCCAACCTATAATATGCCTGCCTGAATAGTGTGCGTTTGACAAAGGATTTGAATTTTGTCTCATTCAGTTGAAGTATGTGGGGAGGTATTTTATTATAACATTTTAAACAGTACCCCATGAAAGATGAGTCTACTTTAGCCAGTCTGAAACCTGGTTGAACTAATAGGTCCCGATTTCTAGTACTATAATTATGTCTTTCACCTCTTTTACTGTAAAGATGTAAATTTTTTCTTACGTACATGATGTTTTCATAGATGTATTGACAAGGTACAGTCATGATGTTAATATCCTTAAACAATTCCCTTAGAGAATCGCGCCTGCGGAGATTATATATGGCTCTGATGGCTCTTTTCTGCAGAATAAAAATAGACTCGATGTCTGCAGCCCGTCCCCAAAGCAAAATACCGTAAGACATGATACTATGAAAGTAACTAAAATAGACCAGCCTCGCGGTATCTACATCAGTAAATTGACGGATTTTTCTGACAGCGTAAGCTGCTGAACTTAGCCGTCCTGCTAGAGATGTTAAATGAGGACCCCATTGTAGCCTTGAGTCGAGCGTGATCCCCAAGAAAACCGTTTTATCGACGAATTCTAGCTTCTCTTGATTCAATACTATCTCACAATCACTACTCTTGACGTTTGGTAAAGAAAATCTTATACACTTAGTTTTATTTCCATTTAGTACTAAATTATTAGCCGTGAACCAATTTTGGACCAGCAGTAGGGCGTTATTTACGTCGTCAAAATTTGAAGCACGTCTATCTACCTTAAAAATTAAGGAAGTATCGTCAGCAAATAACACCATTTGTGGTTGATTTATTAATAAATGGAGTAGGTCATTAATATATACTAAAAAGAGGAAAGGACCCAATATCGAGCCTTGTGGAACACCCATTTTTACCTTTAAACCAAGTGAATTGACACCATTTATTTGAACTTGCTGTTGTCTATCATTTAAATAAGATTTTATTAAACTAAGCGCAAGTTTTCCAAGTCCGTAATGCTCAAGTTTCAAAAGCAGGGTTTCGTGATCGACGCAATCAAATGCCTTGGAGAGGTCACAAAAGATTCCTATGGCGTCTTGAGCATCTTCCCACGCGTTAAAAATATGTTTTAATAAGGTAACACCAGCGTCGGTCGTACAACGCCCTTTGGTGAAACCATACTGTTGCTCGTGAAGGATTTTATTAGTATTAAAATGATTGAGCATCTGACTAAGCATTATCTTTTCAAAAACCTTGCTGAAAACCGGCAACACGGACACAGGTCTATAATTATTAGTGTCTTTACTGTCCCCGGATTTGAAAAGTGGTATTACCTTACTGTATTTCATTAGATCCGGGAAGACTCCTTGATCCACACACAAATTAAATATTAAGGCTAAGTAAGGTGCTATAGTTTCAATTATGGAGGTACAGACTTTAATAGACATTCCCCAAAGATCTTCGGTCAATTTGATCTTGATTTGCTTAAAAGATTTTATTACTGTTAAGGGGTTAATATGCTTAAAGTTAAATTCAATCGGGCAGGCAGAAATATTCGTCCTCATTAAATCAAAAGCACGCGAGGGCGAAGAATTTAAGATTTCAGTGGTTTTTAGTGGGACACTGGTAAAGAAATTCACAAATTCCTGAGCAACTTTTTTGTTATCGCAAATGAGACCACGTGACGTCTCCAGTGTGTAATCAGAATTTTGCTTTTTGATCCTGTTCGTTTCATTATTGATAATTTTCCAAACCGTCTTTATTTTATTGTCTGCTGATTTTACCTTGTTGCTAATGTATAAGGCTTTAGCTGCCTTACAAGTGTTCTTAAAAAATTTTGAGTAAGAAGCAACATACTTATTAAAAGTTTCCGTGTTAATATAAGGCTTAAGGCCATACAGCTCGAAAAGTTTTTCCCTACTTTTCCTAAGTCCTTTAGTTGCCCAGTCACTAAATAAAAACTTAGGGCTGATACTTTTAGACTTCTTCTTAAAAATATTATTAAACTCGGTTTGAACTACCGAAAAGAATTCTTTATACAAACTATTAACATTATTCATTGTAAGGTCCTGATTACTTAACTTACAAATTAAAGTGCTTTTAAATTTATTTAAATTGACAAATGTTATTGGTCTGGATTGTATCTGCACTTTTTGTATCGCTATGTTGGACTCAAAAGTTACGGTTTGACCGCTGTGATCTGAAGGGAGATAATTAACGATAGCTTTATCTAAATAGTCGCAGCAACAAAATACATTATCAATACATGAAACAGAAGTTGTAGTTGTTCGGGTTGGTTCCAAAAACACATTTGACAAATTGAATGATTTAAACAAATTCAATAATCTACTGGTATTTGAATTATTTTCTAAAATATTAATGTTAAAGTCTCCACAGATAATAACTGATTTATTACCAGTTGCAAGTTTAGCCAAAACATCTTCCATTACTGACTCAAATATAGAGAAGTTTTGATAATTTGGGGGTCTGTAAACGCACACTATAACATGCTTATCTAGCTCAACACAAGACAGTTCAACGCTATGTTCAACCGATAGTTCAACTATGTCTTTACGAGCTTTTGATTTTATACAACGTTTAATTAGGATTAGTGAACCACCACGCAGCATTGATTTTCGGTTAAAACAACTGGCCACATTATAATTCTCGTAATTAATTAACATTTCAGAATCTTTTAACCAATGCTCAGTTATGCAAATAATGTCAAACATTGTTTTTTCTAAAAACAATTCAATTTCCAATTGTTTGGAGTTAAATCCTTGAATATTTTGATGAAATAATTTCAAGGATTTCTGCTTAGCCCCTTTTCTACAGTTAACTATTGTAGTGCTAGAAAATACCTTTTTGTTTTTAAGTGGA
Organism: Dasypolia templi; assembly: GCA_963555695.1. NCBI lineage: Eukaryota > Metazoa > Arthropoda > Insecta > Lepidoptera > Noctuidae > Dasypolia > Dasypolia templi. The sequence continues at coordinate 4,334,153 of OY743163.1, read as the reverse complement.
ACTGTAGTATTATTGGTACCTTCTGTTGTCTTACAAACTAGTTTAAATTATCTGAGCTAACCACCTCAACATTAGTACTATTACTAATAGTGGTGCTAACTAAAGGTGACTTCGACATACTACTTATGTCTGGGTTAATAATAAAAGCTAATAGTCTAGCTATTTGACGTCTAAAACTAATCGGCAGATACACAGTATCTCTAGTCGACTTTAGCTTTTCAACAAAAATGTTGGTGTCAAAAAATACAAACTTGTCACTATGGTGACTAACTAAGAAATGCATGTAATTATTTAGCATGTGAATGTAGTTGTTTTGCCTATTTGACAATTGCTCAAAGTATGGGACCTATTTGACAATTGCTCAAAGTATTAGTAGACAGACAGACGGACGGACACCGAAGTGATCCTTTATGGGTATTTCTTTTTGCCTTTTGAGATACGGAACCCCGGAATTTAAGGTAAACAGGCTAATAATAAGCTAATTACAAAATACTTTTCAACAACGTCGTTAACAAGACAGGTACGCACTTCAGACTAATTAGTTGCATATAATTGCCTATTAGACGTGCAGGGTGTACGCTATGTCAGCGTACACTTTTTTTTCTTTCATTTTGGCTTCGCACGGTTTGTGCATTTAGGCAATGTCACGTTTAGTTTCTTACGAAGGAAACAAAACTAGGGACACGAAAATATAATATTATATTTGTAATAAATCATAACGGTATTTATGGATTATATCTATAGGATCAGTATCTAGAAAAGTGATACCATAATGAATTATGAACTAAATAACGAAAAGTTACAACTATTATTTAAAGTAATGAGGAGACTATACATTACATTGCTATACATACATTTATATACAGGAAAGCTATGTGTACAAAGTAAAGAAAGTATTGAGATAGGGAAAGGAGTACGAAGGGATAAGAGGTTACTGAGAATGGATGAACGGTCATAATATAAGGGTCAGGAGAAAAAATGCGATCCAAGTCACCTACGACTGTGCCACACAGGCAAATGGAGTCGTCGATGATATGAAGTTTGGCAAGATGGGCTGGAGAGCAGACATGACCCAGTCTCATCCGTATTAGAATGGACGTCTCCACCTTGCCAAACTTGGCCCTGCCAAACCACGGTTTTTCCGGAACGTCTCGTTGATTAAATGAAAAATAACGATCTTTCGATTTGCTTCCGATATCCCAAGCTTCCTTCCAGGTGTCCCTGAAGGACCTAAGTCCCCAGACTGCACCGCATCAACTGCGAGTGTATAGAAAGAAAAAGGAAGAAAAAACGTTTATTTGCGGTAAACATGACGCAGTGATTGAACACAAACACCAAAAAAAGCATCAGCTACTTCTTTGCCATGGATTCCAGCATGGGCCAGAATCCACGCAAACTGCAGTGTATTACCCTCAGAGATGGTTCTGAACGCAAATTCTCTTATTAAATAAATGATAGGCAACTCCGATTTGTGTACGAAAGGGGATTTATTGATGGCTAGAAGAGCACTTTGAATCTGTAAAAAATAGTTTTTTTTGCTTTAAAAATCGAATATATTCTATATCTTTCAAAGTGCCCTAAAATTCCAGCAGTTTTATTTTTTGTGCTATGTTGTATTGAGAATGTTAAGTACCAATACCAACACAACCCGTCGGAGAACGCTTGGCAGCATCCGTAAATATATGGTGGTACTCTAGGTGTTAACCCAGAAAACGGTTAAAACTCAAATGGCCATCGGGATCCGATTTACTTACACAGTTATATTTTATGATGGGCCTGAATTGTAAACTCTCATAGCTACTGGTAAATAGGGGAAGTTTAGTGGAACGGTGAATAGGAGAAGAAAGTGATGGGACACGTTTATGGGACCAGTATTCTGAAGACTCAATCTGCAATACTATAGAGTCCAGTTTAGGAATAAGAGGATGAGTTGAGATCTGAAGAATCCGAAAACAAATATTTGTCAGATATAAATTGTCTTCTAAGATGTAAAGGAGCTTCCCCGCATTCAACTTGGTGTGCATTAATGGGGCTAGACTTCATGGCACCCGAAATAACGGGAAATGCCTTAGACTGGATGCGATCCAACTTTTTAAAAGCCGTAGTACTTCCAGGTTCTAGTACGAACAATCCAGAATCCAGAGTGCTCTGATGATTGCGTTCTAAACGAGTTTCAAAGAAATATAATTTACGGTCAAGTATTATACCTTGGTATCTGAATTTATTTTTAACTGGAATAGGTATTTCCTTATAAAAGAGATTTAAATAATATGTAATTCTCTTCCGGGTGATTAAAACAGCTGCGCTTTTAGACGTAGATAAATCCAGACCGTTAAGATGTAACCAGGACTCCAAAGTAGATAAAGCTGAATTGATAGCATAGCTTGCTTGTTCAACAGATTGGCTTGAAGAATATAATATCAAATCATCGGCATATTGAAGAACCTTAACATGATTAGTTAAGGACGTGTCTAAATCAAATGTGTAAATATTGTACAGAATGGGACTAAGCACAGAACCCTGTGGGAGACCTCTCCATACAAGACGAGATACTTCTTGATCTCCTATTAACATGTTAACAGAGCGTTCAGTCAGGATATTAATAATGAAATTCGACAAATTCAATGGGACTTTTAAGGCTTGTAGTTTATTTTGTAAAACTGATAAAAAAACATTATCAGATGCTGCATTAATATCAAGGAAAACTGCAACGGTAGATTGGCTATTAGAGAAGTATAACCGAATATCAGATGTGAAAATACTTAAACAGTCAGTTGTTGTCAGTAGTTTTTGTTGTTGTTGTCAGTTGTGTTGTTGTGTGTTGTGTGTGTTGTTGTTGTGTGTGTGTTGTTGGTTGTTGGACCTTTTCTAAAGCCATATTGTGATTCTGCCAAAAGACCTTTACTTTCAACCTATCATTCAAGGCGATTTTTAATTAAGTGTTCCGCTAATTTCATCATAATTGAAGACAAAACGGATGGGACGGTATGAAGAAGCGTCAGATGGTTTTTTTTTTTTTTAGGAATAGCACTACCATTTGACGTTACCATTGAACAGGGATGTTTCCTGTATTCATAATATAATTAATTAGCTCTAAATAGTAACTGAGGACGTTCTCATTTAAGTTACCAAAAATGGAATACGGGATACCATGGATGCCTGGTGCAGAATCCTTAGGTTTATGAATTTTAATTATACACGACCCTAGATCTTCCATTCACTCTCAGTGAATGGAAGATCTAGGGTAATAATATCATACAGTATTGTAACTCGGCCGTATCTTTAAAATAAATGGCTACAGCCGCGCGGTACGTAAACATGCGATAGGGCTGCCCGCCTCCAGCATTTTAATTACATCTGCCTACTTTTTGTTTCGATTTAGTTTTGTGATTGTAAATATACTTTTGTATATAAACAAATAAAATACTTTGTGAATTTAATAGGAAGTGTTCAATAAAATGCGTGATGTTTTTTTGATTGTTAGATTTAATTAAAAAACCATGTTTATGTTTGAATAACAATTCTTATAAATTTGCGACCGATAAATATTTGCGCCTCGATTGAGACGTACGAAATGCTTTATTATTACATTTTAAAGCATAAAAACTCCGCATTCTTATATAAAGCTTAATTAAAAATTGTTTTGGGAAACATGGCCTCCAATCCTTACAAACAACAACACCTACCTACTCAACTAAAATGCAAAAAACAGCTGACGAGTAATTTTAATAACTTTTTATCTCAGCTAATGAACGTCTCTATAAATTAGGTACCTACAACTCGCAACAACTCAAAACAAAAATTCTTTGGTCACCAATGCCAAGCTGAACAGCTGGCTACGAATGTTTTAAAATCACAACCCTCTCAAACATCTAAATATCCTGTGAATATATCATGAGTCTAGCTATTGTTGTTGTTATTAATCCCGAGAAAAACACGGTTTCTAGTAGTATATGTTGATATAGCAGCAGCAGAAATACTTAATCTGAGAAAATTTCAACTATCTAGTGTGAGGCAGACGGTCAAATTATTTTTTCTTTTATTATTCATACAATAAACAACTATTATTAATAATAAAGTCTTAACTTTGAATAATGCAAACTAACAAAACAAAACACACATGCCTGAGGTTTTAACACAAGCGTACCTACCGTTTCCTGATTCATGAACCGCCTATAACAACCTATTTCACTCGTGTCAATCACTTTCCTTTACTCTATTCACTTTATTTATTAATCCAGACATCTTTATTTTCGGGAGATAAAAGGCAAAATATGTAGGTACATAAAGTGTGTCTTTTTTCTTTTCCACTAGTAAGTAAAATTATTTTATAGTTTTGCATAAAAGTTATCTCTGGATGCGTTATTGACGGATTCATGCAACCATAAACAGCATAAAATTTCGTACTCGTCATATTAAATATGTATTTGAAATTAGTTTTAGTGAAAAAATCGCGCGGTTATTGTTAAAAAAACAACACACCGCCCGTTCGTCACTACGGCACAGTCGAGACTGTCTGCATGCTGCGCGCGTGCCTTAAGCGAGGCGCGTAGGCATAGCTCGCGCTTCGTCCGTTTGTATGAAGTTGGAATACTGTATGATATTATTACTGTGTCTTAGGCATTCTATTCGGAAGAGATTGATGGAAAATCCGCAATATTTTTGGAGGGAGAAGATAAAAGTGTATCAACATACGATTTAAATACTGGGGAATATACTTTTGTAGCTTCAGCATCAGATACTGAACTTTGTGTCATGTATGTTTTACCTAATTGATTTTTGCCTTAAAAATTCTGGGCAAGACTTATTAGTAGCATAGTGAAAACCAGAGCAAAGGCAGCAAGATGCACTTTCTGGTTCTGTTTCACAACTCTCTCCAGTGTGGCCTTGACTACATTTAAAACAACGAGGTTTGGACCTGCACTGAATTTTAGTGTGACCAAAACAACAGCAATTGAAACACTGAACGGTAGGGAAAATATATAAATCTACAGGTAATGCATTGTAGCACATAAAATTTATTTTGGTAAAACCTGTCCATCAAATGTAACAACTATGGATTGGGATGGTTTCCAAGTGACAACCACTTAGAAACCATCCCAATCGTCTGACTTTTAAAATTGGACTGGAACCAATAGGTACAGTTTTATTATCAATAACTTCCTCCGGAGACCATACTGCAGGAAGACCACGCACTAAACCAAATCTAGTAACATTAAAAGTAGGTATAAAAGCTTTATAATTATTATAAGATCATTGTTTGTAATAAATGAATTTGCGTTCAGGAAATTTGAAAAAGATAAAGATATTTTATTGCGCCCGATTTTTTTGACGCTACCGTTTATTATTATTTTTGAAAGCGTTGCGCTTTAAATGATTATTTGAAATACGTGTTCTATTGCTAGTACGGAATATAAAAATACGTAGTACGTCATAGTTACAGACTCATAAGCACGAAATCCGTATCACTTACGGAGATAAGTTCGGTGCCCGAGCTAAGAATTAATTACAACATGATTTGACAGTTGTCCCTAATCCCAATGTGTTATCTTCGTTGATGGTCATAGAGAGTTGACCCTCAGGCCTCGACCGGCGTGGCGGAGGGTGTAGAAACGCCTGACACGGCCCGTCAGTTAACGAGCCGTGGGAAAGCGGCATTAGAGTAGCTCAAAAAGCTAAAATGCCTGATATTCCTGCTCCGTCCTTAGTTGCCACTCAGATTGGCAGAAAAGTATATGAAAATACTGGCAACTCGCCATTTGTTATGAACATTCCAAAAAACAAAAAAAAAACCTGATGATGGTACCACATTGCACCCAATTACATTTGACAACTTCTTAATCGTCACAGTGGCCTGTTCGAGACGACGGCTACCTACGTACGCCACTCGACTCTGGTTCGAATCTCACACCACTGATTGTCTTTTTGGAATGTTAAAATTCTACTAATCTTTAAACCGAGAAGTTTTAAATAAAACGCAACTATAACCATCGCACTATACTAATAATATTATTGCTCCCAATTCATTCACCGCACTCCCAATTCATTCACCGCAACTCCCTCATCAGTCCATTTCAATCCGGTTTCAGGCCCGGGCACAGTACCGTATCAGCCCTCCTTAAAGTGACTGACGATATCAGGCGGGGCATGGAAGACACTAAAGTTACAGTCTTAGTGTTAATTGACTTCTCCAATGCTTTTAATACCGTCAGTCACGAAGTCCTTTTATATAACCTTTCCTATCTTATGGTCTCTCGGAAGGGTTTGGAATGGTTTTCTTCTTATCTTCAGGGGCGCCAGCAGTCAGTTCGTGCTAGAGACTCTTCGTCGAGTTGGTGTGATCTTGCAGCTGGCGTCCCTCAAGGCGGTATATTATCTCCTCTTTTGTTCTCCATTTTTATTAATCTAATTACCACCGAACTTCGGGTTGTGTATCATCTTTATGCTGACGATTTGCAGCTTTACTACCAGGCAAGTGTGGACAACATATCCGATGCAATTGAGCAGCTTAACCGGGATTTAGGTGTAGTTAAAAACTGTTCTGATAGATTTGGGGTGGCAGTAAACCCTACGAAGTGTCAGGCTATCATTGTAGGGAGCCCCTACAGTATGAGGAAAGTGAAAGGCGTTACTGTACCACCTGTAATGTTTGATAACTCCGTCATCCCGTTTAGCTCCGATGTTAAGGATCTTGGTCTGCATGTCGACACATGTCTTGACTGGCGAAAGCAGGTCACGACTGTTAGTAAAAAAAGTCACCGGAACGTTGCGGGCGCTCTACCGGTTGAAAAACCTCCTCCCATCACACATCAAGAGTATGCTTGTACAGTCCCTAATCTTTCCCATAATAGACTATGGTGATGTGTGTTACTATGACCTGAATGCAGATCTCCTCAATAAACTTGACCGCCTTCTAAATAACTGCATTCGGTTTGTCTTCAATCGTAAGTATGATCATGTGTCTGCGCACCGATTGCTTTTAAAATGGTTACCCATACGTCAGCGTAGAGAGTTGTGGGCTCTGTCTATGTTATATTCTATACTCGACAAACCTACTTCTCCTTCTTATCTGGCCCCCATGTTCAATACTTATGCTCTGCTCATAGTAAAAATCTTCGTTCCACCAACAATCGTCTTCTACGATGTCCTTCTCACCGCTCTGGTTTTATTCACTCTTCTTTTTTTGTCCAGGCGGTCTTTCTTTGGAATGCGCTCCCTCTGAACATCAGGATGGCAACCAGTCGGTTATCTTTCAAAGTGAAGGCTCGTGAACATATTCGTAAGAAGTTTGTTAAATCATCTCAACGCTGATTTGCTGGATTCGTTTTCTCATCTACCTATCGTTATTTCTCCTGACAAAGTTTAATCTGTTTATATGTATGTATTTAAGTATTTATGTTTTAGTAGTGTATTCTTTTTCGAGTTATCTATCCCCTTTGTTACACCTGCCATGTTTTGTCTCTTTTTCGGCATTTTCTACCAGTCAACCTTAGGGTGATGCACCCTAAGGTTGACTGGTAGAAAATGCCTCAGGCATTAAGTCCGCCTTTGTACAGTATTTTTTTACTTGTGCATAAAGTTTTAATAAATAAATAAATAATAATGGATGACTTTGAAAATATTACCCAAAAGAAGACAACATAATCATAATAGAAATATGACGTCAAGTGACAGCGAATTCGATATGGGTGTTTCTTATCAAAGTTTACCCAACGTAATAGGAAATAGTGATAATATTACTGTACGTTATAAAGAACGAGCTGGAGAAGCTAAGACTGGAGTTGCAAACCGCCAACTCAGGAATTGATAACTTAAACTTTGAAAATAACAAACTTAAAAATAATTTACAAGACTGCGAAAAAAGATAAAACTACTTAAATCGATAGGAATACAAGAAAGTTCAAACAAAGACAACTTACCTATACATTTTTATTCGCCGCAATATCAGAGGAGAGTACGTACACTAATAATGAAAACTGGTTTACCAAGGACTTCTTCCAGAGAATACACAATACAGGCATTAAATTTGATAAGCCCTAGCCTAATTTCAACTAGGGCTTACGTATTCAACAACTCGGTAACTGAAAAAAATTAGTCTCCTGGTGTCGATAAGCGTCTTCCATTCGTAGCTGCTACACGTATGGCTGTAGACCTACAGGATAGTATCTTAAACAAAACTATACTAAATTTCTCCAAAGAGGACAGTTGTGTAAATGAAGAAAGTATTAATATATTGCACACAACTATTGATGACTTACGAAATTCCACACAGTAGAAATACTTCTTCACGCTATAACAAAGATAATAAACCCAGAAAAAGAGTTATGATATTATGTAATGAACAAGGGAATGGACTACGCCAAGCACTTAATCAGCTATTGGGATCAGATTATACGGTATTCTCGTTCATAAAATCTGGTGCTACATTGAAAAACCTCATTAATTCATCAAAAAGTGAAATTGCTAAATTAAATATGAATGACTATGTTATTGTGGTAGGGGGTCGCCATGATCGTAACCCATACGACACGGAAATGTAGATTACAGAACACAATAGTAGATTATGCACCGAGGGGCTAAAGTTGTGTCTTATGTCACGGGCGTCATATTGAATCTCGAGCGCAATGAAGGATTAGGGATTTAACTCACGAGCGAAGCGAGGGAGTTAATACAAGAATCCTGAATGCAGCGAGGGATTCAAGCTAGCCCAAGGCAAATACACCTTTAGCCCAGAGGAGGATACTCTACTTTTTACACCTACTGTGAGAAAATAATAGCCATAGTACGAAAAACAAAGTATTTATTAAATAAACAAACAGTAAGAATAACATATTTGGAAGTAGTTAGTTATATGCACTTACATATTAATTGAAGTTAATGGTAACATTTGAGACATTAGTCCAGTTGTGCAAAGATAAAGTTAAGTTTTTATTTGGTACGTTTATAGATGTTGATGTGGAATTTATTTGAGTATTGCTCGTCAATGCTTCAGAATCTTGTATTTGCAGAGGAGCATTTTGGGTGGTGAAAGTTGGTGAAGGTGGTGCATGAGGCTCAGGGAAAGATGGAATGTGATGGTGTGATGTTGAAGGTTGTGGTGAAAAAGAATCAGATGACGTTTTTAATGTGATGCTGTTACCAATTTGACAGCTTATTTTACTTTTGTTTTGTACAGAATTTTCAATGTAGCCCTCCGCTACTGTATCCGATTTCCAGCCACCATGGCGTTTTATTTGGGTTATATCTGCTCCCGCATCCGCCAACAGTGTAGCCGACGTTCGACGAAAACAATGACCTGTATAGAGCTCGATATTTGGTAATCCTAAGTATTTGGCAATTTCCTTTGGCATGGCACTTATTTTGTTCTTCCCAATCACTTGACGGGTGCATTTTCCGCTACTGAACGCTACAAAAAATCGGTTAGTGTTTATGTTAGGAGGCCGCAGAGCTTGATACTTTTCCACAACCTTTACATATGCTCCGCGGATGACAAATGACCTTTCCCTTTTGGTTTTAGTGTCTGGCAACTTAATCAATAACAACTCTTCTGAGTGTTTTTCTATATCTTGGACCTTCATGTTTACCATTTCTTGACAACGACAAGCCCCATTCACTCCGATAATTAAAGCCACCTGTAACAAAAATAAAAATAAATTTTACTAACAACATACGTAAATTCAGTAGCTTCATTTAAAAAAGTTTCAACATTCATAGGTGTGAAAACTTTCGATTTCTTTGATTGGTGACCTTCCGATTTCCTCTTTAGATATGCTAATAGCTTAGCGTATGTCTTGATATCTATATTGTGTTTCATGCTTATTGTTGACCTAAGCATTGAATAAGCACACCATAGGCTACTTGACTTCTGAGTACAAGATAAATGCTGAAAATACACTAATAGAACAGGTTCCGAAATGGACTTGACGCCTTTCGTACTTTTCCATTTTTGGAAATTGTCGTAGGCTTTTATATAAGTTTCCTTTGACTTTTCCGGCAGTAAATCATGGGAAATATTATTAGCTTCGGTTGTAATGAATTCAGGAGTACAATCACTTTCATCACTCGACATTTTATAATACTTTGTTGATAAACTTAAAGTTTAAATGCCAAAAGTTCGCCTCTTTTTTGAGCCTACCAATAAGTAGCCAAGACACGATCAATTCGATTTTCAAACAAACAAAAGTCTCTTCTACGGTTTTGTCGTGTGCGTCTATGGATATCACTCTCATGGAAGTGGCGTTTGTGTAAACTAAGCTTTATACAGGGCTGGTAAAATGGTTTTGGATGATTGGCTGTATGCATTTTGAATTTAGAACGTGATTGGAGACGCTCGTGAAAATAGAATAGAGTATTTTTTATAAAATGTGATAAATCGAATGTAGTCTAGATAGGTTTTATTATTTATTTATTTATTCACAAAATCCACAGAAATCTTAGCGCAGTTTACTTAAAAAAAAATAACTAATGTTACAGCCAATTATGTAAGTAATGCAAGTTTTAATGTTATTCCATTCCTTTTAAAAAATTGTTCGTAGTTATCTAGTTATTCTTACAATATTATGTCTTCGAAAACATGGCAACGATATGAAGAAGCAGTCGTTATGATTTTGTAGGAAATCGAGAATAGCTTACCTCTTTCTGGCACTAAAGAGTGTTTGTTAGTACTATACTGCCAATTTAGCTGAGCATGTGAGATTCCAAATTCAAATCACATTATTGACCAGCGGGTCATAATGAAATCCAGTACAACATTATTGACCGGCTGTGCCTCCGGCCACTAATGACTCACTTTAGGTTAAGGTTGCTTGACATATAATTTGACATTTTCGAGCAGGTGGTGTGAAAATATAATTATAAGCGAGGTTCCATCAAATATATTTATATATACTTTATTGTACACCACAAAATTACATAACAAAAAAAAATATCATACTAAAAACATACAATGGGCGGCCTTATCGCTTTCTGCGATCTCTTCCAGGCAAAGAAGAATAATAATATTTCATTAACAAATATATTTCTTAATGAAACTAAACTCAATTACATGTTAAGGTTTATCTGTGGAAAGTATGACAATGTTATTTTTATGGATATGGACTACTCTAGATATCGGCCTCGAAGAACACACTTTATACTTAACTTATCTAGATCTTTATTAAGGGAAATCTTGCAATTGGACTATAAATACAAATCAAATGAATGTCAAAAGTTATTAATTATACAAAGTAAAAAAAAAATGTCGATAAATATGTACAAACTGACTTTCCAAACCATATTAATGAAATAGAAACCGAAAATCTCGAAGAAAAATCTTGTAATAATAACTCATCTAGGATCAATCAATCTCCGGAGGATAACACTATTCGTAGTGATTTTTTTCGTGAATAAATACCTATGTGTTCTTCACCAAAATATAGCAGGTATGCCTTTATGAACTGTCAGAAAGAGACTTGTCCGTTGATGTAAGTACTATGCGTAACGAAGCATTTTATGATGTCAGGTCATGAAGACCGCCTTATAGTACCTAATTATAGATTGGCTGCATGTTTCAGGAGACAAAATATTAAAAGAGGCGGATCTTGTATTCTGGTCCGGTCTGGACATTTGTGGAAGGAGTTAGCAGAGGTTTCTGAACTATCTATCATTGACTAATATTGTGGAATGCTGTGCAATTGAGCTGACAAGCTATAAAATTGTAGTAATATGTATCTATAGAGTACCAAAGACAGGTAACATGAATGTATTTTTAGCAAATTAGAGCACTTATTGACATTACTGGCAAAAATAAATTATAGGAATATTATTATAGCAGGCGATATAAATGTAGACGTATTGAAAAATAATAATATAACTTTCGAACTAAGATGTCTCCTAAAAAGTGTTAACATGACATAAGCAATAGAAAAACCAACCAGAATGCAAAGCCAAACCTGCATTGATAATTTGGCCCGTAATTTCGAGAAAAAATGCAAGACGGAAGTGATAGAATTTGCCCTTTCGGGTCACACTGCGCAATTGCTAAAGTGTCCCGTATCTACTAACTGTGTTTTGAAATATTGGTTTAAATATCAACGGGACTTTTGCCCAGAGAACATGATTAAATTAAATTTCTCTGAAATATATGACAATGACGATACAAATGATGCATTTAACTCATTTATCGAACAATTTAAATTATTACTATGCTTCCCCCGTAGGCGTATATAAATTGTGTAGCTTCAAGAAAAGGCAATTGTTATGGATTTCTAGACTTAAACCTACTCAAACAAATAAAAATAAATATTCAAATTACTCAAAGTTATTTAAAAAAATAGTTAAACTGACTAAACGATCTCAAAATAACTACAATATTAAAACTTCTGACAATAAAAGTAAAATGACATGGAATATAATAAAAAACTCTAAATTAAGTCTACCTAATGACTCAATAAATGCAATTCAAATTGACAATAAAACAATTAATAAACCTCAAGTAATTGCTGAGAAGTTCAACGATTATTTCGTTGAAAAAATTAAGCCACTACCTGGAGCAGGTAAAAGATCGAGTGCGTATATTTTAAATAAACAAATGTCAAAGTTCATGGCTCCATGTCAGCCGACACAAATGTTTAAAATTTTAAAAGGTCTTAAGAACACTAATAGCGTAGGGTAGGACGAAATTTCAACTAGGGTTATAAAACATGTTGCCGATTTAATTTCTAAACACTTAAGCCATATTCTTAACCTGTGTATCAATCAACCAGGGTGTGTTTCCTGACAGTCTTAAGATCTCCATAGTTAAACCTATTTTTAAAAACGGTAATAAGCAGCTAATGCAAAATTATAGACCTATTGCCGTTTTGCCAATTTTCTCGAAAATTTATGAGAAATATATTTATAATGGATTATACGCATACTTAGACAAACAAATGATTCTCGGTTTTCGGAAGAATATGACATTTAATATGGCTATTTATAACTTTTTAAATAAAATTATGACTAATATTGATAATAAGACACCTCTTTGTGCTGTGTATTGTGATATGACGCAAGCTTTTGACTGTGTTGACCATAACATTTTAAGAAACAAACTTGACTCCTATGGTATAAGAGGTAATATTCTGGACTTATTATGCACTTACCTATCAAAAAGGAAACAATTTACTGCTATAACGGACGTAAATTTAAAGACTAAAGAAGAAGTTACATACCTGTACAAAGAACGCACAGTATATTTTGGAGTACCTCAGGGCAGTGTATTGGGTCCCTTACTGTTTTGATTGCCATAGACTTCCCCATAACACTCTTTGCTAACGATAGTACGATAACAATACCTTGCAATACATCTGAATCATATGAACTTGATGTCAATAACGCGGCCAATTCTTTAATTTCTTGGCTTAATAATAATAATTTAAGAATTAACCTTGGAAGAACTCAAATAATGCACTTTGGCCATAAAAAGCTCAGTTCAAAAATGGAGGTCCCTTACGAAAATAATAAAATTCACGAAGTAGATAGTGCAAAATTTCTAGGCTTGACTATTGACAGGCAGCTCAACTGGAAGGATCACATTGAAGTTCTATGTAGGAAAATTAGTAGTTCATCCTATGCCCTGTATAAACTTGCTCCAACAGTTAACACAGATGCACTACTCACAGCTTATCAAGGTCTTGTGGCATCTGTATTAAGATACGGTATTAAATTTTGGGGTAACTCTGCAAACAGAGAAGCCGCTTTTAAAGCACAAAAGCGATCTATATGAGCCATGTTTGGACCACAAGTAATGGACAGTTGTAAATCATATTTTAAAAAGCACAGACTTCTGACACTACCGGCGCTGTATATCTATGAAACTGCCTTATTTGTCAAGTTGAACCCACATTTGTTTCCTCATCTATCAGATACTGTTAAACGTAACAGACGGAATGATATGTTACGCGGACGGAGAGCCAAAACAGCCCTAATGTGGAAAAGCATATTCTGCATAGCCCGCAAGTTTATAACAAAATTCCAGAATATATCAGAGTTAAATTTAAATGGATTTAAAAATAAACTTAAAGACTTGCTATGTATTAAATGTTATTATAATTTAAACGACTTTATGAATGATACTTTGACATCATACTTGTAATCTTTTATACTTTGACATTTTACTCTTTGATACTCTGACATTTATTGATATTTTTGACATCCTTAACAAATTATATGTGTTATTATTTCTAACCGACATATCTTAAACATGTTAATTGTAATTCTAACTCGTAATTAAGAGATGAATATTATTAATGTGAAGACTAACCACAACTGTTTTGTAATAAATGTACCCAATATTTGCATGCCACACTTGGCAGAATGTGATGATACCATTGACTAATCTTAAGACCATTATGTACCATATTCTGACAAATAAATGATTATGATTATGAAAGGTCCATATTTTGTTAGTATTTTGATGTTAGTAACAATAGTGCTAAGGTAACTAGGTTAGTGTTGTTAGTTTTTACAAAATGTATTATTTAGTAAGTCGTATGACTATGGTCCGCTCTGGACGCGATCATTTTCAGAATGCTGTTATCACTACAACGCAGGCGCTGTATTATGGAGGCCACTTTCTTTCTCATGATGGCATAAAAAACATCTGTGCGAGCCTCCGCGAACATTCTGGAAGCGCTACAACGACATGGCAGTCCCAACAGCATCCTAAAAGCATTATTATATTGAACACGCAGGACGTTGTAGGCTCGGCGCGTGTATGAAACCCACAGGCCACTCGTGTAAAATGATTGACAGGACGCCTTAAAAAGGGTCTCTTTCAACAGGGGTTCGTACAACGAGCGAACCTGCGGGCAATCATATTGCTCCTCACAGACAACGCCCTGCGCTCCCTCTCTATATCTGCGTCATCTCTTAGGTCGCTCGTGACAATGTGGGCAAGGTACTTAAAACTATCGACAACCATAAGTGTTATGCCGTTGAGACTTATGGGTCGAACACTGCGAGGCTGCTTGTGTGCTTTAAATACAAGAAGTTCACTTTTCTTCGAATTGTATATTAGCCCATGCTCCTCCGCATAGGCCTCGCAGTTCGATAACAACTTTTTCAACCCACCTATCGATGGACTGAGAAGCACAATATTGTCTGCATAGCTTATTTTGTTGACACAGGTTCCATCAATGTGGCAGCCGACATGTGTACCGCTCAGTCGCTCGATAAGCCGGTTGATATAGATGTTTAAAAGAAGAGGCGAGCTCAACCCCCCCTGTCTAACTCCGCATTCTAGCCCGTACTCGTCCGACAGAGTACCCACCCACCTCACCCGGTTTATTAGTTTAAGCTTATTTAGATTACATTCCACTACGAAGATAGTGGTGCGACCAATACAAGTCGTAGCGCACAGTCACACTAATAACTGAATCCTGTGCTGACTCTGTGACGACGTCCAACCATCTGGTACAGCCGTGATCATCACTATAAAATATATTAAAGCAGAGTGTTTCTTTAAGTAATCGAACAATCTCTAGCTAACAATAATCTGCCCCGACATTTGTACAATCACAGGTAAGTTTGGTAAGTAAATAAACCTGTGATTGCATTATAATTAAACAAACATATTTATTTTTACGCAAGATAAAGGGCATACAATTTAGGCATCCTCAGTCTAAAAACAATGTATCACTGTGCACCACCGATGCGACAAACTTATTAGCTAATATTTCGCCATAAATACATGCATGAATATTTTGAGCAACCTGTACAAAATGCATAATACATACATAATCTGCCTATAACGTCCCCACAGCTGGGACGGCGGCGTCCTCTCTGTGAGGAAGTGGGCCGTAATCCACTACGTGGGCCCAGTGCGGGTTGCTACTTTTCACATGTCTTCGAATTTTTGGTTCTAAGACATGCCGGTTTTCTCACCATTTTGAGAGCAGTGGTGATGAAATAACTTACTTAAAGCAAAGCGCCTGTCTTGGTTCGAACCTACGACCTACTAGTCGTAAGTCGCTGCCGTTACCACTGGGCCACCACTGCTCTCCCTGTATAAATGTTTTGTACAAAATATGAACAGCTAAACAGATCATAACAGTTTATTGATTTATACATGGCCGTCTCGCCACTTAACTACGAGTACGTCTGTAGGTACAAGTCCCCCAACTAACCACAATACACGTAGGGGGTCGGGGGACCGTCGGGAAAATATTGATAAAGGTTCCACTTTATAGCGAATCGTTCTTATGGAATTTATTTACACTAGCTGCGCACCGCGGTTCTACCCGCATAAGTCTCGATACCGGGGGAATATCGGGATAACAAGTTTTTTATGTCCTAATCCACGTCACGGGCTACGTATTTGCCAAATTTCATCCAAATCCGTTCAGTCGTTTTGGTGTGAAAGCGTAACAAACAAACTTACTTTCGCATAATATTAATAAAGTTAGGCTGAGAATTCGTATAAATAAATATTGTTCAACACAGTTGCTCATAAAGTGGCTCTTATTACACCGCTTGTAGGTTCATAATGCAGTGTATTAAACACGCGTGCTTTTCACTTTACATTACCGCACTCGTGTTTTATATTTTACTTTTTTTTTTCTTTCACCTCCGTAAAGAGTTCTTATGTCTGAATACAATTAATATTTTTAACATCTCCGACATATTCCCAAAAAAATTACAACAACGAAATTATTAATAATACCAATACCATAACACAAACTGTAAAAATGCCAACAAAAACTGTTCGGTATCATTTTCAGAATTGTACTTTCACTACTTGTTTCAATAATTAAAGATTGTTATTAACAATACGAGTCTGTTTTTTCCTAGCAAGTGTGTTGAAAAACGTCGTGTGACACGAGTGTGCATTGATCAAAAGGGCACACTTGTATCACAATGTACTATTAACAAAGTTTTTTCAGACAATACGAGTAGTTATTTATTTATTTACTTAAGTTATACAAGTTACGTTCTGTCTTTATTTAGGTATTTTGAATATCGCTACTGTTCTATTTTCTTAGTCATCTCAGGATAATAAATTGAACTTTTTGATGTACCTGTATGTTCTCTTAAAATTATGTCCTTTCTGTTTTGCTGAGCACCGATGATCAAGACGGGGTTGAATCGACTCATGCTACACTCATGTTTCTGAACTTTCCATCTCCATCTACATAATATATACCTAAGCTAACAGACTTTAAATATAATAATAATAGGTGCATTTAAATAAAAAAGAGAGGGGAAACATCATAGGGCATCAAAATATTCGTCTGCAGCGCTGTCAACAGGAAAAGTGCACAAAAGGCTGGCAGCATTGCCACGTTGTATGGCGATGCTGATTCTTTAACCAAAAAAATAGGCCATCCAACCGCTTGGAGATGTCTCGTAAGTGTAAGTGGGCTTTCAGACCCCGTGGCCCTAGTGTTACAACCCCAAATGGCTCGAACAAATACCCAAAACCGAACCAGGGTAGAATAGAGAGACTTCAATATTAAGTGTATTGGTTGTAGTGTGGCTGAATCCTTATACAAGAAGTTAGTTTATTACAAACATCTTTTTGATTATGTTTTCCAAATGGAAACAGTCCATGTCCGGAAAAAATATTTAACGATTGACATGAAAACTTTCTGTTATCTAATGAAGATTTAGAGGTGTCTAATAGATAGTTATAACATTCTGGTTGAACCTGGATTTTAAACCATAACCTTTACGTTCGGGTGCTACACCTGAAAAAATAGAGCTAAAGCTTACGAAAAACTACACATGAAACACAATACCCAATAGCGTAACATATTAACTCAAAACTGTTTTCCGCAAACTCGAAACCACAACATAATCTGTGGCATGTAATTTGGCGCGCTGTCACGATGACAGCTCGGCGGAAGGGGCGTGGCTTCCGGCCGCGTTCCGTTTTACTTAACGCACGCTCGCAAAATGACACGACCCATTAAAATCGACCAGTCTTACTTGGACTACCCTCCGATTTGCTTTGATGTTAAATGTTGACAATCTTTGAGATTCAAGTGGTTTGGGAAGTGGGTATTTTGAATTGTTATCTTATTACGTTTTGGGTATATTTTATGCTTGATTTGTGTCGCTGGAAATTTTTAATGGAAAGGCTTATTTAATTTACGAATAAGATACTTGACTTTTTCAAATTTAAGTACCCATGTCTATTGTTAAAATTCGGTAAATGATAATCCATTTATTTCATCAAGAGATTTCGGAAAATTATTAGTCATACTAAAAATCAAAGCTCCAATTCTTTTTTGGATCGTGCGCAATACTCTAATTAGGTCAGAGACCGCAGATATATCTTCTTTCCGTATCCATGAATCAACAAAAGAAACAAATGCCTTTATTATTTCCTTCAATCATCATACTCACCAAAATAAACCAGCATTAAGGGTGGTCTCCTATAAATAATCTTTAACAATATGTCGAGAGCTCCTCTCAAACTGGCCATCTTCACTAATGGGATAATTAATAATGTCAAGATTTATCGCCTGGAACGGAAAAACGACGCGCCGCCATTTTGATGACAAAAAATAATTGAAATATTTTTAAAGATGTGTTTACAAATTATTGGTGATACGGCTGAGGTGTTTTTACGGTAATTTAATATAATGATGAGACATGACTAAATTCTTTTTTAATGTTTCCTACTGAATGTTATGTTAAATTGCAAGGATTATTTTGATTGGTTAGGAAACCTACCTAGCTCATGTAAATTGGGATGGTTCCTAAAGAGATATATAATAGTGTATACAGGGTGTCCCAAAAGTCGACGTCAAGCTGGAGACAGGTGATAGGTCGGTTCATAATAGTTAACAGAAATAGACCGTCACAGGCAGTATATTTTCTCGTTTTTTATATAAATGCCCGTAGTTTTTTTAAAGTACATGGCAAAGATAGATAGCCTAGAAGGCACTTAGTAGGTAGGCACACCAACATTTCGCCAGTTACTTTAAAGCCCCATGTAATAGGGGGCGAGCCAATTGCCATCAACCGGGCACAAATCCACTCCGGGCTGTTACAGAGAAATGTCAATGCAATGTGTTATTTAATACATTGCCTCATACTCCGCAGTAGCGGTTGCGATCACTAGACCAACAAGGCAGTCCGAAACTAACACTTGAATAAAACCATAAACAGGCTAACAAAAGTATCATAAACTCCACAAAAAAACAAACATCCATCTAAAAAGTAAACAGTTGAAAGGTATAATGAAGCTAATGGCTACCTCGTAACAGTGGGGTGTACGTAGCAATTACCGAGCAGCACAAATTGTGGCATATTATCGAATTAATATTTATCTGTCATTAATGAGGCATATTTGAACCAAGGTTTTGGGGCCAATGTGTGGACAAAGGTTTGAAGTGATGTTCACAGTTGTTACCTGTGTAAAATTTGTGAAATTTTATTTTTTAATCTTCAAAACTACTGAACCGATTCCGATAATTTTACTTACCTATTTTCCAGGCAGGAGGAGAATAAAGTAAGTTTTCAAGTACTTGATAACATCCCCCCCCCCCCCACCCTGCACCGTTTGGTAAGAATTGTTGTCAGACTTTTGGCTAACCGTAACGACTGTCAAAGACCACCAGAAAACATTGGCCCAAATGTTCAGTAAACATTGGCGGCCAACACCCACTGTCCACGGCTCCGCACGGTTACCATCGTGTGGAGGTACTCATAGAGCCATAATTGATGGATGCTCATGGCTCATGGCTCAATACGTGTTATTTGTGCCGCAAACGGTGGGGGCCTGTTTGTTTTGTCATGTAGGATATGGGAATCGTTAGAAGTGGCCATAGACTTAACTTTTTATATTTTTTGCATGTTGTGTCTATTGATTGACTTGTTTGTTGGTTTGTGTTTTTTGGTTGAACAGTGTAACGATTGTAGATATACCAATAAAGAAATAATGAAATTCAGTTACCTACTTACAGTAACATACATTAGATTTTCATTAGTCAGATGCAAAATTGAATTTGTAATAAAAATGCTTTAAATGAAGTTAAACATGACGGTGTTTAAAAAACTGGTGCCATGTAGCCATAGACAACGAGAAGCAGAAAGACAGTAGTCTAGGGAGGCCTTTGCTCTGCTGTGGGAAAATACAGGCATACAAAATATATATGTAATAATGTTATTGTTTTGATTGAGAAAGAAGAGCTGTGCTGTCCCTCCCTCCTTCCAACCGCGTACAGCACCGTGAATCGGCCTCTTGGTACCGTAAGCAACGTCGTCGCAAGCGGTCAGCGACAAACTTAGCTCGGACGGTTATTAAAAATTAAAAGTACAGAAATCAATACATTCATATTCTTTCGAGGGTCGCCAGTACTAAAAAATAACGTAGGTAGGTATATTAAGAGGCTGACAAGAGCTAAAGCGCGGTCACTGTCAAACTGCATAGAAAAGAAAAAGAAGCGCGATGACACAACGCTGCTGGTGTTATTGCAAAAAATTATGCAATCAAAAAATCTATTAATTGGACTAAAAAAATAAATCACGATTAGGTTAAAATTATGTTGCTCGTAGAATAATCTGACAAAAAATCAGAATGACTGCATGTATATTGTTGTGGTTTTTAATCGTTAAAAGAAATTGTTTGAGGTACTTATCTTCGTGATTTTTGTCTATCGTATCAAATGAGTTCTTACATGTTTTCAACTCACGATCTAACAAGCACATTTCCTGAAGAATATCATTTATTTTTCTGTTTTAATTTACCGCAGTGGATCGTATACTTTAAGGCTTTATAAAACTTGCGTTAAGGTTCTATAGTCCCCATAGGATATATTAAAACCCTAGCTATCCTAATAGTCCCATCATCTTTGAATAATTACGAAGTTAGGAGCCTTTTATATTTTTAACTCTGAAAACTTAAAACGTTAAATATATTGGCAAGGTCGTACCTATACCTTCATAGCTCTGTGCGCTCATTTGTGTAATCAATATATAATTTGATAATGAACGGGTTTGTGCTGCGCTTAAGCATCGATTCATTGTCAGTCACGCCATCAATAACATTTGAAATTAGAATTCTATTACCGCCATTACTGACATCCGTGAAGGAAGAGCATCGTGAGAAATCCTGGACTTTTAGGGCAAATTTCACCAAACTTTTTATCTAGAATAAGTCTTTAACCTCTCAATAAATTTTGAATTTGTGTC
The DNA here is from genome assembly GCA_963555695.1 of Dasypolia templi. NCBI lineage: Eukaryota > Metazoa > Arthropoda > Insecta > Lepidoptera > Noctuidae > Dasypolia > Dasypolia templi. The sequence continues at coordinate 4,312,994 of OY743163.1, read as the reverse complement.
GGATTTTCCGTATGTTATAGTATATGCTATACCACAGATATTATAATACTACGTACAGATACCCAATCCCATACAAAGAAATGACACCTCCCCAAGTCTGGCAATTGAGCTGGCAATTTTTCGTCATCAAAATGTTCAACAGATGGCAGCATCAGCGATTTACTAATTGCCAGAGACAGTAGTTTTACAACGCCATCTAGGAGTCGACCTACTTTTAAAACGTTTCGTGCCATCCTTTTAAATAAAGTTTTATACTTCCGGTTTCAGAAAAACATGTTAATAGATTTATTTTATGTTTCTGTGTAAAGAAATAGATTTAAAATAAGTTATTTGATTTAAATTTGTGACTATAAAGGTTATTTAAAAGACAGGACAAATTGAGTAAAACACCATCTATTGCAAAGAGCTCTAAACAAAATGATTAACAGATGGCTACTTTTATCATTATACGGGTTCGAATTGAAGGTAAAAGCTTATTTTATGTTTGTTTGTTGAAAAACGAGTGTAAATAGATAAATTAGCATTTATCAAGGAAGTCTTGATTTTTACTAATCTTACTTTAGCCAAAATTCTGCCGTTTATCGCTTTCTAATGATTGTTAATTTCATAATGGTTACCTATGCTGCCATCTTTGACTTTTTTTGAAGACTAATTATAAAATGTTCTAGTTGAGACCCCATGGCTATACTTACACCTTTAGTCATCATTCATCCATTCATGTCCCGTATCATATTCTTTTATTTGCTAGCTATTTACGAATCGATACATGACGATTTCTTTTGTAATATCTTTAATAAAACATTCATATTTTTTCTTACATTTTCCATTGTTGTGACACCTAAGTCAAATTATCAAACTGTCATTGTTTTTCTGTTTCTCTTTTAGTCTATGAAGCCTGCTTTTTGGTTTATATAACTTGATTAATTTTTATCAATTTATTATAATAGGTTTAACTGAAATATTGTATTTTCTATATAATTACCGATTGTTAACTGAATTTCGACATCTAAAATAATTAATAAGGACACGCTCACGACTCGATCGTGGAGGTTTTTATACATCTTGGTTGAACACATAGGCTGGTTTTATGACTAGGAGACGCGATGTCAGAATGAAGGAAAAAACATCACTTTGAAACTTAAAAAATCGTTTACATTAAATTCTGGAAATGGAATATTTTGCCTATATGAGAAAAGGCTGAAGCATCTCAAAGGGATTCGGCATTCGGGCTTCGTCAATAAACCATCTGCCTGGGTATTCTACGTCTGCACTGCCTGGAGATTCTGCGCCGAGCTTTGTCGAAGGATACTGGCACTCTGATGTGTCCCTTCGACACCTGAAGAGGCTCTTTCTCCATCTCCTCCTCTTGTTTCCTTCCCGAAGTCAATCTACGAAAGTCCTCCATCCTCCTCCTCCGCGCGAACTTTCCAGCTGTTCATCTTCAAGCCTTCTATATTGGGCACGCCACAATAGCGGCGGTAAGTCCCCTCTTTGAGGAGTGGTTGGAGAGGCGCCACGGCGTCCTCACCTTCCGCCTGACACAGGTCCTCATCGGACACGGTTGTTTCGGGAGGTTCCTGTTTCGTATAAGGCGGGAGGAAACGCCCGGGTGTCACCATTGTGTGGATTGCCCGGAGGACACGGAGGAGCATACGGTGGAGGTCTGCCCAGCTTGGGCGGAGCACCGCAGTGTGTGTGTCCTCGCGGAGGCGATCGGCGGCGGCAATCTCTCGCGTCCGGCCCTGGTCCAGGCCATGGTACGGAGCGAGAGAGAATGGAAAGCCGTCACCTCCTTCTGCGAAGCAGTAATGCTTGCGAAGGAGGAGGCGGAGCGCGTGAGGGAGAGAGCCTTGCGCCCTCACGCCCCTAGTCGCCGCAGGAGACGCCCTGGGCGTCGGGAGTCACCTGCAGATTCCCGGCCACCGTAGCTACCCATTGCTCGCCGTCCGCAAGCCCGCGCTTGCGGACGGCGAGCAATGGGTAGCTCACCTTCCGGCAGGGACCAGGCCCGGGTCGACGGCGCGTCGTGTTCCACGCGCGCCTCAAAGAGATGTCAGCACAAAATGACGGGGTCAGTTAGGGCCGACGCCTCAGGGTCGCGGGTAATTCGATAGAGATAAGCGGGTAAGAGATAACCGTGGCCCTGGCACAGGCAACTGAAGGAACACGGGTGGGTCCCGCTGGAGAACCACCCAGAGCGGGAGAAGTCATTTGATGGTTTCCCACCCAAAAAAAAAAAAGGCTTCTATATAAACTTCAGTGTTGTGTGAACAGTGTTTAGTGTTTTATAGTATTACCTGTAGTATTTTCTATCTCATACATTAGGTAAACTATCTGTACCAAGTCTACTTTCATCATTTTATGTAGTTTGGGTCTAGTAATTATGTTACAACGTAAACTGTCAGCCGTCAATTTTATTCCACAGATAAAATATATCTGACTTTGGGAACATCAACGCTTAGTAATAAAAGTCTCAAATCGTCAATCCGTCTTGAGCAAGCCTGTTGATCAATCTTCGCACCTTCTCTATATGAGAAGAGGCTTTTGCTTTGCAGTGGGACAACAATAACCTGGTATTATTATTATTATGATTATTTATTATTACATACATTTTAAAAAGTTTTGGCATGCGCTGAGCACGTTTCTGCGGTCCATTGTTGCGTAGGATGCAAGGTTCCCGACATACGTAAATCAATTAGCAATAATCTTATTGACATCCGGCCGCCCCGGCACCCTCATAAGCGTTTCATTGGTCGCCATTTCTTACCTATTCTTCATTGAGAGCCCTAATTACGACTGCTTTAGCGTTCCTTATCAATTACTCATTGTAATCGGGTACTATGCCTCTATTTTAAATGCATACACTCACGCCTACTTCCCATGGGACATCAGAACATCAGAACGTTCGGAACGTTCGGACAATCGAGGTAGGGAGCTGGCTGCTACTCCAGTTTTTTTGTGACGATTTGGTGACTCACAAAGATGCCAGCCAAATAATTTGTGACAGTACAGTTCGAAAGTTAGAAGCATTTATGTATGGCCGAACGTCCTGATATCAGAACGTTCCGCCAACCTGAATCTCCATGACTGAGGACCTTAGAGAAACTGTTACTGAATAAGGATTTAGTGACGATTTGGTGGCAAGCAACCACTACTTTACTTTTACTCGTAATGCCACCGGTTAAAAGTAAAATGACCTTTAGCTCCCGGAATATCACGACGTTCGGCCAACCTGATCTCCATAACTGAGGACCTGAGGGAAACCATTAATGAATAAAGATTTAGTGACTGCTCTGAAACCAATTTGTATTGCTTTAGGTTTTTTTTGTGAGGACCCCATTCAATAGTAAATTGAAAATTAAGCATTTAACCTCAAAACATTGGGTTTATCGATTCCTTCACAACGAAGAAGCTTAGAGGAACCGTTAATAAATAAAGTTTTAGTGACTGAACTGAAACCAATTTGTATTGCTTTAGGTTTTTTGTGAGGACCCCATTCAATAGTAAATTGAAAATTAAGCATTTAACCTCAAAACATTGGGGTTGAAATAGAATGACCATGTATTTTAACGAAACAAGTATTTATCGTGTACCTGGGTACCTACTCAATACGTCTAAATAGTTGATATAAGGTGACCATGTAGATATTCCAACGAATCAGTGTCCACTTGCGTAGTTTTTGTTTTATTTTGGCCGAGTCTATTAAGGTCTAAAAAAAAACTATCATCCACAAAAGCGGTAGTTAGGTAGGCAGGCACATTCTAATTTGTACTTTTTAAAATCATCGTTAAATTAAGTCACCACGAGAGAAGATCTGAACGAGAATCCGTCAAATCGATATATTTGACGGATTCTTGTGTCTACTGATATGTGAGATTGACATGAAACTTATCAAATCAGATTTCCTTTTGTGGTGGCCCGACAATGTTATTATAATTCTGGTAAACTAGATTACAAATTTTATAAAATAAATAACAGTTCCATAAAGAAATTTCAGTATAAGTACTGAAATTTCTTTTACCTAAGGGTATTAATTAATAACTACACGAAATGACCTTTAAAAAATGCTAATCGACAAAATTACAGCTTTCTTTATGCCACAACGTAAGCTACTACACAACGTAACTACATTTTCGATGGTCCTGCCTGTTCTACTATAGTACCCAAGATGTAGAAGCACCTGACCTAAATGACGGATTCTTGTTAGATCTTCTCTCGTGGTGACCCAATTAAACGATGATTCTAAAAAGTACAAATTAGGATGTACATGCCTTACCTACCTAGGTACCGCTTTTGTGGATGATTGTTTGTTTTAGACTTTAATAGACTCGACAAAATATAACAAAAACTACGCAAGTGGACACTGATATGCAGGCATCAGCTCAACGCTGCTTTTGCTTATGCACAAAATGTTTGACGTGTTTTGTTTTATTGAGACCCACTCGATAAACATTTATTTCGTTGGAATATCTACATGATCACCTTATTTCAACTGTTTCGACGTATTGAGTACCTAGAAACACGATAAATACTTGTTTCTTTAAAATACATGGTCACCCTATTTCAATCGTCATCCGCCATTGTGCCATTTTATAGATTCATCTTAAATCAGTAAAAATACTTACACCATTGCATTGAAAACATGCAGAGCAGTTACTTATTCTCGACGACTGCAACACATCAGGGGTTTTTACGAGTTTTCAAGGCTTTTTAGTTGTGGAGGAATCGATAAACCCAATGTTTTGAGGTTAAATGTTTAATTTTCAATTTACAATTGAATGGGATCGTCACAAAAAAAAATCTAAAGCAATATAAATTCGTTTCAGTGCCGTCACTAAATCATTATTCATTAACGGTTTCTCTCAGGTCCTCAGCTATGGAGATCAGGTTGGCCGAACGTCCTGATATTCCGGGAGCTAAAGGTAATTTTACTTATAACCGGTGGGATTACGAGTAAAAGTAAAGTAGTGGTTGTTTGTCACCAAATCGTCACTAAATCCTTATTCAGTAACAGTTTATCTAAGGTCCTCAGTTATGGAGATTCAGGTTGGCCGAACGTTCAGATATCAGGACGTTCGGCCATACATAAATGCTTCTAACTTTTGAACTGTACTGTCACAAATTATTTGGCTGGCATCTTTGTGAGTCACCAAATCGTCACAAAAAACTGGAGTAGCAGCCAGCTCCCTACCTCGATTGGCCGAACGTTCTGATGTACATTTTTTGTTTTCCTTTTGGTTTCGCACGGTATGCGCATATTTACCATCATAAATTAAAAAAAAAACACTGGCTGGCAGAATGCCACAGAAAAAGAAATATAAAAAAAGGCGGGAAAGCGGCAATTCGATCTTCAGTGGTTTGGTCGAGTGCTAATTATTATTTACGTATTACCTAAAGATATTTAGATAAAATGTGTTCATCGGATTAAGATATGGATTAAACGCCTGATTTCTTTAGAGAAGAGGTTAAAACAGTAGTGAGAAACCTTTTCCCGCCAAAATCAAAAGAAGAATCTTAACGTTTTACGATGTTCTTTTGAAATGGCGCGCTGGAAAAAGAGACAAGTATTATATAATATAATATAATATAATATTTATTTAGGTACATAAAGGTTTTGAAGTACATGAGGGACTTACAAACTATGCATAATTGATGACATGGATCAGGTACAACTAATTGTTGGGTGAATCGCTGCTCACCTAGCTAGATCACTGAGTGATCTGTATTAAGGAGAGACAGTTTAGACTCCCAATTGGGATATCACAATAATCATGTTACTTATGCTTTCGATCTTAACATATACAATAAATCAACCGGCGCTCGTGTATGACCAGATGTATGAACGTAAACGAGGCAAAAGGAGTATGTAAGGAACGTAGCAGGTGGCGTTCTGTGGTTTCTGCCTACCCCCATGGGAAGAAGGCGTGAGTTTATGTATTATGTTTATGTAAAAAAATTTAAAATAAATAAGACTAATTAAAATGAGAAGTGGAGTGTTGTGAGTCGAGTGAGTGCGTGTGAGGGTGTGTGTGTGTGTGTGTGAAAGAGTGAGAGTATGTGTGAGCATTTGGAACTTGAAAAAGTAGTATTATTATCTCCTTTATTATATTTTACAAACTTATAAATTACATTTTTAAATATTTTTTGAAAAAATCTGAAAAAAAAATAATTAAAAAACATTTAAAAATATAAAAAATAGTATCCCACCGGTATCGGGAACAGGGTCCAAGCTACCGGCGGTCAGGGCTCCAGAGAGAGGAACCTCCTGACAATGCGAGCCGTGTCCAGAAGTACCGCTTTCTGAATCACGCCCTTGATCCAGCTGCCCAACGAGAGCCTCCTCAGGTGTTTGTCGAGGCTCTTGGCTATTAAGCCATTGGCTGTCACGACTATCGGCACAATGATTGCTGAGTCCACATCCCACATGTCGACAACCTCGCGAGCCAAATCAAGATACTTGATTTCTTTATCTTTCTCGGCTTTCACGAGGTTACAGTCATGCGGGACCGTTATGTCAACAATCATTGTGCGCCGCTGTACTCGATCCACCACCACTATATCAGGCTTATTGGCAATAATAGTCCTGTCAGTGATGATGGATCGATCCCAGTACAATGTGATATTTCCATTTTCGAGAACTGGGTCGGGCACGTACCTGTAGTACGGCACTTCCGATTCCACAAGGCTGTATTTCAGAGCAAGTTGCTGATGGATAATCCTGGCTACAAGGTTGTGTCTATGCAAGTACTCTTCGTTAGCCAGACGAGAACAACCGGAGATAATGTGTCTTATTGATTCCCCCGGACGGTGACATGCCCGACAGATGTCAACCGTGCCGTCTTTCACAATAAATCTTCGGTAATTGTTCGTCATCATAACTTCGTCCATAATTGCACAGACAAAACCTTCGGTTTCTCCAAAGAGGTCACCGAAACGCAGCCAGGCTACGGACGCTAAAAGATCTACATCGGGTCCATGTAGGGCCCGGAAAAAGCGTCCGTGAAGCTCCTTACTCTGCCATACTTCCATGCGATCATTAGTGTCAAGCACTACAGGTTTGCGCCAGTTCTCTTTAGCCAAGGAGAGCGGGGTGAGGCCCTTGTCCACCGCGACCACATCACGATGCATCCCCACGTCGGCTTCTAGGAAATATTCCCTGAGACTGCATATCTCGCGATTGTGTAGGGTCTTAGCGTTTAAAAAGCCTCGACCACCACACTTTCGCGGGATATACAGTCTCATTACCGATGACCGTGGGTGATGCATTCGGTTTGCAGTCAGCAGTGTACGGACCCTCCTGTCCAGGGCGTCGAGTTCGGTTTGAGTCCATTTGAGTATGCCGAAAGAGTACATCAAAACTGGCATGACCCAACCGTTAACGGCGCGCACCTTGTTTCCGCCTGACAGAAGACTATTTAACACTTTCTTCAGGCGGCCAAAGAAGCGCTCCTTCAACGATTGCTTCATGTCAGTACCATTGATGCCCAACGCTTCCGACATACCCAAATACTTATAGGTTTCGGATATGGAGAGGGCTCTGACGTTTATGGAATCCGAGAGTTGGGTTCCCACGGATTCCACAATCTCCCCTCGCTTTACATGCATGACCACACATTTGTCCATACCAAATTCCATCCTGATGGCGCTACTGAAAGTTTCAGTTACTTTCAGTAGCTCCATTAGTTGCAAATTGTTGGAGGCAAAGATTTTTAGATCATCCATGTACAGAAGGTGAGATATAACCTGACCACCTCTCCTCAGCCGATAGCCTAGACCTGAATCCTCCAGCAGTGTGCTTAGAGGATTCAAGGCTAAGCAGAACCAAAGCGGGCTCAAACTATCGCCCTGAAATATGCCTCGCTCGATCCTTATCGGCTCGCTATTCCTCAGGATATTCCGACATCCTGGATAGCGAAGGACCGTCCTCCATCGCCCCATACATGACATCAAGAAGGTGCGCAGAGTTGCATCTACTTTATACAACTCCAGCACCCTCATGAGCCACGTATGTGGCACCGAGTCATAGGCCTTCTTGTAATCTATCCAACATGTCGACAGATCCTTTCGGGAACGACGAACCTGTTGGCTAATGGCCATATCAATGAGGAGTAGCTCCTTAGTACCGCGGGACCCGTTCCTACATCCATTTTGAGAGGCAGACATGATGAAGTTGGTGTCTATATGTTTGTTCATTTTAGCTCTCAAAATGGATGTAAGCACTTTATAGACCGTCGGTAAACACGTGATCGGCCTATAATTTTTGGGTTCCGCGGTGCTACCTGATTTATGGAGCAGGTGGGTAACTCCTGTTGTTAGGAACTGGGGTAGCGAACCAAACTCCAAAGCCGTCTGGTACTGAGCCGCCAAGCGAGCGTGCGATCTTGTGATCCATTTGATCCAAAAGTTCTGCAGTCCGTCTGGCCCTGGAGACTTCCAGTTAGGCAACGGACGGACTGCACGAGCTACATCTTGGGGGCAGATGGTAATAGCCCCCATTTCTGGTATTGGATTGCAGGCTCGCTCGACTTCCCGAGTCCAGTCACCTTCGGTGTGACTGACAGGCACCGACCAGATGCTGCGCCAGAAAGAACACATGGCATCATCATCTGGCAGGCACGTGTCAGCCACACCTTGGTTCGGTCGCTCCCAACCCCTATAAACCCACCTTTCATCGCTCTGGAAGGTGCGATTCTGAGTGTATCGCTCTACTCGCCGCTTATACCTACGAATACGGTTAGCCCATGCATACACTTTCTGCTTCAGGAAGTCGATGCGCTCTGTGACGCAGTACAGATAGTTCTGGGAGCTTATATCAGTCCCTGAGAACGCCCGCCTCACAAAGCGCATCACTCTTGGACGAGTATTGCCGTCTCTGAAGCAGATTAGTTTGCCGATGAGCGCTCTGGCCCCACCAATACGGTGTTCAATTCTGCACTGCCAGGCTGATACGGTTGGTTTCGGTCGCGTAGCTCTAGAGTCATTGGGAAATTTGACGTGAGCTACACGACATGCCGCTACAGCCGCGCAGTACAGAATCGAATGAGTATCGGTGAGGTCTTCGCAGTCATCAAAATAGTTTGATAACTGCGAATCCAGGAGCGCCACCAGCGCCCTATTTTTCTTATGCATGGGCAAACGAGGTAAGCGTGGTCTAAGTTCGGGCGACATGAACCGATATTCCCGAATCGCACACTCCAAAGCATTCCTCAATTCCTCATTGCACTGGGTACTTACATTTGTAGCCCTATCATCACTTCCTTCGTCAGCTTGATCAGTGTTGGACTGTAGTAGTACCACAACAGTCTGCGACGGGGGGGCGATGACACGGCTACTCTGCATTTCACTTCGTAGGTGATCAAGCACAGTGTCATCCAACATATGATTACGTTGGATGACCCGCACCTGATCCGACAGTCGTTTTGCCGAAACGTTGACAGCTGGTTCAAGCACCTGAAAAAGAGAGAGCATCCGAACACGGTACGCGGTCAGATTATTTCCCCCCTCTGTAGCCCCATAGTATGAGCGCATGACGTTTTCATTGATGGATCGTGTCCATCTCATGCGCTGCACACTTCCGCCGGGAGCTGGGACCCTATCTATTATTATTATTAAGTATTTTTGGGAAAACGTCGTACTAACATATTTCAATGAGTTATCTGAGAATCAAATCTATAACTCTATGGAACGTGTATTCAATGTTAAAAACGACTTTATGTACAAAACACGATATAAATATCCCTAGCTAATGATGGATACAAAGCGAAAAAATCCAAAGTTTGCACCGCACAAGAAGTCCAAACCTTGGACTTCTTAGGGATGTACAATATTTTACAAGAGTTCGTGTTGATATTGGCCATAAGTGACGCTTGCAAAAGCATTGAATTGGTGAAATAATACTAGTATCTAAACTTAAGAGGTACTAAGACGTAAGTTGACTGTATCCTTCATAGTACACAAAGAATTTGTACGTCTACAAATAATAGAAAATACCAATGGCTTTGATATGGAAACTGGTCGTACCAAATCGAAAATTATGGTCCCTACTTCCGCAGAACTTCAGCTACTTTGTTAGCTGATTCAGGCTCAGATTTGACTACAATTAAAAGACACGGAGGATGGTAATCAAGTAAAGTAACAAAAGCTATAAATCTAAATTCCTCGGAATTCTCTCCGCAACTTTGTACTTCCAAAGACTCTTCGGGGCGTCGCGAAAGAAAATGACAAAATATTGCTTTTTCCAACTTAAACAGAAACTTAAGTTTTGCAAAAGATATCCAACATTAATATACCACGAAAGAACCATTTCCTTACGTTTAATAGTTGATTTAATTTGAATACCTATTAATTTTAACTAGATATTATCTCACCAATATTGTTTTAATAAAATATTGTTTGTATCTATTTACTTTCCTCATATTCGAAATGATTCAGAAATGATTCATTCGAAATGAGAGTGTTTACCCCGGGTGAAAGACCTAGGTACGAGTATATAAGCACTCGAACTATTGGCGCTCTCGCATTGTTAGACGCCTTTCATTCATCCCGTCAACATGACCAAACCACCTAAGAACACTCTTTTCAATACATCTCTTATAAGCCGCACCATTGCCTTATCACATCATTCCTCAGCCCATCATTCATAGTCACACCACCACACATGCTTCGCAAGGAACGCATTTCCACAGAATTTATTCCAACGGTGTTTGAAAGAGAAGAGGATGTATCGGTGTGAAAATAAATGATTAGAATGTGGAGCAAGTAAGTGAGTGAGAAAGATTGATAAAGATGTGGAAAGGAGACACATACATGCGCTTGTGACCAACCAGTCGATATCTAAAATGGCGCGACTGGCTGTTTACAACGGTGTGCTGGTGCCTACGGTTATGTATGGTAGTGAATGTTGGGTGTGACAAAAGAAGCATGAAAGTAGAACAAATTCATTGTTACCCGCTAAATAAATAGAGATGCTGGCTATTGTACATTGCCAGATTACTCAGCTGTATTGTTGCAATTTGCGAACACTTGAAGAGCAGTGGTTAACGACCGCGACTTCTTCTTCGTTCCAATCCTAACAGGCACTTTGCTTTGTTAAAATTATTTCATCACCACTGCTCTCAAAACGGTGAAGGAAAACATCGTGCGGAAAGCGACATGTCCTAGAACCAAAAATTCGTAGACATGTGACATCTACCGAACCGCACTGGGCCTGCGTGGTGGATAGCAACCCACTCCCTCTCACAGAGAGAAGGCCTGTGTCCCAGCAGTGGGAACATTATAGGGTAATTATGATGCACTAGCAACACTGCTGGGCTGGGTATGTATGAGTATTTTGCCTTGCATTCCTTTTTCCTGGATATACTATAAAAGTCGTCACTTAACAACCTACCAAACCACGATAGTAGCCATACTTCAATGAAGGTCCGTCCATTATAGTAATAGCATCAACCTATTATTGTCCCACTGCCAGGCAAAGACCCCATACAGAGAAGGCACGAACATTGATCACCACGGTACCTTGTGGCATTGATCACCACGGTACCTTGTGGCATTGATCACCACGCTTGCTCAAGGCAGGTTGGCGACTTCAGACTCATATAGATATAAAGGGAGCTACAAGACCTCAATGCCAGTTTTATAATGCCTTAAAGTATATGATCCACTGCAGTAAACAAAATTTGAAAAAATATTTGATATTCGTCTGGATGTATGCTATTTAGATAGTGTGTTGAAAACATATTACAACCAATTTGATATATAATCACGGAGATACCTCAAAACAATTCTTTTAACGATTAAAAATCATACTAATATGCTATCATTCTGTTTTTCGTCAGATTATTATACAAGAACATATTAACGTACCTATTAGTGTTTTGTTTTTTGTCCAATCAATAGATTTTTTGTAAATAGATATTTGCTCAATTTTGTGCAATAAATTACCAGCGTTGTGTCATCACGCTTCCCTTTCTTCTATAAGTAGTCCGACAGTGGCCGCGCTTTAGCTCTTGTGAGCCTCATAACTATAAGTCCAGGTTTCCTGACGATGTTTCCCTTAGCCGATGTCAGTGATGTCCAAGATAATCTTAGGAGGTAGGTACATATGAATACCAAATGTCACATATTTACAACAATTAATGTGTTAAAATCATGAATTCATAACAATAAGATAAAATCTCTTCGTTTTTAAGTTTTCCGACGAACAAACTTTCCATTACAGTACAAGTCTCTAGAGTGTTGTAGAGGGTCAGACGACCCCGCCACTGTTACCGAAACCATTGCCACAACTAAACACAGTCCCCTCATCCATTTTTCCTACTCACAATGTATCTTAAATAAGAAAAACACGTTCATTTCACTTTAATGAAAGCTTCTTCTGAATTCAATTTATTTGACACATTTTTATTTTAAGTATCTACAAATCTAACAATAATCTAAACATCGAACTTTTCTCTATTGTGCGATACGATACACAAGTGAGTAAAATGTATGGAAATACAAATGAAGACGTTTTATCATTTTATTTCTTGCCACGGACGTCTAAAAAAATCGTCACTATAAAAATTATAACAGCGTACATTGGCATGCGGCGGTAGCTTAGGGCACAATCAAGTGCATTCAAAACTGTACAACTTTTAGCGAGTGGAAACGAGGGTCTAGTTTTGTTGGTGTCACCCTTTTGTTTTCAATTCAATCGATCTTTGAAATTATCCTTACACAATAATGTGAGGGTGAGTTTATATAGGGTGATATTATGCTAATGATGTATACTTAGTAACACTTATGATACTTTTAATTTAATTTTGAAACACAATTTTTACTAAGTTTTACAATATGCAAAATGGAGAGCTTAAAAATCATGTAACAGACCATTTAATGCACCCTTCTCTGGAAGTCAAGAGATTGTAATACAAATCAAAATCAAATAAATATTACCTAAGATTATTAGAATAAATTAGTTATTGAGCATGGTTTACAACCGCCAAAAAATCCTCTAGAAAAGGCAAGACTGGTTAACGATGTAGCTTTGGCCAAACTGAAGCAAATCGCGGGCGGGATACGGAACGAAATTCGGCGTCAACTAACTTGTATGAAGGTGTTCAAACTAGCGCGAACTGTCAACTGAAAGGTGTCAACATCAGCTTTGCAACAAAGCGGGAAGCTATTACCGTTAACTCTGTCACCAGCTCACAAACATACAATATATTAGCAACAAAGTAATCAAAGGACACGAACATTATTTATTGCAAACACATATATTACTGGTTTGTCAAAGGTGGCTAGTCTAGTACAAACAGGTGCTGTCAGTACTATATTAGTTAGCAATAGCTTCCAATCTGCAAAGTTATTATACCCATACATATAAGTTCGTTTTTGTAAACCCAGATATTAATCTGACATTTCAAGTCTCAATTTTTGCATTTTATTCTATGAGTTTGACATTACACCTGTCAAATTTGTATCTGGATTTAAAAAACGAACGGATGTTGATTGGGGTGATCTGTCGGTTTATTTTGCATGAACAGGGCTGATTAGTGTCAGTTTCTATGATTAATTAGAATGGCAGCTCACTTCAAACGGTAATCTTTTTTATCTTTAATTCAAAAATATCAGAAAGTTCATATATACCTATGTAGATGATTTTTCAAAAAGGCTAATAAACTTCTGCCTGCATTTTTTATCTGTTCTATATTATTTTTTTATTGGTTCCCTCAAAAGGTGTGTTAAAGTATTAAGTATACAATGGAATATCAATGAAGGCCATTCAATTTGAGAGTTTAGAGAAGAGTGAGTGAGTGAGCGACGAATTCTAGGAAATTATAAGAAAATAGAATAAGATTTTGTTTTTCGAATTCCATGAATTTTTGCGATGGTTTAATGGGGTGCTTATTTGTTACAAATGGGCGTGTACTATCACGTCCAGAAAGGAATACGTCAAATTACTTTAAATAAATTATTTGATCACCAATTTTTTTTGTTCTAGACCAATAAAAAAAAGAAGACTGGGCCCGCGACCAACTTGAACTGGGCCCGCGTGGTGGATTACGGCCGACTCCCTTTCACCGAGAGGAGGCCGCCGTCCCAGCAGTGGGAACATTATAGGCTGTTTATTATGGTAAAAATGTTTTTCATTTGACAATTATTGAGGTTAATTTAATAACCTAAGTTAGTGCAAACAAATACCACGTTGCGATGCCAAAATAAAAAAAAACGAAACCGCGTGGAATCGCGATTGTTAAATTCGTTTTTAGTTGTGTCAAAATTATTTAAAATTTGGTGAATGATTTTGCAGAATAGCTTTAATATCCTAATAGCAAGAAATTTTATTGTGATATTTTATTTAGTTCAGTTCGGTGTACAAGTGAATCGGCACCAATATAACATAATATTTCTTCAAATTATTATTTTTATCTAAAAAATTAACATTCTTTCGTTTTTTACACAAATATTCTGTTACTAATTTTTATTACTTACCAATTAGACTGTTCCAAGGCTTCGTGCCTTTGCCTCTCCTTTATCCGAATCCGCGGGCCATATTTCACAACTGTTTTACATGATTAATTAATTAAACTGTGTATTATATTTTTTCGAGGCATGTTTATTGAAAAACGTCGTATGAAACGCGGGTGCATTGATCATTACACACTAGTATCACAATGTACTATTTTGCCTATTTTTATATAATAATATAAAAATAGGCAATCTATGAAAATTAACTATCTACCTATTACGGTTCATGAGATACAGCCCGCTGACAGAAAGACGGACGGACGAGTTGGGGACAGCATAGGCTTATTAATAGGGTTCTGTTGGCACCCTTTGGGTACGGAACCTTAAAAATAAACAACTGACTCATCTCCCACACCAAAAAAAAAACACCATGATTTAATTAAAAACTCCGTCAACTCACATTGTCAACAGCCCTAATTATATATCCTCATTCTATTATTAAATGTGGCAATTAAACAATTTGTTTTCGACGCTGGTAGCACGCATCGCTTGCCGCAGTTTATTACTGTGGCTACATTTTACTTGCAAGTGTGAATTACGTTTTAAAATGTCAATGAGTCGTGAAATGGAGTGTTTTCGCGCCTTTGAATCTAAAAATGGCCGACAGCTGACAGCTGCGCCACAGACGTTGTGGTTGAATTGAGGATGTTTTATTAGTCTTGTTCAACTTGCTAAGTACACCTAGTGATTTGCTGCTTTTGTTATATTTATGATGGCAGGATAAGTAATTTAGAACATTTAAAAGATCACTGATTAAAAAAACTTTCAAATAAAATTCACCTTGATGTCCTCATCTGATGGGCGAAAAGCTTTCAATTTAGTTATTTTTCTGAAATCGGATTATATTAAGTCTTTCTTTGCATCACTTGCTTCCTCCTTTATGTTCGGTATCTCCAAGAGGTATTAATGTATTTCCCTGTTTCTCACGAACTGCTAGCACAGCCCCAGAGTTCTACCCCGTAGTAGGTTCAAATTGGCTAATAACCTTGTAGACAAGTAGTTTGTTACTGAGGGACAGCCGGGATTGAAGCCCTAGTAACCAAGATAGACCTTTGAATTGTGAGGTGGCTTCTGTTTTCTTGGCTTTGATGTGGATAGCCCAGGTAAGTCGTCTATCTGCCTAAATCGAAATATAGCATGCTGTTATTGCTTGGTAACGGTTTGTCTTCCATACGCAAAGGTGGACAGTCGATTCAGTTACGCTTGGTTTAATTCTCCACTTCTGAAGACACACTTCAATTTTACTTTGCTGATCCTGTAGTTTCAGTAATGCGTTGTTTGAGTTACCATCACTTGCAAGGCATGCAGTGTCATCTGCGTATGTTGCTGTAACAACATTTTCCGTTTCAGGCAAGTCTGCCGCATCTTAGGGAGTAAAGGATTGGGCCAAGCATCGATCCTTGTGAATTGAATTCGAATACTGATGAACTCTATAGTTATGTGACTCGGACTACATACTTACGTTGATATCTTTTTACAAAGACAAGGATGTTTGAGGGATAATCCTCAGCCTACGCCAAGAGATTTGGATACTAACCTGTAGATATTTCAATCAACATAACAAATTCAACATAGGAGCAACATGAGTTTGGCGGCGCAGCATCAAAGGGAAAAAAATTAGAAGTTTAAAAAAAAAAAAAAAAGAACATTCATAATTCTAATTTGAATGAATATAAAAATATGCTGAAGGTCTGAGGTTGGCATTTTGTTTTTATTGATTTGCCTTTCATAAGCTAGGTGTAAAAGATAATGGTTATTTTCAGTGTGTGGTACCTACTTGCCAACTTTACAAGCTTCATTATCTACGAAATCAAGATCCTAAACGGTGACACACGATTTAAATTCACTAAAAATAAATTAGCCATCGATTGTACTAAATACTCGCATCATGAAACGAACGCGCCTCGATCTGTTCGCGCCAAAACAAACGTCAAAATTCCCGCCCATTTGTATCAATCACTTTGACAGCTCGATAATAGGGTTGACAAATAATGATCAATAGAAAAATATAATCACAGACGGCTAACTTAATGTTTTAAATTATGGCAATTATAATTATTTGCGATACAAATTAAACATTCATAGATTTATTAACGTTTATCTCTAGCCAAGTCTACAATGTACCGGATGAGCAACCAAGTAGAGAAATGTAATCCACTCCCACACGTCTACTGCTGGACAAACTTAACCTTTTCAATGACCTCCACTGCAGCGAAAAGACATGGCCAACTTAGACAACTAGAACTTACTGCGATAGGTAATGAAATCTGTTGACAAAACTCCAAATCATATTACCCAATTGTATAAAAAATGACTTGATGAATCTTTTATTTCGGACAAATAACAGTACTTACAACTACCAGAGAATCAACACAAACTACATATATTCATTACTTTGTATCTGACGCTGGTTTTCAGCTGCAATCCAATCAACCCAATTGTTACTTATGTAATTCTTTACCTAGGTACTAACATAGTTTATAAGCCCCTGTTGTTACTTACTATATTGGATCATTATATCTGACAAATAAATAATAACTGTATATAGTTTTCCCCTGTATAAGTAACTAAGAAATACATAAAACATGCTAACGGACTCCTAAGAAATATTAAAATTCAAAACGTGCAATTTTAGGTACATACAGCAAATTAATGAGTTATTTTATTTCAGAAAATTGTTTAAATAATAAGAAATTAGTTAGACCATGTCAATGGTCAATCTGTTTGAAATGCTGCCAACCAGCCCGTTCAATCCGAAACAGATGACGTCACGACCGAAAATTTACCATTAAACTAGGTCGACTCGTAACGCAAACTATTTTAACATACGCTAACATACGACATCATCACGTCAAAACACAGCCCTTACCTCCCGACAATTGCTCGTTAAGCTTTGATGGCTTCGTTAATTGTCAACGGACACAGAATTAGATACTAATGAAACAAACTAACGTTCGAAAGACATCGGATTGATTGTCTCGCATGCCTCTCAATACAAGGCATGTTAATTTGAATTCTTTTGACGGGGAATCGGAAATCTGTCGAGCTGTTTTTGTGAATGTTTTGTTGCATTCTGGTAGTAGGATTTTGCGTTTTGGCTGTTGAGTATGGTGATTAGTTAATTCGAATGAAGTATTAAAGTGCGCAAAAATAAGTTTATACCTATTTCTGAGTAATTCTCGCAAAAACATTGAAAAACAAAACTTATTACCTACTTGCGATAGGTATGATGACACTTATTAAAATTGCTCAAAATTTTGAAGAAGGCATAGTAAAAATGAGATACGTAATCGAAAAAACCTGATTTATATCGATGTAAATAAGAAGCTTCACGCTTTAAAAGTTTCTGGAGAGGATTATTCCCGTCCTTGTCGTGCGGTACGGACACTTATGTCGCTTAGATAGTCGTGACCTCACATCTACGATAGTGCTGTCCTTGTCTCTTTAACACTTACTTTAAAAAGTTGGCAATTTTGTAAACTTTTACACTTTTTTAGTATATTGTTTGCACTATTCGGAATCAATTTTTTTTTTATAAAAATAAATGTCAATTTCCTAATTTATCCGAAAATATCCCATCTCTAAAGGTAGGTAGGTATTTAAAAATAAAAACAAAAACAAAGTTACAACTTTTATTTCATCCCTCGGTTACATATTGTAAGTATGCGGAGGTATGTTTTATTTTCGTATTTCACTAGGTACACCATTTGGTTGAGCACAAAACACACCTTTTTCCAATAATTATTGATAGAATGCAAATAGGTAAGGCAGTATACGAGTAAACTGGATGTGCGGACGCGCAGACTAACGAGATTATAAGGAACCCTAAAAAGTTGGAAGCTGCTGAAATAAAGGTAGGTAACCTTTCAATTACTAGGAATTGCTTACCTTTCAAGCAAGTATCACCACTAGTAGGGTCATTTCGCCTGTTCGCGTCCATTTAGTGCAGTTGCCAAGTTTGACGGCGATTATAAAAATGTCCCAGCGCTAATTTCTATGAAAATTTTATGTAATGTGCTCATAATATAGTCTATTTTAAGATTAACTTTCAGTTTTGTTCGAAACATCTTGAGTTTTTTTTTTAAATATTTAAACATCAGAATTAGGCGTTTTACCCACTTTGCGTCCACAAAATCCATATTGCGTCCACCCGTGTACCATTTTGCGTCCACCAGCTTAAAAAAGGAAAATAGGGGTGATATTTCTAAGAATTTGTTACAGAAGATTGTGTTTTAACAATTTCTTTATTTAAAAATATAAATATTAAAAATTAACAATAACAATAACAAAAACATTAAAAATATTCATCTCAACATTGATTTAACTTAAAATTAGGTACCTAAGTAGCAGGTAAATAATGATTGCACCTTTAAGAATAAATCAGGGATCAGTTCTGTTAATTTTACCAAGAAATCGTAAGGTATATTATTATTGCTAAAGATCAGCCATGATTAATAATAAGTTTTTGGCTATATTTAAGCAACAAAAGAATACAAAAATTTTGTTTTAATGATACAACTAAAAGAATTGTTGAATCAATTAATGACACAGGTCATATTCAAAAGACTTATCTTTGGCCTCTAAATAACTTAATCCTTAAATAACTAATGATTTAATCCTGAAATTTCAGATGATACCACTAATACACTTGTCACAGCCTATGTTTTTCTCATCGTCGTCTTCTCCATCTGAAATTGGTTAAATTTTCTTTTTCGAATTCCTCATTTACAGTTTCCTGTCTTCTTGAAGATGATCTTCTTTTGTCGTTTTGAAGCAGTTAAACGAACCGTTTGAGAGTGTTTTAAAGTCTTTTTCGTATTGTTTCCTTCTTTTCGTTCTTGATCTGCTCTTTATCTTCATAATACTTTCGCCATGCAGCAGAAGATATGGCTGCTGGAGCTCTTTGATGAACTTTTCGTGCTTTGTTACAAATTTCAGGTAGCATCAGGTGGTGTTTAAATGGATCGGAGCTTTTCTTTTGTGCTGCTACTGAACTACTAGAGACTCTGTAGGTCAAAAGGATGGTAGCGATACAGTTGATTTTTACAAGCAAGTCAATTGTATTTAACAAAAATAGTGGACGCAATTTGGTTTATTATTTTCCCCTGTAGGTATAGTTTGCGTCCATTGCGGACGCAAAGTGGAAGTTTTGTTAATTCCATGTAGTAATTCGCGTCCACCTTATTTTAAACGTTAAATATAAAAAAACATAAGCAAATTCATGATTAATATTATTCCTTTTTTCATTATAAAAGTCTAGAAACAGCTATGTATCCTAAAATTCACATAAAACAATAAAAAACTTACCCTCGAACGCGCCGCTGCAGACTATTTTTTATCTAAAAATCACGCGCGTAGCGCTCCCTTGTTGAACAGCCGAGATTAACAATTTTTTTTAACGGGATTGGTTTGGCGTACGGACCTTTTGTCCATGTGTCCGTGCCTCTTATACATTGAGGTATTAGCGGTAATAACTTTTCTTTTGATTGTTTTGTTAATTTATTTATTTTCGAGGATTTTTAAAAGGAGATCCGTAAAATGGACGCGAATTGGGCGATGGACGCGAACAGGCGAAATGACTAATTTCTAAAGTTATAGATTTTTCCCGAGTTGTATTATGTTTTTGAGTAGGTAAGTTCTTCAGAAAAAAAACTATGTCATTTTGCACGGCCAGCGCACGGTCTGGGGATTGAAATCAGGAAAGTAGTCGCATAAGCTAGTTGCGACTATTAAACCGACCAAGCACGCCATCTAGTATTCAATAGCATTTGTTTAGTGTGGAATGCAAAATTATGAACCGTGCAGCGCCCTCTAGTGTCGAGAGGTAATTTTTCAAGGTCACATGGAGCGAGTCATAGACAATATCATAAATCATTCAACTCGCTTCAAGTATAACTCGGCTTATTTTCACAGTTCGATTCTCGTAGGAAAATGTTGCTGCAAGTACTGTTTTACAATTTAGTCGGTTAGTAGCAGTTTCACGGTCACGTTCAAAACAGTCAAACTATAGCAACACATTTATTAGAGTAAAGTTGCTTTATAAATTACGCAGTACTAATATTTTTACAAATTTAAAATTTATTTTAGACTAGGAATAATTTAAAAATATCTAAAAAGATTCGAATATTTTAATAACTTATTTTAGTTTATCGTAAAACATGTGATTTCCAAACGCACTTTTGCAGCGGCAAGAAAAAGAAACAAAAATAAACACGTCAGCTGTCAAAATTTGTTGTGTCATGTTGCTGTAATATTTTTGTAGAAACACAGTGAATTTGTCAAAAATTTAAATAAATAACACTCATAGTTTATAACTGAGCTAGAAAACTACCGCTTCGGTTTCACCACCATGCATTGGTACGGGGGCAGTATCGCGGAAGCGGTAAATTTATCGAAGCAAAGAAATGCCATTTTCGTGGTATTCGTCGAAGGTAATTTTATTTTTTCTTCTGTATTTCAGTTTCAAGACGAGTGCAATATTGATTGTTAAGGATAAACGCAGTATTCGGGTCGATTTTGTTCGTACAAATGTAGGTCAAATCCTATGTCAAGTTTGTGAGGTTAATGGCAAATATTTTGACGTCATAGAAAGGGAGAATTTCGTAATGTATATATGTATGTATATTGTACACAAAGAGTGTGAAAAACTATCAATTAAGCTTACGTACCGGTATCTGCTGCTAACTGTAAAAGATGTATCACCTATTAAATGTGCATAGTCATTAAAAATCATGAATGCAATAGTGTTAGTCACTTTGTGTGTAACCAGTTTTACCATAATTATTTGCTTATTAACCATTCTTGCTATACCTATTGAGGTTTATTGTAGAAAACTACGAACAAGGATCCCAATCTTGTCAACTAGATACAGGAACAGCCGCGATTTACGAGAGAATTTACGACCTACACATAGTTTTGAACCCAGACAGGCTCTTTACTTTGTGTAAATTATTTCATCACCACTGTTCTCAAAGCGTTGAAGACAAACATTGTGAAGAGACTGGTATGTCTTAGAAGACATTTGTGGCATCTACCAACCCGCACTGGACCCCAGTGTTGGATTACGATCCACTCCCTCTCACCGAGAGAAGGCCTTTGCCCCAGCTGTGTGAGCATTATAGGCTGATTGTGTACTTGTGATGCATATTCAGAAGATGCTTTTGGGCTGCTTGTTATACCATGACTCACACAATATAACATTGATCTTTGTGACTCATACTCTGCTCCTATTCCCTAATTCAGATTGTGATTCCTACCTACCTACCTGCAACTTTTTGATTTATTGAGATTTCATGACAAAATCAATAACAATATACCAATAGTGCAGCTGCCAAGAGAATGCTTTCCTTAAATCTGTCAGTTTTATACAAACAAGTTTAATGTTTTTCATATTAATCTTAATATATTACAAATATTGTAAAACTATCAGGGCCCTACAGCACAAAACTTTACAAAAAAAAAATCATAACACTGAAATTACAAATATGTTTGAGTAACAATATACAATTCTTTTGCATTTTTAAAAGCTTAACACAAGGAATGTTGTCTATGTATAGATTGTAAACTTGTCAATTTACATATTTGTTAAGCTTTTTGACTACAATTGCCTACACCTGAATAACCCGACCCCTCTTCCTCTCTTCTTCTCTTTGTAAGGAGGCCGGTGTAATGAAGAGTACCGACTGTACACAGACTTGTAAAATTACAATACAATTTTTAAGGAGTTCAGCCATATTTGGCCCAAAATCAAAAATGTGCATCTTATCATTTTTTACTATTGAGCCAAATCTCTCGACCATTACTTCAGCTATTTTTTTTACTTGATTAATCTAGTTTTAAACATTTTTTATAAATGCTAAGGGCACCCCCTTAGCGTGTAGTCGCATAGTTTATAAGTTATGTTCCCTGACTGGAGATCTAAGCAGCCGACAACCTCCTTAGTTGACATTTAACAAACCTTAAAAACAAAAATGGGGAGGTGTACATGCGCCTCGATCGCGGGAAACCATGTCATCCATGCAACTTAACAAGAACTAAAGTAGGTAAGTATGCAAAACATAGTTATAGGAACACTCGCAGAGGTTTGTTGTCGTAGTAGGTAATGCTTGTTCAAGGTCAACTTTCATTTATTTTAGGCAATCTGTACTAATCTGTAGTTTTATGCTACTAATATTATAAACGCGAAAGTTTGTGAGTATGGATGGATGTTTGTTACTCTTTCACGCAAAAACGACTGAACGGATTTGGATTAAATTTGGCATACACTTAGTTTATAACCTGGATTAACATATAGAGTACTTTTTATCCCGATACTCCCATGGGATCAATATTTATGCGGGTGAAACCGCAGGGAGCAGCTAGTATTTTATAAAAATGTACAAAACTAGATGTTTTTACTTAAAAACGACAGCTGATGGAATGTTCGTAAAGATTTGGCGCAATAGTTAATAATGCTAAGGAGGACTACCTCGACCAGAGGAACATGTAATCGCATCACACTGACGTCATCCGACTTTGGGTTTTGGGTCCAACTTTGTATGAAACGTGACTGGTCTCCTTTGTAACTTGTAAATTGTGTCAAGAACGCATTCTTTTAGTGGCCGGAATGTAACAACTTTAGTTTAAACTCACCTTTGAAAAAAATGTCTACGTCACAATAGGGTTGATGACATATTTTTTATTTTTAATCTCAATAAATTGTTTGTTTCCAAATAGTGCAAACAAAATTACAAAAAGTGAAAAAGCTTAAAAAATTGCCAAGTTATAAACGTTTTAAGATAAGTGTTAGACAAGCACTATCGTAGAAGTGACGTCTCGACTATGTAACTTCATACTAGCGCCGTACACTGTCCATACCGTGCGACAAGAACGGGAATAATCCCCTCCAAAACCTTTCGATCATCTCATTTTTACTATGCCTACTTTGAAATTACATTACTTTTATGAACATTTCTAATATCAGTCATCATCCCTACTCATGTTTTAAAACTAATTATTTCTTAAATTCAAAGTAAACATTTACCTTATTAGGTACAAACAAGATACCATCATAACAGCAAGTTAACAACAACACAAATAAACAGCGATGCCCATCTGTTAGTGAGTCAGCCCGCGCTACATTGCCAACTGTACACTCTAGAGCAAAAATATTGAGAAATCATGATATTAAATAGGTAAATAAATTGTTTATTTGGTTTGGTTTAAAACGATTAAAAAAAAAACAAATTAGGGACAATAATATTAACGGCCAAACCCAATACCTAAGACAGACCGCCAATACTATTAGACAGTACAATGGGGAAGGTCGGGCAAAGCTAATTGTAGATGGCGCGACCATAGCTAGGTCCCTACGGCCTTTAATAAATTTGACATTTCGTTCATTCATTCCATTTTGTGTTCATTCATGAGTTTGATTTTATTTCATTATTTCGTTATTTTCGGTCATTTCGGTATTTTATATCAAGTACTTGACATGGAAAGTGACAGAATTTTAAACCTTGAATATTTCCACGTAATCACTTTCTTCAAAATGTTTTTAGAAAAACTCGAACTCGAAAAAATATCTACGAATAGCTTTATACCACAATTTTCTAATTTTAGGGTCTTTCGGGAAATGGCGCACTCCAATTCCGGAGTATCTAGGAACACAATAACGCGTCAATTTTCACTATAATAAAATAAAACCACATCACGCCTCGTATTATTAGCTTGTGTTGGGAACTAGCTACGACAGCGCCATTTTGACAGTTGCCTTCCCCATTCTAACTGTCCGTGTCAAACAAATAGCTGTCAACACGTTATAGTGCCGCATACTTTGGCTATATCGGGACGTTAAAACCAGAGATTGACAGGTTTTTCTATTTCCAGTACGCTAAAATTGGAGATAGATACGTATAACGTTATTGGGTTCGGCCATTAGAGAATACCTATTAGGTATGTACCGCAAAACGAAACAAAATTAAATAGCATATTTTGAAGACACTGTTGACTATGACACAGTTTTAAATGAAATAACAAACATATGAAGTGGAGTGTGCGTCTCAAGGTGATATTTGACTGTGATTTTCTCGATAAAAGTATACTTTGATATCATTAATTGAATGGAAATTAATAGTACCTACCTACTTATATCCCGCTCGCTCTAAGTTTGCCGACTGACAGTCAGCAAAACAAACGAAAAATATCGAAAAGCTGAAGAATAATAAGGTGCCTTATAAATAACAGTGACATTCGCTTGCAATGACGTTGCTTACTTACAGTACTGAGAGGGCGACTCAGCGGTGCGGGGTAGGCGGTTGGGGGGCGCATTCCACGGACCGGCAAACTTAGAGCGAATGCATAGTACGTCATAACTCAAGAGCATAAAAATATATACACTTTAAAGTATAATAAATAACCTAACCTAGCTAAAACTATTAACAAACTAAAATCGTCGAAAATACGAACAAAAATTCAGATTAAAAAGGAATTAGGTAGTTACTTCCTATTAAAAAAATGATAGTATTTGTTTAAAGTTTTTTTTTATCGACAAAACTTGTTGATGCAATCAAATGTCTATAATAAAACATTTTTCAATGAAATTACAACGATTGGTTTCAAAATGCAAACATAAATAATTGAGACGTTAAAAAACGCGTAAGCGCAGCCGTGCAGCAGCTGACTGTGACTGTCATGTCGTGGCAGGGGGGCCCGCGCTCCGCGCTTGGCCGTAGGCCGGCTGGCTCCCCGCCGTCCCCGCACCTCGAGTTCACTGCCGCCAGCGCGCGGCGATGTTGAGGAGAGAGGTCTCAACACCAACACTGACAGAAAATTTCTGAATTTTTCTAAATGTGTAGGTACTTCGTATCTTTGCTCTCAACTGTACTGGTCTGGCAATATGCCACATTGCAGCATCATCGTACGAGAATTGGCAATTGGTACCACTGGCCGTGACAAAAAACGTTTAATTGGTTAAGTTGCAGTTAAAATGTAATTTGGTATATTATTAACTTTAATTTGGGTTAAAATTAGATTAGAATCAAGGAATTTAAAAAAAGTTACTATTCCACATTGATTTGTTTATTGCATACATAAAAGTCGTGAGACTTTTTCCCATGGGGGTAGGCAGAAACTACAGAAAGCCACCTGCTACGATCTCTACATACTCCTTTCAATTCGTTTACGTTCATAAATCGAGTCATACACGCACGCCTGTTGCGAGTACTACACACGTCACTTTTCTGAGGAACGTCACAAATAAGGTCACTTAACGTCCTCCTAGGTCTTGTAAATACTTTTTGTTGAGCCATTATTAGTATTGACGAAAGTCTGATTCGGGCTTCGGCATCATTAATATGATTTATTTTTAAAAAGAAAAAAACATACATAATTCAAACTCAAGGCATTTATTTCAAATAAAACATAAAGAGTCAGTTAGTTAGTCGGAAACAATCACAATCTAGAGGCTAGACAAAATCATACTATTTGCTTATTGTATTGTATAATTTGTTATTTTTACTTTACTCACACACTGACTTATTCCTAATTAATATTTTAGGAAAATCATATATTTTTTACAATGTTTGTAAATATGTGAGCACAATGTACCTATCACGTGATTAATTTATCTGCCTTTGCTTTATTTTTAATTCTTTTTACCAATTGTGGTATAGTATTTTTATTCTTGGTGCATCGTCTTCACATATAGAAATATAATTAATGTATACAAAATATTGTAAAACATTTTAAAAGAGTAACGGTGGAGTTTCTTGCCACTTCTTCTCCATACGATACTACTTTTTGGAAGTGGCGCCTAGAATCAGTTCTATTTTTAATGTACATTTTGACGTTCAAAAGTGTCTTTTTATGGGCCTATTTGAAATAAATGCTTTGACTTTGACTTTGATCTCTTAAGTTAGGTATAGCATTCCGTCATCGCCACCCACGGCTTCAAAATAACGTTGTGTGTCATTGAGAACAACGTAGCTCATGCATAATATAATGTGTTAAGTAAAATCTTGTTTAAATATAAAACAAAATGTAATGCCAATAGTCACGAATGGTACCGGTCAACTGTGGCATCTTTACTTTCCATATAAGCAACTTTCCCCATGAGTATTGTACCCAAATATCTCTCGATTACAAAACACAGTTGGGTATTGATCTATAAAATTTAATTTAAAAAAAAAAACAAAATTCAAAAATCTTTTATTTTAATCCATTTGGATTGGAAATTGGAAATATTTTTAAAAATCTAAATTGCAATTAATACAAAAAATAAGTAAATCAAACATAAAATTTTAAAAATAAATTAAATTACATTAAAAATACCATTAAATTAAACAAAAATTATTTCTTATAAATAAGGCTGCCTCTGAGTCATTTGTTTTTTTGACATTACATACGAGGGCTGCGCTAAAAGTATCGGGAATGGAATATTTCCACTGTTCCTGTCATATTAAAATCATTTTAATTGATAACGCCTTGGTTAAAAAAATCGAATATCATTTATTTATTTAAAAAAAGATTCTCGGTCTTGTCACAAGGTTTTGTCAAACTTGTTTAGTCGTTGAGAAAATGGAATTGACTCGAGAAAATTCAAGAGCGATGATTTATTATGACTTTCGAAGTGGTTTAACACAAAAGCAGTGTGTTGACCGGATGATTTCTGCATTTGGTGATGAAGCCCCATCCAAAACCACAATTTATCGCTGGTTTGCTGAATTTCAACGTGGACGTGTCAAGCTCAGTGATGATCCCCGTCAAGGTCGTCCAAAAACTGCAGTCACCCAAGAAAACGTTGATGCTGTGCGTAAGCTGATTGAGGAAGATCGACATGTGACATACCGCGAAATTCAGGCAACTTTAGACATTGGCATGAGTCAAATACAAATAATCTTGCATGAACAATTAGGTGTAAAAAAGTTGTTTTCCCGATGGATACCGCATTCGCTCTGTGAAGAGCAAATAGCGGCTCGCGTTACTTGGTGCATCAGAACTCTCGAAAGATTCCACGCAGGATCCTCAAATGCTGTATACAACATCGTATCAGGTGACGAATCCTGGATATACGCGTACGAACCCGAAAAAAAAACCAGTCACGAGTTTGGGTGTTCGATAATGAGTTAAAGCCAACAAATATTGTTCGTTCACGGAGTGTTGCAAAAAAAAAAATGGTGGACACGTTTGTCTCCAAAACCTGCCATGTTACGACTATTCCTCGTGAGGGACAAAGAGCGGTTAATGCAGAATGGTATGCTAGCATTTGTTTGCCACAGGTCGCTTCTGAACTCCGTAAAGAGAACTGCAACCGCCGCATCATCCTCCATCACGACAATGCGAGTTCTCACACCGAACACAGAACAAAAGAGTTTTTAGAGCAAGAAAACATAGAATTATTAGACCATCCGCCGTACAGCCGCGACCTAAGCCCTAATGATTTCTATACTTTCCCTAAAATAAAGAATAAATTGCGTAGACAGAGATTTTCATCACCTGAAGAAGCTGTGGACGCCTACAAAACGGCCATTTTGGAGACCCCAACTTCCGAATGTAATGGTTGTTTCAATGATTGGTTCCATCGTATGGAAAAATATGTAAAATTTCGCGGAGAATACTTCGAAAAGCAATAAATAAAATGCAATAATTTAAATAGTAATGTTGTGTCACTTCCTTGATTCCCGAAATTTTCAGTGCCGCCCTCGTATAACAATCGTTCGTCGTGCAACAACGTTTAATAATACTAGTTTTTTTCCCCATTTTATTCACATCTAGGATATATACTGATAATATAGCTGAAGAGTTTGTTTGCTTGTACGCGCTTATCTCTGGAACTGCCGGTCGGTTTTGAAAAATTCTTTTTGCATTTGATAGCCCAGTTCTTTCGGAAGGCCTTGTAACATCACGTAACGACTCTTAGAAGCGAAATAGATAAAATAGAGTCGTAAGAACGCTAAGCGAAAACGCAGTAATAGCGCGGGCAGGTGATGCAAGATTATCACGCGGACAAAGTTGCGAGCAGCAGCTCATACATAATATGACGCATGTATTCCACGATATGGTAGGTGGTAGAAAAGTACATACAACAAAATTTCGCCAGTTTTGTATGAAGTTTTGTTGTTTATGGCGAGTCTATTGCTGTTATTCAACCATTCAGGCATGAATCTTGTTTCCAGGGTTAGAAAAATAACGTTTTCACTTCAGCACCTCAAACAAGCAGGTTTTGCTGTTTAAAGACCCTGAGCTAAATTCGATTTTGCTGCCAGCATGAGACAATATACCTTTTTTATGCCGATAACTGTTCTGGGTCTACTCACAACATTCGAAAGATTTGAAATTCACCTGGTTCTGTCACGTCGATTTGAATTTCCAGTTCAGTTCGTTCGTGCATTTCCTAGTAGGCCCAAAAAAGATACAAACAATAAAACGAAGAAATACAACATAACCGTAAAATCATCTGTTAAGGTTTTAAATGTAAGTTATATATTGTTTGTTTTACAAATATACATGTGGTTTAACTTTACCATGTTGTATTTTTTTTACCTTTAGGTAATATGTTCTCGCTTCTGAGGTGAAAAGTTGTATGTGTTACACGAGACCAAAGTTATTTGCATCTCGTGTCTTCGAATCCCTCGCTGCGCTCAGGATTCAAACCTAGAATCCGCAGCAAAAACCAACATTGCTCTCTTGTTACACAAATAATTATTTCTCGCCTAGGATCGAAATCTGTATGTCACGCTCAACAGCCGCGGTTGCCATTACATCTCTACTACGATGTTGCGCATCAACGTAGCATCAAAACTTTTTTATTCAAGCCTTTTTACCTTGTCGTCAGGTGACAACGAGCTGTCAGTGGAGATGGCGGCTACAATCGATGACAGCGCAGTGCTGGACCGTCTGTCCGACCAGGGCAACTTCCTCGCTGTCAAGCTGAAAAGTGGATCCCCCAACTACATACACTTCGCGCAGATTTGTATCCTTTAGAACGATATACCATGCCCTATAAGCCTGGAGCCTTTTATTTAGTATATAGTTCTGTTAACGTTTACATTATTTATATCTTCTGGAGAATAATTTTGACTGACATGTTTTTTTTTTTTTTTTGGGTGGGAAATCATCAAATGACTTCTCCCGCTCTGGGTGGAGCGGGAGGGCGTGTCAGACTTTTACTGACTAAAACCCACCCGTGTTCCTTCAGTTGCCTGTGCCAGGGCCACGGTTTTCTCTGTGGAATAACCCGCGACCCTGAGGAGTCGGCCCTATCGGACCCCGTCACTTTGTGCTGACATCTCTTTGAGGCGCGCGTGGAACACAACGCGCCGTCGACCCGGGCCTGGTCCTTACCGGACGGCGAGCTACCCATTGCTCGCCATCCGCAAGCCCGCGGGCGCCTACGGTGGCCGGGAATCTGCAGGCGACTCCCGACGCCCAGGGCGTCTCCTACGGCGGCTAGTGGGGGCGTGAGGGCGCAATGCTCTCTCCCTCACCCGCTCCGCCTCCTCCTTCGCGAGCATTACTGCTTCGCAGAAGGAGGTGACGGCTTTCCATTCCCTCTCGCTCCGTACCATGGCCTGGACCAGGGCCGGACGCGAGAGATCGCCGCCGCCAATCGCCTCCGCGAGGACACTACGGTGCTCCGCCCAAGCTGGGCATACCTCCACCGTATGCTCCACCGTGTCCTCCGGGCGATCCACACAATGGTGACACCCGGGCGTTTCCTCCCGCCTTATGCGAAACAGGAACCTCCCGAAACAACCGTGTCCGGTGAGGACCTGTGTCAGGCGGAAGGTGAGGACGCCGTGGCGCCTCTCCAACCACTCCTCAAAGAGGGGACTTACCGCCGCTATTGTGGCGTGCCCATGACTGACATGGTTAATATTTTATAGTAATGTTTTGTGTTTCGTAATTTTAATCACTTACTATTATAGAATTACGTATAGCATCAAGTTCTTCTAACAGAATAGACAGCTGTGCTACTGTTTGTAGCGCCACTTCTTCCCAGCTAAGGCCCTAGGAAGTGGTGAAGGGCGGGCGTTTTGGGGACTGTCTCATGTAATTTTGACGTTCAAAAAGTGGTGATTCTCAGCCTAGTTAGAATAAATGACGTTTGATTTTGATAATTTCTGAAAGTTTATTGACTGTAGATTGTTGTGACGCTTTCGCTTCTTCTTCATCGGCCCCTCAATGCTGATCGCGAGCACATACGACGCGTCTTCAAGTTATGCGTTCTTCTGCTTGCTGCTTATGTGGACCGCGCGGTAAATGCTGCCTCCAACAGTCCGAGTTTAGCGCTGTCTGCTACTATACGTTTCAGCAGATCCGCCATCTCTTTCTCGCCCTACGCAACTGTAGTGGTATCTTCCGCGTATCTTAGGTAAGTGAGTCATGAGTCTTTCACAGCGCGATTTCACGATTGTGATGATATCCAAAAAGGTGGCACGCAGTGTTCCGTGTGAGTCTTTATGGGAGGACGTGCCGTCGTGTGATCGGCCGCACTTGGTGATGGTGCCCGCTAAGCATGGTAAGCTCACACCAAGGGTGTGGCGATTGTACAAGTATCTCCTGGGCCCCTGACTAGTGGTAATAGAATGACAGTAGGGTTTTAGTCGTAGGAATCTTTCTTCTTAAAAGGATTCGTTTGGAAATAGAGATGTATTATAAAAGGTAATTGAAAGAATAACTTCTAAATAAATGATGTTTAAAACTAAATGAGTTCAGTGTAGGAAGCACTGAACTCATCTAGTTTTTAATGGATGATTAATGGACTCATTATTTTTAACTGGATGATGAGAGACTCTGAGAAAATATACCGAAACTAACTCACAGGACACAATCTCATTTAAAGTCCAGACATAGACTTGGTCAGGCTATAATGTGGACCATAGGAGGATATAATGTATCTAGGTGTCGCGGCATATATTGGATTTTACAATAAATTGTACACATTATCTCTAACACAATTATTACCTAACTCCACAAACAGATCAATTCGTGCCCGTGCCCTCACTGTTCTTCATAGGTCGGAATGGCACGCCACTGGAAGTGGTTTGCGCTGGCGTGCAGCCCAGTAACCTGGCAACCAGGATAGATAGGATCATTGAGGAGCACTGTAAGTATCAACCAGTTCCTGCCAGTTCATAGGTCGGAATGGCACGCCTGGAGGTGGTCTGCGCTGGCGTGCGGCCCAGTTACCTGGCAACCAGGGTGGATAGTATACTTGAAGCGCATATGATTATACATTAAGCACCAACCGCAACGGTGCAAAGTATGAGTTATTTGATTATTATATAACTTTATTTCAGATAAATCCATTACAGAACATCCATAATTGTATTGATAAATTAAATACTAAGTGTGTTAATAAATCACAATAAAAATAAACATGAAATCTAAACCAAATAGACACGTGGAGTGCGATCCAGTGTGTAGTTAAACCGGTCCGCTATTACTTTCAGAATGCTGCTGGAGCTTCCTCTGATACGGTGCAATAAGGAGGCCGCTCTCTTTCTCATTATAGCATGCATGGCATGCATACGCGCCTCCATTAACATACCAGACGCACTACAGTATCTCGGCAGCTCCAACAACATCCTAAAAGCGCTGTTATAATGCACTCGAAGGGCATTGAGTGCCCGCTGAGTAGAGCTGACCCACAGGCCAAGCTAAGCCGCACACCGAAGTGTGAAACTACCTACAGACGTTTGTGTCTTAAAAAGATGTCAACGAATCAAAGCAAGCTACTCCCCGATTCTGATACGGCTCGCATAAATTAAACCTTACTTTTTTTTTGTTGCACATGTGTGTTCTCTTGATCGCTATCTCGACTGATGTAAAGCAATGGATGAGGTCTAAGATAAAACGAGCGTGCTCAAAAGATGCCTGATCACTCTTGCTTTGAAGGCAGGTATAGGTGTAGAATGAATTCTAAGAGTCATCATAAAATAAACTCCTCTCCCAGTCAAAGACAAGCAGCCATCCGTGTCATCATCCCAATCCCCCGGGGTGCAGGCATCCACGTCGTCCACCAGCACCGCGTCGATCCCCATCCAGTCGCCCAACACCCAGCCGACCGTCATACAGCAGAACACGCAGCAGACTGTCAGCTTCATGCAGACCGAGCAAGCTGCTATGCTGCAACAAGATGCAACTGAAGAAGTGAAGGTGGAGGCTGTGTCAGGTTAGTTACTTATACGAAATTTCGTAGGAGGGTGATTAGGGTTTTCAAGTGACACACCCATTTGTGCAGGAATGCAATACAGGTATCTCGAATTACCGGAATTTCAGGATCCCGAAATACCGGAATAACCGGTGCATTATGCGGGACTAATTGCCGTCAAAAATTTGAGCGGGATCCCGCAGGACTGGCAAACAAAGATTATCGTGTAAACAGCGCGAGACCGCGTGAGAGCGAACTGATGGAGCGGCGAGTGGCGCTAAGGAAGGGACATGAATTATTACGATTAAAATTCACATATCTTCCATTCAACCATTCATTTTTTAATGAGGGTTGTTCCTACTACTGTAGAAGCAGAACGAGCCTTTTCTGCTGCTAGCTACGTCTTCGAGAAGCCGTTTAGCCGACGAAACAATGAACACTTTTTGTTTTCTTGAGAGGTTTATGTTAGTATGTCATGTCTACAAATTTAAAAAGCCAACAAGCAACAACCAAAAAGCCTGTTTAATTTCAATTAAAACCCTTAATATTTGGTCTTTATTATGCCTAATTTGAGAAGTCTATGTCCACCCTGCGGGTTCCGTAAAATACCGGGATTGCATTCCCTTTTTGTGCCCAAAAAACAGTTTTTTACTGAGATGAGACACTTGTCCTCAAAATGCCGTTTTTTATTGCGCAATATAAGATGTAAGTTAGGGGCATACTAGTGGCTGTCATTCGTGATTTTTTCTAAATACTTGTTATGATAATCATCTCAATGCAATTGGACCAACCAGTTGATGTCCAAGAAGGAACGACTGGCTGTTCACAATAGTGTGCTGGTGCCTACGCTTATGTATGGAAGTGAATGTTGGGTGTGGCAAAAGAAGCATGAAAGCAGAATAAATGCTGTGGAAATGCGTTCCTTGCGGAGCATGTGTAGTGTGACTTTGAATGATAGGCTGAGGAATGATGTGATAAGGCAACGGTGTGGTTTAAAAGAAGATGTAGTGACAACAATTTAAAAGAGTATGCTTAGATGGTTTGGTCATGTTGAGCGGATGATTGAAAGGAGACTAACAAAAGGTATTTGCAAGGCAGATGTGAGTGGAAACGCCGGGAGGGGACGCCCTAGCAAGACATATAGCGACCTTATTGGTGATGTTCTTCAGAAAGGTCAGGTGCGAAGTACT
Source organism: Dasypolia templi (assembly GCA_963555695.1). NCBI lineage: Eukaryota > Metazoa > Arthropoda > Insecta > Lepidoptera > Noctuidae > Dasypolia > Dasypolia templi. The sequence goes on along the minus strand of OY743163.1, from coordinate 4,279,163 downwards.
CTCAACAGATGTATGAACGTAACCGAGGCAAAAGGAGTATGTAAGGATCGTAGCAGGTGGCGTTCTGTGGTTTCTGCCTACCCCCAAGGGAAGAAGGCGTGAGTTTATATATGTATGTATGTATGATAATCATCTCAAAATCAAAATGAGAACAGCAGGGCTTATTTAAAAAAAAAATATAGATTAGAGAACCTCCGAAGTTAGCGTTGAATCCCTAATAAATATTATATCAAGCTTAAAAATCAATAAATTAGGGATTAAATTTGCACAACAGCTGACCGACCCACCATTCTCGTTTCCAGAATCCGGCGCCCCTCCCGCCAAGATCCCTAAGACCGGCCCCGCAGACTTGCCCCAAACTCCGGATGACATGGTGTGCGACGGTGACGTGTGCGTACGGCGCTCTGTCAAGCCTGAAGATCCGGGGCCCAGCCAGGCCCCCACACCCAGCCTACTAGAATCGACAGAAAATGCACAGGTGAGTTTTAAAAGGAGGGGGACACAAACCTTTTTTTGTTATTTGTGATCTTGTTAAAGGTGTTATGTCATTTTTGTTTTGTAGTTGCAGCTGTTGTTTAACTACATACATGGTGTGAAAAGACCCATCACTTAGCAAACTGTAAAACAATGATAAAAAATTATTGCTGAAATCACTAAATGCGTTTAAGATGATAGCTAGGTTAAAATCACCAATACAACTCTCTCCGTCTAATTACAAAACACGATCAAACTTTAGCCCGAATAACCTTCGAATCTGTTTTTGTATTTCGAACATTATGTCGACTTTTGTAAAGTTCTTAATACAAAATTGACATCGTAAGACCGGACTAAGTTGTCAGTTTTGTAAAAAGGAACATTATTTCGTTTTGTGTAAGGTTTTTGTTTAAAAAACATTTCATGGAATTTCATCAAATGTCATGATTGCATGAAATTGGAACTTATGGAGTTGTATTGCTGGTTCTAATGAGTATAATTCTGTAAAGCCGCGAATGTCGCGAATCATATTTCTCTGTCAAGAAAGTACCGGGAAAAGATCAATAATACACAAAATGTTAGTTATATTTTATCGCCTTCAAAGTATGCTACTTCAGAAACGATACACTTACGCCAACGAATAATCCAATCATCAGCACATTTTTAAACAGTTTTTCCGTTATTGAGTTCAGTTCTCGCCTCGCCGCGCGTTATGTCTTCAACCGAATAAAAACGGGTGCCCCGAAGTGGTAATTTAAGTTTAGGAAAAAGAAAGAAGTCGGCTGGTACAATGTACAACCTGACAGTGACCTGCAAATTGCAAAAACAAGAAAATTTTAATTTCGCGGGCTACCTTTTTGCATCATCCTTAAGCGCAGCGAGCAAAATAGGTTAATGCACACACGTCAGTCACGTCAACGTCAGGTCGCCGATAAGCCACGTCAATTTCAGGCACGTGGGTGAACAGATAGTCAGTCAGTCAGTCGTAGAAACGCTTTGGTTACAAATTGTCTTTGTCACAATGCCACGTTTAACAAATACGTTGTTGGCAGTGATTGCATTTATTTTAGATGAAGAAGTGGAGCAACTCGTACGCTCAAAAGTGTGGCTGGCACTCACCGTCGACTCCAAGCTCTTCACCGATTTTATTTCACATCAAAAATCTTTTTTTTAGAATGCAGTTACTTTGGACACAGATGTTATAATACTACGTACAGATACCCAATCCCATACAAAGAAATGAAACCTCCCTTGAGCTGGCAATTTTTCTTCGTCCAATTTTTCAACAGATGGCAGCATCAGCTACTCACAAATGGGGATGATGACAATTTTTAAATTTTTATCTCAAAATAATGTTTATTTCCATAAAGTGCAAATAGTAGGTATTACAAAAAGTGTAAAAGCTTAAAAAACTGGCAAGTTATAAACGTTTTAAAGTGATAGACTAGGACAGCACAATCGTAGAAGTGACGTCACGACTACGTAACTTCATACTAGCGCCGTACATTGTCCGTACCGCGCGACAAGGACAGGAATCATGCCCTCCAAAAACTTTTAAAGCGTGTATCTTCTTAATTTTTACATCGATTTAACAGATTTTTTCGATTATATCATTTTAACTATGCCTTCTTTGAAATTACATTATTTTTAAGAACATTTTTAATAGTAGTCATCATCCCAATTGCCAGAGACTGTGTAGTTTCACAACGCCATATGGAGTCCACCGAGAGTGCTATTTTATGCCTCAAGCAGACTGTAAAGTATTATACTGACAGGAAAACTCCTGTGTTTGCCTGTTTTCTGGATTTGTCGAAGGCATTCGATCTCGTTAATTATAAAGCACTGTGGCGTAAGCTTCAAGAGGAGACTGCCTTGCCGATTGACATCATAAAATTGTTTAATTATTGGTATAATAATCAACTAAACAGTGTGAAGTGGGAGGGGTCGTTTTCTGATGTGTATCGGTTGGAGTGCGGGGTGAGGCAGGGGGGATTGAGCTCACCTCGACTTTTCAATCTGTACATGAATCGACTGATAGTTGAGCTCAGCAACACTAATATCGGTTGTCATATAGATGGAGTGTGCGTTAATAACATTAGTTATGCCGACGATATGGTATTGCTGAGCCCATCTATCGGTGCCTTGAGGCGACTGGTGTTAATCTGTGAAGCGTACGCGGTAGCTCAAGGACTCAAGTATAACGCCAATAAGAGCGAAATAATGGTTTTTAAAGCCGGTGCTGTAGGTTACCCAAATATACCAGAGATATCGCTCTGTGGAGCACCTTTAAATAGGGTGACGAATTTTAAGTACTTGGGTCATTGGGTTACCGAGGATTTGAAAGATAATATGGACATTGACAGGGAACGTAGATCGTTGTCGGTACGCTGCAACATGCTGGCCCGCAGGTTTGCACGATGTACGGAAGCGGTAAAAATTACTTTATTTAAATCTTTTTGCTCGTCATTTTACACGTGTAGCCTGTGGCTAGTTATAGTTTGCGTGCATATAGTGATCTACGTGTCCAGTATAATAACGCACTCAGGATACTGTTGAGGCTGCCATGGCGATGTAGCGCGTCAAAGATGTTTGCTGAGAGGCATATAGATGGTTTTGCGGCCATCGTACGTAAAAGAACCGCTTCTCTGCTTGCTCGTCTTCGTGGCAGCACCAACACAATCTTGTATTTATTCGCAGATAGATGGGAGTCTCCAATGCTGCGACATTGGATGAAACTCCATACTCTATAACTTGTATGTCTACTAACACTAGTTTTTTAAGACCATTGTTACTAACACTATGGGCGTAGCCCGAAATAAATGCTAAAATAATAATAATAAAAACGTTTCGTCGAATCCTTTATATAGAGTTTTATATTTCCGGGTTCAGAAAAACATATTATTAGATTTATATATTTCTATGTAAAAAATAAATAGGTATTTAAAAAAAGTTGTTTGATATAAATAAGTAACAATATTGGAAACGGTGAAGACAGGACCAATTGAGTTAAACGCCATCTATTGCAAAAAGCTCTAAACAAAATGATAAACAGATGGCTACTTGTATCATTAAAAGTGTTCGAATTGAAGTTAAAGGCTTAATTTTTATTTTGTTTTAAAAATATGTGCATGATGAGTGGAAATAGATAATTCAGCACAAAACAACGAAGTTTTGACTTTTACAAATCATATTTCAGCCAAAATTCTGCCGTATTTAGCTTTTTAATTATTGTTAATCTCATAATTGTTACCTACGCTGCCATCTATGATTTTATTTCAAGACAAATTATAATTTGTTCGAGTGAGACCCCACGCTTTGGATCAGTCATATAATACTTTATAATTTCTGACAGCTTCCATTTTTTTTTTCTATATTCATGTTTCCACCGTAGCAATACAAGTTTTGACTTTTCGGTGACGCGACGTCGACTGAGTCGCGCCGGTAGTGACGTGACTGATCGGCGACTTGACGTTGACGTGGCGGACGTGTGTGCATGAACCTTATAACGTAGGTACATGTTCACGTCCGTTTAGAACGGAACGGGGCACGTTGGTGAATTTACAAGTTTAATTGTAACATTCTTAATTACAATAGTGCGAAGAATATGTGCCTCTTGGCTTCGTTAAGTGTCTTTTTGCCCCCGGTATTAAATATTAATTTACATATACCAACTGCATGTTTGTTTTTACTTAAAGATTTCTGGAATGCCGATGATAGACAAGGTAATTTTAGTACCGCAATTTTTTTAGTTTACAAGATTTTATTAGCTTAAATTTTTACAGTATAGACGTGTTTTTACAGTATATGAGTAACAGGGTCTAAAGTTCACTCATCTTCTATAGAAAAGGGAGGAGCCTTCGACCAGACGGGTGTCGGGTCTGGCGGGCAACTGCCCGACGATTGATGTGGGGAGCCTCGTATCTATATCGCGGCGCCCCTTAAGGGGGCATTGCGTGCGGTGCCAGGGCAATGCCCCCGGCCTCGGATGCCATACGGTGGCCCGTAAATACGGGCCCCTCTTAAAGTTTGCATATAGCATTGGTATACTATGTGTGTGATGTGGGGACGTTGTATAATGTGCTAGTTGTGCGGTAAACTCTGCTTGCGCGATGCAGGATTTTGCGTGACGTCAGTATGATGCGTAGTTCGCATGTCTCGGTGTACAGCAACGGCACGTTTAGCTCATATTCTTTGTAAATTTTAGACAATTGCTCGTTCCAATGACATTATATTTATTTGGTAAAGATGACCAGCACCACAACTGCTGAACACACGTTCAATCACGATCCATAGGATTTTGATGTAAATTGCCAATTGCGTCATGCTTCAAAAATGTTTCGCAATAAGTTCACGCTGCAGCCAGCATCGTCACCGCTCGACGGAATTCATTATTGGTACTTATGTCGTATTGTCAAATTTAATTTTTCTCGTTCATTTTAAATATCGTTACAAAGGCTTGGATTTGAAAAAGTATTTTGTTCCTTTGCAATTAACGGGCGCGCTGGCCATTGGTGTACAAAAAACGCGGAATACACGGTTCCTTCAAATAATGACATTTTCAAGTGTCTACAATTATTATCAATTCAAAAAACAAAAGTCATCACGAACTTTAAACACAGAGACTTAGAACAGCGTTTATAAACAAAACGAAAAACAAAGTAAATAAACGTAACATTCGACACAGGGCTTCAATTTGATTAATACCAATTCTAATTTCAAAAACTGCATTAAGTGTCAGGTTCTTTAAAGACATGAAAAATAAAAAAATATAAAACGTCTTTTTGGAGTCAGAAGCCAGTAATAAGTCTGGCAGCGATTCTTACCAAAGGGTTTCATGTTTAAAAAAAACCTTTTTATTATAATTTTTTAATTCTGTTTTTTTTTTTTTTACATTAATGGCATATCGTCCAAACCGGCCTCATGGTAGGATCTATTTTTCTTAATTTACAACCATATTGCAGGGAGCTCTCCTTCAAACCACAGAGAGTATAGGCAGTGTGGAAGAAAAGATGGAACGAGCTAAGGAGTTAATAGAAGCTAGGAGAAGAGAGAAAGCTGACCAGGAGAAAGAGGTAGGGAGTCCTTATCAGTAATATTTTGAGGTGGAGGCTGGCGGGGATTTCTTCAGCGTCGTTATCAGTCGAAAGATGGCACAAAAAAGTATGCGCTTAGGTAGTATTCGTATTTCCGAATTAGCACGAATGTCGCACCACAGAGTAAACCCCACAGAGGCAAAACTTCTGAGTTTTTTACCGCCGCGCTTTGTAGTCCACCTATCATTGCGTTTTCGTATGAAGTTTTCTCTCTGTCGGATTACATAGTCCGGTCGTAGATCGTCATCTGTCACTCAAAAGTATTGAAAAGTTTTTTTTGGAATTGCATGGAGTTGTTTGTCTATAATTTTATAATAGTAAATAGTACAAAATAGGTAAGGACATCCATGGTTGTAACAACTCTATATTAGATAACATGATCGCGCCTTCGTATTCCCGAGGGTAGGCGATGATTCCCGAAGCGCATACTTTTACTTTGGCACAAGTAATACTAAAGATGCAGGGCTTGCTTGATTGCCATATAAATGTACCACGTGGTTAGACGGACTGGTGAAGGAAAATTGCATGTATTTTTAATTGCATGTTAATATTATAGTAATTAGAGATACAACGATTTTACGAACTTGTGTTAGCGAAATATATTTTTATAATAAAGATTATGAGTTGAGCTGCACGATTACTGACAAATGCGTGCACTGACTGGACAGGCACACTCAATCTGTGTGGTTCTTTCCTCATAAGACCATTTCAGACATCAATCCACATGGTCTTAACATGACCTGACCAAGATTATGTCTGGACTTTAAAAGAGACTGTGACCTCTGAGTTTGTTTCGGCTTTTCTTCTCAGAGTAGTCAGATAGGAAATGCCGACCTCATCTAGTTTAAAAAATTTTTGACGTGTAAAAGTGTTTGTACAAACCCAATTACAGAAATAAAAATCATTTATCATTTCTCTCTTAAACGAGACTTAGGTGTTTACAAGACGTTACTCAATAAGAAAATTAATGTTGCGTGGCCATGACGGAGAAAATCCAACTTAGTGATACAGTTCTAACGTTGTATCTTCTCTTTTCTTCTCACAGTTGGAGAAAGAGAAAGAGAAGGAGCGTCGGGAGGCAGGGAAGGGCGTCGCGGAGCTTAAGAGGTGGCAAGCAGATCAGGAGCTGAAACAGATACAGGTAAGACATACATCTTTGTGATACCCTCGTTTTGAAAAGCCTGATCAGTGTTCTTGGTCAGTAAATGAGCAGTCGAATTTAATGTTACCACACATAACATAACATCACGCCTTGTTTCCCCGAAGGGTTGGGCAGAGGTGTACCTGTACACCCACATTTCGCCAGTTATGTTTAAGTCCCATGTAATAGGGGGCTATTGCCATCAACCGGGCACAAATCCAGACTCCGGGCTGCTACTGAGAAATTCCAGATAGAAAAACCCATTAACACTTTGCCCGACCTGGGAATCGAACCCAGGACCTCATGCTCAGCAGTAGCGATTGCGACCTGTTGTATTTAAACAAAACAAAAGGCCGCCAAGTGCGAGTCGGACTCGCCCATGAAGGGTTCCGTAGCAGCAAGTTACACAATATCAAGATCGATGTTTTAATAATAGTGTTTTTTTTTTTTTCAATTGCGGTTTACGGTTTATGACGTATTAAAAAAAACCACTTACTAGATCTCGTTCAAAACAATTGGGATGATGACTACTATTAAAAATGTTCGTTAAAATAATGTAATTTATGTAATTTCAAAGAAAGCATAGTAAAAATGAGATAATCGATAAAATCTGTTAAATCGATGTAAAAATGAAGAACATACACTCTTTAAGAGTTTTTGGAGGGGATTATTTCTGTCCCTGTTGCGCGGTACGGACAATGTACGGCGCTAGTAATGAAGTTATGTAGTCGTGACGTCACTTCTACGATAGTGTTGTCCTTGTCTAACACTTACTTTAAAACGTTTATAACTTGGCAGTTTTTTAAGCTTTTTTTTGCACTATTTGGAAATAAACATTGTTTTGAGATAAAAATAAACAAGTTGTCATCATCCCCATTTTCGGTGGAAGTTTGCATGGTAATGTACATCATATATATTTTTTAGTTTTATCATTCTCTTTTCTTTTAGAAGTTACAGGGGGGGGGGGACACATTTTACCACATCGGAAGTGTCTCTTGCGCAAACTATTCAGTTTAGAAAAAAATGATATTAGAAACCTCATTCATATTATCATAACCCACACGTAGGGGTTTGATGTTACCCACAGTTATGTATGGGGAACCCCCAAAATTGTTTTAATTTTTTTTAGTGAAAATTTTAATGCGGTTCACAGAATACATCTACTTACCAAGTTTCAACAGTATAATTCTTATGGTTTCGGAAAAAAAGTGGCTGTGACTGTAACAAAAACTACTGGACCCTAACTACATAAAAAGATGAAATTAGACTCGGTACAAATAGTTTAATGGATGAGATAGAAAATACAGGTAGTACTATAAAAACACTAAACACTGTTCACACGACACTGAACTTTATATAGAAGGCTTGAAGATGAACAGCTGTTCGCCCGGAGGATCTCTAACACAATGAACAAAACCGCTAGCTAAGAACGCGAAGTTGGCGTGTTTTGAACTGTCAAAATACCACGTTTGTTGACAACCGTACCGAATCGTTGTAGTTTCGTGCATGGAATAACAACCAAGAATGGAAGTGCCCCTAAACTTCCTTAGTGAGGGAACCAGTGTCGCCTCACACATTTACATATTGAATTGTACATTGCAATACACAGATAAAGATAATCTAATTGGCTAGAAATTATAAATACATCTTTGTTGAAAAGTTTTACTTATTGTTGTTCAAAATTAAGTCGTATTACAACTTTTGAATGTTGTTATTATTTTACATGTCAAAATCAATAAAGACATTATTCCAACTCACAAAAATGTTTTTAACTACTCAACGCTAGAGGGCGCTATAACCATATTACACAATTTAGCACGCCATTGTCTTTGAAATAGATGTCATGTCATATTCACTTACAATTGTTATCTATTTTTCTACTCAGATAGAGATGCTGACAAGATATCGAAAATAAATAATATTATGTCGATGTTTGTAGAATTTACAATATTAAAAAGTAGACCTAAAAAAATGAGTTTTGTAAAGGAATGTAATTTTATCACACACATCTTACCACATATCTCACCACACATCTCACCTAGTTTTTAAAATATGATTGACGTGTAAAAGTGTTTTTACAAACCTATTTACAGATAATAAATCATTTATCATTCATTTATCACAATAAATTTGATCTTGTAAAATAATAAATTAAACGTTACTTCTTCGTACAAGGATCAGTGATGGCTGCCTGGCTAACGGACTCAGAACCTCTCAATATATATATATTATGGCATCTCGTAGTTGACATTGAGAGGTCATGCCTACTTAACCGGATTATTCTGTGGCTGCCTTAAGCGAACTGAAATCCTCCAGCCAGGGGCAAAAAACTTACATTACTAAGCCAATGCTCGCTGGGGGCACCCCCCGTGGGGTGTTGTCCTACGTAGGAAATTATTTTGGAAAGTCTGCATTCTATTGAAGAGGTGGGACTTGGTATGTGCAAAGACTGCACTGGCATAGGCCATCATCTGGAGAATGCACGCTGAGTAAATGCGCAATTTGCACTTGAGAGACAATTAGTTACGTGCATTTAGGATGGAGTGGAGTCTACCGTGAGCGAAGGCGGCGTGCTAACATGCCGCCTTTAAGTGCTCTGAGATTTTTTTTATATTTTTCTGTATTCAAATGTTCTGAGCATATGGTACTTGATTTAGTCGGAATCCAGTTTTGTCTTCCCATAGCTTCTATCGATTTCTCCTTGGTAAATGGAATCTTTGGGAAAACTGAAATATTTACATACTTTGTTATAATTATATACTTATTTTGAGGCCTACGTCCAGTCGCGAATGTCATGAAGTTATGATTTAACTCAATTCTAATTTGGACCTTTTTCGGCTGAAATATGTATACTTTATGAACTATCAATTTTAATCATGATTTGAAACTGATTGCTCGTATTATTATTTATATAAATAAAACAAAGTTAGTTTAACAATATACATTTTATTATTTAATCGATACCGAACTATTTACACTGATGTGTCCCATCCCTAAACGAGTAGCGTCGAAATTTCTAGAATTTATGCGATGATATTCAAGACAGCAAGCAAGAGCTTAGTTCGCATCAGAGTAATAAATATGGTTTAGTCAATAAAAACTATTATTTTGAAATATATCAACGTTTATACTTACCGGTGATAGGGATGCACCTCCGTGATATTTTAATTGTCCTGCCATCATTTGCACGTCTTTTTTTTACAATGGGCCTATTTAGAATATTTTTCGTTATGTTCGAGACGTCGTGACACAGCAAGTAGCAAATCGCGACTGAGCCGTTGTTGCGAACCAGCGCATAATTGTGACACACTCGCGATATCTGCGTGGCACTTCTACTCTTTTTTGCTATTCCGTGGTTTTGAGTCACGTAAGATTGTGTTTGAGTAAATTTCAGTAAAACTTATATTGAAGAAGGTTATAAACAATTGGTTTTCGTATATACATATACAAGGAACATTGTCGCTATAAACCCTATAAACTTTTGTCGAAAGTTACGATTATTTCCTTCAATCGCGAAGTGTTCCAATCAGTTATTGTTGGTAATATTATTATTTTAAAATCTACAAGAACCCTCAAACAAATAAAATATGTACACGTAAACACACTCGGACAGCTCTTGAAAACAAACGTAAGTTCCAAAGCATTAACTCAATAAATTTTAACGCTGTTCATTGTATTTTTTTTTGTTTAATAAATTTTTGCCTTGAGGTTTTAATGTCATATTTTATTTTATTCACAAAACTGATGTATAATCTCAAATACGATACAAAAAAAAAGTTACAACACAATATTCTGATTGACAGAGCAGCTACTAGATGTGAATCTAGCCTGCATATATTATGTTAAACACTTACTGTTAAACAAATAACTACAAATTTTTAACTTTTTCTTATATAATGATAAAGTTATGGAAACAAAAAATTACACCAAAAAATTATAATTATAAAATTAAGGTTCTGAGTTTGGTCCTAACTGAGGCTACAGAACCAGCAAAGACGAATGGAATTGGCAAAAGAAAGCGTGAATGTTAGTTCGACTATGAGGCAGGATGCAAGTCCTTCGGTCAAATAAGTGACTACTGCTAAATTTCACGTTTTCTAAAAACCATTTCTAAAAGCTCAGGAGAATCTTTTATGCCAGTTATTAATTTGAACAAGAACATGAAATCGAAACATTTCCTATGTGAGCTTAAAGATTTATTTTTACAATGACTTAGTCTAGTATTAACCTTTTATAAACACACTCTATCCGTAAATAATGATAAATGATAAATAAAATAAAAAAACGATACATTTGCTAGTTTTAGGATCAAATACTATCGAACAAAACTTCAAAACGCACGCGTGATGTCATAATGTGTCATAGACAATTTGTCTTTGAGGCTGAGCATAAAGAATATGACATTTCGATTCGTTGCCGTTACATGGGTTTCTACAAGACACGATATTGACGTGCATTGCACGAGGTAAGATTACGCGGGGTATTATAATTACCATCCAGAATGGGAGCCCTGGTTTAAGCAAGTGAATCTTAAAAAACGGGGGTACGCATGATAGTTATATTTTTAATAAACCATTGGGTATAGGAAACCTGGTCCAAGCTACCGAATGTCAAGGCTCTAGAGAGAAGTTACTCCTAACAATACGGACTGTTTCAAAGAGCACTGGTTTTTGCTTCAAGTTCTTACCCAGACTGCCTAACCCTTTTTTGCCAAGACTCTTGGCTATAAGACGTCATCGTCTTATAGCCAAGAGTCTTGGCAAAACCGCCTTTTCGACTGGTTCTGTGCGCATCCAGCGGATTCCTGCGGCCTTCACCAGGTCATCGCCTATGAGACGTGTTTATACATATAATTATGTCTGCTACCCACAGGAGGAACACCGCCGTGAGAAGATGGAGAACAACCTGGCTCGCCAGCGCATCCTCGAGCAGATAGCGCAGGACCGCGCGGAGAGACGCTCGCGGGACCTGCCGCAGCCCGCGCAGCCGCAGCCGTCCGTGCAGCCTACTCCTAGTATGGAAAACTACTTCTACATCTATAATAATAATCTATCCAATCCAAATACACAGGTCGAAGGTCGCTTCGACCATCCGTTACATATTGAGACTTCTCCGTGTCTTGGGAAACACGTTAAGCCGTTGGCACCGGTTTTCATTCGTAGATCTTTGACAGTCGTCACTTTTAATCGGACCCCCAAAAGTCTGAGAACCAGTCTTACCAAGTGGAATCGTGTTTCGAATGGGAAGCGGTCACCTCCTTCTGCGTAGCAGTAATGAGAGCGCGTGAGGGAGAGGCAGACCTGGCGTCGGGAATCGTCAGCAGATTCCCGGCCGCAGTAGGCGCGGGCTTGCGGACGGCGAGCGTGAGTAGCTCGCCGTCCGGTAGGGACCAGGCCTGGGTCGACGGCGCGTTGTGTTCCACGCGCGCCTCAAAGATATGTCAGCACTATGTGACGGGGTCCGATAGGGCCGATGCCTCAGGGTCGCGGTTAGTTCGAAAGAGATACCGTGGCCCTGGCACAGGCAACTGAAGGAACACGGGTGGGTTTTAGTCAGTAAAAGTCTGACACGTCCTCCCGCTCCACCCAGAGCGGCCGAAGTCTTTTGATGATTTCCCACCATAAAAAAAAAACGACATCGTGTTACCCAGTCACTGGGTTGTGACAGAGAGAAGTTGACATAGATCTTACAGTACAAAAAGCTGCCATGTTAAACCGTTTTAATAGTCAAAAATAAATGTCAGCATCCCTATTCACCTTCTCAAAATATAAAAACTAGAATCTTACCTCGGTGAGACTTTCGCTGAAAAGTTGAGCGCCCAGAGCGGACCCAAAAATAATGTTCTAATTTCATTAAGCAGTGATCCTTTTTCTAGCATCAGGTGATGGCGGTGGCCGGGCTCGCATTCAGTTCAAATTGCCGGACGGCACATCGCACACGGCACATTTCGACGCCGAAGGCACACTTCGCGATGTGCAGCGATATGTCGCTGATAATCTACGGGTAAGTAACAACACTCATTTGGTGACAGCTCGCATTCAGTTCAAATTGCCGGACGGCACATCGCACACGGCACACTTCGACGCCGAAGGCACACTTCGCGATGTGCAGCGATATGTCGCTGATAATCTACGGGTAAGTAACAACACTCATTAGGTTACAGCTCGCATTCAGTTCAAATTGCCGGACGGCACATCGCACACGGCACATTTCGACGCCGAAGGCACACTTCGCGATGTGCAGCGATATGTCGCTGATAATCTACGGGTAAGTAACAACACTCATTTGGTGACAGCTCGCATTCAGTTCAAATTGCCGGACGGCACATCGCACACGGCACACTTCGACGCCGAAGGCACACTTCGCGATGTGCAGCGATATGTCGCTGATAATCTACGGGTAAGTAACAACACTCATTAGGTTACAGCTCGCATTCAGTTCAAATTGCCGGACGGCACATCGCACACGGCACACTTCGACGCCGAAGGCACACTTCGCGATGTGCAGCGATATGTCGCTGATAATCTACGGGTAAGTAACAACACTCATTAGGTGACAGCTCGCATTCAGTTCAAATTGCCGGACGGCACATCGCACACGGCACACTTCGACGCCGAAGGCACACTTCGCGATGTGCAGCGATATGTCGCTGATAATCTACGGGTAAGTAACAACACTCATTAGGTGACAGCTCGCATTCAGTTCAAATTGCCGGACGGCACATCGCACACGGCACACTTCGACGCCGAAGGCACACTTCGCGATGTGCAGCGATATGTCGCTGATAATCTACGGGTAAGTAACAACACTCATTAGGTGACAGCTCGCATTCAGTTCAAATTGCCGGACGGCACATCGCACACGGCACACTTCGACGCCGAAGGCACACTTTGCGATGTGCAGCGATATGTCGCTGATAATCTACGGGTAACGTAGTGTAACTCACGCATTTAGTGGATTCTAGTGAACTAGAGTCAAATTCAAATAAAAGGCAGTGAAATTCGCGTAAATCGAAGTGGTTGTGAAATAATAAAGAGGCATAATTCAAACCTAATCGTTCCGAAAATACCCCCTTGACACTAAAGTCTTCATCAGAGCGTCCTACAGTCCGCGAGGCCTAAGCTGAGCTTTTACATTTGTGTGAGTAATTACCAATCGCACCAATGTGAACGCGCGAGGGACGCACGTCGCAAATGTCGCTTCGCTATGTGCACTCACACTAATGCAATGCAGCCTCGCGGACTGTTTAATGTTGAATAAACGAAAATTACCTGATGACGATGACTTGATAAGAGCGGAGTTATCTGAATTGCGAAAGCAAATGTCCGAGATGTTGTTACTTTTAAAGACGACTAAAAGTGAGCAAGCAGAAAATATTAATAAGCTTTGTCATGATGTTACTGCCATTAAAAATGAAGTGGGCAATATAAGTACTACCATTGAAAACATTACAATGGAAAACACAGTTATTAAAAACAAACTTACAAACCTAACAACCATCACAGAAAACACAGAAAAAAAAGTTAAGATGTTAGAAGCTGACGTCAACAACCTCAAATGCATGGCGCCTTCTACTTCAAGTCACACGCCTAAGAGTTACGAGAACATTGTGACTGAAATAAAAGAACGAAATAAAAGAGCAAAGAATGTGGTAGTCTCTGGTATTCCCGAACCTAAAAACAGTTCAGCAATTGAACGACAAGAACACGATAAGGCTGAAATTACAAAAGTAACTAACCTTGCATTTAATGATTGTCCTCAACCAGAGAAAATCATACGTCTTGGAAAGTACAAACCGGAACATACCCGCTCAATCAAGGTATGCTTCTCGTCTGAGGAAACCGCGAAAGCTATACTACGCAACAGAAATAACCTGCACATCGATAACGTAAAAATCTATTCCGACCAAACCCCACATCAACGAAAATATATGCAAATCTTAAAAGACGAGCTTCAAAAACGCAATTCTGGTGGAGAAACTAACCTAATCATTAAATATATTAAAGGAGAGCCAAAAATCGTTTCAACAACCGACCAAAAAGCTAGCTGTTTCGATTACTGCAAAAAACTAGAAACAATTATATATCAAATTACGAACAAATACACCGAAATAAACTCAACAAAAAAATCTTTGAACTGTTTCTATGCTAATGCGCGTAGTATAGTTAAGCCAGGAAAGTTCGATGAGTTAAAATGTATAATAGCATCCTTACAAGCTACCTATGCTATATTGAAGATGAGATCAAGAGGCTCCAAATTCCATGTTACACACATTATTTTAATTTCAGACAAAATAAAAGAGGCGGCGGTGTGTCAATATTCGTCCACAACAATTTAAAACACAACCTTATTGACGAACTATGTGTAGACAATAATCACTTCATCTGGGTGTATGTGAAGAGGTTCTCCTTGAGTATTGGTGCCGTATACAAGCCTGATAAAATTAATATCAACAACTTCCTTGAGATGCACAACAGTTACAAGGGAAGAAGAGAGCAATGGTATTTGGCGACTTTAACTTGGACTTGCTTAACCCAGACCGAGCAAAACGCAACTACAAGAACACACTAAAAGAAAATAACTTCAAAATATTGAATAAAATTAATCGTTTACATTGTACCCGCCAAACAACTACAACCAAAATCATACTAGATCATATTTCCACTAACTTACAAGAAAATAACTTTCATATGGTTATGATCGAATCTGCGATGTCCGACCATAAGCAAATATTCCTGGAGGTAAAACATTATGAACCTCCCCCTATTATGAAAGCGAAATATACGGCATTGGATTATACAAAATTATATCAGTGTTTCAAAGGCAGTATAATAAGCACCTGCCATCTTATCTCTTCACCACCCTTGGTTGACTGGTAGAGAATGCCTAAGGCATTAAGTCCGCCTTTGTACCTCTTTGGGTTCGAAAAGTTTAAATAAATAAATAAATAAATAATAAATACAGACGATCTAGAAATTACCTACGAGAGATTAACGGACAAATTACAGTCTTGTTTACTAAAGAGTCAAGTCACAAAAATTAAAGTATTAAATCCTCCAAGACAAGATTGGATAAAAAAAGATATAATACATGATATTAACCATAGGAACATGTTATGGCAAAAATATAAAACCAATAAAACCGACACGAAATTAAAATCAGAATACGAAAAAACAAAATTTAGGGTAGCATACACCATAGAAAATACGAAAAACACATACTACTATAAATGTTTTAAGGACAATATGACGAAACCTCGAAAAATGTGGAAATTGATAAACGATCTATCCAAAAACAAAATAAGAGAAAAGACTGGACTAGAAAAACTCGAGACTGAGTCTGGCACTATTACAGACCAACAGGAAATTTGTGAATCCCTCAATTCTTATTTTTGATCCATCGGTTCATCTCTAGCAGACCTCATCCCTAGCAAGTTTAAGGGAAACCAACATCAACAAGAATCTGTAGACAGTGGCCAATCAGAACTTAACTTCTTAACACCTGCAACCACGAATGAAATATTAAAAATAATTGACAATTTAGACCCAAATAATAGTTCTGGCATTGACGGCGTGAATACAAAATCTATAATGTGTGTAAAATATCTAATATCCAACGAGCTTACAGAGTGTATTAATCTCTGTTTAGATCGAGGCATATTTCCCGACGGCTTAAAAATTGCTAAAGTTATCGCAATTCATAAATCTGGAAGTAAGTCTGATCCTAGTAATTACCGTCATATTTCTGTACTACCTGTGATCTCAAACAATTTTGAGAAAATTTTATATAACCGTTTGGAAACATTCCTTAAATCAAAAAACTTTTTATACCACAAACAATACGGATTTCGACCTCATTCAAATACTCTTTCGGCAACTATTGATCTAATAACGAAATTAAAAACAAAATTGATGAAAACACACGGCTTTAGGTGTTTTTATCGACCTCAAAAAAGCTTTCGAAACAATATGTCCCGATCTATTAATACAAAAGTTGTCTCTTATTGGTATAACAGGCAAAGCACTACAAATTTTTAAGTCATACTTACAAAATCGCAAGCAAATAGTCAAAATAGGTAAATTCTAAAGTGGTTAAAAATTTGTCAATTTCGGTGTACCTCAAGGTTCAATTCTGGGACCACTTTTGTTTCTGATTTATATTAATAATATATCCCAAATTGGCCTCAAAGGTGACGTCACACTTTACGCAGATGACACAAGTCTTTTTTACTTCGGGCACTCGATCGAAACTATGATACCGCATATCCAAAAGGATCTTAACATTTTAAATTAGTGGTTCCAAGCTAATCTCCTTACCATTAATACTACAAAAACTAATTATATTATAATTCCCCAAAAAATAAAAAATAAATACAGATGATATAGAACTAAAAATAAATGATCAAGTAATCCACAGAAAAAACAAAGAAAAATACCTAGGTTTAATTTTAGATAACTCCCTGAGTTGGAAGCCGCACATTGACAAAATCAGATGTAAACTAATATCACTTACAGGAGCTCTTCACAGTTTAAAGAAGTGTCTTCCTCGGAAAGTTCGATACATAATATATAATTCCTTAGTTAAACCACACATTGACTACCTAATTGAAATCTGGGGTACCGCAGCTAAAACCACTCTAGGAATACTTCAGATAGCACAAAATAGATTACATCAAAATTTTATTCAATTATAAATTTCGAACGCCTACTCAAAAGTTATACGAAGATACCAAAATAATGACAATTTCCCAAACATACATCTATTATACGTGTATTCTAATACGTAAAATAATTCATAAGGATATTCATACATCGCTTAATTTTACAAAAAAACATCAAGTTCAAAAAATAACACTTCGAAACTCCAACTACTTAGTAACGCGCCCACCCAGAACAGTTAATTACGGGAAAAGAAACATTGAATATGAGGGTGTTAACATATACAATAAAATACCTATGGCAATAAAGGAACAGAAAAGTTTGTCCGCGTTTAAAAAACAACTAAAATCTCACATTATGAGTAAATAATTATATTGGTCAGTACGCTGCCTTGTATGCCACATCTAGTACGTTGTAACTTTTACTTTTGTATCCGTGTTTGCTCGTTTGGTGATGTTTATTGTGCTATGTGGCTACCCGCAAAAAAGTTACTTTTTCTTCTTTTATCTGTACGGTTGTTATTGATATTTAAACATAAATTGTAAATCTTGTTTCTCAGTAAGTGAATAATTGTTAATTCTTATGAGAAAATAACGTTCTTAAACCATGACTGTACCTGATTGTACACACGAATAGCAGTAACATAGGTACTTTTATAACTACTTATGCACTGTACGCAGATGACACGAAGATCATGAAATAGGTAACAACCCATACAGACGCTCTTTTACTGCAGGAAGATCAAGATGCCTTTCAAAACTACTGCAATTTAAATAAGTTGGATTTAAACGTCTCCAAATGCTATGTGTGCTCTTTCACTCGTAAACCTCACCCTTTATACTTACCGCACAAACTCATGGATACCCCAATAGTTAGAGTCAATTCTATCAAAGACCTCGGGGTTACATTCGACTCTAAGCTTATTTTTGACACTCACCACACTTAATATTGTCAAAAAAGCGTCGAAGCATTAGGTTTTATTTTCAGGGTCTCGTCTGAGTTCAGAAGCATCAAGACTTTCAAAATCCTATTTCGCTCCTTCGTTCGTAGTCACCTCGAGTATGCCTCTCAAGTCTAACCTAACTATTATATTTATATCGATCGTTAAGAGGGCGGGGCTCTGTATCCAGAGAAAATTCCTAAGGTACATAAAATTTCGTTCGAAAACATATCTACCTTATTATCATAAGAGATGTAAAGAAAAAGATATTCTACCCCTTTGTGAAAGAAGACAAATTGCTGATTTAGCATTTTTATCCAAAATCCAACGACATCCCTGAGTTGGTGAGCAAAATAGGGCTGCAAGTATGTTCTTCGTTTCTGCGTAAACCGTCTGCACTTACCGTCACGGACTACTTACAGACAAAACTCTTACATGATTCGGGCGAGCCGCATGGACAGTGAAACTTCCTAGTTGATATAGATCTTTTTAACACTAGCGTATCTACATTTAAGAAGACTCTCTGCAACCACTTTTTTGAAAACTCATAAACTCAAAGCATTTATTTCAATTAAACCATTTACAGGCACTTTGTCATAACATAGTCATTTTGTGATTTCATGTCACTAATTTGGTCATGTAATTTTGGCTTTAATTAATATAAACGGTCAAATTCATTCGGCTAGCGAAACATTACAATCGTGATGATTTGTAAACTTGATAATACAAAACAATATATACATATTTCAAGTAAAAACGCTACCCTCAGCCATGGGCCTCGTAATTAGCTGTAGTTATTTGATATTACAGTACTTTTATCTCACGAAGCGACGAGCTGTTTACTCGGAACAAGAGTAGCGGCACTTAACACATGAACGCACTCACAAGCACACACACTTCCAACTTCGCTATTGTCTCAACCGAGAGCTCCTAAGCTTACACTGTCGTATGAATATAAAAAAACGCGAATGTTACACTTTCTGCTTTTTAATTTTTTACATGCTATCTGTCAAAACTTGCCATCATCATGTTATAAACTCTAAATATTGTGTCTGCCTAGCTGTAAGTTTTCCGAAAAATATAACATAAATAAATAAGTCATATTGTTAATAATTGGTAAATTAATGTCGCATTTATTTGGTTTACGAATGTGTCTTTTAGTATCAGTTTTAATTTTAACAAATAAACATAACAAAATTCAAGTATATAAAAACCAGCCAGTTTTAAGAAACCCTCTTAACAATTCGTTAGTGTACATGTTATTCAGGGTGTCAGGGACATCCTGGGCTTCTGAAAACTTGATCAAGTGCCGCGAACAACAAAGACGCTGTCAGATAAGCTGCAATGATTAATTGACCAAAAAAAAATGGAAGGAGAAATAAGAAAGATAATATTACCGATTATAGACTGAGCCGTTTGAGATGTCAACATTTTTAAATATTAATTAACTACGCAGCATGAGCTTGTTGATTATGTAGTAGGAAATTTGGATGCCGGCAAAAAGACTATGAGCATATTCCTAGATTTGGCCAAAGCCTTTGACACGGTCTCTGTGCCGTTGCTTTTGCAAAAATTGGAACGAATAGGCGTTAGAGGAGACCAACTCAAAATATTCAAAGACTATCTTTCTGATCGCACACAATATGTGAAAATAGGTGATAGCACAAGCAGTGACTTACCTGTCTCCTTCGGCGTCCCTCAGGGTAGTATTTTGGGTCCAAGTCTATTTCTTGTGTATTTAAATGACCTTTGTGAGCTAAATCTCGATGGAGGTAAAATTATATCGTATGCGGACGAGACGGTGCTTCTGTTTTTTTTTTGGTTACAAAATAATATGCTCACCCTAAATGCAAATAAAACGCAATATCTCACCTTTCCTATGCGGAACTCTCTCCATAATAGCACACCCTTGCTGTAACAATGTAAGCTGTTCTTGCCCAGCCCTAATAAAAGCGAAAAAAGTTAAATATTTAGAAATAATTATTGATAATAATCTATCTTTTCGACCTCATATAAACATAGTTACTTCTAGGGTAAGAAAACTAATATTCGTTTTTAAAAATCTTAGAAATGCAGCTGACCCCAAATTGATTAAGCAAGTGTACCTAATTCTTGGTCAATCAGTGTTGCAGTACTGTATCTCTGTATGGGGAGGCACGTCAAAAACTATACTCAAACCTCTAGAAGTTGCACAAAGAGCAATACTCAAAGTCAGCACTTTCCGGCCCTATCTATTCCCAACTTACCTTTTGTACCAGTCCTGTGAAATACCAGTGTTGGCCCAAAGTTAATCTGATTAACGATTAAAAATTAATGATTAAAAATCATAATCAAAAAATTTGATTAAGATTAATTAATCATAATCAAATTTAGAATGATTCCATTCCTTATTCCAATTTCACAGACTTTTACTGCGTAAACACCGGGGAGGGGGTGGGACAGAGGTACTTCGCGTTAGCTTCTCACTCTCCCACTCTCTCGTCTTTTTTAGCACTAAACTACTAACTATTAAGTATATGTTTAACACTATCTGGCTGAAAGACGCTCGCTCGCACTCGGTTGGCGAACTTTTTTTCAGATTTTGCAACTTTTTGTGATATTGTTTCACACAGTGATTAACTTAAAAACAAACAAATGTGATGATGACTCTAATAGTAGTGGTGTTTTGATGGATGTACTAGTTTATAATCAAGTTAATCAATTAATGATTAGTGATTAATGACTAACGTCAATAATCATGATTAAGATTACTTTTTTAATCATGATTAATGTAATCTGATTAAAATTAATCAAATTAATTCATTGATTAATGCCAACACTGTGAAATACTCACGGTCCGTCAGCTGTTTGTCCTAAACGCAGTCTTGAGACACCACCACCACACGCAAGCAAGTACTTACAAGTACTATTGTTACCTAGGCACTTTTCTGTATGAAATAATAAATAAACCGGTAGAGATATACCCCTTCAATAGGAAAAGTGTAATTCTACTATAGTGGATTTACACTTTTCCTATGTATATTGTATACTGAAAACCTGTTGACTGTAATAAAGTAGCTTATAATATTACTCATCCTCCTACACACATCCACACATTTACTTTCTACTCATGCATCGGAGGCCATCACTACACAACTTATTTTAAGATTATTTTCCTTATATTTTCCCACTTTTTCATTATTATTTTATTGGTATTATTTGGATCAAATGTTGTCTTTATAAATGTTTATAGAGGTCAAACAAAGTTATTTATAATATGTCGCCTACAACAGGGGAAAAGCGCTGATGTCTGAAATACATATATTTTATATCTTGTTCAGACACAGATGTTCAAATCGGCTCATAGAAACAAGTGTTTTAAAGTACATATATCACCTTAATATTAAATTGATGTATGTTTTTGAATAAATAAATTATACATATACTTATTATTTATTATACTTAACTCTAATATAACTGTTTAATTTTTCAGCTCTCAGCCTCAACATTCGCTCTCTGGACAGCATTCCCTCGTCGTGAACTAACGGACGCCGACGCAAGTCTGCGAGGCTTACAGCTGGCACCTTCAGCCGCCTTGCTAGTCCTACCAAGACGCACTGCGACCGTCGTGGCCAGCCCTTCCGCTGTGTCCAGCCTTATCAGTGAGTATCATAGCCTTATCAGTGCCATAGGCTTACAACTAGTGCCCTCTGCCGCCTTGCTAGTCCTACCAGCTGGCCCAGTCTTATAACCAACATAAAACATGTCCAAAAACTAACTTTTGAAACGCAACAATTTCTTCTCCACAGCGTTCTTCACACAACTCTTCACCACTATAATACTGGAGCCGTCCCAGAACCTCCTCACGTGGCTGCGCACGCGCCTGTTCCCCCCGCCCCCGCGCGCTCGCGCCCCCTCCCCAGCTGCCCCCAGCCCCGCTGCCCCCGGCCCCGTTGCCCCCGGCCCCGTGGCCCCCGCGGCCCCTGGCCCAGCGGCCCCCGCGGCCCCGACCGTGCGCCGACGCGGCAACATTCACCGCCTGCCCTCAGACCGCGCTCCGGATGATGATAACAACACATGGAATGGTAATTCCACTCAGCAAATGTAATCGTGACAATGTTGAAAAAGTATAGTATAATGAAAAGAATTGACTTCGTCTATGAATGAAACTCTCTGTTTATTGGTGAATTTCAGCTTAGTCTATGGCATAGTAAGGTGTCTGCAATGCCAGATATGTTTAGATGGCAACGATTTAACATCAAGGCGACGGATTGTATGCTATCCAAATTCATTGAGTGATTATAATACTATAACTCAAAAATGGGCGTGTTATATGCCTTGAAGAGATTGTATTGGTTTGTATACGAAGTGTGAGTTCTTTTTTGTGGTTTAGCCAAGTCCGCACTGGGGTATTATTATGTAAAATATATTTTGTTCCTATAATAATTTATGATTTTCGTTACGTTGGGTTCGTTTTATCGTTCGTCATTTTCTCGTAAACTTTCGGACTGGAACGTGAATAAAAATCGCAAACTTGTTGGTTTTCGTGTCAATTATAATTTAATCATAACTTTTCGGCCATATTTATTTTTTGCAAGGAATTTGATGCTCTTAAATATTGCTCTAATGCAGGCATGGCTTGAACTTTAATGAGCTTTGCGCCACTCAGTATGAGCGCAAAATGGCGCTAACTTTGCGCATTGTCTTAGAAATAAGGCTAGCTGCACGTTGGCGATTATCGTGTTAATGGCTGGTTGGTATGTTCGATGTGAATTGCGACTGGCGATCGCGACTAAAAGTTGCGAGTTCCACATAGTAGAAGCCTTTGCGACTAATCTCATGGCGTATGTATAAAATTGTTTAAGAAATAATTGGAATATTGTAGCAGAATATGAGTCTTAACTACAAATGAATGTTGGTTTAACACACAAGGAACTATGGCTTCCGCGATTATCGCCTACGTGTAGTCAGCTTTAAGCTCTGGCCACACTGGGGCGTATCTAGTGCGTGACGCGGGACAAGATTGCGTGCGTCACTTGTTTAAGAACTCGCGACTATTCGCTTCAATTCCTCCACACTCGTACAAGTTAGTCGACACAATCAGCGCGAGCGAATTTCGTGTCGCATCCTGCGCGGGATTCGCTTCAGTTTGGCCAGCCGATCTGTAAAAATTTCATTGTGAAAACTTAGGTGAAGTGATCTGTCAATAGTATCAATCCCTAGCGTCTGCTAACTTCAGGCGGATTGACAACTCACTTCACTTAGTTTTCACACTATGATCTTTTACAAAATACACAAATAGCTATAAATGAGAATCACAATTCCACTCGCTCGGCGCAAGTACTGTACTTTTAGCATCTTTGAACCGAATATCTCTGCAGTTTTTAACTTTAAAGTTGTTTATATGATTTGCAACACTATAGGTGTTTAAATACGCTTGACTGTTATTTTAATATTTAATGTTAGTCGTTCATATCACAATCTTTCTGAAATAGTTAATCTGTACAGTCGTTCAATGCAATAGGAAATGGGCGTCCCGAGTTGCCATACTGCAACTTGGGACGTGTAACAAGGGTTGGTGCGATCGACGTTTGATAAAGCAAGTGTTTATTTATTAGCTGTGCCATTTGACAGCTGTCAATGGTCTGGTCATTAGCATTGAACTACTGTTACGAAATAGTTATACTGTGGTTATTATAAATGTGCACGTTAACCTTGCAACTCTACATTCATATCACATACGATCATATAACTCTGCATAAACACTTATTTCATGTGAAATACCAGTGATTAAACTTAAATATTACCTTAGATATTAATATTGGACATAATGAAATGTATAATCATTTCTTGTCACTATCAACTAAATGTATGAATATTTTCTATGTATATATTGACCAATGTTTAAAAACAATTGTATAATTGTAAAATTCGTTGGAAAATTATAAGGTTTTTCTTTTGCATTATATTTTCAGCTAATAAAATGGGGACGATTCGTATATTATTAACTTTACTATTTATGTTTCGTATTGAAGAAATTCAATGAAAAGTTTTGACCCTTTCAGTGTTGCATTTGACCATTGTAACTTTCTGCACTGTCTACTTTCATCTTAAAACCCTTTTATATGTATTGAAAAACGATAAAATAAAATACACGGAATGCTTTTTCCTAAGGGGAGATTTTTCGTTAGCGAGCCAAACATTTATTTTTCAAAATGGCGGGCATTCCTGTTTTTTTTTCTAACGTCACATTGAATGAGTCAAGGCTACAATAATTAAGTTTTCTAGATTAGTTATGAACTATTATCAAATTTCCGTTGTAATTTATATTTGAAATAAATATCTGTTAAATATGTGCATGGTTTTGTTTTATTTATTGTTTTGTTCTTGTAGATATTAGATTTCTTTATAAATAGGAACCTTGGAGAGCACGTTCTACCGACGAGGCTCGGCCTACAGATTACTAATATATAGCAAGCCAGCTCGGCCCCGGTTCGGGCCGGTAGGTAATCATGTTATATGTATAGCTACGACAGTCTGCGGTCAAGAAACTTAAAAATCTGACTGTTGACTAAATAATTATTTGTATTTTTGTTCACATTCTGGCATAATTGGTTGTCAGCCATCGTGGCGAGCGGTTGTCTCGGCTGTGTTCCGACAAAAAAAATAAAAAGCGTGCGCCAACCCTGCGCCCAGTTTCGGACATCGAAGTGATAAGTGTTTAAGAAACTGCTGGTGTGCCCTGTGTCGCGAAATACAATTCTTTGGAACTGTACACCTACATACATGCGAGGAACTGCTTGCCTGCCAAAGCAAAGCAAATCATGTAAGGCTGCAACGAGAACAAGCTCGAAGGCAATGAACAACTTGCGTAAAGAGCCAAAAAGTGAGGAAAACCTGGATCTGTTGTGATCAAGTTTCATTGGCCAGCTCGCCTGTTTTTGATAAGGCCAAAAGGCTAAATAAGCCAATCGGACTGAGTTTTGACTTTCAGCTTTAATCTAATTATGGTTGGGCCTAGCGGGTCAGCAGGGTCGTGAACTTAAGGTTTGGCGGTTCTTATCTCAAGAGTCATTCTGGTAAAGGGTTTTTGTAGGATGTTATTAACTCAAAACAAAACGAACGCTGTCGATTTAGATAGAAGACATCCTAATTGCCGCGTCAGAATTGTACCTTGTAAACGTGTGTTCTAACTTGTAAAGAGCGGATGATTCGTCATATCATTAAACTGAACGCATTGTTTCTAAAAACTTGTATTTTGTTGCAACAAGCTTACAGAAATGTGCTTCAGGTAGTCCGGCCCTAGATTAAAAAAAAAGGTGTAACAGCCGCACAAATAGTCGGTCCAAGTGTCAAGTGTTAAGTTCAAAAGCGCTGCAAAAACAGTGAGGGTGACGGTGACGCGCCTTGTTGGAATGCGGAAGGCATGTTGTAGTGAAATTATTTGAACATAATAAGCCCTTTTGGATCTTTATTGGGTCTTGGTTTTAAATAAATATAGTAATGTAAATGTAAATTATGACGCGATGTCACTAATACCATTTATAATAAACTCAAAGATGGGCTAGAAATAAGCCAGACTAATGTATCAAATGGTGATCGTACCTTGTATGATACACAAACAAACAAACGATTTTATTTTTCATAAACAGTTTCCTCTATCACATTACTTTCCTTAAAAACACAGAACGTTTTTCAAGGTCATTGAAATGAAAATGTTTCTGCATTAGGTAGGTGGGTACCTAGTGAGGCTACTGATAATTGTACATTTTCTGGCACGGTTGCTAAGTAATCTATAGGAGAGTAGGCCCGGGACCCTCGACCTCGACTCAGACGTCTTTACAACATATGGCGCGAGTTGTGAGCCTGTGCATCTGTGTCGAAATTAAAATAATTTAAATCCGTGCAAAAGTGGTATACGTGCGTTCCTGATTCCCAGCCTGCGGTTGAGGAGACTACCCCGAGCTAGCTAACCTGGTGAGATCGTTCCTTATATTTGAGGCATTTGCCTCGAAGCTGTATAAGTTAACTCTTTCGGTGCGCGCTGCCCCTGAACAGTTGTCTAACCGAAATCACGCTATTTCTCCGCTTTCACCATAACTCGTGATTATTTTAGAAATTATGTATTAAAGCTCTACAAACCCTATGTCATTGAATACGAAATTAAAATTAAAGCATTGTTCTAAAAGAAACTGTATTTTGTAGCAACAAGCTTACAAAAATGTGCTTCAGGTACACGACCCGAGAGTGACAAAAAACAAAAAATGGTTTGTCACAAATGGTCGGTCCCAGTGCTAAGTGTTAAGTTAGAAAGTGCTGCAAAAACATTGTGTTCGAATGAGTTTTTTTGTTCCGTCTAACGTTGTCCGGCCGCGCGCAATGTGTTGTGTTGGGTTCGATTCCCAACATGCTGCCCGGATTGCAGCGTTTTTTTTTTTTTTTTTTTTTTATAAATGGCATCTCGCAGGTCAACCTATGAGGTTGTCGTCTGCTTAGACGGACTTGCCTGTGGATTCCCTAATAAATTAAGGCCTCCAGCCAGGACTTAAACTTAAATACTAACTAAAAACTAAGCGACTACACGCTAAGGGCACCCCCTGTGGGGTACGAACCTCGGCTTAGGGCGTCGCTGGAAGAGGGCAGCAAATGACTAGCTGGATCAGGAATGATATTATTTAGGGACGAATTTAAAGCTACAGGCTCAGCGGCGCGGGCTGGCTCGAGCAAGGGTCGGGAGGGGCCGGATTGCAGCGTAGACTTCTTCAGCTTTTATTTGAGTGATGCAGGTAGCAGTGTGACCAGATTCAGTATTTTAATACTTTTTCAGTATATTCTACTAATTTTTCCGAACGTCAGTATTTTTATGGGTATATTGCGGGAAGTCAGTATTTTTCAGTCTTTTTGGGTATAACTTGGATAAGAAGTTATTGTAACACCGAAGCGATCTATGTCTTCTCTTATTAGTTTGTGGCAGGAAGTTTCCCCGTTTAGCGTACATTTTATTTATAAGCAAAGATCAAAGAGTAAGTCACTGATAGAAAATATCAAGTGGCCGCCGCCGCATTGATATAATAAATGAGAAGATTTAAGTTAAGTTGGACTTCTTATTTATTCCTATTGTTGTTGTAAAAAAAAAAACGGTAATTATAAAACAAATATTTAGAAAAAATAAGTCTACATTTTCAGTTTAAGGGGTAGTTAAGTATTAGGGTATACTTACATAAAATACTTCCTTGTCTGTGTATGAATCACAAATAGTATAGCATCGACTCGTCTACTACAGTTGGTTTGTTGAAGTGAAACTCAACTCAAATAATTTATTTCAATAAAATCATTTAAAGGCACTTTTGAATTGTCAAGAAATGATTTTGTATCTAGTGTTTGTAAAT
Organism: Dasypolia templi; assembly: GCA_963555695.1. Classification (NCBI taxonomy): domain Eukaryota; kingdom Metazoa; phylum Arthropoda; class Insecta; order Lepidoptera; family Noctuidae; genus Dasypolia; species Dasypolia templi. The sequence continues at coordinate 4,251,489 of OY743163.1, read as the reverse complement.
CTCTGTTATGTTTACCAGTATGTAGTGCTGCATGCGGGCGCATATTTTCACAGATAAATTTAATAAAAACAGATCAAAGAAACAGATTCGGAAACAAAAATGTGTCAGCAAGTTTAAAAACAAATCAAGATGTTATATAAATTCTAACATTTATTGTGATGATGATGATTGAATAAAACGTGTTATGAAAATCGGTATTTTTATTGGTATATTTGCCCTTTGTAAATCGGTATATTTCAGTATTGTTTTGAGGTGCTTCGGTATTTTTCTAAAATTTAATCTGGTCACACTGGCAGGTAGCCATTTCTCATAACTTGCAAGCAATGATAAAGTAATAGTAGGAGAATTATGATAAGAAGTTAAAAAGAGACAAGTGAATTCCGGAAATTATCGAAGAGCGAATAAGTAATCTTTACTACTCGTAAGTAGCAAAGCAGTAAGTTGACATATGACAGGCTTGCGTTGAATTGCTGATAAAATTTCCAAAATGATTTACTTAATAAAAATGCAATCTCTGCTTCTACTGTCTGCTACTACCACTGGCTCAGCGTAAACAATGCCACAATACAAAAATGAATACCTTATAACACAAGTAATAATATGTAAATTACCACCAACACATAGGTTATTGTAAAAAAATGGGGACAAGTATATAAGGCATAATTTTAAAACTGTGAAATCTTACGCATATTAGTAAGTTGCTAAAATGCTGAGGTTAGATTTCATACAGGTGCGTTTTTTAACGATTTTTCAACATTTTCGTTAGCCATAGCGATGATGAGTTATGATTATGAATGACTAGGTGCGAATTAAGGAACAGCTGATGCGAAGACAGCCGAGTTATCAGCTAGTATAGTGAAGTGAAGGAATTGCGTAAACAGGTGGATTTTCTAACCGTTATACGTTAGCTTTATAAGAATAGAAGTGATTTTAGAAGAATATAAGGCTATTGATAAGAAGGATTGCCACTAAAAGACTTGAAGATAAATGAAAACATTCACTTATATGTTGTTAATTAAACATATGAAATAAGACTAATAAACAAATAAATAAGGAATAACTTGGAACATACTCACAAAATGTCTAAACCATCCACTGGATAAACAATGATCTGCAGTTTTCGTACTTTGCCCGTGACGACGACTCGACCATTCGACGGGTCCGAAGTCCGACGCCGACCGACGTCTGGATGACTTCGTCTTCTGGACGTGTACAGTGCTACGCGAAGTCTCTTCAACAAGGTATTGATAATTCGAAAACCATACATGCAGCAATGCAGTACAAGGCAAAATCCAAAAAACTCGGCCGACCTATTTACACAACATGACAACCTCAAACAGGACAGGACTTACTTCGACAACGAAATCAACTTCTGGATGGACACGGCTGAAAAACGAGATAAGATCTAAAAGGCTGCTAGCGAGATATACAGCAAACCGGAAACGGATAGTAGCGAGACCTCAGATGAAGATATTGGAACAACACAGCATAGCAGCGACCGGCTGCGACGTCGTTAAAAGATGCCCTCCCATAGACAAATATTACCCCCCCCCCCTCCACTAGTCCAATGCTAATTTTAGGGTGCATTACTCGATTGGCTCTCACACTCCTATCCTATCCTAAGGGCACGTCTTCCCTACCATTACAGTGCCCCCCGGTCTATACCTTGATATGCAATGGTCTTTGTAGCTCCATGAAGCATGAGGCTTCAGGGGCTAGTGCAAATCTTGGGGTTCATTCGATTAATCGAGTCTGGTCAAACGACGCTGGGGTCGGTGCATTTCATTCATTCATTCATTCACATTCTGGCATAATTGTCGAAATCCGTTTTCTTGCCATATCAGAAAGTAGAACAGAATTGAGTTTATTTTGGTAAGTAGGCAACATTGTTGAGCCCTTCAATGATATGCTCAATCAACACATAACATAACATCACGCCTAAGTAACTCCAGATGGGTTAGGCAGAGCTGTACCTATAGGTACTACTATAGTAGACCCACATTTCGCCAGTTATGCTTAAGTCCCATTTAATAGGGGGCGAGCCTGTTGCCATCAACCGGGCACAGATCAAGTCTCCGGGCTGCTACTGAGAAATTCTAGATAGAAAAACCCAATAACACTAACAACAGTACAGTTATTAACGTAATATTATTTTATTTATTTATATCTACTTATATTGTACACCACAAAATGACATAACAAAAAAATATATCATACAAAAAAATACAATGGGCGGCCTTATCGCTTTCTGCGATCTCTTCCAGGCAACCTTAGAATGGACAGTGATTTGTCTGGACATAAAATGGGGCTGTCAGTGGTGCAAAAAATAAATATACATTAAACTAAAATAGATACACAGATATATACATAATAACATATCCTAAGGAATAGATACATAAATACATATATACGAAATATATAAGAAACGTAAATAATTACAGTTTACGAAAGCAAGATCACAACGACAAGTAATGATCCTTCACGAGTCTTTTAAAAACGAGTGCGCGCTTTTTTTCGACAGGCAGTGCATTCCACAAACGAACGGCCTGTAGGTACAGTAAAAAATTTGTCGAGGAAAGTTGTGGCGCTTAGGCATTTTAAGCTTTAAGTTATCCGATGATCTTAAAAACTTCGTGTGGGAGTCGCAAAGAAACAGGAAACGTTTCAAAGAGCACATTATACACCAGGGAACCAACTTAAATCTTAAACAAAATTTTTGAAGCCGCTCAAGTTTATCAACTTATTCTTGGCTAAGGTCAAGATAGCTGGCATCAGCATAGTCAAGGATGGGTAAAAGAAGCGATTTTGCAAGCGCAATCTTGGTAGCAGTCGGCAGAAAATTACGCAATCTCTTCAAAGATGCAGCGGAAGCAAATAGCTTGCGGCTAACTTCCTGTAGCTGGGCAATCCAAGAGAAGTTATTTTCAATGAATATCCCTAAGTTTTTAACTTTCTCACTGAAGGGAACAACTGAGTTGTCAAATGAAACTTGAGGAATAGTCGTCCAGTCGGTCCTTGAGACCGTCCTTGAACTGCCTACTACCACAACCTGCGTCTTTATGGGGTTAACCATAAGTCCGTATCTCTTAGCCCAGTCGCATATTGTTACTATAGCCTCGGATAGATTTCAGTAACGAGAGGAGCTCGCGAGTAAATTTGTAGATCATCAGCATAAAGATGGTAGGAATACATTAGTTCGAGATAGAGTTAATAAAAACTGCGAAAAGTAAAGGGGAGGTCTCTCCAATGCAAATACGTTGCCGCCGACCGAACAGGTAACTACGAAACCAGTCAAATACCGATGGAGATATGTTAAGAGAGCAAAGAATGCCAAGCAAAACATTAAAATCAACAGTATTAAAAAGCGTTACTGAAATCTATTTTACTGTATTTTGATTAGATTTTTCGAAACCTTGAAAAGTAGGAAGCTACAGTAAAAAAAATGCGAAGTTTTATGCGTTTTAAAGTCGATGCTAGAAAGAGACAGCATTATTGGCATCTGACGTCACAACACAGGAATGCCCTAATAACTTCTCGCCATTCAGTACAATTTATTGTTTTGCGTGATAAGGATAGAGAATTATTTCAGAAATGGGTAACATCTTTAATTTGATACTAGTCATACACTAATAATTTCTGAACATTTGTGAAAACCAGTTCAGTTACAGGCATAAACTCTCCACAGAGACAGCCATCTTGTGTGTGAAGCTAACTATCAACTACTACAAAGAAAGATGAACGCCCACTTATGCATGTTTTCTCGACTTATCGAGGGCGGGTCTCAACTCGAACAAATTATAATTTGTCTTGAAAAAAAAATCATTGATGGCAGAATAGGTAACCATTATGAAATTTACAATAATTAAAAAGCGATAAGCGGTAGAATTTGATTGAATTATGGTTGGTAAAAGTCAAAACTTTCTTGTTTAGTGCTGATTTATCCATTTCCACTCTTAATGCACGTTTTATAAAAATAAAATGAAAAGAAAATAAAATGAAAAAGAAATGATGAAACAAACATACATTTGTCTACACATTTATATATACAAAAATAAACACGAAACAAGACCAAGGAAACTATATGTATTAATGTTTAAGGAGAGAGGAAGTGTTTTTTACCAGAATTTTAATTTAAAGTGGACAGTGATTGAGCACGCCTTATCGACATGGGCAAGGCATTCCATAACCGTACTGCCTGAACCGTAAAACTGGTGGACTACATCGGCATCTCTAGTCTTAAGTTTTCCGATGATCTCAGATATCTGTTATGTGTGTCATGAAGGAACTTGAAATGTTTTATAAGATAAGAGGGGGTTGTTGTGTTGTTGGGGGTAGTATTGAACAGAATACGTAGACGTATACGAAGACATATGGGTAGCCACTTGAGCTTTGTACGAAATTCAGAAATGTGATCGTATTTGCGCAGGCCAAATATAAATCATACGCAAAAGTTATGAAGTCGCTCAAGTTTATCTAGTTGTGCCACAGTGAGATCAGGAAAACTGACATCAGCGTAGTCAAGGATGGGAGGTAAAAGGGATAGTGCAAGTGCATTTTTAGTGGCAGTTGGAAGATAGTTCCGCAATCGTCTCAGGAACTTACCAGATGCAAAAAAATTGCGACTTGCTTCCTGTAACTGGGGACCCCAAGAAAGATTTTTTTTTATCCAAAACCCCAAGGTTCTTAACCTTAACGCTGACTGGAATAGCTGCATTCTGTTAAATTGAACTTGGGAAAGCTGCAACCAGTTTATCTTGGGAAACATCCTTGAGCTGCCAACAACAATGACCTGGGTCTTCGATGGATTAACCTGCAACCCATGTGCCTCACTCCACTCGCAAATTGAACCTAAATTCTTATTAATGTTATTAATGGCATCAGCCAAACCCAAAAGGGTAACTTGTGTATATATTTGTAAATCATCTGCATAAAGGTGGTAGGAAGAAAGATTTTTTTTTTGGAAATAGAGTTTATAAATATTGCGAAGAGTAAAGGAGATAAAACGCCACCCTGAGGTACACCGGCCGAAGTATAACACCAAGAAGAGCAAGACTCTTTTATGAAAATACGTTGCCAGCGGTAAGATCATTTTTTTATAAATAAGGTTTTTTTTATTTAAGTTTATAAATCGAAGGAAAATTTTCACTGCCTCGTTGGTCTAGTGGTAGCAATCGCTGGGCATGAGGTCCTGGGTTCGATTCCCAGGTCGGGCAACGTGTTATTGAGTTTTTCTATCTGGAATTTCTCAGTAGCAGCCCGGAGTCTGGATTTGTGCCCGGTTGATGACAATAGGCTCGCCCCCTATTACATGGGACTTAAACATAACTTGTGAAATGTGGGTGTACTATAGGTACACCTCTGCCCAACCCTTAGGGGAAACAAGGCGTGATGTTGTGTTATGTAATTTTTCCTTTTCACCAAGTCTTGTTTTACGTCTATTATTTATACCCATTTTCGAGTTAGCTCAAATCCACCCCTTAAACTTTATTCTCCTTTTCCACGTAAACAAACAATAAACATGAAAATCGTACGTACTTTTTGTTCTTGTTGTAAGTATTAGTACCGAGCTTTGAACGTTAATCCGAAAGCGTGTTAACTTTTTTCTAGTTTTCTTTCCTAACTTAGACACCTGTGAGGGGTTGTTTAAAAAAACTAAAAGTCACAATCTTTATTAATTTGTGTAGTTTCAAGTTAAATAACGAAATGAACAAGATTTTTTTATAAAATCCCCTCTTTTCACCCCAATGGGGGTAAGAATTATGAAAAATCGTTAGTGTTGTTTCCATAACTTGACTCAAAGATGATTTAAGTACGTACTTAATTCGAGTGATACAAATTTTCGAGTTAATCAAGCCCCGCAGTGAAATAGCCTACACCTTTTCAATCGGTTAGGGTTAAATTTTCGAAAAACTATACGCCGTGTAAAAAATTGGTCCATACAAACTTTTACACCCCCTATAGTTAGCCATTTACTATGATAAGTATTCGAGCTAAGTTTCAAGTTTATTATATCAAACAATCTTTTCACCCCCTTTAAGGTCGAATTTCCAAAAATCCCCTTGGAACGTAGAACACGAGAACCTTGGGCATTGTCTGTAAGGGCGAATAAGGTGCCGAACAGGTTTGCTCGTTGTATCACTGAAGTGAATACAACATTGTTCAAAGCACATTGTACATCTTTCTACACGAGCAGCCTGTGGGTCTCGCAGGCAGTTAAACGCTTTGCATGTGCAATGTAGGTAATAATGCATTCGGTGCTGATAGGGCTGCCCCTGCGCATCAGGGATTGTTCGTTCGTTCTTCCGACAATCTTCTCCTGCTCTGTCCTTCTCATACTTCTGACTTTGTTCATTCTTCCTTTCATATTCAGTCCATTCTTCTTTGGAATGCGCTTCCTCTTGATATCAGGACGGCCACCAGTCGGTATGCATTTAAGCAGAAACTGCAGAGTTATTTTCATATAAAATAGCGTAGGTACAGTCCTTTCACCCTTAAATTCGTATATATATATTGTACGTGTATATTATTTTAATATGTATGTGTATTATAAGATTGTTACCTTGTTATTTACACAATATCTATTTTATATCATTTTATTTTTTCAACAGTGTTCCCTTCAACCAAAGCACCTGCCATCTAATCTCTTCACCACCCTTGGTTGTATGGTAGAGAATGCCTAAGGCATTAAGTCCGCCTTTGTATCTCTTTGGGTTCGAAAAGTTTAAATAAATAAACAAATAAAACACTGAGCAATCGAAGTCTGAATGCCTATTGATGTCTAAGTGGCATTTTTAGTTGCATGTTTAGATGTTATGTTATTTTAATTTTGAATTAAATAACAATTATATTATATTATTATTCGAGGTTACATTGCAGTCGCCTTATGGGTTGTGGCGGCATCAAAATCATCACATGCGAACTACGCATCACACTTACGACACGCAAAATCCTGCATCGCGCAGGCAAAGTTCGATGCGCGACTATTATAACAACGTCCGGACATCAATCGTCGAGCAGTATAGCCCACCAGACACAACACTGTTTACAGGATCTTCCCTTTTCTATGGAGGATGGGTGAACTATACACCCTGTTCCTCATACTTCTAAAAATGTATATATTATATATAGCCTCATGTAAATGGTTTGATTACGGTTAAAATGAAGCCGACCACAACAAATGGGGGTAAGGGTATGCACAAAGTTACCTACCTATTTTAATGGACAGTATAGCATTGTTAGTACAATATTTTTTTAACTCTTTTTCAACACACTTGCTCATAAAGTTGCTCTATGGTCACCGCAATTAGGCACAGAATGACACCCATAATCAAACTGTGACTTTTTCATTGCTATAACTCACAACTCAACAGTGAGTTATAGTTTTTTTAAATTTATTTATTGGTGGAGTGGCGTTGTTCTTAAAAAGTTTTTGTTCAAAAGAAGATCGTGTTCAATAGAACAAATAAATTAATGTTCCTATTGATTGCTCATTTCATGCAACTTCTTATTTAAATAGATAATTTTAACTAGTACGTGTTTAATAAATAAAACTTTCAGTCAAATATAACTTTTGTTTTCTCTGTAATAGAAGAAAACTTTTAATTCCCCATTTTGTACGTGGCAGAATAGGCGCAAACCCTATGCGCGGAAAATAAAAAAAAAACCTCATCCCTTTAGTCTGTGGCCGATCGCAATGCGCGCGCTTAAGAAAACTGATTAAGTATTCCCGCCATAGCGAAACATTTTTCACAACTCGTTTTCACTATTGAATTTATAGTCATTTATTAATTAAAATGTCTACAAGTACTAGTTACGAAGAAAATGATTTATGTTGTACACCGCCCGATATAACATGTGAAGCCCTTAACAAAACAAAGCAAAACAGCAAGATACGCAGTCTTTTTCAGAAAATGTGTTCATGGCGTACTTTAAAGAATTATCTTCTAAATACAAACCTAGCTCTTTGTGGTGTTTATACTCAATGTTAAAAAGTACAGTTCCAACAAAGAATGGAGTGGACTTAAAAACATACTCTAATTTGTCAGCTTATCTAAATAGACTATCCGATAGATTTAGAAGCAAGAAATCAAAGGTTTTATCGTCTGAAGATATAGAAAAAATTATAAAAGATGCTCCAGATAACCAATATCTGGCTACTAAGGTTAGTTAAATTAATTTTAAATATCTACACGACTTCAGCCTGTGTTGTGTGTTGAACTTAATTATTGTTTCTTTTTTTTCAGGTTGCTTTAATATTTGGTGTAACAGGTGCCTGTAGGATACAAGAATTAACAAATATAACCGTAAAAAACATAGAGAACCATGGCCAGATGCTTTTAGTGAAGATACCTATCACGAAAAATAAAATAACGAGGTCATTCACCATACACGGTCTATTCTATGAAATTGTTAAGAAGTATGAAAGTTTGCGGTCACCAAAAGCAAAAACTGACCGTTTCTTTCTAAATTACCAGAATGGTAAATGTACCTGTCAGCCTATAGGTATAAACAAATTTGGTTCTATGCCTAAAGAAATCGCTAAGTTTTTAGGTTTAGCAGATGCTGAGAGCTACACTGGACATAGTTACAGAAGAACTTCAGCTACATTGCTGGCTAATTCAGGAGCTGATAAAATGACTATGAAGCGTCATGGTGGGTGGCGATCTAGCAATGTAGCAGAATCATACGTAGAAGATTCCATACAAAACAAGAAGGAAATTTGTGCAAAAATTACAAAAAGAATTAAACTTGATTCTGAGGCGCTTCCTATTGACGAAACACCAAGTACATCCAATAATTGGATTTCACCTACCTACACGAATAATGAGGCATCTCAAATTACAATACAACATGAAAATATTTCAATAAATAATCTATCTGATGAGACCGCTATGCCATCAAAAACAGTTAAATATAATTTTACTAACTGCACATTTACTAATTGTTTCTCTAAATAAACTTTTTACCTACTAAATAAAATGAGTTTTTATTGATATTTTATTCACAAGAGTGTTGAAAAACGTCGTATGATACACGTGTGTATTGATAATTACCGTCCTCGGCTCGGGTCTCAATGGTGGCTCCTCGGCGGTAATCACCAATGTTAAACACTAGTACCATAATGTACTATTGTCATAAACAGTATTATTTCCTCTCTACATCAATCAACCTGTTTATTACTTGAACATGCATTTTACTGACACACGGAACGGTGTTTACCAGCATAGTTTTTATATAGACACGGCGCACACTATGCGACATGCGACTGCGACAGCTCGTCGACTAGACGCAACGACAGGCTGCGGCCGACTATTTTCTTTAAGCTCCGTACACTTGGCGTTGGGTTGCAGAGTCGCAACGACAACCTGGGGAGTCGCATGCGACAGGTTAGCGGCAGTTTTCGCTTGATAAGCTCCAAGGCAAGTGCAAATAGTGCCTCTATTTTTATTCACTCACAAGATGCACAATACGACCGGTTCTCTCAAACACTCCAAGAAAATGATCGCTTCCTGGATGACTTCTGTCGTAACGACTAGTCGCAGACACAAACGACAGCTCTACGACTTGTTGTAGTCATAAGACGCACAGTTTGTGCTGGCTACAAAGCGAAATCAAAGAAATAGGTAGGCATTGAATTCATAATTTCGAACGACAAGACCTCACGAGTCACGAAAGAAGATTAACTGCGTGACGAAAATGCATTCAAATGCCAGTGTTACTTATGAAAGTTTGTCGGTAATTAACGAGGAGAATCAAGTTGTTAGTTGCATAACTTTTGTCTTGTAACGACTTGCTTCTTACGTCATGAAAGTATAGGACCGAGTAACGATCCCTGTAGGACTCGTTCAGGGATGGAAATATAAATAAATATTTAACACAAGTCATAGTTATATTTATAAGTCAAATAATTAATTATGGCAAGTAGGGTTTCAAAAATGGATTCCGATTTTGTTCCGTTTTACTGTAGGTATTTTTTTTTGCTGATGGAGTCAAATGCCTTGCGCCATACGTAAGCGTGTCATCGTGTTAAGGCTTTAACTCTTTATTATGTTTTACGGTGTCATCACAAGTTCAAGTGAAGGTAATAAATTATTGCCACTTACGTGCGTAACAAACTGTCTACTTTTATCTTACGCTGAATTAACCTTAGATTTCGTTTTTATAATATTTGTTTGTATGAATGTGGTTCCGGGGTATTGTCATTATTAAATGGGGACAGTTGCATCTCTTTTTTAAGTTAATTATATCAGTAAGAAGCGGTACTAGGTATTTTAGCTTTTTTGTGGGCTTGCCCCATCGCCCGCATTTTATAAAATAAATGATTTTGTTTGGGACTGCAAAAAAATAATACAATAGAAAGAGTGGATCTTCTTCCCGAATGTAACCGAACGAACGAACCTAAGCGATAAAGATTTATGAATTCATCAACCTTGGTCTTCAGGTAAATGAACTAATAGTCGCATTATCAAGATCTGCACGTAACTATAATCAATCACGCGTCACTGTCCGTTCACATGAATGCGTTCCGTTATTTTGTATCTGTTTTAACATAAGTTTGGTGTCTAATCATGCATAATGCAGCAGATAGGTATAATTTCGGTTTTAAAAAGTAAGTCACAGACTTATATATGTAGGTTATGATCGATAAGGTAGATTAAAACCTACAGCCACCAAAAGTAAGATAACTTTAGATAAGATAACTTTATTTAGAAATAAAAACTCAGTTTACAGAAACTCAGTGTTCGATAACAACTGCATTAGTAATAAATACTGTGTCGCAGTCATTAACGTCCACCTCCAAAAAGTCCGAGTTAAAAGAAAACCAAAACAAAAATTAAAAGTAATAAAAACAAGAATAAAAAAATTTGCAATTTTATGTGAGATTGTGTGTTTGTATGAAATAATTGTGTAGTATTGTGCGTGGAGAGTATATGTCTAAGAGTGTGTGTATGTGGGAGAGAGAGGTCTCAGTTTATGCAGGGGTGTGTGTTTGCGCATGTCAGATATATATATATTTTTTTTTTTTTTTTTTAAAACGTTGCCCCACACTAGGAATTACTCCTGTATCGTGGGTGCGTTCACAAACATGAAAACTCACATACACAAAACCCCCACCAATATATAAAGAGCAAATGGAGAGTAAGTGTATGAAGCCATTTTTCCGTGATCCCTCGACATTCTCGCAAGGTTAGTGGATTTATATTGAGCTGTTTATTTACTCTATTATACAAAGTGGAGCTAAGAAAGTGATACTGCCGTCGAACAACTTGAACTCTGGCAGATTCCACCTGGCAGACTGTGTTAGATCTTCGTTTTTGGGTAACGATAACAGGATCGAAAGGAATTTCTAAGTGTTTACGCTGAACTACGGCAAGAAATGCGTGTCTGACTGTAGGTAACTCGCAAAGAGCGTACAGTTCAGTAGTTGTAAATCGGACAGGTTTGTGAGTCATGACTTTTAACACTGCCCTTTCCAGTCGAGCATTAAGCACTTCCCAGTCCCTCCCCAAGCTGCAATACAATATTTTAGGATGGAATGTGCCAGAGCGAAGTATACTGTTCGTAGTGTGCCAAAATCAGCAGATGATCGAAGGTTTTTAAAGACGAATATTAATTTTCTGACCCTGGAAACCAGAGCCTCAATTTGCTCCTTCCATGTCAGCGTACTATCCAGTATAACGCCCAAGTATTTAATACTATGGGTGCGTGCAATCTGAGCACAACCGGTGCAATCAGTCGATAATAACCCGCATTTATGCGCCGTCAGAGTGTGGTGAGAAGGAGGTTGAGAGGCTCTAGTTGGAGCAAATGTAATGAATTTGGTTTTTTCTACATTTAGGGTTAGCAGGTTTTTAGTCAGCCATTTCATTGCAACAAGCAGAGCGGATTCTGCATATGAGCGTGTTTCCAACCAATCCTTACCATGAATGATCATGACGGTATCGTCCGAGTAGGCTATAATTTTAGCGTTAGTTAGAGCCAGATTACATAGGTCATTTACGTAAATAAGAAACAGGGTAGTTCCAAGCACACTACCCTGCGGGACTCCGTAGGTCAAAAGTTGCTGATTGCTAACATGATTTCCTATTTTTACGGTTTGAAATCGCTCACTCAGGTAACTCCTAAAAATGTCCAGACACACTCCTCTAACACCAATACATTCCAACTTTTCAAACAAGAGGGGAGACTGAGAGGAAAGGAGAGAAGAGACTGTGTCAAAATCTTTAGAAAGGTCTAGGAAAACTGCTTTTGTTTTTCGTTTTTTGTTTTATATTTTTTGCTGTATTTCCAGTTACCTCGAAAACTGCAACTTCTGTACTGCTACCTGATCGAAAACCCTGTTGGTTCGCTGAAATTATATTTTGTGAGTTACGGTAATTAAGTAGTCGACTATTAATATTTTTTCCAAAGGTTTTTGACAAAATTGAAAGAACAGAGATAGGCCTGTAGTTATTGACACTGCCCCTGTCCCTACTCTTGTAGATGGGTTGTACAAGTGCTCTTTTAAAGACAGCCGCGAATACTCCTGATGTGAGAACAGGGTTTAATATGTGTGAAATAATAGGGAATAGGGTGTCACGGGCAGACCCGATCAAGGCAGCAGATATGCCATCCCAACGCACGGTTTTTTTATCCAGCAGTAGCTGAAATTGTTGGTATTCGCAAAATCTATGGCAAGGAAAGAGAGCCTTTTCATTCTGGGACTAAGGTTTTCTGGAATAAATATAGGCTTCACTGGTCCGAAAATTTTTAGATGTTCAGTTGATAGTTATTATTTCCCTTGTTGATTTTTTATACTTATCAATAAATTTTTCTTTCAGGAGATTGGTGGAGAAGTCTACGATGATTGTTCTGTTGTCTTTGTCTTTAGTTCCTATGTGGAAGATGTCTTTCACCTCGTGTGGTTGTAGGGGATATTCATAACGGAGGCGACCTTGACAACAGACTTTAACAAATTCTCTTTAGACTCTGTTTTGTTTACAGGGATGTTCTTTAATTCCACACAGGACGATCTAGCACCACACTAGTTATTCTATCTTTTCTTCGAAATTTTGTACATACAACGCATTAGATTTACGTGACTCATCTAACTGGTTTTCGAGTAATTCAATATTGGATTTTAAACTATCATAATCTTGGGACAGGAATGTTACCGATGATTGAATTTGAGAATTTAGGAGTTTAATCTCTTCCATACCTTCATATAGTTTTTCAATTTTTTTATTATGTTCGTCCTTGAAATCCTGGAACATAGTCTTAATTTCTTCCATATGCAGTGCATTTCGGTTTATTTCGGTGAGACGGTGAGTAACATTAGGGAGTTTACAATCGTCGGCGTTCGATTTGTCTTTTTTGGTCATATTCGGTTCCAATGAGATACGGTGAAGTGAAGTTCAATACTATGTGTAGATGGGGTAGTTCGTTCAATCGGCGTGATTTATATAACCAACTACGCTACACGCGGAACCACGTATAAAAATGAAAAAAGTTGAAAAAGTCTAAAAATAAAACTTTTTGTCCTGTATTTCAAAAGTTCAAATCCATCAATTTGAACTTGCGTACGCTTGAATGGCACTATTGTGGTGCGGATGCTTTGACCGCTAGACCAAACGCACTTAGCGCTTAGTAATTAAATAAGTAATTTGTTGCTCAATATCAATTGTCTAGGTGCGAGGTGTGTGACCTTGACATGAACTAGCGGGCGTCGATCCTTTCACTTTAGCTAGTCACAAGTCAAGCTCAAGATCGAGAGGAGGGGGAAGGGTAAAGGGAGGCCTGCACCTGGCATTGGGACAACAAAGGCCAAAAAAAGTATGTATTAATATTGAGCTAAATATTTTAGGTATTAAAATCGGAACAGTAGTAAAATTAAAACACTTAGCTAGCACATAATAATATCACTATGAAAAGCTGAAATATAATGCGTTGAATAATTCTGTGCCATAGATTAGGTAGACACGAATGTGTCAGTACAAATTTTTGTTGGTCTAAATCTCATAGTAAATGATGAATGATTTTATTTCTGTAAGTAGGTTTGTACAAACACTTTTACACGTCAATCATATTTTTTAAGTAGATGAGCTCGGCGTTTCCTATCTGACTACTCTGAGAAGAAAGGCCGAATCAAACTCAGAGGTCACAGTCTGATGTCTTGGATACCCGTCTCCTCGGGACGGTTTCATTGGTCTTGTAGTAGCAAGCGAGACTGTTAAGCATAGGGTTTGATTCGTAGGTCGGACAGTACTATGTTGTTCTTTTTCTCGCTAGGCTTTCCTGCTATTTGGATCTTATAATACATGTCGGATCAGGGGTGGCCGAGGTGAGAAACATAGGGTCTTCTTCACGATCCGACATATTTTTTGTGTGGGCACTGTAGTGGGTACTCGAACGAAAAGATAATTCGAATAAAAAAAAATTAAAAAAAAAATTAATACACTGGCTAACGAAATAAACACGTGCAACGGAAACAGACACGTGCGTTGGTACTGGGCGTTTGCCAAGACTGTCCAATCCAAACTCGACCGTATTCTGTTGACTGTCGCAACACTCGGTCTCTCCGCCAGTCCTCACTGCATCCCCTCCACCGACGATCGTGTCCAAGCGGTAGGGCTCGCTTGCGTTTCCGATCACATGATCATTCGTTTATGAATCAAATTGTTAGATGGCGCTGTCCGCTATACTGTGGCGCCATCCATCCACGACATACATATAACTGTGTAATGGTATATTGACATTGGTAATTGTGTGTTAGTACGTAAGGAATTGGGTGTTAGGATCAAACTCAAACTCAAGTATGTAATCGAATTATTTTATTTTATAATTATTTGTATGCTCTCGAGTAAAATGTAGCGAACGAACCATCTTATTATAACATCCTATTGTAATCAAACCTACATTTACGAATAAATTTGATGGTCGTTTATTATACACCTCTGCCTCGTGCTAATGATTCCGAACACCCGTCAAAGACTTCAACAGAGCAATACTCTCATTCGCTGCCAACCGTGACCGACTCACACGCAACACGTCGGCTACTTGCTGTTAATTTTCACATCTTCGTGTGTGTAGAACAGCACTTACGCTTTCCTCTTTTCTCGTAGCCACAAACCTTCACTAATTTAAACAAATATTAACTTACCTTGAACGAATTTGAAGATGAAATGTGGCCTACTAATAGCCCGCGCGCGTGGTCTGCGCGTCATTTTCGTTGATCTTTGTCCGGGCAGTAGCAATTCCCGTATTTTTCATACAATACAAATAATAAAAAGGAGCAATCAAAATTAACATTAAAAAAAACTAAACAAGAAAACAAAGACCTGGTGACTTCTCTTGATTGTGAGTACGTAAGGAACTACATTTGATTGTTAGTGATGTGTGGGTGTGACGTGTGAGCTCATTCTCTTGACTCTAGTGACAACACTGTACTCGGAGTAAGTAACACTGTGGGGTTATAATCGGTACTTATAGTAGGTACAGTCCGCGAGGCCTAAGCTGAGCTTTGCATTTGTGTGAGTGCACATATAGATAGGGTAGGTGTGACGTCGGCCTAGAGCGCGATTGGTTTAAACCGGTTTATACAATCGGCCTGAGTCGCTATGCGTCCCTCTATTGGTGCGATTGGTAATCACTCACACAAATGTGAAGCTCAGCTTAGGCCTCGCTGACTGTACTGTAGTGTAGATTCAGATCTACACTAGCTACTTAAGCGTAGCAGAGACAAACACGTTATATATTTGATCATTATTTTATATTGAGATATGAAAAGAACATAATTATATACCCCTAAAGGTGCACTGACGGGCTAACCTATAACATTATTTTTCCAAACATGAAATTTTGTTTGACTTCTGAAGCTCATTGTAAAAATGCTCGACTATTCGATTAACAGACCTTTAACCGGTCGCCGATATTTATTTATTTAAACTTATCGAATCAGAATCATTTATTTGTAAAACATAGGTTAAAGTTCAAGGTAATTAAATAATCATTATGGGTTGTTCTATGTTTTGTCATTTATGACTTGTAAATATCAGTGAAATTTAAAGTAAAGACAAACAATATCCATCACAGAAAATAAACAAAAAAATATATTTCAAAACAATACAAAATACATTAGATTAGTAATAATAACAGTACAGTAACATTTCTCTTCTTTTTTTTGGGAATTTTGGGAGCAACGCCAAAAAAGTTCTTTTTCATTAACGATGTATTTATTGCAGGTTGTCGTACATTATTGGTTTTTACCCAAAGAGGTACAAAGGCGGACTTAATGCCTTAGGCATTCTCTACCAGGCAACCCAGGGTGGTGAATAGGGAACAGCGTCGGTCGCAGCTTCGCGAGGTCCTGGTGGCGGAATGGCGGGTGCGGCTGTCACGCCCTACCGCCGGCCTCAGCACCATCGAGGCGATCCGGCCGGTGCTCGACCGCTGGCTCGGGAGAAGGCACGGCTCCCTGACATTTCAGGCGACGCAGGTGCTCTCGGGGCATGGTTGCTTCGGGAAGTACCTGTGTCGCATAAACAGGGAGCCGGACGCCCGGTGTCACCACTGCGTCGAATGCCGGGAGGATACGGCGTGGCACACGCTGGCAGAGTGTGCCGCTTGGGAGGAGCCGCGCCGTGCCCTCATCACCGAAGTAGGCAACGACCTGTCGCTGCCAGCCGTCGTGAACGCGATGGTCGGCGGCGCAGAGTCCTGGGACGCGGTGGTCTCCTTTTGCGAAACGGTCATCTCGCAGAAGGAGGCTGCGGAAAGGGAGAGAGAGATCTCGACTCTCGACCCGGCCCGCAGCAGACGCACCGGGCGTCGGAGGAGGGCGGACAACGCCCTCTTCCGGACCCCCTAAATGGGTCCAGGGGCGACGGATTCGGGGACATCCGTCGCCCCCCAACATCAGGACCCGAGAAGGCGGCGCGCGTAGTGTTCCGTGTGCGCCGCTCACAGACGTTGCGGGGGGGAGTACACCTCACTCACCCCGCCCGAGACGGGGCCCGCGCAAGCAGGCTGGCACCAGCCGGGGTTGCGGAAGAATTATGTGTTCCCACGACCCCGGCGTAGGTGTGAGATGGAACACCGGGGTGGTTTTTAGTCAGTAAGAGTCTGACAGACCCCTCCGCCCGCCCCAGGGCGGAGGACATCCAAGAGGATTTTCCACCACGTGAAAAAAAAAAAAGGGTTGTGAATAGATGGCAGGTGCTTTGGTTGAAAGCAACAATGATGAAAAACAACTTTAAAAAAGTATATAAATTGTGATGTGTGATGTAAAATAGATATTGTGTACATAGCAAGGTAACAAACTTCTATTACACGTACATACATATTCAAATAATATATACTTACAATTAACCTACAATATGTATATTTAAATGTACGAATTTAAGGGTGAAAGGTATCGAGACGACTCTACGCTATTTGTTGTGAAAATAAGTCCTACCTATGTTTTGAAAGAGGGCAGTTCAATTAAATAAATCGTGATAATGGAGGGAACTTTGTGAATAAAATCAGCTGTTGGGGTGTCTTTGAAAACTGGCTCCACATTCCGCCGGAAATTTGTTGTCATTTACCGTGACAAAGTAAGAGCATCAAAAAACAAATACCTATCTACGCGGAAGAGAGGCGGCTAATTCTTTAAGAAACTAAAAATATTTGAACATTTGGATAACGAGGAAGCCGGTCGTGCAACAATATGTACATAAAATACAGCTGAACTCGCGGTTTCACCCGTATGAGTCTCGGTACCGTGGGAGCATCGGGATAAAATGTATTTTATGTCCTAATTCAGGTCATAGTCTAACAATGTGCCAAAGAACAATGCCCACTTCCCATACATTTCAAAACCTGATAATAAAAGTTTATGTATAGTTATAAGGTATAGTAGAAACACTACCTGTAAGTTTAGAAAATAATGTCATATGGTCATTTTCACAATTGAAACGCCACGAAGTCCAAAAAATATGAATGATACTTTTTAGGTTAGGATTTGCCGTTATAAAGAAATAAATGTGCTAGAACGAATTATTTAACACTCGAAGTTTAGTCTAAAATAGTAATACTTAGGTACTTAATAATACATATCTATGTTCTAAAACGTCTTTTTTACTTTGTGAATTCCTTAAAACCAGCTGCTCATATGTCACTGCTTAGACTCTCGATGATTGTCAATTTATATTGAATGTCGAGCATTAAATGTCAAACGTCAAAAAATACGTTTCAATCGTCCTAACTCAATTACATATTCCATGATTCATTAATTTATTTTTAAATAATCTGTATTATACATTGACAATAAAAAAGAAATACTTACTGAGTAAATAAAACGTAAAATAATGCTTGAAACTCAGAAACTCAGTTGAATAAAGTCAAGTAGCAGTGTGTAAAATGGAACGTTGTAAAAAATGGTTGTAGAGATGCGTTCAAAACATGCTAATATGTTTACCCTTGAAGTAGAATAAGCATAACAAAAAACAAAATTAAAAAAAATCCTGCGCTTCTTTTAACATTGTGATAAGCGTAATTAATATAAAATTTAATAAGCTGTTTTTTAAGATTTATTTCATTTCTATACATAGTCAGGTGAAAAATGGGCATTCCTCTTTCATACTAATCCGTTCAGCCGTTTTAGCGTGAATGCGTTATAAACTTGCACAGATGCGACGCACAGCTTAATAATTGTTCTTAATTATTACTGTTGTCACCTGTGTTTAATAAAAGTAGTCATTCTTTCACTTTGCTATCTTGTTATTGTTTGGATTATTCGTGATATTGTCAATTGCGTTTTATTTTAATGTTTATGGCATGGCTAAGCTGTCAATTGCGAATGTCGTAACACACCACAGACTAGTACGTTAACACGACAAGTAGTACTAACACACCCAGAGCAATGTGTATTGTCTTTGGTGCTGAGTGACATAAAGCCATGGACAAAATTGCAAAACGTTTTTTTATCTTATATTCTGAATACGAGGCCTTTGGCTACTTTGTAGGTATGTGTGTAATTTATGTTTTTTTTTAATGTGCGTTTTGTTTGTGCAGAATAAACAATTTTTGTTTCTTTTCTTTCTTTCTTTCTGTAAGCAGAAATACAAAAAAAAACAAATCTTTTCTCTATGTTTTGTTTAGACATGTAGGCTACATCTTGCTCGAAGCCACAAATTAGAAAGAATGTAGGTAATAAACACAAATACAAATGAATAAACCACGCTAAGTGAAGTTAAGCGACACTTTCGCTACTCGCAACCATTTCTCCTTAGCACATGACATGCCTTATTTATCTTCTTGAATGAGTAAGTAACGGAACTGCCGTGTAGCCCACCTCATGTTTGGTAATCCCCGCCTTTGACAACTGCTTCGTTTAATTTAATTCTCAATCACAGCAGCTCTTGAAAGCCAGATTGTTGATTCCAATAAGACACATAACTATCTCTTTCATTTGTTTTGTCAAAGTCTCATTTCATTGTAGAGAACATAAAAAAAGGAACTACGTTGGCAGACGTAACAAAAAAGTGCCAACGAAAAGAACTCTCAGGAAAATAAATCAACAGTCGTGATAATTGGAAAGAAATCGAACAGTAAAGAAAGTTGAACGAGTTGGAAACATCCACCTGCATTTGCATTGCATTACGGGTGTTGCCAGCGGACTCATCGTTGCTTGCAACTGCAACGTTTAGTTTTAACGGTTTGGAGTCAAATAATGTTATAGTGTTATATATGCACAATGGTGGGTTACAAACACCTAAGAACCGGCCATCCCGCCATAATTCCCATACAGACGCTAGTACGTGATTATTATCCAGATATTTTGAACACACGGATATCTCGTGGTTTATTTCTAGGTTTTTTTTTTTTTTTTTTAATTTCTTAGCAACAAATTCGGTGAAGACGTCTGAAAATCAGCTTTTTTGGACAAATGTCAACCGATTTAACCTAACCTACAAAACCCAGCGTAGTGGGACACTTCTTCTAATTTAATCTAGCCTATAGCGTCCCACTGCTGGGCGAATGCCTCCCCTTCTGCTTTGCCCACCTTTCTACAATAAGAAGTGAAATCCCACCAAAAACATTCTGTATAAAACTAGCCAAGTCTCGATGGAGCTGCTTGTTTATCTCCAAGAAGTAATGAAATCTAGACAAAGTCGTGCCAAGTCTAAGGTTCCTTACTGCGATTTCTTTATTATTAATGTTGTGTGACTTGGCCGTTGAAAGGTACACAAGGGTACAAAACCAGGTGCTCCAAGACACCATTGCACCAATCTGTCGCCAGAACCGCTACCCATTGACGATGAAAAACGTTTATTCAATAACCAGTCAATTGTAGCCTTGATAAAGCTGCGTATTTCAATAATACTTATGTATAGGCGAGCCTGAAACAAACAGTATAAAAATGATTTCCAGTACAGACGGACTTCTAATCATTGATATAAGTCCGTCTGTACGTCTATTTTATGTTAGATCGGTGGTCGATTTGACGCTCCAAAAAGAAGAGAGCAGAAGTCAGCATTGTCAATGCTGAATGTATGTGTTGCACAATCAACAACAGTCTAAAATGTGACACGTCCAATTACCAATACCAGTATGGGCTAATATCTCGCTTAACAAACATAGGTAGTTACAACAGATTTAACATTACGTGTAAACAAAATTGACTTGTACCCACTAACGTATAAATAATGTTCAACGGCCCAGTCACACAACATCAACTATTATAATAAAGAAATCGCAGTAAGGAACCTTAGACTTGGCACGACTTTGTCTAGATTTCATAACTTTTTAGAGATGAAAAAGTAGCTCCATCGATACTTGACTAGTTTTTTAAAGAATGTTTTTGGTGGGATAGTTTAATTACACCTTGTACCTATATAATTCAGGGGACCAGGGGCTAAATAATAACAGCCACACGGGTCGAAATAAGGTTAAGCTACTCTTGTTGTGCTTTTTCATAGATTGGTGACCATCTGTTATGAGTACCTACAAGTTGGCAGCAGACTTATCCCTGAACAAAAACGGTCAAGAGGTGCCATATGAAGATCTAGTGACGATATTGGATAACCACATCACTTCAAAACGTTGCGGGTTCAGCGAGCGGTACAACTTTTACGCAGCTTCGCAGCAGCCGGGCGAGGCATATACGCAATGGGCAGAAAGGTTAAGTGGACTAACGGTGCATTGCGGATTCAGCAATTTTGAGGAGGCGTTGCGTGATCGATTTGTAATGGGGATGGTAGCGGGTCCAGAACGGGAGGAAACTGATGAGGCAAATCTGCAATCACCACCGTCTGCAGACACAGAAACAGTGTCGGATCCGGTTTTAAGTAATCCAGACAGGCTATTGAGAAACATTCCCAGGGTAGAGTACAAACCTTTTCTGTAACCTTGGTATGTATTTATTTATTTATTGATCTTGTATTTGAGCACAACTTTGTAAAATTTTGGTCAAATAAGGGAGGAAATGTTATGTGTGTGTGTGTCAACATGGTGCGTGGGCTGCGTCCCTGCCCTGCTCTGGCCTACGAATAAACAGTGTGCTTTTAGCTGTCAGTAGTTTCACTTGCGTCCCTACGTACTTAAACAACACCATCCATTACATATCGGGGACCAACGAGCCGCGGAAGGGCCCCGACAGTCATGCGAAGATCTTTGACAGGAAGTAAGAAGGCCGAAAGTCTGACAACCAGTCAAACCAAGAGGTATCGAATTACCTGGTAGGTACTGGGTTGTGGACTTCAGGTAGGCAGTCGCTCCATGTAAAGTACTATTGAGCTGCGTCCGGAAGCTGACCATTCAATCCGAATCTCTACAAAATTAGAGTTGACCTAGACTAGAGTAAACCCATCTCCGACAAAATAAAATAAAAAGTCGGGGTAACAGTTTAGCAGATTGATTGTTATCAGCCGGGCAGCCCTTTCAAATTGAAACAGCACGCGCTGCTTGCGGCAAAAATAGTTGGTGCGGACGTGTTCGCGGTTCGCTAATACAAATTCGTCTTACTTTTTAAACTCGGTGGAATTCTTTAGTGCCCTACATTTCTAGTGCTTAGAATAATTATGAGTATCTAAACCACAAATGGTTTTCCTTTCTTATGTTCTTCACGGTTACCGGTGCCAAGATCAGTCTACGGATAATGTCTAGATGTGTTACAAGATAAACTTTACTTTGTAGGTAAGGCACTTGGTTATTAAAATTGTTACCTACGAGTATAGAAGCGAAATTGGAATAATTAGTTTTTTTTTTTATTTGATCCGTGAACGGGTTGAAAAGTATGGGTGCCGAAGACACTACAGGCATGAGACTTTTCTCTACAGCATAAGCATAATTAGCCTTTAATGGTCCCACTGCTGGGACACAGCCCTCCTCTCTATGAGAGGTAATGGGCCGTAATCCATCACGCAAGCCCAGTGCGTGTCGGTAGCTGTCAAATGTTATCGAATGTTTAGTTCTAGGACATGCCGGTTTCCACACGATGTTTTCCTTCACCGTTTTGAGCGCAGCAGTGGTGATGCAATAAGTGCTGTTACCACTGCGGGCCACCATTGCTCCTGAAAGCTTAGGAGAAGAAGACAATAGTGTTAGTGTATATATAGAGTTGACAACGTATTATTAAATGATTTAGTGTTGTAGCCGTGGCAGGTGCTCAGTTCTGAAGCCAGGGTTTGAAAATTTTCATCAAAGGCTGTTGAGTTGGCATCCCAGCTAGAATCATTTAAACATAAATATAAATTTATTTGACGTAAAAAAGTACGCAGATGTCAGGGTGACATTTAATTTTTTGTTGTTGATATCTTAGTTGCATGTAGTACTCGACTAACCACCTGACCAAGTGATTAAGGTGGATGTGGATAGCGGAGAACCAAGTTATGGGTTGCTTATTAGTAGAGGCCTGATCCAGCAGTGGATTGCAATTAAGACTGCCTCGTTGGTCTAGTGGTCGCAAGAGCTACTGCTGCGCATGAGGTCCTGGGTTCGATTCCTGGGTCGGGCAAAGAGTTATTTGGTTTTTATATCTGTAATTTCTCAGCCTTTTTTTTTTAGATGGGTATCATCACATGACGTCTCCTGCTCTGGGTGGAGCGGGAGGGCGTGTCAGACTTTTACTGACTAAAACCCACCCGTGCTCCTTCAGTTGCCTGGAGTCTGGATTTGTGCCGGGTTGATGGCAATAGGCTCGCCCCTATTACATGGGACTTAAGCATGACTGGCGAAATGTGGGTGTACTATAGAAACACCTCTGCCTAACCCTTCTGGGATTACAGGCGTGATGTAATGTTTTTTTTAAATGTTTCCCTTATGTAGGTACATAGGTAGAGAGGCTCGTAGTTAAATACATAGTAACACCGCACGGATCGATCGAAGGTTGACCATCCGTTACATAATATCAAGACCAGCAGGGCTAACATGACGATATACGATTCTGACGTGATTCTAATGACTAACATGACCGTTAAGCCCGAGTAAACACGAAAAAGGCATCTTTATCTCGCGACGAGATACAGATGCTGTAGCAAGTTTTTAAAACAAATCGTTTTTATCATTGCAACATCGGTTTTATGCATGGAATTAGTATGTTACTATATTGGTTTAAAGTCCACCTCTTTTCATTTATGTTTAGTTGCTTTTAGCCGACTTTTTTTTTACTAAAATTAAAAAAATTAAATTAAGGTTTCTTTGTTTTGCTAAAATTAACATACAAAATTAGTGGAACTAATAACTTTATAATACTCGCAAAGTAGATAATCATCACAATTAACAAATGGGCCGACGGTCACAATTCGACAAAGCCCAAGCTTTGTCGAATGTATGGTTGATATTGTAACCGTCACCATAAAACCCATGATATTGATAATCACCAACTTTGGGCAATTAACTGGAGATTTTAGTAATTATGTTGCGAAAGTTTGATATTGCCATACAGCCATATAACTTTCTAGATTTCGGTAATCAACATCCATTACATATCGACAACGATTACATATTGGCAAAGAGACTGGTTATTACTGTGCATAGTGATGCTCATCGAAGTCATAGTGCTCCACTCCGCAACCCGAAATAAATGTTGTTCTAATGTAAATAGTAGTTTAAAACTAAGTATTTTCATTGTTATTATGTTGTGTAACAAAATGAGGACTAAAATAATTATAATTATGAATATATGAATATGGTATCATAATTTTGTCTACTCTTCTCGTCGTCAAAATCGAGAACGACTAAATTAGAGAAAATCGGTGATGTTCTCATGATGAATTGTCAAAATTCGAGATAACTTAGTGCCATGTTAGGGTTTAACGAGAAAAGATCAAGTTTTACAGAACGAGCCGAGTATTTTGTATGGCAGCGCTGTCAGAAAACGAGGTAAAGTGTCAGGCATCGTCCTAATAGAAAGCGAATGCGCGAGTATCGCGAGAGTTAGCGATGCGACCATCGCGTGTACGCGCGATGGAAAAAAACTGGTGTCCTATTAATCATCGCGCGAATTGACGACGCGAGCATGCGACCGTGGGTTAAGGCAGTGGGCCCCGCTGCGCCGACGCGATTCGCGCGAATTTCAATTAGGACACCGATCCGAATTCGCGCTTTCGTACGAACTAAGTTCGCACGAATAGATTTACAAACATTTTGAGTCGCGCGACAGCGTCGTGCGATTGTCAGTTAGGACACCTATTCGAATTCAATATGTTTGATCGGGTGTTCGTACGGACAAGTTCACGCTAATAGATTTACAAACATTTCGAGTAGCGCGACATCGTCGTGCGATTGACAGTTAGGACACCTATTCGAGTTCAACATGTTTGATCGCGCGTTCGTACGAGTAAAATTCGCGCGAACCTACGACGTTCGCGCATTCGCGTTCTATTAGGACGATGCCTCAGATATAGACGCGACGAGAAAATGCAAGATTGAGTAAATGTCACTTGTGTCATGTTAGCTCTGCAGGAAACCACATTAAGCCGTTGGTCACGACTGTCATTCGTAGATTTTTGACAGTCGTTAGTCAGAAACCCAAAAGTCTACCACAAAGACTTATCAAGGGGTATCATGTTACCCAGTAACTGGGTTGTGAAGGTCAGATAGGCAGTCGCTCCATTTAAAATACTGGTATTCAGCTGGTCAGCTTCATCCGGTTAAGTCAGGAAGCCGACTTCAAGGTAGTTGATAAAAGCCTTAGCGGATTGATTGAGGTAGAGTTTTTAAACTGACCCGTGTTATTTTCCCCATAGCTGTTACATACAACACCAAGAAGTCGGATGTCAAGGTCTTTGAGGCTGGGGTAAAAGTCTTGATGCAGTACCGCCTGTATCACTTTATGGTACACCTTTGCTGAGAGTCTACAGGATTAAGTATCTTGGTCATATATTGACCCCCAACCTCAAAGACGATGATGACATTGAACGGGAACGGAGGGCGTTGTCGGTTAGAGCGAACATGCTGGCTCGCAGGTTTGCACGATGCTCTCTTCCGAGCCTACTGTACTGCTTTTTACACGTGCAGCCTGTGGGCTAGATATACGCGACGATCATACAGCGCTCTCCGCGTTCACTACAACAATGCGTTTAGGATACTGCTGGGGCTGCCCCGTTTCTGTAATACGTCAGGGATGCTTGCGGATGCGCATTTTTAAGTGTCGCAGCATTATGCTGAGATAGGGGCCTTTTAGACTCGTACAGGACTTTGTTTTTATTAACAATTTACTTTTGTTTTATTAATTTTATGTGGAGTGTGTTTAGTTCAGTTTGTGATACTGCGTATCACACTACGTACTGCATAGTGCGTATTCCTGTGCGAGTCCTATTAAATACTTTTTCTTTCTTTCTAGATTGCTATTACGCAACAATGCGTAAAAGGTGTGCTTCCCTGGTGCGCAGGGTGTGTGACAGCAACAACAGTGTCTTTAAGCACGGTTGCGAGTCGCCGGGACTGTTTATACGTGGGTCACTGTTGTACAGTCTCTCATGGGATGTCGCTACAGCGACCAACCGTTGTCATTGTATTTTAATTCCTTGCTTTTGTTTATTGTCTGTGCTTACTAACATAGTCGTAAGTTTTACTAATAATCCTGTTGAGTGGTTAGTCCAATAAAGAAAAAATATAATCCATTCTGTTTGCGTGACGCTGTGTGCGTTCTTTAGATGACAAAGTTAATTTGGTCTAAATACATATTTAAGAATGTCGGAAGAAAACTTAAACACCGAGAAACACTCTTCGGTTTAAAATGCATGCGTTATGAATTAGGATGCAGGAAGTGTCAATTAGCCCATCGTTATCAACCAGTGTCCACACCTTAGGGTATTTTACCCTAAATTTAGGGTATTTTTATGCGTTTAGGGTATTTTTAAGGTAGAAAATTATTTAGGGTATTTTTCAGGGTAAAATAAATATAAGGATTTTTTATAGAATGTTGAAAACTCCTTGCAAGCAAAATGGTGATTGATTGAATACGTGTTTCTGACGACGAACTTGTTGTGACGATGTACCGTTCGTTCTCTTCAGTCTTCTGCTAGCACAAGAATCTATTTTTGAGAGAAATGATTTCGAATGAAATGTACGATTATAAGCAAAAAAAATACTGCAGATGACATCGAACTATTATGGATGCATTCCAAGAATGTTTGGAAACGGTGTTATAGTTTGGCTATTAGTTTATTACTAAATTACATTTATACGTAAATTTATTTAACATAACATAACATCACGCCTTGTTTCCGCGAAGGGTTGGGCAGAGGTGTACCTATAGTACACCCACATTTCGCCAGTCATGTTTAAGTCCAATGTGATGATGGGGGGGGGGGGGGTAAATTGATTGATTGCCTAATTTAGGGTAATTTCGGCGAGCGTTAGGGTAAAAAACAAAAACGGAGGTGGCAACACTGTTCAACTCTCGATTAATTCCCATTGAAAGTCTGGCCTCTCCTGTAGTCCTGTTAAGCCTAGATCATACTGTTACCTACTGTTACGCAAAACTGATATAAATTTCGTAATTATTCTTCAAAACTGTGTAACAAAATATGTATTCACTTTAAACTGACTAATGATTGGCAGATTGTGACATTAAAGCTAAGTAAAAACAAAACAACATCCGTCTTAGCCATTGTTAAAACAGTGCATAGAGCGAACGCGACACAAATAAAATAAAAACTTTCTTTTTTCAAATTCTCGCATTTTCTCCCGTTTTCATAAAATTAAAATCGTTCGTTGGTTGCACATTTTAAGGTAAAATCGGACAGGACATGAATTTGAATGTGCAAAAAAGTGAAAGTCGTGACGGAGTTGTTTTATTTTCATGTGCCGCAGTGTGCAGACGTCTTTAAGTGAAAGAAGAAATGGGTTACCGACCTCTTCGCGCGCTTAGTTCGGACCAAGCGTTTGGCGCGAAATGTCGCCTGACGGCTTGACGTACTTTTTAATTCGCCGCGCGTGTGTTTTAACAAATTACGTTCCCTAATACACTTAGTAAATAAATAATGGATTTAAAAGAAATTATAAAGTGGTTTATACCGTGTTTTCATATTTTCTTATCAAAGAAAATGAAAATGTGCGGTCGTTTGACTTACATTTGTTTGTTTTTACTTTTTATTTGGCGACCTAAATATGGCGCGGACGCAAACAGCCTAGTTAGTGATGATAGTAATTTATATACCAAAAATGTAGTGAATTTTAGTAATTTAGTCAGTAAAAATAACCAAAGTGATTATTTTGATGTGAAAATGCAAAGGAATGAAAGAAATCTCGACACGTCTGTCGGTAAGTTCTTTATATATTTTTAAATTGGTATTTAGTTTACATAGGTAAATCTTTAGTAATTTATTTATGAGACACACTGGCAGGTATAAATGACTTGCTCTACATAATTAATGATCTACCAGTCAAAGGTTAAGCACCAACGCGGAATATGTTTGATAATTTATTACATAAAAATGCATTACATTACACACCTAATTACCGTTATTTGATATAAAATAATATTTAACCTACACAATTAAAACACAACTTCCTCAAAAAAAAAAAACTTTTATCTTAATGTTTGAATTGGTTTACCTACATATTAGCTACCTGAGGATGAGGAATAATGAAGATACAGGTTTCGAGATTTTGCTTTTTTCACTTCGCCTCGAAAGGAATTATTGACTCGGGCTTTTCCGAAAAGTGACCAAAAATAACTGGCTTTATATGTTTTTTTTAAGAATGGACTTTTTATACTGAGAATTGCCTACTTGCTAGTAGTAGATATTATTACCTACAAACGTCGAAAATCGCGACCGAAACTTGAATATTACCACGTGTTTAAATTATATCTGATGACAATGAATGCATTCAGTTCTTCCTTTATTTAATTAGAGAATGCATTGAATGCAATTTAATTAGAGCATGCCGACGTGGTACATCAAAATATTAGCCATAGTCAGCAATGTCATTGAACCGAGAATAAAATAACACGTAAGATAAAATGATCAAGAATACACGTTATGTTGATTCTTGATCGAAGAATACTACAGTGGCAGCAGGTGGCAGGGACAGATACCGTGGCCCTGGCACAGGCAACTGAAGGAACACGGGTGGGTTTTAGTCAGTAAAAGTCTGACACGTACCCCTTCACCCAGAGCGGCAGAAGTCATTTGATGATTTCTCACTCAAAAAAAAAAAAGGTTGGCAGGGACATCATGATTCTGAACCAAAAATTATTAACGCAAGAGGGCGTGGGCGTTGCAATTTATCGTAAGTAAAAAAAAAAAACAAGTACCATAAGTTTAACAAATAGACTATGGTCTACAAATTTACAATCTACAAGGCCTACAACGTTCTCACATTTACAAAATATAAAATAATCTAGTAAAGGAAAAAAAAATAACAATTGCCATTTCAACTGTCACACTAATCTGAAGTAACATGCTGTCCACAAAAGCCACTATTATACCGCTGAACTAATGATGATGATGACTATATTACAGGCCTAAATCCTTTTTTTATAGTAGGCGAAAATCATATTTTTATTTCAAAATGGCGAAATAAGCCCAATATGGCCAGTATTAATCTCGTTAAAAGCTTAGTTAATTAATATTTCGTAATCTTAATTTAGAGTGAAATAACAGTTGAATTAGTAAAAATAAAAACCTGCAGGGTCAAATAGCAACAAATATACATTAAAAAACATTTATGAACATGCCTACATTTTTTTTTTGCTATCTATAAAAGAAGTTGGTAACCCTAACTACAATGCCTCCTTTAAGAGGTTTTCAGTTATTTCAATTTCACCCTGTTTATTTTTATCTCTATATTAAACGAAACAACAAAAATAAGTTCTAAAACTAAAACCCGACTACTGACAAATCACGCTCTAAAAAATACGAAAGAAGAAAATATTTCAGACAGAAATCAAGACAGGTAAAAAATAGAGTTTATAAACAGATACAAAATTATAATGATGCGACCACGTTTTTTTTAGTTCATAACTTTACGTCCTCTAGAGGGCGCCATTTACTGTGACGTCACACAGCCAGTGGACGATCAAGGCGCTTCCAACAATACCTCATTTGACAAATTATAATAGGCACCTAGTTTAAAAGTTATGACATTATGAGCGAACAGATGAACATACATACATACATTCATACAAACATACCGGTCAAAATCATATCCGTCCTTTTTGCTTCGCCGTAGTGGGGTAAAAAGACTAAGAAGTAATGTAAAGATCGTAGTAGATCGTGGAAAAAGCGTGAGTTTACCCATGTATCTCTTATCTATCTCCAATTTTGGCTTGTAAAACGTGTTGACGACATTCACTGCTCAGTTTACTATAGTATCATTGCATTCACTAACGGCCGAACCCAATAACGTATCCATATCCAATTTTGGCGTACTGGAGATACAAAAACCTATCAATCTCAGGTTTTAACCCGTAGTATGCTTCCCTACAACGTGTTGACAGCTATTTGTTTGACAGGGATAGATAAAATTGTACTGTCTATCATCAGTAGCGATCTGTCTCCCCGTCACCATATATTTCAATGTCACATGATCCGGTAGCCCACGTCCGCATTGATGTAAAAATATTGCGGCGGGATTTTATCGAAAACTGGATTTTCAACGCTCTGTGGCTCAGATATATAGTTGAAAATCCAATAGTGCATTTTTTGCTGTTATGCACTCTGTTGGATTCTCAACGCTCGGCAAAACACTTAAGAGTTCTAAATCCAGTGTGCGATATTTTTACGTCCGTGCGGAGGGGCTTAGTGATTGTCCCTGCCCCAAATAGTTCAAATCTGAGACCTTTCAAATCCCCTTCTCATTAAGAGAAAGAACTGCGGTAGTATGTAAATGTTCCACGTCTCATTGAAGATCAGTAATGCTATTCTGTAACCATCTCACCGCGAAAACTTAGGCGGAGTGAGCGTGGAGTGAGCTGTCAGTGCCACTGATGCTAGGGATTGACCAAGACGGGATGACGCAGACAGCTCACTCCACGCAAGTCTTCGCGGTGAGATTTTTAAGGAATCGACATGTAGGTAAGATGAAAACAAGTATGTACCTAAACTTGTCAATATCAGCCTTAAGTTATGGTTCTTACTGTGTGCTCCAATGACTCACTTTACCAAGCGGTATGCTGAGGTACTTATTTTCATCTAGGTAAAGAAGAGAGAACGAAAAATCTTGTCAAAATTCAACTGTGTTTGACTGAAACGGACGAACTCTTTCATGAAGAAGACGAACAGTGGGCCATCAAATATTTCGCAACCATTTACCAGCTGTGTTAGACATGACTAGGGTTGCCAACCCTAATATTTGATAACAAGACATCTTGCTATGATTCACTACAGTGAAGCACGTGGCCTCTTGTCTTTCTGGTTGTTGTTGGTTTTTGTCTTCTTTTTCATGAAAAATTCGCCATAAGTACTTACTTATTTTGTAAATGTGAGAACGTCGTAGGCCCTGTGGATTATAAATTATAGACAATTGTCTATTTGTTTAACATATGGTACCTGTTGACAGGCCTACACTGTCCTCCCATACCTGTTAATCACTGTAATTGGAAAACATTGTAAACGACATATTTTTTAAAGAGTAACCATGGAGTTTCTTGCCGGCTCTTCTCCATGGGAAACGACCAATTGGAACCGTGCACCTAGAATCTGACGTTTCATAGGTGCCCATGTAGGTCTATGTGAAATAAAATATTTTGATTTTGATTTAGATTTTGACTTGATTGGCTGATTCAGAAACTCATGGTAACTTCATTCTTGGTTTCGACAATCCATCTCTTCCTTATGGTTCATTATTAAACATTGATTACTCTATCATGGCTTTCTGTCGCGCCTGTTTGTGGGAGCCTTAACACGGCTCTTGATAATTTGTTGACATGTTGAAAGATAAGTACTCCCTATGTTTATAAATTGACATTTTATTTACTTCTATAATAAAGACATTTGTATGTACTCCTACCAGTCATTTGGCTATGTCTAAGAACCAATGAAGCACACAAATAATCTAATTAGAACCTGTAATTAACATATTTCCGCTCAATGAGGTACTGCACATTCATGGCAAAAAATATCCATGATTGTGATTTAACTGACTGCCAACCGAAAAAATATAGGGAGTCTTCAATCAATGATTTAGCAGTTCGCAATAAAACATGTAAGGATTCTCCTTGGCCAGGCTCATAAGCGAAATATCGTGTTAGCTGGCCTGCAACCCGGGGTGCATTTATATCGCCACTCGTGCAGGCTTTGGCTATTTCAATGCTCAACTCAGTCACTGATCATTGACCTGAAGAAACCTTTTGGTTGACTGGACGCGGTAGGTGAAGGAGCTTCTTTGACTTGAATGTGCCCTGGCGAATGAGAGTATGTCATGCTCACTCTAATATCTCGCTGAAGGTGGCGCGTGTGTTTGATCATTTAGCTCCCTTCAAAATGGTTAAGCAGAATGGTGATAATCCATGCGTCACGTTCGTGAACGGACGCTTTTAACGTTTTGCATCGTTCTCATAAACATGATTTCAACATGATTCAACATTTCTTAACCAATATTTTGTAACCATATTTTGATTTAAAACAGTGTCCGTGGAGTTTCTTGCCCGTTCTTATTCATAGGTACCTACTACGCTTTGGAATGGGCAACTAGCTTTATCTTTCTGACCGACCGCCGCGACCTTGACAATTCAAAAGTGCCTGTAATTGGTTTACTTGAGTTTTTGAGTTTTGACCGTGATACAACTTGAAAAATAATAACACCTCGAACCTGTTATTGTCCCAAGTACCAGGTGTAAGACCTCCTTACAAAAAGGTACTTACTCCATGAGGTCCAGGTTATCACTATGATATTTTCCTTAAATTAAACTGATTGGACTGATGACCAGGTGGAGGTCGCAGGCATCCGAGGGATGCGTGAAGCACAGGACTATTTGAAATGGCAATGCTTGGGGGAGTGTTGTCCAGCAGTCGACGAGTTTCGTCTGAATAATGATGAAAACGATGAAAGTTAGTAATGTACCTAGATTAGCTAACGGTTAACGGCCAAACCCAATAACCTATTTACATTGAAAGGCAGGCTTTATTGGGACGTAAAAACCAGATATTTACTGGTTTACTGTCTCCAGTACGCCAAAATTGGTGATAGATACGTAATCGGTTTCGGCCGTAAGACATTGAGTGCTGCGATTGGCTGTTGATAGACCAATCACTGCAGGATACTCGCGCATGACAATTTCTCATATTATACTCATTTTGCGATCATTTTCGTTTGAGGAACTGACCCTTAAAAATTCAGACCACAGACTAGCATGTTAGCCAAAAATTATTTGAAATGTTGACTTTCAAATTGCAGGTAAACTACCTACGCTAGACTCAGTAGTAGAAAAAGTTATCGAAGGTGATGTGATGGATGATGCAATAAAACAATATTGCAATTTAAAGTAAATCAAAATAAATCCATTATGTAGGCAAATTGTTTAATAATGAGTCAATACGTTGATTGTAATGGAGGGCAATTTCTCCAACGGTAAAATTGACTGGATTGGTTTAAGTGAGAGCTGAAGCCAATTTAAAGATGATTACAGATCAATAATAGATTAAGTATTATTATTAGCTTGGGGCTGGCCATGTCCAGTAGTGGTCGGCAAAAATGATCATGATGTTGAAGAATCCATAAACCATTAAGTTAAAGGCATCTCCAGAAAAAAAACACACAGCACACACACGAACTCCGTTCATTTTTTTCCATATTTTTTATATTCGAAAATCTGTAAAAGCAGAGGCATCTCAGTTGCGTTGTCATTCTAGAGACACAGCTGGGGTCCTTTTGGAAAGCAGATATCCATAGATGGTGATGAAACAAAAGGAAAACATCACAATATCATAACATAATGAAAAATAAAAAGCTTCGAAAAACGTAACTAGATGGCGTTGGCGTCGAATTAGAAGTCGCTATGGTTTCGTTACCGCGGCTTGTATATGAGGCAGCGAATTAATTTTTTGTTTGACTGGCAATAAGCCGGAGTCTGGATTAATAGGCTTATAATTCTATTTTTGTTAGCGAAATCGTCACTTACCGTGACTTATATCGCTTATTAATTTCTGTTTAGATACTATGTATAAGAAAATCAAATTTATTTGATTGTTTAACGTGATAAGAGTCAAGAGTGACTCAGAGTGAGACTTGAGAACTAATCAATATATAAGAAAATGTCTAACTCTAACTACTACGTAGTGCTCACCCTTTCGCGAATAATACAGACAGGCGTGATTCCGCGTGATGTTAATTCGAAAGTTGCTCTGTCTGTAATATGTTACCTTGTGCACGCCTAAACCATTGAACGGATTTCGATAAAATTAGGCAACGAGATAGAAGCTATATTATTTCCTGTAGCACGTTCCCATGCTATAATTTCCGATATCCACGCGGAACTAGTATTGTAAAGAGCAAATATTTGATATAATGTATGCTTGTTTGTTACGCTTTTACGCTGACACGGCTGAAAGGATTTGGCACACAGATAGACGAAGTCGCGGGAAACAGCTTGTATGTTATATTTCTTTCGTATTCTCCTATAAATGGGGTTGTTGCAGAGGTCTTGTATTATTAGAGCTATCAACCGGGAACTTGAAATATAGCGCTAAGCTTCCACTGAGAAGAAACAACAACATAAAATGGACCTTATTGCACATGAAGAAGCCGGCGCTGGCTTATTAGAACCGATGACCGTTGTGACAAACGTAAGGTAGGACGCACTCAAGCTTGGCGGAGGATCTTCTCAGGGTGGCTGGTAGCAGCTGGATGAAAGTTGCAGATAATCGAGCTGAATGGCTTGCAATACGAGAGGCCCATGTTCAGGACTGATGTAGGCTGATAACTCTGATGAGGATGATTCAGTTAAAATCTGTGCCTAACAAGCTCGCGTGATAAATAAAAATAATAGATGTATGAAATGTAGAAAGTTAAAACTAGTAAAAACGAAACCAATCTCAATTACAGCAGAAACAAGTCGTTAATTATCATTGTTTACGCTTTTACTCTTGTGGTGTAAAAAGTAAGTCGGAGGCATAGTCCTGATAGAACGCGAATGCGCGATGCGACCATCGCGTGTACGCGCGCTGGTAAAAACTGGTGTCATATTGATCATCGCGCGAATTGACGACGCGAGCAAACGACCGTGGATTAGGGCGCGGTACCCCGCTGCGCCGACGCGTTTCTCGCAAATTTCATTTAGGACACCTATTCAATATGTTTGATCGCGCTTTCGTACGAACTAAGTTCGCGCGAATAGATTTACAAACATTTTGAGTCGCGCGACAGCATCGTGCGATTGTCAGTTAGGACACCTATTCAAGTTCAATATGTTTGATCGCGCGTTCGTACTACTTCGTACGAGTGAAAAGATGCCTTAGTATTGTAATAATAAAAATTTAATGGATAATACGGTCCCTAATTGGGAAGCCAAATGTACCTAATATTAAAAATTAAAAGAATAGGTGTGTGTGTGTGTGTGTGTGTGATCTCCTAAAAAAAGTATGTTATTGTAAGAAATTAAATTTCGGGCGCCGTGGAGCGACACACTATTAATAGATAGCCAGATAAATAAAGTTGGAGAGATTGGACCATTAATCTTAGGATGGGGGCCTGTGGATGTCAATGGTGATTAAAAGTCTCACTACCTTGAACGTTCCCAGTTTATTGTACCTTTAGCCTAATGTATACAATTATATTAATATAAATTTTACTTGCTATATCATCATTGCATCTTTGTAACTTTAAATTCGCAGCTGAAGGCTGTTATGTTCTATAGGAAAAAAAAAGATAAAAAATATGTAACTTGAAGCTTGACCCCGAGAGCCGGAAGGTGGTACCTCTCAGGTAATCAGCCCCCGTGGAAGGCCAGTAGAAATTTATTGAAGTAAAGGTGGAATAAGCACCCACAATTGTAGGCTGTGGACAAAAAGGAACTCTGAGATGTGATTTCACTCCGAACTCGGACACGCGGGGACGCATCGACCAACGAAAAACTTACCGCTTATTCCAGGTATATAAACTCGCGTCTCCCTCGGTGTACCGTGAAGATATTTGGTATCAAGACGTAGGGAGGCGACGAGGAAACCTGCGAAAAACCGTAAGATGGTCACAAACGAACCGCCATCGTCGAAGGAAATTTTCTCTCGAAAAGAGCAACTTACCAAAAATCGGATAGAAATATCCACCGGGACCATTC
Source organism: Dasypolia templi (assembly GCA_963555695.1). Taxonomy (NCBI): domain Eukaryota; kingdom Metazoa; phylum Arthropoda; class Insecta; order Lepidoptera; family Noctuidae; genus Dasypolia; species Dasypolia templi. The sequence goes on along the minus strand of OY743163.1, from coordinate 4,215,803 downwards.
CACGGGTCCTTTGGTTTAGGATTAGGGCATTAAAGCGCCACTATAAACTAGATTAGTTACGATTCCATTCAGGAAAAATCAAGAGACATGTCACATTCACCAACAAAGATCGCAAAAGTGACCTGTCCAATTTTGACGTCCAAAAATGTCATGCGAAATGTATCACAGATAAAAAAATAAAATTAAGAAATCGTTCCGAAATCGACTACAATCATCAATACATGTAACGGTGTAAAAAAACTCGTTACATTACATCCCTCCCCAAAAAAAATAAAAGAAAGCAATTTCTTTTATGCCAAAAAAACAACGATCAAGGTAAAACGAACAGTTTCCCAAAAAAAACAGGAAATATAAACAGCGTGTATACAAACAACACTTACAGGTGCAGACTAAATACTAGCACAACCGACCCATAATGTCAAAAGAACCACAAGAGTACAGTTAAGCACCTTCGCCACTGACTAACAAGTTAAATCCGAGTTCTACTATAGAATCAGTTAAGTGCAGCAGTCGCTTAACACTGTAAAACAATACAACAGAACTATACCCAATTGAGTGCGGTTGGGCACCATCGCCACCGACTAACAAGTATAAAATTCTAAAAAGACACAAAAAAAAATACCAATACAAATTCGGTTAGGCACTATAGCCGCCGACTAGCAAGTATAAAGCTTTACAAACAAACAAAAAAATACTAATAAGAGTTCGGTTAGGCACCATAGCCGCCGACTAGCAAGTATATGTTTAATGTAACAGGATAAAAAGAATATTAATTCGAGTACAGTTAAGCGCAAAGGCCGCTGTTTAACGAGATTAATCCAAAAAATTCTATATGAGTGCAGTTAGGCACCATCGCCACTGACTAGCAGGAACAAATTATAACTGTGAGAAACAGTATAGGAACCTTCACATCTCTAAAGATGCAAAGAAAAAAGATGTTGTGATCGGCTCAACTCCACCAACTTACCGGGCACAAACAAAAATAAATGTTGTGATCGGCTCAACTCCACCAACTTTCCGGTCACAAACAAAAAAAAAATGTTGTGATCGGCTCAACTCCACCAACTTTCCGGGCACAAACAAAAAAATGTTGTGATCGGCTCAACTCCACCAACTTTCCGGGCACAAACAAAAAAAGAAATCACTGTGTTCTTCCTAAGTGCACCACGAAATATTCCGGGTGACAGAGTCACTATAGGAGCACAATGATAAAAAAAATAGGTAAACCTCTACAAGCGTAAACAAAACGTACAAAGGTAGTAGGCACCAATTCAGGAATTGCATGCAAAAATTTACAAAGGAAAATTGCATACAAGACTGTTTAAAAAAATATAATAATAAGATCTTTCGATATGGAAAATGTATGTGTGTGGGTTGAAGAAGTTTATAAAAATGTCCTAAGTTGTAATTTTGAATGTTAAATCAAGATTTAATAAATTTTATAAGAAGTTACCTAACATACATCTTCATTCAAACCGTCGATAACCTATCATCCATCCCAACGTGAATCACACTATCAAAAACGGCCTTCAGTCAAAATCATCAAAATCAAGATTAACAATGATAAACCAAATTAAAATTTAATTATATCCTTAACATGATAACGACCAGTCGTTCCCTTATTAAGGTCTTTCAGAATATAAACATTATCAGAGATCTTTTCAATAATTTTACATTTAATAAACTTAGGAGCAAGTTTTGCCGAAAAATAAGTAGGTGCATGAGATTGAACGAAACTTCTTCTCCACACGACATCACCCACATCAAAAGAAATGACTTTGCGACCTTTGTTATAATAGCGAGCATTACGCTGATAAGCTTTTAATAAATGAGATTGTACTTTAACAAAAATATTACTAAGTGAATTGAGAGAATCGGCATAGTGAACTCTATTGGAAATTTCCAGTTCATCTATGTTATCGATAGAATCACTAAAACGATGTAAAGAAGCATCAAAAATAAGTTCTCTACCAAACATCAAAAAATTAGGTGTGAAATCTGTGGCCAGATTAACACTATTATTCAAAGCTAGTTGAATATTAGGTAAATATTTAGACCAAGTTCTATGATCATCTTTGACAAAACAAGCTATGCAAGTTTCAACAGTTTTATTATATCTCTCAACAGTATTATTTTGAGGCGTGTATAAAGTATTATAAAATATTTTAATAATGTTAAAACCCTTCAAAAACTCTACAAAATGTTTAGAAGTGAATTGTGTACCATTATCACAAACAATTATTTTGGGACAACCAAATTTAAGAAATATTTCTTTTTCAAAAAGTTTATTTATTACTCTAGTAGTAGCATTTATCATAGGAAAAATCCAGCAGTATTTAGTGAAAACATCAACAACTGAAAGAATATATTTATGTCCAGAATAAGATTTAGGCAATATACCTATAATGTCTACTGAAAGCATCAACATAGGACGATCAACTTTTTTAGGGTTAACCATAATACCAAAAGGAGGTTGAGTGGTATGTTTATAAGCTTTACAAGTATCACAAGCAAGAATATATTTTTGAACATCATTAAACATCCCTTTCCAAAAATAGTGTTGTTTTAATTTATTTAAAGTTTTATGAATACCTAAGTGTCCAGAATTAATATCATCATGATTAGAACGAATTGTATCTAATATGTGTTCTTTAGGAATAACTATCTTCCAATTAAGATTACTATTAGGATCAAACTTACTTTTACAAAACTTATATAAGGCTTTTTTTTCTACTCTAAAGTTCTTATATCTGCAAGGAGACTTTTGACAATTAATAAATACTTTTTTATACCAAGGATCATAAATATCATCATCGGGTAAGACTAAATTATTTTCAGAGATTCCTATAGTAGCTATTTCAATACGAGACAAAGCGTCTGGGACTAAATGTAAAGAACCTTTTTTATGAACTATATCAAAAGTAAATTGAGAAATTCTAGCAGCCCAACGTGCTAAGCGTCCACTAGGATTGCTAAGACCTAAAAGGCAAATCAAATCTTAACCAAAATCTAAAATGAAATCAAGTTGAAAAGAAGGGATAATATGAAAATTAAACTTTTTAGTTAAATTATCACAAGTTACAGGTAATTCAGTGATACCAATAATTATAAGCATTACTAAAAACAGAATTTATTTTATAACCTAACTGTAAAAATTGTCATGACTATTTGAACCCAAAATACAACTATCTGAACCAACTAACAAAATTTCTTCAAAATGTTGTATAAAATATTCTTCAACTTCAGTAATAAATTCTCCAACACAAGATAACCAAAGCATTCAAAGAATTAAAAGAAGGCAGAGCGTGCAAAGCAAAAGCTGAGGAAGAGTGTGCAATCCTTTCATTATGATCAAAAGGGTGTGGTACTTCTGTCAAATTAATCATGTCCGGAGCAGTTTGTGCAACATTAGGATCTGCTAAAGCACCATCAGATTCTATGTGGTCTTTAGCAATAGGCGGAAAAGACTGGTCTTCATTAGCCATCATGAATAAACTAAACGAAAATTGATGAGCAAAGCAAGATGTAAATTTAAAAAAAAGTGAAATATTTGAGGGTAAGTGTAAAATATTTTCTAAGTTTTTTTTTTGTTTTGATGAAACTATCAAGTAAAAAGATGCAATAATAATTTACAGGATAAGTTTAAACTACTTAAAGTAAGGTTACCAAGTTAAACCAAAGTTTACTTAAGATTAAATATGAAACAAAAACTTCCAAAGTTGTAAAATACTTGAGGTTAAAAAGATATGTTCAAAGTTTGTTTTGATGAAAATTTCAAGTTTAAAAAATGCAGTAACAATTTACAAGATCAATTCAAGTTACTAAAAGTAAGATTACTTAGTTAAACTAAAGTTTGCTTTAGATTAAATATGAAACAAAGTTTCACCGCACTTAATTTACACTGTTGAGACACTTAGATAAAACAAACTGTCTTACCATACAAAATGTTGGTTTTGTAAGAGAAAAGAAGTAATGCTGTAACCATAAACATTAAACATACACAATAGTACAAAATACAATAATGTTAGTAGAAAATACTGTTTACTTAAAAGCAAACATCCAAAGAATTTAAGTTTTAAATTACAACATTGTACAATAATGTGTTACTACAAAATATCAAGATGCAATGAATCAATAACAAAATAAGTAAGCTAAATTCAAGTCCCTGTTCGCTTGAGCGACAAATGTAATAATAAAAATTTAATGGATAATACGGTCCCTAATTGGGAAGCCAAATGTAATATTAAAAATTAAAAGAATAGGTGTGTGTGTGTGTGTGTGTGTGTGATCTCATAAAAAAAGTATGTTATTGTAAGAAATTAAATTTCGGGCGCCGTGGAGCGACACACTATTAATAGATAGCCAGATAAATAAAGTTGGAGAGATTGGACCATTAATCTTAGGATGGGGGCCTGTGGATGTCAATGGTGATTATAAGTCTCACTACCTTGAACGTTCCCAGTTTATTGTACCTTTAGCCTAATGTATACAATTATATTAATATTAATTTTACTTGCTATATCATCATTGCATCTTTGTAACTTTAAATTCGCAGCTGAAGGCTGTTATGTTCTATAGGAAAAAAAAAAGATAAAAAATATGTAACTTGAAGCTTGACCCCGAGAGCCGGAAGGTGGTACCTCTCAGGTAATCAGCCCCCGTGGAAGGCCAGTAGAAATTTATTGAAGTAAAGGTGGAATAAGCACCCACAATTGTAGGCTGTGGACAAAAAGGAACTCTGAGATGTGATTTCACTCCGAACTCGGACACGCGGGGACGCATCGACCAACGAAAAACTTACCGCTTATTCCAGGTATATAAACTCGCGTCTCCCTCGGTGTACCGTGAAGATATTTGGTATCAAGACGTAGGGAGGCGACGAGGAAACCTGCGAAAAACCGTAAGATGGTCACAAACGAACCGCCATCGTCGAAGGAAATTTTCTCTCGAAAAGAGCAACTTACCAAAAATCGGATAGAAATATCCACCGGGACCATTCCACGGGTCCTTTGGTTTAGGATTAGGGCATTAAAGCGCCACTATAAACTAGATTAGTTACGATTCCATTCAGGAAAAATCAAGAGACATGTCACATTCACCAACAAAGATCGCAAAAGTGACCTGTCCAATTTTGACGTCCAAAAATGTCATGCGAAATGTATCACAGATAACAAAATAAAATTAAGAAATCGTTCCGAAATCGACTACAATCATCAATACATGTAACGGTGTAAAAAAACTCGTTACAGTATATTACCTACTAGTAATAGAAAAAGGTCAATTAAAATTGATGATGTTTGTAAGTGGGTTAATCTTCGGAACAACTGAGAAGTGCGTGTCGGATCACGATCAATGAAGTGTTCCGTAGCTTTTTATGGTGGTAAACCATCAAACTTTTCCTGCTCTAGGCGGCACGGGAGTGTCAGACTTTTACTGACTAAAACCCACCCGTGGTCCTTCAGTTCCCTGTGCTAGGGGCCACGGTACTTTCGAACAACCCGCGACCCTGGCAGGCATCGGCCCTAACCATAACGGACCCCGTTTATCAGTGTTGACATCTCTTGGAGGCGCGCGTGGAACACAAAAGTGTTCGTAGCCGAGATGAATAAATCCCAAACACAAACTTCCTTAAATCGATATACGTCAGCGCTTCAGCGATTAATTCTCCAACAGCAAATGTAAGTTTGTAAAAAATGGGATGAAACTAGAAATGTGGATGATCACAATTTTTTAATTTTTATCTCAATGTTTTTAATTTTTTTCCTAATAGTGCAAATAGTATTACAAAAAGTGTAAAAGATTAAAATACTGCCAAGTTATAAACGTTTTAAAGTAAGTGTTAGACTAGGACAGCACTATCGTAGAAGTGACGTCACGACTACGTAACTTCATACTAGCGCCGTACATTGTCCGTACCGCGCAACAAGGACAGGAATAATCCCCTCCAAAAACTTTTTAAGCGTGTACTGTTCTTCATTTTTGCATCGATATATCCGATTTTTTCGATTATCTCATTTTTACTATGCCTTCTTTGAAATTACATTATTTTTAAGAACATTTTTAATAGTAGTTAGTCATCATCCCAAATTTACGATTATCTCAAATTTTACATTACCTACTTGTGCTGTGAGCTGTGACACCTTGCTTCTTACTAAATTTCATGATTCTAAGTCAACGGGAAGAACCCGGTTTTGATTTATATCCAGGTAGCAAAAAAAATTCGTGTAAAATAAATGGCCGCAATTTTTTATTGCGTTGATTTGGAATCTTAAGTGTTAGAGCTCTAAGGGTCTGTAGACCTATACGTATTTTATATTAATTTCAACTTGATAGGTCTACGCGATCCTGAGAATAAGGACAGACAGACAGATAGACTAACAATGATTACATCCTATGAGGGTTCCGTTTTTTCCTTTTGAGGTACAAAATCGTGTGCAGAAGCGAGTAGGTAAACTGGATACGTACAGAGCGAGATAAGGCGTTAAGGACTTCAAAGAATCCTATTCTTATCGGACACGAGGTTTGATCAATGAAGAATGTTATAACTTGACCATGACCCTTAAAACCAGTCTATTGTACCTGGTCCTAACACATATTAACAACATTTTGCTGTATGACGAGTCCTGAACTGAGATTCCTGAACACTGCTACTCGATACCTTGAGTCCATTGCCACTCCCAGTGCAATCTACTTGAGTAAATATTAGAATTTTATCTTGTTAATAAAATAAAAATAAAATTGTATTCAATCTATTTTTGGCGCATTTTTTTTAATCAAAAACATACAGTTTACATTTGTTGTCGTACAAACATACGAGTACCACACAAACCATCGCGGGTTTAATAGCGGTATGGCCAGAAACGGCAACTCGGTGCCACTACTTAGGTATTCAATATACATCATGGAAATTTGCCTAAAATGTACCAAATACAATGTTCTAAGTGTTCTTTCTATAGGATAGTTTATACAACTATCGATAACTTTGTTAATATTGACCGCATTCATGATTAATATTGACCTAAGCTTATTGCATACATGATCAATCTATTAGGACACTTAGAGGATTTATTTATCTAGGACACCAAGACACATGTGTAAAAATACATTCACACAATCTAAAAATCTTGTCTATTGTTGTCTAATTTTAACTAATTTAATTACTTTAAACTTTTTTTTTTCTAATTTTGTTTAATGTAATCTAATTCTATGTAATTTTACTTATTTTACCTAGTTTTACGATTGTATGTATAATTACCAGTATTGACCGATAACTTGTTTAGGTGTGGTGCTAACCGTTTATATAATTTGGCTATAAAAAAAAATATTACCAGGAGAGCTACTCAAAATAATCGCTCCCATTCTGCTGCCTTTATCATGATACATTTGGGGTCAGTGCAACGTATCTTTTTCTACCATACTTCGCTATCAGATGTCATCTCGGTAGTTCCTCCCTTTCTAGCCATATCATCCTTCACATAGTCCATTCATCGTTTCTCTGGTTTTCCCGTTCCTAGTTTCGTTCCTGTAGGCTTAGCACGAGCGCCCTAGAGACGCGTATTGTCGACGGAAGAGTAGACAAAAATTGCGTTTCTGTGTAGACAGTAGAAAGTTTTCTACTGTCTACACAGAAACGAAACGCAATTGTACGGTAAAAATGGGTAGTTATACACATCACTAGCAACAAACCCGTTGCTATGGAAAATCACTGTCTATAAAGCAACCTGAGTCTAAGTGTGTCCTCGTGCTCGCGAAAAAGAGATTTCGAGGAGCGTAGAAAGCGATTTCTATTCTACAGTAGAGTAGAAACAGAAAACGCCATGCTAAGCCTGCTGGAGTTCTCAATACATATTTGACTTGAAATCAATTTGGAAACCCGTCAGTGAGGTAAACGACCCAACCCGCAATCATTATTGATTTATTTAGACTTTTCGCACACAAAAAGGTACAAAGGCGGATTTAGTGCCTTAGGCATTCTCTACGAATTAACCAAGGCTGGTGAAGAGATTGGATGGCATGGCACGTGCTTTGGTTGAAAGGATAAATGATGAAAATACTATAAAAAATATCATTTATATCAAATATCATTCTTTGTAACCACATAGTCACAAAGAGCTGAGATTGTTCGTTTATTTTTCAACTAATCTACTGCTTCGTTGACCTAGCAAGTGGTCGCAAGCGCAACTACTGAGCATGAGGTCCTACGTTCGATTCCCAGGTCGCACAGTGTTTTTGTGAATTTCCTTCTGGAATTTCTTAGTAGCAGCCCGGAGTCTGGATCTGTGCCCGGTTGCTGGCAATAGGCTCGCCCCCTATTACATGATTCTTAAACAACTGTTGAAATATGAGTAAGAACTAAGACCCTGTGAGGAAGAAGGCGTGTGTTGTTCGTTATACGTAATCAAATTAGCAGACGTGTGTGCAGTTTTCTACCGACTGTACTTTGACTAAAGAATTGAATGAAAACTGTCGAGATGAATCAGCGATACTGACTTATCAACGAAACTGGTGAATGAACTAAACTGACGAGTGAGGGATACTGACCAGTGATACATGAGCTTAAAATCCATTAAATGCCGTCATATTTTCATCCAAATTCCTTGAACCATGCCATCTTCCACTCATCCCTCCATGTTTTCTACCATCAACAGACCTAACTCGGAACAAATGACAAAACAAATCGGTATAATATAGCTATTATCTCTTTTCTCTGAGATACGGCGTTTTTACGTATACTGCATTAAGGTCAGTGCATCGAAGCATTTCCTGGTCATTTTATGCTTGTGGAAAGCTGGTGGAGTACATTGACTTTAGAGGGAGAATGGAAGAAGAAAACGGTTTGCGCTTGCGCCGATCCCAAGGAACATGGGACAGGGGCATGGAGATGATTATGTTTTTAGAGGGCTAAAGGAGAGGGGGGGGGGGTATTTGCCTTTTAATCTACACCAAAAAGAAGAAGGTTCATAGCATAATCAGCCTATAACGTTCCTACTGCTGGGACACAGGCCTCCTTTCTGTGAGAGGGAGTGGGACGTAATCCACCATGCGGCCCAATTGCGGGTTGGTAGATGTCACATGACTTCGATTTTTTTGGTTCTAGGACATGCCGCCGGTTTTCTCACGATGTTTTCATTTATTGTTCGGAGGTGTGTGTTTTGCATATGTCCCGCATTGGGTACCAATTTGAATAATTGTTCTTTTGTACTCTGTGTACATCTCCGTGGTCCCAACATAACTTTGTCCCACATAGGTATAGTTTTTGCTAATTATGAACGCCTCGAAGCTTGGTATGAAACATCAAGTATTTAACTAATACGTTCGTACGAGGTCTTGCATTTTGTTAGGTTTTTTTTGTAAGTGTCTTGTAATTCGTTAAATATAAAGCCTCCTTACATGCTTCAAAAACCAAAACATCCCAGGTATTTCTGCTGTATCTGGATTAAACGTACGTGAAATCGTAGTTTACAAACATATTTAAAAAATGCACAAAACTCGAGACCCGGAATCCTGAAACAAATAATCCGTAGGTAATCGAACCCGTGACACGTAGCGCAAAGCCTTGCCACTGCGCCTAGGTACCGTTGTGTTGACCAGCGAGGTACTCGAACTTATGACCCTGAAGTAGATGCTACCATCATGGTCAAAAATTTGCAAATATAGTCACATAATATTTGTTTTCCTTCAAAGTTGGTTGAGATTCGTCACCTTGTCAAATTGACATCTAAACAGTGCAACCTCTAAAATATAGTCAAATACTTTGCTAATATGTACATTACATTCTTAGATATCCTTTTTTTACTAATCATTACGAGTTACGAATACCATTTTGATCACAGAGAATTTCGCGACACATCTTGTTTTTTTTCTTTGGAGTTACTTATAGGGACTTTCGCAGTCAATCTTGAACACTAAAACAGACTTTGTAAGTGGGATACTTATAAAAAAATGCGAAAAGATGAAAATAGAGTTTTTCATCTTTTGAGAAAGCGGTCGCATTTTTTCAGTTACAAAAGTTCGATATTTGGATATTTGCTATACAAAATTGCCAAACCTGAATAATTTCAGTATGTAAAGATAACAGTTTTTTACTAAATTCAGAAACGTAAGTATATGTGTACGAGTAGCTACTTAGATCAAAAAACGATTGTAACATTTTTGTCTGTCTGTCTGTTTGTTCCGGCTAGTATCCGAAATGGCTGGATCGATTTTATCGTGACTTGCACTAGCAGATAGCTGATGTCATAAGGAGTATTATAGGCTTGTCCCGGTAGCACGTTCCTTCGAGATAATTTACAACATCCAGGAGCTAGTTTGTAATAAAAATAATTTTAATTTTAAGTTTGTTGATTCAGAAAAAGAAAGAAGCATAGACCATTTTAAAGATGGAGGATGTTGTCAAACATTGTAAAAATAGCCGGTAAGTTATGGTCGAGACGGACAAAGGATAGAGCCACCTGGAAAGGTTTGGGGGAGGCTTTTACGAGTACCGCATAAGGCGGCCGTTAAACCTAACAATACTAACCTTATTTCGCACAAATAAATAAATAAGTACTAACACAGTACACTACATTTGAGGGATAAAATAAAACAAATATACGAACATCCAAGTTGACCACCGTATAATTATTACTACAGCTTAAGCTATTTTCGTATATTAGTTCGTATCGATAAGAGAGAAGAAGAAGTCTTTAACCATTCCGTTGGTGGTACTAAATACATACATTCATATCGCGACGACCGACCGGTTCGAACGAATCTGTTACAGCATGCGGGCGGACCACTTTCTTCCCATACCTGTCTCTATTTTCCATTTCATGAATCATGACAGCCATATTTTGCAACTAGATAATAAATTAAACATATAATCAAAAGCGTGCCTTACGTTCCGGACTGTATGCAGCCTGATAAGGGAATTAACCAGAACGCAGTTCCGAAAATAATTCACCTTCAAGCCCTTTTCGAAAGCGATAAGAATGTCTTTAATTTCTATCAACATTGCATGCATTGCAGTCATGGTGTTGATGTTGTAGTGTTGTTGTTGATTTTACACATTTATATCTGTGGTTTATAACGAGTACATAATACAGAGTATTCTATCTCTATATGAGCATATCCGGGAAAACAAAGATGGGCAAAAAATATGAAAACTTAGCCTACATTCAAACAAAAATGCACTTACGTTTCGAAAGGTAATGTATTTCGATTTCTTTTGGTACCGAAATCCGTTCATCATAATGAACTAGTAGAAATATCATTTTAACCACACTATGTGATCTTGACCTAAACCTGATATGAGATACGAGAGTGTTCAAGTGTTACTTAAACACGGTTAAGATTTCTACTTCCCTTCGAAAATTAATAGAGCAAGACCTTAATGGTTAACTCGTTCAATGGCATAAGATTTTTGTTTCTCTTGTGTTATTATGGTGTTATTCTTAAGGAATTAGTTATGGTGTAGTGAATGTTTGTGTCAGATACCAATTAGTTATTATACTTTGCTGCGAAAACCCCAATAATAATATGCACTTATTGGAATATTTTGGATATTCAATTAAGGGTTTTATTTACAAGTAGTTCTTCATGCTCAATAATCTTGTTTTTGCTTATTGAGTGTTTTCTTCTAATTCCAGGCCGCACCTTCGGTCGTCCTGTCAAGAAGATGATGCAGGCGCTAATCCCGCTAGCGTTCCAAATCGGCGCAGCGTCCACGTGGGCAGTAGTCGCCGCGCTGGTCGGAGTCAAGACGCTGATCGTCGCTATGGTTATACTGAAGCTACTGCTCGTGGCGGGCGCTGCTAAGGTGACATTAATTTTATATTATTTAGTGGTAAGCGCGTTGTCTACGTGGGCAGAAGTCGCCGCGCTGGTCGGGGTCAAGACGCTGATCGTCGTGCTGTGGCGGGCGCTGCTTTGCAACACTTCAATACACGTAGGAAATGTACCTTATATTTCCTAGGTGTATTGAAGAGTTGCACTTAGGCCGACTCATAGGATCAAACATGATCCTACTTAGTCGATAAGTTTGCGGCTTCGTGTCCAATGCGACAAGGACTGTTTTTTATTCAATTAATAATTATGTACAATGTTTGAAGCATTTGTTATTTCAGTCTCTCAATATAATACTTATTTGTAAAGTTAACCAAACAAACAGTCGGCTAACTGATCACAAGGTCATTGCACTAGACACTGTCCCTGTGTGCCTTTGTGTTAAATGGTGTGCACAAATTCAAAACCACTTCGCTGAACTTGAACGAATTTTGTATAACGGCTTTGAATTGTGGTGAGCTTAACTTCACGATGATGTGTCAACGAATTCTATGGATATCAAATAAACGTAATGTAAACTGCGAGTGAATGCTACTGAAGATAGTTAGACAGTTTCTTCTCTACTCTGTTACGTTACAAAAACGGCTGCTCCATACTACTTTTATGCTCGCTTAACTCGACAAAATAAGTAAGCTGGGCTGGTGCCCAACTTATTAAGCCGATAGTTCGATTGAACTTTTCGCATACACACCGTATGACATTCATATTTAATCAAGGCATCACATTGTCTTTGAGCCACACTTCAAGGTCATTAACTATCATCTGTCAAAATAAATAAAAACGGGTTTTAACTTACCACACACATTTGGACATTCTATTCGAGAGAAAGTTACTTTTACGACCGAATTGAAGAAAGGGATGCAGATATAGTTTAGGACGAGTTTGACAGAGATAGGTGTAGTGTCAGAATTGGGTGCCATGCTTTGCTGGTTTCGAGAAACAATTGGATTGATGTCACAGTTATTTTGGAGTTAGTAGTGCAGTCTTCGATCTTTTGATATTTATTTAAGTTGTTTTAAGGTTGCTGGTGGGATGCTGTAAGAGGTAAAATAGATTCTATAAGATTGCGGAACTGTACTTCAAAACTGAATGCTTGTCAAAGTCCCCAATGACCTAAAAAGGGGTTTGTAGGATTTCAATTGAGAGGATACTCAGCAGTTCTAGAACTCGCTCAGTCAGAACATTAAAAAAAAAAACGTTTATATTCAAAGTAGGCTGAGAACCAGCACTTTTTGAACGTCAAAATTGCATTAGACAGTCCCCCAAAACGCCCGTCCTTCACGACGTCCTAGTGCTTTAGCTGGGAAGACAATTACTGCAACAAACTTCCGAGAAGCAAAGTCTCTGTCGTTTCTTTTGTTTTTCGAGAAAGTTTCCTAAGTTTCAGTTTAAATTATGTTTCACAAAGTATCGTTATGAAACTCCGTGTCCACATGTTAAAAAGTAGCTACTGGAAGTTTTTCTTACGATTTTGGAATGTATGTCACTCAGAATCATTCCAATAGAGAGTCACCTACAAATTCCTTCCCATTTATTTAAATTGGCTATTTGTATAATACGTTTCTTACGTCTCAACCAATACTTACAGCTTTCTTCGCAATAGAAAACGAAAGTGGTATCGAGATTTTATTGTAAGAACATTGTGCTGACAGCCTCAGGCCCTTCATGTTGGCAGCTGTCGACGACCAGTATTATTCTGACAGTTACACATGTGGACATTATAATGTAACGTGGGCACGTGCCCAACATAGATAAAGAAGATATCGTTGTGTAAATTGACGGTGGCTTTTCACGTATTTAAATTATGGACTTGACTGTCACGATGCGCCATGTTTTATTGATTAATGTTATTTTAATTTCGACGAAGTAGGGAAGTGAATAAGTAGGGTTTGTTACTATTCGGGGTGGGACCTTGTTGACACAAGATCGTGCAGTTTGACACAAGCAAAGAGTTTTATGCGGTAGGTATTTGCCCAGGGTGTACTTCGCAGGGCTATGGATTATGATGAAATAGGTTTCGACAGCCTTTGGCCGTTTATTTCGAACAGATGTAGGTGACATGAGCACGGTCTTACCATCCGTTTATGAGCAATTGAAGAGCACGTGCTTAGTAGAGAGACGGCAGAGATCTTGGTTCTAATTTAATCATTTAACTAATGTAACTTTCTCACTGTGGTATTGTTAATTGAACAATGTAATTAGAATGTCGACGAGGTTATAAAGAGTCAGGCTTTTCATATTGGCTGTTATTGACGAGCGGTATTCGGTCAGTAACACAGGTCATTTATGCGACGTGAGCACGTGACTAAAATAGAGACGGAAGAGATCATGGTACAGTTTAAATTGCCCTGTCTCGTGTTTAGATAAATAAAGGGTTATTAATGGTAGGTTAGATTAAATAAATATTGAGGTAGGTAGACGTTGTTTACACTTGATTGTCTGGCATTTATGCTGAACGGGGCCTATTTGTCGCAGCCGTGAGGCACACAGTAGGTACTATTTCCTTCTGTTTTATTATGTTTTGTCTGAATATTGTGCTTCAACCTGGGTCAAATAAATTGTATTTATTTCTTTCTTTTTACAGACGTTTCAATATAAACCAAATTGTATTTTGAATAATGAAACCAAACTCAAACTCGAAGCATTCATTTGAATTAAACCATTTACAGGCACTTTTAAATTGTCACGGAGTCGGTCAGTCAGAATGATGAAGCTAGTTGACCATTCCAAAGCGTAGGTTCCTATGGAGGAGAAAAATACCCAGTGTATCGTCTAGGCACGTACGAACAAAAAAGTCTGCAAGATCTCAGACGTAATTTACCAGATAGCACCATTTATTTATGAAACAAAATTACTAAGGTTCATATTATTTTTGACCGGTCGATGTAGCGACGTTTGGGGAGGCCGTTGGCCAGCAGATAGTGATTATAATTCATGTCTATCTAAATAAATGCTAATCAAACCTCTTTCCATTCCAGGTGGGCGCCCTCTTCGGTCAAAAGACGCACGGCAGCAGCCACGGCTGGGAGACTCCGCCCCAGAAGGAGATACACCTACATATACACAACGGAGGGCATCCGGAGGTGCATGATGAACTCGGGGCTATTTGTGAGATGATTTCTATTTTACTTGTTGCATCTGAGACATTGTTATGAGTGATTGTGTAATGAGGCGGGTTGCAGGTTTCGACTCTCGGAGAACGCTACTGTACTGATTGGTGCAGATTGATCTTTATTTTTGGTATAAGTACATAAATATCGACTACTTGCAACTAGGCAACATGTATATTCATGTAAGCCCCCCTACGTCGAATTTCACCAATGAAGCGATCAGCCGCGCGATCAGATCGGCAGTGTTGTCATTGCTCTGTAATATCGGACACTGACAGCTCTTGAACGCGGTTTAGATGTGAAAGTTTCATTGTTAAAATTCGCCAGTAGTTTTACAAAAATGACTCTTTCGACTTCATGTTGTAAACTTATAAAGGCTCCCGCAAACAGGCGCGACGCAAAGGCGCCGCTCGTCGCGCGACACGCGGTGCCTTTGTGTCGTGCTGTGGCGTTGCCATAAACCGGGTCGACCTTGCACAGGAAAATGAGAAACTACTAGTGTAATCAATCAGTCTAATTGATGAACGAGATGTTCGCAGCCGCTGGATGGAACCAATAATTGGATCCACTTATCATAAGGCACATTGACCGAACAACTCCAAAATTAAGAAAATTTTGTTACAAACGTCCCCGAACATCTGGTGTACTCGCTTGAAACTGATGCAGATTAAAACAGCGCAGTTTTATTTCCTTCAATATTTTGTTTTAACTAGTGTCGGAATGGAAGCAAGTACCCCCGGTAGGGGTAACACCTGTGACCAGTTATGCCCCTGGGGGGCACGGTTACTACTTCGGGGCCCCCTATCAAACACCTGCAGGGGTCAAATCGGTGGGAAATGGGTTTTTCATCGGCGCTGCCCCCACGGAAGCCACCAAAAGAATACTGAATATTAAGTTTTAGAAGTGAATAGTGGATCAGTAAGTGATTACTTGAGGGATTGGAACCACTGAAGCTTCTCTTTTACTCTCTGTGGTGTTATTCGGTTCTATAAAGAACTTGTTTCTTATTTTTCTGTTCTTTGCATAATTTTTTGCCAGTTTCACCACATGATAAATTCCAGTTCTTCTATTTAGTATCTGGCTGTTTGACCTATCCGGACACACTCAAACCGGCCCTTTACCGTCCGTGAGTTTCACTATCAGCACCAGAATCTTCTGCACATTTTTATTATTCTTGACATCTCTGTCTTTCGGTATGAGAACAAGCCACAGGTTGCAAAATTATTCTTCAACATAACAATTGCCATCTTCTCGTCTCTCTGGTTGTAAACATCATCAAGGCCAATCTAATTCTTCAATTTAGTATCTACAGTCCGCGAGGCAATCGCACCAATGTGATCACGCGAGGGAACGCGAGGAACGCACAGCGCCTCAGGCCAATTGGCCGATTGGCCGATTGTATCTGGCTGTTCATTTGTTGAACCTACCCGGACCGTGAAACGGGCCTTTTTTCTTCAGTGGTTTTCATTACCAGCAACAGAATCTTCTGTACGCACTAGGATATTTTATTCTCGTCTCATTCGTATTATTCCTGACATGTTTGTCTTTCGATTTGAGCACAAAACACAGGTTCTTCTATAATGGCGTTCTTCATTCTGACTTGCAAATCAAGTTTATCTGTCTTTGAAATATCTTCAACATAAGAATTGCCATCTTTTCATATCTCTGGTTGTTAACATCACCGAGGCCGTACTACTGCGATTCAGAGTGATACAGATTCGTTAACAATTTATTTGACTGCCATTTTCTTCTCTCAATACCGCCTGTATCTCTCTTATATCTTTACGTCGTGTTCTCGTGAGCCTACCTCTACATTATGCAAAGCCATGCTTACTCACTGTTGCGATATATTTTCTTAGAAATAACTAAGTAAGTACCTACAAGATTTTTCTGTTTACATCTTAAAGGCCGCAGACGGCAGAAGGCATTTGAGGTGTTGTTATCATTCATCACGAACCTTCTACGTTTCCTAGAAGTAGTAGTATTACGGTAATTAACCGAGAAAGTCATTCTTCAAAAGTAGGTTTTTTCGATGACGCATGCCAGTTGCCTAGATACGGGAAAAATATAATCAGTGAAAGTTGAGATAAGATTGTGCTTTGGAAACGCTAGTTAGGTAGTACCTCTGGTAATTGAAAACTGGTTAAACTTTGTTATTTCGTGTTTACGAGTATTTAGCTTTGCCTTACTTGACATAACTTGGTGCAATGATTAAATTATGTTTTTTAAACACCGCATCTTTTTTACCATTAGGTCTGTTCAAATGCCTTCGGAATATTAATTTTTGGCGGCAGATTTTTTTGAAGTTTTTTTGCGACATCTCTGATCAAATAGCAGATTTTATTAAGTCCTAATGAACTGCTTGTGACATCTGTAATCAAATAGCGAAATTATTAAAAACTGAAAAAGCTTTAGAGTTATTAAATTATATACTTGGTTGCGCTACAAACGCTCTATATTCATTAAATTTTAATCCATTTATTACTAGTAAAAAAAAAAATGGTGAATAAACCCAAAACTTACAACATTCATTAATCTTGTCTAGTTGCACAGTTTACTTTTTCCACTTAATTTATGTTGTCTTGGCCCTATACCGCTAGATGACGCTACTACAAACTCACTAGGCTGTATTTTCTTTAGTTTAGCTATTCACCACTAGAAAGCGTTTTAACAGATTTCTTTTTTTACAGCTGGTTGGAACAGAGATGGCACACCAGCAGCATCGCCGGCAGCATCGGATAGCAAGAATATAAACCTGGTTATTAACCCTTATGCAGCAGTGGCAGGTCCTCAAACTATCAGCACCCCTTACGGGAACTATGTGAGGGTTGATAATTCTCCTAATGCTTTGTCTTCATTATCCAGCCTAGGCACGTAAAATAATTTGTATGAATGTGGTTCCAATTTTTTTTGGTATTGAAGAAATTTAGAACAAATCGTGTGATAATTGATTCAATATTAATAATACTCTGTGAATTTCATGATAATTGATAATGTTCAGCCAGTTAAAATTATTGTTAAGCTAATTGCACACAAACTACGTACCTATAAATGCGCCATTTCATACAACTGTAAAATAAAAAAATGACATTTGTGATATAAACACCCGGACAATTTAAATTGTTAGTCAATTTACTTAACAATAAATTTCCTTGACCTTAAGTACCTGGATTTACAAATGTCACATTATTAAAAGTTAGCATTTATTTAGATTGTGGCATCTCAATTATCATAGGTATAGCCGATCGCACATGAGTGGGACAAAGTTGACATTGACCATTGTCGTCGTAGTGAGTAAGAGTGATTTTCGTAGAGCAAGGGTTGACGGTCCAATGAACAGAGTATATAAGTAGAATCAATTGTTGGTACAGTATATATAATAGTCCGGTTAAGTAGTCACGACCTCTCAAGGTCAACTACGAGATGCCATACACAAAAAAAAAAAAATGGTACAGTATTACTGGATTGGTCAATGACCAATCATTCTGTCTGTTTGCTTAACCTAGTGACCGCTAGCTTTTCCTCATTATTCCATGAGGCCATATTCAGCAGTACGCGTGGCATCACCTCAAAGAATAGACAAAATGATAGAAGAATAAAGGGCACATTCCGAATTAGACCCTAATTGCTCAGAGCGATCACATCAATAATTTGCGTTCCGATTTTTCGACAAATCGGAACACTCGTGCTCGCTCAACGTCAAGCATAAAAACATGACCCCAAACCTGGCACAAGATATACCAATTGGAATTTTTTTATGAAAATAGAAGTTAAACGCACTGACTCTCCCTCTTATATTGCTCTGGTTTGAGTATGCTGGTAATTTGTCGCCTGTTAGGCTCGTCGGCTATATTCAATTGAATACTCATGGTTGGATTACAGTATTTCTTTGTGTAAATACCACAAATTTCTTCTTCTTGTTTGGTTAGGTGGCGACTGTAGCCAGAAGCACAATTTGAAAATGTCACGTTACAAAACACCACAAACACAACTGTCATTTTTGACAGCGCTCACAGTGAATTTAGAGCATGGTCGGCGATATCGCAAAATGTCGTATGTCATGACGTCCGTCATCTAAGACGATTCACGGGACATCGCTATCGAGCTCACGCTAATTCGGAACGGGTGTATGCCCGCTCAAATCGATTACAACGCAATTCGGAATGCAGTCAAAGAAATCTGTCATTTAATCAATTCTTCTGCTGACCAAACCCTGACCATGCAATGCGTTCTGTTAACTTTGTTGGGAAAAACAGCTATCTGAATATCGCCAGCCTATTATTGTCCCCCTGCAGGCCTTTTTTTTTTTTTTTTGTGTTGGAAATCATCAAATGACTTCTCCCGCTCTGGGTGGAGCGGGAGGGCGTGTCAGACTTTTACTGACTAAAACTCACCCGTGTTCCTTCAGTTGCCTGTGCCAGGGCTACGGTTTTATCTTTAGAATAACCCGCAACCCTGAGGCGTCGGCCCTATCGGACTCCGTCACTTTGTGCTGACATCTCTTTGAGGCGCGCGTGGAACACAACGCGCCGTCGACCCGGGTCTGGTTCTTACCGGACGGCGAGCAACGGGTAGCTCGCCGTCCGGTGAGAACCAGACCCGGGCAAGCCCGCGCCTACGGTGGCCGGGAATCTGCAGGCGACTCCCGACGCCCAGGGCGTCTAGTGGGGGCGTGAGGCCGCAAGGCTCTCTCCTTCACGCGCTCCGCCTCCTCCTTCGCGAGCAATACTGCTTCGCAGAAGGAGGTGACGGCTTTCCATTCCCTCTCGCTTCGTACCATGGCCTGGACCAGGGCCGGACGCGAGAGATCGCCGCCGCCAATCGCCTCCGCGAGGACACTGCGGTGCTCCGCCCATACCTCCGGGGCGGGGCATACCTCCACTGTATGCTCCACCGTGTCCTCCGGGCGATCCACACAATGGAAACAGGAACCTCCCGAAACAACCGTGTCCGGTGAGGACCTATGTCAGGCGGAAGGTGAGGACGCCGTGGCGCCTCTCCAACCACTCCTCAAAGAGGGGACTTACCGCCGCTATTGTGGCGTGCCCAGCACTGGGTTGCGACAATCGCACCCTCCATGTCGCCATGAGATCCCGCCGGAGCTCTGTCCGCTGTACCGTGATTTCTCGCGGCAGCGGAGTTACACCCCGGCGTTTTGCCTCCTCGCGCTACTCCCATACGTGCGCGAGGGCTTTTGCATCCAGATCCCATGGCGGCAATCCGGCACCCCCTGCAGGGCTAAGGCCTCTTCTCATACAGAGTAGGCACGAGCATTGATCACCACGCTTGCTCAAGACGGGTTGGCGATTTCAGACTTTTAACAACTATAAATCCAGGTTTACCCGTAATGTATTTCCTTCATATATGTATACATTATAAACTGTATAAGATAAACTCAGAAATGTATATATTTTTATTTTATTGTGAAGTTACTAATAATAGCTTTTGTGATGCTATTTCCAACTCAGGAATCAAAATCATTGACCATTTTGATTAGAAACCCAACTGCCGACTGTTAATTTTGGGATCGATTCCCAGAAAGATCAATGTTTTTTTTCTTCAGATTGTTTAAATTCCTATTATTTGGAGTTGCATCTTCCAGAATTCGACTAGAAATAGACACGCCACTGGACTTAAAATGTTATAGAACTAGATATAAATATTAGAAAAACTAATTCTAATTCAGTCTATAGTCTTTTCCAAAGGTATCTGATGAAATCAAATAGAAAACAACAAAAGAACTGCAGGGCAAAGGCCTCCCTTTCGTTTTTACACTCAACTCGATCCTGAGCCAATTTGGACCAACCCATCCTATAAGCGTCAAGTTCATACCGCCATCTACGTCAGGAGTTTCCACGTTGCCGTTGGACGTTTTCAGGAACCCATGCTGTGGTGGTCTTAGCCCACAAAGCATCCGACATGCGGCAAACGTGTCCGGTCCAGGACAATTTGAGCTTGGCTGCTTTTTTGTGACTGCGATTTGGTTTTTAGAGCGTAGTATCGTGTGCGGTCGGTAAGTCGAACTCCAAGTATACTGCACTCCAGCGCTCGCTGGCAAACCTCGAGCCTGGTCCTCTGCTGAACTGTCAAAGACCAGGTTTGAGCGTCGTATAAGCATGGGGAGAACGCACATGTCCATTAATTTGCGTTAATGGCAAATCGGAAGTTCTCCTTTTATAAGGGCACTCATCTACCAATAGCTCTTCCAGGCGTTTTCTGTGCGGCGAGCAATTCTTCTTTTTCTTGTCTTGCCTGGAAAACCTGGAAACTATTTGGCCGAGGTATATATATTCTGAGACATGGTCATGAGTTTGGTCATAACCAATAGACATGAGTAGCTTAAAATACTTCCTGCAGCTAGACTACAATATTAGTATATAGCTAGACTACAATATTAGTATATTGTAGTCTAGCTGCAGGAAGTATTTGAAGCTACTCATGTCTATTGGATACAATAGTATCTTGGGGCTCGGGATACGAATTCCGGAGTAGAGATTAGAGATGATTTCAGGTATGGTATGGTATGTCTGTGTGTGTAATGTTTGTGTGATGTGTGTGTGTAAGTGTGCGTGTTTCTTCCATTGTGCGTTTGATTCGGTGTCCGGTCAGGGTATTTGTATTAATTGTTCCAAGTCATCATAACCAGTGTTTTGTAACCTCCTTTACATTTTTTTTTTGCAATTGAACGAGGTAGTTAGTATTTTTAATTTCGCAGAGTCTGCAGACTTTATTGTACGTATTACTGAGAGAGTAGGCTCGAGGAGTGTCTTGCTGGCAATGAGGTGCTGTCAGGTGTTGGTATTTCATAATTTCGTTTGTTTACGATTGATGTATGTAGTTGGGTCTGCTTTTAATATTTTTGTGCGTTTTAGTGCAGGCAGAAATAATGAAAAGCTGGCGGACTCCGAGGAATCTCGTTTCTTGATAGAGCAAATGAGTAACGCACCGGTAGAGCTTCTTAAAGGTTCCTTTAAGCGCTCTCTGCGCTCTTTCAGCTTCAATCAAATCGGTGTTACGAGCACAACCCCGCTCGAACGCTGATGCAATACTGAATCATCGATTGGCATGGATCAGAAAACTTACCTGGTTATCACTACAAATGTGCTTTGATTTGATTATTCTAATACTTAAATACTGAAACTGTAATTTAAATCTGTTTTTTCTTTGACAATAGAGGTTAAATATATTTTAATAATGTTATTCAAACAGTACCTATTTGTTGGAAAGTTTGGTGAGATATAAAGTTGAAACCTTTTAAATATAGATGATGTGTTAATAGTTCCTTTTAATTGAGTGTTTGCGGAAGAATTTAGCATGAACAGGAATTATTTACACTGATCAGATACTTACGTATTGCAAGGATAGGTATAATTATTACTAAAGTAGCAAAAGGAGTCTCTAAGGATCGTAGCAGGTGCCGTTCTGTAGTTTCTGCCTACCCCAATGGGAAAAAGGCGTGAGTTTATATATGTATGTATTACTAAATTAAAATGTATGATGTATGTATTACTAAGTATTTCAGTAATTTCTTTTGTCAATCGATAGCGCTTGATTTTAGAAATACTTCTCCACTTTATTTTTGCTTTAAAAGCTTTATTAGCTTGATGGCTTCGAGTATGTTACCAAGAAATACTAATTTAAGCAGATATTATAAAATAAAACTAAGATTAAGTAGAAGTCACATTTATTTATTTTGTATACCTAATATATATATTATAAGTGTAGATAATAAATTATTTGTACATTATTTTGAGAGTTTATTTTGGCTATTTTCCTGTAGTCCGAAAGTTCGCTGTATTCCCAACAGACATCTGAAAAAGTCTTAAGTGACATTCCTAGGGAGTTCAGGCCGATATAGCTATCACAAACAAGCAGAAGTGGCAATGGGCCAGCCATTATAGGCGTGGAACCGATGACACTTGGGGTAGACGTGTTCTTGAGTAGGCACCGTGAATCGGCAAACGTAAGGTAGGACGTCCTCAGGATATGTGGAGCGACGATCTTCGCAGCGTGGCTGGTCGCAGGTGGATGAGAGTTGCCGAGAATCTGTAGGCTGGTGATGATGATAAAACCATCTCAATTCTTTGCGGCATGCAGCGATCACCAAACCTTTTGACCTCATACTCATCTAGTTTTTTAAATATGATTGACATGTAAAAGTGTTTGTACAAACCTACTTACAGAAATAAAATCGTTTATCATTGTGACAAGCGTCAGCTTTCATTTTCAAATGTATCACTATTTAAATAAATTTAATATTTCTTTGATTTCCAAAACCGAAAGCTGGCTTCTCCTTTTCTGAAAATAATGTCAAAAAATGTTCCAAGGCGTAATTTTTTCGATAACAGGAAAAACTAGAAAATTTCATTATGCGTGTGTCAAGAAGTTTATATTATTTTATTGAATCAAAGAACATCATGCTCAGGTAGATAGCTACTAAATAAAAATGTCACGGGTGAGTATCATGGCTCCATAGAATAGGTTTCTTAACCTTGAGAACCTTCATTGATTGTTTCTAAAATTAGAGGTCTGTCTATCACAGCGAGCCTATTCTGCGAACTGATTTCATTCGTCAAAAACCAACCTACACGTCTGCTGACCTCAGATAGCGTTTGTGACATAAGCTTTGGATCAGCGAGTCTCAAACTGTTCGCTTTGAGTGCCCGAAGATATAAAATACCTCGATTGTCATATTGCAGAATGACATCCACTGCTGGATACAGACACGTGGAGATAGAGGAAGACAAGGGAGGAACTTCCGACCAGACGGGTGGTGCCCGACAATTGATGTAGGGACGTTGACGATAAATGCTTGATGCGCGGTAAACTCTGCTTGCGCGATGCAGGATTTTTCGTGACGTCATGGTCAGTGTGACGCGGAGTTCGCATGTCTCGTGTAGATGCCGTCACAAATATCACCGTTAAATACGTTTCTGATTCTGAAATAATCATCGTAAATGTTATATTTTGATATTATATTATATTGATATGTTGTAAATATATTGATGTAATAATAGTTTAAAAGTGACTGAAACAGAGTTAGGTTTTAATAAAGCTAATTTAATGTGTATTAATTAAAACATAACAACATATATATAACTAAATTAATTGACTAAATAACTAACTACCTATACAAATTAATATAAAACACTCAGGCGTCGAAGTACTCGTCCGCATCGCTGTCATCTGGAAACGTGCCCAGAAGAACAATCCTAATTTAATTATAGTTTTATCATGTATTTTTTTTATAATGACGTGGTTTTGATTAGGTGTGAATGTGATTAACTCACTGTAACTGAATCTTGATACGATAGACTAAAAAGTGATATTATAATCACCTTAAATACGAGATCAACAGGATTCTCCAGGTAGGTAGGTTCTTAATTATTTATCATAGTTAATTTTCTATCATACTATAACATTTTAGGTATAAATGTGAAAGTTTGTATATTTGGATGTGCCTCGCCAACGTTTGAGCACCTCTGCATAAGAATCTATTGGCGACTCGCTACCCTTGACATGACGTAACCTTGCAGACTGGTTCCAGCGATCAAAATGTTAAAATTCACTTCTAACCAGTATATTTCCACCTTTGTATGTTTATTTATGACTGGCTGTGGCTCTTGGGTCTGTTTGTGAGTAGAATTCAGTAGAGGTCTTAATTTTTTGGAATAAAATGCTTGCCAGTTGTGCCAGAAACGGCGGAGATGGAATAAAATAAATGAAATAGAGACAACTAGAGAGCGGAAAATAATTTATTTGTAAGTAAAAACGGCAATTTATTCAAAGCACATTTTTACCTATTTAATAAATGAAAAACAGGTATTGTATGGAATTACGTGGACGGAGATAAAAAGCGATTTCCGAAATGTTTCTACACATTTTACTTCACTGTGTTATATATCGTGATGCAGTGATAATATCGTCAATTATCGTGCGTTTAAAGATTTTTTTTTTGTTATAAAAGCTTATTTATTTGGCATCAGTCGGCTGGGTCAAAAGATTAAGGTCTCGAAGTTTATTCTTATGGTTAGGTAGCATTTGATACAGTAGCCAAACGTCAGTGGTAAAAAATAATCGCAAAATTTCTGTGAAATATTGTCAAGCGCGCGCCAACTGCTGAGATTGTCATAATCAGCATATAATGTTCTCACGGCGTGGATACAGGCTCCTCCCCGTGAGAGGATGTGGGCCGCAATCCACCACGCGCGCCCAGTGCGGGTTGGTAGACGTCACATGTCTTCGATTTTTTATTTTAGGACATGCTGGTTTCCTCTCGATGTTTTCCTTTGAAGTTTTGAGAGCAGTGGTGATGAAATAAATCACACAAACTAAACGTGCGGCCCTGTACTGACATAAGAATAAATCTCATACTATTAGTCATAGGGACTTAATTTATAATATATCTGCTTATAAGTGTCGCAATATTTCTTAGGCTCACAGATGACGCCATTTTAAATGTAATCTTTGAACATTTAGTTAACACTGATGACTGCACGATTTCACCCACTCACCGTATTGGTATGCATACTATCTTACTTGGACTTACAGCATCTTGTGGCTAGCGGCTAAAACCAATAAAATAAGACAGAATTGTACTGTCTATAATCAGTAGCAATCTATCTGTCCCTGTCAAAAAAATTGCTGTCAACACTTTATAATTATGGTCGCACACTTCGGCTTTGTTTTGACGTTAAAGTTGGAGAATTGACCGTGATGTATGTTGATGTTTGGGAGAACATGAGTTTTAACAACAATGTTACGTTTGTTCTTGGCATATTCATCTCAACTACGAAACCCTTCTTCGTTAGGAGCTCTAGAAACATTTACTGATTTCATGGTTATAGTTTAGTTAGATATCCCTTCCACCCTGTATTAACTCCGGATTTGGCTGCCTACTTGAGAAATCGGGATTAAGATACTACAAGTTACTAAGCACCTAATAGTTTATTCTACGCCTCTGTCTTCTGCAATAGATTTGGCACCACTTCTTAATATTCTTTTCAGGTGTTCACAGGGCATCCCGACGACGTACCAAATTCAAATTCAATTCAAAATAATTTATTTTGGTACAACTAGGTCCAAATACAAAAATTTTGAAACTATTGTTAGTAATTATACAATTACAAAGGATAACACTCATATACATCTTTCTTCTATGCACAAATATACAAATACGACAACCCGCCCGACCCAGATCCAGCCTGTCCCATCTTGCTGTCCTCCCGTCAGCGACGCCCTAAGCCGAGGTCCGTACCCCACAGGGGGTGCCCTTAGCGAGCGTTCGCTTAGTAATGTAAGTAGTTTTACGCCCCTGGCTGGAGGCTTTGAGTCCGCTTAAGGCAGCCACAGGATAGTCCGGTTAAGTAGTCACGACCTCTCAAGGTCAACTACGAGATGCAAAAAAAAAAAAAAAACCCCGCCCGTCAAGATAACCAAAAGGGAGATACCACTCTAAAATATCGCCAGACGAACGAAATGCCTCAACACAGGAGCACGTACATCTATAGCTTTCAGGATGCTGTTGTGACTCCTTCGCACCCTCCTCATAAGTGACACGACTTTCTTCCGAATGACGGCATGAAAATCGTCAGTATGAGCCTGCGAGAACATCTCGAAGGCACTGACAGAATCGAGGAAGTCCCAACATGATCCTGAAAATGTTATTGTTGCACCGTTTTTGTTTCTAATTTATGCCGTGGTAAAAATTACTTCCCACTGTCCCCTCCCCATATACCTACTTATTCATTATTAAGATCAGCCCGAAAGTCTGACAACCAGTGATCTTTCCAAGGGGGATCATGCTACCCAGTAACTGGGTTGTGGAGCTCAGCAAGGCAGTCCAGGCAGTCTCTCCATGTAAAATTCTGCATGTACATACATACTGGACTGGAAGCCGATTCCAATAAAGTTGGGTGACGATGGCTCGGCGAGGCTATTTTAATATTCATTAAAATAAATATCCCAGAAGGGTTAGGCAGAGGTGTACCTATAGTACACCCACATTTCGCCAGTTATGCTAAGTCCGATGTGATAGGGGGCGAGCCTATTGCCATCAACCGGGAAAAGATCCAGACTCGGGGCTGCTACTGAGAAATTCTAGATAGCAACCCAATAACACTTTGTCCGAAAGTGTCAACTGTTATATTATTACTGTTACTTGTTTTATTGTTGTCACTTGTTGTTTTTATTTTACTATGATTATTTTTAGTTATTTTGTTATTAATAGCCTCTATTGTGTACGTTTAACACTACATACTTGAAAATTACTCACAGTCAATACACACCCACTCAAGTTGTCTAAAAATGTTGCAACGTCTTCCAAATAAGCTGAGACACCAATTTGTTTTAGCATTCATTGTCAAATTGTTGCTTCATTTACTAAAATCCTTATATGTGAGCTGTTTATCGATATTTGTAAAGCAAATATCCTAGTAACATTATCTGTTAGACTTTTGTTTTTATTTTTTACTGCAAATATACCTATGAGTTTTAAAGACACGATATATGGACTGTGTCAAAGAAGTGACTACTGAAATGACGTATAGAGTGCGCGCAAAATAAGTCTACGCGCGGCCGACATCAGAAATAATCGTTTGCCAACATCTTCACAGTTATATCAGGTATCAAGAGAGTGTGCTGTGTTCCGGTTTTCCAAAGTACAAAATCCCCATCATTATGAAGAGAATAGATTAAAAGTGCTTGCAGCGAAATAGTTTTGTAGTTCAAACACGCGCGCAGACTTATCTTATCTTGCGCGCACTCTAGGAAGAATAAGAGAAAAGACATGTTGCTCTGAAATGAATTGGAATCAGGGCAAGATAATGATTATGACATACCTACGCGTTTGACCATTTTGTCACCTGATTGCAGGTGGTGATGCAAACCACATTGGTGACCACTCCTTAGCATTTTAAACAAAAAATCTGCATTTAGCTGTACCTACTATAGCATACGATCCTAGACCTCCTAGCGTAGAAAATCGTCGGTTTATTATTTAATATTTATTTTTTAGTTTACGTTGTCCCATTACAGGGCAAAGGCCTCCCTTTCTCTTTTCCACTCCTCTCTGTGTTGAGCTAGTGTGGATCAATCCCGTCTGTAAGCGTCAACTTCGTCCCGCTATCTTTTCCTGGGTCTGCCTCGATGTCGCTGGACGTTTTCGGGCACCCACATGGTAGTAGATTTGGCCCATAACTCGTTCTACGTGCGGAAAACGTGCCCGATCCAGTCCCACTTAAGTTTGGCTGCTTTTTTTGTGACGTCGGCGAATTGTGATTTGGAGCACAGCACTGTGTTCCTAACACTATACTTTAATCTAACTCCAAGAATGCTGCGCTCCATTGCTCGCTGACAAACCTCAAGCTTGAACCTTTGTCGGTTATCAAAAAAATAACTTGAAAAGTGCAATACCTACGCAGTCAAATGTAAGCAATTTTTTTTAACTGACGAAAAATATCATCGCAGAGGGGTTTGATCATGTACTGAATCTATGGTAACAGGTTGTGCGTCGTTATTCCTGCCACCATGTATTTGTTCCGTGGTCCAACTGATGCTCAGTGATGGTGTGGTCACCGTCGTCGATCAACAGCTGCAATATCAGATTCATCGGAGGCGATCACAGGAAAAGCTGCCTCATGTGCCTGTACAGCGGTAAAGTGAAACACAAAGCAGCTTATAAATGGGTAGTTATTTGTGCAACAAGAGAGCAAAGTTGGTTTTTGCTGCGAGCGTTGATATTGAATCTCGAACAAGCGAAGGATTCCATTAAAAAACAAGATATGTAATTAACTTAATTTGGTCTCGTGTACCAAAAGTTTAAACAAATATCATGGTAAAAATTCAACCACATGTTTATTTGTAAAACAAACAATATAAAAATTAAAAATAAACATTATGAGCTAACTGATGATTTGATATTTAACTTTGAATTGTTTGCTTCTTTTTTGGGCATTAGGCCCTACTTATTAGAAGTATGGAATTTGAAAATCGAACTTCGAATCGACTTGTTTCTATCTCCCACTTTTTTCGTACATGATTCTTTTTTTTTTTAAAGTTACTTCGTCTCACGCTCACAGCCAAATCGAAATTTGCTCATTTTCTTTAAAACACCAAACCTGCTTGTTCGAGGTGAAAAATAATGATACCACCTTTCTATTTATTAAGGTGGTATTATTATTTCGTGTTGTGTGTTCGCATGTGGCGATGTAGATGTCGCCACATACTTCCCCGAACAAACTCCTTCACAAAGAAATCCACTACTAAGCAAGTAGCGGCACATTGGCGCCACATTAATATGTCAGCCTTCACATTTAAAATACTGTTAGTTTTAAACCAGCAACTGATTGTCTAACGACTGGTTGTCAGACAACTAGTTGAGCAACCGACAACTATACGTGTTGAGAACATGTTGCTAACGAATTAATTTGCAAGCTAATGTGATATTTATGTGCGACGACTTTTAAATACTAATGTCTGTATGACTTGAAAATTTGCAACCCCCGGCATGCCTCGGACAGCACGATTAACTGTTGGTCTCGGCTGTCATACGTTGATCGTTGACAGTTGTTACGGGTTGTCAGAAGCTCAAAAATCTGACAGCCAGTGTCAACTCTTTTTTTTTCCCTGTAATCTGGACGAGTACGTCAATCGATAACGTGTACGTCTTTTTTCATCGTTCTCATACATAACTACTAGTTCAACATTAAATGATGTAACTAATATTTTTGTTAGGTTCAATATTATTTAAAAGAGTGTCCATGGAGTTTCTTGCCCGTTCTTCTCCATAGGTACCTACTACGCTTTGGAATGGGCAACTAGCTGCATATTTCTGACTGACCGACTCCTTGACAATTCAAAAGTGCCTGTAATTGGTTTTAATTGAAATATATGCTTTTTTTTATTTTGCTGGCCCGGTAGGGTCCTTAATTATTGTTTCTATTCCATGAATACAAACCACATTTATGTGTACATTATGGATTGCAATAAAGATTAATTGAATTGAATTTATTTGAGTTTGAGCATGTGCAGACGCTTGCATTTTTTTGCTAAATGATAACAGATAGCAGCCGATTGAAGGTTAATCTAAACATGCCGCGGTCCATTTGTGGATGGGTGACCGTCTATTACATATCAAGGCCTTTCTGTGCCTCGAAAAGCACGTTACGCTGTTGTTCCCTGTCTGGTATCATTTGTAGATCTTCGACAGTCGTTACTGGTAGACAAGTCTGACAACTACTTACCAAGGGGTATCGTGTTACCCAGTAACTGGGTTGTGAAGGTCACATACGCAGTCTCTCCGTGTAAAATACAGGCATTCAGCTGCATTCGGGACACCAACAAAGTTAGGAAAACGCTAGACAGATTAGGAAAAAAAATCGATCGATGTCTGTTGAAGTAGTTCACGAACTACTTATACCGGTACAGACATAGAAGAATCAATTCTTCAGTACAGCAGTTTTTAGAGATTAATTGGCGGATACTCGTTTTCTTTCCTTTTACAAAATATGTGGGTATGTTTTGTGAAAAGAAAAAAATTAAGTAACATACATACCAGGCCACTCAGAAAGTATTGCGAAAAAAAAGTTTTTATGCATGAGAGACTGGCCAGTTATAGTCTATTTTGAAATTATGATTATTTGTAAGTAAAAATAGGTACGTTCCAATTTCAAAATTTCCCTCCACAACGTTTGCGAGCTAATTTACACTATTATTATTATCGTGTGTCATTAATTTAAAAAATGGATCTGCGCCGGGAACATTTTCGCGTTATGATTTTTTACGATTTCAAGTGTTGACTGAAACCGGACGAATCGTACGATGGACTTCAAATGGCATTCATGGATGAAGGCCCTTTTAAGGCAACCGTGTATCGTTGGAATAACGAATTCAAGCACGGTCGACTAACTTTGGGGGATGAAGACAGAAGTGGTCGCCCTTTGACGGCTGTTACGGAAGAAAAAGTGGTAGAAGTGAAAATTTTAATCCAAGAACTGTCTTGGATTAAAATTTTCACTCGTCGCCTACTGAGGCGAGTTACGTATCAAGAGATTTAGCACATACGTAGCTGAAAAAAATTGCAATTTGATTTATACTTAACAAAATAATCACGAAAAACCACTAGAAATGCGACGTCGCCAGCCCTCGCGGGACGAACGCTCATAATCCAATTTGCAAATAAATTCACGAACTCCTACAGCTTTTTCAAATCATGTCCTCGTTTGAATAAATTGTGTGGCTAAATTGTTTGGTAATTGGGCGGGGGTGGTTGTGATATGGTTACGGTAGCAATTTAGTACATCTTAGAATAATAACGCATTTCCATAAACAAATAGTTTTTTTTTTTTGTAAGTAAGTACTTCATTTTGTTCAGTACGTTTTTAATAAAAAAAATTTTTTTTTTTTAATCATAATTATTATTATGTTTTTAATGACTGACTGATACTAAACAAAGTCGACACAAGGGAAAATAAAAATAAATTAGGTAGGTATAGCGTTCATAATTAAAAAGTTAAAAACTATCATTCTGCCTTATCTTATGGAAAAGTACCGCTTAGGTAATGATTCACCATAGCAACAAACTCTATAAAAAAAACATTATATAAAGTTAACAATATTTAAAAACAGGTTAAGAATTTGACTTTTAAATATTAATAGTCAACGCGTGTTCCAAGGGCGTCAAGATGTGACGTCACGGCATTAGTCGCCCGCGCAGCGTGATTCTGCTCAGGTTTAGAAGATTTAAAAATAGAATTAAATTAAAATGGAGTTAAACTTGCGAGGTATTATTAAATTTGTTTCAAAAGGTTAATTAAATTTTAGTAGGAAAATAAGCAAGTTGCTGAATACAGGAAAAATAACCAGTGCGCAAACTGTGTCTAAGTCCCCTAGCGTCGAAATTCGCCAGTTTAAGGTTAGGTAAGGTTATGCCTTTAGAAATTCTTACCGCACCAAATATTGTACACACAAATTCAAATGTAAGAATAACCCAGGGGGTGAAGACCTGGTGTCCTGAAATACAGACCTCGCGTCTAGTTTAGGGACCAGTGAGAATAAATGTACTGTGGGAGACTGTCTCCCACAGTACATTTATTGTTGTTATGTAGTTTGTATTGATACCTCTCGTACCGTACCGTATGTACCTAAATAGTGGTGAGAAGTAAACGATTATTATTATTATTATAAAAAAATCTGTTGTTCCATACATTTTGACAGCGTAGGTATTGCACTTTTTGATGATAAATAAATATTACTACTGAATTTATGGTCACAGTTTTGGCACCGGTTTTTTTTTCTTGCTTATTGTATGAGTAGCAACAAAGAAAATAAACAAGGTGTTTGTCTATATTTATTTCACGAAATAAATTTTATATCTGTAGTTGAAAGAAACCACAGCGGCAATTCTCGTTTAAACGTTCGCATTCTAACGTCAGTCTCAATCTGTCAGAAGTACAATCAATTTACATACATTTTTGACATTGATTGTCGTTCTAACAATTATAATTATTTATGGAATTTTTATCTTTTTGTTTGTTTCAGTCCAGTTCTAACCCCACAAGGTCTACATTAGTGCAACTGTAACACCGAATATTTTAATCATTCTCTTTAAAATTGTTTTTTTTTTTTACAATACACACTTGTTTTCCAGTTCACTTTAGACATTGGCAGAATAGTCGACATCGGCTTTGCTTGCCATGACATAAAAATAGAATAGACATTGATTGTCGCTGAGATGAGATTGCGAGTATTGGCCGTCTGTTCATCGTTTTCATCCCTAAACAAGATATTAATTTGTTTTCGAGAAGTCTTGTAAAAGACTTGTCAAATATCGTGTATTAAACATGTATCATGTAGGTATTGAAGTTGTTTCATACATCAATTGTGTTATTAAAATATTTATTCATCTTTGTGGCATTTTCGACAAGTTTTGAATACAATTAGTATTTACATATTGTTTTAAATGGTTATACTAAAACAGGATACACAAGATGTAGAATACAAGTTTTATACCTGGATGGAGTAAAGGCAAGGATGCCATTGGATTTCAGCAAAAACCCGCGTACCCGAAGACGCCGTAGCGATGGAAGGCCTCTCACAAGGTGGACCGATGACCTGTTAAAGGCCGCTGGAATCCGCTGGATGCGGGAAGTGGCGGTGCCTGGCTCCCCCAAGCAGCCTACGAGTATGTCCAGCAGTGGACGTCTTTCGGCTAAAATTGTTACCCAACCTAGCATTTTCAAGGCAGAAATTGAATATGTATAAAATAGTTACATAAATTGCTCAAACATTTCAACAGACACGCCGCCTTACGACATTTTCAAGGAACTATTCGAGGCATGATCATTTTCTCACAATATTTTCCTTTGTAATTTCGTAGAACTTATGATAATTGATGATAATGATGCTCATGTCCATGCTAAAAATTACAACATAGAACATACCAATGTGATTGATGTTTGACTGAATTGATTGAGCAAAATTAATCTTTCATCAATTAATTTTAAAAGTATACAAAGTAACATATTGTAAATCTATCTTATGATCAGATTTAAATATGTTATGTACCTAATTTGATGAAGAACAAGGCTAAGAACTAAAAATCATGGTCTCGACTTGCCATCAAGTAAAACAGACATCTTAAATTGATTAACACGACTAATATGTGTATAAGTAGGTAGTCTTCAAGAAATACCCATGACACAACGCAAAATATAAATAAATTAGATATTATAAAACATTGTAGATAATATTAAAATCTCTCTTTAAAACCGATCCTTTCCCTTTTCAAAAATACCCTGTTATAATAATACCAAGACCATACGTACAACAACACACAGAAAATATATACAATAAGTTTTAAAAATCTTCATTTTCGAAATAAATTCTTCTGTCTTCTTCTTCAGTCTTCTTAAATCTTCTGGTCCATCGCAGAAACGAAGGGATAAAACGTAACCTCTATCAGGCTATGTCTGAAACATCTCTAAGATACAGACAAAGCCAAGGAGAGGCTAGGTCAAGATCCCTGTGACGAGTAGAGGCTGGAATTAGCCAGGTCCCAAATGAGGTCGGCTTCGGCGGTGCCAATATTGAGTTTTGGCCGGTCCTGAGTACACTCCACGTCGAAAATGTTATAAATAGGCTTAGAATTAACTAAGTACAATATATCAAATCTCCGTCTAGTTTCTAAACGAAGAAAAAATGTTACATAAATAAAAAAAATCGATGGCAAAAAAAAATTGAACAGCAGCTAAATACGAAATCGAATGGTACAGTAAGATTGATTAATGAAATACAGACAAGTTATGGTTGGCGAGTCGAATAAATATTAGGTTTGCATTAATTTATAAAATGAGGTTTTCTAATTGATAAAAATGTCTGTTAAAAAAACTTATTTGAGAACGTTGTAATTTGCAACAATTGTGATTTAAATTAGGCTAAGTTTGAAAGATAGCAAGATCGGCGTAATTATAATCATTTAAAGTTAGGTATAATAAAATACCAGTGTCGTAAGATGGAATGCAGACATATTTGATTGATTTGTATTTAGACTTCACTTTTAGATCACGAGTTTAATTTGATTAATTACATTCGTTCAATTAACTTTGCGTAATAGTGTTATTTCTTAACGTCACTCAAATACCAATATACAGCAGACAGCAGACAATTCAAGTTTATTCACTTGATTTTAAAGTCAATCATTGCGGACTCACAATTTGACTACAGAACGAACTATAATAAAATAAACTTGGTAAATAGCAGCAGCGCATGACGCATTCATTCGCGAATTATTTCTAGATGGTTTAGAGTTTCGCGAGTTCTTGACTAGCGTTGTGATTGCGAATCCAAACGAATTCTTCGAACATTCGAAAACTAGCGGTCGATTCCGATTTCTCGAACAATCGAAAAATATCTCGCTGTTTTGTAGAACGGTGAGTCGATGGTTGACTCGTTGGTTTATTTTAACGACTCCGATTCTTTCGATTGTTAAAATATCTCGGAATTGCCCATCGCTACTAAGTACTGCGTTTAATAGATATTTTATAGACAAATAATTCCATGATACATTGTTTTCATATAGCTCTATTGGTTCACG
Organism: Dasypolia templi; assembly: GCA_963555695.1. Lineage (NCBI taxonomy): Eukaryota > Metazoa > Arthropoda > Insecta > Lepidoptera > Noctuidae > Dasypolia > Dasypolia templi. The sequence goes on along the minus strand of OY743163.1, from coordinate 4,180,778 downwards.
TGGCGCTTGCCACCAAAACCCCCAGTCGTCATGATTTTTTTCGATATCTTTAACAATCATAGTCATATTTCATCTAATTCACATAAAACCATAGTGATTGATACACTTTAACTTCCTCACGAATCATTTCGTCCACTGATGAAAACCGTATGAAAGTCTGTTCGGTATTTTTTGAGTTTATTGCGTTCAGACAGACGGACAGAAGCACAAAACTAATTTATAAACTAATTTTATATAACAAAGTCCCCCCACTTTGTTACATTAGTATATAATTTAGTTTTGTGATCATTTTCTCACTTTTAAAAATACACGAAAAGTCTGTAGATCAAAAGATTTCAACGCGCGCTTACGCTAACGCTAACGCTCTTCACATTTTTTTTATGTTTTAAATACTTATTCGTTTCGGATTAGTTTTGTGCTGTTTTAGTTACTTTGTTCACATTTCACTTACACTGGTGCCGATTCTTTTGTCACAAAGGCCTCTAAACTAGACAAAAAATCACTAAAATTTGGTTTAATTCTGTCAAACGACGATTTCCCATTCTGAAAATGACTAAAGTGACATTACTCTATATTTTAGTTTGACAGCACTGAGTTAATAATTTAGTGTAAATGGCAATTTTGCTATTCTGGATTTGACGATTTTCACCAAAAATTTTGATTTTCTAACTAAATCTGAATATGAATCTGACTATTTTAAATCGCGATTAAAAACGTTTTGAATCACACCAACTCCTCGACTTCAGGTGCAAAAACAGAATTGTAGTTTTTTTTCTTTGTTTTGCTTATATCTCGAAAATGGTGTGTGCTATCGCAAAAATTATGAGAATTTCGACGTAAATAAAACGATTAAACCCCTAAAACTCAAAATGTATGTTGATACCTTTTTCATATTATTTTCCATACAAAATGTTAAAAATGCCATATATATAAAACACGTCGAGGCCCCTCTGCGCGCCTTCGGCTCAAAAATTATTCACCGGGTAGTGCAAACAAGTACCACGTTGCGAAGCCAAAAGAAAAAAAGAAAACAAGTGGTGTTGCGATTGTAAAATTTGATTTCAGTTGTGTCAAAATTATTTAATAATTTAGAGACATTTTTTTGCAGAATTTGCTGTCAGATTCTCATAGCCAAAAGTGAGGAATTTGAGTGATAGTTTAGGTTGGTGGTTATGTGGTTGAACGAACTTTGATGGCTATTTCATTGATCATGATACCTACGATAGGTAGTTGGAAGGTCACCGGAATAATAAAACGTTGTATATTCTAATAATTTTCGTACCTATGAAGATGTCTGAGTTTTAAGTACATAAAAGCAGCGCCTGCTTCTTACGGTTTTAAACAACTTGCCAAGACATCGCGATTTCTTTTTTTCCTTTACCTTCATATAATTTTTATCTCACGAAGCGACGTGCGCTTTACTTGTGGTAACAAAGTGTACAAACACGCTGTGAATGAGGTCGGCACAACACACGCAACACACACACTTCCAACTTCGCCATTGTCTCGCACGGCGCCAAGAGCTCCTGCGCTTACACACACAATCACAGCGTATTTTACACTTGGTTACCACAGGTAAAGCGCTTCACTTCTTGAGATTAAATTACCGTACCACCTCGAATCTATATCTTCTGCTTGCTATGCCTTAAGAACTCTTAGGGATGAAGTGAGCATATAACATTTAAAAATGGTCTACTATGCGCTGGTTGAGTCCAAACTGAGGTAAAGCATACAGTTTTGGGGAAACAGCTACCAGTACAACTGGCACAGGGCATTCATTCTCCAAAAACGAGCGCTCCGAACCATAGTCCGCATTTCTCAACCAGACACCTGTCGACCATATTTTAAAGGACTTGGTATTCTCACAGTACCTAGCCTTTACGTAGTAGTACTGTTGAACAGCTTTAAAAAATGGGTTCATGACTACGAAACAGACGAGGACAGGCTGGTAAGGGAAAAAACGCGTAGAAAAGACTTTGGGAACAAAATCAGTCCGGCTTTTGGAATAATTAAGCATAGTTACCGCTTGAGTTAAAAAGCATATTGTACACAGGCTCATTCAAGGCAAGGCTCAAGGCCTTTCCTTTTGGAAAGATGTCTCTACTCATTACATGATTTGTAATTCTAAATGTTTTTTTCAAACTGACATGTACTATTTGTTTCTGGTGTTTTATTGTGTTCCGTGCTCATGACATCTTTGAATTATTATTGTTGTTTTTCGTTTAGATTTCTATTATTTTTGACATAATGACTTATTGTTTTGTGTTTGCATGGTATTTTAATGTAAATAATATTTTATAATTTTAATTGAATATATTTTTTCATGCTGTATTATATTCGAACGCAATGTGAATTGTTACTGAATAAATTGAATTGAATAGAATTGAATCAATTCTATTATGGTGAAATCCCCATTAAAATCTGTTGTGTAGCTTATACTACTAAATAAAAATCTATCACCAAAATGTTTGTACCCGCATCACATCAAGGAGGCTACACCTATTTAGCAAATTCTTGTTTTGTTGTGATTGTAATTGTCAAGAGAAGGTTTGAATGAAAGATTTTTATTGATAATAGGTTAGGGAAAAAGTTTCTTCGCATTTTAAGAAAATTCAAAACATTTTTTAACATAGTTTGTTTACATTTGACTAAAGTACGAAGGCACCATTTTGTTCGATAACTTTTTGCCATCTTGTAGGTACGGACATGATCCCATGGCTATAGAAATTTTGGGACTTCTGATCAAAATACCGCGATGGTTTTGGCAGTCCTCTCGGTATGTTAACCTGACACTGCCTAAAGAATTCTGAAAAGACAGAAACAGGTGGAAATCTGAAGGTGCAAGGTCAGGACTATACTGCGGATGCATTAACACCTTCCAGCCAAACTCTCTTAATTTTTGCTGAGTGGCCAAAGATGTGTGAGGTCTAGCGTTATCATGATGACATCAAAATTTCCGGATTGAAAACGCTTAAACCAAATTTGTGCTACTCTCACAGACACAGCACTAGGTCCATAAACATCGCAAATTTTTTTCGCGCCTTGCGTTGCATTTTTACCTTTTTTGTAGTAAAATTTTAAAATGTAACGAATTTCTTCATTAGATTCACAGATTCACTAATCTTGACAGTACGAAAAACAAATAAAAATCACACATTTTCCTAATTTGAATTTGGAATTATGTTCTTTAAAATTTAAACTTTCAATGATACCAAAACCAGCCAGATACAAATAGTATAGCCAAAGAGATTTTATTACAAGTTCATACCTACATTCTATAATGCGAAAAGACTTTTACCCCAACCCAATATGTCGGAAATTTTGTATGCTACATATTTTGGTATGAATTTCACCTCGGGCGACGTTGGCCTCGTTCATAACAGCTATATCCTAATCTATATCTATACATACTAATATTATAAACATAATATAAGTATGTATAGATATAGATTAAGATATCTTTAATAAAATCACTAGTCGGCCACGACCTGACAGAACATAATTTGTAGTTGTATTAAAGGTAAAAATCTAATAAATTGGATCCGTAATTCTGTAGTTATAAGAGTACAGACAAACAGACAGACATTGAGGCATGACATTGAAAGAATAATAAAAAACTGTTCTGCTTCTAGCATAATAATGACGATAACGACTTATGACAATATTTTAGATACTCACATAATCAAAATCCAAATAAGAAACAATAACCTCGAAGACAAAAAAAAAAAGAACAGTGCCATCTATAACCAAGAAGGCATTTAAAACAAATGTAAAAATCAAATAAAATATTCTGATTAAGTCAATTCAGGATTTGCCTGTCTCTGATTCCACCTGATTATCATACATTAATAATGACCATTTTAAGTTGACATTTCAACCAGCTGGTTTTCCCCCAGAGGGGGCATAGTTTGTATGGGCAGAGGGGGACGAGGCATGTCTAGAAGTACTGGTCGACTGTGTGATAGCGTAACAATTCAAGGTTTTCTAGTAGTTTTCCATGCAAACGGCTTTTTTTTCACATTCTAAGTATTATTTCTTGGTTTCTTGAATAGAAGTTGTCGTGTGTTAGTTTTGTTTTATAATGAGAATAATAGAAGAGGCATTGTATTTACTTTGAGAAAGATTCAATACCTTATAAGAATGAACTTCAGAAGTTATGAATGTAAAATTATATAATAACACCCAGTTATTGTGTTATCGTAGAGCGAAGAGTTCTTCTACAATACAGTGAAATGCGTTATCTCCAAAAAAAATAATGTTTTGTTACTACGAAGATTTCTTTAGAAATAGGCACCACCATTGCAGTTGAATGATTTTTTCTGTTATTTTCTTCACAACTGTTTATATATGTGCACACAAAGGCTTAAATAAATAAATAATTGATCTTGGAAACACCAGGCTACCGGCTTACCAAATTAAACCCAGAAAAACGTACAGATACAGCATACATTGACTGATGCTGATCGATGTCTGCTCTTAACAGAAAATCCAACAACAGGCACTTTTTTATGATTTTACAGTGTATAAAACTGACATGAACTAACGAATTGACTGCTGGGAGTCAAGTTCTAGGTTGTATACTCGGATCGGGTAAAGAGTTATTAGGTTTATATAATTACTAAGCAGTCCGGGCTCTTTTTCGTCCGGTTCTTGGCAATGGGCCTGCCCCCGTGAATGCACTATTACATCTCTTCCTACTGCTTTGAGGTACAATGGCGTAATGTTGATTTGTTATGTTTTGAGGGCCAAAGTAGACTGAGGACACGATTTATAGAGAACACTTACACACTGCCTTAAATTAGCTTAGTAAAGTAAGCTTTTGATACGAAGTTAAAGTGCGACCTGGAATGTTGTTTTAACATAACATAACGTCACGCCTGTAATCCTAGAAGGGTTAGGCAGAGGTGTACCTATGATACTCCCACATTTCGCCAGTTATGTTTAAGTCCCACGTAAAAGGAGGCGAGCCTATTGCCAGCAACCGAGCACAAATCCAGACTCCGGGCTGCTACTGAGAAATTCTAGATGGAAAAACCCAATAACACTTTAACCGACCTGGGACCACGGAGCAGTGGTGGCCCAGTGGTAACGGTCCCGACTTACGAGTTGTAGGTCGTGAGTTCGAACCCAAGCAGGCACTTTACTTTGTGTAAATAATTTCATCACCACTGCTCTCAAAACGGTGAAGGAAAACATCGTGAGGAAACCGGCATGTCCTAGAACCAAAAATTCGAAGACATGTGACATCTACCAACCCGCACTGAGCCCGCGTGGTGGATTACGGCTCACTACCTCTCATTGAGAGGAGGCCTGTGTCCCAGCAGTGGGAACGTTATAGGCTGATTATGCTATGCTATGCTACGACCTGGAAATCGAACCCAGGACCTCATGCTCAGCAGTAGCTCTTGCGACCACTAGACCAACGAGGCAGTCCAATCTTGTTTTAACAGGATTATAAACAAAGAATAGACGCAGCTGACAATATTTTACTCAAAGTTTAAAGTCTACACGTAAGGTCGTCAGTTCAAACCTGACCTCGATACTGCAACATGGCCCCTCCCAGGACAGGTATTACTTCAGTCTAGAAGTGTTAATTTAATCTAGCCTACAATCTTACATAGTTAATAATCTACACTAATATTATAAAGAGGTTAAGTTTGTAAGTTTATATGCAGGAGGTGATTTCCGAAACTACTTATCAGATTTCAAAAATTGTTCCACTGATAGAAAGCTACACTACTGCCGAATGCCAGAGGATATATTTTATGGTATAGTTGGCTTCCACGCAGACGGAGTCGCGGGCTGCAGTTAGTACCTCGGGTCAACTCCATCCGAATATGGGGGAATTTTACCAAGAATAAGTTTTACCCGAATTCTGAGTCAAAACCTCATGTTATCCTCGACTCTGCCTCACTAAGGTGGTTTTGTGGCGGCATCTGCACCGCCACATGCGAACAAACGCATCACACTGACGTCAGACAAACCTTCATCGCGCAAGCAGAGTTTACCGTGCAGATAGCATATATACAACTTCCCGACAACAATCATCGGGCAGTTGCCCACCAGATACGACATCCATCTGGTTGGAGGATCCTCCCTTTTCTAAAGAGTATGAGTGAACTTTACACCGTTCCTCATATCTCTAAAGTTTGATATTCATAGTTGAAATTTAACTCCTCATTTCAAAAAGTTTTAATTTTCGAGATGAGTTTGAATTGAGGAACCCACTGTCAAATATAAGGTACAGCGGCATCTATCTTGAGGTAGCCAACAAGGAAGTTTTAAGCAAAACACGCGTATTTTATCCTATTTTCATAATGTCTTTTGAAGAGTTTATTGAATTATTAGTTAATTTATGTTGTCACTCATTTGAGTGACCACATAAATTAACTAATCTGCCGACTATGAATACCGATTTTGAGTTATGAGTCGAGTGAATATGGGTGTTAATCTGAGAAGAAAGTTTTTCCATAATATTATCAGACGTCATGTTTATTCCACGGATAAAATATCAGACTTTGGTAAAATCAGCTCTAAGTCAATCAAATCTTTCAATATTCTCAAAGTTATATTTTTGGAAGAAAGTTATTTTTTACTGAAAGTTTTACCTATGAGCTAATGATATTAAAATTACCGAATTGATAATATAAACATAGCTTATAAAACATCCTGAGTAAACCAGCTTTCGAACAAATTAAATTGCTTTGAAATCGCTCACCCGCTTGGGAGTAGCAATGCCACAGACAGACTTAAAGAAAAAGGAATTCAAACTCCTCTCTTTTTGGAGGCAATTTTTAATGTGACAATATACCTACACAAAATACTTAGTATCCCAAATAAAATGTGTCCAGAAAACACAAAAACATTCAAGAATCGATTTCAAGTTTTCAACAAAATCGTTGTAAATATCTCGATACCTACCCAAGATTCGAATCCGGATTGTCTATGACATCATAAGCCACGTTGGAAGATCATCTCAAAGTCACTTTAGTCAACACTGCAGGTCAAATACATTATACCTTTTTATAGAATGGTAAGGACAAACCGTTCTCCGGACCAAGGATATTTTGACGACTTGTTTGATTTTCAATTGAGAATATTAAGCTAGCAAACTTATTTATATTTCGGCTTCGTTATTTGAAATCTGAACCATGTGACGTAAAGTGACAGGAAATAAAAGATGGACGCCTTTAAATGTCAATGTCATGTTGGTGTCGAAATATGAACGAATTCGAATACATTAAATTGAAGATTGGAAATCTTGGAATTATGAAATCTACATTTACTTTTGTTTATTTTATTTATCTCAATGCATTTCGAATATTGTGTATAGGGTGAGACCAAATTAACATAAGCAAACACACCGTGGTTCTCATTCAATAAACGAGAGAAGAAAATGTCGACAACGTCAAGTAAATATGACACAAAGGCATGAAGGTGATGATGACCGAGGTTCTCATTCCAACCGGTAACTACCTAGATACATAGGTCTGCTCATACCCCGTCAGGGTATTTGTGTTCTGTGGCTCATACAAAGACAGATATCGGCACGATGTACGTTAACAAAGGTTTTATTTAGCAAGTGAATAAGAAGAATCTAAGACCACCTCGTAGAAAACGGTTACCTGATAAATATTGCCAAAACACACCACATATTGGTAGCTCGCTGACCCGACAGCCGTCGTCGTTCTGTATTGGCAATTGAATTGACAGGAAAAAGTTAAATGTGGCCTATTACGTTTTTCCTTGCAATTTTTCCGATATTTCTGTTCATAGGAACCTTCCTTGGACTTCAAAGAATATTTGAAAAATAAAAATGGTCATTTATGAAACGTCAGAAGCTAGATGCACGGATCCGATTGGTCGGTTCCTATGGAGAAGAGTCGGCAAGAAACTCCACGGTTACTTTTTACAAATAATTGTCTTTACAAAAACAGTAGAGTGTGTATTACAGTAGGCAGAAACGGGTATTTATTGAAGTATTTCATTAATCATAACACAAACTCAACACACACACACATTGATATTATTAAAACGGACACACACTTCTCTGTGTTTGAGTATTCTGGCGTATGGCACTCGTGGGTTGCAGCTGAAAACCAGCGTCAGATGTCACCTTGTGTTGTCATCTGACATTATGCTGAGCTGAGGCCCTTATAACATTACTATCTTTGTTGTCTGGTTTTTACAGTTTTAAAGTGTATTTTTTTTGTGTTATTCTGCCAATAACCGCATTTTTCTTTCTTTGTTTTCTCTTAGGCACAAGTGACAAAAATTTAATTTGTTACTACGAAAACGAATCACTCATACAATACAAATATAACATGCACGAACTCGTTCATATCAGTTTTCAAAAAATGTTCTGTACATCAGAGATTTTTGCTTTATCATTGACGCATAAGGCTTTTAAGAATGTGCTATCAGCCCGTCTCCCGCAAATGACAATTGTACCTAATGTTAAAAGCTACGGTCTTCCTTTTACTTAAAATTAGAAATATGTAAGTATTCGGATGCCGTGTAGGTACATCTGACCACCGCGTTAACAAAACCCCGTGCACACGATCACAACAAAAAGTAAAGTATAAAACATAAAAATTGTCTCTTCCTTGGTTCTTTTTTTTTCTAATCATATTGGTCGATAAAGGGTGGTCAAGGAGTGGTCATCGTGTGATCGGTGCACGCTGGTCAGACAGTACATCTGACCACCGTGAAAACCCGCGACGAAGGAAGTTGGAAAGCAAAAGATCTATGTAATCAGCAAACAGTAATTAAGTAGCACTTTATAAACAAAAAAATTGCTACATAAGAAATTAGACTGAAAAAAAACTACCTTCGTTCGTCTGTCCGCGTTTTTCTCAGAAACGGCTGTATCTACAATGATTTCATCACAGCGTATACAGATGGAAACTACCTACATTTTGTTTTAAGAATACTAATAAAGTTTATCCTGGTTGATCCATTTCTGGCAAAGTGTTATTGGGTTTTTCTATCAGAAATTTCTCAGTAGCAACCCGGAGTCTGGATTTGTGTCCGGTAGATGGCAATAGGCTCGCCCCCTATTACATGGGACTTAGACATATCTGGCAAAATTTGGGTGTAGGTAAATACTTATGTACATCACTGCCTAACCCGTCCGGGATAACAGGCCTGATGTTATGTTTAAGAATATCATAACGTGGAGGTTATTCTATTCAAATAAAAGAGGAAAATATGCTAATTACGAATCTGTGGTGCAATGAGAATGGCGGTAGTATAAAGTATCATCGAGACGCGGGACTAGCAAAGGTATTTTAGTATCATGCCAATCATGTTTAAAATCCTTATGGCTGTATATACAGCCTACTTTGTAATTTTAATATGAAGCCTATGGATTTACAAGATGGTTATGCCTCAAGGCTATTAAAAGTTAAATTAACACTTTGCCAAGTACGTTAAAATTACCTTTAGAAAAAAAACACAACACCACCATTTGAAACCCAAATATCTACATAAAAATAATTTAACAAATTTGCTAAATTAAACCACAGACATACAAAAAAAAACATAAAAATAAATATTGGAACTCACCATCAACCAAGAAATTCGGGCAAAGACAACACCAAAATAAAATAAATACAGTAAATCAATCCTACAGACCTCCAATACGTCCGTACACACAGACACACAAACCAAACTGAACGATAATCGCCACGGAACGAGATATCGATATGAGAATCGATTGAAAATCGGCAAAACAGGTTGTAAGTTTAATTATCTGGCATTATGATGAGACTGTTAGGTTAGACTCTTGCCTCTTGGCGGATTTTAAAACGATGTTCAAAAAATATGGCGCTGATTCGTAGACTGAGAATTATTTTTAGTTTTTGGAGGGAATCAATTGAATGGGTTCTGTAGGTGATGGATGTGAACATGTGAAAACTCTGTAGTCGTAAATTTTCTTCAGTTTATTAACTGAAGAAAATTTATATACAAAATCAGCCTATAACGTTCCCACTGCTGGGACACAGGCCTCCTCTCAGTGAGAGGGAGTGGGCCACCACGCGGGCCCAGTGCGGGTTGGTATATGTCACATCACATGTCTTCGAATTCTTGGTTCTAGGACATGCCGGTTTCCTCACGATGTTTTCCTTCACCGTTTTGAAAGCAGTGGTGATTAAATTAAATACACAAAGTGCCTGCCTGGGTTCGAACTCACGACTCGGTAAGTCGAGGCCAATACTAAAATATACAAACATATTGAGAGCAGTGGTTGCCGTTGTTACCACTGCTCTCAATATGTTAATAATATGGAAAACTACATATTTCTGAATGTTGTGGCAGCCGGATGCCAAGTTAACTGATTCAACTCTGAATATAGAAAATTGTTAATAAAACCTTAAATTGGAGCATTGAGCAACTTTGTAGATAAATGAAACTTTAGTCAAACACATCATATCTACTTACCTCGTAAACTTTGTATATCTTTACAGTGCTTCTTAATCACGGCCTGCAGCTTAAAGCTAGCTCGAAGGAAGAGAAGATACAGAAAGCAGTAAAGTTAAGAAAGAAATGGAATTTATATAACTCATGATCAACAACTAGCACAAAAATAGGCACTTGTCCCATGACCCAGAAGACACATGCCAAACAAATTAATGTGAGTATTTTTGCATGGTTTTGCTTATGCCATCTGAAAGTAAAAACTGCAAACAAAACAAAAAGGTGAGATGCAAAATGGCGTTAATGATCATTTTTTATGCGGCCTACGCAAATGTCCTACAGATATGGTAGCAACGTGTGACGGGAGCTCCCTAAAATGGGGTTGAGCTACACAATGACTGATGCATGCATGCCGTCTGTTGGGACCGGTCAACTCAAAGCTAAGTCTTCAACCCGAGCTGCTGGAGGAGGTAGTCGCAACCCTCTCTACCTCCGCCGCATCGTTTGGGCTTCTCTGGCGGAGAGGTTTGTCAACTTCATGAGACGTGATGGCTGAAAACAGCGCCAAGTGTCTTGTGGTGTTCCGCAGGGATCGGTCGTAGGGCCGCTCCTGTGGAACATCGGGTACGACTGGGTGCTGAGCGGCGAATTCCAACCGGGCGTAGACCTGACGTATTACGCGGACGACACGCTGGTCACAGCCCGGGGATTTCGTACAGGGAGGCAGCAATGCTGGCGACGGCTGCGGTTTCACAGCTGGCGAGCCGCATACGGCGCCTGGAGGTGGCCCTCAACAAATCGGAGGCCATGGTGTTTCATGGTCTCCGGCAGGCGCCGCCGCCCGGATCACACATAGTGGTCGGGGGGGTTCGAATCGCTCGAGCCCACCATGAAGTACCCGGGATTGGTGCTCTATAGCCGATGGGAATTCGGCCCCCACTTTCGGCGGCTGGCGCTTAAGTTGTAGGCCGCGGCTGGGGCTGCTTCCCAATATGGGGAGCCCTAGCGCCGCGCCGCTTGTAGGCGGCTGTACGTGGGGATCGTGCGATCGATGGCCCTTTACGGGGACCCAATCTGGTCGGCTGACCTGACGGCCGGTAGCATCACTGTTCTGCGAAAGCCACAGAGAGCAATGGCCGTCACGAGGCGGCTTGTGCACTGGCCAGATCCCCACCCTGGGACCTATAAGCGAAGGTGCTCGCGTCACTGTATCGGTGGCGCGAGGAATCGAGGGCGCGGGGCGAGCGGCCGATGCAGCGCCATATGGAGCAGCGTCATTCGCAGCTTCGCGAGGTCCTGGTGGCGGAATGGCGGAACAGGTTCTCACGCCCTACCGACAGCCTCGTCACCACCAAGGCGGTCCGGCCAGTGCTCGACCTCTGGTTCGGGAGGAGGCACGGCTCCCTGTCGTTTCGGATGACACAGGTACTTTCAGGGCATGGGTGATTCGGAAAGTATCTGTGCCGCATAACCAGTTTGCCGGAAGCCCGTTGTCACCACTGCGTCGACTGCCGGGAGGACACGGTGTGGCACACGCTGGCAAGTGTGCCTTCTGTGCATCACAGAAGTAGGCAGTGACCTGTCGCTGCCGATAGTAGTGAATTCGATGGTCGGCAGCGAAGAGTCCTGGCGCGCGGTGGTTTCCTTTTGTGAAACAGTTATCTCGCAGAAGGTGGCTGCGGAAAGGGAGAGAGAGATCTTGTTCACTTTCCCGATCCGCAGCAGGGCCATCGGGCGTAGGCGGAGCGCGGACAACGCCCTTTTCCAGCCCCCTTAAATGGGTCCAGGGACGGCGGATTCGGGGACGTCCGTCGCCCCCCATACATCAGGACCCGAGGTGGCGGCGCGTTGTGTTCCACGCGCGCCCCTCTTAGACCATGCGGGCGGAGTCAAACACCTCACCCCAAGAGGAGGCCCGCCGAGGCGGGCCGGCACCAGTCGGGGTTGCTGAAGAATCTTATGTTCCCGCGACCGATTTTGTTTTAATGGAAAGGGTTTGCTTAAATAAGGGGTGGTCCCATAATTTTTTTATAAACTTTGCTTGGGAAGTTTTTTTTTCAGTTAGCTACAATAATGCGTATGTTCCCACTTAGTGCAAATTGATGATGTTATAATAACTTCCTGTCACTTTTATTTACTTAGCAAGTGAAGGCAAAAGAATGTATGTGGGGTAGGTACAACAACAACAAAGTTAATATTAAAAACTTCAAAAAAGAACCGACTTCCAAAAAAAACACTTCAAAGTGTAAAATAACTTTAATTTTGAAAGTCGGTACTTGGCCAAAAACTAAAAAATCCAAAACCAAAGACAAGCAGTTTTTTTAGGTAACTCGATAAGTATTTTGCCTCGTGTCGTTTTCACACACGCCCGCGGATCGCCAAGCCCCTTCTCTAAAATGTCAATGTTCAAGGACAAGCGGCGAGCCGAAATGTCAAACTATGTAAATAGATATTAGATACAGAGGTATATGTCGCTGTTAGGCCGCCACAGCGTTAATATAATATACTAATCTGGTTGGATGAGGTGAGGTCGCATGTATACATTATTATATGATCTTATCCAAAGAGTGGGCAGCGGTATACTCCTAATTTATGATTAGTCAAAGTCTCATGTATTGGGATAATCACTTGTGCTCAGCTACCACTAACTTCGCACTGTTGAGCTGCCGACTGGCCGTTTGACTGAGTGATTTTTAAAAGTATATTAGCAATTCTCGAAACGTGATGGAAAAGAATAGGGATTCAGTACTGATACTCTGTAACCACCTCACCGTGAAAACTTAGGTAAAGTGAGCGTGGAGTGAGCTGTCAGTGCTACTGATGCTAGGGATTAACCAAGCCGGGATGACACTGACAGCTCACTTCACGCAAGTCTTCACGGTGAGATTTTCACAGAATCTATAAATGTAGCAGGTAAACTTTTTTTAAATTCCTTACTTTATTCAAAAGCAGTATAATTTCGTTCGTATAATGATGTTTTTTATTAGAAACTCTGAATTTAATTTTTGAATGACTTTTCAACTGAACAACTGAACTCAGTGTTCTTTAAATCACAAAAAGTACCTACCTATTATTTGCTAATTTCTGCGTAAGACCACAAAAGTCCTAACAAGTATTTTGCCAGAACACTCGTGGATTTGATGATAGTAATCAATGACGACTTTGTGATTACAGGTAATAAATATCAGACAGGGCCATCCCCTTGAGAAAATAATAATGACACTTAGGTACAATAGATATTGGTTCTCTGTATTTGTAATGTTGGAAATTTTGTGTTTGCAATGCATGCAGGCAAGATGGGTGTTTCAAGTCATAACTGTCATTTAATAAAAAAACTAAACCATTTTAGACGCTAATCTACATGGTCCTCACATAATCTGACCAAGAATATGTCTGAACTTTACAAGAGACGTGAGTTTATTACTGGATAGGAAATACTGAACATGTCACTTTACATTTGACGTACATACAAAAATAAAACAAACAGATGAACATAATTCAAATGCAGTGTTTTAATTGTCTTTTAATTAAGAGAACTGTTTTTAATTATGATTTGAATGAATAGATTAAATTGAATGAAATAAAATAATTATGAATTGGATTGAATCATGCTTAATTTATTATTAATGTTATGTTTGTAATGTGACTGTATCAGTGTGTTATTCTAATATGAGTCAGTGATACTCGAAATAAAATTATTTTATTTTATTTTATTTATTTATTTATATGCACTAGAGTTGACTCGCATAATATATAACTACCAACTTCGAATTCTAAGTAGCTATTAGTAGGCTACAGAAACCAACACAATTTTGCAATTTGTTATTTAGCCTCTAACACGTATGGGTTTTCCAAGCATATTCAAATGTAAACGTTTAACAGAAGCAAAACGAGGAAGGAAAATGTTGTGACACAAACTCGGGTTTTTCATCTTCCGTAGTCCAAAATAAAATCACACGTGTGTCTATAATTATGATTACTTGGCATGATTATTTACAAATGCGTGCATTGACTGGATGTCACTAATTAATCTGTGTGGTTCTTTCCTCAAAAGATCATTTCAGAAACAAATCTACATGGTCTTCACATGGTGTGACCAAGATTATGTCTGGACTTTTTAAAAGAGACTGTTACCTCTGAGTTTGTTTCTGCCTTTCTTCTCAGAGTAGTCAGATAGAAACGCCGATCTCATCTAGTATTAAAAATATGATTGATGTGTTAAAATGTTTGTACAGACCAGTAGGTTTGTACAAACATCTTTAATGATAAATGATTTTACTTCTGTAAGAGTACAGAAATAAAATCATTTATCTTATTAGACTATGTTTAAATCACCATAGACCAGGCTGTAAGCGCCGGCGCCTTTTTTGTGGCATCACTGGTAACTGGTTAAATTACCGGTTGTGGGCTGCTGATGTCATCACCACATTCTTCAACTAACGTGTCCGTATGCAGAACGTATCCGTCATCATTCATGTCTGTGATCGTCGAACTCTGCCAAATACCTAATTCAATTATTTGTGTACCTTCTTATAAAACTCATGTCTGACTGACTGACATGTTCATGACTCACAGACAACTTACAACACCGAAGAAGAAGATTTCCTTATGAGAGTAATATTAATAAACCTAATAATTTTTCTTTAAATAGCGCTTAGCAGGGGATTTTCAACAATCATACCCCCTGGTGGTTGACCGCGGTGTTGAAGTTTTCATGGGAAAATCGGTTCGGTTTTATAATCGTAATCCACTATGGACGTTGTTATTGTCTATAACCTATTAAATAACTCACCTACGTAAGTGTACACACGTAGAATAATTTATTTAGATACCTTTACTTTTATCTTTTCACGTCATGCTCCCCAGACACCCTATCACATATTTTTCTGTTTATAATTTCAAATCACAATTGTACGCAATGTGTTCCAAAAATTACCTTAACAGGTTAACAGGTACAAACAACTGAATTATGGCTTGCTGTAGAACATCTCCCCAGCAACCTCAAGTAAAATTTGACGTAAAAACACCTACTTATTAAACAAAGAAATGGTTGTTATAAATTGATCTCTTATTTTTACTACTGCATGTGATAGCTGTGGCTACTTATAACATTTATTTTGAATCTCGATTATAAGCGCCTGAGCAAAGTGTGTTTGTCTGTAGGTAAGTAGCATTCTAAATATCGCTACCCAAATGTGGCACATTGGGTAGATTACACACTAGGTAAAACAAAGATAAACAAATGCAGACACAGATTTATCTTGATTTCACTCTCTAGACTCTCTACACCCTCTGCAGACTCATTTCTACAGCTTTACAGTATCTACAGCAATGCAATTGGTAGGTAGTGTAGGTACACATCAAATGCCAAGAAACAAGAAAAGGTTATACAGATATTTACGACAGGATTATCTTTAAAAGTCATCTTCCTCACGCGTCACGTGAGGGTGACGTTAAGGCCACAAAGACACAATTTTTCTGATTTTCTCGTGACTTTTTAAGTAATAATTGCTGGCAACTGGTAGTCTCGCCATCGATTGAAAAACTAACAAGGTTCGTTTTAATTGAGCAGCGATTAGTTTTCATTATTGTTTCTCTAACATTTTGCCTTCAAGTTTTCCTATCACTTTAGTTACCGACTTTTCTCTATACATGCACTTTTAGTACATCCTAATTTGCCAGTATTGTTTAAGTCCCATGTAATAGCGGACGAGTACAAATACAGACTCCACGCGGCTACTGAGAAATCCCATTAAGAAAAACCCATTATTACTTCCCCGCACTGGGAATCGTTTCCTTACCGCGGAACTCTGTACGACAATCGAGTTTAGACCAACAAGGTAACTCGATTTTAAGCTGATATTTTCTAAGTTCGTCCTAAGTTGGACTCATAAGGTGAAGGAAAACATGTAAAGACGTGGATACACATTCCGTCGCTTATCCATCCTTTCTCATTTACAAATAATAATATCACGAATCAGCTGTTACCGGTCCGCCATGTTTGTTAGTTTTTTTTTATCAAACGGCAAACGGCAAAGGAATGCAAGGTTATGCCTGTCACGGAATATTTACACATTAATGATGTCTGCTGAGCGTGTGTTCGATTTGATTTAGAAATAACTGGTAGAGGAATCTTGTTACCCTGTTGCTAGCAACAGGGTAACAAGATTCAGTTGAGTTGAGGAGAAGAGTTGAGGAGGTCAGTTAGGCAGTCGCTCTATGTAAAACACTAGCATTCAGCTGCATCCAATTATACTTTAAGCCGGCCCTAACACAATTTGGAAAAGGCAAGGCTAGACAGTTTATTATGGAACAGAGAAAAGTTTATAACTTTATTCCCGTAAAGACACACTTTTTACGTTTGTCGGGAAATAAATTGCGAATGAAGTCACACATCTTGTAAATAACAAAAAATCACGTCTGTTTGCCCCAGAGGAGAGAAAGAGGTGTAGGAAGTAGTGCCCATATTTATAATGATCGCTGACCGAGGTCTCGGAGGGTACCATTAGGTTGCTGCAGTATTTTCATCTTGCGAATCGACGCGCGCTTTACTTTTACCACGCGCGGTTAACAAGTGTACGAACACGCTATAATGTGTGTGTAAGCGCAGGATCTTTCGGTACCCTCCGAGACGATGGCGAAGTTGGAAAAACTGCAATGTGAAATTTCTAATGGAAAATCTTAACTCTTTTCTATGCGGGGCCTTTTTTTTGGGTGGGAAATCATCAAATGACTTCTCCCGCTCTGGGTGGAGCGGGAGGGCGTGTCAGACTTTTACTGACTAAAACCCACCCGTGTTCCTTCAATTGCCTGTGGCAGGGCCACGGTAACTCTTTCGAATTACCCGCGACCCTGAGGCGTCGGCCCTATCGGACCCCGTCATTTCGTGCTGACATCTCATTGAGGCGCGAGTGAAACGTGACGCGCCGTCGACCCGGGCCTGTTCCCTACCGGACGGCGAGCTACCCATTGCTCGCCATCCGCAAGCCCGCGCCTACGGTGGCCGTCTGCTTGCGATTCCCGACGCTCAGGGTGTCTCCTGCGGCGACTAGCGGCGTGAGGGCGCAAGGCTCTCTCCCTCACGCGCTTCGCCTCCTCCTTCGCAAGTATTACTGCTTCGCAGAAGGAGGTGACGGCTTTCCATTCCCTCTCGCCCCGTACCATGGCCTGGACCAGGGACGGACGCGAGAGATCGCCGCCGCCGTTCGCCTCCGCGAGGACTCTGCGGTGCTCCGCCCAAGCATGGCAGACCTCCACCGTATGCTCCACCGCGTCCTCTGGGCGATCCACACAATGGTGACACCCGGGCGTTTCCTCCCGCCTTATTCGAAACAGGAACCTCCCGAATCAACCGTGTCCGGTACTGGATCGGATAGGATCTGTGTCAGGCGGAAAGTGAGGACACCGTGGCGCCTCTCCAACCACTCCTCAAAGAGGGGACTTACCGCCCCTATTGTGACGTGCTCAGCACTGGGTTGCGACAATCGCACCCTCCATGTCGCCATGAGATCCCGCCGGAGCTCTGTCCGCTGTACCGTGATTTCTCGCGGCAGCGGAGTTACACCCGACGTTTTGCCTCCTCGCACCACTCCCATACGTGCGCGAGGGATTTGCGAGCTACCCATTGCTCGCCGTCCGCAAGCCCGCGCCTACGGTGGCCGGGAATCTGCTTGCGATTCCCGACGCCCAGGGCGTCTCCTGCGGCGACTAGGGGCGTGAGGGCGCAAGGCTCTCTCCCTCACGCGCTCCGCCTCCTCCTTTGCGAGCATTACTGCTTCGCAGAAGGAGGTGACGGCTTTCCATTCCCTCTCGCTCCGTACCATGGCCTGGACCAGGGCCGGACGCGAGAGATCGCCGCCGCCAATCGCCTCCGCGAGGACACTGCGTTGCTCCGCCCAAGCTGGGCATACCTCCACCGTATGCTCCACCGTGTCCTCCGGGCCATCCACACAATGGTTACATATTTTCTACAAGTACAAAAAGCTGCCAAACCACAAAAATTAAGCCTCAAAAAGTCATATAATTAAATATGGTGTTTAAAAATGTACGCCCGTTTTTCATGCTACTACGATATTAGAAAAATAACATCATTATGCTAACCACATCAAATTGAACGCTGTAATTAAAAGTAAGGCAGGGCTAGAGCCTGGGTATTTCGGTCTAAAGTCTAGACATCTCGTCTAAAGGTCAGTTGCAAGTCTAGGTCATTCGACTGAGGTGGTGTGGGCAGGACACCTACACCTACACTGTAAAAGATTCTTAAATGTATGTATCACAAAGATATTAAAAGACTATAGAACAATAAAACCGGCTAAGTGCACGTCGGACCACGAATGAATATTTACGCATCCAAAGTTTTGATTTTAATTTGTGATTCATAGTATTTATCGAAAAACCTATGAAAAACCTATGTTACTTCTGCAGTTGTAACCAACAGACGGGCATGAAGAAATCGTGAGGGTTTCGTTTTAGTCATTTGGCTACGTAACCCAAAAAAATATGATCATTGCGCTCGCTGACTGCATAGTGACGGTCTTCGCAGGGTGGCTGGTAGCACCTGCCAGCAATCGGAGTGGCTTTTGACCAGCCATTGACTGCTATCTACAGGTACAGAGGTACTTGGATCTTTTGCCGCGTGGCCAAAGTCCAAACTAACGCCGCCATCTTTTTTCCCTCTGTAGCATCCCTGTAGCACTATACCTAGGAAAGGAAAATTAAAGGCTACGTAATAATAATAAATTAGGGATGATGACTAATGTTCGTAAAACTACTGTAATCGTCGAAAAAATCGAGAATATTCCCGTCCTTGTCGCGCGGTACAGAAAATGTACGGCGCTAGTATGAAGTTACATAGTTGTGGTGACGTCACTTCTACAACTTAACACTATTTTAAAACGTTTTTAACTTGGCAATTTTTTATGCTTTTACACTTTTTGTAATATTGTTTGCAATACTTGGAAACCAACATTTTTTTGAGACAAAAAAACCTTATCCCCATTAAGCTAGATACTGAAAGTTCGTCCTACGTGGCAGCACAGACTAACAATGGCGATTGTTTGTTTTGCTTTCATCACAAATTAAATGAGAACTAGATAAATATGTATGAGACTTGGAGTGTAGCACTATTTAAAGACAAGCTAAGGAAAATTGCAGCTTTTGTGGAAAAACAATGAATTATGAACGTTTTGTATTTTATGGGTTATCTTGTTTTTATGGGGTATCTTGTATTATTTTTTTTTGTTTCGGATACCTTTCTCCCACACCTTTCGTCTTTTGAATTCAAATTAATTTCATTCGTCTTTTGAATTCAATTTTTTTTGTCAGTCAACAGCTCCGTTACGGGGAATATTAATTAATTATTCGATAAAGAAGTAGCTTGTTTCAAAAAATTAATTGATACCTAGTGACAGCAAGCTGTCAAATAATCGGACGTTGGCGCACAGCGACATCTGAAGTGAGCAAGTGGCAGTTGTTATTTCCATTGACATTTTGCAACGTTTTTTGTAAAAAGTTTAAACTTTGAATGCCAGTTTGGTGCTATTTATTGAATGTCAATTGTTTCGTTTAGATTTGACATTCATCTGTTATTTTGTAATGTCAGAAGTTAGGTTTGTTGTTATTTCCCGCAAATTATAATTTCCTGAGACACTATTCAGTAAATGATTACCTACCTACATATTCTTTAAAAGTGTCAGCAACAAAAATATTCTTAATTCTGTCCGACTGCTTTTCATTTTGTTAGAAAATTCAAACCCCTTTTTTCATTTTACCACATCCAAAATGGATGGTGACATAACACTAAAGAGGTGGCTTTTTACCACTCCTGAGGAGGTTTCCTACTATGTTCTCTAATTTCAGTCTTTATAACTTCCGCTGGTTAACATAGGTCAACTGCAATAAAATAAAATAAATCTCATTTCTGTTTTTAACTCTGATTTTTTGCATGGAATGATTTTGGACTCTTTAGTCCATGTACAAGCAACCCGCACTGTGCCCGCGTGGTGGATTACGGCCCACTCTCTCTCTCAAATAGGAGCCCTGTGTCCCAACACACAATAGTGGGAACATTAATACGCCGATTATTTTTGACTCCAAGACAAATCCTAACTATTACATAATTTATCACATTTTTTTTGTTTTATATTAATTTATTTCTCCAGTTACACGAGTCATATTCCAAAAAGATCTAACATAATATCCTCTCAAACAGTCTCGGGCACGTAAATATCGTTTGATATTCAAAATGTTGCTCAGGGCGGATGTGGACGAATACCAGTATTAGACTAAGTAGGGATCTGTGAGATAAATCGTAAAACCAAGGTATTTGTATGTGTATCTCCTGTAAGCCAAAATATTCTGTGGGTAAAGGAAAGTTTCTATTTCAACCATTTATTAGGATTTAAATTACTGTTTTTTATTTCAGAAATATCTGTAGGTTTTTTTTTAGGTCAAATTGTATAAAAATAAGTTTCTAAGGATATAGAGATCAAATAAACTACTTAAATGTTAGACGGAAACTTGAAATCACGAATAACTGTATCCCAAAAGATAGTATTCGGGAGGAAAAACAAAGATTTCCGTGAATATCTGAACGGTCCAAAAGAAGGAGAGCAAATGATGGACCAACAGGACACACAGGGTGGCTAGGTTCGTCGACATGATTCTGAACCCAGTTGGGTTCAAGTACAAGATATCCAACAAAAAAAATGATATAGGGTCATGTGCTGAATTTATGATACCCCTTTTTCGCAACGAAACAATTATGCGTTTAAAGCTACGGTTTCCTTGAAGGGCTATTTCTTCATAATTATAACGGCCGTCATGGTAATATATTATGTCACCAGTATTTGACATTAAGTGGTCAAAAAACGCTCTCTTGGACAGCCGTTAGACCGTACACCGCTTTCGTATGAAATCGAAGCTTTACACTTGAATAAAAACGTCACTATGTGCTAGCGACATTTCCCGGGGGCCCATTATTGAGTGTGCAAGTCACCCCCTGCCATTTTTTCATGAAAATTGTATCATCATTTTGCAGGGGGCATAGATCCTTCCATAATTCTATGTAACCAATCCACTATTGCCACCCAAACCCAAATGTTTGTTTCCATGTTCTGCACTAGTCCTGCACTGACCGGGAGTTGGCCCTAGACGCACTATGGCAACCATTGGCATTAAATTAAATTATACATAAGTGTGAAAATTAAAAATATTAACTAAATTAAGAATTAATTAAAAGATTACATTCTCATTGGCCTAATGGCCTCGTACAGGACTTTGTTTATAAATGATAAATGATTTTATTTCTGTAAGTAGGTTTTTACAAACACTTTTACACGTCAATACTATTTTAAAAGTAGATGAGATCGGCGTTTCCTATCTGACTACTCTGAGAAGAAACGCCGAAACAAACTCAGAGGTCACAGTCTCTTTTAAAGTCCAGACATAATCTTGGTCAGGTCATGTGAAGACCATGTGGATTGATGTCTGAAATGGTCTTTTGAGGAAAGAACCACACAGAATGAGTGGACCTGTCCAGTCAGTGCACGCATTTGTCAGTAATCATGCAGCTCAACACAACACATATGGAGCTCAACGATTCGACGAACATTACCAAAGAAAGGACATTTGGGTAGGCCGCATAAATTGCTCAAACTGCCAGACCAACATTAAAACTAATTTTAAAAATTAAAAATAGATTGAGATAAAAAAAAAACAACAAATCCACACTGCCTTCACATTCACAAGAATTAAAATATTATAATACTTTACAAAGTAAGTCTTTAAGTCTTTAAGTTTACATTTTCATTTTACTTTTTTTTTATGTTACTATGAGTGTGTCTAGTTTAGTTTGTGGTACTGCGTATTACACTACGTACTGCGTATTCCTGTGAGAGTCACAATAAATACCTTTTCTGTCACTTGAAAAGAGCGATAGACCCTGCATAATCGTCGGTTGGCGCCTCATTCCATTTAACATTGTTCAAGGGGCCTCTGCGAACTGGTGGCTTCGGCCCCTCGTAGGTCTTCCATGGTCCCGAGATAGGTAAGGATAAAAAACATTTAAAAAAACTAAACTTTAACAGCTTCAGATTACTACCGGTGTACGACGATACTTTACTATAGATACGGTCCCAGCTGTTGATTACTCCCATACTAAATCCCAAGTAACTGCTAACTGTAATCTTTTAGCAATTAGTCTAGCGTTGTAAGCGAAAAATTAAATGATAGATTGCAAATTTTGATTATTTAATGTCGTTGCTAATGCTGAAACATAGAAAATATTGCGGGAACCGTTTGATCTAACTAAAAACTCATAATTACACAAGTCAAATTAAATTAACTAGTAAAACTGCACGCTAGTGATGAGTAAAACAAAAAATACTTTCAAAATTTATAGATATATTTTCGTATTCCGGTACCGTTAGGTCTGTGAATTTACGCCAGAGAATGCCACATATTGAGCTGATCATAATTGTGAACACTGGAAGAATGTCCCAACGATTGATACGAGTAGTTAAAAAGGTATTAGATAATTACTTTTTTTTTGATGAAAACTTAATGCTAAACCCTGCGTATTACTCGTATATTCTCTGTGCCATTGTTTAGACAATAATGTTAAACTTGCCTGCGTCAGCGTGGATTTCTAGTTTAAGAATTTTGTTAGAATAGTAGCCTACGTAAATCTTCATGTAATATCGTCAGCGTTTTATCTCGTCAAATCGGTTCGTAGTAAAAACGTTAAGAACATATTTTTTCGTAGGTACATACTTGTATACGAATATATGAAATACGGAACCTCCAAATTATAGCAAGCGCTCGCGATTCAATCTTTTTTTTTGGTATATCAAGCAACTCAGGAATCTTAATGGTCCAACAGTATGCATAAAATAAAACTACAACATTTTGAACCCAAAATATAATGTGTATTTATGTATAATGTTGTACGGGAGAGCTGTTGCTATTGTGTTTGGATTTAGTATAGATTTTTATAATGTGACCTAATGGAAATAGATGACTTAACTTAACTCCTGTAAACCATTCTCGATAGTGGTCACCAAAACCACCGTCTCAGAGAATTGTATAATTTTTTGTACATCTTGTTTTATTTCAATAAATAATATTTGTATTTTGTAATGTAAGAGAGTCCCAGAGAATTTGATGCAACTAACATGGAGCCCTCAAATAAGTTTAGTAGTAAAGTAAATCGACTGATTTGGAACAAGCGACCGAATGATGTAATCAGAAAATAAAATTGTTGAAGTAGGAACAAATGCTGTGAGGATCTGAAGAAATAGTTTATAGGTACTTCTATAAAAGACGTACGTAGGTTTGCGATATCGGAAAACGAGAATGGAACTCAAATGGAGTTGGGCAGGACACCTGGCAAAACGCAGCGATGGCAGTGTCGTGGCGTCCGGAGTATCGGACGTCCGGCGGCGAGATGGGCGGACGATATTGTTGCCATCGCGGGTAGTACCTGGATGAGGATGATAGCACAGAAGTGTGGAGATTGGCACAAGAAAAGAGAGGCCTATGCTCAATGGAACAGAAGAATTATTTGATTCATCATATCTGCAGCGCGAGGAAAGAGCCAGGGATAATTACCCATAAATGCTTATTAAATTTAATAAAATGTAATTTATTGAAGAATATGAATAATAATGAATAACAATACGATAATCATGATAATGAAGTATATAACTATGCTAGATAATGGAATGCAAATGGATCGAGAGGAGCGAGACGCAGGAGCCAATAAAACAAATAAGAAAATAAAATTGATAACTAATAAAAAGGTTAGTGCAAGAATGACTGCCCGACGCCGAAGAACAACAATCTTCTGTGTCGTGTGTTTGAGCATGCCCGGGTGGAAGAGAGTTGCCATTGGGGACACACGTGGTCTAACTTGTAAGGGATCAAGAAGCGCCTGCGGACCGTCAAAATAAGATGGCCAAGGGTACTATGTTCGCAGCCGCCCGACGTTTCGGCCCGTATAACAAATGTTGGAAGGGCCATGGGAAGGTTGGAGGGAGGCCTATACTGAGCAGTGGGTGAAGTCAGGATGTGGAAGCTGATGATAATGATGATAGCAATAAGCTCGCTCCCCGTTACATGAGACTTAAAACTTGTGGGTGTACAAGGTATATACCTCTGCCTACTCCTTCTTGGAATGTAGGCGTTATGTTAACGTCATTGTTACTATTAATCCTTTAAGTCATTAGGTAACGTGTGAATGGCAAGGTTATGATGTGACGGAACTACGTCAGGCGCTACGCAGGCGCACAGTTTTTATTGTGAAGATACACCGTTGTGATCACATGAGTTAGGTTAAAGGTTTAAGAGCTAGGAGATGTCTTGGCAACGTTATGTTGCTTTTAAATTTAATGGAATTTTGTTAGCATTTAATTTAGTCAATGCGAACCTGTATTAGGTACCTGTAGAATATAATAGCAAACGTTTATTTGCATATAACGTAGGTTTACAGATGAGTAGTTACAGAATAATGTTTACTCACGGGTACTTCTGACCAATTGCGTGCAAAAATTTGCACTCATCCATGTTTACCATACTTTATCACTAAACTTTATATTATTAGTATTATAAAGTCGGAAGCAACTCTGTTTCTTACCTTTTTACGCCTAAACCACTGAACGGATTTCTATAAAATTTGGCAATGAGGCATCCTGCGGAAGGACGTAGGCTAGTTTATGTCACGGTAGCACGTTCTCGTGGGGTAATTTCCGACATTAACGGTCGCGAAGCCGCGGGCAGAATGAAGTAACTAATACAATGTTTAATTGGCAACGCAAATTTTACAGTTTAGAAATAGTATATCATGTGGAAAATTTAAAATCCACAATAACGTGACAAATAACACTGCTAGCGCACTACATCCGCTCCATATCCGAGAAATGATGATCTGTAGCAAGTCAACAGTGTAGGTTGTTACATACTAGTCTTCGTATCAAGAGGTCTTCTCCCTAAGAACGAAATCCGTAGCTTCGGCCGGAGTAACGGATGGTTTCTACTCCGTAGACATAAGATAAGTTTGGGGCCCCACCTAAGGATCGTGGGGCCACCACGATTTGACAGCTGTTCCAACTCCAAATGTGTATTAGCCCGTCCGAAAAAGTAAATTTATCGGGTGTAGTTCTCCGAAATTTACGGGTATGTACATCTTTCTCGACGGACTTAGAGAGAAGCCCCCCTAGCCTAAGAAGCGCAGCCTGGCTTGACGATGTGGGATCACATGACAGATTGGCCAGAGAAGAGAGCAGAAAGATAGATATGGAAGTTTGTGAGGGAGAGCCTATAGCCCAGCGGTGTCGATGAATAGGTATTTAAAAAAAAAGCAGTTAAGCATTATAAAACGTACGAAGTATAAAACCTACTTAATTGAGTAGGCTTTATACTATTTTAAGATAACCATGAGCTTTGAAATAACGTTGCCTACGCAACTCTAGCTCCTAAACTAGAGCATCCGGGTCATCTCATGCATTAAACATGAGTGGTACGTCACCTGTAAGATCGCCAAACCTCGCGGTGAGAGGGACGTGTGGAATACTGATTCAGTATAACATCAATAGTATTCTCCGAGAGGGCAGGCAGAGTTATATGAGGTACTACCAACAATGCAACTCAAGTGGACTCAACCTTTTGCCGGCCACGTTTAAGTCCCACGTAATAGGGGGCGAGTTATTTAATCGGGTACAGATCAAGACTACGGGCTGCTACTGAGAAATTCCTAATGAAACAATTTAATGATTGAATACTGGTATGTAGGTACAGACAAAAGTGTTCACGACTGTTTTGGTGCGATGAGTGGGGATATAGTGACTCAATTGATCTCCATGATGGCTGACTGCGTGTTGGCGATTTCAGTCAGTCAAGTCCATGACCGCATTGACGATAAGTTCTTAGGTAGGCAGGGGTTAAGGTGATTGCTTAGAGGCACTTCCCCATACATTACCTAGGGGAACTGGCGGTGTACCACGTGCCCCGGAAAGCACGTTCAGCAGTTGGTCCCGCGCCTGATCTATCTTCGGTTGTGTCGGGTTGCCGTCCCATCGGTCTATGAGAGTGAGGGAAGAGGGAGTTTATGTCTGCGCACACACTTCAAACTCAAACTCAAAGCATTTATTTCAAATAAACCAATTACAGGCACTTTTGAATTGTCAAGGGGTCGCTCAGTCAGAAATATGAAGCTAGTTGCCCATTCCAAAGCGAAAGTAGGTACCTATGGAGAAGAACGGGCAAGAAACTCCATGGACACTCTTTTAAATAATATGGATACAGAAAAATTTGTTACATCAGTCTTGTTGAAATTATACATGTGAGAACGATGTAGAAAGACCCGTAATAAAAACATAAAAAATCGGAAGTAAAAATAAAAATAAGCCGTGGCTGCCAAGAGATGACCAGTCCCCACTGACGGCGCCCGTTCACGAACATGACGTATGGATCAGCACCATTCAGCTCAACCATTTTGAAGGGAACTTAATGATCCAACACACACGCCACTACCAGCGAGACATTTGAGTGAGCGTGACATACTCTCAGCCGCCAGGGCACATTCAAGTCAATGACAGACGTGCCCAGTATAGGGTAGCTTTATAGTAGGTACTACATAGTGCTCACACGTGTGCTTTGCAATTATACAATACTAAAAGATTGAATTTATACAGTGCAAAGATAGTTTTTACAATCTTCAGCAGCTCCAACAATATTTCCGAATGCTAATCAATTGTTTAGGCGCCCTTGTGGAGCAGAACCAGCGTTGAGCCAATCATTTTTGTCAGAGATGTAATCCTCCAACTTATAATATGCTTGGCTGCATAGTGTGCGTTTGATACAAGTTTTGAACTTCGTTTCATTCAGTTGGAGTATGTGGGGAGGTATTTTATTATAACATTTTAAACAGTACCCCATGAAGGATGAATCTACTTTAGCCAGCCTGAAACCCGGTTGAACCAATTGGTCCCTATTTCTAGTCCCATAGTTGTGTCTGTCACCTCTTTTACTGAAAAGATTTAAGTTTTTCCTTACGTACATGAAGTTTTCATATATATATTGACAAGGTACGGTCATGATGTTAATATCTTTAAACAGTTCCCTTAAAGAATCGCGCCTGCGGAGGCCATATATTGCTCTAATGGCTCTTTTTTGCAGAATAAAAATAGACTCGATGTCTGCAGCGCGTCCCCATAATAAGATACCTTAAGACATGATACTATGAAAGTAACTGAAATAGACTAGCCTCGCGCTATCTACATTAGTAAACTGACGGATTTTTCTGACAGCATATGCTGCTAGCCGAAAAGCCGACGACGTAGCGGCCAAGGTTGTGGAGCCACTTGGGCGACATCGCAACTGAGGCCGCAGCGGGAGAGGAGTGCCGGTACTGCGGTGCGCCCTCACCCTACCTTCTGCGGCCTTAACGGGGTCGCCAATGTATGATGGCGGACTCGGTGGGGCCGCAGGGGAAGAGGAGTGTCGGTATGTTGTTCGCCGCTCTCCCTATCCTCTGCGGCCGAAAAATGGTAGGCGACGGTCCATTTATCTGACTCGTCGCAAGGGGTTCCCACTTCCAGCCCCCCTAAATGGGTCCAGGGACGCCGGACTTGGGGACGTCCGCCACCCCCCAGACATCAGGGCCCGAGGTGGCGGCGCGTAGTTTTCCACGCGCGCCCCTCTTTGATATTGCGGAGGAGTCAAACACCTCACTCCCCCTCAGCATTAATGATGCACCCAGTATAAAAATACTTTATCACAACTAGGTAAAAGTCTGCCTCGTTGGTCTAGTGGTCGCAATCGCTACTGCTGAGCATGAGGTCCTGGGTTCGATTCCCAGGTCGGGCAACGTGTTATTGGGTTTTTCTTTCTGGAATTTCTCAGTAGAAGTCCGAAGTCTGGATTGGTGCCCGGTAGATGGCAATAGGCTCGCCCCCTATTACATGGGGCTTAAACATAACTGGCGAAATGTGGGTGTACTATAGGTACACCTCTGCCCAACCCTTCGGGGAAACAAGGCGTGATGTTATGTTATGTTAAAATAAGCAAAGACAGGTAAATCAATCACGTGAGGTACATGGTGCTCACATATTTACAAACAATTCGAAAGTATTTGATTTTCCCAAAATATTAACTAGGAATAAGTCAGTGAGTGAGTAAAGTAAAAGTAACAAATTATACTTACAATTCAATAAGCAACTAGTAATGTTCCCACTGCTGGGACTCAGGCCTCCTCTCTGTAAGAGAGCGTGAACTGTAACCCACCACGCGGGCCCAGTGAAGCTGGTGGATAAGTACATAGGTACGTAGATAGTAAGTAGTGAAGAGCTTAAGAGTTTCCTGTGAATTAAGTGATCAGTAGGTACCTACCGTAATAATTTTCCCATTCATTAATAACAGCCTACACTGTCTAGTTTGAACTCAGAACCTCACGATCTTTAGCTAACCTTGAGCATACTACACCATCAAGTAGTGACCCCATAACCAAAGCTAATAATACCTACTGCATTCCTATGTATGTGTCTGTATGGATGTTTGTATGTATGTACGTCAATCTACTTGAACACGTTCTAAGAACTAACGACTTAGACCAGTGTGTGGATCTACAAAGATTTGAGGAGGTGGTATATTTTGAATAGCGACTGACGAAACTTTAATTAGGTATTGCTATAGAACGAATACAAAGTAAGGAATGTCAATGTAATACCTGCTTAAGACAGCTACCAGAAAACTTGAGCTACAGGCTGGCCAGGTGCTGACGTCAGTCACAGAACTGGGAACATCCTAAACTTAATTATTATATGATTGAAGCATTTGGTGCCTGAACTTTCCTAAACCTAATTATTAATTGCTTCAAGGTTTATGGACTTGGACATACCTATGGTCAAAAAAATACAGTGTCAGATTATGCCACTTCCATTTTTCCCACATCCTTGAATACGACCACGCGTTCGGTGGTCATTCGTATTTTTGGGACAAATAAGCGCGTTTTATTCGCCAAATTGATACGTGAGGCCACAGGTTTGTCAACACAAAGACTTTTAACAGAAACTAGTTGAAATGAAATAGAAAAACAAACAAAATTTATTACTAACAGGTTTTATAACTTTTAACGTTTAATTCTATCTGAATTACCCTTTTTTGTTTTATTGAATGTAAAAATATTCATAGAATATTAATTGAGACGAGATGTGATGTAACTGAGAGATTGACATTGAACTGTTAATATAGTAGTCATTTAATGGTGTGTGTGTGGTTAATTGTAATGCCAAATTGACGACGTCTGTATTAATTGTTTTGTAACGCCATCTAAGTACAGTCCTAAAAACAAAATAATTAGAGACACCTACTAGCGAGTAGTGGCACTTTTTCAATGTTCAAAACCGAGACTTACTTATTTTCGCCTGGCTCATAAACTAGATGTCGCTAGCTAAGCAAAATGGACTGCGCATGTCAAAAATTCATGTCATTCACACATCATTTGAGTGATATCGTAAAAACGAGTTGAATTTGTGAAAATATAAGGACGTGGTGTCTTCGGTTTCGGGCATGAGTGCCATTTATAAACGAACGATTGTGTTAAATAGAATAACCTGGACAATGTACTAGTGGACGATAAAACGGGAGTGTATCATGGTGGCCAAATCCTGAAAGGAAAATCGACTTTATTGCAGTTTCCCCCTGAATTTCCGTGTGGTGCGTTCTGTTCATTACATATCTTGTTTTGTTACACATTCCGAAGATGATGTGACTGTATTACAACTGGTGCGTATAATCCTTAACTTATTGTCTATTTTTGATTACGTTTTCGATCTATATTTATCGACAGTGATTCCATTTTATTGAATTACATATAAGAAGACTCGCAAATTGCGTAAGTTGCACATTTGTTTTCGATATTTCAGCGTCCGTACGATAGTTAGCCCGGTTCATGCAATTGCTTGGGCAAAGGAGCAAGAATATAAATTAAAAGGATAGAAGAATGTTGACATTCATAGTACACAAAGGCATACTGAATTTCAGCTGCAGTTACTTATTTAAGGACAGTTCTATGGATTTTTTCAATTAAATAACTAAAACACAATTCAAAAATTTTAAGTTTAAAAAAGGATTTTGCATTTCTCAACAAACTAAAAAAAAACTGAACATGAAGATAGAAAATTTCACAAAAACAAAATATTAAAATACCAACCATTATCAACTTTGTATCTTAAAATGACAGAAAAATAATGTATTGACAGTTTAATGTTGGCAAATCTAGTTGGCCATGCTTAAACCAATAAGAACAATTAATAATATATTGATGATAACATTTTGCAATCAGTTTGTCTAGCATGATTCTTATGTCAATTTGTCCTGACTGTTGCATGTTTGGCAACAGACATCTATCATTATTGGAGTATTCTGATCTATTTGCTAACCTGTACTGTACTGCTGTACCCCTAGGACTTTGCCCAGGAGTGGGATAGTACAGGCCTTCCATCACACCATCCATCTTTCCTGATCCAGTGCGCCTTGCAATTTTGACTGATTCAATTCAGTTTGTCCCACCATCTACTTTGTGGCCTCCCGCAACCCGCCTTTCAAGCTCAAGGCAACAATTTGGCGAAATTTGGTCCCACAATGTCTGACTGCAGCAGACATGGTCCTGCATAGTCCCATTTAAGTTGGGCAGCCTTTAGGATGTAATCTATGTAATTAAAAATGTAATGCTGTTGGTTGGTAAGTGCATCACTTTAGTCTGGCTGGACTGATTTGGTTATTTTTGTTCTTAAATGTTTGTAATAGTCTGAATAAAGTTTTTATGGGATTTTTGTATGAACTTTTGTTTGGACAGAAAATGTCTGTGGGGTCAGCTAGCTTAATTTATTAACTTATTCAAAATCATATGAATCAAACAACAATTTATCACTAACTCACCAAACCACTGTTAATTAAAACTACTTAGCATAGGATCTGGTTCAGAGTAAATTTTTCATTGATTTCATGATAGGAGGTTACTGTAGTGTGAAAATAATAAGCGTAGCCTTGTTAATTAACAAACCTCATTGATAACGGTGCTATGTTAAGTCCAATCCCAGTCTCGAAATCTGGTTTTACAAAAACACATTGTTTAAAGTGCAGTATTGTCTCTCCTTCTTCCCTTTAATTCATCCAAAGGTTGTCTATAAAAGATTGTTTTTAGCAACAAGACCGCCCAGTCTATCACTCTATGTAAAATTTCTACATTTATATCTGTAATTTTTATGGTGTTATGTTTTATAGAGTATTATTCTATTGATCTTTATTCTAGTCCTATTTGGAAAAATATATTTTCTCTGCATTGTTATTAAGTAAGTGATGAAACTGCCATCTGGATGAATCATAATAAAACCCATAAAATTTCATAAAAGTCCGTGGGAAAGGAGCTCATCTGTGAAAGTCCTGCCAACATAACTTTTACTGTCGCTAGAATTGTTTTTGTTCCAGTTCCACATTTCAGCAGCCAAGACAAGCGCTTAACTTACTGTAAATTATTTCATCACCACTGAAAACATCGTGAGGAAACCGGCATGTCCTAGAACCCAAAATTCGAAAATATGTGACATTCACCAACCGCAATAGGCCCGCGTGGTGGATTACGGCCTACTCCCTTTCAGAGAGACTGCAGTCTGGCCTGTGTCCCAGCAGTGGGAACTGTATAGGCTGATTATGCTTCTCATTTAACATGTCCTTAGGCAGCAGGAACCATCAGTTAGACCATAAAAAATGCTCATACCGGTATCACCACTCATGTACGCTATTTTAGTACCCAAACCTATTAATAAATAATAATAGCCTAATTATTGCTGACCTCAAGTCATAATACCTTATTCAACTTTTCTAGGAAACTTGCAGTCTATGACCACGTTCGCGCTGACGTAAACATATTGCGGTGGGATTTTATCGCGCACTGGGTTTTCAACTCTCGGTGTTGAGCTGAGCGTTGAAAACCTAACAGTCCATCGCAGCGCGTCGCACTGTTGGATTTTCAACTCTCAGTACTAACCAGGGCGTTAGAAATCAGTGGCGTAAAAAAATTTGCCCAGTGGGGCGTAACTTTTACGTGGACCAAGTCTGCCTTTCTAGGTTTCTTGGCTTCAAGCAGTAAATAGTGTTTTATCAGCTGATCTTAACCTTAAGCTTAACCTTTACCATGCCCACTCGTAGTTTTACCAAGGAGGGTAGGGGGGGAGGCACCTCCCCGCCCAAATGAATCAGATGCAATGAGTCAACTGGCCGTGACATTATGTTGTGATTGGAGGGCCATTTGTGTTGATATTCGGTGGGTTGGAGCATTATAATGAGCCAGGACTGATTGATTGAGTAAATTTTCATAAATTGATGGAGAATCAACCCCTGATAGCGGCACAGGCAAATTTTTTGCAAATGCATCAGTAGACCTGCTTTTCTGTGGCAGCCAATCGGTCTACGTTCCCGCTGCAAAGATTGAGTAGACCGGCAATTTGATGACGAATCCCGTACTAAAGTGCCGGACGACTTTTTGTAACACGTAGAAAAGAGACGTCCCTGCCTTAAAAACCATGTTCTTACAATCAACGATGACACCAATGTTCGAAAAGATAAAGAATTTTAGCTATTGATGGACTCGCTGCACTCAAAGAACGGAGGAGGCGAGTAGGTTCTTAATTGGGTTGTTTTTTTTACCTCATAACTCCGTATTATATTTTTCACTTTGTAGTGTTTTTTTGTAAATCGGTTGTGTCTTTGTAGTAAAGATTTTTTTGTTTATGAAGGCAAGCCAAACATACTGATCCTATAACTGATCGTCTTAGGTCAAGTTTTCATATCTTTTAGGTATTTTCAATCTGTGGTCCAGCCTATAATGTTCCTCTTCCTCTCACAAAGAGGGCTCCTCTTTGTGAGAGGAAGAGGAACATTATAGGCTGGTGTTGATGAAAATATCGGTATTCAGCTGTATTCGGTTAGACTGGATCACGAGCAGAACTATTTTGGGGTTAGTTGGAAAAGGCTAGCTATGCAGATGTTGAGATGCCCGGGTGTCACCATTGCGTGGATCGCCCGGAGGACACGTTCTCTCGTGTCCAGCCTTGGTCTAGGCCTTGGTACGAAGCGAGAGTAAATGGGAAGCCGTCACCTCTTTCTGCGAAGCAGTAATGCTCACAAAGGAGGAGGCGGAGCGCGTGAGGAAGAGGCAAACCTACTACGCTTTGGCCCTCTCACCGCAGGAGACGCCCTGGGCGGCGGGAATCGCCAGGAGATTCCTGGCCATCGTAGTTGCGGGCTGGTAAGGACCAGGCCCGGGTCGACGCCTCGACGGCGTGTTGAGTTCCACGCGTGCCTCCTAGAGATGTCAGCACTAAGTGATGGGGTCCATTAGGGCCGATGCCTGCCAGCGTCGCGGGTTGTTCGAAAGAGATACCGTGGCCCCTTTATTTTTATTATCTCTGCGGCGCCGGAGCACGATTGATCGTACACTAAAGTAAGTGGAGTTCCCCCCTGGAGTCCTAAAATAAGGCCAAGGCTCAGTGTAGACTCCAGATCTCCCATGTATTCTGCCGGGGTCGCGGGTTGTTCGAAAGAGATACCCTGGCCCCTGGCACAGGCTACTGAAGGCTAACTGAAGGAACACGGGTT
The DNA here is from genome assembly GCA_963555695.1 of Dasypolia templi. Lineage (NCBI taxonomy): Eukaryota > Metazoa > Arthropoda > Insecta > Lepidoptera > Noctuidae > Dasypolia > Dasypolia templi. The sequence goes on along the minus strand of OY743163.1, from coordinate 4,146,707 downwards.
GGTTTTATTTAGTCAGTAAAAGTCCGACACACCCTCCCGCTCCGCCCAGAGCGGAGCGGGAGGGCGCTAATGTTGATGATGATATAAAGACCAGCAGTACCAACCAACCCATGTTTTTCAGTAACTCTCAAATCAACTCGTAAATTACTCCAGTTCAATGTGTTGTATGGTATAAACAGTATTAGTTTACACGTAGTGTTTAGTAGATCCGGGTGTTGTGACGTCATTGCTAATCTCAGAATTATTATTGTATGTTGACTATGATCGTCAGTTGTCGGTAGTATGTTCTCCTCAGAATTTAAAATCTTTCTTCGGAACAAAAAGGCTTAAAAACAAAATAAAGCTGGCCGCCCCCGGCCAGCTTTATTTGGGGATTTGAGGGACCTCTCTTCGGATTCAGAGCATGGTAGCGTTTTTAGATAGAGGCCTGCCCATTAACTTCTGGGAGCTTTGCATAGCATATTAAAAAGGCTATAAATTTCTCTTTTATTCGCAATCAGAAATAAAGCCTTTTTTACAGTTTTCGCCTCGTAATCGGTACTTACGTGGGACACTCTGAAAGTTATGCGAAAATATAAAATAAATGTTCTATAGGTATTTTTTTTTAGTTACTAGCCTATACTATACAAAGTTTCATGCGTCTGAACCAGTTTCCGAATCACTTTTTCCAGTCCGCCGTAGACACCTAGTTCACAGCCTGCTCAAATGCTGACAGCGCATCTTCCGGCGACGAAAATTGTATCCCTTTGAACACATTTTTTATTTTCGGAAAGTAAAAGAAATAACACGGTGCTAGGTCAGGGCTGGAAGAAGGGTGAGTCAGGAGTTTGACTGGCGTGCTGTCCAGGAAGTCCCTCGTTATGAGCGCGGTGGTCGAAGGCGCGTTGTCGTGGTGGAGCAGTAGCCCGTGGAGACCTGTGTTTGGTCGTTTGTACTCAAAACAGAGAAAACTTCTGCCAAGCATTTGATAGTGTACTATTCAGCGTTGATGCTTCTTTGGTTCCGTAAAGGAATTGACACCAAGTAGCTAGTCAAATTGAAAAAACTCGCGATCAAAATCTTCCCCCCGCTTCTAGATCGCTTTACTTTGGTAGCCTTTGATTCGTTTTGAAACACCCTAACCCTCGACTGGCGCTTCGTTGCAGGATCGTATGGTATCGATAAATCCAAGTCTTTTCACCTGTAATGAGGTCGTAAACACGCAGAGACGAGCCTGCTTCAAATTTGTTTATCATATTACGGCACTAATCCACCCGGGCCTGCTTCTGAGCATCGGAGAGGTTGTGCGGCACCCAGCGTGAAACTATCCTCCTCACGCGAAGATGCACGAGTAGAATTTCGTGTAGGCTTCCCGATCCAACCTGCAATACGTGCTGAATATGTTGATACGTAACTCGCCTATTGTCTTGGATTAACTTTTTAAAAGTTTATATTTGTTTTTTAATGCAAAAGATTTTTGTTTTCCCCATAACATTTTTATATTTCTTAGTGCCTGTGTGAAAAGTGAACTGAGAGTTTACTAGTGGAAGACAGTATTCTTCCCAAATTAGTAGTGACGGCATTTGTCCGGAATCTGAGTCTGCATAACGTTTTTACTTGTGTATCGTAAGCTGCCGTAACTTTTTAAAGTCACTGTTGCAGAAGATTTATGCTTTGTTGGGTTGCATTTTATTATTATTGCATAATCAGCCTATAATATTTTCACTTCTGGGACACTGGCCTCCTCCGTGAGTGGGAGTGGGCCGTTAACCGCCCTGTGCGGGTTTTTGGATGTCACATGTCTTCGAAATTTCGGTATTAGGACACGCTAGGCGCCTGCTTGAAAAAATCAATAAAACACAAAATGTTAGTTATTCATCATAATTTATTTGATCGTTTCAAAGTATGCTCCTTCAGAAACGATACACTTACGAGGGTGACACTGAAAGTTCTTAGAAAATCAAAAACGGAACTAACTAGCAAGTTATTACTTTTAAAATAGTGTCCATTTACATCAATATATCGCTGCAGCCGATGGAACCACTGAGAAAAGCACTTTGCCCACTCGTCCTTAGGGGTCTCTTCGACGGCATTTTGAAACGCAGCCACTGCTTCCTCGGCGTCCATAAAACGTTTTCCTCGAAGTTTTTCTTTTATTTTCGGAAATAAATAGAAATCGCAAGGTCCGAGTTCGGGGCTATAGGGCGGGTGACCTAGTAATTCCACGTCTGACGTCGCCAAGTAGGCGATTGTTGCTTGGCGGTGTGCGACGAGGCGTTGTCGTGGTGAAGGAGGATCCTTCTGCGAAGTCGTTTCTCCCGAACTTATTCCAAGACAAGTGGCAAACAATTGTTAGTGTACCACTCCGCAGTAACTGTGTTTCGATCCTCTTAAACAATTGTTGCGTAATGACCTGTTCTTCCGAAGAACGACGCCACCATCTTTTTTCCCACGCTTCGACCTCTCTTCACTTTAGTTGGCAACTCCCAGACAGCAGACTGTCTCTAGTTTCAGTGTCGCCCTCGTATGCCAACGAATAATCCAATCATCAAAACATTTTTTTAAAGCTTTTTCGGAGTTGAGTTCAGTTCTAGCCGCGAATTCTCCTTGATGTTTTCTACCGAATGAAAACGGGTGCCACGAAGTGGTAATAAAGGTTTAGGAAAAGGACCGGCTCTGTTTTGTATGGCACGCAGTATAAATCAGAGCTTAAGTTAAGCTAGTAGCGTGTCGTTTGACATTCTTTTGGCTGTACTAATGAGTTAATAGTACCTACAGCCGCACTGCTATTATACGCAATGATTTTCAGTTTGAAAATCAAGTGTTTTTTAAATATAGGATCGTCAGTTTACGTGAGATATATGCTTTTTTGTTTGTGGAAAAAATGATTTTTGTTTAAAAATAAATAGATTTTTACCAAAAAGTTATTTTTTAATAATAAATAACCCCAATAGTTTTTGCAACTAATACGAGTACAGGTACTTAAGGCTTTTTTGGGTCCTAATGAACACAACTGACACGTATCCCATTACTGTAGGGTGGGGACGGGGTCCATACAAAAACCCCAATGGTCCTTTATTTTATTGCCTTAAAAGTATGCTCCTTCAGAATAATTGATGCACTTACGACAACGAATAATCCAATCATCAAAACATTTTTTAAACGCTTTTTCCGGAACTGAGTTCAGTTCTCGCCGCGAATTCTCCTTTATGTCTTCGACCGAATGAAAACGGGTGCCACGAAGTGGTAATTTGAGTTAAGGAAAAAGAAAGAAATCGGCTAAAACCATATCTGGTGAATAAGGTGCTTGCTCGATGGTATTTGTTGAGTTTTTGGTCTAAAATTCGTTCACAATGATGGCCTTGTGCGAAGGCGCATTATCGTGATGCTACAGCAAAGAATTTTCTTTCCACAAAATTTGGCTTTTTTCGTCGAATTTGCTCTCTTAAACGCCGCATACCGCTCAAATAATATTGTTTATTTACCGTTTGACCTTCCAGCAAGAATTCCGAGTGCACAACACCGCGAAAGTCAAAGAAAACAGTCAATATGACTTTGACTTTTGATCGACTTGGCGTGGTTTTTTAAAGTCGCAATAAACAATAAATACCTATGATCTAACTAAAAACAGAACTGTATTAGATCTAAATAGCAGATGCAACTCAAACTCCGCGCCAAAATGGAAAACAGTTGTGCCAATCTAACAAACAAACAAAAAAATTGGAAACATAAACCCCTCCCGAAACTTTTAAAGCGTGTAGCTTCTTCATATTTACATTGATTTAACAGATTTTTTCGGTTATCTCATTTTTACCATGCCTTCTTGGAAACTACATAATTATTTCGAAATTTTTTAATATTAGTCATCATCCGTATTCTGTAAATACACACTTGTGTAGTCTCAGGTTGCGAATTATAATTCGCAACCTGTTTGAGTTTGAGCTTGTATGTTGATGTAAATATATTTACATCAACATACAAGCTCAAAGTGACCTGCAAGTTGCAAAATTTCGCCTTCAATGGCGATTCTCCTAAGAACTTCCCCGGCTTCTTTACAACGAGCTGCGGTACGTATCTCGTTCAAACTATGCAAACTATTGATTAATTGGTCCTCCCTCTGAATCCCGGTATTAACAACGGCATTGCAGGTATCGAGATACGTCGGGACCTAGTTTTCTATTATTTTATTTGTAAATACTTTATTGTACACCACAAAATTACATAAAAACAAAAATAAAACGAACACTACAAAACATACAATGGTCTTATCGCTATCTGCGATCTCTTCCAGGCAACCTTGGAATGTACAGTGATTTGCCGGGACATAAGATGGGGTTGTCGTTGGTGCCGTTGCTTCATGTTCATCATCTTCCTACCTATGTTCCGTTACTTGGGGACAGCGCAACCCGTTTTTTCTTACATTGTTCCCTGTCAACCTTTCTCATATAGGCCAGTTCTTGTAAATAAAAAAAGCGGCCCGATGCGAGTTGGACTCGCACACGAAGAAAGAATGAAAGAAAATTTCACTCAAAAGACAAAAAAATACTAAAAGGTTGGGGGAAACATACGTCAATTCCACGCAAAACGGCTATCGCTTAGCATTATGCTGCGACCCTATGCAAGACGGAGCCAAAGCGCTGGTTTTCATCGATAGCGATATTCCGAATTGTTTCGTACCACCGCCGCCCGTACATTATTTAACACTACATTTTTATAGCAACTTTATTCAAAAACACGTTTATGTATGGGGATCCCCTTTAATTATTAACTTTTTTTTTGTTTTTACTATTTATTGTTATAACGGACATAGTAGTACACACTTGAAAATTTCAAGTGTCTACGTATAACGATTTAAAATATACAGACAGACTGACGGACAGTGGAACCTTAGTAAGGATCCCGTTAGCACTCTTTGGGTACAAAACCCTGAAAACGTACATAATCTAAGATCCAAAGATTGTAACGAAATAATAGTGGTTTCTATCTACAAAAAGGATGAAAGTTGACTTGTTACATATATTTTAATAAATGAAATATAAAATACAGGAAGTAATATAAAATAACACGGTTCACGCGACACTGAAGTTAATAGGCTTGAATTGAAGTCCGGAGGAGGAGGTGGAGAAAAAAAGGTCTTCAGGCGTCGAAGGGACACTTTAGAGTGCCAGTCTCCTTCGACAAAGCTCGACGTAAAATCTCCAGGCAGATGGTTACTCAGCAGAGTGCAGACGTAGAATTGATAGGTGTTTGTTGATAAAACCCGGACGCCGTCTTCTCAGGCAGATGGTTAGTGAAACGGGTCCAGACGCAGAAAATGAGGCAGGTGGTTAGTGAAACAGGTCCAGACGCGGTATCCCCATCAGGTGCTTCAGACTTTTCTTTTATAGGAAAATATTCCTTTTCCATAATTAATTTTAGGTGATTTTTGAAGTTTTCAAAATTGTTTTTCTTCATTCTGACATCTCATCTGCCAGTCATAAAACCAGCCTGTCTGTTCAGCCAAGATGTATTAAAACCTCCACGATCGAGTATGAGCGTGTCCTTATTAATTATTGTAGATGTCGAAATTCAGTTAGTAATCGGTAATTATATAGAAAATACAATAATTCAGCTAAACCTATTGATAAAAATAATTCAAGTTATATAAACCAAAAAGTAATCTTCATAGACTAAAAGAGAAAATTTAATGACAGTTTGACAATTGAATTGTGTCACAACAATGGAAAATGTAAACAATGAACGATTTTTTAAAGATATTATAAAAGAAATCGTTTTAGAACGATTTGTAAAATGCTAGCAAATAAAAGGATATGATACGGGACATGAATGAATGAATGATGAACAATGTTGTAAGTATAAGTAGCATATACTATAAGATATGAGAAATCAAAATTAAAATGTCGGTAAATTTGAGTTTTTATTTTTGACAGATTGAGATTTGAATTCGAACTTGAGTAGATTGCGCCTCTGATCTATCAAATAAAGATCCATAAACCTCAAAGCCTCAAAGCCTCAAAGCCTCAAAGTGTTGCCATCCCTATCTTAATATTATTAATAACAACCAAGTTAAACAATGTTTGCGCCTCACACAGAATTCATTATAAACTCATGATCAATTGTTTATGAAATTACTTTTATTATCGACATAACATTATTTTGACTTTCATATAAAATGACGGTGATCTTGGTGACTCAGTCAAGGTTAATAAAGATTTTGAGACTGCTGTCATCGATATTGTTATTTATTTTTCTTATGTGGTACCCTGCCAAGATTGGGTCTCCCCATCTGTTTGTGTTGGTGTGCCGAAAAAGGTTGATTAGAGAAATTTAAAACCACATCAGTATCTTATAGTACTTAAACCCACATTTTTTCAGTTATGTTTAATTCCTTTAAAATAGGGGGCGAGTCTATTGCCATCTACCGGGAACAAATCTAGACTCTGGGCTGCCACTGAGAAATTCCAGATAGAAAATACAATAACACTACCGGGAATCGAAACCAGAAACTCCGGAATGATATATTTACTGAATAATAATCATGAAATTTCATATCAATCGTCCAAACTTTGGAAATTTGTTCAAAAGAATTTTTCAGAATATTTCATATGAAAATTCTTAGGTGGAACCAATTTCCAATGTTTGACGATTGATATGAAATGTATTATTATTATTCAGTCAATACACACCACATTGCAGCGACAAAATGTGGGCAACCAGTGGTTACGTGTAGTGTCGCTGCAACTTCTTGCAGTCTTCTTGCAGATACACGGTTGCCTTAGAAGGGTAAGGCCCTTCTAAGGCAACCGTGTCCATGAATGCCATTTGAAGTCTATCGTACGATTCGTCCGGTTTCAGGCGACACTTGCAATCGTACAAAATCGAAGCGCTAAAATGTTCCCGACGCAGATCCATTTCTTTATGAGAAACGACAATTTACATTAGCTCGCAAAGAATGTGCAAGGAAATTTGTTATACAAAATAGATTATAACTATTATAGTCTCTCATACATAAAAACTTTTTTCGCAATACGAGGGCTGCACTAAAAGTATCGGGAATGGAATATTTCCACTGTTCCTGTCATATTAAAATCTTTTTAATTGAAAACTCCTTGGTTTTAAAAATCGAATATCATTTATTTATTTTAAAAAAGATTCTCGGTCTTGTCACAAGGTTTTGTCAAACTTTTTTAGTCGTTGAGAAAATGGAATTGACTCGAGAAAATTCAAGAGCGATGATGTATTATGACTTTCGAAGTGGTTTAACACAAAAGCAGTTTGTTGGCCGGATGATTTCTGCATTTGGTGATGAAGCCCCATCCAAAACCACAATTCATCGCTGGTTTGCTGAATTTCAACGTGGACGTGTCAAGCTCAGTGATGACCCCCGTCAAGGTCGTCCAAAAACTGCAGTCACCCAAGAAAACGTTGATGCTGTGCGTAAGTTAATTGAGGAAGATCGACATGTGACATACCGCGAAATTCAGGCAACTTTAGACATTGGCATGAGTCAAATACAAATAATCTTGCATGAACAATTAGGTGTAAAAAAGTTGTTTTCCCGATGGATACCGCATTCGCTCTGTGAAGAGCAAAAAGCGGCTCGCGTTACTTACCTTAACTCTCGAAAGATTCCACGCAGGATCCTCAAATGCTGTATACAACATCGTATCAGGTGACGAATCCTGGACATACGCGTACGAACCCGAAACAAAAAACCAGTCACGAGTTTGGGTGTTCGAAAATGAGTTAAAGCCAACAAGAATTGTTCGTTCACGGAGTGTTGCAAAAAAAATGGTGGGCACGTTTGTCTCCAAAACCGGCCATGTTACGACTATTCCTCTTGAGGGACAAAGGACGGTTAATGCAGAATGGTATGCTAGCATTTGTTTGCCACAGGTCGCTTCTGAACTCCGTAAAGAGAACTGCAACCGCCGCATCATCCTCCATCACGACAATGCGAGTTCTCACACCGCACACAGAACAAAAGAGTTTTTAGAGCAAGAAAACATAGAATTATTAGACCATCCGCCGTACAGCCCCGACCTAAGCCCTAATGATTTCTATACTTTCCCTAAAATAAAGAATAAATTGCTTGGACAGAGATTTTCATCACCTGAAGAAGCTGTGGACGCCTACAAAACGGCCATTTTGGAGACCCCAACTTCCGAATGGAATGGTTGGTTCCATCGTATGGAAAAATGTGTCAAATTTCGCGGAGAATACTTCGAAAAGCAATAAATACATTTTTAAATAGTAATGTTGTGTCACTTCCTTGATTCCCGAGATTTTCAGTGCCGCCCTCGTACTTTCTGAGTGGCCTGATACAACCCTGGTACTGACCTGCAAAATGCAAAAAAACGCAATAACATTTTAATTTCTCGGGCTTCCCTGACGATTCTTTTTTAAGATGATATTCGTTTCAAAAACACCTTTGAACAGTTAAGATTTATTTTGATCTGTGTTATGTTGTGTGTTTCATCAAAACAACCATATAATTTGAATATAGTTTATGCAATTAAGTATCTGTGAGTCTGCAACTGACGGGCATCTGTTGATAGATAGTTTTACTCGATATTTCCGGCGTTTATGGCGTAGTGTTGTGCTGTGATTTATCGATGGTCTTGAAAGTCATCCACGTGATACGGGAAGTCGTCTTAAAAGTCGGCTTAAACACTTAGAAGTAGTGAAGGGGGCCGTTTCAAGGGCTATCTATTGTAACTTTGACCTCCAAAAAGTGTCATTTTTTTTTTCATTTTCTTATTTTATTATACTTCTTTTGCCTCGTTAACATTCGTATTAACGTAACGTTCAGTGTTGTGTTTATTTTGGTCTGCCGCGATTTCGCTAAGCATTTAATGAGAGCCAATCAGTGGGAAGATGCAGGGACGAATTGGACTCCTACCGAAGGGCAGACGTGTTGAAAAGAGAAACAGCAATGGAGCATTACGAGCTAAATTGATAGACATGGTAAGCATAGTTTTAGTACCATCGCTCTGCGTCCTACTGAAACTCCAAAAACAGTACCTTAAAATTCACGCTTATTTTCAGCACGAAATCACAGCCCGAAACTATCATAAACGTGAAAGTATCGATAAACATTCCAGCCAATGTCATTTTCCCATCACTAGCACAATACTCGACATTGACCGGTGCAGATGCTCCCATTCGTGCTAGTAATGTAACGCTAACGTTATTCAATTTCTAATACATAGACTAGAATGTTTCTAGTTTTTCGTGTTAGCTTGCTAACTGCACTAACCTTATTGAAGATTGCATTGCAAAGCTTTGCAGTTTGTAGTTTCGAAGAGTTACAGCAATTGGACACTGTGCTGTTATTACTTTAGTCATGTCATCTAAACTATCCTAAACCTAACTAATATTATAAATGCGATAGTAAGTTTGTTTGTTACGCTTTCACGCCAAAACGGGTGAACGGATTCGGATGAAACTTGGCACACAGATAGACTATGACCAGAGAACATGGCTACTTTTTCAACAACTAGTGTTATATAGCATTTTAACTATCATAAGTAGCCACTACCATTGTTAGGGCTTTTAGAAACCGTGGTTACGAAAGCCCTATCAATTCAAACCGTATGCTACATGTCTTCATCATCGTCTGAATCATCGTCAGAATTATGTTTCATAAAGGCCCAATGATCAATAAAGTTGACATGAGACTTTTTGAAAACGTAACATCGGAGTTTCGATAATTTCTCTAACCTAATTTATATTGTTTTAAACTTTCACGTCTTATAAAACAACTCTTAGGTTGTTATATTAAGGGATACTCGCTTTTGCCCGCGACTTTATCCGCTTAGTAATCGGAAATTATTCCACGGGATAAAAAGAATCCTTACAGATTTCAACTACAATTTTGACACTGACAGCTCTTGACTGCGTTTTCGATGTGCTGAACGCGTTCAATTTCATTGGTGAAATTCGCCCTTAGATGTCCTAACCCAACAGCCTAATTGCGTAACACATTTTCGTAAACGATTACGACTAATCTTTTTGATTTTGGCAGTTCAACAACATTCATTGCGTTATTTACATTGTTGAGCAGATTTTTATCGAATTTATGAAGCAATGGATATAATTATATATATACACAATCTATCGGAATCTGAATCGTTTTGAAACAGATTGCTACTGTTTCAAAACGATTCAGATTCCGATTGATTGTGTATTACGCAATTAGGGTAGGTCATGGTCTACCTTCGTGCCAAATTTCAAAATCCGTTCAGCCGTAAAGGGGGGGGGGGCTACAGGAACTAAACGCAAGTTTTATAATTCCTAAAAGTATATAATCCACTGCAGTAAACAAATCAGAAAAATGTATGATATTCTTCAGGATTTATGCTAGTTAGATGTTGCTACACCATACAATTTTTGCTTGATTTTTCGCAATAAAATTACCAGCGTTGTGTCATCGCGCTTCTCTTTCTTTTCTATGCAGGTTTCTTGTAATCTTAAAGCATGAACAGGTTAGAGACATGCAGAGTTCATTTCGCATTCATAATATTCGGCAACTGTGGGAAAGCTCATCAGTCTGCGTGTTACCTGATTCTTTGTACCAGGCCACTCAGTATTGCGAAAAAAAGTTTTTATATACGAGAGACTGGCCAGTTATAGTCTATTTTGAAAATATGATTATTTATGTAAAAATTGGCACGTTCCAATTTCAAAATTTCCCTTCACATTGTTTGCGAGCTAATTTAAATTATCGAGTCTCATAAAAAAATGGATCTGCGCCGGGAACATTGAACATATATTGTAACTACGATTAGTCGTTTAAACAACACGTGCAAGATACAAGATAAAAGCGTATATATGTGTATTACCAATATGTATAAAGTTCAACAACGCAATCTGATGAGAATTGTTGGCAGTAAGCCATTCTACGTTGTACCATATTTTAACTCAATACTCAATTTTATTGAGGTGGTGCGGACAAGATAGAAAGTCTGACCACCAGTCAATCTGGCTGGCCTGTTCCCAAAGGCAGGATTTGAACAAAAAAAATTAGGATTTTTATCATCTTATACTCATTTAAATGTCTAAAAAGCGTCTTCAGGCATTCACAAAATTTGTATAACCCCGCAATAAAAATATAATGTTAAAAGTAAATAGTTTAATGACGGGCTTATTATTTTCGAACGCAACTTCGGCTGTTAGACTAAGACCCTCATCATCATCATCATCAGCCTATTTTAGTCCACTGCTGGACATAGGCCTCCCCTAATGAGCACCATAGCGACCTGCCTTCATCTTGACGCATTCAGCATCTGCCTGCAATCTTTCGCAGCTCGTCATCCCACCTGGCCGGAGGGCGTCCTACACTACGTTTGCCGAGTCGCGGTCTCCACTCAAGAACTCGTTTACCCCAGCGGTTGTCGGTTCTTCGCGAGATATGGCCGGCCCACTGCCAGTTCAGCTTGCTAATTCTTAGAGCTATGTCGATAACTTTGGTTCTCTGTCGGATGCATTCGTTGCGAATTCGTCCTTCAGAGAGACTCCGAGCATAGCTCTTTCCATAGCTCGCTGAGCGACTTTGAACTGGTGGACCAGCCCTATCGTGAGTGTCCACGTCTCAGCTCCGTAGGTCATGACGGATAGGACGCACTGATTGAAAACTTTAGTTTTCAAGCATTGCGGTATGGCTGACGAGACTAAGACTAAGACCCTCCTTTAGGGGTATTTATTTATAGGCCCTATCGTCTTTCACGCAATCCACACATAGTTTTTTTATGGAAAATGTCACAAATTAGGATTAATCAATATACTTTTTCAACTCTAGCGCAACTGTAAACAACGATTCACATCAGTCATCACTCTTTTTTCGGTCAGTTTGATAGATCCCTTGTCAGTTGTCACTTATTTTCTTTATAAATACAAAATTGGCAACGAGATAAAACAAAAACTCATATTTTATTTCGATATTTTTTAATTATGCAGGGTTTTAAAAATATGATGAGTATATCAATATAATCCTGGTAATGTGTCCCCAATATTGGAAAATATTTTGAACTCTCAATTTTTTTCTTAAGGATCTCTCGCCATGATTCTTTGTGGGGGTCGGCTTAGAGTCTAACCGGATGTTAGTTTTACATGGAGCTACTGCCTATCTGATTTCCACAACCCAAACTGGGTAACACTACATCCCTTGGTAAGACTGGTTGACAGACTTGGGCTTCTTACTACACGTAACGACTTTCAAAGATCTTTTAATGAAAGCCGGAACCAACGGCGTAACGTGCTTTCCGAGACCCCTCCGGTCTTGATATGTACCTAATGGATGACCAACCATCCACAGACCCACCTCGTTAACTTTCAATCGACTCGTGCGGTCGTGGCTAAATGATAACTCAAGTGTCACGCAATGGTGCCGATTCTCTTGTACACCGAACGAAACTAAATAAACTATCACTAAAATTCCTTACTTTTTACTATGAGAATAATGAAGTAAAAATTACTATAAAAATAATTTTGACACAATTATAATCGAATTTGACAATCGTGAGTCCACGTGTTTTATTTTTCTTTTAGTTTCGCAACGTCTTTGTTAGAGCCGGAGGCAGTCTCGACGTGTTTAGTATGGAAGTTTTTAGTTTTTGTATGGAAAATATAAAATAAAAATACCTACATGTAGAGTATTAGAGGTTTCACGATTTCAAAGGGGTCGAAATTTTCATAATTTTTGTGATAGGACACACCGTTTTCGAGATATGAGCAAAAAAAAAAAAAAAAAAATTACTGCCGTTTTTGCACGTCTGAAGTCGAGGTGTTGGAGTGAATTTTAGTAGTTCACACCAACTAATTTTATTCCACACCTTTTTAATCGCAATTAAAAATAGTCAGATTCATGTTCAGATTTAGTTTGACAATAAAAATTTTTGGTGAAAAACGTAAAATTCAGAAGAATAGCTACTTTGCCATTTTTACTAAACTAATAACTCAGTGCAATCTTAGTGCTGTCAAACTAAAATATAGTAAAGTTCTGTCACTTTAGTCAATTTTAGAATGGAAAATCGTCATTTGACAGGATTAAACCAAATTTTAGTGATTTTTTGTCTAGTTTAGAGGCATTTGTGACAAGAGAATCGGCACCAATGTCTTTTAAATGGTGCGTTAAAGGAGTCTTAATCCTGCTCATTTCAGGCAGTCAGCCCCGCTAATTTTCTAATTGATTGGCAAGTACTTTTAGGGTTTCGTACCCAAAAGGTGCCAACAGAACCATATTACTAAGACTCCTTTGTCCGTCCGTCCTTCCGTCTGTCTATCAGCGGGCTGTATCTCATGAACCGTATTAGGTAGACAGTTGAAATTTTCACAGAGTGTGTATTTCTATTGCCACTATAATAACAAATAATAAAATAAAAAAAGTAAAAACAAATTAGGAGGTCAAGAAAAGTGTAAAAAAGGTATTGTTAAATATTGTACGGTGGAACGACACCCTTCGTATGCGAGTCCGTATCGCACTTGGCCGGTTTTTTACGACTATAAAAGCTCGGGGTCAGACTGAGTAACTCGAACTCCCCCCCGACCCTTGCTCGACGAAGTGCCAGCCCGCGCCGTAGCTGAGCCTGTAGCTTTAAATTCCCCGAATAATAATAATATAATCCAGATCCAACCTGTCCCATCTTGCTGTCCTCCCGTCAGCGACGCCCTAAGCCGAGGTCCGTACCCCACAGAGGGTGCCCTTAGCGAGCGTTCGCTTAGTAATGTAAGTGGTTTTACGCCCCTGGCTGGAGGCTTTGAGTCCGCTTAAGGCAGCCACAGGATAGTCCGGTTAAGTAGTCACGACCTCTCAAGGTCAACTACGAGATGCCATACACAAAAAAAAAAAAAAAATGTAACTCGAAACTACGCCGCCACATGCGAACTACTTATTACACTCACGTCACGCAAAATCCTGCTTCGCTCAAGCAGAGCATCAATTGTCGGGCAGTTGCCCAGAAAGCTGGTTTAACCAAGGAACAGTGGCGGGATTCAGAAGTCAGCCATTCCAGCTCTAAAACTGATGCTCAGGCGCATCTGCTTAGACTAGGAATCGACCACTACGTAGTTGGTAATAGATTAGGTGATTGATTATTGATGTGGATGTCCTTTCCAGTGTTATTCCTGACCTTCGCACTCATACAAGTAGAGATACCAACAGTATTCAAAACACAGCTGGTCAAACAACAGTTAACCGTTATGTTAAACCAAGAATTTGACGTGACAACATTGACCTTTAGTGCTCTTAAAGAAATTAAGTAGTCTTCAATCAACTCAGCCTAGCGCAGTCCACTGCTGGACATAGGCCTCTCCTAGGCTGCGCCGCAACACTTTGTCCTCCGCCTTCCGTATCTAGTCTGCACCAGCCACCTTTTTAAGGTGCTCAGTCCATCTAGCTGGGGGGCGTCTACTCTTGCCGATACGCGGTCTCCACTCCAGGGCTCATCTTCTCCACCGGCCATCGGTGCTTAAACAAACATGGCCAGCCCACTGCCACTTTAGCTTGCTTACTCTGCAAGCTATGTCGGTAACTCCGGATCTTTTCCGCATGATTTCATTTTTTCTGTATCTTAAAAAAAAAACTAAGCAACCTTGAAGGAGTCTTGAATCCACTTAATATTCACCCTTTGAAATCCTGACCTTGTTAACGTCGAAGCTTGGTCTTCCCAGCATGTGTAGAATGACATGAAAGACACGTGCTTCAACGGCATGTATTAAAAACTGTTATTACGCGCGTCCAGTGACAGTTTTCTGGTCGGTTGCCAGATTATGACTAATTTCTATCGTCAAATTTCCTCGTTTTCATTTATTACTTTTTAGCCTTTTGGCAATTCTCCTGGGATTGTTTGCAGTTTTTTTAGCCCACCGGCCCTATTCGACCATTCCTGCTAGACCATTTTCAGGCAAGAGTGCATCGTGCCAGAGTGGTTCGATGCTACTTTTAATTCAGCCACGATCATTCCTCAAATGAGTTACTGTTCTTGGCAGCCTTTTTGTCTACAAACAGCAAAATTATATCAGTATTACTCCAAGCAAGACCATCACCACAAAGTTGTGGTACGCCTATTATTCAGTGTCTCAAGCAATGTTTGTACATCCAAAGACTTACTGCAATAGATCGCTTCTAACAGTAAGAATGCCTTTTGCACAGCTTCATAAATGTAGTTTCAGTTGTATTTACGATTAACTAAATTGTACTGACATCGATTTATGATGAATGATAAATGATATTTATTTCTGTAAGCGGGTTTGTACAAACACTTTTACACGTCAAACATTTTTTTTTAAACGAGGTTGGCGTTTCCTATCTGACTACTCTGAGAAGAAAGTCCGAAACAAACTCAGAGGTCACAGTCTCTTTTAAAGTCCAGACATAATCTTGGTGAGATCATGTTAAGACCATGTGGATTGATGTCTGAAATGGTCTTTTGAGGAAAGAACCACACAGATTGAGTGGACCTGTCCAGTCAGTGCACGCATTTGTCAGTAATCGTACAGCTCAACTCAAAACATAAGGAGCTCAACGATTCGACGAACAATACCAAAGAAAGGACATTGGGTAGGCCGCATATTTACTCAAACCGCCACACCAAGATTACGATTAAAACTAACTGAGATAATAAAATATTTAAAAAAAAACAAAAGTAAAAAACAACGACACACATAGTCATAACATTAACAATGAAATAATACCTTTTTAACGATTTATCAGATCCACTGCGGGGGTTAGCCTTCCGTCTTTCCTTCATCTCCATAGCTACCTACTACGCTTTGGAATGGGCAACTAGCTTCATATTTCTGACTGACCGCATCCTTGACAGTTCAAAAGTGCCTGTAAATTGTTTAATTGAAATAAATTATTTGAGTTTTGTATGACATCGATTCTATGCCACTTGCATTAAAGTCTCAGTCAAGTCTAATCGTTTGCAAATATATGTGCTATTCCATCTCTCTGCCTCCTAGCATTTTCTCTATATCAAAAAGCGTTTCATCCTCAACCATAAAGCTAATTACCCATCGTAACTCGTCTTGTAATACATGTAGCGCAAGCGCAAATGACGTCACGTTACATTTGGTCTTCTATTAATAATTCGCGTTCACCGGCCCGAGCAGCGTGCCAACTATGTATACGTGTTTACAAATACCACGCTTTGGTGCGAAGTTATCGGTTTATTTAGAAGAAAACATTACAAATCCATCTTAGATTTGAAATGTTTTCTTCTTGGATGGTACTTTTGGTTCTTCTTGGCCTGAGTCTTTAGACTGGCCTGCCGCTTTCAGCTGAATCTGCTGTTATTTGATACGATACTACTTTCCTATACTAGGGCCAATTAGGTGGCCACATTAATCGCTCGCTTCATCAGTAGCATTCTTCAGTTGGTTAAAAGTGCAAGAATCCATAACACTTGAGGAATGTGGGGCATATATTATGTAGTTTGTTCAGGAGCACCAAACTTGCACTGGGCATTGTTGGTCGGATTTATAATTCCTCATTCATGAATTTTTGTGAATTGGAAAGTTTCTTACAAAGGCCTCGTTTCTGAACGCCTTTTCCATTTTATTCGTTGTTTAATGCCATGTGAATTGTGATACGTTGTTGTTATATCGGTCAACCAATTAGGTACAACAGCTTGCATCAGAGAGATAGGGTCTTCAGATACGGGGGGTTTGATCATCTTAGTGGTGAATTCAGCTGCTGATTATCCAAATCTCAAACAAGGAACTTAATTTCTACTGGATTCAACCCTTTGATTCAACTGCTTCAGGTTCTTCACTCGTCCTTTTGATATTCTTCTCCCGGCAAGAACAATATACAAATTAACTCATGCTGTGGTACAAATAAAAGGCAGTCAGCTCGATGGTAGCGGAGTTGGCAGCCCCGACGTATACCTACGTTTCACTCATTTTTAATCTGGGAGTCTTCAAGTTTCGAGTTAACAGGTTCCTTATAGTCAAGGGTGCACCATTGTCCACCACATCATCGCTCACAAAAGGAGATAGTGGTCAAACGCAAGAAAATCAAAGTAAGGGAAAAGACGGTTCAGAGTCAGTAGGAACCACTTCTGATATAATAAAGAAAAACTTTTTTTTTTTCTCGATTTTTTTGTCCTTTATGTTATTATGAAATGATAATTACAAATTACATCATAAGTAGTAGTGGTATTAACCGACAAGATTTTTTTTTAAACCTTTATGCGGAATTGCAAGAATGTTCAAAGTTACTGAATATGATCCTTCTAAATAAATTTCATATTGACTGATCAATTAGTATGTTTTAGATTTGAGTAGAAATTTGAGCTTTGATTCGCTGACACTATCGTCACTCATTTTATAACGTAAAACGAAGGTTAAACGGGATTACACGATAATTAAACAGACTACGGAATTAAGGCAAACAACGGCAAAAGTAAACTACCCTCTAAAAGTTCATTGCCAGCTGTCAAAAAAAGCGGCAAATATGGCATATTCAACTGCTTTTGCTTCCATAAATAAAGCCTTTGACATCATTGATCTTTCTTTATTTTATTTTTTCACTCTAGTGATGACAATGGATCTTGTAGCCTTTTTCTGAATAGGTATGTCAAGTCAGTTAGTAAATTTTTCTAACAGATGGCGTTATTAACTCAATTAGGACTACACCTTGACTATGATCCTTCTTTCTACTTATCCTTCTTATTTAAAATAAGTAACACTTCCTGTAGAAGGTACTTTAATGTGCTTCTACCGACTTTGCCGTGGAAGTGGCGAACTAAATTTAATTTACTGTCTTGCCATCGACACGACAAAGAAGAATGCACCTTGTCTTGAAAATTAAATATGCTTTTAACAAATTCCCGTGTACTTTCGATCAAAACACTCTTCATAGTATTAAGTTCCAGTTCGAATCATAATTAATTCCTTCTGAGGGGTGCCACATACTTTTCGGCTCAGCATGGTTCGTCACAAACGCGCGGCAAAATCTATTCTTTTGTATAAAAATCAATTGCTGTTCGTTAGTCTCCGTAAAACTCGAAAATGGCTCGACCGATTGTGTTCCCGAACGCGTTCAACCCGAATCTCTTCAAAGTTAGAGTGAACAGGCTACTTCTGGGTAAGCTCACTCCATCGTAGACTTTGTCTCTGTCACCTCTGACCTAGACTAAAGTCAAGAGTAAACCCATTTTTTTTTTTTTTTAAACTTACTAAGTTTCATCACATCGGTTGAGCCATTTTCGAGTTTTAGCGAGACAAACGAACAGTAATTGATTATTATATAAAAGAAGATACATGTAGATGTATGATATATGTTCGGGAAAAGTCGCTCGGCCTGGCTCGAATTGAGCCGAACCGACGCAAACATGATTCAGCGTGGGTGATGCCGATCGGTGCGAGACGATTGAAGTCGCGAGTCGGTGTTGTTGTTCAAATGAGATAATGTTCATCACGTCTAGTTCTAGCTGCGCGGTAAACTATGATTGCGCGATGCAGGATTTGTGTGCTGCGTTATTCGCATGTGGCGGTGTAGATGCCGCCACATCACTCCCCTCCGAAGGCCGGAGGTCGATAGTGGACTAAGTCTTGTATCTTGCGATGCTTGCCAATGCCAGTTGGGTTCCAGTGGGTTAGAACCGGGTGTCGCATAGTTCTCGGTGAGTTGGAACTATCTGCGAAGATGCCCCAGTGAGCCGGGGAGCCACCCCGGCTCACACCCCGACTGCTGGTGTCGACCAGGAGAGGGATTAAGCACTCTGCTTGTGGACCAGTCGATGTGCAGTGTGCTGTGCCAAGGTTGCTGATGAGGCTGAAGGTGATGACCAGGTATGCGCTTGCGCTGCATGCTGATGGTCGGGACAACCGTTCAAGCCGTGATTGCTGGCTGGCTGTATGACTTGCGGGAGTGATGACGATGACGTCACGCTGAAGTAGTTGCACGAAGGCTGCGCTGAAGTTCATACTCGGGGTCACCAGTGAAGAGATAATGTTCATCACGTCGGGAAGTTGTATTATATATGCTAGCTGCGCGGTAAACTATGATTGCGCGATGCAGGATTTGTGTGCTGCGTTGTTCGCATGTGGCGGTGTAGATGCCGCCACACAAGAAATACTGGCGATTCGAGTCGGCACCCGTCGATATCAGCAGAGCAAAGCATTCAATCTACCTAGTCTTTTCCTAATCCTTTTTTACATAATGCGACTGCATATACTCCACAACGTAACACAATTGTCCTTGATAAGACAGATTGTCGAACTTTCGACAATCTGTCTTCGTTCGAGATCTGTCAATGTCAAAATTGTTAAGGAATATTGACACTGACAGCTCATGAACTGGGTTTTAATGTGCTGATCGCGTTCTGTTTCGTTGGTGAAATCGGCACTCATTAGGCTTCTTTCTGCCACCCGTAACGACTGTCAAAGATGTACGTATGACAGCTGGGACCAATGGCTTGACGTGCTTTCTAAAGCACGGAGGGGTCCTAATATGTATTGGTGGATATGGTGGATGGTTACCCATCCTCGAGCCGACCGCGACTAGAATAGCCTACCTTCGATCGACCCAATGCGGTTGTTATCACTTAGCCACAAGCTCCTCTTTATTCCTACAGCAAATGAAAGCTCAAATTGTATTTCATTTAAAACTCTCATCTCCTATGCTGTTCAGTGGTTTATTTTCGGCGCGTGTATTGATTTTTAGCTGAATAGGGCTGGGACGATGCAATACTGAATGTAATGTTAACTTGATGTAGTTTTGTTTTATTTATTAATGAAAGCTGTATTAAAGATACGTCTGGCGACTGAAACGAATCCTTTCAGCTTTTCTTAAGGACAGGGTTACTGACCATCCGGATTTATCTGGGTTTTTGGCCTTCCGACCTTGGTATTTGTCCGAACTTTTCGTATCCTAAAAAAAGAAGATTTAAAAGTAAAGCGTCTAGTCAGGACGTTAAACAATCTCGATATGGTAACCCTACATAATTGTGATTATGTGCTAGTGTTGCTCGCGTTTTTTTTTTTTTTTTTAGTTTTTGGCAATTTGCAGGGGTATCAGGTTGTATGGTTGTAAAAAATTGAGACGCGCCCGTAACATATACATAAATGTATTTACCGGAGTATATCATTAAAATCATCTAAACAACACCGCGAACATTTTATTCGTTATAATACTGATACTTTTAATTTTTAATCTGATCTAATTATCAAAAAACTGCTTCTTTATAGCAGTCATAAACAAAACATAGACAAAACAATTTTTTAAATAAAATTTCAAGCTTGAAACAAGAACGAAATTACATAAACATTTAAAAAAAAACTTCAATGTTTACAGACATAATGAAATTTAAATACAACAGATGTCTGTACTAATATATCAAATGCGAATAAATAAGTAACACAGAGAGAACTTCATTCAGTAAATGACGTAGATTCCATACGTACTGACATTGTGTGTGTGCGTATACGTAAAGCTAGAAGGCACGACCAAAATAAGGTGACACTTCGGATTGGCGCCACTTTCTAAGGTAACACACTCAAATTCCGAACATTTTGACGTTAGTTCCAATTTCCACCGCGAGTCACAATAATTGACAAAAATTTTGTCCATGTACGTTGGTGACGTCTGTTGTGGTTGACGTGAATATGCTGACCTTGTCTGTGTGGGTGTTAGCATGTAATACACGGCTGGCATTTCCTGTCGGCGAATGTTTTAAATAACTGTGTGTTTGTAGTTGAGAAATTGAGTGGGTCACGATTTTTGCAATGCTGTGGCTTAAAAGGTTTTACTGTGAACATAAAAAAAGCATTTTGCTGTTTATTTTAATAGTATTTCATCAACATTTTCATTAACCTAGTCTATTACAGTACACAAAGGCAACTCCTAGAGTGTTGCTTTGAGACCTGGAAAAGATAATAGGCTACTTACTTCTGGATAATTCTGGATAGTTGTGCAGTGTTAAGAAATTATGAAAGTCAAAATACGAGTAGACAAAGTAGCATGCAACAGCTAAGAGCAAATAAATTGATTAGTTTAAAATTACCCGTCATTAGTGGAAATTATTTTTTTGGTCACACAGACCGTCTAAGCAATATTTGGCCTTTTCCGATGCTTTAAAAGGGGTGGTTCAAGTTTATCCTTGAAAATTAACGGCCATCAAGTTACCGTTTCGTCTGCTAATCTCCCTGTTTTAATCAAAACCGGTCCATCTGTATATCTAGATTGTGTGGCACCCTCAATGCAGCATCTATAGAGAGGGTAGATTTATCAGTCCACTTTCGCACAAACGTAAAAATGTCGCGGCGGGATTTTTTTCGCGCACTGTATTTTCAACGCACTGCTGAGCGCCGAGAGTTGAAAATGTGTGTTTATTCGACGCGGCGGGATGCACTCTGTTAGATTCTCAATGCTCGGTTTAACACCGAAAGTTGAAAATCTAGTGCGCGATGAAATTACACCGGGATATTTTTACGTCCGCCCGAACGTGGCCTTACGGTCACTGTCTGATTCCAAATTAAAGGTAACTTGTTCTTTTTAGGGTTCCGTTCCTCAAAAGGAAAAAACTGAATCCTTATAAGATCAGTTTGTGGTCCGTCCCGCGTCCGTCCGTCTGTCAAGACTCATTTCAACGCGTGGAATACGTAGGTTTACGGTCCCTTGGAGCTCAGATCAAGCTTCTAGGTCAACGCAATAAAAAATCGACCATTCGTTATGCGACATATTTTGATACTTACTCGCAAATAAATCGAAATCTTCTACGACTACCTACTTCCGTAAACTCATTGTACTTTCCACAGACCCAAACAATTTGACAAGAAGCAAGGTCTCACAGCACAAATTTAGGAAAAAGTCCGAAGACCGTTAAATTTTTAGTTGTATCACATACAAATAAAATATGCAATATTACAAACTTACATTTGCAGTTGGAGAATTGACCGTGACGTCTATCGATGTATGGGACAACATGTTTTTGAACGGCAAAGTTAAGTCTTTAGATAAATTCATCCCAATTACGCAACCCTTGATTGTGCGTGGTCCGCACACGCACTTTTTTTGCGTTTTACATTCATGGTGTTGTAGGTTTGAAGAAAGGGGAAGTTAACGGTAGTTTGCAAATTAGGGGTTGTGAAACCCGCACGTGTAGCTTTTGGTGGGTTATTAACACAGATTTATAAATATTATACATAATTCTTTCTTATATCTATGGTTATTAATGTTCCGTATGTTTGACATGTGGTGTATATAAGTGAACACAGCATAGGGAGCACTTAGAGCAGCTTAACTAACCCCATTGACTTAAGTTCATACAGTACGTTATGATACCGTATAACGTATAACGATAGCTTTTGCGAATCTATAAATGATACCTATGCCAATTAAAACTACAACGCCATTAGTTTTGCATTGTTTACTAAGTAGGTATTGTGGCGGCATCTACATCGCCACATGCGAACTACGCATCATGCTGACGTCACAAACTGCAAAATCCTGCAACGCGCATGCAGAGTTTACCGCGGAACTAGCATTTTAAATGTGTACAATGTCCTGACATCAATCGCCTTGCAGTAGCCCACCAGACAAAACGAAAAGTGATGCCTTTTCTATAGAGGTTGAGTGATTTTCACACCCTGTTCCTCATACCTCTTTAGGACCATCCAAATAAATATACAATCCGTGACACATGAATAAAGGGCCACATCAGGAATTAGTAAGCTGTGCTCAATCATTTGAAGGACACCACAGCATGTGATGTGCACAATAAAGCTAACAACAATCCTAACAATTTTAAAATATGAATAATAGAGTAAATGTTAAAAGTTGTTGACTCTGGCCATCTTTATTTGGACTGAGCCTGCTAGTAAATCGATATTTATAGCGGGATCTGCCCCAAAATTAATCGCTCTATTGATTGCATTATCTTCAAACTAGCTTCGGCCCGCGACTTCATCCGTGTGAAATGACAATGCCAGATCCTGCCCCAGCTATTTACAGGAAATGTCAATTAATGAAAATAATTGTAATGATAAAAGGACCTTTTCATAATCCATTGTTTTTCAGTAGAACTTGCCGATTACAAATCGTTAATAAAATAAATTCAACCCCTGAATTTCCTATTGCGTTACTTATTGCGCATGATACACAACAAAAAAAGTTTTAAATACCTGTAAAACAAAAACTCATATTACGATTATAATAATTATGAAAATGCGTAACGTATATGTTGTTTAAATCGCTTTTTAACATTTATAAACTGCACCTAACCTATAATCAATGTCAATATTGTTTTAAGATTTTATCAGAAACCACAAGTTCTACAAGCATTAGGACAAATGTTTCGTTAACAGTAATAAATAAGCTTTAAGATGCTGCATATTGCAGGCTTGTAAATGACTTTTTGATTTAAGTGGGGCAAAGTTCTATAGAGTTTCTGGCATTGTCCTTTCGGCTCCCGACCCACCGCGTCGCAAAGCATCGCCCCCGCTCGCTCTATTACTTCGTTTTTGTTTAGCGTTATTTCTGCCTTTTTACCCTTTGCTCAGCTGCTAAGGCTCTTGTGACGTTAAATAGACTACAAGCTGCCTCAAGAATGAGTCTATCAAATGCAATAAGAATTTTTCAAATCCGACTACCACACGGATTTGAAAAATACGTTCCAGAGATAAAGCGTTCAAACAAAAAATAATGTCCTTTAGCTTTATAATTAATTTCCTCGCGTGAAATTACGATTGCAGTTGTAAGAAAAAATCTATTTGTATGTTTTTAAGCATACTATGTTCGTTGACCAGACAATTTCTATAAACATTTTAGGAGAATTAGCTTTTGAATCTTGCGTAAAGCTAGGGTTTCCTATTCGCAATTTACCGGTGAATAACGTCACTGAAATGTTATTTATGAAAGGTGTTTTCCTAGATAGCGTTTGACACTGTAAAGTCAAACGATTTAAATCGCTAGATTCGCCCTCACCGAACTTAGTCACGCGAAAAGTGTCCATTCTGATTGAGCTCACACATTATTATATAAAGCTTTTCCATGACAATAAAGTCAAGTCACTGCGTCATTGTGTGTCAGAGGTGTAAAAAACGAAACTGATAGGCGACTATCTTTTGATGCGGTGGGTCTCTATTAGTATCTAACGATTTAAATCTTTGCTGGTGTCATTATTCTCATGACAGCCGTCACTTCGGCCGTTATTTACGGTCACCGCTTGTCTAGGAAACCGTGAAGCTTTAGTGTAAAGTATTTATATTACCGGACCTAGTAAAGTAATAATCTATTTTTGAATTCTTGAATATCTGTAACCTACGCCCACTCTTATAGGCTAAAAACAAAGTCACCTTTACCATCGCTAATTTTGACCCTTTTCCAGACAAAGCCTAAACAAACCTACCTGTCTTTTAATAAACATGTGTCCCTATCAATATCACATCACCCTCTGCCCTTGGGGACTAAAAATAAAAGTTAACGCTGTGTTTGCGACCGCCGACTCTGTATAATCACCCCCCCCCCCCCCCCTTATGCCCTTTACAACCCATTTCAACCCCATTCAGTGATTCTCATGTGCTGCTCTAAAATGAAGGTTTTTAAATTCACAAAATGGTTGACTTGTATTTTTTTTATGAAGCGCTGTGAATGTGTCTGAAGGTGTTTTCTAGAGAATTTCTGTGGAGACGCTTGCAGTTTTTCGGCTAAATAATAACAGATACTAGCCGATCGAAGGTAAAGCTACACTTGCCGCGGTCGGTTTGTGGATGGGTGACCGTCCATTACAAATCAAGGCCCCTCTGTGCCTCGGAAAGTACGTTAAGCCGTTGATCCCAGCTGCCTTAAGTAGATATTCGACAGTCGTTACTGTTACTCAGAAGCACATCAGTCTAACAACCAGTCCTACCAAGGGTTATCGCTCCAGAACCCAGTTGCTGGGTTCTGGAGGTCAGATCGTCAGTCGCTACATGTAAAATACTGAGGCCCTAGTGCGAGTATCTTTTAACCATTTCGACTTTACGCATCGACAGCGTTCGGCGCTCCGATTGGCCCTTTACCATTCGAGGGCCAGTCGGAACGCCGAACGCGTTCGATGCGTAAATTCGAGACGGTTAAAATAAACTCACACTAGGGCCACTGGTATTCAGCTTCATCTGGAAGCCGAGCCCAACATAGATGGGAAATGGGGGTCTGCCCAACCTGATTGCTTAGTCATTTGGCTCATCTTAAGCATAAAACTACATTGTAAAGAGGTAATCCGTAGCATGGGGTCTCAACTCGAACAAATTATATTTAGTCTTGAAAAGAAATCATAGATGGCAGCATAGGTAACTATTATGAAATTAACAATCATTAAAAAGCGATAAACGGCAGAATTTTGACTAAAGTATGATTAGTAAAAATAGAAACTTCCTTGTTTAATTCAAAATAAAAATAAAACATTTGTTTCAGGTCCCAACACAATTAAATTTTGTCAATTGTATATCATTAAAATTAGATGACTGATGAATTCACTATAAAAGTTTATGAAATGACGTAAATATACAACAGATAAACAATAGATAAATGTCAGATCAAATCAATTGATGTCCAAAACACAAACCAAAACTAAATTTACAAAAAAAACTGTCAAATGAATAAATTATCACAATCAGAGAGATGCTGAACGTCTATGAAAGGTATGCGGCAGCCCACGGACTGATATACAATGACACTAAACGTGAATACCTGATCTTTGCTGCTCCCGGGAAACATCTAATTACGAGCCCTCAATATCCCTCAATGGACGTAAACTTAAAAGAGTCGCCCAATTTAAATACCTGGGTCATTATGTCACCGAGGATAGATATGGATAGTGAGCGCAGGGCACTAGCAGCCAGATGCAACATGTTGGCTCACAGATTTGCTCGTTGTAGTAACGAGGTCAAAATAACTTTATTTAAATCTTAATGTCAAGTGTTCTACACGGGCAGTTTGTGGGTCAACGGTACGCGGAGGGCTCTAGATGCTCTGCGTGTGCAATATAATAATGGCTTCAGAGTGCTGTTGAGGTTGCCCCGGTTCTGTAGAGCGTCTAGTATGTTTGCTGTAGCACGAACTGACGACTTTTATGCCATTATGAGGAAGAAGGCCACGTCCTTGACAAGCAGAATGAGGGCTAGCAGCAACAGTATTTTTAAAACCCTGGCTGAACAGCACGATGAAAAATACTAAGACACTCTGTCCGGTTGTTCGTGCGGCAGGGATGAATAATAATGTACACTTACTTTATGAATACTGACCCTTAGTTGATAAGTTGTTTTTGTACTAACCATTGGACCTATGTTGTCAAGATAAATAAACATAAATAAATTATGTCAGAAATAAAAACTAAATTTAAATTTTCCAAAATACTACACCATTACCTATATAAAAACACAAATCAAGCACCAGTAATATGCCTGCTACAACAATGCCCAATGTAAGGGCAATCAGTCGCTGAGCAATCATCGCCAGGGCAGTATTGGAGCTAGCCCGCACCCTGCGCACCAAGGACGCGCAGTCGGTGCGCGCTTCCGCAAATATGCCCGAGGCGCTGCAGAAGCGGGGCACTGCCCTGAACCCGTTGTTATATTGGACGCGAAGGGCACTGTAAGCAACTTGTGAGTAAGATGCTACTACGCTAATACGCTACACGTGTATAGGCAGGTGCAGAAAGCTTCGAACAGTGTGATTAAAATCACACTGTTCGAAGCTTTCTGCACCTGCTGATTTGAACAACGTGCAAACCTACGGGCTATCATATTTGCTCTCTTAAAAAGTGCCCTCCGCCCCCGCTCAATGTCAACATGGTCTTTCATATCGGCTGCTACCCAGTGCCCCAAGTATTTAAATTGGGTCACCCGTTCTACGGGTACACCATTCAAGCGAATAGGGGGCACTTGCTGTGGACATTTGGCGCCTCTCTGAAATACCATGAATTGGCTTTTCACGACATTATACACGGCCATGGTTGCCCGCATAGTCCTCACAGATTTTCAATAGCTCGCGTAACCCACAAACCGACGCGCTCAGAATTACCATGTCATCTGCATAGCTCAGTTTACACATACATCATCAACATGGCAACCAACATGACGACTACTGAGCGCGACGATGAGTGCATTCATGTAGAGATTGAAAAGTGTGGGTGAAGTTAACCCACCCTGTCTCACCCCACATTCAAGCCTGTAAGGCTCCGATAATGTACCCGCCCATCTGACATTGTTAACCTGGTGTTCGTACCAATACTTGAAGATGTTAACAAGTTCATGCGGCATGTTTATGGCCTCAAGTTTTTGATACCAGGTCAAAGGCCTTGGATAGGTCGAGGAAACACGCGTGTTTTACGATCTGTGTAGTATCTGACGGTATGCTTGAGACACAGTATAGCACTATCTGTAGATAATTTGTGTCTAAACCCAAACTGATTATTATGCAGTGACACGTGTTTATTCAACAGTGTATCAAGCAAACCGTCAAACACCTTTGCTATAACAGTAGCAAGAGAGATAGGCCTGTAGTTCGTTTTATCGGCTAGATCACCGGTTTTATTCTTCACCACAGGCACTGCCACCGTTCTCATGAAGTCGTATGGCAGGTATGAATGGCTCAGACATAGCGAGTAGAACATAGCTAATACCTAGACACATGCGGCCCGGCAAACTGCAGATGTTCAATACTTAAGTTATCATGGCCAGGAGATTTCCCTCTGGTCATATATTTTATGATTGTACCCTCACTGGCCATAATCCTCGTCTCCATTGCTCCCGTCCGCTCCCCAGTGTTGACCGCCGCAGTCTGCCTTCCCAACTGTGGTATAACAGAGAAGTAGGACTTACACAGACCAGCTATATCCTCTGATTCACTAACCCCCTCAACGCTCACCGGTAGGCCAAAAGCCTAATTGAGTAACTTATGTTCGTAAACGATTACGACTAATCTGTTTGATTTTGACAGTTCAACAACATTCATTGCGTTATTTATATTGTTGAGCAGATTTTTTTATCGAACTTATGAAGCAATGGATTAGCAATCTGTTTCAAAACGATTCAGATTCCGATTGATTGTGTATTACGCAATTAGGGTGCAGGTCTTAAGTTTGCCTTATTGGTACTCTTCCAAGAACCACCAAAGTCACCGTTCGAGTGCTTCACAGGAAGGATATACATTTTTAATTGGTCCTGATGATCTTGACACCACTTAAGCCTAGATTTGAACACCATTCTGGTTTCGCACATTTCGCGATACACCTCCTCGCACCTAGGTTTGCCGCATAATACCCATTCAATAAATTTCGTTCTGGCCACCCGATGAGCCTCGCTGACGTTTTTGTTCCACCCTACCACACGTGAGCCGTCCACACCAGACCCCCCGCTACCCCGACCCGCCAAAGACGCTTCACGAAGTGCACTCACAATATCAGAGTACAGTCTGTCAATGCCACACCTATGACCATGGTCGCGGCAGTAAGCGTCTGCACACTGTATACACTCAGTAGGAAAGTCAACAAGTCTGAGCCTCCTGTTACACTCACTTGTATACAAGGCAATCTGTTCATCCTAACGTACACTCCACATTACCCCCCATTCAACAAAACACCGTGACGCGCCGTCTGTGGAATCATATTTACACTCAAAATAAGTGGAAAGTGATCTGACCATACCGTGTCATAATCCACATACGCGTTAGGAACAGATTGCCTTGCAGACTGAGTTACCAAGCAGTGGTCCAACCAGCTGCTTATTTATTTACATTTTAATGCTTATTGCTGATTTATTAATTTACACTCATAATGCACGTATTTTCAACAAAAATCATAAATTAAGCCTTAAACTTCAATTCTAACCCTTTTAATGATAAAAGTACCCATTTATTAATAATTTTGTTTAGATGTCTATGCAATATATGGCGTTTTACTCAATTTGTCCTGTTATCAGAGTAACCATTTTATCGTTACTAATTTAAATCAAACCACTTTTTTTAAAATGAAACTTTACATAGAAATATAAAAGAAATCTATTAACATGTTTTTCTGAACCCGAAACTATAAAACTTTATGTTAAAAAGGATTGCACGAAACGTTTTAAATGTAGGTCGACTCCTAGATGGCGTTGTAACTAACTCCAGTCTCTGGCCATAAGTGGGTCGCTGATGCTGGCATCTGTTAAAAATTTTGACGAATTAAAATAGCCAGCTCAATAGCTAGACTTAGGAAGGTGCCATTTCGTTGTATGGGATTGGGTATCTGAACGTATTATATTATCTGTGTCCATATTTAACATTATAAATGTATGTCTGTGGCCTTAACGGTTGACAGGATTTGGATGAAATTTTTCACACCGACAGACAATGACCGCGGTAAGGACATCTTTTTGTTAGTAAGTTCCCGTGGAATAAGGCCTAATCTCCACGCGGTTGAAGCCGCTGGCAAACGGTACTTAATATTAAAATACAGTTGCCCATGACATGAGAAGAATAAGCCCACGTTTGCACGCGGCGGTATTTTAATCGTGCACTGGATTTTCAACTCACCGAACGCAAGAAATACCCCATAGATTTTGATTTATTTGCGAGTATCAAGATATGTCGCATAAATGGCCGTATTTGTTTTTTGTGCGTTGACTTAGAAGCTTGATTTTTTTAGAGACCGTAGACCTACGTATTTGATATAAATTTCAACTTCATGCCTTCACGCGATCCTGAGAAAAAGGCTCTTTACAGATAGACGTACGGACGGACCACTAAGTGATTCTATATAGGTTCCGTTTTTTGCTTTTTGGTATGAAACCCTTTGAAGAACAAGTTGCGTTTCATTAAAAACCAGGCGTCCGTGCTTACGTGGTGACCATAAGAGTCACTCTCTTATGGTCACCACGTAAGCACGGACGCAATAATAATGAGGAGGGGTTTTTTTTTGCTCACTGGATTTTCAACACTCGGTGCTAAGCAGTGTGTATACAGTGCGCAAAATCTGAAAAAATCGACCGTGCTTACCTTACCTTACAGAAGAGTGAAGGTTTCCTCATGCTTATGTGCAAAAGAGCTCCTCGCCTCCTTTGAAAAGCTTTTAGGTGCTCGTAGCCACATGGAATGAAAATGCAAAGCATAGCGGTCGATCAGAAGAACACGCGGCACTACTTCCTTCCTTTGGACAACACATTTGTGGGACCAACGTGTTATGAACAAATATACAAGTTAAGGCTCCTATAAACAGGCGCGACACGCGACGCCAATCGCGTACGACAAAAAGGCACCACACCTCGCGCGACATGCGGTGCCTGTGTTTCGTGTGTGAATCGTGATTTTATATTCATTATTGATAGAACATTTTTATTTTTGTATAAGCCAGTATTGTCCCTCTGCATTCCAAAATGGCAAAAGCCTACCATCCGCCTATCTATGTCCAGACTTGCTAAGGACCAATCATTATTATAGAAATCTCGAAATCTCTGTCTGTGTTTGTAAGCATTGACCTATTTTCCAACCCAGCCTCCAGCCATTTTGATTACACCCAAACGCTTCATCACCACTCTACAAACAATGCACCATTAAAATGAAGCTACACGAATAATCCGCTAATATGTAGCCAATAAAATGCCCTCTGAGCGTTCGGCAAAACTCGGGGACGCTCGGGAGAGCCGAACGATCCGGTTCAAACCGGTTACCAGGTTATTGGGACAACGCACACGCGCGGTACATCTTCTCAGCCCTTTGTCCTTTATGCAGTTTCTGTGCAATATCTAGGGATGTTAGATATTCATAACATCACGCCTGTGTTCACGAAAAAGGTAGACAGAGTTGTTTAGTAGTAAGGAGTTGACCCTTGTATTATTTTGTTGAATTGAATACGGGTACCGCCAGGTACCGCCAACTGTGGCATCTTTACTTTCCATGACCAAATTTACCTAAATATACAATATACTGTTCTAAAATACTTCTCGATTAAATCAATTATAATAAAGACCTGTACCCTAATTGCGTAATACACAATTAATCGGAATCTGAATCGTTTTGATACAGACTGCTACTCCAATGCTTCATAAGTTCGATTATAAAATCTACAATGTAAATAACGCAATGCATAATCAGCATTTTATGTTCCCACTGCTGGGACACAGGCCTCCTCTCTGTTAGAGGGAGTGGGCCGTAATCCACCACGCGGGCCCAGTGCTGGTTGGTAGATGTCACATGTCTTCGAATTTTTGGTTCTAAGACATGCCGGTTTCCTCACGATGTTTTCCTTCACCGTTTTGAGAGCAGTGGTGATGAAATAATTTACACAAAGTAAAGCGCCTGTCTGGGTACGAACATACGACCTACAACTCGTAAGTCGCGGCCGTGACCACTGGGCCACCACTGCTCTCCAATGCAATAACGCAATGAATGTTGTTGAATTGTCAAAATGAAACAGTTTAGTCGTAATCGTTTACGAAATTTTTTTACGTAATTAAGCTGCTGCTACAAATAGTCGCTTTTTTCTTCTTTTGTATCTTTTTGATATACTATGGCGGCAGCAGATTTTTAGTAATCTTGAGATATATAAATAGGTACAGAACTCAAGGGTAAAGATGCCGCAGTGTATCTAATTTCCTTTAATAATGAGTGGTAAAAGAGACTTAACGAAGCCGAGAGTCAATTGTACACTCCGTGATTATTATATTATTTCGAAATGGACCATAACGGTCATTATCGACCGTAACCAGAAGCTTTCCCCTTCTGCACCCTAATTGCGTAACACATTTTCGTAAACGATTATGATTAATCTGTTTGATGTTGACAGTTCAACAACATTCATTGCGTTTTATACATTGTCGAGTAGAATTTTTCATCGAACTTTGAAGCAATGGATTAGCAATCTGTTTCAAAACGATTCAGATTCCGATTGATTGTATATTACGCAATTAGGGTACTGGTTACGAAGATATTGACGATATTCCAACTTTTACTGAGGTTTTTTACGAGATCAAGTTTTTAATGTTAAGACACAACTTTTTAATGATAAATGATTTTACACTTTTACACGTCAATCATATTTTAAAAACTAGATGAGTTCGGCGTTTCCAATTTCTAACTTCTCTGAGAAGAAAGGCCGAAACAAACTCAGAGGTCACAGTCTCTTTTAAAGTCCAGACATAATCTTGGTCAGGTCATGTGAAGACCATGTAGATTGGTGTCTGAAATGGTATTTTGAGGAAAGAACCACACAGAATGAGTGGATCAGTCCAGTCAGTGCACGCATTTGTCAGTAGTCGTGCAGCTCAACACAGAACTTAAGGAGCTCAACTTTAAATAACCACAAGACTCCTGTACAAGCACAGTGTTTTGCGTGTGTTACATTGCGCACTACCGCAAACAGCTTTGACACCAAAAGTAAAAGTCGTTTCTAGACAATTGCAGAATGCGTGGTTGACATATATGTGATGGGTCACCCTCTTTATAGTTTAAATTAGATTGAACTAAGATTCACGGAATGCAAATAAGGCTTAACGATTCGCTGCTAAAGATTTTATTTGGAAGCAGTTCGAATGAACTCGGGGAATTTTGTATCTGTGTCAATCGTCAATTTTCACGATAGAGCTCGAATTGTATTTTGAATAGACCAAATTTTCTAGGTTTTGTTTGGAACTGGCAAACTACATACAATAAAGAAGTTACAACACTATCTGGACTTAATAATCCCTTGCCTTTGTGTTTGTTTTAGCATTTCTTCTTAAAAAGTACGAAAGCCTGCGGTCACTGGAATAAAAAATCTTAAAAAACTAGCAATCAGAAGATAAACATCACATAATCAATTTTCCATTCGCATATTTCTCATCGATCTTCATTCTCGAGTCATAAATGGTAATTCACCTACCTAATCTATATAGATTTCACCGTAATCTACAAATCTAACAAAGCATTATTAAAAATAAAAAAACATTTATTACATCACGAGTAACGACCTCAATTCTACCCCAAAACCTTTTTCTCGGAAACTCCGTAGTTTACCTTGGAAACCATGACTAACATTCCAACACAAAAAGTCTATAATTTGTGACCTAAGACTAGGCGTACACTATGCCACATGCGATTGCGACAAGACACAACGACAGAAAATTATCATATATTTTTTCAAAGCTCCGCACACCTGGCGTCGAGTTGCAAAATTCGCAACGATAGACTAGGGGAGTCGCATGCTCTCGCTTACTGTCGCAGCGTCTAGACGTATAGTGCACGCGCACACCCGATGACTGTCGCATCCGAAAGGTCTGCGTCTAGTCGTCTTGCTGTCGCAGTCGCAATATGTGCGAGTTCGTTTTCAAAGCCTGTAACGAGCCCCAAAGTCACAGGCGTATGACTCAGCTCTTCCAAGGCGAACCAAGGCGAAATGGGTCTACCTCGTGTCTTGATTTGAAGTTCAAGATTGTTGTGAATCCAGTGGTGGGTTTGGATGTGTTTCTTGCGTGTTCTGGCGCCATGTAATGTTCGCTTTATGAGCTTGGCAGTTTTCGTTTTTAAAGTATCCGATATCTTCTTCTACCCGCGACTTTGTCCTCGTAAGAGTAAACTATACTATTAAACAACTATGACACCTGGCAATAGTGTAGCTTTTTATCAGTGATAGTTTTTTTAAAATCAAATCAGTTGTTTTGGAGATTCATTACTTCCTACCCCAGACCAAATAAAAAATCAAGACATAGCGCTGCGAACATGCCAAACTATGTCTTGATTTTTTATTTGGTCTGAGCCTCCTACATCCAAACTTACAAACTTTAGATCTTTATAATTTTTGTGTAGGTAGAATCCATAGCATAAACCTTCGACTGCTATCCGAGGGGAAGTGGCTACGTATAGAACGCATTGCCGGGTGGAGTGCGCGCAAGAAAGTCTGCGCGCGGCCGAAATCGGAAATAGTCGTTTGCCGCCATCTCGACGTTTATATCAGGTATCAAAAGAGTGTTCTGTGTTTCTTGTTTTCCAATGTAAATAATCGCCATATTTTTTTCGATATTGATTAAAAGTGCTGGCAACTAGTGTTGAAAGTTAAATGTGCAGACTTATATTGCTTGCACTTTAGAACGATACTTTTCTCAATAACATGATTATAGGTCGGCCGTCTCGGCCTGTTGCTTGCACAGCATTTGCATTGAAAACTGCTTGAATTAAAAAGTTTCTGTCAACATCGTTTTTCATGAATAAACAAAAAAGTTAAAGCACTTACACTAAGAATAGCTCATTCCATAGTAAAAATATTGACCCGGGATGCACTTTAAGCACATTTAAATCGATATGCATTCATACGAAACTCAAATAATTCCCATTTTGCGATTCAAAAAATATTATTGAACACTATTTTGTGAACCTCAACTAATTAAAATTTTGAGATCATAAAATTACAAAATAAATAAATATCCAATTCCTCAATTAATTTAAAAGTGTCCATCATTAGAAGGTCATTAAGTTTTAAGAGGATCAGTTAAATATATCCCATTTGACACCGCCACTCATAGCAACTATTTTAAAGCACCCTCAAATAAATCAGTTCAAACAAAGAACTCCACAATGACGTCATAAAAATCCTGAATGTATGATAGATAGTTCACCTACATAGCCTAGATGGGCTGGATCCTGTATCTAGGTCACCTGTACACCCCCCCTCCCCCTGTACCCCCGTCGCTCCCCTCGCATCGACTATAGACTCACGCCCAATATAGAGATTTGCCCTGTTTTACAGTGCAGTTATATTCGCGTGTAAAAATGCAGGATTGGAACATTTTACGGTGCAGAAAATGAACGAATATTGGTCACCATATTTAGAGTAATACTAATTGACATACAAAAGTACACGGATACAGAGTGACACTTAATATAAGCGTGCAAATAGCCTTAAGTATTTCGTGTTTTTTTTTTTTCGTACCAAATTAGTTGTATAATGTTTTCAACACAGCATCTAACTAGCATATCCAGAAGAAGAGTATCATATATTTTTCTGATTTTGTGACTACTTTTAGGCATTATCTCACTTTCGTTTAGGTGCTGTAGTCCCCTTAAGGCTCCCGCAAAACGTAGCGACGCGACAGCGCAAAACAAAGGCACCGCTCGGCGCGCGACACGCGGTGCCTTTGTGTCGCGCTGTGGCGTCGCGTCAGTCTGAACGAGACTTTAAGATACAATATAGTTCTCTTAAAAGTAAACATATATAACAAAACATAACATGTCGCCTGTTTTGGCAGAAATGTACCTATAATGCACCCATATTTTAGCTGTACACTATTTGTAAAAAAAAAGATGGTGTTTAAAACCCAGCTCAAATTCAAGATCAGACAACCATCATCAAAGTTATCAGCAGGGATGGCATAATATCCCATAATCATAATTTCCCCACTAGCTCACATACCAGGTCAGTAGGTAATCCCGGTTGGTCCCGGGCAAGGCGGTGACCTCTATTTATATAGGTCAGCATGCACCCCGCCCCGATGCAATGTATCTGGTGACCTGGTAGCTGGATTAGGCTGTATTTAGGTGGTTGCTAATTGGCTATACTAAGAGATGTTAATCATTAATGACAATTTAATTAAATTAAGTGTTTTTTTTATAAGACAGAAAACACGCTTATTTACCGGGTTAACCGTTTTGAAAGAAAGCAAGAAAAATTGATTTATTTGTCACAAAAACACGTGCATATAAAATAACTCGATTACAAAACTAAAAAACAAAGGAGATTTATACTTACAAACACATGGGCATAATTAGTCGAACGCACAACGTGACTGCGATAAGAAGGCTTCCACTCAGCATGATGCTTTGCTATAAGGGACCCACAGCACAGAGCTGATTTTCAGTGGTCACCCAACCTTTTGAGTTAGTTTAGTGCGGTGTGAGTGACAAGTGCTGACTATTATAAAGAACATATAATCAAGTGTCTTTTCCTTAACATAGTGAATAAGATAGACGTAATTGGACGAATTCTTAGTTTTATGGTTACTTAGCAGTTTAAGTTTAAATATTTAAACTATTTATTAGCTAAAGCTAGATTGTTGACACAAAATAAGAATTGCATAGGTAAAATATGCGTCACTTCCGCTCAAAACGGCCATTGCTCAGCGTAATGCTGCGACTCGTGTACGAAAACGAAGTGGCTCAGGTTTTCAGTGCCATTTGCATAATCAGCCTATAACGTTCCCACTGCTAGGACACAGGCCTCCTCTCTGTGAGAGGTAGTGAGCCGTAATCCACCACGCGGGCTCATTGCGGGTTGGTAGATGTCACATGTCTTCGAATTTTTGGTTCTAGGACATGCCGGTTTCCTCACGATGTTTTCCTTCACCGTTTTGAGAGCAGTGGTGATTAAATTATTTACACAAAGTAAAGCGCCTGCTTGGGTTCGAACTCACGACCTACAACTCGTAAGTCGGGACCGTTACCACAGGGCCACCACTGCTCCTTAGTGCCATTTAGGCTGGTTTTATGCGATAGCAACTTTTTTCGGTAAACTAAAGTTGAGCAATATTTCATCAAGGCCGGAGGCGTACCCTGGTCAGTCACTTCCCACTATCACATTCCAGAAGTTCGTTTCGATACGAGAAAAGTCTCATATGCAAGGCTGTTGCTACAGTTTTCCTGAAATCTGTACATTTAATCGTGGATTCCATACATGATTCTGGACCTCAAGGCGTTGAAATTTAGCGTCGGTTATTCTACTGACTACTTAATATGAAAAACGCAAAAGTTTGTGAGGATGGACGAAATAATCATGGCGAGATCCTTACATTAATTTGTACGAAAAAAAATATATAATTTGAGAGTTCAATTTTTTTTCCAATGTTGACAACACGTTACTAGGAGGAGATTGATATAACCTATCATATTTTTAAAACCCCGCTTAATTAAAAAAAAATCGAAATGAAAATATTAGTTTTTCGTTCTGTCTCGTTGCCCATTTTGTATTTATTAAAAAAAAAAATAAGTCAAAGCTGACAACGAATCGTTCAAACTGACAGAAAAAAGAGTGATTGATGTGAATCGTTGTTAACAGTCGCGCTAAGAGTTGAAAAAGTATATTGATTAATCACTATTTGTGCCATTTTCCATAAAACGATGTGTGGATTACGTGAAAGACGAAAGGGCCTATAAATAAATAAATAAATACCCCTATATGAGGGTCTTAGACTGACAGCTGCCGTTTCGTTCTAAAATAATAAGCCTCTCGTTAAACTATTTAAACTTCTAACATAAAAAAAATTGTGTGGTGTTATATAAATAGTTTATATTATCTTTAATACATTATTATTCAAATTAATATTTATGCAGAAATCACACAAATCTCGATGTTCGTTTTTACATATCGCCATTGCACCCGTGGCGCGTCGCTACTCATAAAAACCATAGCAATCAATCAATCTTCAACGGTATTCTTTCCATAAAAACGTCGTAATTCAAAGGTACTGATGAGTCATAGGCGTTCTGAACTTGCTTCAAGGGCATTAGGTCACGCCTGTATGTTGTAGCGAGCCTGTTCCGTCCGTGTGTCCAAAATGTTTCGTATATATGATGGAGATTCGTTTTTTGGTAGCATTGGATCAAAAAACAGGAAATAATATTTCTCTATAACATCTCGTGGTAATCGGCTCTCCACCGAATGCATGATAGCTAAATCTGAAACATAACCGTCAAAATATGGTTTACTGTACTGTTACACCTTTGCCAAACCTTTTATTGAAGTGAAGAACAAGCTGTTGCCTTCGACTTCTTCTGCGATCCTGGGTGAGCAGTAGCTTATACCCTTACCCAGGTCTTGGTCTATCTGTATGCCAAATTTCATTCGAACCCGTTCAGCCGTTTTGGCGTGAAAGCATAACAAACAAAGTTTTTTATATTAGTTAGGATTGCATCGTAAAAAAACTTAATAGTCTGAAATCATCATACATAACCAAACGTGGTGTGCTATTTTTTATTCTTATCTGTATGAAAAGAGGCTTTCACTGTGCACCAGGTACAGTCAAGTATATCGCTAGCTTTATTACCTCAAAAAAAATCACATACTTAAATTTTTACGTCCAGAAATACTTTTTAAAATATATTTTAGATCTAAAGAATTCTGGAAACTAATAAAATAGTTATCCTGAAACTGAACCGCTAAGCAATGAGTCACCCAAGACGATGCTACGGCTACGCGCCTGAACTTGCTACGATTATGTCAGGGCTCTACGCCGTAGCAACGTAGCCGTAGCCGACTTGTGTCCATTGTATTATTTGTCACAACAAATAATACTGTTGCTATTCCTTAAATATTTTACCGATTACAAAAAATTACATTCTGAGAAACCATCTAAAAATACTAATATAAGCTGAAACGACATTTCCATTCGTGCCTCTAGGAAAAACGGGGTTATTTAAATCAACTTTGGCAACACATTTTCTGTTTTCCTTCGGTTTTCTAACTGACATTATTTATAGGGATGATGACTAATATTAAAAATATTCGAATAAATAATGTTATTTCAAAGAAGGCATATTAAAAATGAGATAATCAAAATAATCTATTTAATCGATGTAAATATGAAGAAGCTGCACACTTTAAAAGTTTTTGGAGGGGATTATTCCCGTCCTTGTCGCGCGTTACGGACAATGTATGGCGCTAGTATGAAGTTACATAGTCGTGACGTCACCTCAACGATAGTGCTGTCCCTGTCTTCACACACAACACTTACTTTAAAAATGTTATCATCCTTATTCAGGTAACCGTTGAATCATTCTCGTAGCTTCGTCGTGGCATCTGATGCGGCTTCAAAACCAGTGTTTTATTATTATCTTATCAGTGCGTGTTCTATCACTCCGCACTGCTCAAACTCAAAGCATTTATTTCAAATAAACCAATTACAGGCACTTTTGAATTGTCAAGGGGTCGGTCAGTCAGAAATATGAAGCTAGTTGCCCAGTCCAAAGCGAAAGTAGGTACCTATGGAGAAGAACGGGCAAGAAACTCCATGGACACTCTTTTAAATAATATGGATACAGAAAAATTTGTTACATCCGTCTTGTTGAAATTATGCATGTGAGAACGATGTAGAAAGACCCGTAATGAAAACATAAAAAATCGGAAATAAAAATAAGCCGTGG
Source organism: Dasypolia templi (assembly GCA_963555695.1). NCBI lineage: Eukaryota > Metazoa > Arthropoda > Insecta > Lepidoptera > Noctuidae > Dasypolia > Dasypolia templi. The sequence continues at coordinate 4,107,658 of OY743163.1, read as the reverse complement.
CTGCCAAGAGATGACCAGTCCCCACTGACGGCGCCCGTTCACGAACATTACGTATGGATCAGCACCATTCAGCTCAATCATTTTGAAGGGAACTTAATGATCCAACACACACGCCACCACCAGCGAGACATTTGAGTGAGCGTGACATACTCTCAGCCGCCAGGGCACATTCAAGTCAATGACAGACGTGCCCAGTATAGGGTAGCTTTATAGTAGGTACCACATAGTGCTCACACGTTTGCTTTGCAATTATACAATACTAAAAGATAATATTCGTATAGAGTTTGATCCTTTTTACCTTCTGTAAATCTGTGGAAATCTTCCGTCTGGAAAGAATGGATATGTGGCGACATCTACACCGCCACATGCGAACAACGCATCACACACGCAAAATCCTGCATCGCGCAAACAGAGTTTACCGTGCAACTAGCATATATGCAACGTCCCGACATCAATCGTCGGGCAGTTGCCCACCAGATACAACACCCGTCTGGTCGGAGGATCCTCCCTCGAGTGAACTTAACACCCTGTTCCTCATATCTCTATAGATAGTTATGTCGGACTCCTACGGTATTATTTGATACCTTATATAGTTACCTAGTCGACTCATTGGTCTAGTATAGGATACAGAACCTCATACCCAGGTTGGGCTAGGTGTTATTGGGTTTTTCCAACTGGATATTCTCAGTAGCAGCCCGAAGTCTAGATTTGAGCTGGCTGATGGCAATAGAGTCGCCCCCTATTACATGGGACTTAACTGGACGCCGAGGTTGATGGACACATCTATCTCTACTCTATGAAGAATAGACAGATCGCTTTCTATTTAAAACGAGGGATAATAGGGATGATGACATATATTAAAAATGTTCGTTTTTTTTTCACATAGCAAATATGAGATAATCGAAAAAAATTGACAAATCGATGTAAATATGAAGAAGAAACACGCTTCAAAAGTTTTTATTCCCGTCCGTTTCGCGCGGCACGGACAATGTACGACGCTAGTATGAATTTACATAGTCGTGACGTCACTTCTACGTTAGTGCTGTCCTTGTCTAACACTTATTTTTAGCTGTTTGTCTTGGCAGTTTTTAAGCTTTTAAACTTTTTATAATATTGTTTACACTAATAGGAAACTATCTAATAATTATTTATTATTAATTATTTATTCATTCAAAATACTGTGGTACAGTCTGTTACAATTAATATAATTTAACTATTTATGGATAAGTCACAAGAGTAACAAATAATAGATCTGGCGTCCTAGCTAGGTTACATGGTAACCTGTATTAAGGTTCGCCAGCCCAGGCTCCCACAGAAGGAGTACAAGATTTAAATAGAGACTGCTAAGGACTTTATAATACTAAGTGTGTGAAGTGTTAGCAATATTGTGTTTTTTGTGATGTAGATGTGGTGTGTATGTGATTAGTGATGTAGCTGTGGTGTGTTAGTGTTTTGTGATGGAGGTGTTGTGTGTGTGTATGTGATTAGTGATGTAGATGTGGTGTGTATATATAAATGGTCATCATCATCATAACGTTCGGCAGTCTTATCTGACTCAATATGTCAAAAATGTTTATATTTTTCATAAACTTTTGACATTTGATTGTGGCCGACGTGAGACTGCGACTAGATTTTGAACGTTTTTAATTGCGGGAATTGGCCTTCTGTTCATGCCCTGCGTCACCCGGGGTGAATTTCGTCAATAGCATCCATGTTTCCGAATTTCTCGTTTGATTTTACAAAAAAAAAAACTTTCACACAAACCTTGTCCTGACAATTACAGACACACTTAAATAAGACTTAGTCAAATAGGTGTAGCTGCTTCGTAATGCGTGGACAAACATTATTGGCAAATTATTTTTTTATTGAGATTCATTTATATAGATGACATTTCTTTTCTTCATTTAATGACATCCCGCTGTAGAAATCCTTCGTTTCTTCGGTGTTCATGACCACCTTAGAATAGAGTTTTTTCGACGGAAGAATAGAAAAAAAGACATCTGTGATTTTAACTATTCTTCTGTTGACAAACGTGCAATATGTTTGTACTATAGATAGACACTACAGATTCACCTCTGTCTTACCCTTCGTCTGTGAATTTGGTATATATATTTTATCTACACGTTTTAATCTTCTGGCAGCCTATTATGAGTCATTCTCGTAGCTCGACCGTACCGTCTGATCCTGCTACACAATACATCATTGTGTTATCGTAGGCGGTGACTCATCGTAGCTCGTAGCAGCTGAACTTGCTACGAGTCTGACCGACCATGGCATTAGGTCATGGCTTTATGGTGATTGTGGTACTTTTTCCATTAGCACACGTACTGGATTTTTTAAACAGTCTTTTATACATTACCCGTCTTATTCATAATAAAGCCACTCGCTTTATAAACCTATTTTAGCTGTGGAACTGTTTTGTCCCTTTCTGACAAGTTAAAATGAAGTTTGACAGAAAGGGACAAATAATCCGATAACTAAAATAGGTTTTTAAAGCGAGGCTTAAAATTATCAATAAGGGGCCGTTCAAATATTACGTAAGCAGATTTATTACAATCATTTACCCCCCCATCCCCCTTGTCAGCAAAAGTAAGCAAAGCTCTTACCCCCTCCTCCCATGCTTACGTAAACATTTTTCAATTATAAATGTATTTTTTATATTGTAATTATAATGTTATAATTATAATTTTAAAAATAAGAAAATAGATTTAGGATAAAGATTAGATTTTTGAAAATGCGTTTCGTTTTCAAGCATAGTCAATGTGAGGTTTGCCATTTGTGTAAAAAAGTAAATAACTACCGATGACTTAATCATCATCTAGACTCCCCTACCCCCATGTCATCCAAAATAAGCAAAAAAAAGACCCCCCCCCCCCATAGTGCGTACGTAATACTTGAACGGCCCCTAAGACGGTTTTTTTTAAAGCCTTTTGTTGGTAGTATGTATGTGGGTTTTTAAGTGGAGTTTAATAAATATATATTGATTATCGATTCAGTATTTTGTTTCTGAACACTTATTCAAAGATAAAATTCGCTTAAATAGATAACTTTTTCAAATGACTGACGGTTTATTTTAGGACCTTAGAAACAAGGTATTAATCAGTTACCGAACTATCTGTTCTCACTTCCTCGGAATCAATTTTGTTTTTCTTAAACGAATGTGATCAAATCACTTTGCACATTTTCAAATGAAAAACTTCATGTTATGGATCTTTTGAAGAAGGGTAGACTATTTAAGCTGATTTAAAACTTATCTAAGGTTTGACTACCGAGATGACGACAAAAGTATGGAAGAAAAAGAAATGTTGCTCCGACCACAAGAAGATTTGAATAAGAGCGGGAGAATAATGATAATTTTTCACTATGGAATGACACCAAATCCTGCTATTAGGAACTAACGTTACATCGAATAAATCACAATACCGTATCGTGCGATAATGCACACAAGCCCCAGATCGTTCGATAGGTCTGAATGATTGCCGCGTTTCGATCCGCCTTATAAAACAAGCGATAGCGGCCGGTGATCGCGTTGTTTTACTGCTCATACCCGTACTGTGACGTCATTGTGCTGCGCGTTATTTATATTTGATTTAGGAGTTTAATATGCTGTGTTGGGTTAAAGTGCTCAACTAAGACATGTTATAGAGGGACGCATGCAAATACCAATCTATACTAATTTATAAAGTAGTTTGTTGTTTTATTTGTTACTTTATATGTTGGTAATATATTAAACTACTTTTCGGATTTGAAAAATTCTTGTTGCATTTGATTGCCCATGCATAATCATATGCATAATCAGCCTATTATGTTCCCACTGCTGGGACACAGGCCTCCTCTCTGTAGGGAGTAGGCCGTAATCCACCACGCGGGCCCAGTGCGGGTTGGTAGATGTCACATGTCTTCGAATCTTTGGTTCTAAGACATGCCGGTTTCCTCACGATGTTTTCCTTCACCGTTTTGAGAGCAGTGGTGATGAAATAATTTACACAAAGAAAAGCTCCTGTCTGGGTTCGAACCTACGACCTACAACTCGTAAGTCGCGGCCGTCACCACTGGACCACCACTGCTGCCCAATTCTTGAGAAATGCTGTAGGCTATTTTACATCACGCTAAGACCCTGAGCAAAACGAAAAAGGCAGAAAGAAAGCTAGCGAGAGCGTGCGACGGGGTGGAAATAAGAAATTTCAGAGTCAGAAGCTAGAGCGATTTAATTTAAGTTCAAGAGTATCACCATCATCATCATCATCATCAGCCTATTTTAGTCCACTGCTGGACATAGGCCTCCCCTAATGAGCGCCATAGCGCCCTGTCTTCAGCTTGACGCATCCAGCATCTGCCTGCAATCTTTCGCAGCTCGTCATCCCACCTGGCCGGAGGGCGTCCTACACTACGTTTGCCGAGTCGCGGTCTCCACTCAAGAACTCGAGAATCTAAAAAAATCTAAAAATAAATCTAAAAACTTAATCATTATCATTATTCTCAAGTGTATAGACACATCGATATCCGTGGGAGACTCAGAAAGTTTTGAGAAAATAAAAATAAATGTTCTATATGATACCAACGATACACGGTTGCCGTAGAAGGGCCTTTATCCATGAATGCCATTTGAAGTCTATCGTACGATTCGTCCGGTATTAGGCGACACTTGAAATCGTAAAAAATCATAGCGCGAAAATGTTCCCGGTGCAGATCCATATTAGCTCGCAAACAATGTGGAGGGTAATTTTGAAATTGGAACGTACATAATTTTACTTACAAATAATCATATTTTCAAAATAGACTACAACTGGCCAGTCTCTCATACATTCTTTCGGCTTTCTGAGTGGCCTGGTACTTTGGTATGCCCTATTATTGAAGATGTCTCCGAACTTTCAGTGAATTTGATGGTCATCCAAACGGCTCGTGGCTAACTAATAGGCAACAGCCGCATGGGTCGATAGACTGCCGCGGTCGGTTCGATCACATATCGAAACCCCTACCTGCCCCGAAAAGCACGTTAAGCCGGTGGTCCCGGCTGGCATTCGTAGCTCTTTGACAGTCGTTACGGGTAGTCAGCAAGCCCAAAAGTCTGACAACCAGTCTTACCGAAAAGTCGTATTACCCCGTAACTGGGTTGTGGAGGCGCCATTTAAAAAACTGGTATTCAGCTGCATTCGGTTGGATCGGAAGCCAAACTCAACACAGATGAGAAAAAGTTAGCCATTTATTGAAATAGTCAACACGTCATGAGCAAGCTTGGTGTTCAACAGTCGTTTCTTCGCTGTTTGAGAAAATACCTTTGCAACATTTAGGGCCATCGCAGGCTGATGTAATTATTAATTATTTTTATTTGCACAACAACGCTTTCCACCGCGAAACTCGATACTTTTTCATAATTTATGGCTTTGTGGCGGCATCTACATCGCCGCACATCCGCATGCGGACTACGCATCATACCTACTGACGTCACGCAAAATTCTGCATCGCGCAAACAGAGTTTACCGCGCGACTAGCTTAAATTATTCGCAGGCAGATTGCATAATTCTTCATTATACATACGACGCCAGCTGTTTGCATACTGTCGCCGTTATGTATAATGCGATGCATAACGCCTAGGCATTGTCTAAAAGTCCTTGAAATCCAATTGATGATTCCATCTCCGTACACATAATGCTTAGGCAAATTGTTGTTTATTGTGATAAAAATGGCGTCGCTTCAATTGTTTCCGAAAAAATATATAGATACAAGTAAATGCCGCAAGAAACAAGTGATTTTTAAGACGTTTACTACAAACAATTGTTACGAATCTCAAAGAGGATCATTAAAAAAGCCGTGAATTGGAGAAAAACTGATCGAAGGATCCTCCCTTTTTATGGAGGATAAGTGAACTTTACACCCTGTTCCTTATACTTCTAAACCTTTTGCTACACCAAACGCATTTTTGTTCACAATAGCAGCAATTAATCGTGGACGGATTCAAACGACGGACGGTACAAAAGCTAACATAGGATTTACCTACACTAGGTCGATTTTCGTCGTGCGACTGGTAGCTTACGTGGGATTTACACTAGGTCGATTTTCGCCCTGCGGCTGATCGCTTATGGGGCATTTACACAAGGTTGATTTTCTCCGTGCGGCTGGTCGCTTATGGGGGATTTACCCTAGGTTGATTTTTGCCGTGTGGCTGGTCGTTAATGCAGGATTTACACTAGGTTGATTTTCGCCGTGTAGCTGGTCGCTAACCAAATTGCCTCACAAGCCAAATCGCCACCCCATTTACATAGGTCGATAAAAATTGCAGGTAACTAGTTCATTTTGCATCAAAATGTCGACCTTCATGAGGCGAGCGACTGAGCATTATCACGCATCACGGTCGATTTAAGTCACCCGCCGCGTGCAACCTGTCGCCGCACGGCATTTAGACAGCAAATTTTATCTGTGCGGTGAAAATCTTAAAACGGCTACAGTCAAATGTGACCACAATGGAAGGGGCTTATAAGCACTGAGTTAAAGCCGTGAGTCGCACACGCTAGCACTGTAATTACTTGGCTTCTGTCTACCGCAGATACTAATTAAGTGCTAATTGTTACTTTAATGAAATCCCTAAACAATAATATTTAGGTGAGATCGGACATGCAATCTCGAGTCAAGACTTGCCAAAGTCGAGATCCCGCGTGCTAAGACTGCTGTTAAGATTTTTAGTTTCGAGATTATGTCTACGTTTGGAAATTATAATTTTTGATTTAATAAAACGCACCTGATTTAAGTAATCATGTTAATATTTTGTAAATAAAAAATCCCTAATCGAATCGTGAAACAAAAGAAACTACGTCTATTTGATATCACCATGAGATAAAACATCCTGCAGTGCACAAGAGATCCTTCTTCTTAATCAATACTAATGTTTTCGTTTTCACTTTGCGTTTTTGCGTCCGTATTATAGACAGAACTGCATGCGGGCAAGGGAAAATATCGAACCATGGCTTGAGTTGGATCCCATCAAAGATTCATGTGCACTCACGGTGCACGGTGAAATGGTTGATTAGTCTTAGTAGACCTAAGTTTATTTTAAGTTACGCCCCAGCATTTGGTTGTTACTTATACTTGTTATCCTGAGACATATAAATAAACATATTTCTGAAATTAGTTTTCTTTTTGTTACAGATACATGGCGTCCGTGGTACCGAGGAATCACCAACTAAACTCCTCCGCTCTCCTGTTTTCCGCCATCTTGCAATAACGAATTTACAAAAAAAATGCGCTCCGTCAACAGTCGTCCACGTACTCACAGAACGAAAGTCATAAAAAAACTAAAAATAAAAAAGAAATACGAGCTTACCAACATAAAAATAATTCTGTGTTCTACACTATAGTTACCAAATTATTTGCGCGATTTTTTTATGTTGAAAAAAAAAGAAGTTTTTTCACTAAAGAGGCTTTAACTCTGTAGTTTATGGATGTAATATTAAATAGTTGCCTTCTCTTAGTAGTAGACAGTGTTGGTCCAATCTCTTTAATAAATAATAAGTAATAATTTGTCCCCCTTTATAAATAAGAAACTGTGTTTTAGAAGTGTTATTTAAAGAGTGAGTGAAGGTTAGTATATGTCTATAAGTATTATAGTTATTAAATTAACAGAAAGATATGTTTTTTTTTAAAACGTTCTCAACTGGGTTCGAATCCCATTTCCAGGTCGCTTTGTGCTTGAACTTGAGAAGTCTTGTAATGCTTAATTGGAGTTTTCCTTTGCTCATGAGTAGACCAAGCTACTTTACTGCTTTGAGCCTTAGTCTCTTTCGAATACTGTCAGAAACATTAATTCAAAGCCTTTTTATTCATAAGTTAATTTCTACCCAGATCGAATGATCGAATTATGTATAGGTTCAAAACCACTTTCTCGTTGTATTATGTTCTTAAACCATATGTTATTTATTTATTTATTTTAGGTTTTTCAACAATGAGTACACTGTTACATACAATTTGTACATTTCAAACTTAAGTCTAAGAACCGCATTACTAATAGGTTATTAAAATTCCAGCGTGCATTCATAAGCAATGGAGACTAAGGAAGTGGAGAAGACCGTCGCCGCCGGCTCCGACGATACCAGCCAACTTAACAGAAACAGGGTTAGTAAAAAATGCCTGTTTACATGGTGTAAAAAGACCCATCACACAGCCGCCAACTACGCATTCTGTACACTAAACTACGCACTCTGTACACAAAACTACGCAAGATATACACTAAACTACGCACTCTGTACATTAAGCTACGTATTCTGTACACTAAACTAAGTAACAGCACAAAAGTTAATGCTAGAAAACGACTTTTATTTTTGGTGTGAAAATTTGCTGTTTGCGGCAGTAGGTACGCAGTGTAACACACGCAAAACATTGTGCTTATGGGTACCTGCAGCGGTACAGGGGTCGTTACCCGCAACTGGATCAATGTTCGTTTGTTAGAGTATTTTCGAAATGCATAGCTGATTTTGGAATTTTGACTTTCAATATCTCCGTAACCAGAAGGTTCCCAGGTATGGTCCAGTACAAAAATATAACTACAATGACGGGGATTACAAGTGAATCTCGGCTTCGTTTAGTCAAAATCAAAATCAAAAGTCATTTATTCAAATTAGGCTGAGAATCAGCACTTTTCGAACGTCAAAATTACATAAGACAGTCCCCCAAAACGCCCGCCCGTCACCACTTCCTAGTGCTTTAGCTGGGAAGAAGAAGTGGCGCAACAAACTCCCCAGCAGCACAGCTGTCTGATTTGTTAGAAGAACTTGATTCTAAATAATTGTTAGCAATTACCAAAACATTATATTAGTTGCCATACGTCAGCTGGCCACGCCAATACAAAAAAATACAAAAAATTAATGTAAATAAAACTTAAAACATAAATAAAAGCCTCCAGGCCTAAAGGGCATGGCAGCTTACATAAGCAAAAATAGTGTATTATTATATCCGTTATTATGTATCTGAAGATGTGCGAAAGTGACGGAGGCTTTGCATCAAAACTATCTAAAATACGCAGCGTGAGAAAAATGGTTGCACGAGTATACATCGTGTACCACCAGAAAGTACGAACCTAGAAGACACGTGCTATGCGTAAGGCTCCAAGCAACCACGGATCCAAAATCAATACCAAGATAGAGATTGGAGATTAGTCTCTTTTCCCTACATGACCGACATGTTAAGGAACCTAATAATCTAACCAGACCTTCTTGTGCGAAAACTTGTGAGTTATGTCTCTTCCTACAAAGACGTCAAACCGCGCCATATTCGTTGATCTATTTCTGCTTCAAAAGAATCCCCACAAATTTGAGAGCCTACTTGTAGGGCGGATTTCAGCAATGAAACTGAACGCGATCAGCACATAAACACATTTTTTCTGTGGAATATTGACACTGACAGCTTTTGAAGACAGATTTTGATGTGTTGATTGCGTTCAGTTTCATTGCTGAAATTGGCACTAAAAACTTTAAACATATGTTACTAGTAGAGTACTCTGCTGTTCTGGATAAGGGCATAAGTAGGTTCTGCTACTTGTGCAGAAGCCACTAATCTAGAATAAAAACTTCTAACCAAACTAACATTCAGCCATAATAAAACACCGTAACACCCTCATTCTCAATGCCAAGGCAAAGGCACAAGGTCTGAAGTAAGGTCTAGTTGAGTATATTGTTACGTGTTATCTGACAAGGCTGTTACGCTATATGTAGGTGTTACGTCTTGCTAATGAGGGAGTTCTAGGTCTTGCAGGTGATTAAGGACTCTGTTTTATATCGGTGGATAACTAAGCTTTTCTCGTTATTATTTAGATTCAACTTCTTAATCTTAGCAGCACGCTTAGACCAAAATAGAAACGGGTTTGGTCGACTGAAGAATAGACAGAATGACAGATTTGTTAAATCTGTGTTTTTGTCTATTCTCCCGTTGACAAAACCCGTTTCTATGCGCATAACAATGTCACAAAATTCCGTGTCTTGTTTGTCATAATATGCAATTTTGTCACATCATAAATAATGCAAGACAATGAGTCAAGAGAGAGAGAGAGACAAGAGATGAGTCTTGAAAACGTTATGATCTAGTTTAAAAAAGATGCATTATTAAAACAAGTGCAATGGGTATTGAACTACTGATGATTCAACAAATTGCGTTATGTCCCCGGTAAGTGTAAGCATCACAATGTGATGTTACTAAAACACAAATAGATAACTTTTAGTAAAACTCTTCCCGTTTCTAATAGTTGCGAATTTTTGTAAAAAACATTATTTCTTTCTTTCCAGAGCTTCAAATCAAAACAACTGGTACGCAGTCAAGCGATACGCGAGACGCATTCCCCACCGCGCGCGTTATCACCCGCGCAACCAACCACTCCTACTGTCACAATTTCTCCCACTACCGTCACAAACTCGATTCCTAGCGTCGATAACTCATCGCCTAGAGTCGGTAACTCTTCACCTAAAGTCGGTAACGCGGTGAATAATATCGGTAACGCTGCGAGTAACATCGAAAACGGTACGAGTGACAATGGAAACGCCGCGAGTAATATCACAATGTCGCCAAGCGTAGAAAACTCTCCGCCTAGCGTGGGTAACTCGACGCCTACCGTGGTGAACTCCGTCGACACAGCAGAGGAAGCGAGTAATGAGCGAACTGTGAGTGTGAGTGACGATTCTAGTCATGTTAGTGTTAGGTGTAGTGATGTGGTTAACAGTAGTGATGTGAAACATAGTGATAGTGATGATTTTAAGAAAAAGTTGCCCGTTGAGATTCAGGTGAGTGTTGCAATACTTTCACTTGCTTATTTTTTTTCTTGAAATTAATTAATATGTATTATTTGATGTGCTTATGTTAAATAATGGGGTTTTAGTTAAGTGTCCTTTGTAGTTTTGGGCATAATTGCCTTATTCGTTAAATTTTCATCAGCCTAGTTCTCCACTAGACTATGCTTCTATTATGAAAAGATGCGTTGATGCGTTGCTTGATGATCCGACTTTCACAACCAAATTATAGAGCAATCCTGACTTGATGGTCAATATTTATTTATTAACACTATAAGCACAAGTAAAAAAATACTGTACAAAGGCGGACTTAATACCTGAGGCATTTTGTACCTGTCAACCTCAGGGTGATGCAGACACAAAACAAGGCAGGTGCAACAAAAGGGATAGATAACTCGAAAAATAATGAAATACTAATACATAGATACTTAAATACATACATATAAATAGATGAAACTTTGTCAAGAGAAATCCGACTGGTTCAACTTCAGTAGAGAAAACTTCTTTGCCAGAAGCATTCAGGTTTCCGTTGACCCGTAACGCAATATAGGAACTAATCTCGAAAGTCAAAAGTCCTCTCTGGGACACCGAAATTGTGGCATAAGAATGTAGCTCAGATGTAAACCGCGATCTTCTGATTTTACATTAGCCTATCCTAGTATTTCTCCATCTCTTTTTAACAGTAGTATCTCTTTCTCTGATAGATAACAACAGGCGGGTGGGACGACTCGCACCACGAGCGTTACCGCACTCGCCGCTGGCACTCGGACGCGCCGCGCGACTTACTATCAAACAACCCGCGCGTGAGCTGCGTGTGCGGCTACTGCGCCGCCTGCGTGCACTGCAGGTACCCTCATCATTTGCCTAGAATAATCAGCCATGACTTTCACACTCCTCCAGACCCCGTGGGGACAAACGACACGCGTCTTGCGAAAATAAATGAAAGAAGTTGTTTACAGCTTGCCACGAGTCACCGCGACGCGACTTTCGGAGCGGCGGACGGTAACACGTGGCAAAGCCCAGGCAGTCCAGGCGTGCGCGTTGCTTTACGCGAGTCAAAATCAAAATCATAATTCATCTATTTAAATTAGGCTGAGAATCAGCTTTACTCGAACGTCAAAATTACATAGGACAGTCCCCCGGCACGCCCGCTCTTCATCACTTCCTAGTGCTTTAGCTGGGAAGAAGAAGTAGTGCAACCAACTCCCCAGCAGCACAGCTGTCTGTTCAGCAAAAAGCGGTTAAAGCCTTATGTTGGCTGCCATCTATGATTTTTTTTCAATACTAATTATAATTTGTTCGAGTTGAGACCCCATATGGGCCTTTGGTAAGACTGGTTATCAAACTTATTGTTCTTCTGACTACCCGTGCCAAAGATCTACAAAAGACAGCCGAGACCAACGGCTTAAGGCACTGAGGGGTCTCGATATATAACGGATGGTCACCCATCCAAGAACTAGCCGCGCCAAGCGTGCTTTTAGCCACAAGATTATTTAAATAATATGCTTTGTGTTTCAGAGGACGTCGCCGCCGCCACTACTGCGCGACGAAGCAGGACTCCGGCATCGTGTGCCCCGACGACTGTCCCGAATCCTCCGATAATGACACAGGTAACCACAAAAATAAAGAAACAATCATATTTTGACATTTCACACAAATGGTCAGATAAAACATACCCCAAATATTTTTTTAAAGATCAATCCAACGACACCCCTCACAATGGCATAGAGATTTACATGGAGATGCGGTCCACGAGGCCTAAGCTGAGCTTTGAATTTGTGTGAGTGATTACCAATCGCACCAATAGGATCGCGCGAGAAACGCACGTCGCCCTAGGCCGATTGCCAAGCCAAACGCGTCGCTATGAGCACTCACCCAAATGCAAAGCTCAACTTAGGCCTCGCGGACTGTACCATAAAACAAACATGTAAATAGTTTATTTCACAAATTTCTCATAACCATGCCAAATACAGCTTTTACGTACCGAAGTCTGAGTTAAATCGCGGATAGATAGTAACTAAAAACTAAAAGAGTTACTTGTTTTTATTTATTTAAGATAAAAAACAGTAGTACAATGACATGTTATACTATGTTTTGGTCTTCGACGGGCATCGAGTTATACTAATACCATGGGGTCTCAACTAGAACATTTTATAATTAGTCCTCAAAAAAAGTCAAAGATGGCAGCATAGGTAACCAATAAGAAATTAACAATCATTAGAAAGCGATAAACGGCAGAATTTTGGCTAAAGTAAGATTAGTAAAAATCAAGACTTCCTTGTTAAATGCTGATTTATCTATTCACACTCGTTTTTCAACAAACAAACATAAAATAAGCTTTTACCTTCAATTCGAACCCTTATAATGATAAAAGTAGTCATCTGTTAATCGTTTTGTTTAGAGCTCTTTGCAATAGATGGTGTTTTACTCAATTGGTTCTGTCTTTAAAATAACCTTTATAGTCACAAATTTAAATCAAACAACTTATTTTAATTATATTTCTTTACATAGAAACATAAAATAAATCTATTAACATGTTTTTCTGAAACCGAAAGTATAAAACTTTATTTTAAAAGGATGGCACGAAACGTTTTAAAAGTAGGTCGACTCCTAGATGGCGACGTAAAACTACTGTCTCTGGCAATTAGTGAATCGCTGATGCTGCCATCTGTTGAACATTTTTATGACGAAAAATTGCCAGCTCAATTGCCAGACTTAGGGAGGTGTCATTTCTTTGTATGGGATTGGGTATCTGTACGGAGTATTATAATATCTGTGCTAATAAGAAAGCAGTTGTAGCATTGTATAATGCGCTTATAAGAACTCAGTTAGAATTTAACGCTGTCATATGGGCCCCGCATGAGACTAAATATAACCTCATGTTGGAGCGTATACAAAACAAATTCACCAGATTTTTGTACATGAAGCTTTACGGTGTGTATCCCTTCTATGCGTTAATGTACCCAACCTTATTCGTTATTGGTAAGGTTGGATACAACAAACTCGAGACAAGGAGGGACTTAGCTATAACCACATATGTATTCCAACTATTACGCGGTAAGACTTATAATCCCGGTGTTTTGAAGGAGATTTGTCTGAATGCACCTGACAATTACGCATTGCGACGCAGGAAGCCACGGTTACTAGCAGTGCCACACGCACGAACCAACTTACTCAGCAAAGCGCCACTGACGCGCGCCTTGCACGCACTTAATGACACTGCTGACATAATCGATTTATTTTCCTGCTCTCTGAATGAATTCACAAAAATAATATTGTATGTTTTATGTTATTTAAGATAGTATAATAAGGACCACGCTACCGCATTAGGAATATTCCTGTAATGATAGCAGTGATTGTAGAAATATAAATAAATAAATAAATATATATAAACTTAAAAATAGTAACACTTATTGCACAACCAACACCACTATCCACTGATCACGAGCTTATGATTTATGATTAATGCTCCGTCAGTTAAATACATTTAAAAAAAAAAATATACAGCAATTACGGTCGTTCAAGTAAAAAAAAACAAAAATTAAAAGAAAATTACGCAGCAAGGATTAGGACTCGACTACAAATTCCCTAAATTGGTAAGCGGAGATGTTAAATATATCAATGCAATGTTTTACTACGGAACCCTAAAAATTAACTCAGAATACTAAAATCAGAAATAATTTATTTTGCAATGAATGTGGATACAAAATAAAATGTAAATATTGTAAAAGCACTTCCAACACGCCCTCCTTACGGCACGCAAAAAGTAATAAAATATATTTATTTCTACTAAAATAAACAAAACAGAAAAATCAAGTTATGAGGAGCGTGACAGGTGAAAGATAAATTATCTCATTCTGCAAGTGCACATTGTTCTTTGTAAGAAATATTTCACAAGAAGTTTCATTACTACAGTGTCTTGCATTTAACTTAATGTATTTTCAACAAAATATACATACATAAAACTCACGCCTTCTTCCCATGGGGGTAGGCAGAAATCACAGAACGCCACCTGCTACGATCCTTACATACTCCTTTTGCCTCGTTTACGTTCATACATCTTGTCATACACGAGCGCCGGTTGCGAGTTTTAACAAAATATGTTGTTTTTATTTTGACAGGCGCATCGAATAACAACAACACGATTAGAAAATCGAGCAGTCTCGATGTTGACGACCAACCTTATTACTGTAGGTAAGTAATACAAATATTACAGTTATTTTTAAGTTTCAATCATTACAGAAAATACCTTTTTTTTCGGACAAATAAGTTATATCTTTCCGTTCCTTCTCTTCTTAAACTCCTAAGATTTAATTTAAAAAGTCTCATCTACCAATTTATGCTTAATCTAAATGTTATGAGCAGTGGTGGCCCAGTGGTAACGGCCGCGACTTATCGAGTTGTGGTTTACCCAGAAAAGCGCTTTACTTTGTGTATATTATTTCATCACCACTGCTCTCAAAACGGTGAAGGAAAACATCGTGAGGAAACCGGCATGTCCTAGAATCAAAAATGCGTAGACATGTGACATCTACCAACCCGCACCGGGCCCTCGTGGTGGATTACGGCCCACTCCCTCTCACAGAGAGGAGGCCGCCGACCCAGCTGTGGGGACGTAATAGGCTGCTAAGGTAGTCACAGCGCTAGCTGCTCACGCCACTTACGTTTAAGTATCGTAAAACAATACAGTATTTTCATCACACGAAGCGACGCGCGCTTTACTTGTGGTAACCAAGTGTACAAACACGCTTTGAACGTGTGCTTGAAGACGAGTAGCGTCAACACATAATACACACACGCACACACACTTCCGACTGCGCTTACACACGAATTCACAGCGTGTTTGTACACTTGGTAACCACAAGTAAAGCGCGCGTCCCTTAGTAAGATGAAAATACTACACGTGTGCTTAATTTTTACGAGGAAAACAAGGTCAAATTAACAAACTCACGTTGTTATGTTTATTTTCAGATGCCCAGAGCGTAAAGAGCCCAGACCAAGGATGTTAACTAGAAATGATTCCGGTGAGACCATCATTTTATTAGTTTCCTAATGTATATTTGTTAATTTTCTGTGATCTTTCAGGCTGAGAGCTGACAGAACTGTTTTAATTTATTTGAATCTGATATCCGGATTTAAATATTAGCCCCAAATAAATCTAGGTCTTTATCTAAGTGGATAATGAATTGGAATGCCAATCCCCAGCAGTGGGAAAATCGAGGCTAATATTAATTGGGAAACATTTAACTGATCCTCTAAAACCTTATTAACCATCTATTGATGGACGCTTTTTTCAAATAAACAGACCTCAAAACTTTTTGCGGTTCTAATAATACACACTTTTTAAAATAATTTTGCCTCTTTTTAATTTTCTGAATTATTATATTTATAGTGACTACATTGGATGTGGTTATTTGGCTCAGCCGAATCACAGTTAATTTGATAATTTACATCAGAATTACCTATTAAAACTTGCTTTGGGTTCTTCCTTCCAAATCAGAGAAAATAAATTCGTAACTTTACTGATAGACATACTCGCAAAGTCAAAGCATTTATTTCAAATAGGCCCATAGAAAGGCACTTTTGAACGTCAACATTTACATTAAAAATAGAATTGCTTCTAGGCGCCACTTCCAAAAGGTAGTTTCGTATAGAGAAGAAGTGGCAAGAAACTCCACCGTTAAACTCTTTTAAAATGTTTTACAATATTTTGTATACATTAATTATATTTTTATATGTGAAGACGATGCACCAAGAATAAAAATACTATACCACAATTGGTAAAAATAATCAAAGGCCTCAACACACACGATACATTACTCACGTGATAGGTACATTGTGCTCAGCCATCGCACAGCCTATACCGGTGGTTCTAGAAGCATCCAATTTGCATAAGAGTTCATCCAGCATCCAATTTGCAATATGCAGCAAAGACAAGCTTTTGCCCGCGACTTCGTCCGCATGAAATTTCTTGTTCACTCCGTAGCATGCATCGCCTACCCGCGCAATTACTTCGTTTTCGCATAGCGTTCTTTCAGACATTTTTTCTCTTTTTGCGTGGCTTCTAATGATCCTAGCGCGATGTTAAATCAAACAAAGTCTTCAGCTTTAATATTACTATAGAAGATGACAACTGATAAGTTAAATACTGAACATAAATTATTCGTAAAAAAAAAACGATAAAAATGTTTATGCTAGCGGTCTAGAATAAGAATATTAATGCTGTTTTCATGGTTATAGTTGGCGCACTGGTAAAAAAATTACACTGTATAGATTTGTACGATTGTTTGGAGGACGTCTGTCGGTTTCAGTTTGTATATAATAATATTAAATATATCTGTGTATCATCACATTTCAGACGACCGCTACGAGCCAACCGGTCCAGAACTGGTGCACTTTATAAGGGACACTCTCAATAAGAACATGCGCGACAGGATGGCGCTACTGAAGATAGAACGAGAACTACATGCGCTTGTCAATGATACAGGGTGAGCAGACATCATACTAGAATCATACTGATGATGATGGTTATTTTAAGTCCAGTCGATTTATTCTTACTAACGACTTGTAGCCAGAGGGCCTAGACTAAACTCTGGTACCCGCTGCGTACCACCAATCTCGTTTTTTCGTCTTGGAAGTTATTTTTATAATGCCTGTTAACTATTATTCTTACTAACTGTACCTGTTTTCTCACTTAGATGTCCCAAATAAAAATCATACTGTACCGGTACCAAAAACCGCTACGTTTTGTTACCGGTACAGTACCGATACTGATACCAAGGCCAATGGTTCCCAAAGATACCCGATGTTTCGAGGCTTGCTTGACACACCGTTTTCACAATCATTTACTGAGCTCCTCTACATACTTATCGAATCGTTCCATTTTACTGATGGTTTATTGCTTTTTTCTGTTCTAGCCGCTGCATAGTCCGTTTCCCGGTGATGACGTCATACGGTCGCATGCTGGTACACCGCTGCGCCGCGCTGTTCCAACTGTCGCATCACCTCGACATGACCAACAAGACTTCGGTGTTAGTGTCTAAGAGCGGTAAGTTATATTGGCTCATCTGAAATAATTACAATTATATTACGACAACATTCTGGATTTAAAGACGCCATCCCGAATGAAAGTACCGTAGCTGTTCATAAAGACTAAATTCTTTGTAAAAAACCACACTGTATACCGTGATGTCGTCATACGATCGCAAGCCGGTGCACCGCTGCGCCGCTCTGTTCCAGCTGTCGCATCATTTGTTCATGATCAACAATACTTCAGCTAGTCTCTAACGGCCAAACACAATAACCTAAGAGAGATCGCTTCTGATGATAGACAGTACAATTCTCTGTTTGACGTTAAAACCAGAGATTGATAGGTTTTTCTATCTTCAGTACGCCAAAATTGGAGATACGTTATTGGGTTCGGCCGTAAGAGCGGTAAGATAATTTAGCTATTTTAATAAATATAGAGATTCTATATGAAAAGATGACACCTGTATGTAAATACAACACTCTGTGTACAGTTGTTTGATGTTCCAAATAAAATCTTAAACATAGATAACACCACCTTTATGTAAATACGATGTTTTATTTGCAAAGACCAGAGTCCGTATAAAAAGACGTGGCAGGGATATCGATGGGCAATCTGTTAACATGGATTTAGTTTATGATTCTGCGTTGAAATTTTACGTCGGTTATAAAAAATAATATTAACTGTTCACTTTAACTGCGTTGGTAATAGAAAAGTGCAATAGTTTTCTATGATACAGCTGTTTTTTTTTATACCGACGCAAAAGTTCTATGCTAGGGGGTCCAGAAAACGCGTCCATGTTCTTGCTACCCTGTATAATGGTTCGTGGAACGCAACTAGTGCTGGTTTTCAAGACACGAAGACGGTCGTGTCTTGAAAACCAGCACTAGTTACGTTTGCAACGCGTATACGCGCATCGAAACAGCTTTAAATTTACTCAGATTTGAATTTTTGGGTTGCACGTAAGGCTCCCCCAAACAAAACTAGACGATCTATGTCAATGTTTCATTTAATACCGAAAGATTGGTTAGAGTTTTACAAGTCTACAGGGGGACGAAACTATACGAAATTATAGAAGATGACCTCGAAGGTTTCGGTGGTCAGCCTGATTTTCATTTTGACAATGAATGTTAGGAAGTGTAAGCATTAACGATTATGCAGTGTTAATATTGATCTCATTAGTTTTAACATTTATTTTTATTTTTTATATTGATACGTAAAGATGTGCAAGTTCTTATGAATAAAAGATTTTTAGTTTATTCATAGTAGTTTTATTTATTTTAAAGATTATGTTACTGGTTCATGAAGTGGGCCTTACTGTGAAACATCATTAAGCTGATTGCATTGAGAATACTATTTATCAAAAACGATCCAAACCCCTATTTTCTTAAATATTATTTGAAATATCAAGTTAAACTTAGTAAATATGTTTTAAGTTAAAATATAAAAAGTTTTCCATCTAATTCGAATAAAACAAACAAATTTTCAGCACCGCATCACACGAGAATTACGATGTAAACTTTAAAATTAAATATCTCAAAACTAGCTTTATGTGGATTGGATCCTTATCGTGTAACTACGTCCAGTTAATAGTGTAAGTGAAACCCTTGCGTCCCGCAGGCACGTCAGGCGGGCGCATCCCGTGCACGAGCTTCAAGGAGTGGTGCACGGCCACGTTCCCGCCCAGCCCGCTGCGACACCAGGCCGACGTACCGCATGCCAAGTAAATGACAAACATTTATTTTATTTATTTATTTATTTTATTTTTATTTCGTCTGCGCTGCAGGATGAAAAGTAGTCTATGCCTCCTACAGGTCATGGTCTACCCATGTGCCAAATTTTATCTGAATCCGTTCAGCCGTTTTAGAGTGAAAACGTAACAAACAAACAAACTTACTTTTGCATAATATTTTTTTTTTTTTTAATCCTTAATTTCTACATTTTTAAATATTAAAAAAGTGGTCTGCCGGTATCGGGTGCAGGGTCCAAGCTACCGGTGGTTAGGGTTCCAGAGACAGGAACCCTCCTCACAATGCGAGCCGTATAGAGAAGTACTGCCTTCTGAATCAGGCCCTTGATCCAACCGCCTAATGAAAGCATCTCTCGAGATGACGATCGAGACTTTTGGCCATCAGGCGATTGGCCGGTACGACAATCGGCACAATGACAGCCGAGTTCACATTTCACATGTTAACTACCTCGTGTGCTACGTCGAGATATTTTTATTATTATAATCATTTATTTGTTCAGACTAAAAACGAGATCCATTGTGTTAGTAACAATCTTACTTAGCCTATGTAAGTATCTAATAACGAAAAAAACAGATCTTGTTCGATTGACTAACGCCCACACAAGCGGACTATCTGCCCGAGCGGCTATCGAGTGCATTATGATGTTGACACTGTCACGCAACCTGCGAAGTAACGAGGCCGATATTCTAGCGCCCTACTGCGGCAAAGCAGCCAGTGCACGCGCCGGCAAACATCGCCGACGTACTGCAGAAGCGTGGCAGTCGCAACAGCACCCTGAACGCATTCGTCATATTGGATACGAAGAGCGTTGCAAGCCTTTGGGTATATCTGACTGACAACGCTCTGCGCTCCCTCTCCAAATCTGAATCGTCTTTGTCTTTCAGGAAATCTGTTACCATATGGCTCAAGTATTTAAATTTGTACACTCTGTTTATTGGGTGACCGATGTGGGACCTTAGATTAGATGTATATGGCACCAGACCTCAAGACGATATACTCTGTCTTTTTGGTGTTGTATATCAAGCCATGAAACTCCGCGTACGACACACACAGCCAGTAACTTTCGGAGAGCACTGATTGAGGGAGCCAGCAGAACCATGTCGTCAAACACCATCCACCCACCAACCGACACGCGTGCTGCTGAGCTGCTCAGCCGACGTCAGGATAGTCCCCCCTGTCTCACCCCACACTCCGGCCTGCATGGCTCCGGAAGCTCCCCTATCCAACTCAGCCAAATCTCTTGGTGTAGGTACCAGTATTTGAGGGAGAGATGCGAACTCTGGCTGCAGTGTTGTGTCTCCTAGCTTCTGCCAGAGTAAATCGTAAGAGACTAGGTCAAAGGCCTTGGATAGGTCCAGAAAAACCGCGTAGGCTGGCGTCTATCTATCGCTTTCTTAACAGCGTGCGTGTTCAGACTTAAGAATGGCCGTCTCCGTATTTCAATATTAGTTAGGAAGTTATGATATCTATTTTTGTATTGAAATTGTACCGTGCAGTAACTTAGATCTGGGTCTTTAATGTAGTGCGTTGAGTAAATATAAAAAATTAAGTTATTGTTTTGACCCATTTGTTTGAGGTTACGAGAGCTCATTAACTTTACAGTATTTCCTCAACAGGTCCATTCTAAAACGCGACACCCACTCTCTAGACGAGCCGGGCGCGGGCTCGCTCGCTAACAACAGAAGCAAGTCACTGGAGCAGAGAGAGAGGGAGTACGAGAAAGTGAGACGGAGGATATTTAGCTCGGTACGTAGCTTAGTCACAAAGAACTAAACACTTGAGATAGTCACGATCATACTCAGGGCGAGTAGGACGGTTAATCACACAATCACGGTGCGTCGCTTTATTTAAAACTAGCTGTTGCCCGTGACTAAGATACGCCGTCTACTGTGATGCAAGATGAAAAGAAGACCATGGCCTTACCCAGGCCATGGTCTATCTGTGTGCCAAATTTCATCCAAATCCGTTCAGTCGTTTTGGCTTGAAAGCGTAACAAACAATCAAACTTACTTAAATATTTAAATTATAATATTATATAATAACTATAATAAACCACTTCTCAGTAATGACGGGTATCGGTATCAAAGAAAAAGTTAAAAAAAAAGGTTTTCAAAATTCATATACCTTATCCCAAATTATTTGTTGTCGTCTCAGCATGTATTTATTATTCTTTGGTCTTCCTCTACTCTTGAACCCATCCACAATCATCATCAGTAGTTCGTATTCTTAATTTGATGTATTTGGTTGCAGCAAGACGAGTCGCAGTGGCCGTGGCTTGCTTCCGGCCCCATCAAGGTGCTCACTCCAGAAGGTGGAGGAAGGAATAAACTGTTGAAGGTATATTATGTGCTCTGTTTGTTTTGGTTCGCCTCGTTGGTCTAGTGGTCGCAAGAGCTACTGCTGAGCATGATGTCCTGGGTTCGATTCCCAGGTCGGGCAATGTTATTGGATTTTTCTATCTAGAATTTCTCAGTAGCAGCCCGGAGTCTGGTTTTGTGCCCGGTTGATTGCAATAGACTCGCCCCCTATTACATGGGACTTGAGCATAACTGGCGAAATGTGGGTGTACTATAGGTACACCTCTGCTTTACCCTTCTGGGATTACAGGCGTGATGTTATGTTACTTTTGAAACTTGAGCATTACGGACTTGGAAAACTTGCGCTTAGTTTAATAAAATCTTATTTAAATGATAGACAACAGCAAGTTCAAATAAATGGTGTCAATTCACTTGGTTTAAAGGTAAAAATGGGTGTTCCACAAGGCTCGATATTGGGTCCTTTCCTCTGTTTAGTATATATTAATGACCTACTCCATTTATTATTAAATCAACCACAGATGGTGTTATTTGCTGACGATACTTCCTTAATTTTTAAGGTAGATAGACGTGCTTCAAATTTTGACGACGTAAATAACGCCCTACTGCTGGTCCAAAATTTGTTCACGGCTAATAATTTAGTACTAAATGGAAATAAAACAAGTGTATAAGATTTTCTTTACCAAACGTCAAGAGTAGTGATTGTGAGATAGTATTGAATCAAGAGAAGCTAGAATTCGTCGATAAAACGGTTTTCTTGGGGATCACGCTCGACTCAAGGCTACAATGGGGTCCTCATTTAACATCTCTAGCAGGACGGCTAAGTTCAGCAGCTTACGCTGTCAGAAAAATCCGTCAGTTTACTGATGTAGATACCGCGAGGCTGGTCTATTTTAGTTACTTTCATAGTATCATGTCTTACGGTATTTTACTTTGGGGACGGGCTGCAGACATCGAGTCTATTTTTATTCTGCAGAAAAGAGCCATCAGAGCCATATATAATCTCCGCAGGCGCGATTCTCTAAGGGAATTGTTTAAGGATATTAACATCATGACTGTACCTTGTCAATACATCTATGAAAACATCATGTACGTAAGAAAAAATTTACATCTTTACATTAAAAGAGGTGAAAGACATAATTATAGTACTAGAAATCGGGACCTATTAGTTCAACCAGGTTTCAGACTGGCTAAAGTAGACTCATCTTTCATGGGGTATTGTCTAAAATGTTATAATAAAATACCTCCCCACATACTTCAACTGAATGAGACAAAATTCAAATCCTTTGTCAAACGCACACTATTCAGGCAGGCATATTATAGGTTGGAGGATTACATAACTGATAAAAATGCCTGGCTTAATGCCGGTCCTGCTCCACACCACAACTAATTAATTGACATTCGAATCACTGTTGAAGCTGCTGAAGATAGTAAGAATTTATTTGCATTATATAAACTCAATCTCCTTTTTATTATATAGATGCATTGCACAGATGTGAGTACTTTGTACTATAGAGCTACCATTTACCGGGTAATGTCATAGATTGACTTGAATGTGCCTTGGCGGCTGATAGTATGTCATGCTCACTCAAATGTCTCGCTGACGGTGGCGCGTGTGTCGGATCATTTAGCTCCCTTCAAAATGGTTGAGCTGAATGGTGCTGATCCATGCGTCATGTTCGTGAACGGGCGCCGTCAGTTGGGACTGGTCATCTCTTAGCTGCCACGGCTTATTTTAATAATTAATTAGCTGGATTGTTTTTATTATGTTTTGATGCACTCTGGACGCTTTTAACGTGTACGGTTTTTTGTACATCGTTCTCACTTATAGTGTCAACATTAATCGATGTAACTAAGATATATGTAAAAACATTATTATTTAAAAGAGTGTCCATGGAGTTTCTTGCCCGTTCTTCTCCATAGGTACCTACTACGCTTTGGAATGGGCAACTAGCTTCATATTTCTGACTGACCGACTCCTTGACAATTCAAAAGTGCCTGTAAATGGTTTAATTGAAATAAATGATTTGAGTTTGAGTTTATCAGAGTTTTCATTGAGTTTTTAGAAATATGGATAAAATTTAAATGCAATTATTTGGCGTCGTAATTAAAGTGAAATGATGCGTTTCCCTTTAATAACGGTTTTCATGACAATTCATGCCAGAATACAGGTCTTCCATTTGACGTCTACGTTCCGACAATTTATATTAAATATACAATGATGACGTTCATCAATCGTTTCATTCGTTCGTTCATCATTCAGTCACGACTAAAGAAATTTAGGTGCTTTGACACTTTGACCCGTACCGTTAAAAATAACCGTATCATTAAAAAAAAACCCTGTATTGCTTAATTATCTACAACAAAATCCCATTAGGTTCTGTGTCCTCAGTTTGCGATTGTGATTTGAATACTCAAACATATCTTAATTTGAAGTCGCCGTTAAGTTTGCTGTCTTTATAACTTTGAGGGGTTTTGTAGCAACAGAAAAACTTTAAAAAAAAATTGTTAATGGTTCGAGAATTCGACGGATTCACTGATGAGCTTGTTTTGACCATTTCATTCTTCCCGCAGGTGCAATCTCTCGAAGGCAGCGTCCCAGGGTCGAGTGGCTCCTGGCGTGGTGCCCGGGGTCCTGTCTCCAAGAGTCACAGTTTCGGAGGATATGCTGCAGCCGAGCCGCATACTCCAAGGCTACTAAGTAGACAAGGTACGAGCTGAATTTCTGTCTCTGAGTCTTATTCGGTGTTTCTTCTCAGAGTATTTAGGTAGGAAACAGCGACCTCGTCTAGTTTTTAAAATATTATTGACGTGTAAAAGTCTTTTTGTAAACCTACTTATAGAAATAAACATTACAGGCTCGAATTAAATTAGCTAGTGAAACTTACTTAAAAAAAAACACTACGTTGTACGTACTTTACAGAACTTTGTCCACAAACTTTAAATGACACTGTGACACGTTAATTAAGGCAACTAAACGATAGTTGTATTATAGTTTAGAAAAAAAACAGTCACAAAAAATTTCAACTCGGTATACACGGCTACATATCAAGCTTTACATTTCCAGTATAAACTGACCTCTCATTGTAAGGAAATCCAATAAAATGCGAGATAAGCTTATACTGGAAATTAATAGCTTGATAAGTAGCCGGGTGTACAAAAACAGCTAAACGAACCGCGTGCGCACGGCCGCGCCTAGAATCAGTTTTATTTTTAATGTAAATTTTGACGTTCAAAAGTGCCTTTTTATGGTCCTATTTGAAATAAATGCTTTGACTTTGACTTTGCTCGTCGTTCGCCGAATGGTAACGGGTATGCACCTTCGACTACAAACAACATGCGAAAGATTTGTGTCACTCCCGTGTCATCTCGTGTCAACTTGTGTCACTCTAGCTATGAGAGTGGTGATTCAGCAAACAATTCGTTGTACCTACACCATGTAATGAATAATGCATACTGTAACGAAATAGTGGATGCAAACTACATGAAAGGATGCAAGTTGACTTGTTACAAATTGTTTAATAAATGAAATATAAAATACAGGAAGTAATATAAAAAAAACACTATACACGGTTCATGCGTCACTGAAGTTAATATAGGCTTGAATTGAAGTCCGGAGGAGGAGGATGAAGGATCTTCGTAGATTGGGGCTTCGTGCAGGAAAGAACAGGAGGAGGTGGAGAAAATGGGTCTTCAGGTGTCGAAGGGACACTTTAGAGTGCCAGTCTCCTTCGACAAAGCTCGACGAGTCTCCAGGCAGAAGGTTATATAGCAGACGTAGAATTGATGGATGAAGCCCGGACGCGGAATCCCCGGCAGATGGTTACTGAAACAGGTCCAGACGCCGAATCCCATCAGATGCTTCAGCTTTTTCTTTTATAGGAAAATATTCCTTTTCCAGAATTAATATTTAAGCGATTTTTGAAGTTTCAATATTGTTTTCTTCATTCTGACATCTCTTCTGCCAGTCATAAAACCAGCCTATGTGTTCAGCCAAGATGTATTAAAACCTCCACGATCGAGTCGTGAGCGTGTCCTTATTAATTATTTTAGATGTCGAAATTCAGTTAACAATCGGTAATTATATAGAAAATACAATATTTCAGCTAACCCTATTGTTAAAAATAATTCAAGTTATATAAACCAAAAAGTAATCTTCATAGACTAAAAGAGAAAATTGCTGTCATTCAATTTTCTCTTGAATGATATGATTTTCTTTGAATGACAGAACAGAATGACAGTTTGACAATTGACTTGTGTCACAACAATGGAAAATGTAAACAATGAATGATTTTTTAAAGATATTATAAAAGAAATCGTTTTAGAACGATTCGTAAAATACTAGCAAATAAAAGGATATGATACGGGACATGAATTATGACTAATGATGTAAGTATAAGTAGCATATACTATAATATTTAACATAAAAATTAAGCGGAAAGACGCCCACTGGTGTATTTAGGCCCTCATGTACTGTGACCTTTATGTACCTAAATAAATTATACAGAATGACCCAGAAGGCGACGTGGTAGTAGGTCATAATAGTTAACAGAAAAAATTTAAAAATCTTTTTTTCTACTTTATCAAAATTTTCTCTTTTTTTTTAAAGTTCGAATGTGTAGCAACAGGTGTTAAAAGAACATCACGGAAAGTAGATTCTATTTCGTTTTTTTTTTTTAATTATAAATTCCCGTAATTTTTAAAATACAAAGCAAAGACTTTTTTATACTTTTCTGTTCACTATTATGACTTGACTTCCTATCACCCGATTCCTGCTTGTCGTCGACTTCTGGGCGACCCTGTATATGTCGCATCAAGGGCGGCCGAGATTGGAAACATCGGGTCTTTTTCACGATCCGACATAGTTTAGATAGATGGGCACAGTGAATAATCAACTTAAATAAACTAGCGAAAGAAACAAACCCGTGCATCGGGAACAAACACGTGCGTTGGTACTGGGCGTTTTCCAAGACTGTCTGAGCTCGACTGTCGGCGAGTATTGGATTGATTAACATTCGCATTCCGTCTTAGCATGTGAATGCTCATTGAGTAATTAACAAATTAAATGTAGTTGCCTCGTTGGTCTAGTGGTCGCAAGAGCTACTGCTGAGCATGAGGTCCTGGGTTCGATTCCCAGGTCGGGCATAGTGATATTGGGTTTTTCTATCTGGAATTTCTCAGTAGCAGCCCGAAGTCTGGATTTGTGCCCGGTTGATGGCAATAGGCTCGCCCCCTATTACATGGGACTAAAACATAACTGGCGAAATGTGGGTGTACACCATAGGTACACCTCTGCCTAACCCTTCTGGGATTACAGGCGTGATGTTATGTTATGTAGTTGCGAAATTCTGTGAAGTATGAATTCATCGCTTCGCACTGCTTCATATTATCAGCATACGTCAGCCGTCGCCGCAGCGGCAGCGTGCGCTCTCCGTCGCACCCACGAGAAGTCGGGAATACTAAATCTACCTGTTTCACGTGACCACGTGACGTTTTCGAGTGGAATTATTAGCATATGGTTTCATTATATTTGTTTGGTTTGCGGTTTTTTTCCCACTCGAGCACCCCGGCTAAATGTAGCAGTGTAACACCGTGTGGTTTTAGTCAGTAGGAGTCTGACAGACCCCTCCACCTACCCCAGGGCATAAATTACCATCACTACTGTCGGCTGTCGCCAAACTCGGTCTTTCCGCCAGACCTTGCTGCATCCCCTCCATCGACGATCGTGTCCGATAGGGCGCGCTTGCGTTTCCGATCACATGTTTATTCGTTTATGAATCAGTTTTTTAGATGGCGCTGTCCGTTGTATTGTGGTGCCATCTATCCACGACATTTATTATGTTTATACTATCGTGTATCTCATGTCAACTATCTAACTCGTAGTAGAATCAAGTTACACTGATTTGCTGTTAGTTAATATGGCGGTAAACAAAACACAAAAGATTTACTTTCAAATTGCTTGCTCATTAACGTGTTACCGAGTTATTTACGCTTTACACTCACACATCATGTTGTTCCAGGTGACCTGGCGTCCAGCAGTTGGCGCCTGTCTCCGTCCAGTTCAGGATACAAGACCCTCAGTCTTCGCAGTACTGACTCCATCACTCCTTCACCTACTGGTAAAGTCAATAATACATGTAGTGTTTAGGGACTCGACTACCAGTAAAATCGCTCGAATACTAACACGAACGTTTATTATAATAGCTGTTTTAAATTATAAAAGATTTTCCCACACCGTACTCTAGGTCGTTCTCAGTCCCTCGCCCACAGTAGCCATATTCGTTCTTTCAGCCTCACTTGTTCTCTCACTCATTCACTCACTCAGTCCTTCACTTACGTTCCGTTCTCTCTATTACTTCCGCATTTTTAATTGCTCCACTACAGTGCATAAGCCTCTTATCTTACGTAGAACTGACAAGAGCATTGATCACCACGCTTGCTCAAGATAGATTAATGATTTTAGACTTATATTAACTAGTGGTCGCATTTGCTACCGTTGAGCATGAGGTCCTGGGTTCGATTCCCACGTCGGGCAAAGTGTTACTGGGTTTTTCTATCTGGAATTTCTCAGTAGCAGCCCGGAGTCTGGATTAGTGCCCGGTTGATGGCAATAGGCTCGCCCCCTATTACATGGGACTTAAGCTTTACTGTCGAAATGTGGGTGTACAGGTACACCTCTGCCCAACCCTTCGGGGAAACAAGGCGTGATGTTATGTTATGTTATCTTCTAATATATAAAATTCTCGTGTCACAGTTTTCGTTGCCATACTCCTCCGAAACGGCTTGACCGATTTTGATGAAATTTTGTGTGCATATCGGGTAGGTCTGAGAATCGGCCAACATCCATTTTTCAAAAAAAAAACATTTAAAAAAAATTATTGCAAAACAACGTTTGCGGGGTCAGCTAGTTAACTATAAGTCCAGGTTTCTTCACGATGTTTTCCTTTACCGGTGTCAGTTATGACCAAGATAAACTCAGAAGAATCTAAGATATGGAAACCGGCATGTCCTGATCCAAAAATTCGAACACATGTGACATCTAGCAACCCGCACTGGGCCCGCGTGGTGGATTAACGCCCACTCCCTCTCACAGAGAGCACGCCGGCGTCCCAGCTGTGGGGACGTAATAGGCTGATTATGTTTCATGCTAATCAAAGATATTCCATTTTTAGATACATTTTGGTTACATTCTGACTAAAGGAGACGTTTATTTTTACATATTTTTCCACCAATTACACGTTCATTATTTTTATTCCCAAGGACATTACATACTTACGTAGGTCTCGGATTGTTTTTGTTTCATTTAGAGAAAAATCGAGCGCTTTCGGGAAGCAAATCTCTTTTATTCATCTGTCATTTTTTTCTATTTTTCCGTCGACAATCGTCGTTTCTATGGTGGTCGTGCCACGCGTGCTGGTGGTTAGTGGCTATCCTCACGAATTATACATCATCATCATCAACATCATTGCAGCCGAGACACGTCCTCTGCTGGACATAGGCCTGCCTCAACCACCGCCACTTCGAGCGTTTCTATGCTTCCGGCCTTATACATAACGTAACATATTTCTAAACCTCGACGGAAAGAGAGGTTGTTATAAGTTTAACGAGTGTCTGTCTGCAGCATCGTAGCTCCCAAACTGCTGAACCGATTTGTATTTTTTGTTTTTGTTTTGTTAGAAAGGTGACTTGATACGCTTGCTAAGAACACACTCGGTATTCTAAGGTAAAAAAAAGAACGTATAAAATCAGGTTTTATTTTATTTTAAATTTAACGTTTATATTTACCTCATTTGTTTACAGGAGGTGCCAGTCCCGAGCCAGCTGTGAATGCGAATATACCCGTTACAAGTAACGTTGAGAACGCAGGCGTCGTCTGGTGCGTTACTGACATGTCTTCCGTACCACCAGGCGCTATGGTCATTCACCCACATGTAAGATTATATGGTCATCCTTCCGCCTTTTCTCCAATTAATTTGGGCCAGCGTGGCAGATCCCGATCCCGATCGACGCACATCCTGATTCCATGGATTCAGAATGGTCCTGAACCCTCCGCGTTGAGTCGCTTCGGTTATTAAAAAAATATTAGCTGTTCCATACATTTTGATCGTGTAGGTATTGCACTTTATTTTATAACAGCGGTTTTATTTTTAGTTTCGTTAGTTCGAAAATATGAAATTTTGTGTCTTCCACGCTACGTGCTCGTCGATTTGATTCAAACTTTATTCTTCAACGACACTGAAAGCGATCAGCACATCTTAAGCGAGTTAGAGAGCTGTCAGTGTCAATATTCTGCAACAGTTTTGACATTGACAGCTCTTGAACGCCCTATTTTCAGTATCTGCTGGATGGGCGACAACGCCATTACATCCTACAGATAATAGTTCCTAACACCATCTTTTGTAACGTGGACGAGTTCCCCTCAAACTTTTTGCCTGCATCTTGCAGACCGGACGTCCACTCACGAACCCAGACGGCACAGTGTACCAGTTCGACCCGGCCAACCCGCCCGTGCTGTACGACCCCACTGTCGCACTAAGTGAACAGCACAGTGTTGAACAGAGAGTGAGTGTTTGTGGATACCATTTTTTTTAATAATTATTATCATAACATCACGCCTGTAATCCCAGAAGTGTTAGGCAGAGGTGTACCTATAGTACACACACATTTCACCAGTTATGTTTAAGTCCCATGTAATAGGGGGCGAGCCTATTGCCATCAACCGGGCACAAATCCAGACTCCGGGATGCTACTGAGAAATTTTAGATATAAAAACCCAATAACACTTTGCCCGACCTGGGAATCGAACCCAGGAGCTCATGCTCAGCAGTAGCTCGTAGCCACCAGACCAACGAGTCCGGTGGTCCCAAGACCAGGCTTCAAATAATTATTTAGTTTATTTATTGTAGTACTTTTTTTTTTTTACTGCCGGTTTATTTTTTTAATCAAATGAATAATAAATAAACTGTCGTTTGGTTTCCAGGCCCAGTTGGATCCGTGCAGTGAAAAACGCCGCGGTAGGTTGGAGAAACAGCATTCATTTATCGATAATGGTAAGATCACTTTAGTTCAAGGATCAAAAATCATTCTAGAATGTACCCTCTGCTTGTTACATTAAGATCAAAATCGGATCAGATAATATCTGGTTCATAGTGTTATTAGTATTTGAAGGCTGTTAGCTCACACATATATTACTAGTTTCTCCCCGTTTCGCCCGCTCCCGCTATTACTTCGTTTTCGCTTAGCGATCTTTCAGACCTTATTTTTATTTTTGCTCGTCTCCCTGAGAGTCTTTGCGTGATGTTAAATCGCTTATAGCCTTCCTCAAGAAGTGGGCTATCAAATGCAAATAAATAATTGAATTTTTGATATCCATCTGGTACTCCCATACTGATGATTTATATACACACAGTAAAATACATAGGGATGCGCAACCCGTCGTAGATATTTATCTGTCGAATGTAAGTGCTGCCTTTTTTTTTGTAAATGGCTTCTCGCAGTTCAACCTAGGGCGTTGTCGTCTGCTTAAACGGAGTTGTCTGTGATTGCCCTAATAAATTAAGGCCTCCAGCCAGGGCTTAAAAAACTTAAAAACAAAGTGACTACACGCTAAGGGCACCCCCTGTGGGGTCTCATTTGGCTATGCCTTCTTTGAAATGACATTATTTTGTTCGAATATTTCTAATATTTGTCATCATCCCTATTGCGCTCCTCGCTGCGCAGTACTTCCTCCCCCCCCCCCCCCCAATTGGTTACTGCGCAGTACTTCCCCCCCCCCCTCCCAATTGGTTACTGCGCAGCGTCTCGCCTCATATTCCGGCCGCCCTAAGTTTGAATCGAGTTTTACCAGATCGCGCGACAAAGCTGCCATTCTATATAATGAAGAAATCTCCATGTTTTGTTTAGTCCCCTCCCGACCCTTGCTCGAGCCAGCCCGCGCCGCTGAGCCTGTAGCTTTAAATTCGTCCCT
Organism: Dasypolia templi; assembly: GCA_963555695.1. Taxonomy (NCBI): domain Eukaryota; kingdom Metazoa; phylum Arthropoda; class Insecta; order Lepidoptera; family Noctuidae; genus Dasypolia; species Dasypolia templi. The sequence continues at coordinate 4,075,832 of OY743163.1, read as the reverse complement.
AAATCACTCAAATCCTGATCCAGCTAGTCCCTTGCTGCCCTCTTCCAGCGACGCCCTAAGCCGAGGTTCGTACCCCACAGGGGGTGCCCTTAGCGTGTAGTCTAGCGTGTAGTCGCTTAGTTTTTAACTTAGTACATAATTTTAAGTCCTGGCTGGAGGCCTTAATTTATTAGGGCAACCACAGGCAAGTCCGTTTAAGCAGACGACAACCTCATAGGTTGACCTGCGAGATGCCAATCCCAAAAAAAAATGTTTTGTTTAGTCGTAAGGAGTGCGAAGCAGAGTTGGGTCGCTACTAATCCATACTAATATTTTAAAGAGGTTAATGAGATGTCCCAAAATGTATGGAGCTTGGGCCAGGTCCTTGAACACTATACTTAAAAATAGGAAAACACATTTCCCAACTATCCTATTTCTTTACAATAGCGATGCGACGGGGGTACAAGCAATTTCACGCGGACGAAATCGCGGCCAGAAACTAGTGCGGAAGAAAGTTAACATAAGACATGTTCATTACAGAAAACGAATGTCAACCGCATGGAGTTAGTCGCGACAAGTGTTGCTGCGACTGTCGGAGAGATGAGGGATGTCAACTCAAACACGCATCTGAAAAGGTCAGTACTGTGTGCGACAGCGGCTCAGCGCCTGCGACTTTAGCAGCTTTCCTCCCATTATTAAAATAAATTACATTTTGTCAAAAGTATGAACAACTTTATATAGGTACTTCCAAGTCGATTGAGAGTGTCCGGTCTAGAAATCCGACGACTGACGAAAAACGAAGTTCAACGTATCACACTCGACGTCACACAAATCCTGCATCGCGTAATCAGAGTTTACCGCGCAGCTAGCATATATACAACTTCCCGACAACAATCATTGGGCACCAGTGGCGGCGCTACCGACGCCAAAACAGCCACAGAGAAGTCGGATTTCACAACCTGTGCCATTAAATTGCTGATGGACCTGATAAAGGCCATCAGGCAGGGACAGGATGTCGAGTTGGTCATCCTGGATGGTCTGGCCGCACTACTAACGCTGTACCACGGCTAGGTCACCCAGGGCGACCTAGCATAGGACGCCTGCGGCCTTCTGGCACAAGGCCGCCGCCCCCCCCCCCCCCGCTCCGCCACCTCCTTCGGGACACGGACGACGTCACAAGAAAAACCCGGACTGACTTCCAGATAAGCCGCAGCCAAGTTACACGCGACTTATCTGTGACAAAACGACTCCACACTCACAACACACACACCCATTGCGTAACGTGTTCTAGGTTAATATAGGCACGTTACGTAAATGCAGACAGACAGACATACATGTCTATACAGGCACCCAAACCCACGCGTGTACGAGCGGCGCGGGCTGCGAGTCACGCAAACACTGAACGGTGTTACACAATTACAATACCGCGCACACCCACATGTCGGCCCCTTAGCCCGGACAGTGAACGGCTAGCTCTGTGATCTGGGCGGGCGGGGACCAACCACTCTGCAGGTGGTCGCCGCCGGGCCTCGTCTAGGTAACTAGGGGGTCTCACCTGGCGGTGACAGACCGCCGAGATGCCGTGAAGAAAGCGACGCTTTGTGTTAATAGCGTCGCGGCGTGCCTACAGAAACAGACATAGCAACCACTCACATGGGCGCGCGTAGCTCGCGTGCGCCCAATGAATGACAAATCAGAGGATTCTATTGCCATGAAGCAGCCTCAACCACCAGGCACCGCACGCAACCCCTTACGGGGGCGCCGCGATATAGCTACGAGAATCATTGGGCAGTTGCCCACCAGATACGACATCCGACTCTTCTAAAAGAGTATGAGTGAACTTTACACCCTGTTCCGCATTTCTCTTAATACTTAATATTTTTTTGACTAAAAATAAAATTGGTTGAAAAATATTTATGTCAAAATAAACACGTCACTTTTAGTCAGAATGTAATCAAAACTTATCTAAAAATGTAGGTATGATTAGCATGAAGCTTATCAGCCTATAATGTCCCCACAGCTGGGACGCCGGCTTCCTCTCTGTGAGAGGGAGTTGGCAGTGCGGGTTGCTTGCTAGATGTCACATGTTTTCGAACTTTTGGTTCTAGGACATGCCGGTTTCCTCACCATGTTTTCCTTCACCGTTTTGAGAGCAGTGGTGATGAATTGATTTACACAAAGTAAGCGCTTGCTTGGTTTCGAACCTGCGACCTACAAGTCGTAAGTCGCAATTTTTACCACTGGGCCACTGCTTTCATCAATAAGTGTCTATGGCCATAAAATGGGGTGAAAAAGAAGTCCCAAATAAGCCAATACACAACAATCCTTTCAAAATGGTTGAGTTGAATGGTGCTGATCCATGCGTCATGTTCGTGAACGGGCGCCGTCAGTTGAGACTGGTCATCTCTTAGCTGCCACTGCGTATTTTAATTAAATTTGATATTTGCTTGCATTTATTTCACATAAACCCCATAACAGGTATTTTTGAATTGTCAAGGGGTCGGTCAGTCAGAATGATGAAACTAGTTGGCCATTCCAAAGCGTAGTAGGTACTTATGGAGAAGAAAGGGCAAGAAACTCCATGGACATATGTAATGGATGGTCACCCATTCACGAACCGGCCGCGGCAAGCGTTTCTCACCCTGCAATCGATTCGTGCGGTCGTTTTCATTTAATTACGAAACCCTTCCACCTTAATGTATCAAATATTCATCTTATTATTTCTATTTCCAGGAAACAAACACAAAACCGTCAAGCCCCTTCGAAAAGAACTCACAAAAAATCGCAGAAGAAGAAACAATACAACTTCAACATGAACCAGAATTTGAACAACCGACCAATGAGCAACCAGAGCAATACGAACCAACCAATCATCAAGCAGAGCAATACGAACCAGTCACTCAGCAACTAGAACGATACGAAGTACCCAATCAGCAACAAGTATACGAACCACCGACCAATCAGAAGCCGTTTGAGCCTCCAAGGAGTTTTGAACCGGCCAATCAGAACGTTGTGAATAACGGTTTGAATAACCGACCGGTGAAATCAACCAATGAGGGGCAGGAGATTCAGTATCAGCCTTATCAAGGATATAGGACTGAAGAGGTACTTTTTTATTATTATTTTGTTTATTTATTTCAGGCACGCCCCCTGTTACATGGGACTTAGCATAACTGGCGAAATGTTAATACTATAGGTACAAATCTGCCTAACTCTTCTGGGATTACAGGCGTGATGTTGAAAGTGGGACTGTTTAGCGTTGATCCTGAATTATTTTCGTTGTGAGAAAGAGACGGAGCTATGCAGGACGTATACCTCCATCTCTCTCGTACTAAAGTAAGCTTAAAATAATACTTGTATAAATGACGGTGCTTGGAAAGCCGGGGCTCGATTACTAGGTGCGAGCAGTGTATTTAGGGTTTTCTGAGTTCATAAGGAACACGTGTTCCTTCTCTGTATTTGAAAAGGGATTTGCTGTCATTAGTCATACAACAAATCATTGACTTATAAAACAGTGTGTAAGAAGACTGCCTCGTTGGTCTAGTGGTCGCAATCGCTACTGCTGAGCATGAGGTCCTGGGTTCGATTCCCTGGTCGGGCAACGTGGTTTTTCTATCTGGAATTTCTCAGTAGCAGCCCGGAGTCGATTTGTGCTCGGTTGATGGCAATAGGCTCGCCCCCTATTACATGGGACTTAAAAACATAACTGGCGAAATGTGGGTGTACTATAGGTACACCTCTGCCCAACCCTTCGGAGAAACAAGGCGTGATGTTATGTTATGTAAAAAGACCCATCACATCCTCGTCAACTACCCATTCTGTACCTAATACTAAGTAATAGAACAAAAATATTGGTAGGATACACATTTTATTTTAAATGTCAAAATTCGCTGTTTAGGGTGGTGCGCAATGTAACGCACGCAAAACATTGTGCTCATGGGTGCATGCAATGGTCTTGTGAGTATTTAAAGTTGTGTTATAACATGAAAATGTTATTCGTAAAAATGAAACTGTTATTCGTAAAAAAAAAAGTCTGTGAAAGACGGAATTTTGATAGGTAAGATTCAGTACAAAACAAAAAAAAAACAGTACAAGTGACTCTCGGTTTCGTTAAGTGTAGTTTTTGCATGCGTTATAATAACGCCTGTCGTACCTGAAAAGCTAGCCTAAACCATAAATACACCCTGATTTCAATTTTATTGTCATCAACCAGACACAAATTCAGACTCAGGGCTGTTAATAAGAGAGAGAGAGAGATTTCCTCAGAAACAAGGACCACCTTCGTACGTATTATTCTGGTACTTTCTTCTTGACTGTTTCTTTGTGTGCCTAAATCGTTCAAGAAAATAGTTAATGGAAAAACCCAAAAACTTCTTTCTCGACCTTGACGTAAGCTCTCGCTTACTAGACCAACGAAATACTTTGTCCTAGATTATATTTATACAAACACGTTATTACATATGTTCTATATTAAATGTTTCACTTTGAGTATATCACCAAAATGATGATTGTATCACCAGGTGACATCACCGCCTCAGATGGTGAACCACTTCGTTCACCACGAAGTCAACATGCAGGTCATGTCACAGCACAAAGTGGCGCAGTTGCCGCTACCTGACCAGAACATACGTAAGTATCCTAACTATAAATAGAATGGTTGAGGATTCGAAAAAGCTTACCACAGACTCCTGCGCACTGCCTCGCGCTGGTGTGGCTCTGCGGCCCGTCCATATATCTAGAACCCTTCACAACACATGTACATAGGCGCTGTGTTCGTATAATTGTTCGTATCTTGAGAGGGGGTGATATCACCTTTTTGTTTTAGAACATATTTTAGGGCGCCGTGCACGCTTCACGTTAAGAACAGTTAGTATCGCGAAAAACCACACACGGAAGCATGGCGCTACTGTGCTCATGCGTAGACCAATCGGATTGCTCAGCAAATGAACAAAGAATGTCAATTCACTTAATCAAACCAAACCCTTTATATATTTTTTCTTCCAACTATGCTTTAATTTCATCACAATCACACTAAATCTCAGTACAAAGCGAGTCTTTAATGCTCTAGAGCAATAAAAATGTATGAAATTTCATTATTGCACAGTTTTTTTTTTATCGCACCAAAATGTGCCAATCTCAATGGATTAGCTCTATTCAGCCAGCCGATATCAATACTTTTTTTTTTACGTACGTATTATTCGTTTCTATCCTACTTGTTCCAAATTTAAATATCAATTTGCCAAACAAAACTCTTAACCTTACGTTTAATAATTGCTCAAGTATAACTTTTAATTTCAATAATTAAACTTCTATTTTAACTGTTTGATATGAGTTTCTTTTATCTACTATTCCTATAGGTATTTGTTGAAAGAAAAGCAGATTATGCACCTCGCCTTAAGTAATTTATATTGCCCTCGTGCCTGTTAGATTAACTAAATCAGGCACTCGGTGCAATAATAAATAACTTTGTGCTCGATGCAATAATCTACTATTATTACAAAATAAACTATCCTAAAAATCCCTAAGATTTAATGTAGTAGGTAAAACCCACCATATAGAGAACAGTACGTAACAACTATATTTTACTATATTGTTCTAATCCTAACTTTATAAATGCGAAAGTATGTTTGTTTGTTACGCTTTCACACCAAAACGGCTGAACGGATTTCGATGAATTTTGTCACATGGTTTGACCATGACTTCGGTAAAGCTGGAGTATACGCACCAAGTCAAAACAGGGGTCGCTTTACTAAAACACTCGGAAATAACGATGTACTTATAATAACGACGTTCAACAACTCGACATAGGCCGCAGCGAATACAATGCACTCACCTTGGACTGCTACAGCGCTCGTTGAGCTTCCACATTCGATTTTCCATAAGTTTGCTTTAGGGTTTTACGATTAGAGGGTTGATCACACGCGAAATAGGGGATGATTCGATCTCTCTTAGGATTTCGACCGATTCACACGATGCGCGCGCGTCTTGTTTTCAATCACACGACCTCTGCCTTCGCTCCAAAAAATACGAGTACACGTGTGCACTGACAGCCGACGTTCTTGACGTTCAAAAGTGCCTTTTATGGGCCTATTTGAAATAAATGCTTTGACTTTGAGCCAATAGGGATTATGACAATTTTTTTTTATCTCAAAATATTTTTGTTTCCAAATAGTGCAAATAATATTCAAAAATTTCCAAGTTCTAAACGTTTCAAAATAAGTGTTTAGATAAAGATAACACTATCGTAGAAGTGACGTCACGACTATGTAACTTCATACTAGCGCCGTACTTACATTATCCGTACCGCGCGACAAGGACGTGAATAATCACCTCCAAAAACTTTTAAATCGTGTAGCTTCGTATTTACATCGATTTATCAGATTATTTCGAATATCATTTTGACTATGCCTTCTTTGAAATTACATAATTTTTGTGTTTTTTTTTTTATATTTATCATCATCCCTATGAAGCCGCCTTCGGGTGCTGACATCGTGCTAGAAATTGATACTTAGATAAGTTTGAAATTTGATCTTTAACATTAGCAAAATTTACGAAAACGGAACAAAGGACGTAGGTTACTTTTCATCTTGCATCGCAGACGGAAGTCGCTGGCAACAGCCAGTAATATACAATCCAACTATTCATAATGTAAATGTGAAAATTTCGTTTGTTAAAAAAAGTTCGTTTACACATTCACTCTAAAATTGCTGTACGGATTTGTCCCTGAATGAGAACGAAGTCGCGGGCAACAGCTAATCCTACTATTATTATAAACGTGAGGTTTTGTGAAGATAGATGGATGGATGTTTGTGACTCTTTCACGCAATAACTACTGAACGGAAATAGATGAAATTTGCCACACAGACAGTTTGGCACCTGGATTAACTCATAGGATACATTTTATCCCGGTAGTAGGTACCCGTGGGATAATTTCCGACGTCAATGCGGGCGAAGCCGGTGGCAAAAGCTTGTAACTAAATATATTTGTAAAATGGGCCATTTTCTATACTTTACCGTACCAGGAATATATAGTGCTTTCTTCTTGTTTAATAAAACCTTTTGCTTTTTTCAGGACAAATGCCCTTGACGAACATGACAAACATGGTGTACCAGGCACCCATGGCGCAAGGATACAACCCCTATCAATGCAGAGTTGTAAGCATTACTCATTTACTATTCATTTATTTCATGTAAATAACACACATTGCCAAACATCATATAAAATAAATAAAAAATCAGATAAAATAAATAAGAACAAAAAAAGTTAAAAAAAAAGTTTTTTTTATTCTATATTGTCCCACTGCAGGGCAAAGGCCTGCCTTTCTCTTGAGCATGTAGTAAACAAAAAAAAAAACAAAAAAAAATGTTTACTGCTGAAAACGAGGTTTTCATTTTTTTTATTGATTCCAATACAATCACGAAAAACACTTCAAATTAAAAAAGTTATTCGTTATCTACATTACTTTATGTTAGTCACATAACCGTGTGTGCACAAAAGCAATCGACACCGGGTAAGGCCGTGTTCACACATGAACGAAATCACGAATACGTCCAAAAAATCGAAATTAAAATCCTAATAATTGATTATGAATTGTCAATGCCTGTAATACATTTTATAAAACATATTTTACTAACAATTTTATCTTTAACGCCACAGGTGCTACTGTTTTTTATTTACTACAGCGAAAACTGCGCTATTGCTAACGTAATGTTCACCAATCTTATCAATGAATACCATTATTTTCTCAGGAGCCGTCTCTTCAGATGTACCCGCAAGTACTACAGACAGAGGAACATAAGCCCGCTCCCTCACCCCACTCCAACGAAACTGCTTTCAGGATCGGTGAGTTGTAACTTATCACACTAAGTGCCAATTTCAACATTCCACAGAAAATAATGACACTGACAGCCCTAAAACCTAGTTTATGTACTGATCGCGTTCAGTTTCATTGGTGAAATTAGCCCTAAAAGAATCTATCACGAGATTTCTTAGGGGCGTTTTTCACGTTTTTAAACGGTCGCCATAGTAACAAAATGACATGGTAGTACAGTCCGCGAGGCCTAAGCTGAGCTTTGCATTTTTGTGAGTGATTACCAATCGCACTAATGGAGGGACGCACAGCGCCTCAGGCCGATTGTATAAACCGGTTTAAACCAATCGCTCTCTAGGCCAACGTCACACCTACACTATCTATATGTGTTCTCGCACAAATGAAGAACTCAGCTTAGGCCTCGCGGACTGTACTCGCGTACGCAGACGGACGTACACGAAGCGCTCAATCACTTACGAAAAAGGATTCCGTGCTATTTGCTTGTATATGAGAAAACAGCAAAACCTATCTCTAAAAACTGCAAACAGCACGGTTGGACGACTGATTTCGTCTAAGACTCGAGTACCGAACGGAGTAAAAATAAAACAAACACTATTTTTACCTCATGATGCGACGCGCGTTTTACTTGTGGTAGCCAAGTGTACAAACATGTGAATGTGTGCGTGAAGACGAGTAGCGCGCCTGCGCTTACACAAAACACAGCGTGTTCGTTCACTTGGTGACCACAAGTAAAGCGCGCGTCGCTTTCGTGAGATAAAAATATTGTACCTATTATGGTGGTCTTTGGTCTGAATTTGTGTATGCGTGTTTCTGTAAATATCTCTATCTATGAAGTGACTGGAATTGGAATGTTAATTCCAAGAGTCACTTCATTTTCATTGAACAGAACATGGTCAAAGACCACCAACATTCCACCGATGAGTTGATTTCAGGAAAGCTTAGCTAATGAATGTGGTCGTGTTGTCTCAGACGCCAGCTACCCGTACGCGGCGCTGGAGTACCCGGCGGGCGCCTGCGGGGCCTGCGACGGGCAAGGGGCGGCCGCGCAGCTGCAGCAGCAGAGGAAGTACGCTTTTTTTAAATTGATTAAAACTTTGCAATGGTCTCTCCATTGCAACGTTTGTAAATCATGGCGAGATCCTTTCATTAATTTGAACGAAAAAAATATTTAGATTTCCAAATATTTTCCAATATTGAGAACACATTAACAGGAATAGATTGATATACTTATCATATTTTAAAACCCCGCATAAATTAAAAATATCGAAATGAAAATATCACATTTTCGTTTTATCTCATTGCGATAAAAAAAAAGTGGCAACTGACAAGGGATCTATCAAACTGACAGACAAAAGAGTAATGACTGATGTGAATCGTTGTTTACAAATGCGCCAATAGTTGAAAAAGTAAATTGATGTGAGGATTGCGTGAAAGACGATAGGGCTTGTGAATAAATACCCCTAAAAGAGAGTCTTAGACTGACAGTCGCCGTTTCGTTCTAAAATAATAAGCCCCTCGTTTAACTACTTACATTATATTTTTATTGCGAGGTTATAAAAATATTGTAAATGCCTCAAGACACTTTTAGGCACCTAAGAGTTTAAGACAATTCCAACTTCTCAAAAAAATATTATTTTTTTGTACAAATCCTGCCATGATTGTAGGCACTTGAGATACGGAAACGCTAGAAAATAAAACCAGTCTAAAAAAAAAAAAACGACTAAAACAGGGCTTCCTCTCTCCTACCCTTTTGCTGTGCCTTACTGGGTCCATAATGATCGTAATTATATATTTACTTATGTACACATTACGGTAAAGCAATAAAGATATTGAAACAATAAAGATATTTCAAACGTTTTTAAATTTTGCCCCTCCAAAATTTAAAAACGTTTGAAAGTATTTCTGAACGTATTTACAAAGCGCCACCAAGACTCACAACGCATGTGTGCGTACTGAAACGGAATTCAAACAAAAATAAATCCAAAGATTTGTTGCTCGACTAGCCGCGTCATTAATCGCTCAGCATTATTAGTATGGAGGGGCGCGCCATGTTATCGTAGTTTTTCTATACACGCTTTCGCTTTTACATTTGTTTTACTATTGAAATTGTTTTCAAAAATTCTGTAACTGCCTCGTTGGTCTAGTGGTCGCAATCGCTACTGCTGAGCATGAGGTCCTGGGTTCGATTCCCAGGTCGGGCAACGTGATATTGGGTTTTTCTATCCGGAATTTCTCAGTAGCAGCCCGAAGTATGGATTTGTGCCCGGTAGATGGCAATAGGCTCGCCCCCTATTACATGGGACTTAAACATAACTGGCGAAATGTGAGTGTACAGGTACACCTCTGCCCAACCCTTCGGGGAAACAAGGCGTGATGTTATGTTTTTTTTATGTCATTCTGCAAAGTAATCCATACTTTCACACTTATAAAATTATAAAGTCGAAAGTAACTCGTGTCTGTGTGTTACCGTTTCACGCCTAAACCACTGAACGGGTTGGCAAGGAGACATACGGCTTCATCCTAGCCCAAATACCACGTTCCCGAGTGATAATTTCCGAAATCCACGCGGGCAGAAGCTAGTCTTCAATAAATTGTACCATTTAAAAACAATTATATATGCATCGTCGGAAGCTGCCTTAAGTTATTAGAGATTATGTAACGGTAAAACGGGGTGAATAGGGATGCAGGGGTGAATAGAAACGAAACTTTAAAAAGGATTTTAACATTGAAATAATAGAGTTTGTTGCCAACAAGGGCACTTAATCGTTAATTATAATACAGTCAATACATAAGCGACATTTTTGGCAACAAACATAATTATTTCAATGTTAAAATCCCCTTTAAAGTTTCGTTTCGATTCACCCCTGCATCCCTATTCACCCCGTTTTACGGTATGTACTCATAATAATTTTGGGCACAGACAAAGACTAATTTTTCGTCTTGATAAAACTGATCCTGACGATGACCTATATTAATATATATAATAATCTTCGAAATAAAAACTCAGTTGGGTTTCTGCAATAAAAACAGTTTCATTTATTTCTTTCTATTACAAGATAAAATCAAGATAAGATTACACAAGTCAGTTGGAAATATCCTTACCTGCAATAAAAACAGAAAACAACATTAAAAGTTTTTACTCCAGGTGATTTACAATTTATTGTTCATTACTTCAATAAATTATTTTTAGCACAATTAGTGTAATCTTGAATGTTCGATATTTTAGACCACAGAGCAAATTACCATAGAGTATTTTTTATGTTTTACTATGGTTGACGACAATCGATAACTCGAGTCTATAACTCTGTCGGAAACGCGGCAGATTCAAACTTAAGAAAATGACGTCTCGAGTAAATGAGAATCGTCGTTTTCTTTATATATATATTAGGATATTAAAAAAAAAAGTGGTTTCCAAGTAGTGCAAACAATATTATAAAAAGTGTAAAAGCTTAAATCATTGCCAAGTTATAAACGTTTTGATATAGTTGTTCGGCGTTAATCGTTCATGTGACGTCACGACTATGTAACTTCATACTAGTGCCATACATTGTCCGTACCGCGCGACAAGGGCGGGATTAATCCCCTCCGAAAACTTCGAAACTGTGCAGGCAGCTTCTTCATATTCCTATCGCTTTTACAGATTTTTACGATTATCTCATTTTTTTACTAAAACTTTTTTGAAATTATTATCCCTATTCAATGGAGCAGTGGTGGCCCTGTGGTAACGGTCACGACTTACGAGTTGTAGGTCATGAGTTCGAACCCAAGCAGGCGCTTTACTTTGTGTAAATAATTTAATCACCACTGCTCTCAAAACGGTGAAGGAAAACATCGTGAGGAAACCGGCATGTCCTAGAACCAAAAATTCGAAGACATGTGACATCTACCAATCCGCACTGAGCCCGCGTGGTGGATTACGGCCCACTACCTCTCATAGAGAGGAGGCCTCATCCCAGCAGTGGGAACGTTATAGGCTGATTATGCTATTATGCTATTCAATAATCGTAATGTTTTCTTTAGTTACAGCGTGCCGTACGGTCAGATGGAGGTGCCACAACAGGTGCTGCCACCCTACCAGGTCGGCAACGTGCTCCTCCCACAGCAACACTTGCAGCAGTTACCACCATACCCAGTAAGTTATCATCACCTGCCTTAAACGCGATTTAGTTTCCGAACGTGTAAAATATAACAACTTTAAAACCCACACATAAAGTTTAGTTTGCGCTATAAACTTAAACAGTTTTATGAAATTTTCAATTATTTTGCTACATTCTGAAATCAATTTAATTGAAACCTGTATAAAATTGGCCTAGTTGGTCTAGTGGTCGTAAGAGCTACTGCTGAGCACGAGGTCCTGGGTTCGATTCCCAGGTCGGGCAAAGTGTTATTAGGTTTTTCTATCTAGAATTTCTCAGTAGCAGCCCGGAGTCTGGATTAGTGTCCGGTTGATGGCAATAGGCTCGCCCCCTATTACATGGGACTTAAGCATAACTAGCGAAATGTGGGTGCACTATAGGAAGGAACACCTCTGCCTAACCCTTCTGGTATTACAGGCGTGATGTTATGCAGTATAAAATTTATATTCATTTTTTATTTATTGGAAACAATGACTTGAACAGACTCTAGGAGGACCTTGTGTCTAAGTAATAACTAAATCTAAAAAACTTATCGAGACCCCTCCGTGTCTCGGAAAGCACGTTATAGCGTTGGTCTCGGCTGTCATTCGTGAATCTTTGACAGTCGTTACGGGCTGTCAGAAGCCAGAATGTCTGACAACCAGGCTTACCAAGGTGTATCGTGTTACCCAGTAACTGGGTTGTCGAGACCAGATAGTCATAGATTGGAAAAGGGCTTAGCAGAGTGATTTTCATTTGAACAGTAGTAGTCGTAGGAAATGAGACTCCAGAATACTTTTATATGATAAAATTGTTGTTACTATCGGCCATTTTCTTGCTGCGTGTTTCTTTTTTGCAAAATCTGTGAATGCAGGTCTGCCGAAAAACAGATGGCTACTGATGATAGACAGTGCAATTCTATTTGTTGCTGTCAAACCATGAGCTGTCAACACGTTATAGTGCCGCATACTTCGGCTTTATTGGGACGTTGAAACCAGAGATTGATTGGTTTTTCCATCTCCAGTACGCCAAAATTTGAGATAGATATGTTTTTGGGTTCAGCCGTAAATAGATCACTTAGCGATATATATTTAAGAGAAATAGGGATGATGAATTTTATTTTCAAATAGTGCAAACAATATTTAAAGAAAAAGCTTAATAAAGTGCCATAAACGTTTTAATATAAGCGTTAGACAAGGACAGCGATATCATAGAAGTGACGTCAGGACTATGTAACTTCATACTATCGCCATACATTATCCGTATCGCCGTGACAAGGACAAGAATAATGCCCTCCAAAAACTTTTAAAGCGTGCAGCTTCTTCATATTTACATCGATTTAACAGTTTTTTTTTGTTATCTCCTTTTTACTATGATTTCTTTGAAATTACATATATTACTTTTTGATCATTTTTAATATAAGTCATCATTCCAATTCCGAATCACGTTTATTTGTTCCTCAGCAATATCAAGAACAGCTCCCCTGGGCGGTTCCGTCGCACGGCATCGCGCCACAGAAGCTTATGCTACCACAGCTGCATCCCATAATGCAGTACCAGCAGCCTACCTACCAACATTACAATATTGTATACCCTCAAGTAAGTACTGACAGATTCAGTATCATGGTCAGCCAACTATTCTCTTTTCTGACTAGCGTTTCCCCAGCCATGCTAACGGTTAGTTTCTAGTCGAACCAAAAGTAAATTAACAATATTTCACGTGAAGCGCAAATGCTAAAACACAACTTTTCCTTAAAGTGATCTTAAGTTTATTATAAAGTCTTTCTTACTTGAAGAATTCTTTCTATCAACGAAATTTTAATTCGAAGTTTTCTAAGATCGTATTTATATTTATAAATCCCAGATGTAATTCGAATTGTATATTCTACTTTTAATCAATATTTAAGGAAGTTACACTTATTTTTTTATTTTATTTTTATTCATTGGTTTATCTACAATCGTTACACTGTTCAACCGAATTAACACAAGCTAACATACAAGCCAAGTGCACCATATTAGTCGATAGACACGTCATGCAAAAACAATATTATATAAAGAAAAATAACAGTCTACAGGAAAGACGCATAATTTTTACACAATTTTAACACGAATTTCACATTCTGTAAATATACCTTAACTAGCAAAGGTACTTTTGTTTTAGTGCAAACCAAGAAAACCTTAAAAAATATAGAGAAGTTAATTTCACAGATAACCCCTAAAACGTAACTTGTTTCCCAGGTAATCCAACAACCCTACCCAATCTGCCAGCCAGTCTACCCAGTCATAGACAAGCAAGCAGACCAAAGACGAAATAGTCTATCAAACCGGCCGTCAAAACGCAACTCCGTATCCGGTTCCGCTCGAGCCACGCCTTCTAACGAAGAAAAAGTGAACTATGAAGATGGCAATAGACAAAATAACGATATAGCAGTGACAATTCAACAGATTAAGTCTCAGATGGCTCAGTTGGATACCAGAGACTATAGATTTGATAAGGATAAGAGAGGGGAGTGGCGCAGACGCAACAGTGGCAGCGGAATACTAGGGAACTGTCCTGTTAATAACTTTAATACCAGAGTTATGGGGTGAGTTCAGCTTTGTATTACTTCAATTTTTGGCAAACGCGAAAGTCAAAAATAAGTTACACTAAAAAGCGACAGTCAAAAGTCAAAAATAAGTTAGGGGCCGTTCAAATATTACGTAAGCAGATTTATTACAATCATTTACCCCCCCATCCCCCTTGTCAGCAAAAGTAAGCAAAGCTCTTACCCCCTCCTCCCATGCTTACGTAAACATTTTTCAATTATAAATGTATTTTTTTTATATTGTAATTATAATGTTATAATTATAATTTAAAAAATAAGAAAATAGATTTAGGATAAAGATTAGATTTTTGAAAATGCGTTTCGTTTTCAAGCATAGACAATGTGAGGGTTGTCATTTGTGTAAAAAAGTAAATAACTACCGATGACGTAATCATCATCTAGACTCCCCTACCGGGGGGTAATGTCATCCAAAATAATCAAAACAAAGACCCCCCCCCCACCCCCCCATAGTGCTTACGTAATACTTGAACGGCCCCTTACACTAAAAAGCGACAGTCAAAAATCGATCACGCTAAAAAGTGACAGTTAAAAATACTTCATATTTCAAATAGGTCTTACTTAAAGTCAAAAATTGCAAAAAAAAAACGTAAGAAAATTTTAATTAAGTACATAATAAAAAGAGGTTCTGTCGTAATTTGATATTTAAAATTTCGTTTGACAATTCTGCATTTGTTTCCTTGCGAATAACGAACTTCTCAGCACTAAGCACACACACACACAAACACACGTTATCCATTATTGACTGTGTTTCGAAGAAACATCATCCATGTTAGTGTTTTCTTTTATTTAATGGTTACCAAAGATGTTCTTTGTGATGTGTACCGATTTCACCAATGTTACTGAACGCGTTCAGCACATCGAAAACGCGTTGAAGAGCTGTCAGTGTCACTATTCTAAAAAAAAAATGGTGAAATCCACCCTGAATGACAACTTACACTAATCGGTCAGCGGGCTGCGATCGAATACGGACAAAGCGAATAATGCATACAGGGTTGCAACAGTTGCGTGCATTGCTTTTCAGAATAGGAAGGCAGGCACTAAGCCGCCTGCTCTAGTCTAGACAGAGAGATGCGGTCACTAATCAGAATCATAACAAAACCATATATTTGGAATGTTATAATTATTGTCGTACCCACTATGTGCCTTAAGCTTGAACAAATAAAGACCCAATGACCTAGTGCCAATAGTAAGACAGCCAAGTAGGCCGTCCAGCGACTGCCTACTGCGTCTGCCACGCACCGTGCGTGTTTGTTTGTATGAACTCAATTTTGTCAGTTTCTTAAATTGCGGGGCACAAACATTACAATGTAACTGACAGGTTTGTGGTAATTTTTCGAGGTAGGCACTGCTTATACAAGGTATATGTTTACTGTATCAAGTGTAATATTATTTTAAACTTGTTAATGTGAGGGCTATGTGGGTCATTGTATTTTTCTTTCAGTTAGTTTTAATCATGGTCTGGCTGTTTGAGTACTTCATGCGGCCTCCCCAAATGTCCTTCCTTTTGTATTGTTCGTCGAATCGTTGAACTCCTTAGTTCTGAGTTGAGCTGCACGATGATTGACAAATGCGTGCACTGACTGGACTGCCTTTCTTCTCAGAGTAGTCAGATAGGAAACGCCGATCTCATCTACTTCCTGAAACATGCTTCGTCGTAAGTGTTTGTAGAAACTTGCTCACAGAAATAAAATCATATATTTATTTATGCCTTTATGAAATGCACGCCACTGTGTGGCAAGGACATCGAGGCTCAACCTGTTTCCAAGGATTCAGTGTATGATTCTAAGCGCCCCGCCCTAAGTCGAAATTTTTCGTCTAATTAAAAAAAAATATTACTTGTTCCATACATTTTGACCAAATAGGTGTTGCACTTTTCTATGAATCAGCAGATTTGTTTTTTGATTACCGACGAAAAAATTCATGGTTCATGGTTTCAGTTTTCGCGTCGCGGACCCTGTCACCCACCTAGAAACGATTTGTCGACCGAAGAATAGAGAAAGTGACAGATGTATAAAGCTCACGTGGACTGTTTCTACACGATGATGCGAAATCGTTGCGCATCCTTGGTCTGTAGGGTGCGGGGCAGCGCCTACAGCATGCTGTCTACGATAGCAAGCTGGCTTCATTGTGCGTGTGTGAACCACTGGTGCAAGGTTTCGGCTGAGCCTGCCACCTTGCAGCAATGACGTCACAATCTGTTTCTGGTTTTCGTTTTATTTTTGTCTTTGTAAGTGTATTGCTAAGATAGTTTGTAAGTATATTGTTACTTACACTATAAGTCTTGTTGTCAACGTCAAAGCATTCATTTCAAATAGGCACATGAAAGGCACTTTTGAACGTCAACGTTTACATTAAAAATAGAATTGATTCTAGGCGTCTCTTCCAAAAGGTAGCTTCGTATGGAGAAGAATGGGGCAAGAAACTCCACCTTTACTCTTAAAATGGTTAACAATATTTTGGATACATTAATTATATTTTTATATGTGAAGACGATGCGCACCAAGGATAAAAAAAAATACTATACCACATTAGGTAATATTTTAAAATAAAGCACGTGATACACACATATTAAAAATATATGATTTTCCTAAAACATTAACTAGGAATAAGTCAGTGTGTGTGTAAGTTGAGTAAAAATATAACAAATCATACATTTAAATTAGCAACCACTATGATTTTGTCTTTTGTCATAAAGAAAATCTATCAATTTGTCTATTCTATCTGTCTTTTTGTCTATTCTTCTGTCTACAGAACTCGTTCATGTCCTGCCATGTATAGTCTCGAGTGAATAGGTTGCTTCTAGACAAGCGAGCACCATCGTCGACCACATCATTGCTTAGCACCAGCTGAGAAAGTGGTTAAGCGCGAGACTTATAGCACAAAAGATACTGCATAGCAGCAGCAGTACAGGCCATAAATGATAAAGTTTTCTGTTGTCCTAGACGCGGCCCCGGCGATGACAGGCACCTGACGACGGCCGCGCGCGCCATCGTCGATACGATAAGGAACATGCAAGCTAAAAGTACATGTAAGTTATAAACAGGGAATCCCGTGAGTCGACATCGAGTCGGCGTCGGTTGATAGGTCGGGTTAGTTATAGATGTCAGAAAATAATGTTGATAAGCGCCTTTATCACATTGAGATATCCTGTAATGGTAGATGTAAGTAAATATTTAAAATAAAAACAAATTCCTATACAACAGAAGACAGACTATTTCGATGCATGTATGTTTTTTTTTTGCAATAGGGATGTTGACATTTTATTAATAGCTTAAAAAATTGTCAAGTTATTAACGTTTTAAAATAACTGTTGGACAGAGACAGCACTATTGTAGAAGTGACCGCCGTACATTGTCCGTACCGCGCGCCAAGAACGATTATAATCCGCTCCAAAAACTTTGAAAGTGTGTAGCTTCTTCATATTTAAATCGATTTTAAAGATTTTTTTTATTAGATACCTCATATTTCTCATCATCTACTGCTGAGCATGAGGTCCTGGGTTCGATTCCCAGGTCGGGCAACGTGTGATTGGGTTTTTCTATCTGGAATTTCTCAGTAACAGCCCGAAGTCTGGATTTGTGCCCGGTAGATGGCAATAGGCTCGCCCCCTATTACATGGGACTTAAACATAACTGGCGAAATGTGGGTGTACTATAGGTACACCTCTGCCCAACCCTTCGGGGAAACAAGGCGTCATGTTATGTTATGTGTTATTTTAAATATTAGTCATCAGCCCTATCGTGTAAAACTATCTTTGAAAGGAGTTGGTTGCTCATTTTAAGAGTAGAACTGTATAAAATGTTGCCAGCAGCAAGTTTCATCCAACAAAAAAACATGTTTCTGTGCTTCCATAATAGCTTTTATTGACGGTTATTTCAAAACGATTTTCGAATACTACGTTTTTTATATTGGCAGATCATGACAACCGCCGCGACTACCAACGTTACGAGCACAAGTACGAAAGGACCGACAGACCCGAGTACCGCCGTCGAGACCGAGACGACAATATGGACAAGGACACACCGCGCACCAGCGACGCGCTGCCCGAGCGCTACGACGCACGGACCAGGGGACTCAACATGCCCGTGTATAGGCAGCCTTATCTATTGAGACCAGTAAGTTTTTAGACTATAATAATGCATAATCAGCCTATTATGTCCCCACAGCTGGGACGCCGGCCTCCTCTCTGTGAGAGAGAGTGGGCCGTAATCCACCACGCGGGCCCAGTGCGGGTTGGTAGATGTCACATGTCTTGGAATTTTTGTTTCTAGGACAAGCCAGTTTCCTCACGATGTTTTCCTTCACCGTTTTGGGAGCAGTGCTGATGAAATAATTTACACAATCTTAAGCGCCTGTCTGGGTTCAAACCTATGATCTACAACTCGTATAATATAATATCCACTGTTCTCTGGTATAATATAATATAATTTTATTTAGATACATAAAGGTTAACAAACACAAGGTTTACTTACGAACTATGCATTATTGTTTACATGGCGCAGGTACTACAACGAACTGTTCGTGAATCGCTGCTCTCCTAGCTAGATCATTGAGTAATCATTAAGGAGAGACTTTAGACTCCCAATTTGAATAACACAATAATCATGTTATTATTTATGCTTTGGAGCTTATAATAGAGAACAAAACAAAAAATTAAATGAGTGGTGTTGGTGGGGTGAGTCGAACGAGTGCGTGTGCGCGTGCGTGTATGTGTGTGTGCGCATTTGAATCTTTGAGTGCAAGGGTTACTTACATGTAATTGTCAATAAGTACTTTTCAGTCTCGTCATAGGTCGTATTCATATTCAGGAGTAATGCACGTAGGGCGAGTTGGCAAGGGCCAACCATAGTAGAAATCTTGGACATTACTAACACCGGTGGAGGAAAACGTCGTGAGGAAACCTGCAGGGCTAACATGACAGACGCGACAGTTACTCTCGCGTTTTCTCGTAACGTCCATATCTGTCACTTTTCTCTTTTTTATGACAGCGCTGCCATACAAAATACAAGACTCGTTCTGTCAAACTTGATGTTTTCTCGCTATGCCCTAACATGACCACCTTATTTATCTCGCATTTTGACAATTCAACATGAGAAAATCGTGATTTTCTCTAATTTAGTCGTCCTCGATTTTAACGACGAGAAGAGTAGATAGACAAAATTATGATGCATAAAATAAAAATAAAAATCCAAAATAACATGGCAAATTCATCATTATACTTATTTTCGTTCTAGTTTTATAAGACAACATGAAAAAACTTAATTGGAATACTGAATTGACTTAATTTAATTGAATTAAAATACTTAGTTTTAAACTCGGCGGCCGCGAGAGAAAGTGTGGCGCAGCGAAGCACTATTACGTAAATGTGCATCAAGTGCAGTAATAATCAGTCTCGTTTGTCAATTATGGTGATTACCGAAATCTAGGGAGTTATTCCTATGCAATATAATTACGAAAATCGCCAGTTAAATTCACCAAAGTTGGTGAGTAACACCAATATTGTGTGGTTTATGGTGATTGTTACAATATAAACCTTCGCTTTGTCGAGTATAATAAGTGCCACTAATTTTATATTTTAATTTTAGCATGACAAAAAAGAACAGTAAAAATGGTCGGATTTATGGAACTAAACATAAATTAAAAGAAGTGGACGTAAAATCAATATAGTAAATACTAATTCCATGCGTAAAATCTACCGATGTTGCAATGATAAAAATGATTTGTTTTTAATAACTTGCTACATCGGTAGCTCGTCACGAGATTCAGAAGTGTCAAAGTGCCTTTTTCGAGTTTACTCGAGCTTAGCGGTCATGTTAGGTGTAAGGATGACGTCAAATCGTAGACAAATTTCGAGAAATCGAAATAGAGACCGTTCTCGCGCTTGTCATGTTGGCCCCGCTGGACTTATAGTGAATACTATCTTCTTCCCCTCGACTTCGCTTGCGTGAAGTCTCTTGTTCCCCCGACCCACCCCATCGCGTCACATCGCCTGGCCGCGCTATCACTTCATTTTTGCTTACCGTTCTTTCTGACTCCTTTCTCTTTGCTCGGCTCCTTAGGGTCACAGCGTGATGTTACATAGCCTATAGCATTCCTCAAGAATTGGGCTATCAAAATCAAATCAAATGTCATTTATTCAAATTAGGCTGAGAATCAGCACTTTTCGAACGTCAAAATTACATAAGACAGTCCCCCAAAAAGCCCGCCCTTCACCACTTCCTAGTGCTTTAGCTGGGAAGAAGAAGTGGCGCAACAAACTCCCCAGCAGCACAGCTGTCTGTTCGGTTAGAAGAACTTGATTCTAAACAATTGCAAGT
The DNA here is from genome assembly GCA_963555695.1 of Dasypolia templi. Classification (NCBI taxonomy): domain Eukaryota; kingdom Metazoa; phylum Arthropoda; class Insecta; order Lepidoptera; family Noctuidae; genus Dasypolia; species Dasypolia templi. The sequence goes on along the minus strand of OY743163.1, from coordinate 4,054,984 downwards.
AATTACCGAAACGCCAATGACAAAAAAAAGCAAAAAATATTATCAAATGCAAAAAAAAAATTCAAATCCTACCGGCAGTTCCAGGGATTAGCGCGTTCAAACTTACAAACTCTTCACCTTTATTATTAGTATGGATAAGTCTGAAATCGCCAACCCGTCTTGAGCAAGCGTCGTGATCAATGCTCGTGCCTTCTCTGTAAGAGCCTTAGCCCTGCAGTGGGACAATAATAGGCTAGTATTATTAGGTATCTTAGTAATGGACAACCTGAGCGCTACAACGCATGGAACATGCAGTCATGGGGTCACAACTCGAACAAATTATAATTAGTCTTGAAAACAAAATCATAGACGGCAGCATTGGTAACCATTATGAAATTAACAATCACTAAAAAGTGTTAAACCGCAGAATTTTTGGCTGAAGTTAGATTGGTTAAAATCAAAACTTTCTCGTTTAATGCTGATTTATCTATTTACACTCATAATGCTCGTATTTTCAATAAGAACACGAATGAAGCCTTAAACTTCACTTCAAACCCATAAAATGATGATCTGGAAATCATTTTGCTTGGAGCTCTTTTTGCAATAGATGGCGCTTTACTTAATTTAAACACATCAGAGTAGCCACTACCGTTAATCATTTAAATTAAACAACTTTGTTTTTTTTTTGCTATTACTTTACATATAAATGAAAAAGAAATCCATTCACTTCTGAACGCGGACCTATTAAACTTTATATAAAACGGATTGCAAGAAACGTTTTAAAAGTAGGTCGACCCCTAGATGGCGTGGTAAAACTATAGTCTCTGGAAATTAGTGAGTTGCTGATGCTGCCATCTGTTGAAAAGTTCGACCAAGCAAAATAGCCAGCTCAATAGCTAGACTTAGGGAGGTGTCATTTCTTTGTATGGGATCGGGTATCTGTATGTAGTATTATATTATCTGTGATGCAGCCTTGTTTATTTAGACAAGTAAGTACAGATCGCTAAGGAACAGTATGCGCTTCGGAAATGATCGTATATTTTCGGAATTACGTTTGGAGCGATGATGAGATCTAATATAGATCTGTTACGATGTAATTACTTGCGTATTTTGTATAACCATGTATTTCTTTTTATTTACCACTCTATGGTATGTTTGCATTTTAAAAGAGACCATGGCCTCTGAGTTTGTTTCGGCATTTCTTCTCCCTATAATACATGGTGTCCCGTAAGTTGACGTCAAGCCGAAGTCAGGTGATAGATAGGTCGGGTCAATAGTTGACAGAAAAAAATATATATTTTGTAGCAACAGGAGTTACAAGACCGTCACAGGAAGTAGATTTTCTCGTTTGTTTTTAAATAAACGCCCGAAATTTTTAAAATACATAGCAAAGTCGCTTGTTGCTGCCATATAGCGTTGATGCGTCTTTGGTTCCGTAAGGGAATTGGCATCAAGGAGCCAGTCAAATTGAAAAAGATCGCGTTCAAAATCATACCCCCGGTTCTAAATCCCTTCACTTTGGTAGGCGTTGATTCGTTTTGAAACACCCAAACTGTCGACTGGCGCTTCGTTTCTGCCAAGACTCATCACCTGTAATGATGTCATAAACACGCCGAGACGAGCCTGCATCAAATTTCTTTATCATATCACGGCACCATTCCACCTGGGCCTGCTTCTGGGCATCGGTGAGGTTGTGCGGCACCCAGAGTGAAACTATCCTCCTCACGCGAAGATGCTTTCGTGATGTTACGATCCTTAATTCATGAATGCCATTTGAAGTCTTTCGTACGATTCGTCTAGTTTCAGGCGCAGATCCATTCTTAATTCATATGTTAAATGGTAAAAATACTCTCATTCATAAATCCATTTATGAATAAGACATATACTTATGAGACACAATAATTTAAATTAGCTCGCAAAACAATGTGGAAAGAAATTTAAAATTGGAACGTACCTATTTTTACTTGAAAATAATCATATTTTCAAAATAGACTGTAACTGGCCAGTCTCTCATACATAAAAACTTTTTTCGCAATACTTTCTGAGTGGCCTGGTAGTATGTGTGTGTGCTTACTTTATTTTTATATGCAGATGACGCCCGGGACATGGTGCCGCCGCTCTCCGGGACCAGTACATCCGGGTAAGTCTCTCATATGTTTCCAAATCGCAAGGGAAACAATTAACGATAGCAGTGGTAACGGCCGCGACTTACGAGTTGTAAGTCGTAAGTTCGAACGCAGACAGGCGCTTTGCTTTGTGTAAATTATTTCATCACCACTGCTCTCAAAACGGTGAAGGAAAACATCGTGAGGAAACCAGCATGTCCTAGAATCAAAAATTCGTAGACATGTGACATCTACCAACCCGCACCGGGCCCGCGTGGTGGATTACGGCCCACTCCCTCTCACAGAGAGGAGGCCGCCGACCCAGCTGTGGGGACGATGTCGGTTTCCTCACGATGTTATCCTTCACCGTTTCGAGAACAGTGGTGATGAAATAATTTACACAAATTAAAGCGCCTGTCTGGTGGAACCTACTACATACAACTCCCACTGATCACAGTGTGACGTATTTGAAATAAATAAAATATGTAAAATGAAATTAAACTACAATGTTAATTACAAAATTATTTGTTTTCAGTACTAAACCATCCTCGGAGACCACACCCGGACACACGCAACCCTCGTCGTTAACTAAACAGCATATTCACAAGCAATAATACATGTACATACTCGTGTCGTAAGGGGTAGGCAGAGATATAGCTTGAAAACTAAAATATAATACTCTGAAAAGGGTACGTCATTTAAAAAAATTCCTTTATGAAGAATTTGTGTATCCTGATATCGCTTGCTGCATACATATCTTGAAACATGAGAATGATAACAAAATCTATGTTAAAGAAAGAAAACTTTCTTAACTCATAATATCAAGACTACAGCTGAAAATGAGGTCGACGGCCGCTGATAGAGTAGTTTTTACTTGATATTAAAAGTGTAGAATTCACACATTCAATCATTCAATTTCATTGAATTTTGGGTGTGTTTGTCTAGAATTTCTCAGTAGCAGCCCGGAGTCTGGATTTGTGCCCGGTTGATGGCAATAGGCTCGCCCCCTATTACATGGGACTTAAACATAACTGGCGAAATGTGGGTGTACTATAGGTACAAATCTGCCTAACACTTCTGGGATTACAGGCGTGATGTTGTGTGTATGTATGTGTACTAAAAGTGTAGGAAACCTATTTTGATTCTTGGATTTCTATTATTATATATTGATGCCCATAAAGTCTATGAAGTTTTGTGAGACAGTTTAATTTTTCTCTTCTTTAATTTACTTTTTTTTAAACAGTAGAGAATCTTTGTACTTTGAGAAGGACGTTGAAAAAAGTTACGCTTAGAAAAGGTTGTGCGATGTAAAGAACCTCAAAAAACGGTTGTGTTTTCTATAAAATATTATCGGAAAATATAAGGAACATCATCACAATCAGTCATAATGTTCCCACTGCTGGGACACAGGCCTCTCTGTGAGAGGGAGTGGGCCGTAATCCACCACGCGTGCCCAGTGCGGGTTGGTAGATGTCACATCTTCGAATTTTTTGGCAAGAGGGAAAATCTATGGAATGTTTATAGAAAAATATTCTAGAGTAAATATTGTACTATTTAAAAAACATTTGTGCAAAAAGGGTAATAAATCATAAAATTATAGAAAAAAAATTGTAGCATTAATCTTTCTTGCTGTTGTAGTGAACAAAAAAAATACATTTAAGAAATGTTCAAAAAAAAAATCTCTCAAATGATCCTTCTTAGAAAACGTGTACTGCCTAAAAATAAACTTCACAGATTTCTACACTTCTACAGCGTGCATAAGTAATAATCATGTTAATTTAGGTCATACTCAGGGACGGTGCCGACCATCAAACTAAACAAATTTTCATAGAAGTAACATCGTAACCCACGAAAAAAAGGGATGTGGCTGTGTCGTGGAGCCGGCCGTGTGTTTTAACCTCACCAAGTTAAAAATTTATACCAAACTCAAATTATGTAAACAGCGAAATTTCCTCAAAATGGCGGCGCCTCCCCCTACAACGCGCGTGATCTGTCACTGTCCTGACTCGACGTAACAAATCCTTTGATTCTGTAGCTGTCGAGTGGTGTAGTTATATTTTTGATGTAGATGAAAGATATGTAGCTGCAACACCAAACTGTATCCACTATGACAGCAAATTTAAAGACGTGTTCACGTCTAAATAATCAGCCGTCCCATACAATTGGGTCAGGTATTGAAATGTATACACCCTTAAATATATGACCACACCGTTGTAATGCATCTTAACTAATATTAAATGCGAAAGTTTGTTCGTTTGTTTGTAACGCTTCCTCGCCGTAACGGCTGAATGGATTTGAATGAAATTTGGCACACAGATACACCATGACCTGAGTAAAGACATAGCAAACTTTCATCCTGGATCGCAGACAATGTCGCGGGCAACGGCTAGTGCTAATAAAAACACTTTACTGATTACTGACCCAGTTAAATTAGACAACTGTCAGTTGTGACGTGATCCGCAAACATTCTGCTACTGTTCTACTAAACTAAGCGTTCGCGGTCTTAAAACGTGCGAGTAGGATGATAAGTCTCATGTCTCGCTCTCGCGTTTTTTAACCGCAGCTGCCATGAACGTTGATGTAAGTGCAAGGTGGAGCAAAAGTTTTCACCCGATGTTCTAAGGCTGCATTTTTTTAATGAATGATTTGGTTTATGTTTATTTGATGGCCTTCAAACAGCCTTAAAACAGCCTTAAAAAAACTCCACAAAAATAATACTGGAACGGTTAAAGTAAACTAAGCGAAATTTGGTTCTTACAAAAACATGTTTAAACCGTGGATATCGGATACAAAGAATAACAAGTGTAACCTAGCAACCACAACATAGATCATACTTTAATCTAGAAGGGAAGACTTCATAAGGTAACGCTGGAAGAGCTTTCCTAGCAAAATCAGGCGATATTGCCGGCCAGCGCCAATCGCCAAAACAAGGGATTAGGCGATTTATTAGGCCCAATTATTCAATCTGGAAGGCCAATCCTCGTAACTAAAAAACGCAATTGATCGTATTTTTGACAGATTGAGTCTAAGATTAGATTGCGAAATTTCTTAAAAATACGGGAATTGATCGATTTGGTTGACTAAAAAAAAACTAAAGCTAAATATCTCTGCCAGCCCTCCTACACAGTGATACAAAAAACAAGTCAAAGGAATCTACGTAGTCTCAAAGATCTCACGCATATACCGGATCTAGTCATTTTTTTAATAAAACAATCATAGATTAGTCTTTTGATTAAACTTTGTTTTTTTTTAAAGGTTTTTTTTTAATAACTACGAATTATCCTTTGACTATAGTTACTGTACAATAAGTTTAACTTATTTAAGAATTTAGGGTCTTCCCTTTTTTGTTTAATTTAGCTTGGGATTGAGTTTTGTGAGAGGAAGTTTAAAAAACTGTTTTACAAAAATAACTGTGTTTTAAAAAGGCCCGATGCACTTAAAGATTACAGCAAGTGTATTTGTTTAAACAAAGTCTGCTATATAAAGATTAATTATTTCGTCTTTCTCATTAAATATTTAATTTTTATTTTATTTTTCTAGCTTACCAAATGATCTTTAAAAAGTTATTATCATAATACCATTAATAGTTATTTTTCTTGCTAAATTGTTAACAAAACTTAATTCCACGTTAACTCACCTTAATATTAGTTCTAATTACAGTTAAGTTAATAACATAATACACATGATTACTAAGTTATATTTTATTTAGTAAACTCTTTAACATCAGGTTACATAGTTATCAAAACACAGAGTCATCTTGGATACAAAAATCGATTATAATGAAATCGGTTCATCCGTTTCAGAGCTACAGTAACATAAAATGCACAGAAAGACGCGTACATGTCACAAAACTTTAAACAACTCTCACCTAGCGTAGTTCACTAAATAAAATGTAACTTTACGACAACGTAAATCAAAGTAATGATTGTAAGCAGAGTTTTTAACAACAACAGATGATACCCTTGGTAAGACTGGTTGTCGCAGTTTAATCAAAATAATAAAACTCTTATATAAATCCCGGAAAAACAAAGGGTATCAGGAGAATAAGCATATGAAATCAAATAAATGTTAGTAGATTTTGGTGTCATAAAATAATGGATTGAACTCAATATCTCTTCCTCTGACCTTGAATTATATTACAGTGCAAATAGCGCCCTAATTGCGTTACACACTTACCATCACAATCCTTAGGAAATTCATAATACATTTGTTCAGGCCGCGTCCTAACCGAAAGCGTCTGACGCGCGAGTACGCGGTCGTCGCGCTTGTTCAAGTATATGGCACGCTCGCGCCATCAATCAGTCGCGTATGTCAGTCATTATTCAGAAACGATCGCGTAATCGCATATTCTTGCGATAGTCGCTTTCGGTTAGGACGCCTGGTCATAATTGTTGGATGGAGTATTTGAAAAATATACATTAATTACACATTAGTTACTTTAAAGGTGAAACTAAAAAAAAAAAAACATTTGCAAAAAAGAAACCTGTATAAATGGAGAAGTTACCCACTTTTGAAATTATTCTTCTATCCTTCCATCCTCAAAACGATAATTGTACTGAATGGCGCGAAGGTACTAGGGCGTTCCTGTGTTGTTACGTCAGACGCATAAAGTGCTGTCTTGGTCTAGCATCGTCTTTAAAACGCATAGAACTTCCTCATTTTTTGAGATAATCAATCTTTTTTACCTTGTCTTAAAAAATACTGTCAAATAGTCTATTGTCAAAATGAATGGCATTGGCATTGTGGGTGTGTTACGCAATTACCCCGCAGGTTCGTATAGTAAAGTGCGCGCAAAATAAGTCTGGGCGCGGCCGAATTTGGAAATATTCGTTTGCCGCCATTTCGACGTTTATAATTATCAGGTGTCAAGAGAGTGTGCTGTTGTTCCATGTTTTCCAAAATAAATAATCGCCGTCATGATGCTAAAACTGATTAAAAGGGCTGAAAGGTCTTAAAGGTCAATCACTCGCGCAGTCTTATCTTGCTCGCACTTTAGTGCCTGGGTTTCGGTCTAACTAAGACACATGTCTGTCTGTCATGAACTGGACCTAGATCAGTCTTCACCTAACCTTGCCCTAGGAATCTATCTTCCTGGGATTTTCTCAATGTTCTTATGTAACAATGTATTAGGAGAAAATCTTTTAATTTTTTATTCCAAATGATTGTCAAATTATAACTTATAAAAACATACGTTTTCTATCTCTTGTGTGATTTTAATTTTATCACTCTGCTTACCTTTCTGTAGTTAACACGAAATTAATGGAAATAATTAAATTAAACAATAATAATTATAAAATTTTCAATGTACCAAACAAATACAAGCGGTTGTCTTTGTTAAAACAATCTTTAAATTAAACAATAACAAAATATTTAAAATAAAATAAAACATAATTTAACATCATCGTCATTTTAATATAAAACAATCGCCTGTATTTAAAAATAATTTTATTTAATGAAACTCCCATTTTCATTCGTAAATTTTGGAAGTAATTGGTTTCAACCGCATAATGATGATATGGCTACGTTGTTCTAACAATAGCTTTGGACATGATTCTAAGGACCTTAGATTTCAAAATACCTGAATTGAAATATTTCGACAAGCCGTGGCGCGGAGCAAATCTGACGAGAGCCACTGTCCATATTATTGTAACATATTATTGTTGACCTTATTTAAAATAAATTACAATGTTGATTTTTAATTGGCAGTATTCGCTGTTGTTTGTCACACATACTACAACCAGGTTTCGTAGAAAAGCGGCTGAAACACCGCCGGCTGCAGAGTCTGCTACCACGAAAGGTTTGACATTACGGTGTCAAGAAACACTCTCTAGGAAAACGCACAAACTTATTTTCATTCGTAACCATAACGTTTCAGTGACGTCATTTCTACGATAGTGCTGTCATTGTCTAACACATATTGTAAAAGTTTTATAATTTGGCAAGCTTTTACACTTTTTGTAATATTTGGAAACGAACATTTTTTTGAGATAAACATAAAAAAGTTGTCATCATCCCAATTGTTGCGGACACTTATGTTGCGGCCACCGCTTTCTTACGAAACCGTAACTTAAGAAATACTACAGTTAAATATGGACAACTAGTGTCGAAATAACAGCCTGTCATCACAATGGGGTATTGAATACCAACAAAATTATAAATAAACACCGTTTGATTTAGCGGTATTGATAACAATGATTTTAATTGATGAAGGATAACTCCTTTACTTAGTAGCAACTTTTAAGAATATTAAACTCGACTACTTTGAGGCCGGCTTTCATTGTAACCGTATGTATCTGAACACCAGTATTAACATGGAGGGACTGACGATACCCCTTGTAAGACCTATCTCAGTTCCGAGACATGACGGCGGTTTAAGACTGTTTGAACTTCCACCATAAAGGGAACGCAGAAGGCAATGTCTTAAGTTATGGACAGTCTCCTAAGAACGTTTTCCTGTAGCTGAGTGATTTATGAACACCTGAATTTTATTGCCTACGTATTATTGCACGTTCGATGTTCAACTCTCGGCGCTAAGCCAAGCGTTGAAAATCGAATAATGCGCTTTGGTTTAGGCATTATTTAGATGTTGTCTATGGTGAGTCAAAAGGGGCATTAGTGTACGTACTATCTCAATATTCTACTTGTGAGTTGTCGTATTGAAAAATTGCTACTAAATAAAGGTACACATCTTTAAAAAATCATAATTAATAATAAATATCTTTTAGTTTACCGCCAAAAATTGTCCTGTCTAAATAATGATTACGTTACGTAACAACAACTTTGACAGTTGAACTGTCATGGCGTAAGATGGTAGGACGCTATTTGTAAGAAAGTTTATTGTAACATGTAGAGTATATATTATTGTTAATAATAAAGATTTTAGCCTATATCTTTTGTGTTTATTTTACTTCTAATACTTGCCCACTGTTGGGCATAAGAACCTTTCTTTCATGTCTAATGCCCGGCATGCGTTGCCATGCCTTTTAATTATTTTACAATACATGTGCTCGAAAAGAGCGTTTTGCAAACAGGCAAATTGTGGGGAAATTACTGTTTTTCACACAAGTGATTTTACTTTTCCGTTTTTTTTTTAATTTCATCTCCGTCGTCAGCCCGGCGCGGCGCAGTTTTTATTTTTAGAGAAAAGTTTTACAAATTACTTATGTACAGATTATCATTCATACAAAGGGTAGAATAAAACGAATACTTCAATATACGCGTTAATAATTACTCTAGGTTTAGATTTTGATCAACAAATGAATTTTAAACATTCATTAAATATTTTTGGCTGAACGTGAGGTGGCAGCTATTTGCACATGGGCAGTAGTAGATATGCTGAACACGCATGTATTTAAAATAAGCCCGCCATTTTACATATTTCTTGCTTTTAGCGCGAACTTTCGGAGTCGATCTGTGACCACCCTCCTGTAGCCGGATTCGAAACATGAAGAAATATTACCCTAACCCTATGGACTCCTGTCTGAAGTAAAAGTTCTCTATTCTATTCTAATACAATTTTCTGGAAAACCAATGAGTGCACGTGAATTAAAACGTTGTTTTAATACACGTGCTTGTGATGATTTGTAGCATATATAACGCATATTTTTTGTTAGGACCCGACACCGTCGGGCACACAAAAATTGCCCAAGTTCCATCACAATCGGTACAGCCATTTTTGAGTTTTTGCTAGACTAAAGTCAAAAGTCAAAGCACTTATTTGAAATAGGCCCCCAGAAGGCACTTTTGATCGTCAACTTTTACATTAAAGTAGAAATGATTCTAGTCGCCACTTCCAAAAGGTAGTTTCGTATGGAGAAGAATGGCAAAGAAACTCCACTGTTACTCTTTTAAAATGTTTTACAATATTTTGAATACAATAATAATATATTTTTAAGTAAAGACGACGCACCAATAATAAAATTAACTAACGCACAGAAATTGATTTATGTAACTGTATATTGATATGGCAAAATAATCCTGAGACGCTGAGTTACCTGCCTATTCTAAGATTGAATAAAATCACAAATATTGATTTAAAAAAATCCGGATATTTAATAATAATAATAATAGTTTATTTCTCACCATAAAAGTTATAAGTATACAATAGGTACATGACTAGTATTTAAACAATTTATGTGGTGATCACAATAAGGAGCACAACGAATTGACCCTAGCCCCTGAACTAGGCGGGAACCTGTATCTCAGGGGATAGTGTTCAGCTATTGACATTCTCATATAAATATTATAAGATTTGTGTGTCACTACTATATATTGTTCATCTAAGTAAGTACCATTGAAGAGTGCAAGGCATTGCTGGTGAGTTTGGAGATGTGAGGTGTGGATGTGGGTATGTGTGTAATGGTGAAATAGAGGAATGTGTGTGAATGTTGTAGTGGTGAAGTAAGTGAGGAAATGTATGTGTTTGTGTGGTAGGTAGGATTATTCATGAAGGGTTATTAGATTTTCAGTATCTTCGTAATCCAATTGAAGTAGGTACATTTTTAATTTATTTTTGGCTTCATGACTGCTAAGCTTTACTATATTAGTTTTTTCGTTCAGTCTGTTATATAATTTAAAACTTAAGACATAATGTTGTCGCCTTCCAAATTGTGTGCTGTGTGGGACACTTGGGCAAGGTGGTGGATGTCTGCGTCTATCAGTATTAACAGGCGGGATTACTGTTCGATGCCTTCTCAGAGTGGATGTGAGTATAAAAAGCTGTCGTATAGTAAGGACCTGACATTCTGAGTACAATTGCCTTGTTGGGTATCTAAAAGGCTTCCTATTGATAACCTTCAGAACAGCTCTTTGGGCTCGCTCGAGGGCTAGAAACATCGTCTTAGAGGCACCGCCCCACACTGGGATACAGTAGTTTATGACAGATCGACACAATGAGACGTAAATTTTTATAAGAAGCTGTTGTGATGCAGATTCTCTGAGAGTTTTAAACAAAAATATCATGTTTCTCAACCTTGTTGTAACTTTTTTAACTTGTTGATCCCATCTTAGGCGCTCATCGATTTGTACTCCTAAATATCTGACAACACTGACAGGTGTTATATTTTTACAATTACAGTTTTGTGTATTTTCTAGACAAGTGTGTGCAAATATATTAAAGTCATCAGGTTGCTTGTTATTTTTCCTTACTTTGAAGGCAACATAATTAGTTTTATCTACATTAAGTGTCAGTAGGTTGGAGTTGAGCCAACCCATTATTCTCCTAAGGCAGCCTTCAGCAGTTTGCTTTACGAGAGCCCAACTAGAACCATGTATCACGATAGCAGTATCATCTGCGTACGTATAAATTTTTGCATTTGGTGTGGACATTTTACAGAGGTCATTTATATAGATTTTAAATAGTGTTGGGCCTAAAACACTGCCCTGTGGCACCCCAAAATTGACGACTTGCTCATTACTGAGATAGGAACCAATTCGCACTTGTTGAGTCCTATCAGTTAAATAGTCCTTAAACATATGAAAAGGTTTTCCCCTGATACCCACGGCCTCAAGTTTAGACAGTAAGATGGGGATAGAGACCGTGTCAAAGGCTTTCGCCATGTCTAAGAAGATGCCAAGACATTTATTTTTATTATCCAGTTGTCTTGCAATGAATTGTGTCAGATCCAGTACGGCATCCTCAGTGGATATCCCACTTCGGAAACCATACTGATTATCTGCAATAATGTTGCATCTGTCCAAAAAACCGTTCAGTCTGGAATTCAGGATGTTTTCAAATATTTTGGACAGTGCGGACAACACTGAAATGGGCCTATAGTTATTGACACAGTCTCTCTCCCCTCCTTTATGTACTGGGTGAATCAAAGCTTTTTTAAAAGCTTGAGGGAAAATACCTGTGTTTATAGACTGGTTAAATATGTGTGTAATGGGGGCTATCAGAGTGTTCCTACACTGTTTTAGCAGATTGGAAGATATTTTATCCCACCCCGTTGCGCAGTTACTACGCAACTGCAGTATTACTGATTCAACTTCAGTGTCGTCTGTCTCCATGAGAACAAATGAATTAACAGGGCAAGTTGATTTATTCTGAGATGGATGTGACTGCGTATTTAAATTCGTAGATATTATTTTGTTTGCTAAGTTCCGACCAATATGTGTAAAAAATGAGCATACATGATTAATAGCTAAATTGGGATTGTTTTGAATATTTAGCAATTCAGAAGGCGAAGTTTTAACTTTTCTAGTATGTGTTATGTCTCTGATAACATTCCATAGGGCTTTAGGATTACTACCTGCAATCTTAATTTGATTTTTTTCATACTCGCTTTTTAGCCTTCGTAGAAGGCGATTACAATAATTACGATACCGCGTATAGGTTAGTTTCAGGATTAGATTATTAGGGGTCTTAGACAAGTTTTTGTGTAGTCCATTTCTATGTGCAATACATCGTAGGAGCCCTGGAGTAATCCAGGGCTTTATGCTTCTTTTTCTTCTAGGGACTTTAATTAACTGTGTGTGCTTATCTATTACAGACATTAAGAGTGATATGAACTTATTAGTGCTTTCATTTGCATCTTGTGATTGAAGTATTTCGGTAAAATTCATATTCTCCAGCTCACTTTTGATCGCCAGGTAGTCTATTTTAGTGACTACATCGTTTGGTTTATTTTTTGGGCGTACGTGTTCCAAAGAAAGCATAACTGGTGTATGATCTGTAATATATGTTTCAATGACTAATGATGTGGCAGGTAGTGTAGACTTAAGCAGAATGTGATCAAGGCAATTGTTAAGTCTGGTAGATAAAGTGTGAGTTGGAACAAGTCCGTGTATCGCACTAGCCACAAGATAGTCATTACAACGCGTGTCAAGAGTATCCGTTTTAATGTCTATGTTAACATCTCCTACGAGGGCAATACTGCTGTACTCCGATAATTTGTCAAAAACACTGTTTAGACTATCCAAAAAATTATCAAACTGTTGCCTGGTTCTATAAGATGGTGAACGGTAAATGATAAATGATTTTATTTCTGTAAGTAGGTTTTTACAAACACTTTTACACGTCAATACTATTTTAAAAGTAGATGAGATCGGCGTTTCCTATCTGACTACTCTGAGAAGAAACGCCAAAACAAACTCAGAGGTCACAGTCTCTTTTAAAGTCCAGACATAATCTTGGTCAGGTCATGTGAAGACCATGTGGATTGATGTCTGAAATGGTCTTTTGAGGAAAGAACCAAACAGAATGAGTGGACCTGTCCAGTCAGTGCACGCATTTGTCAGTAATCATGCAGCTCAACACATGATGGTAATAAGTGCCAGTTTCTTATCTACATAACAGATCAGACAGCTGGCATCCATAAATACTGGCTCAGTTATGTTGCAGTTTAGAGCGTCATCAGTGTAAATGATTATACCATCATTTTGATTGCTAGTGTTTTTAGTGTAGTGTGATGTATAACCATTTAAAATAGGAATATTACTTACTTTACTTAGCCAGCACTCTGTTAAAACTATAATGTGACATTTGATTTTTAGTGTGGATAAGAGTACTGTTAGCTCATCAAAGTGTTTATTTACACTTCTTATATTTAAATGTAGTATTTGTATTGCCTTGTTATGATTAGGGAGGTATAAACTGCATTGCTCCGGAGAACAGATAAATGATTTAGCCAATTGTATCGACTCCAGTTCTTCATTTAATTCAATGATGTTAGCCATTTGTAATTAAGAATATACACAAGAAAGGCATTGATGGGTATGTGTGCGTCGCAGATAAACGAGTAGTACTGGGGTATTTTTGAGTTGTATATTTATGTAATGTGTTTTGGGACAGGTGATTATTGAGTGCCATAAAAGTATAATAGTGAGTATGCTGATGTGTGAGTGGTGGAGGACTGTATTTGTCGTAGTGAATTGTGTTCTGCCTTGAATCGAGTTGTGTGTACAGTTCACTGTAAAAGTGTGTGTGTAAATAGCGCAGGGAATCAAAATAATATTTAAAATCAGATTTGACATAATTCCTTAAAAAAATCACGAGTCACATGCTTGAGTTTATGATATCCTGCAGACATTTCTCCGAGTGAATAAGAATTTGCTTGTCAACCTCTTTCTTGCGCAAGAATATATTGCCGTTGGATGAACGAAACAAGCGTTTTTTTACAAACTTTATTCTAATTTTTTGTGTCTCAATTTAAAAAAAAATATTTTGTCGATGGTCGAACAAATGAAAAAAAAGTCTCAGTAGTTCGACGGTCGAACAAATGAGAAAAAAAATCTCACTAGTTCGACGATCGAACAAACGAATCGAACTAGTGGGAACAAACGGGAAATCCAGCAGAATTTGTAGTGGTTGTTTTTAGCAAACTCGCGTGATATGTAAAAAAGTTTCTTAATATTAGCCGGCAGCTGCTCCGCGACGTAGACTGGTTGGGACGTTCCTGGGATACCGATCAGTGCAGTATTAATTTTGTCTCCCTTTCCTTTGTCTTTGTTGTATAAACGGACAGCAGATATAAGTGTTTGCTTTTTCAGGACAGAAGAAAACTCCGCAATTATTGGTCGTGAAGAGGCGGGAGTAGTGGGGGATTTCCCGGGTAAACGATAAATATCCCGTAGTTCAGACTCCGCTATCTGCACTCCAACAGCTACGCCTATACTGTAGACTGTTTTGATAAGACTGTCACCAGATTCTGTGTTTGATTGCGGTATGTTTCGGATTTCAATTCCGGATGACCTCGACTTATATTGCAGATCCAGTATTTTTTTCTCCAGATTCTCTATATGCAACTTTTGTTCCAGGCGCTCTTTTCTTAGATCTTCGACTTCTCTTTTCAATTCATCAAATTGTAAATATTATCGAGAGGTATGGCGCTGTATACAGGTTTTTCACATAGTTCTGCTGTAGATGCTTCCTTGTTGTATTGTTTTCATTATAGCCTACATTTTTCTTTACCCAATAAGGTTGTTGTAATGTTGTTTTCGTGTCATTTTTTTTTAAATATTTACGTGTCTCAGGACCCTCAGGTCCCGGCCCCCGGATCTTTGAGAGGCGCAATAATACATCCGAAGCTTCTGGCTCCATTACATTTATTTTGTGCTACCCAAAAATAATGCTGCCAAAAAGTCATTCAACGCGGAAAATAAGCAATAGTGCAATACTAATCGTATCTAATGATTTGATATTGTAGCCACCACTAATGACGGTGGCTGTAATCAAACTGTGCTTTGGAACAACTTCTGAACTGCTGATCCTTTTGGTTGTTCAGTGTGAATTTACGGCTGAAGCTAAAGTTAAATAGCACTGCCATCTATTAAGTCAAAGTAGAACTACAACAAAACTTACATCAGTGACATCTAGCGGCTCAGACAACTGACAAAAATAACTGCCATCTAACCGTCAACAGCTGTACTAAAATTTAATTAAAAATAGTGACATCTAGTGGCGAAAATCTATACTGCTACATACATTTAAAGTTAAGAACGAGATGGCAGTATATTTTTCTGCTTACGTAGTCACGACCTCTCATTGTCAACGACGAGATGCCACACATAAAAAAAAAGCTCAAACCATTTATTTTAATTTTCTTCTTCGTGTCAATGGCACGACACTTGCTTAGGTATTGTTGGCCCAAAACTTTGTCACTTCCACAGCGTTATCGGTGGCAGCGCACAGGTCACTTTAGGTGCATAGGGCCATGTGCAGTTTCTAAATTAAATTCAGTATTACGCTGTTTTTTCCTACCTGTTTCGTTATTTATTATTTGCCAGGTAGTTTTTATTGTATCATCGGCTGATTTTATTTTATTGCTAATATAAAGAGCTTTAGCAACTTTGCACACATTTTTAAAAATTTTAGAATTTTTGCAACATACATATTAAAGCTTATATTATTCATATGTTGCTTTAGACCATAAAGTTCAAAAAGTTTTCCCCTGCTTTTACGAATACCTGGAGTGTTTCGGTGCACAGAGGGCAGGATAGGAGGTGGAGCATAGTTTGTGACCTAGCTCCACATCCACACCCTGCTGCCGTTCCGTCGGAGTAGCCCCACTTTACGAGGTTCGACCTGCACCTTCCCACTTGGGTTCGGAGACGGTTCAAGGACTTCCAAGTGGACCACGGAAGGTTGCACCCAACAGGGAGATGCTCGT
Organism: Dasypolia templi; assembly: GCA_963555695.1. Lineage (NCBI taxonomy): Eukaryota > Metazoa > Arthropoda > Insecta > Lepidoptera > Noctuidae > Dasypolia > Dasypolia templi. The sequence continues at coordinate 4,038,792 of OY743163.1, read as the reverse complement.
TTGGAGGTAGAAAATGTGTGGGTGGAGGAAAGGCATCATGCCACAGCTTACAACGGGCGTCGGCCCGGAAATCGCCAGCGCCCCTACCAGGCAACCAGGTAGGGGCGCTGGCGATTTCAGAAAACTGTGCCTGCAAATAGAGGGTGTCTAGTGTCATACTCCTGTTTGTGTTTCTCTACTGCGCATGCAACCTCTCTGCGGAATTGTGGAGGTGCTCTGCCAGCTGTGGGGTATAGTGCGGTGACCGGAGTCGGTTTGAGACAGCCTGTGATTGTTCGGCATGTTTCGTTCAGAGCAACATCGTGGGCAGAACGATGCCACACTGGATACGCATATTCACCCGCAGAAAAACTGAGTGCTAGGCCAGTGGTCCGTAGTACCTGAGGTGAAGCACTCCAGGTGGTTGAGGTTAGGCGCTTTAGCAAGCTGTTACGGGAGCCGATTTTTTTTTTAGTTTTCAGACAATGGCTCTTAAATGTCAATGCTCTGTCAAGGGTGTTATTGCAGTGTTCAATGGTGATACCTTGCCAGTTGATATTTAAAGCGGGACTTGCTGAGTTGTTGCGGAGATGGAAAGCATAAGCCTGTGTTTTTGTAGGGTTAGGTCTGAGAGCGTTATCGTTTTAATATTTCCTGAGAACTTCTAGGCCTGCCTCTAGGATTTTTTCGACTTCTTCAAATTTATTATTTTGGTTAGCCAAGGCGAGGTCATTAGCGTATAGAAACCTCTCGCAGTGTTCTCTTACAACTTCGGGTTGGTCATTGGTATAGATATTGAAAAGAATGGGCGCCAGAACACCTTGGGGCAAGCCTTTCTTTTGTGATCTCCATCTGCTTTTTTCTGAGTTGAAGAGGACTCGGTAACGTCTATTTATTTCAATTAAATCAATAGATGAAGCTAGATGCCCATTCAAAAACTTAGTAGGTTTCTATCTATGAAGGCGCGTATTTCTCTTTATATACTAGACACCGCACCGGTTGCGTGTAAGTAATCACCACTCTTTTGCAACACACTTAAACAAACAATGTCAAGTTTGCTTTAACTTAACTGGTTGTCATGTTTTGTTTCTACACTAAAATAGATAATTTATCTACAGGCTAATGAACGACCTTTTTGATTTTGATATTCATCAGAGAGCTCACGAAAGGATAGAAAATTAGTCTGTGTCGCTGTCGCCGGATACGGTGAAGAGGACTATTTTTATATACGGACGGGTGTCGGTGAAGGGGATGCAGTGAGGACTGGCGGAGAGACCGAATGTTGCGACAGTCAACGGAATACGGTCGAGTTTGGACAGTCTTGGCAAACGCTCAGTACCAACGCACGTGTCTGTTTCCGTTGCACGTGTTTATATCGTTAGCCTTCTTTGGTTCCGTAAAGGAATTGACTCCAAGTAGACATGTATTTATATACTGGATCATCTTTAATTGACCTCGAGTGTAACCTTTGTCTGCTTAATTATGGTTGGATTTGTATTGCTTGAAACTGTGTTAACATTAACACTATTGTAAGTTCATTCGGCAATTACATTTTGCAAAATGTCATGAGAATCGCTGAAGCGGTTTAAGTTCCACACAGCTGAATATTGTTGTCTATAAATTCAGACGAGTGAATTTGTATGTTACGACTTTAAATGGACAACTTGGAATCCCTTTTTTGAGTTGGGTCACAACAAAAATGTTAAAAGAGCGAAGGGCCAAAGTTTGTCTGGTAGAGACCGCCTTGTGGCAGTCGGTAAATAAATAAGTACCTACTTATATAGTTTTTTTAATATACCTATGACAAGAATTCTCCCATTTCTCTGCTTTGAAGTCGAAGATGAAATGATGAGGAACCATATGTGTAAGTTAGAACGCAAATCTCGCCAAATACTTATTGTTTGATAATAAGTTTTAAAATACTTAAGTATATTTAATCTCGATATGAACAACAACAGAATCTATAACTAATAATAGCTCTTAACCGGTTAAATGCCATAATTACAGAACCAATTAGAACGCCATTGTGTCTCACGTGGATCCACTTTTTTCCTGCGGCAATTCTTCAACCGAAAATCCTGAAAATAAAGACGTCGGCGAGAGGTTGCACTTAAATAAGAATCCCCAACAACACTATCCAGAAAGACGAGTTAGTTCTTAAAAAATCTGTCCTCTTCTGGACAAAAGCAAACACAACCCTCCTCTCACGCAGTCGGTTAACTCCGACTCCCGAATCCGTCCCTTTTGGCTCACAACAACAGTCACTTGATTAACGCTACCACTGCACCCGACTCTCTCACTCCTATACACGCATCGTACTCTGTTTCAATCGCACGAAAGTAGCTTCACTTCCATTGCCTATGTATTTTTTATTGAGATTTCGTATGGAAGTTACTAGTTTAGTTATTGTGACTTTATTAGCTGTGCACACGGCTCGCTCAGATGGACTACCTACACTGCAACGAAAAATTTATAATTTTAGTAAAGATAAAAAATATTGAACATCCAAAGATTTAAATTAAAAGAGTCTCAAAATTTACTGCCTCTAGTCTGGTGATAGCAATCACAACTTCTAAAAGTGGGGTCCTGAGTTGGAGTTCATGGCAGTGTCATTAGGTTTTGTCATTATAAATTTCTTAGTACGATGTTCTTAATTGTAGGTTAGATGGATGGGTGGTGGATGGTGGATGGATGGATTGTAGGTAGATAGTGTCGGGCAAAGTGTTATTGGGTTTTTCTATCTAGAATTTCTCAGTAGCAGCCCGGAGTCTGGATTTGTGCCCGGTTGATGGCAATAGGCTCGCCCCTTATTACATGGGACTTAAACAAAACTTTCGAAATGTGGGTATACTTCTGCCTAACCCTTCTGGGATTACAGGCGTGATGTTATGTTATGTTGTTTGTAGGAACACTGAAGGGAAGAAAAACAGGTCTGACGCACGGCACAGACCGCTAGTCCCAACCAAGTTAAGGTCGGATTCTAGTCTAAGTTGGATGCAGCTGAATACCAGTATTTTACACGGAGCGACTGCCTATCTGACCTCCATAACCCAGTTACTGGGTCACACGATACCCCTAGGTAAGATTGGTTGTCAGACACTCGAGCTTCTGACGACCCGTAACGACTGTTTAAGAGCTACGAATGAAAACCGGCTTCACGTGTTTTCGGGTGCACGTAGGTGTCTCGATATGTAATTGATGACCACCCATCCACGAACCGACCGCAGAACGAAGGTTAAAGCAGCCTTAAATCTATATTTTGTGGCCGATTACCTAATGACAGAAGGCTCGCGCCCTATTCCTTGGTAGGTATGTATAACAGAACTGGCCAAATCTCGATGTACTAAAGAGTTCGGCGAAAGCAAGCAGACGTGTTGTTTTCCCGTTATATATATACTTGCTTATGCCCGCGACTTCGTGTGCGTGAAATTTCTTGTTCCTCCGACTCACCCTGTCGCATGCATTGCATCGCTTGCGCTTACGTTCTCTTTGACTTTTGTCTTTTTGCTCCGCTTTTGTAAATGTCAACGTCAAAGCATTTATTTCAAATAGGCACTAAAAGGCACTTTTGTACGTCAATATTTACATTTAAATAGATTTGATTCTAGGCGCCCTTTCCAAAAGGTAGTTTCGTATGGAGAAGAATGGACAAGAGACTCCACCGTTACTCTTTCAAAATGTTTAACAATATTTTGTATTGTATTATATCATGTATTACATTGATATATGAGAAGACGATGCACCAATAATAAAAATACTATACCAGAATAAGTATTTTTAATTTTTTTAATAAAAATTTCTTTCCTCAAGAATTGTGCTATCAAATACATAAACATATTTTTTTAAACCGACCGGTAGTTCCAAAGATAACCCTCTACATACAAACTTATTGGCAAACTTTTACCTGTTTATAATATAAGTACACTCTTTTCTGTATTATATCTAGGTTCAATATTAATGTTTTATAGGTACACATAAACCTCTCGGAATAAATTCTGTAAATGATGGTGAAACCGCATCAAAATCCGTTGCGGAGTTTAGAACGACGCGCTCACATCGACAGCCACGAAAAGTGTCTTGAATTTCTTATATGTATAGAAGCTAAAATAAGCCATTGTGAGATCGTATCTACATATGATTAAACTCTTACTTACTCTCGCTAGACGCAACTTTATTAGTTGCGCCCAGCGGTTCCACCAGCATAAGTATCGATCCCGCGAGAATATCGGCATAAAAAGTATGTCCTTACGCAGGTCAAGGTCTATCTGTGTGCCAAATTTCATCCAAATCCGTTCAGCCGTTTTAGCGTGAAAGCGTAACAATCAAGCAAACGAACAAACTCACTTTCGCATTGTTTATAATAATTAGTTGGGATTATGTTATTAATAATTTAATTGACCATTACGGAACGCAAATGAAAATATGATTTATTTATAACCACGACAAACGTCTGGACACCGCACACCGCACACCGTGGGATGGCAGGAGTAATAAAAGGCCTTTTTCAGGGCCACAAAAATGTTCATGTGATAAATTCACGTTTCTTTAAATTTGATGACAGTCAAAACGTACGTACCCACCTAACTACCAACCTACCTACTTCGCAAATGCATCAATAATGAATATGAAATTAAACTCAAACTTCAGCTGGTAATCGAACCAGAACTCCACGCTATCTCCGCCCTCCGTACACACAGTACCAGTAGCCACATCGTCTGTTTCGTTACGTCTCATCTTTAATTTGTTCGTTCGGGCGGCCCACGACACTCGCTGTACCAGGAGCCTGGATGAAGTAGAAGAACCTACTACGCTTTGGAATGGGCACCTAGCTTCATTTTTCAGATTGACCAACCCCTTGAAAATCTAAAGTGTTTGTAATTGGTTCAGTTGAAATAAATGCTTTGAGTTTGTAGCGATATAGAGAAATATATAGGTACTACTTACTAACGAAATGTTTGTGTTACCAACACCTCTGCCCAATCCAAATGGAGTACAGGAGTGAGTACATCAATACGTCTTCTGACATAATCTGTGAAAGATAAAAAAAATTGCTCAATTTGCGCAGTGACTGAACGTTTGCTGTAGGGATAATGTGTCATTAGTTCATTACATACAATTTTTTTTTTAAGTATTTTAGTATTTAATTTCAAACTCACACTCACAGCATTTAAAAAAAAAAACAATTAAGGTCACCTTTGAATTGTCAAGGAGTCGGTCAGTCAGTCACACACCTAAACTCCACGGACTCTCACGACCACTATTCAAAATACACTTGTACATATTTATTACTTCTGGTTCAAGAAAAAATGGTAAGAAGCCACCTTAATTAAGTCACCAAAATCACAGTAGGCAGCTTTTAAATAATATACCAAAATCATTAATAAATCATTACAGTTCATTATGGAAGAAAAAAAACTCTTATAAGTAGTTTCGAACTCCCGTTCCCCGCCATACCTACCTACAGCTAGTACCGAGTCTGCTAATTGTCGCAATTACTGAAAATGCTCTCTCATTGCTGAAACTCGTTGGCGCCTCCCCCTCCTCCCTCACCCTCCCGGGGGCGGGGGGGGGGGATTTAGGCAATAATGTCACATTACATAGACTTATGGACACTACAATCGCTAGATCTGTGCGGTTGCAGCAAGGTTTGGATTTGGATCGGTGGGCGGTGTAACACTGATTTGTTTGCGTAATTTGGAACTTTTAATTTGTTATTTGGGATTAAGGTTTGTTAAAAACGTTTTTAATATATGTTTATAAAGGGTCGAGGATAAACTTACAGATAGTCCGTATTATTCTTTTTTCAATATAACGTTCTGGAAATCGACTAAGGGAGGTTTTTTGGATTCTACGGGCTAGTTTTTCGATTGTTTTTGTAGTACGTAACTATGTATTAACAAGAGCACCTACTACATCTTCTAAATACGTCAATTAACTTCCCCCTATGAACGACGCGAGGGGATGAAGTCATATTTTATGCCATTAATTAAGTGGATTGCCACGGTTAAGTGGATTGATCATCACTGCATAATATTAATCATTTATCTCATCTACATAAATCAGCCGCGAGTATCTTTCGGAACTGACAAAAATAATCGAGTTTTATTTATTGAAGCATTTCAGGGAAAATAATTGATAAGAAAATTGATACTCTACGTCAATGCGCCATGTTATAGCCATGATATGCATAAGTACAACTGTTAAAGAATGACAGTTTTGATTTTAATATACGGACAATATAAGTTGGTACCTAGTCAATTTGCTTAGCAATTAACTATAAAAAACTTACACAACTTTATTGATAAGACGAAAGCTTTTTCATGTTATTCCTATTTCAGTTATCAAAAACTAAAGAGTGCAATTGTAATTAATTAATTGACTTATTTTAACTTGTATTTATGTTTCTTATATCCCAGTTATACAGGAAAACGTATTATTAGCCATACACATGTGTCGCTATTGGTTGCCTAAATAAAAAAAGAAAATAGTAGTAATATTTTGAGAAACAACAAGCCTATCAAAAGTTAACAGAACATCACTAAAACAAAACAATGTTCACTCTAACTTTAATTCAATGAATCCCCCAACTCCCCCATTCAGAGTCCGTCCCTGGCTCCCATCCAATTAGCGATGAGATTAAAGATATGCCAGGGGAGCTATTACCTAACAAATTACCTCTCGACGGTGGAACAGCCGCGCCCGGCCGCTCCCCCGCCCGCAGCCGCGCTGGGCATGAGCTGCAGCGGAGGCGGGAGCGGAGAAATATGTGTAAAACACGAATCCATCAAAATCAAAATATTTTATTTCACATAAACCTACATGGGCACTTATGAAACGTCAGATTCTAGGTGCACGGTTCTAATTGGTCGTTTCCTATGGAGAAGAGCCGGCAAGAAACTCCATGGTTACTTTTAAAAATATTTGTCTTTTACAATGTTTTAAAATTACAGTGTTAATAGGTACGGGAGGACTTTGTAGGCTTGTCAACAAGTACCATATAATAAACAAATAGACATATTTACAATCTACAAGGCCTACAACGTTCTCACATTTAAAAAATATAAAATAATCTAATAAAGTAAAATCTAAAACTAATTAAAAATTGTCATGTCTTTCGAACATCGTATTCTTTGTGAACATTTTGCATTTGGATTGTGATTAGCAATTGTATAAGAGTTGTTTTACAATTTTAGTGTATAAAAACTATAATTCGATCTGTTTATTTACGCATCTTAGCTGGTTACATTCGTAATGGTAAAACATTGCGTGTAGAAGTCTGCCTAAGTACGATGCGTGTAACTGTAGCCCGTAGCACGTAGCTTGTGTCTGAAGTCCTTCGCTGCGCTTAGCGTAGCTGTAGGCCGTAGTCTGTAGCGCGTAGTTGAAGCCCTTCTCTGCGCGTAGCTTAGCTGTGGCCGTAGTCCGTAGCGCATAGTTGAAGCCCTTCTCTGGGCGTAGCGTAGCCGTAATCCAAATCGCGTAGCTGAAACCCTTCGCTGCGCTTAGCGTAGTTGTAGGCCGTAGTCCGTGGCGCGTAGCTGAAACCCTTCGCTGCGCTTAGCGTAGTTGTAGGCCGTAGTCCGTGGCGCGTAGCTTAAGCCCTTCGCTTCGCGTAGCGTAGCTGTAGGCCAGAGACCGTAGCATGTTGCGCGAAGCCGTCTCCGTAGCCTTATAGCGAGCCCGTCCGTAGTTAAGCTATATTTACTAACAAAAGTTTTGTTTTATACTTTATGTAATATATGTTAATTAGTAAGGTTATGTCTTTGTGTCATTGTAGCCTGAAATAAATGTTTTTTTTTTTAAAGATATGTTTGGTGGCATTTTTTATGGAATGGTAAGATATAATATAAATAGGTATATAAGTATCTTCTTCACAGTTGGACCTCATATGGGAAGACTCATACAGCTTCAAGGAGGATTGAAGGAAAGAGCAGTACGAGCACTGCGTTGACTCAGCTACGTTTACTCCCTGCAAATTAATGATTACAGACTCCGTCGTATAGTCCTGAGACCGTGTTTCGGCCATGGCGGCCAATCTAAACGGAGGCTAGCCTTCGGCGCGGGAGATATATGAAGTGTGTGCGCAGACACAGGTGCACTCTCTCTTCCTACACTCTTATAGTCCGATGAGACTACGTCTTATTCAGTCGCTGTATACCAATTGTACTTAATTTACTTTAATTTAATACATGTGTCGTGGAAAACGATATTGGTAAATTATAAGTTGCTGATTTGACTACTGTAGTACTGAGGAAGTGGTAAACGCCGTGACGTCAAGTATCATTTGTAATGGCGGCACGTAGACAGAGTCGTGTTGGAGAGTTGGGACTGTGCTGTGCTTGCCGAGCGCACTTTGACTCGAGACGCCAACCAAGACACTCCTCAAGAACGAAAGTGTCGGTTTACCATTTAAATTTAGTAATGTGATCAAGGTAAATAAATTAAGGTTATATACTTTGTGTGACAAAATGGACAGTCCCTTTATAAGGCACTGGGTGCAGAGGCACGTGCGAACGTGTGTTGGGCCTCGTCTTTTTTAGTTTGTTTTAATTTTTAAGTTTTACTAACATAGTTTTTGTAAGTCATTGTTACTAATACTATATGGATTGTGATTACACTGGTCCGAAATAAAGATTAAATATATTAAATATAACTGCAGTTAATATTATTATTCTACGCAATGAACCCGATACCACCCAAGAGATGACGGTGCTATCGCTCAGCCGTCGCTGTCGCCGTCATAGTACATCAAAATGATAAGAATGGTTGCCCTACTAGCGTTTGTTTATCTTATAAAACGGTTATGAAATTGAAATGCCAGATTTTGAAAACGTAACCTCCAGGCTAGCAGGTCAAAAAAGTTTAAAATCGCATATCATTCATGTATTACGCCAGCTCCCAAACGCTGTACGTTTCATTCACTGTTAATTGTTTTAATCGCACTCACCTACTGTTATATACGATGCTACATAGCGACACTTTATACATGTAGATAGTGACGTATCTAAATAAGTACAGGACACGTTGCAAATACAGGGGGAGTTTTTTTTCAGTTGTACACTTCAACAGGCGTTGTCTTTTCACTGCTAGAATTTAATACATTGTTAAATTAATCCTAGATAAGCTTCAAAGGTAATTTAGGTAATCTTTTTTCCGAGATACCCCTACTTACAAACAAACAAACGTAACCTCTTTATAATATTAGCGTATTTTTTTTTAAATCCTATATTTATATCTGTAATGAATGTGGTGTGCTTATATAATAAAGACCATTATATCTATCAAAGACTGCACTTTCCGATGATGATCTTCACTCGTAGGTTTCGCCCAAAATAGTTTTATATAGTCATAGTTTTTTTTTCTGACCTGCAGAATGGAACTTTTTTGTGTTACTTACTGCCTGCCGCTTACTTCTCCAAAAATTATCCATGTCTCCAGATTTCTTTTTTGTGTTCTGTTGGTTCTAGAATAGTAGTTTTAACTCACAAAGCGGCGCGCACTTTACTTGTGGTTACATAACCAGCCTTTTTATGTTCCCACTTCTGGGACACAGGCCACCTCTCTGTGAGAGGGAGTGGGCCGTAATCCACCACGCGGGCGCAGTGCGGGTTGGTGGATGTCACATGTCTTCGATTTTTTGGTTCTAAGACATGCCGGTTTCCTCACGATGTTTTCCTTCACCGTTTTGAGAGCAGTGGTAATGAAATAATTTACACAAAGTAAAGCGCCTGTCTGGGTTCGAACCTACGACCTACAACTCGTAAGTCGCGGCCGTTACCACTGGGCCACCACTGCTTAACTACTTGTGGTTACCAAGTGCACAAACACTCTGTGAATGTGTGTGTTAGCGCAGGAGCTCTCGGCACCTTCTGAGACAATGGCGAAGTCGGCAGTGTGTGTGTGCGTGGGCGTGTTATGCGCTGACGCTACTTGTCTTCACGCACACATTCACAGCGCGTTTGTACACTTGGTTATCAGAAGCAAAGTGCGTCGCTTCGTGAGATAAAAATTCTATACCACCTACATGGTTCCACTTATCTCTATCTATTGATGTTTGTGGCCGTCGAGTTCGACCCGCCATCTCCTCCTGGGCATGCCACTTTGTCGTTTGCTGCTTGCTGTCACATGGATGATTCATTAAATCGCCTCCAGGAGTGCTGATACTTAAATGTATATGGGCAGCTATAAGTCTACTTGGAAGTTATAAGCCTCACTACCATTAATCATTTTATGATTGTTTATTTTATTCAACAAAGAGAAAAACAATGACCTACATAGTCTTTATAGCATAGCATAATCAGCAAAGTGTTCCCACTGCTGGGACACAGGCCTCCTCTCTATGAGAGGGAGTGAGCCGTAATCCACCACGCGGGCTCAGTGCGGGTTGGTAGATGTCACATGTCTTCGATTTTTTTGGTTCTAGGACATGCCGGTTTCCTCACGATGTTTTCCTTCACCGTTTTTGAGAGCAGTGGTGATGAAATAATTTACACAAAGTTAAGCGCCTGGCTGGGTTCGAACTCACGACATACAACTCGTAATTCGGGGCCGTCTTTATGCGCGTCGGGAATTACAAGCGATTTCCCGGCCACCGTAGGCGTGGGCTTGCGGACGGCGAGCAATGGGTAGCTCGCCGCCCAGTAAGGACCAGGCCCGGGTCGACGGCACGTCGTGTTCCACGCGCGTCTCAAGGATATGTCAGCACTGAGTGACGGGGTCCGGCAAGGCCGATTTTGTTGATGGTCGCGGGTTGTTCGAATGAGATGCCGTGGCCCCTGGCACAGGCAACTGAAGGAACACGGGTGGGTTTTAGTTAGTAAAAGTCCCGCTCCACCTAGAGCACGAGGTCATTCGACGACTTCGTACCCCAAAAAAAAAATTGTAGATGCTACAATGTCAATAATACTGACTTACCTACATAGTCTGCAGTCTTTTTTACATTTATTGTGATAGGTTTTAATTATACTCTGCAGGTAACATGTTCAGAATGTAATTCCAAATCGCAAACATTAGCATTTTCAATAAGCATAGACTCAGCAACAGAAGGTGATGAGCATAAACTAAAATACAGATCCAAAACACCGACTTCCAAAAACAAAGTTATTTTTCACATTTTAGGGTTGTTTTTGGGAGTCAGTTGTTTTTATTTGTTAAAAAGCTTTTTTACTGTGGCATGTGCTATTTCCTCGTAGTTCATGACCATGTGTATACGTGTAAACAAGACGACTTTCTATCCGGAGGGTTATTTGAATTTTAATATACCTAATCATAATCATCATTTATTGCATTCATGTAGTTTATAAGTTCTTACAAGTATACTGAGGTTTCATACATGAACCCTGCTAGGGCACAGCAATATAAATACACAGTTTAAAGTTCTACAGTGTCACAATAATAAACAATCCACTGTGCTTACAAAAATACTTATTTTGACATGTTTAATTTAGGTGTCTATAATGGTAGGTAATTTTTATATTACAGTTACCTACTGTAATATAAAAATTAAAAAGGTAAGAACAATTAATTGGTCATCACTTCCATTCATAAATCAAATAAGATAATATTTAAATTGAAACAAAATAGCAATAACAATAATAATCATAAAATAAAAATATTATAGGTAGTCAAAATTGTAGGCGATGTGTGTATTGTGTATAGGTATGAATTCCAATGTCAAAATTTACATATCGTCAAAGAATTCCTTTACAGTGTAATACGATTTTAGCGGAATTTTGGCGTAGTGGTTTAATAGGTAGTGAGCAGGGAAATAAAGGTAGATTAGAATGAAATATAATCCCACCTTAAAACCCCACAGAATCTGGGGGGATAGGTTCTTAGTCTATAGGATCTTGCTCTGGTTGTTGGTTGGAAATAAGGGTACTACCCTGGGCTTTATGCGTTAGGGGTACACCGCAAGCAATCTAAGGCGCAAGGTTGTGGTGCGGGCAGCAGTAGACGGTAGCGGCCATGTGCCCCACGGCTGCAGACCACGCAAGGCTCGCCAAGGCTCCGTCAAGGCGAGCAGAGCCGGTGGATAGGCAGGTGTTCGCACACACACGCATTGGCTCCGTCACAGCGAGCAGTGTGGTATGGAGGCAGCTAATGCGAATAGCCCATTCATCCAGACATCTGTAGAGGCGTTGGTAAGTACAAAAGTGAACAGCCTGAAAATGAGGGGAGAAATCACAGAGCCCTGAGAGACTCCTGCTCGAATGGGACGGGGAGAACGATTATCACTAAGGAAGCGTCTTATTGCGCGGTTGAGTAAGCTGTATAGAGACGTATTGGCATCGTTTATGCCATAGATAACTAATCACTTTTAGGAAATCTACTAATTATGCTACAACCTACTTACTGGACTCATCATCATTGTCGCTAGCCTGTGCAACAACGACATTGGGGTCGGCTTACAAACTTACCGGTTGCAGCTGAATACCATTGTTTCACATGGAACGACTGCCTATCTGACCTAAACAACCCAGTTACTGAATAATACAATACCCCTTGGAAAGCTTCGTGTATTTCATGGTCATTTAATGAACACCTCTTTGTCATAGGAGTCACAGACAGTCCGCTGTGCAGGGCATGCATGGAGGAGGACGAGACAGCAACTCATGTGCTTCCAAACTGCCCGGTGGTCGCCACATACAGGGCCAAAGAACTTCGGTAACCAAGGTAACCTACGCGAGGCTGTCAGTAACACCAAGGCGTTTCTGGCCTTCCTCGAGGAGCTGGGGTGGATCGAATGAGCGATTTGCCCACCGTACGAAAAGTACGCGCATTGTCGTTGAGTTGCGGGCACCAGCAGTGGATTACGATTAAAACAAACACATTTAAAAAAAAAGAGGTTTCCAAGGCACTGAGGAGTCTTGGTATGTAAAGATGGCAAGCGTTGCTTATCCTGATCGCCGTGTCAACCCGTTCTGCTGATATCACTGCCCCCAAATATACCTACTTGACTATGGATTTGTTAACATCATATTTATATTGCTACATTACTTTTTGCTTCAGATAATGCCCTGAATGGAAGTCCATTGCATGCATATCAGAGTATTTTATTATTATTTTATCTTGATTACTTACATGAAAAGCTTTGCGTTTTCGACATATACTCGGCCACCGTGGATCAACACTGTTTAAATAATAACGTGGGTGTTACGAACCTGATTGTAAAGCGGATGGTTCTGCACCTATAAAAAAAAATACAGTATGCTTAATGCGTACGAAGCGCGTAGGTAGAAATATATAATTTTAATTAAATAATATAGAAATTATCTACATACTTAAGACCTCAATTATTAGTGTTTTAGTAAATTCTATCATAATAAATTCACTAACTATGTCACTATTTTGATCTTACTCTGTAATACCTATAATATTATTTCTAAGATTTAAACCATATTTAACAACAACAAGAAACATTTATTATTATTTTTGCCCGACCCGGGAATCGATTCCAGGACCTCATGCTCAGCAGTAGGTAGCGCAGCACTAGACCAACGAGACAGTATTTAATTGTTTAGGGTTGTAAAGCTACGGGTCATTTCAGCCTTTATTCTAGGATACAACACAATGCGATGCTTTAGTGTTGCGGTAGTAGGTCGCGGAGACCATCTACTTTCCTTCACATGGGAGGCATTATTATAAAAATAAAATAACTATTTAATCAAGAATTTGTTATGAATAAATTATGTTAGTAAAACTAATGTGAAAATCTTAACTTTTTTTAGTGTTGTGTTTTATCATCATCGTTGCTTACGTTTTCTAATGTAAGGACTGCCTAAGACGGTAAAATACTCCGCCGCGAAGTCTTACTGTTCTGTCCCAGGTTATCAGTTACTTTAATGATGTCTGTCCACCTTTAAAACCACAGTTGAAACGCGGTAGTTCCTTAAAGTAAGTGAAAAGGTTCCTTAAACTTTCAAGTATCTGGGTTTCCAAAGACCCAAAATACATTCTGGATATTTTGATTGTGAGCGCAAAGCGTTGGCTGTCCGCTGCAATATGTTGGCTCGCAGATTTGCAAAATGCACGACTGAGGAAAAGGCTACACTATTTCAAGCCTCTGAATGTGGCTTCTCCATCTCTATTTTAAGATGAGTGTCTGCTCAATCTCGTCCCTGGAAACTTTTCACTCGGTCCCTTAATTTATGCACCTGAAACTGTGTTACATTTAGACCTTTAATTAAGTCTACGGATCCCTATAATTCCTACCAGTGTTTTATCCATATCAGCAGTTATCAGTGTTCAGCTAATTGACAGTAAGTGACGGCAAGTGTCGGGAGTGATGGCAAACAATGACTACCGTTCGGACACAACATGTGTTTTTGTGTCAATAGCTTTAGGACAGGGGGGCTTAATGGCTACCAAGCAGATTGATAACGTTGAGCTATGCTCAAAAATGCATCGTTTTGGTTAGCAATCGTCAAAAATTTGACAAAATGACTAAACTGCATGGTCCATTATCCTTATGGGGTTTTCAGCTGAAAGACGTCCACTGCTGAACATTAGCGTCTCCCCAAGCACCGCCACTTTAACTAGTTCCGTGGTTCTCGCATCCAGCGGATTCCTGCGGCCTTCACAAGGTCATCGGTCCACCTTGTGTGAGACCTTCCAATGCTATGTCTTCCAGTACGCGGTCGCCACACCAAAACCTATCGGATCCTTCGGCCATCTGTTCAACGAGCAATGTGCCCTGCCCACGGCCACATAAGTTTGGCAATTGTTCGGGCTATATTGGTTACATTGGTTCTCCAACGGATCTCTTCGATTTAAATTCAATCACGTAGAAAAACTCCAAGCATAGCCCTCTCCATTGCCCTTTGCCTTCTAATGAGGCCCATTGTGAGTGACCACGTTTTAGTGCTGTCATCACTGGCAACACGCGCTATAGGACTCGTCTTGAAACACTGCGGTATGTGGGGCGAGGAGATATTGCGTAGCTTCCTGAACGCTGCCCAGCCGAGTCGGGTTCGACGAATGACGAAATAAAAAAAATACCAAATGCATTCGATTTAAATTACCTTATGTTACAAGTAGTGAATGTGACATCATATTGAACGGAGAAAAACTGGATTTTCATATTCAGACGGTTTTCCTAGGAATCACGCTGGACTAGAAATTACAATGAGGACCACATTTAAAATCTCTTGCAGGGCGGCTTAGCTCGGCCGCTTATGTTGTTAGAAAGATAAGACAGCTATTAGATGTAGAAACACAGCATTATGTCGTATGACATTTTACTATGGGGTCGGGCTGCTGACATTGAATCCATTTAATTGAGCTGTCAGAGCCATTTACAATCTACGTCGCCGCGAATCTCTTAGGGAACTATTTAAGAAGATTAATTTAATGACGGCACCTTTCCAGTTCATTAATGAAAATATTATGTATGTTAGAAAAAATATTTTTGAATAATAACACTAGAAATAATAATAAAATAGATCAACCATTGTTCAGAGTATCTAAAGTACATACATCTATTATGGGGTACTGTGTTAAATGTTACAACAAAATACCTGGTGAAATATTGCAATTAAATGAAAGAAAGTTTAAACTCATGTTAAAAAAACACTTTGTAAACAAGCATATTACAAATTAGAGGGTTGTATCCTAGATAAGAATGCTTGGAAACATGCTGCGGGGCGAGCATGGGCGTACCCAAGACGTTTGTGACAAGATGAGATAAATTATGTCATGTCTTAAAATTTGTCTTAAATGCTAGCACGGGTCAACTTTGTGACATATTCAAGAGGCGCGACCATGCCTTTCTTGTTGCTGACTTCATAATGTAACACAGTCAATTAAAAAAGTAACAATGTCTATGGCCATCTGAATATGCGACCAAACTAAATAATATGTATGTATGAGTGCGGTTCATAAAGGTAAACAACTTTTTAATTTGGTTGGGATCTAATTATTTTTTTAAACACGCACGTCACGGTTTCCAAAGAATATAAATATTTTTCCAACCGTCTTTGTTGGTTCGTTGTTCTTGTTTGATAATTCAGTTCCGGTTGCAATATTTTTAATGGAAGGAAAAAGTAGTAAGAAAAAAGAAATCTGCAGTAATATACAACGCTATTGACGAATCGGTTCGTTGTCCGTCAATTTACATTTAATTTTGTATTAGGTCATTCTCTTCACAGAACCAGAAGCCGAAGGCTCAATTTACAAAAACTCACAGAGTTTATGAGCCTTAACTAGAATTACGAAAAATGGAAGCCCAGTGGAGGGAAACCACCATAGGCTTCGTCAGGCGGAAAGTCCGTTGGATGGGAGTTCCTGGCAATTCGAACGGGTTATAGGAGTCCCGAATTTTCTCCGGAAGATTTTCCTGCTTTGGGCCTCTTGTCTTCTGGCAAGAACATAATTATAAAAATTTACTGCCAATAATTAGCAGGAAAATATTATTTTTATTAATATAATTTTTTTATCACCACCTCTGACCGAATGTGATAAATTTTTCATAACCATCTGTCACCTTTGTGACAAAATGGCTGCGCCCGTATTAGCAAATAAGACATAAAGAGTCCCTATTAAACGTCAAGAAGTTACATGTCGAGAGAATTATCTCAGTCCACCGTGCTAGCATTTAAGACATAACGTTTTAATCGCCCAAATTATGATAAATAGCGTGACTCATGACATGTCACAGTAGGCCATGCTCGCCCTGCTGGTCTTGCTTCATAGGACAGTCTAGAGGCTAGACAAAATCATACTAGTTGCTTATTGAATGATTGAATTTGTTATTTTTACTTTACTCACAAACTGACTTATTCCTGGTTAATATTTTAGGAAAATCATATACTTTCGCAATGTTTGTAAATATGTTAACAAGAAATTTCATTCGGACGAAGTCGCGGGCAAAAGCTTGTCTTTACTACATATTGCAAATTGGATGCTGGATGAACTCTTATGCAAATTGGATGCTTCTAGAACCACCGGTATAGGCTTTGGTGCATCGTCTTCACATATAAAAATGTAATTAATGTACACAAAATATTGTTAAACATTTTAAAAGAGTAACGGTGGAGTTTCTTGCCCCTTCTTCTCCATACGAAACTACCTTTTGGAAGGGGCGCATAGAATCTATTTAAATGAAAATGTTGACGTTCAAAAGTGCCTTTTAGTGCCTATTTGAAATAAATGCTTTGACTTTGACCTCTTTCTCGAAGTTGGACCTACCTAACTGGACTGTTTATCATAGGTAAACGTACTCGTCCACAACTTCGAGTGTAGAGTCTCCGATTTTGAGTATGGGTGTTAAATTACACGGGCATTTGATATTTCCTTCGTTTTGTACATGTTCATTTTGAAAGACCCACTCTTTCGGAAGCTCTACTGAGATCATCGAGTATTGTACTGAGGTCCTCCATAGTCTCAACCATGACTTTAAAACTCCTCGTTAAAACGAAGGTGATTGATGTACTAGCTATTGATGTTCATGCTGGAACTACCACTCCATGTATTTGGCCTTCAAAACTAGACAAAAAATATTATAAGCACTTTAAAAACGAACTGCTATAGACTTTTGTAGTTCAGTAGTCACTACTTACTTTTTCTGAAAGCCTTAAGGCTCCTTTACGGCGTGTCGCGCGATGTACGGTGTCTTTGTGTCGCGCGCGTTTCGCGTCGCTTGTCGTGCCAGTCAGCACGAGCCTTTGTCAAGATTCTTTCTTAAATCTCAGTGATATGTGATGTAAGTCAGTGGTTTTAATCACCACTGACTTACATCGCTTATCACGAGATTCGGCAATGTATCTATTTAATTCGATTGAAAAGATATCGGATGTTAGTTTTTTACGGTTTACGGAACCTATTACTGAGGCTCCGCTGTCCATCCATCCGTCCGTCCGTCTGTCTGTCAGCGGGCTGTTGTATCTCATGAACCTCAATAGGACAGTTGAACATTTTACAGAGCTTTACTATTACCGCTATAGAGCTACATAGCTTACTATTTCCGCTATAAAAACAAGACACGTGTTATTTTTTTATTAGTAGTGTTAAATATTGTACGGTGGTACGGAACCTTTCGTCTGCGAGCCCGACTCGCTCTTGGCAGGTTTTTATAACAGATTATAGATGAACCTGCCAAGACGAGAACTTTTTTTTTTTCAATAGATTTTGGTCGATTCTCAGACCTACCCGATATGCACACAAAATTTCATACAAATCGGTCCAGCCGTTTCGGAGGAGTTTGGTAACAAACATTGCGACACGAGAATTTTATTTATTAGTGGATTTATCTGACGTTGTTTATCTGTGGGCGTACTATAGGTACACCACTGCTTAAACCTTCTTGGATTACAGGCGTGATGTTATGTGTGTGTATGTGTTATGTGACATGAATATTTCAATCTGCCTTTCAAAAGACACACCAATTTTACCATCCAAAAAACTGCCATAACAGACTCCAAACACCCACTAAATATTGCCTGAATTTGTGTGCCATAGACCACAGAGTGGCTAATTACTTTCCCACCGCGATACGACCACATAATATGTGTGCGCTGTATGTTTGATTTGCAGAGATAAGCGCCGCACTGCAAACATGCCGCGACCGATGTTTTACGATTTAGATTTATTAAAATATGATTATGGGAATCGGGCCGTGGGATATTTAAATGGACGTATATCGAGATAATAGTTGTGTAGGTTAATAAATAATACTGGCCTATTATTGTCCCACTGCAAAACAATCAAAAGCCTATTCTCATACAGAAAAGGCACGAGCATTGATCACCACGCTTGCTCAAGACGAGTTGGCGATTTCAGATTTTGGTATATTATAAGTCCACGTTTCATATTTTCATCGATGTCAGGAATGTCCAACATAGAGTCCGAAAAAACATATGAATTTAAAAAGTCACACAGGTACTTTCCCGGTTTTGAACCTACAACCTCGGCTAGGCAAGGTCTTAATAACTGCACCATCACACTATTGCGTCGATGCATTGTCTGTTATTGTTTGACTACTCAGGGCAATTGACACTGGTCATGCAGCCTTAAAACCAATTAGTTTTTAAGGCAAGCTATATTTATAGAATAGAATATATGAATATGCTTTAAAACATGGTACATTAAGGTCACATTATGGTATTTATAATGTCTGAATTGAAACAACAGTAATATAAGAATTTCATTGGTCTGCGGTCGAAATACGATTGCTTAGTTCCAAGGCTGGATACCCAGGCCGGACAGTGTCATTTAGTTTTCTCATGAGGAATTTTCTGCAGCAGTTCGGTTTTTCTCATATACCCAGTAGTTGGAAATTGGCTCGGCTTCTTTTAAATAGGGACCAAAAAAAAAGGGAGTTCGTAGGTATACACCGCTGCCTTCATCTTCGTAGAAAACAGTCATGATTTTATGCTGTTCAAGTCAACAGCGTAAAATTTGTAGGATGAGGGAAATTCTGTCCTCTATCTCAGTTAAAGTAGACATAAATGTCTCCAAAATCATCATAGATATTCACACGAAGATAATCTCATAAAAAATAAAATGTCGTCAACAAATCGTGGAGATAAAGAGCGACACTAAAATGTAAATAATTCATACTTACGTTGACGTTATCTGTGACACCTGTCAATTTGCCCGCCTTAACTGACATGCGGTGGGGTTGCCAGCTCTCGGAATGATTCCCGTTTGGCAACAAACTAAATATTTTTGTTCTTATGATTTAGTTAAGTTTTGGTTTCCTAGGACAGCGATGGCTTTTATATAACGGCCGCAGTGAAATGATGTCATGGAAATAATGGCAGTAGGGCTGGAACTTACGTCTAGAAATAATGTTTCTGTGACGTCATTCGACGGCAAATTACGGACCATAAGTGGCATTTACCGCAATCTTGGGAAATCCTGGCTTCACTGAAGAGTCAGTTTAAAAGTAACAAAATTCTAAGGTTCGCAAAGAGTTCTTAGCTTATAGAGAGTGTAGACTTGTGCAAATAGCGATTAAAAAAATAGGCTACTTAAACGTTTGAATTTTGATCAAACAATCAAAGTAGAAATTAGTCAATTTCCAGTTACACTCGTAATGCCACCTTTTACTTATTAAACCCATGTCCTGACGGTTTAGTTTTTGCCAAGTTGCTAACAATCTGCAATATTCTTTTTCCAGGTTGCCTCCTTGGTATATTGGTCGCAAGCGCACTGTGTAGCATGAGGTCTTGGGGTCATCAGTCTTGGGGTCAGGTCGGGAATTGTGTTATTAGGTTTTTCCATCTCATCTGGAACCCAGAGTCTGGATATGTGCCCGGTTGATGGCATTGGCTGGCCTATTACAAGGGACTTGAACATAACATGGCGTAATGTGGTCGTAGTTAATGTACCGCCTGTGTTCACCAATTGGGCGTGATCTTAAGTATTCTTTTTTCAAACAGAAGATTTCAATAAATAAAAACATCTCAATTTCCAAACATCACAAAACCTGGCAACACCACCTATCTAAAGAAAACCCAAAAACGATTCGGAAATTACATTGTGATTCATTGCATCTGACAAGAGATGTGTTTATCTTAAGATAACAGATATCAGATATGTTGCGACACGCTGAACAAGTTAACATGTTTAAATAGGCTAACTTGTTTGTTGGTTACAATTTGATGTCGTTTAGACGATGGGAATTGGGAAATTTGATGCACTCTTGTCAAAATCCCAGCAAGTTCTTTTTTTTTTGCGTTTTTCAAATTCCAGCCTTGCTTTACGTCATAAGTAGATCAAAATGCGATTGGCGACTGTGGGAAAGATATATTTACTGAATGCCTACGAATCATCAATTTCATAACAATCGTCGTCAAACTTTGTTTTGTTACACCTAAGAATTTTCATATGAAAAAATCTTCTATCATTCCTACAGTTGCGAATGTCATTTTGATCATCATACGCCGTACAGAGCAAAAAACCAAAGACAATTTGAATTTGGCGGGCTACAGCTCGAACTCGATGTAAATACAGGAAATGTTTGGTACTTATAGGTTGATTGCAGAATTAGTGGTTGGGTTAGAACCAGCCACCTATCCTTTTCATAAATATCGTTTAAGTAAAACAATGTAATAATATAAATCTAGTAGGTAAGTAAGAATGAGACTATTTTACAAAAATATACCAACTACAGTCCGGCCGTCAAGAGAATGCGCTCCCAGACACTTGTTAGTGCGACAATTCTAGTAACAAATAAAGATCATATTCGCAAAACACTTACTTAATCGTTTTATAAAACTGACGGGCGTCAAGAACGCACTCGCAACACACACGACGCGGCCGTAGGAACTGTAGTATATTTTTGTACTTTGTACACAAACTAAGGTACTTGTACATAAAATATGATAAAGATGGACCAGACAAAAAACCTATATAAAGCTAGAAAAATGAGAGCAAGTACTTAAACCAAGTTATGTACTACTTAGCTTTACAAATAACATCTGATGTCCTTTTGGGTGGGAAATCATCAAATGACTTCTCCCCTCTGGGTGGAGCGGGAGGGCGTGTCAGACTTTTACTGACTAAAACCCACCCGTGTTCCTTCAGTTGCCTGTGCCAGGGCCACGGTGTTCTCTTTAGAATTACCCGCGACCGTGAAACATCTGGTGTCCTAGACATAGAAAGACAGAAGAAAATCTCCACATTCTGGAGTCGCAACATCTATACTTTAATATGCTTTTATTCTTTCACTTATGGGAAGCTATAGAATTTCCGAGTGTCATAGGATATATTTCATGTTAAAACAAGAAATTTCACGCAGACGAAATCGCAGGCTAAGCTAGTAACTCATAATTTAGTTAAAAAACAATAAGACATCTTTTCTGTTAAATAACAATTTCCCCCATATTTTACACCCTCCAAAACATACAAATATCAAAACTCGAATTCATTAAACGTTTCTATCAAACCTCCTTACCTCCCACACCTCTATAACGAGCCACGATTGTCTATGGCAATCCCCCTAATGGCGTCAATTTAAGTTTTAATGAAATTTTCATCCATATTTCTCATCCCCCAGCATCCCTTGCTCCCTCGCTAACTGCCGTTTATTAATTATAGCCTGAGCAGACTAATTTCGGCGACATTATATAATTTTATGTAGATTGCGAATTGGGCGCGAAACGAGTTTTAAAAGTGCGCCATGTTTGTTGTTTGGCTGTCACTGTTAGTTTCGTATTTTGTTTTCTCCTATAACCCCTCACCCTGCTGATGTTTACATCAGACAAACATTGATTGAGTCGTATGCTATAAAAATCAAAGTCAAAAAATTGGACGTCTGTTGTTCTCGTAAACATCGTAAAAGAGACTACTTACGTAAGTAATTTCGACAACATGATGCCTACAATATCTTCTCACAACAAACCGTGTTCTTAAATCCTTACTTCAAGCGTGGATGTAACGGCTATTTTGATTTTCCCTTTAACCAGTTGTTAGAAAACCCATGACCATACCATACCGTGCTTTTTAATTACTTACCTAACCTACCAACTTTATACCTGTACTATAACTATTATTTATCTATAAACTTCTATAAAGTTATGAAATAGTAACTAGACTTAAAACAACAGAAAATTGATTATGTAAAATAATCAGAAAAACAATAATGTTCTACGCGTCATTCTTCAGAAGCCGACAACTTTCAGTATACTATAGTGTACTCTGTGCCGACAACTTGCGGTTAGAAACCAACACGGCGCGGCGGCGCATTCAAAATCCAGTTCCAAAGAACACCATCTTACTCTTTCTTTAATTCAAATAAAAGTATCCATCCGTCTCGTTCTCGCACATTGCGATTGGGTTGAAAAGTTCCCGCCTTACGTCAAAAACAATGGTTCGCAGAAAGAAAAAAGAAGCGCCCGTCTCCCTCTCACAGCGTTCGGATATTTTGTGAACGAAGATTGTGAAATTATTTTTGATTTTGTTTTGTTTTTTCCTTACTGTTTGTTTATATTTTATTATTGACTTTTAATAAAGTGGTAGCGGTTAAGTGCATTTACAAAGCGACATGTTTCAGTTTTAATGATCCTTTGTCTACAGGTAGTAGAAAAATTATTATCTATCTGTTTATAAGAAGGTTTTGTCGTGGGTTTGTCACTCTTTTTTTTTTTTTTTGGCAATGCCATCTCGCAGGTCAACCTATATATGAGGTTGTCGTCTGCTTAGACGGACTTGCCTGTGGTTGCCCTAATTAATTAAGGCCGCCAGCCAGGACTTAAACTTATGTACTAACTTAAAAACTAAGCGACAACGCTAAGGGCACCCCCTGTGGGGTACGAACCTCGGCTTAGGGCGTCGCTGGAAGAGGGCAGCAAGGGACTAGCTGCATCAGGATTTGAGTGATGTAGGGGGTTTGTCGGTCTTTTTATGATGATCTATATATTCTGCCAATCTGCCCAACACGTTCTTACATTGTGCCCGTCATTTAGAAATACTTACAGTTCAAATGCATTTTAGGTAATAGAATGATGGGCCAGTGAGCCCATCATTCTTATGATAGTTACTTATGGAGCTCAACGATTCGACAAGCATAATGCTCGTCGAATCGTTGAGCTCCTTAAGTTCTGTTTTGAGCAAAGAAAGGACATTTGGGTAAGCCGCATGCAATGAATAAGTATTATATTGTGTTGTATTGAATAACTGTCTCGTATTATTATTATTTTGACTGCCTACCCTCTATAATTATATATCTGACTAAATATGACAATATCTGTGAAAATGTGTGTTTATATTTTATAAGACTTAATTATTGGACATCATGTTCTAGACATTTAATTTCTCTAAAATTTTTCGTATTTTGTTTTGATAAGTTTAGACTCCATTATGATAACTTATTGTGTATGTGACATCTATGTGTGCAGTGCCCTGACAGGGTTTATGTACAAAAACCGACAGTAATATGTGTAAAATGTGTGATGTGCATGAGAGCAAACAAGTAAATAAATAAATTACTCAAACTGCCAGACCATGATTAACCCTAACTAAAAAAACAACAACAAATACACATTGTCTTCACATTGCAAAACCTTTGCTTACCATTTGCCTGCCACTGATTCTTAAAATCTCCATGGGCTCTACAACAAACTAGTTTCTGCCCACGACTGCGTCTGCGTGAAATTTTTGGATGCCCCGACACCCACGAATCGCATCGCATCACCTGCTCGCACTATCACTTCGTTTTCGCATAACGTTCTTTCTGCCTTTTTTCTTACTGTTCGGCTCTTTCATCATCATCATGATCATCATCATCAGCCTATTTTAGTCCACTGCTGGACATAGGCCTCCCCTAATGAGCGCCATAGCGCCCTGTCTTCAGCTTGACGCATCCAGCATCTGCCTGCAATCTTTCGCAGCTCGTCATCCCACCTGGCCGGAGGGCGTCCTACACTACGTTTGCCGAGTCGCGGTCTCCACTCAAGAACTCGTTTACCCCAGCGTTTGTCGGTTCTTCGCGAGATATGGCCGGCCCACTGCCACTTCAGCTTGCTAATTCTTAGAGCTATGTCGATAACTTTAGTTCTCTGTCGGATGCATTCGTTGCGAATGCAATTAAATTCGGCTCTTTCATGCATTTATCAAATTACAAAATATTTTTTTCAAATCCGACCTGTAGTTCCAGAGATTACCCCTACATATAAACTTACAAACAAACAAACATATTTTACCTCTATAAAATATTAGTATAGATTTTATCGACAGACACATTAGGGTGTCAATTTTTATCAAGAGTTCGTGACTTTTTGGCTTTTCCTGCCAAAAGTTTAGAGTCAGCACTTAGACAGTTTACAATGACGTATTCAAGTGTGTTCTGATTAGCTTTTTAAGACATGGCGCACACTATGCGACATGCGACTGCGACAGCTCGGCGACTAGACGCAACGACAGGTTGCGGCCGACAATTTCCATGTATTTTGCTCAAAGCTCCGCATACTTCGTGTCAAGTTGCAGAGTCGCAAAACGACAGGCCAGGAGAGTCGCACGCCCTCGCTACTACGCACGATGCACGCTCACACTCAATGATAGTCGCATGCGACAGGCCAGCGACTTATCGTCGACCTGTCGCAGTTGCCAGTTAGTGGACAAATAGTTGGATAAGTGTCACATTAGACATTATTATTGTGTAATGTGCGACTTGATATCGGTGTCAATATTTGTACTAGTGTACTTAACTTTAAGCTTATCTAATGGATAAGCGCCACTTATTGGTTGTGAGAGCCGAAATGTAGCGTTTCTTTGAATGACCAACGGCTAATTCCTCGAAATGCCGAGTAGTCTTTGAGTCAGGCTAAAATTCTCAATCTAGCTGAGCCTGTTACTTCTTTTAAAATACTGTAGTTTTCTGCAAGGTAACCGAAATAACCCGAAGAATTGCCAAATTTAAGTGGCACGGGGCAGGATATATTGCTCGCAGAACAGATTCCCGAGGGGGCTGACAGACCTCGCACAAGGTGGACCGATGACCTGGTGAAGCCCGCAGGAATTTGCTGGATGCGAGGAGCACAGAAGAGTCTCTCTCAGAGCTCTTAGAGTCCAGCAGTGGATATCGAAGTGCTGGAGATGATGATGAGTTATCCACTTCAGACCCAATACAGGTCCAAACTACGAATCAGTCTTAGATATTTTTCATTTACAATAAGCATGATAAGTATTTCCTGTTGTAATATCTCATCTAAAGATAAATTATCTCCAAAAAATATCCAAGATCGTATTCATGAATCACACGCAGTTCCGAAATAATCTTGAGTCATGATGATAGCTGGGTGGGTATTTTCAGAAAATAATTTTGAGTTTAGTAGATGAGTGGCTAATTGAGGATGGATTGGAGGGGCTCGTGACAGCGAGATGGTCTTGTGGCTAAGTACAGTCCGCGAGGCTTAAGCTGAGCTCTGCATTTGTGCGAGTGTCCTTTTCTTGGCAATCAGACAATCGGCCTGGTGCGATTGGTAATCACTCACACATTTGTAAAGCTCACACAGGAGCCATACGGGTTCAAGGTACAACGTTGTTCCGTGGATGGGTATCCATTTATTACACACCGAGACCCCTCAGTGCCTCGAAAAACACGTTAAGCAGTTGTTCTCGGCTGTCATTTGTAAATCTTTTACTGTTACTGGTAGTCTCAAGCCCGAAAGTCGGACCAAGCCAAGGGGTATCGTGTTCCCCAGCAACTCAGTTGTGAAGGTCAGGTAGGCAGTCGCTCCACGTAAAATACTGGTATTCAGCTGCATGCTGTTGGACTCGAAGCCATAACCAAGATGTCGGAAAAAAGCTTGTCAGATTATGATATGACGAAGTAAAAAAAAATGAAATAAAATGACTAAGTGCCTAGTAAGGTAACAGTAGTGCTGTGACCATCTCACCCTGAAGTGAGCGTGGAGTGAGCTGTCAGTGCCACTGATGCTTGGGATTGTCCCAGACGGGATGACACTGACAGCCACTCCACGCAAGTCTACACTGTGAGGTTTTTACAGATCGACATGCTGGTACCTATTGTTCGTCTGAGGATCGACAGCCATAAATGATCTCAGGTATATCTAATCATCACCAGCCTATTATTTCAAGCAGTATCACTAAGTTTAAAAGAGCTGTGCTCAATAATAAGTGAGTTTTTAGTTTGTTATTTAATTCAATTTTCATTTAATGTATCCAGTGGGTTTTTAAGTATAAATGATTATTCTAATTACATTTATTATTAGATTATACTAATTATATTTTTTCATTTATTTGTTGCTAATTACATTGTTATGCATATTTAAATTAATTCTGATTGTTGGGATCGAAATAAAATGCTGCGTTCACCTTTCTTTAATTAAGATGCATGCAATGCTATTGTATTTGTAAATATTATGTACTAGAAATGTCTTTGTGTATTTAATTGATTTGCATAGATAAATAAATAAAGTTTCCCCACTGCTGAGACTCTGTGAGAGGGAGCGGGCCATAATCCACCACGCCGGCCCAGTGCGGGTTTGTAGATGTCACATGTCTTCGAATTTTTAGTTTCAGGACATGCCAGTTTTCTCACGATAGCTTCCTTCGCCGTTTTGAGAGTAGTGGTGATGAAATTAAATACACCAAGTAAAGTGCCTGTCTATATATACCACTGGGCCAGCACTGCTATACTTAAAGCAAGTGAAGGATTTTGATGAAACTAGGAGTGATTGACTGGAGACGAATGATCTTAGCACGTGGAAGATATGGATGAAAGAATAAGGTATTAAGCCCGCCTTTGTAATTATCTTTTGTGCGCGAAAAGTTTATCTAAATGAATTGATAAAGAAAAAAGGCAGTCGAGGAAACGCATATGTCCAATAACGGCCTGCTATGAGCCGATGGTGATCAGTGACAAATGGATCTCACTAACTCCTTTATCTTAAGATATTCTAGAACCCATCAAATTATCACTAAGCTTCCCAACACGTAGATACACCTACCAATGCAGACAAAGCAGTAACATCTCAATACTAAGCTACTATCAAAGATAATAAATAAGCAGATAAGCTCTAAGATTTCCAAGAACATTATCTTTAATTCTAAATTGATAGCGATAGGAAAAACCACAAACATAGTGACAAAAGATATTGTAGGTACCGTCTAGAGTTAGACACTATTGATTGCTTATTGAAGATATTGTCTACAATGATACTACATTCATAGAGGAAACATACTTAAGAATTATAAAAAAAAAAACTTGACTCCGTTTGATCTGGGTGTCGCATTTATACTTCGCTAGAAATACTTTCAAAAATAGAGCTAGATCAAATTTAGAGAAAAGGTAACATATGGTACTGTAACATGTCATGTTTGGTAATGGTAAATACTTTTTCACCACACTACCTATTATTTGCAATTTTTACCCATCGATTTCCGTGGGTAAAAGCCTTTTTTGTTATCTAGAGTGTAAGTGTTTTAAAATTCGAAGGCTTCCGATTCAACATTTACTCGAAGTTTTAAATAAAACCAAAGAGTTACGAACAAAAACGTTTTTATGACAAAAGTTAGAAACGTTCAAAACCTGTCAACCGAAAATACCTGGTTATTCAGAACCGAAAATATCCACTTTTTAATTTATTTTAATAAACAGATTCTATACGTATTTTACTAATTTTCTTTCTTTTTTTCAATTTCCTCGTAGTGTGGTGAAAATTGTTGTGTTTCACTTATGGGTAAAAGTTTTAGCGTTTCGTGATTTGAAACCTTCTCGACACTCAGGTTTCAATCCAAGCACTCACGACAAAAAACACTTTTACCCATATGTTAAACAAATAACTATTTTAACATTGTGTAACGAAGCCAGACTTGCTCTATACAAAATGTTTTCCTAAACGTTTTGTTTATAGCAAGGCTGACTTCGTTTAAACTGCCGCCATGACAGATAATAACCAAAGAGTAAGTGAAGTCGGGAAGTGGAACGTAGACATCGAAAACCAGGAGCAAGTAAAAGCAGCTAAGTACAGTTAAAATCAAAGTGATGATCACATCTATAAGAAAGCATGAGAAACTGTCTGATTTCTTAAGCAAATTTGTAAGTCATTGACAAAGATGACAATGACAGAGGAGCGGTGAATGACGGTAGGATGGAAGGGCAGACTGATGAAAAAAATATTTGAAAATACATAAGGTACATACATAAACTCACGCCTTCTTCCCATGGGGTCAGGCAGAAACTGCAGAACGTCACCTGCTACTATCCTGAGATACTTTTTTACCTCATTTTATTTAATGCTAGCTGTTGCCCACGACTTCAACTCACTTCATGGTCTATCTGTGTGCCAAATATCATTCAAATTGCGGTTTGGCGTGAAAGAGTAACAATTAAACAACTTATTTTCGCATTTATAATATTAGAGTTAGATAATGTAATCTTATTTAGCAAATAGTTCTGATGCATGTTGCTCAAAACCGCAAAGACCCCAAAACCGATTACGAAATTGACGAAGCTTCTTTTACTGATATGTAAACGACCTATCAAATCTTCCGCAATCTTTTGCCTTGCTGAAGTATTTGCAAACGATAGCAACAATAGAAATCAGAGCTTAAACAGCAATTTTTGAGTGTCTTAAATAAACCGTTTACCCATCGCAGATATATTTGATGAACCTATTTAGATACGAAAGCTAAATTCAATTACGCATACTCAAATCAACTCGATCGTGACTCATCGAAAGGTCATTATACATAATCTCAGCATTTACAACTCAAAGCTTCCAAAAACATAGCCTGCTCTTCATTTTAAGACCAACAGCATAGTCCGTTGTAATAAAAAAAAAGAAAAAAAACTACTGTTCAAATACGTCGTTAAGAGAAAATAGGCGAGCTAAAGAACATTATTTGGTTGTACAAACATAAAATCTGCTGCGGTCTGGATAAACGGGTAGAATAAGACGATTCATGCGTGAATCCCTTTGTGCTAGAGCGAGAAAGACAATATAAAAGCGAGGTGGAAGACTTTAGGGGTGGGGCGTACGAAAAACCACCCAAACTTGAGCTTTGGTAGTCTAAAAAATTGTAGGTTATGAATAGAAATGTCAGTGTCAACGTATTCTGGGAGAACCGCCCAGTCGTTTTGTCCACACACGACACAATATGACGATAATCGGTGCTACTCGTCGCCTTAATAAAATAATTCAGTTGTTTGTAACTACTGCTCTCGGGTGGATATCCGAACGCGTTCGACATTTAAATTTTATTATTTCGTTTTTATTGCGCGGCCGCTAAACTGTTTCGGTGTGTGCTTGTTCTTTTTGGTAAAAAAAGTGTGTAGTGAACTTTTTTTGTCTGTGCTGTTTTTTTTTTCTAGTTGCTAGGTGAGTGATTGTTTTTTTTGAATATTTATAGCAAAAGTATTCATAAAATTAAAAATGCTGAACAAAAATAAAATAATTTTTATACATTTCAATAATGATAAAAGTTGGTGAAGAAACTACCATAATACAAAACTTTTTGTAGAGGTCTTCTACAGTTATATATTCTACTCTTTACGATTACAAACAGTGGGTAATTGATTGCTCTATTTAAGTACTACCTTTACAATTTAGATTCTTGCCATAAATGACTGTACGAGTATCTAACACTCACATTAGAAACGAAATTAACTTAGTATATAACAATACATAGCTGAAACGGTGAACTTCATACGGCCTCCGATCATCTTCATTACTAATTTTATCTTGTAATTTTCCCATGTTTTAATAGTTATTCTGCTATTCAGGGCGGAGACAAATCCAACACTATAATCATAAAAATCGGTCCAGCCGTTCTTGAGTTATAACAAATCCGACATTCGGTATCTTATAAATATCAGGCTTGTGATAAAAAGCTCGTATAAATTAATCAAACATGGCCCCTCTATCCTTTAACACTCATTTAAATACTAAAGTCGAAAGTTTGAGACCCACGAAACCACATTTTCATATCTTTCTATATCTTTGAAAAGGACTTAGAAGAAAACCATTAGATGACTGAGAGATAGGTGTTTCAGGCTTAAATATTTTTATTTTTATTATACTTAATGTACAGAAGACGTTAAGTATCAGCAGATATCATTTCAGCAAGTACTTAATAGTACTTTAATTCCTAAGTACTCACATAAGTGTTTAGGAAAAGTCCTATTTATATTGCACAGCCAAAGACAATTTTTAGGGCTTGACAAACAGACTTCACATTCCAAACCGCACTCTAGCGTTCCCCTTGGCTACCGATGCATATAACAGCAAGAAATACGTGTAGGGCATACAAATATTTGGCTTGAGGTGGGGAACGAACCCGCAATCCTGAGTTGACTTCTAAACTTAATGGTGGACATTTAATTGCGGTTTCCCAGCTTTTGGAGCTCGTTAAAGGCAACAGCATTAGTCCTTCTGCCGAGACTAACCAATAAACTAGAGTTTATTCCTTTAAACTTATCGAAATATTGGAAAATAAAAGAGTAACCATGTGTTTTTTACAACAGTTCGGTACTCCTTAGAAAAATATCGGAAAGTATATTATTTGAAAAAGTGTTTCAAGTAATTAAGGAATTTATGACGTTCAAATGTCAAAAAAACTTGGACAAGCAGATGTTAATCATTACTCTATCTATTTGAAACGTTAATAAATAAAGGTTACACTAGTCAGTCATTTTTACTTACTTACATCGTGTACAAAAAAACGACGTGTCTCTTCATTATCTAGCCTAGTACGGACACAGAATTAAAAAAATATGGTTTGAAAGATATGAGCGTCGAATCTTCCATATTTCAACGCATCTTTGCGCGTTAAATAATCCGGACTCCCGGAGTATGAAAATGTCAAAATAGTTACCTTACACCGATAGACAACTTATCCAAGCTTTGAAATAACTTATATTTGAATAAATACATCCAGTAGTTTTTTCTGTTTTTTTTTGGTCTCTTCATGAAATTGTATGCTCGTTGTTGTTAAAAATCATCGTCCATTTCACTAAATAAATAGAAAAAAACTAAATTAACAACACATAATAAACAAAACTAAATTAATAAACTTAACAGCATGCATAAAGCCTCACCCACCAACAAATTGGAGCTGTCGACTAGCGCAACCTTAAAAGTAACTGATATGACTTTGGTTATAATACATTTTTCTCCGTTCATTTAATAGCTTATATCCGGCAGGTAATGCCTATGATTAATTAGGAAGTATCCGTATCAAACCTACGAATGCCGGTCGATGAAATTAAAGACACAAGATACATTTCAACTTTGCTTCTAAAGACATCAACGCGTGTACAAACGCATTGGAGTTGCAGGTGACCGTAAACCCCGTTAAACCCACATACAAGTTGTGATAGTGTACTTATTGTCAACAAGTCTAAGAAGAAGTAAAAGATTAGTCAAAAACTAGTCGTATATAAAACATGTCTCTGTCGTAAATGTTTTGACGTTGCTTCTAAAGGGTACTATTAACTATTTTGACAAGTTATCTACATTTTTTGTTTGTAAACAACCAGTCTTTGTAACTTGTTTAAGATGTAAGCATTAAATGAAAATAGAATACACAACATGTAAATAGGTACACGTTTTATACCTTAACATAAACGCGGTGCAACCACTTCTTTACATCAAATCGAGCATCGTTTTTTGCGCCATCGTATGAAGGCTCTTGCAGACTGGCACAAAGCACTGCGTGTCGCTCGACGAACGGTGCCTCTGTGTCGAGTGCAATTAAAAATAAGCTTAATACCCTTTAATTTCATAGCTTCCAGTTTTAATACCAAATAACTAAACAAAAATCAATTACCAACTTCCATCAAACTAAGTCTACAAACAAAAATTGTTTTTAATTAACAGATAAGAGTGGAGTGCTTAATTAAGTATATTAAAAGCTCCTCAGCGGTGATTGAGCGCATTATCACTATATTAATAAACCGTTATCATAACATTTAGGCGCGTGTTAGCGTCCATCAGTGGGCTAAGTTTATCAATAAGCCCTATTAATTCTAGAATTATGGAAAACTAACTGGTACCCCTCGTTAACACCGAGGTATGAAATGTTTTCTACAAGTTGTGTTAAGTGTTCTCACTGATTGGCTTCCAGCATGCAGCTAAAAGTATTCTGACCTCCACCAGTTACTGGGTGAGATGGTACCCCTTGGTAAGATTGGTTGACTTTCCGACTTCAGACTACTCATAACGACTGTCAAAGTCTACTAATGACAGCTGGCACCAACGGCTTATCGTATGTTAACTACTGTTGTCTATCATAAGTCATGTGTCATTTATTCCTTTGTTTAACATAACATAACATCACGCCTTGTTTCCCCGAAGGATTGGGCAGAGGTGTACCTATAGTACACCCACATTTCGCCAGTTATGTTTAAGTCCCATGTAATAGGGGGCGAGCCTATTGCCATCTACCGGGCACAAATCCAGACTTCGGGCTGCTACTGAGAAATTCCAGATAGAAAAAACACGTTGCCCGACCTGGGAATCGAACCCAGGACCTCATGCTCAGCAGTAGCGATTGCGACCACTAGACCAACGAGACTAGCTTTGTTTAACATAGGTAAAATAATAATGGTATATATAGATGTTTGTAATGAAGTGATCAAGCCAGCTAAGTCCGAATCCCAGTGCTGGGCACGCCACAATAGCGGCGGTAAGTCCCCTCTTTGAGGAGTGGTTGGAGAGGCGCCACGGCGCCCTCACCTTCCGCCTGACACAGGTCCTCACCGGACACGGTTGTGTAGGGAGGTTCCTGTTTCACATAAAGCGGGAGGAAACGCCCGGGTGTCACCATTGTGTGGATCGCCCGGAGGACACGGTGGAGCATACGGTGGAGGTCTGCCTAGCTTGGGTGGAGCACCGCCATGTCCTCGCGGAGGCGATCGGTGGCGGCGATCTCATGCGTACGGCCCTGGTCCAGGCCATGGTACGGAGCGAGAGGGACTGGAAAGCCGTCACCTCCTTCTGCGAAGCAGGAATGCTCGCGAAGGAGGAGGCGGAGCGCGTGAGGGAGAGAGCCTTGCGCCCTCACGCCCCCACTAGCCGCCGCAGGAGACGCCCTGGGCGTCGGGAGTCGCCTGCAGATTCCCAGCCACCGTAGGCGCGGGCTTGCGGACGGCGAGCAATGGGTAGCTCGCCGTCCAGTAGGGACCAGGCCCAGTCGACGGCGCGTCGTGTTCCACGCGCGCCTCAAAGAGATGTCAGCACAAAATGACGGGGTCCAATAGGGCCGACGCCTCAAGGTCGCGGGTAATTCGATAGAGATAACCGTGGCCCTGGCACAGGCAACTGAAGGAACACGGGTGGGTTTTAGTCAGTAAAAGTCTGACACGCCCTCCCTTTCCACCCAGAGCGGGAGAAGTCATTTGATGATTTATTTCCCACCCAAAAAAAAAGCCAAGTCTGAATGATAAACTAAATGCGAGGTAATAAAAACATAAGCCTGGACAATAAAGATAACAATTATAAAAAACCACACTTTTCATAATACAAATGAAAGAATATTAATAGAAATCAATGTCAGTGAAATAGAGAAAAATAAACATACATTGCATGTCAAAGTACAATACTAATGTCAGTTCTAATGTCATAACAGAACTTATGTCATGGACAACGACAGCGTCAACATTCCGTCATTAAATTTTTGGCTGTTATAACATCCGAAATGCTGTTAAATGCGTTTTCACTAGTAAGGGTTTTAACCTTTTCTTAAACAAGCTCACGTTCAATTCTTTTATTGACCGTGGTAAGCGGTTAAATATGCCTGACGCCATTCAAAATAGACTTTTATGCATTAATGCTGTGTGGGACCTTCTTACGCATAGGCTATTGTTATCCCGTCGACATGTGGTTTGGTCATACCAAATACAGCAACCTCAAAAATGTACAAGGATTTAAGAGTCAATATTTTAAATTCAATACTAATGGTTTACATGTATTTATGACTCATCCAAACATTGTTGTGATACACTTTTTCTGTGCTTTGAAGAGTGTGATCATCCATTCTGTCTGCAGAAGTCAATATTAACCAGATTATCATTATTAATAACTCGTTATCTATCTATTAAATGGGTACCTGTTTGGTTTAGTCGCGTGTCAGGCTTAACAGTGGCTTTATTGTAATAAAAGTGAGGGGTCTTTTATTTTTAATAACAATTTTTATCCTACTAATGATGACACGGAGGCGCTGCTAGAATGAAATATAACCCTACTAATGCCTGTACCATTCTTATGCCCGGTTCCTATATTCAACGGATCGTCATAGTATGTATAACAGCTACCACTCGTTTCCAACTTACTAATAACGAGGCGTAACTTGGTGTGTGAACATTCGTCGGTTACTTGATAACCGATGGTCCTCTTTGCGTTTCGTTATTACAAAAATTATGTAATATGTAATTCAGAAACTACGACCTACTTTCAAACATTATACGATATTTAAATACTGAATAACGTTAGCTTAAATTATATTGAGGTTTTTGTGCTATGAAAAAAATGTAGTCCTATTGAACTTACATTTTGCTATTTCGTTGCAAAAATGTGAACTAATTGTTGCGTTTTGCTACAATTATTATTATTTTCGCCATGTCGCGCCATCGCCAACGCCAAGCAAATTCCAGAGCGTCGTTTGGTATCATTTAATTTCGGAATTAAATAATATAATACTTTATCAATAAAACAATATTACATACAATTTTTTTTTTTTTTTTAATTTTACGGCGATTATTTTCTTCTGAATAAGAGTCGCTGGAATCCAATAGTACCTAAATGTAACATTTCTAAATTACTCACTTCACTTTCGGAACTCGATATTTTATAATAATTTAAACTTTGCACTTGAAAACACCACAAAACTTTCGAAAACCGTCACAAAGCGGCCGGTAAGCAAACGAAATACGAACAGTAAATTTTACCGTTTGAAATTTTTATAGGAACACTACAGACCATCATTTCCATACGTTAGGGTTACGTTTCGTTATTGGTAATCCTCCCATCCGTAGGTAGCAAGCCAACGGTAACGTCGCTTTCGAAACGTTTTATAGGAACACTTTTGGGTACCGAATCGTAGACCATTCTACCATCCGTAAGCAAAACGAACCGTTTTTCGAATATAGGAACCGGGCATTAACCACACGCATCTAGTCTGATTCATTCACACACATTCACACTCACTTTCACACACCCTCGCCATTGGCGGACGGACCGTCCTGCTGAATTAGCCGCAGTCATTTAATGAAAAATCATAAATGACGCCTAGTTATAAATAATCCCACCAAAAACATTTCATGTAAAGTAGGTTGCCAAACTTAAATAACTCTTTCACTGTATAAAAGTTATCAGATCTATTTAGAGCAGAACCCCTAATTTCAACTTGGTACCTCCGCGCGTTCGAAGTGCTCCTATAAGGGTTCTGTTTTTAGAATAGATTTTTTTTATTTCAGACAGGAGTCCATAGGGTTAGTAACAATTTAACTTAACTTCTAGTGTTAGTAGGTTACAGACACAACGACATACAATTAAAATTCAACGTGAAGCTGCATCCATCTACGCAACATCGGAGAATCCCACCCATCTGCGAATACACTGAGAATACAATTGGTGCTGCCGCAAACACGCGTCATCATGGACGCGCATCTATTCCTAATAATCGCAGCAAAACCATTAATATTATTATCCGCAAACATCCCTGACGCACTACAACGCCACGGCAGCCTCAGCAGTACTCTCAGTGCATTATTATATTGAACGCGTAGGTCGCTGTATGCCCGCTGAGTGAAGTTGACCCACAAGCAAGTTTTTTTCTAGGGTTTGGAAAGAAGTTGCTAGGGTAGGCATTGACCACCTTTGCCCCCCTAACTACGTTCATGACCCTCACTCTCACTGACACACTCGCATACCTGCGCGCGTGCTGCATGATTAGTTTTTATTCTCACTTTTTTATATTATATTTATTCCTTTACCTACATTTGTAGAAAACAGGTAAAAAATACTTTGTTTATTGTTATCTAATTCTAACGATAACACCAATTATATTAATTAACATAGAGATTGAAGCAGGTATACTTAGTTAACAAAAATATTTCAAATACTAACATACAACCTAGCATATTTACCTACTCTCGCAAAACTTCAGACTTACACGCATAATTCAGCTCCATTCATCAGAAAAAAGATCACATTCAGGATTTATGGTCAGGAGGTCGTTAAGCACCTAGGTACTGATCTAAGTTATGGAAGAGCGGATCTACTAACACAGTCTTATCTGCTTAAAAGGAGGCTCCAATCACAAGTTGTAAATGTTTTCTTGTGTAAATAATAAAGCATTTTCATTTTTGTTAACGAAATGTGGTTTTGTTATAGGCACACCTCTGCCTAACCCTTCTGGGATTACAGGCGTGATGTTATGTTATTTTTATTTAACCATTTACCAACATTGTTTTTTAAATGTTTCCAGTAAGTCCTTAGGTGCGACAAAATATCAGTATTTTAAACGTGAAAGTGATTCAAGTTTACTTAAACTTTATACTGTTCGTTTACTAGGTAGATATTCCGGTGGTCTGGTGGTCGCTAGCGCGACTGTTGAGTGTGGGTCCTGGGATCGATTCCCAAGTCGGGCAAAGGAATTTCTTAGTATAACAGCCCGGAGTTTGGAAGTTGGCGGTGTGGTACCCCCGGGGCTCGTAAGCTGTTGGTCCTTCACCTGATCTCTCTCCTGATTGCCGTCCCTACGACTAAGAGAGTGAGATTGCACCTGTGTCTGCGCACACGCTTGTGCACTATAATATCTTCGGCGACGAAGGCAGGTCTCCGTTGAGATTGACCGCCATGGCCGAAGTACTTTCTGGAGGACTATTTTATTAGATATTGCGGACACGAAGCCAACTAAATGCAATGTCGGTAATCTAAGGTTACACTCGCGTTCATGTTTTCAGGCTTTTAAGATTAGTCTGACGATAGTAAGTGTGTGTTTACCGTATGACAACCGAGACCGAAGATTTTACGTGCTCTCTAAGACACGAATGGTTCGTGATGTGCAAAAAATGGATCCCAAAACGGTTTCAATCTGCCAAGACAGTTATAAAAAGTAGTAAATACCAGTATTTTACATCCCAGTTACTTGGACTGTCCCAAAGCGACAGCGATAAAAATGTGTCAATGTTTATGTTCACAAATCCCTTTAATTAAATATGAACTTCAACTACAATAACTAACAATATTGTTTTGAAGTAAACATTCATAAAATAAAATAACAGATCTATGACGTTCAACATTTGCTTTCATGCGTGGTACAGTGAGAATTGAAGTTTACTTGAACTATTAAAACAGTTTTCGTGAGTGTTGCTCTGTGAATATGTAATCAGTTCAAATACACGCAAACTTACAGAAAAGAAACACAGTTATATAGAAGAAAAACCCGACCAAGTGCGTGTTGGACTACGCACAATTAAGGGTTCCGTAGTCAGGGTAAATTTATCCCAAACATGTTCTTCTATCGGCGATATACCTCACGGTGAATTCTCCAACTGCAAATGTGAGTTTGTGTTGTGTTAGTGTGTTTCTCTCACACAGAGAGGAACCTACTGCTGAGACCCAGGCCGGTCTCAGCAGTAGGTACAATATAGTCTGATGATGTAAATTTGAGTTTGTAATCACAAAAAAGTTTTTTTTTTTTAATGTGATATAACTACAAATTAACGAGTTTCGGAATTTTTCCTTTACTGGTGCTGTGAGACCTTGCTTCTTGCCAAATTTCATGATTTTGAGTCAAGGGGAAGTAATGATTTCTTTGTGAGTAGAAAATATGTTGCATAAATCGCCATTTCTTTTTTTTATGCGTGGAGTCAGAAGCTTGATTTTTTTTACCTCCAAGGGACCGTAGATCTATATATATATACATGTTTGTCTATTTATTTTTCATTTTATTTTTATATCTGTTTAATGTCACATTTATATTTAGTATTATATTTCTTTACGTACGCTGTCCCGGTACAGCGTCATAATAATTGTTTGCTGCATCGGTCGACGTCATAACGTCAGCGCCGGCTGTCGCTGAAAACCAGCGCTGGGGCTCTGTCTTGCATAGGGTCGCAGCATTATGCTGAGCAATAGCCGTTTAGCGTGGATGTGACGCATGTTTCCCACAACCTTTTCTTAATTTGTTTGAGTATTTGTTCTTCTTTTGTGTCATGCTTACCGCAAATAAACGTTATGTTCTTTCTTTCATATTAACTTCAACGTGATACCTCAGCATAACGTTTCTGAGAAAAAGGGTATTGACAGACTGACAGGCAGATAGACGGACCACGAAGTGATCCTATCCTTTAGAAGGGCTCAGTTTTTTCCTTTTGAGGGATAGAAACCTAAAATTACGTTCAAACTTGAAAGGAACGGAGAGGATCATCAACAGAAACAAGATACATGTTAATAGTTTCTAAGGCCTACTGTGCATCCTCGGACCGTCACCCAGTTAATTAAGCCCTAAAAATATTCCGTATTTTTGTGGCACCAAAAAATGTCAAGTCCTCAAGTCAACATTCCCGCCTTCTGATACTGAAAAAAGATGTCCGTAAAATAAACTGTCTTACAAAATTCAGGTTTCTCCTCAAATATTTGTGTTAGACTCGATCGGCTATCGAGCCTACTGAATATTTTGATTTAAATCATGCTCAAGGTAAAATTAATGAATATTTTAAAAGGTTATTTGAAAATATCTTATTGTTTCAATGTTTTTTTTTTCAAGCGAATCTCTATATCCTCTTTCTTCGGCTTAACTGTACTTAATATTATATAATCCTTAATTTGAACTGCTGAAAACCCAATAGATCTTCGTATTTAGACCAGCACCCTAATTGCGTAACACATTTTCGTAAACGATTACGACTAATCTGTTTGATTTTGACAGTTCAACAACATTCATTGTGTTATTTACATTGTTGAGCAGAATTTTTATCGAGCTTATGAAGCAATGGATTAGCAATCTGTTTCAAAACGATTCAGATTCCTATTGATTGTGTATAACGCAATTAGGGTACAGATTAGCAAATAAAAGCTACCTGAACGCACTTTCAAATCTCGTAGGCATGGCGTAGCGGCGTAGCCTCGTAGACCGTCTACAAATTCCGTAGACCTACATCCCACATAATTACGTCATCATCAACATTTCTGTCGAAATATGTCCACTGCTGGACATATGCCTCCCCCAAGCATGGCCACTTCGACCGGTTCTGTGCTTCCCGCATCTAGCGGATTCCTGCGGCCTTCACATCGTCATCGGTCCACTTTGTGGGAGGCCTTCCAACGCTTGTCCTCTCGGCCCCGTCGGCCATCTGTTCTGCAAGCACAGTACCACTTAAGTTTGGCAATTCTTCGCGCTATTCCAGTTACCTTGGTTCTCATGCGGATCTCTCCATTTCTGATTCGAAGGCCCATTGTGAGTGACGTTTCAGTGCCATAGGTCATCACTGGCACCACGCACTGGTCAAAAACTTTCGTCTTGAGACACTGCGGTATGTGGGACGAGAAAATACTGCGTAGCTTCCCGAACAGACTATCGAAACAAATGAAAATATTGATGACGAAAACAGCTTCAATGTGAAGCGAATCGAAGCGGTTTTCGTAAATTTTAAATACTTGGAACTGTTTCCGTCAAAAATATTAAGAAAACGGTGCTGATAAATTCTATCTATTACACTAACGGCCGAACTCAATATCCTAAGACAGATCGCTACTGATGATAGACAGTACAATCCTATCTATCTCTGTCAAACAAATAACTGTCAACACGTTAATAGGGCCGGATACTTTGTCTTTATTGGGACGTTAAAACCAGAGATTAAAAGGATTTCCATCTAATCAGAATACCAAGGTTGGAGATAGATACGTTAATGCGCTCGGCCGTTAGTCACTAGTAATTTTAACTAAGACTTGTATGCCTTGATGAGTTATTTCATTGTTTGCTAAATTTACTTTTGCTTTCAATTTAACACGAAAAATATTTTCTTACTCTTAATGATTTTAGTTTGCAAAGATTTTTTTTTGTGTATTCAATCAAAAGTGGTTTTGGTTACACATTTAGCCGTTTACTTTTTGTATTTCTTCCTACAAAATGTAATGTATCACTGATTGTTTTCCCAAATAAAAAAAACATCCTCCTATTTCGTAATCAGCTAAGCGTTTGCATTCTTCAAACCAACAGCCCCACATAAACTGATTAAAAACTCTGGCCTTACAACAATTTATTTTCTCCCACAGGTACATAATGTAAAACCCGCCACATCACAACAATGTCTTCTCAAATACTACCACAAGGTATTTACCGCCGGGACTCAAGTGACATCCAAGAAAAACCCTTAGAAATCGACACAGAATCGAACCCAGACCGCAGCCGATCCAACAGCCCTAAAAACATGAAATATTACAAACAAATCGACGAAGAAAAAACTATATTAAACCAAGGAAAAAAGTCATTCTGCATCGATGCTTTACTCTCAAGACAATTACCTGAAAGTAGTTTACAAGATAAAATGGCGCAGCAGAAATATCTGACATTCATTCATAATAAAAACTACATAGGGAGGTATCAAGAGAATTATGACTCCCAAATCGAGCAGAATATGATAAATAAGTGCGAGGGTCGGGAGAGTCCGAGGTCTGGGCAGAGGAGCCCTAGGTCTGGGCAGAGTAGTAGGTCTGCGAGTCCAGGGTCTGATGAGGGGAATCGATCTGAGAGCTATAGTCCCCCCATTTCGCCGGGCGTTGAAGGGGGAAATGAGGAATACGAGAGTTATAGACCGGGTAAGTTGAATTTTATTGTTTTCTCTTCTGTGGTTATCATAGTTTGTTTGGTGAAGAGGATTGTATTAGCTTAAACTTTACTTGTATAAGGCAGCAGCCTAATTGCGTACTTATTAACTAATCTGTTTGATTTTGACAGTTCAACAACATTCATTGCGTTATTTACATTGTTGAGCAGATTTTTTTAAGCAATAAATTAGCAATGTGTTTCAAAACTATTCAGATTCCGATTGATGGTGTATTACGCAATTAGGGTACAGGAGTCAGCACATTCCTTTTATGTTGAGGTAAAAGCTTAAACAGTTATTAACTTAAGATTAAGTAAGTAATTGCAATAAAAGCTTTACCAACTTCAATTTGGTTAGCAATAAGGTGCACGTAAAAGGCTAGAACTGGCCAACTGCGGGGTTCAAAAAACACGTTTTTTCTATGGAGGCCTCCTTTAATCTTGAACTTTACTTAATTTTAATTACTTGTTGTTATATCGGCAAAAAACTACACACTCTGTGAAAATTTCAACTGTCTACCTATTACGGTACATGAGATACGGCTGGCTGACGAAATGAATTGGGTTCCGTTGTTTACTGAACTCTAAAAATTACTACTGAGTAGAGGTAAAAAAATCATTAAACGCTCACTTAAAAATCAGCACCAGAGCTAGTGTCACTTAATAAAACTATTTAATCATACCTACTGGCTTTGGCCTTGGCCAGAGGCTAAGCGTTGCCATACAAAGTGCCAATGCCGCCAGTCTCTTGGGTGCATTACCAGTCGTCAGCGATATTGTAGTTTCATAATACTTTAAGTCAGGTGAGGTTATTATATTTTAATAGTTTGAATTTATTTCTTTAATTATTATTATTCATATGCTAGGTATGCAATAATCCATCATCATCCAGAGGCCGACTTCACCCACTGCTGAGCTTATGCCTCTCTTTCATTGTGCCAATCCCCACGCTCCCGTGCCAGCCTCGTCCAGTTTCTACCCGCGATGGCAACAATATCGTCGCGCCCATCTCGCCTCCACTTCGTCTTCCAATCCTTGGAGGCCACTCGGTCACTACCCTTACTCCACCTGTCATCACTGCACCTTGCCAGGTGTCCTGCCCAACTCCATGCAATTGGGATGATGACTAATATTAAAAATGTTCATAAATATAATGTACTTTCAAAGAAGGCTTAGTAAAAATGAGATAATCGAAAAAATCTGTTAAATCGGTGTAAATTTGAAGAAGATACACGCTTTAAAAGATTTTGGAGGCGATTGTTGCCGTCCTAGTCGCGCGGTATGTACGGCGCTAGTATGAAGTTACATAGTCGTGACGTCACTTCTACGATAGTGCTGTCCTTGTCTAACAAGTATCTTAAAAAGTTTACAACTTGGCAGTTTTTTTAAGTTTATACACTTTTTGTAATATAGTTTGCGCTATGTGGAAACAAACAATCATTTGAGACAAAAAAAAAAAAATTGTGGGTGTACAGGTACACCTCTGCCCAACCCTTCAGGGAAACAAGGCGTGATGTTATGTTATGTTAATAAAAATTTGTTATCATCCCAATTCTTCAATTCCTAATGCAATTTTTTTTTTGTATTTCTATTGTATTTTTGCTGTTGAAAATATCAA
Organism: Dasypolia templi; assembly: GCA_963555695.1. Taxonomy (NCBI): domain Eukaryota; kingdom Metazoa; phylum Arthropoda; class Insecta; order Lepidoptera; family Noctuidae; genus Dasypolia; species Dasypolia templi. The sequence continues at coordinate 3,995,954 of OY743163.1, read as the reverse complement.
TGTTTTACTAAACACGGATTTTCTACCCCACAGGCATAATCCCAAAGCCCGGCCTCCTACCTCAAAACCCGGCCCTCGTTGCAGCGCAATCAGCAGCCCTATTCAACTACCCCCAGCTGTCACAGCCGGGAGCTCTGCCCCCCGGGACCCCGCTGCAGTCTGCCTTCCACCACCCCGGGGACAGGGTGCTGCATCACATGCAGCTCGAGTGGCTGGCTAGAACTGGCATGTTCTATCATAGGATACCCGAGCTTGGAGGTACGTGGTTATGTATGTTCATTTCTAGATTTTTGCCTGTTTTCATGAATGTGTTTGTGATTTTTTGCCGACAGCCCCAGAAACAGGGGGATTTTTTCTTTCGTGGTAAACTAAACAACAGTATGTTTAGTTTTGTCCGGTATGAATAGCGGGCTTGCGGACTGTATGTGTCCAAATAAATTTAAAATGTGTCCGTCTTCTAGCACTTTTTGTAATTTGTGGCCATTCAGTTTAGTATTTCTTCACACCTACTTACGACAGTTTGATTTAATAGTATTACAGCATACATCTTTCTTTGTCACATAAAACTAACAATGGAAATAAGACAACTCCTTCAATACAAAAAGTTACATATTTAATATTTCTTGTGCTATTCTCAAAAAAGAGTATTAAATACCTACACATACGTTGAAGATAAATACGCAAAAATGTTACTTTATTAAAAAACTCTCAAAACTCATACAAAAACTCTCAAACGATAAAAGATAACATATTTAGCAACACACACACCATTCATCTTCGAACCTAATCTAATCTTTTACGAAACAAATGGAGGTACTTACAATACTTGATCTCTATGCGAGTTAAATTTAATCTGTCATCGTGATAAATGTGATCGATCAAGCTTGAGACAAAATTGTAATACATTAATGTTATAAATAATTGACTTGTTAGTTCGAATGTCCGTTAAAAGCATAACTACGTCTTTTACTAAGCCCTATTGCTTGGCCCATTGTTTTCTGTGGCAAGAAGGATTCTGAAACTTAATAAATATAAAAAGCGTTACATAGGTACAACTTTCGAACAATGAATTATGTATATGGTTATTAAATGATAACTGTAATTAAATACTAGATATTGGCCAATTTCGCACTTGCTAAAACTCCACTCTGTGAGAAGGAGTGAGTCGTAATATACCACGCGGTTGGATCACTGTCTTTGAATTTTGGATTCCCGAAGCGTAGCATGACCACCATAGAAACGAGTTTTGTCGACGGAAGAATAGACAAAATGTCAGATGAATAAAAGAAATCTGTAATTTTGTCTATTCTTCCGTCGACAAAAGCTGGTCACGCTGAGCGTGCAGGTCATGCTGATTCCTTTGCGATGTTTTTCTTCACTATATCCGAAATAACTTCTATTTAGATACCTACATTACACATTTTAAAGCGATAAGGCCGACCATTATTATATTTTTAGTTTTTTTTTAAATTTAATTTTATAAGTTGATTTATATAAATATTAATAAAAAAAAAATAAAAAAAATTGCTGTCAAAATATACTACCAATTTTTTTTTCGGTAAGCAGACAAGCATATCCACGAGTAAAAACTATCATATATACGTATATTAATCATAGTGTCGCCGCATACTTATAAGAAAAATACAATTTTATCACTTATCACCAGAATCAGAGACCTCATTTGACAAATAACATGTCAATCGTGCTATCGATGTTGAAACAAATATAATTTTCATCTTAGAATATTGAAGATACGTTATATTATTATCAGCTGTCCGGAAAAGACTATCCCATTTTATCCTACAAATTAAACGTTGACACAAGTAGACGTATTGGTGGATGGGCCTTAGGCACATCGGACGTACGCAATGTTCTAACACAAGCACATATAGATTCCGGTTTTTCGCATATTGGGCATTAGGAAGTTGTTGATGTACCAACTGGTTCTGTAACAACCAGAGATTACTGCTTAATACCAGGTGGCATAATCAGCGGCTATCTATAATTTCCTCACTGCTGGGAAACAGGCCACCTCACTGTAGTTCTGGTCTGCTGCTGCGTACGTCATGTTCGTGAACGGGCGCCGTCAGTGGGGACTGATCATGTCTTGGCTGCCACGGCTTATTTAAATTTCCGAATTGTTTTTGTTTTGTATGTTTTTCATTACGGACGCCTTTAACGCGCATGTCTTTCTACATCGTTCTCACAAATATAATTTCAACATGACTGATGTAACACATTGTAGTTAATAATATTATTTAAAAGAGTGTCGGTGGAGTTTCTTGCCCTTTCTTCTCCATAGGTGCCTACTACGCTTTGGAATGAGCAACTAGCTTCATCTTTCTGACTGACCGACCCCTTGACAATTAAAAAGTGCCTGTAATTGGTTTATTTGAAATACACCAAGCGGGCCCAGTGCGGGTTCGTGGATGTCACATTTCTTAGATTTTAAAGAATAAGTAAATTCTCGTTTTTTAACAACGTTCGCTAGGATGCGTTAATCTGACAAAAATACCTCTAATTTATTAAAATACATTTTTACAAGTTTTTGACATTGGCCACTCTGGTGGACCATATGATTGATATGCCGAATTCAACACTTTACTAACAAACAAAAAAACATTCGAATAATCTAATTCTTATCGATAAATTCCTAAAAACGATGACATATGCGTCAAACATGATTAGCAGTACTAAACGACCCCTAGAGTAAATAAAGTTTAGCGGGGGGTAACGTTGACAGGGGGTAACATTCGTTATGGGTAAATAAAATTAAATAAATTAGCCGGCACTTATTTTTATGGGGTAATTTGTGTTTATTAATAGATTTGGAGTAATTTCGTTGATTTGGCAATGTAGGTAGTTTTAAAAGATTCGTAAAGTTTCGTCGCTTTTTGCGAGCTTGATAATATGCCTAAACTTTTCACAATAATGTTGTGCTCATAAATACCATTAGTTTACTTGGAGCGACAGACTATTTGTTCTCGACAACCCAGTTACTGTGTAACACGATGCCCCTCGCTAAGACTGGTTGACAGTTTCGGGCTTCTGACGTACGGGTCGACTGTCAAAGATTCACGAATGGCAGCCGATAACAACGGCGTATCGTGCTTTTCAAGATACGGAGAGGTCTTGGTATGTTAAGATGGTCCCCCACTCACGGAGCTTGTCACCATAGGAACCAGTATTGAGGACGGATGAAAAGATAAAGTGACAGAGGAAAACAAGACATTTTTAATTTTGTTTCTATCTGTCATTTTGACTATTCTTCTGTCTACAAAAGTTGGTCGAAGATCGATAGACCTTTGTGGCTGTTATTATTTGGCCAGAAGCCCTTAAGCTTCCACTAGTGAAAAATTTGTCTCCAGCAAAACTCATTTTTGTTTTATGTTCCAGTATAAATAACTCAGTAACGAGATCCAACATTTCATTTTCACTGTTAAAGCTTGTTTTAACTTTTATTCAAGTACAAACTTTGATCGGGAATACCCGTATTTTATGAACGTTCGTATTCTAATCTATCTTAAATTCATCAAATTTCCCTATATTTTTGACAAGTTTCGACATTTGTTTTTCGATGAGGTAAGAGATGAGTTTTAATCACGAGAATGATGTCAATTTTTTCAATTCTTTAGAAACTTTAGACAAGGACAGGAATATCGTAGAAGTGACGTCACGAGTATGTAACTTCAACTAGCGCCATACATTGTCCGTACCGCGCGACAAAGACGGGAATAATCCCCTCCAAAAACTTTTAAAGCTTCAACAGATTTTTTCGATTTTCAGATTTTTAATTTGCCTTCTTTCTTTGAAATTACGTAATTTTTCCAACATTTTTATTATTCACAGTCACCATCCCCAGTTTATTTAAATTTACGATAATTAATTCAAATTAATTGATAATTGTGTTACAATAATTCATGACACTTGTTTGTTTACTGATTGTTAATTAGTAATAACACGTCGGGACAGCTGGAGTATGCCTTGAATAATAATTATAATATGCAGCCATTGTGTAATCTGGTATCGTGAAGGAGGTCAGGAGGAGGTCACTCAAGCAGTCGCTCCGTTTAAAATACTAGTGTTCAGCTGTATCCGGTGAGACTTGAAAAACCAACATAGTTAGAAAAAATCAAGGCAGATAATGATCCATGGGCCGTTTTATATAAAGAATTAATACCATAATTATTCCACTGCGAAAACGAGATCGTGCTTTCTTCCTTCTATAGCTCCGTCTCTCTCTTATACGTCAAAATGACGTTGCCTCGTCAAAGTCACATTTGAACTGTCAAGGAGTCGTCAGCCAGAAAGTTGAATCTAGTTGTCCGTTCTAAAACGTAGATCTCTATGGAGAAGAACGGGGGAGAAAATCCAAGGACACTCTTTTTAGAAAATGGAAGAGCATGGTTAGGTATACATAATCCTCAAACCCATCGCCCATCTTTCGCTAGCTATATTCCCTCCTCCATTAGTCATGTCCGCCGTCCCAAGCATGTCCTCACCGATCCCGATGACCACATAACTCTCATTCAGGAGAGCAGTAGGGCCACCAGTACAGTGCACAAACACAGACCGACATTCCGACCTCGCCGCCGAGGTTCCTCGCGTAGATCCCGACGTAACTGTCCCTCCCGACCCTTGCTCGACGAAGTGCCAGCCCGCGCCGTAGCTGAGCCTGTAGCTTTAAATTCCCCAGATAATAATATAATCCAGATCCAGCCTGTCCCATCTTGCTGTCCTCCCGTCAGCGACGCCCTAAGCCGAGGTCCGTACCCCACAGGGGGTGCCCTTAGCGAGCGTTCGCTTAGTAATGTAAGTAGTTTTACGCCCCTGGCTGGAGGCTTTGAGTCCGCTTAAGGCAGCCACAGGATAATCCGGTTAAGTAGTCACGACCTCTCAAGGTCAACTACGAGATGCCATACATAAAAAAAAACCATCTTTCAAAGAAAGTCCATTAGACAATCAATACAGCTACCAACCTTGATGACCACATCATCTTTTCTTCGAGCAAGTCTTACACAATATCAAAATCAAAATCGAAATATTTTATTTCACATAAACCTACATGGGCACTTATGAAATGTCAGAAGCTACGTGCACGGTTCCAATTAGTCGATTCCTATGGAGAAGAGCCGGCAAGAAAATCACAACCTGTCAACCCACCGAAACCCGAACCTGCCGACATGACAGTTTAACTGTACTATAGTCAATCAACCCCTGTTTGTAGACTACCCTCACTATTTGCCGTCAACACTGCCACCTGCGATGACACCTACCCTTGATGTCAACCCCTGTTGAAAAAGAACTTGTTGGAAAAATAGTTGTTTGAAAAAAAAAATAGTGGTTATCTGTGGTGGTTTTTTAGATCATGGTTTTTAGGAAGACATGTGGGATTTATGTTTTATTTTATAGTTTTTGCTCAATTATTGCATGTCATGAATAAAAAAAACATCCAAGTTTATTCTTACCTTTTTTTTGCGAAGAAAATATGAGAAATACAGTTAAATCTATTTATAGTCTATGTGTCGTGTGCGTGTAAATAGATCTATGCTATTTACGTTGAATTCAAATGTAGGTGGGTATGACAGGAATGTAAAAATTACTTGGAATAATCGTTACATTTAGGCCTAAGCAAAGCTTTCCAAATGAAATAAAATCTGTAACCGTGTTCCGTTTCAGACATTAAGTAAAAATATTATCCTTAATATCACGACATGTTCCCCAAAAATAAAACACCCATAAAAACATTTAAATTCTACAAACCATTTCTAATTCCCAATTACAATATTCACTACCCAGCGCTGGGCGGGCAACCCCCACAATTTAAACTAAACATTTAACGCAAGATTAGTCCAGCATCCCAACTTTGGCAAGCAATAAAAATCATTCAATTATGTGATTGCTAACAGGTGCCGCTACCCGACGGTCCCGACATATGGGGCGGCAATAAACCAGCCACCCTACTTAGTTAGGGTCACCCCTGCTTAACCTTTTTAGTTCGAAAGATAAATTGAGATAGATTATTATCTTTTTAGTACTAATGTGTGATTTTTTTAGGGTAACTGGTTATAATTTCAGTAATTTGCAACTGTGATGTGATATATTGTATTTTTTTAATAATAACCATAGCATTTACCCTTTTATTCCCCAATGGTTACGTAAACCCATATTTCGCCAGTTACGTTATGTTTTTGTCCTAAAGGAGCCACACTTATTTCTATCAACTAGGCATAACTGCAGACTTCTGTTTGTTATTGAGAAAACTCAAAAACGCTTTATTCTACTAGGGCAGCGAATAGTCCTAAGCCCTACAGTTAACAATAATTCTGTTAAACTAAAAGCCGACGGGATAATTGCGTGACACACAAACAGTAGCTTTCATCTTTCAGCTTTTGTTTTGACAGTTCAACAACATTCTTTACGTTGTTAGCAGACAAAAGAGATGTTCCAAAATGTATGGAGTCTGGGCCAGGCCTTGACCTTGTTCACTATACTTAGAAATTGTGAAACACATTTAAAACAGTTCTCAGCTGTCCAATGACTTTAAAATGGCTTTGTTTGCGGGTAAAAAAAATTACACTTGAAGTTGCAACACACAGCAAAAACCCGTCATGGCGGTAAGCTGCGTAGTTTATTTTGATTGATTAATGACCTTTGACATGACGAAAGTGACTGAAGAGACACTGTGATGACAGCTGACAGTTCTATCTCTATGTTCAATGGTCGATCTATGGTTTACTGTCATAGTTTTAGAGCACAGAGTACCTAACTAGATCCGCCATGACGCCATGTTGAAAGTCGATAAAACTAATTGATAAATATCAATTAATTACCACAACAGTGTACATTAAAATTAATATTTTTCTCGAATTCTACGGATTTGCATTTTTTGCTGTTTTGCATTTTGGAACATCTCCTTTTTCGAACATATGAAGCAACGGATTAGCAATATCCTTTAAAAGTTATTCAGATTTTGATTGAAAGAGTGTTTTACGCAATTAGGATACTGTTGTTTAAGCTTAAACACTTCTAGGCTAACTTTTGTAATTGTCTTTGCCTTTCTTTAAACATCATTGGTCCATCAGCGAGTATTTCTAGCAGCAATTATTTGTATTGAACTAAAAGAAAAATGCAAAACAGTACGAAAGAGCCTCCCAAACCTCTCTTGATAAAAAATAGTTAAATAAAATAATCAAATAAAAGCTTACAGAGGCGCCGTCGTACACAACACATAGTTAATTAACTGCTTCATTATGTGATTAAATAATTAGTAGATAAATCTTAACATGGCCGCTTCAGAAGTTTATTTAAAAATCAACAGAGTCCCGGCTAGAACGTAATTTGTTCATGGTGCGTGGTTCCAGTTGTAGCGACCATTTTGTATTTAATTCTGTTAGTTTTTTGAGAACAAACTTAACATTACGATGGCATTCGCTGATGCGGTAGGTAGAGGTGTATTGTTTGGTCCCTTCCTACCAAGTTTCGTTAGTCTGGACTTTAAAAGAGAATCTGAACTCTGAGTTTGTTTCGGTATAAGACTGCTTCTGCTTCTCTTGCCTTCCTCATAAGGGATGAGACAGACCTCAATTCAGAAGTCGCCGCGGTGCAAAGAAAGCATTACAGTTGTGGAAGAAGTACCATCCTTAAAAAAATTTCTCCTACCAAGCAGCATCGCTTTGTTCTTCAGTTAGTTGCAAGGATATGGGTACCAGTCGCAAACACAAGACATTAAGGTGAATTCTCAGCTGTTATTCGCCAAATGCATTTTTTTTTTGCAAATTGCTGCTCCGTTCTACGCCTTGAGTTGATCAAAATGCGATTCATACTAAATATTCTTAGGTGGAACAAATTTCCAGAGTTTTATTATTGATATGAAATTGAAGATTATCATTCAGTAACTATAACATTCCTACAGTCGCGAATCGCATTTTGATACGAAGTAAAACAGAGCTGCAATATGCAAAAAAGCAAAGATTGTGCATTTGGCGGGTCACATGTCCCTTGGGGCCTCCGACCACCTCATTGCTAATTTCTGGTATCCTAGTATAGACGACAGTCTCTCACAAAGGATTACATTTTGTGCATTATTGTCAAACCGCTTTTTTTCTTGTCTCTATATTTATAACTATATGAACCTTTGTGAAAAGAGAAAAATAATGATATATGTATAGCAGTAGCTATTCTTTAAATGTTACTTTAGTGTGGGTAAAAGATGAACACGTCCTCGATAACTCCATCTCTTTCAAACGATGTTTGCCAACAAAAATAAATCTAATGATGATTACTTTTAAACTTAAATAATTTTTAAAAAGCTAACTAATCATCACAAGCGTGATTCCCCCGCCGGCACTCAGTCCCCCATTCCCCCATCCCTCGGGGACTTTAAGCCAATTATCTGGCACCAATTTGTTCTCACAAACAAAGCCCAGCCCTTGCCAAATTAGATCCCCGTATGTGAGTGAGAGGACAGTGTCGATGTGTGATATTATCGATAGATTCTGTTGTTCTTCGATGCAAAATAAAATAATGATCTATTTAAAGAAAAAAACTGAAAATCATGTTTGTTTAAAAAAATATTAATAAATTGACTTTAAACAAACTGTATTTGTCTGGGTTTATTTATTTCGTTAATTAGTTATTTTGAACCAACATGTTTACAGTTGACACCATATGTATCAGTTTGAAACACAAAGCGAACTGTTACGAAAATTATGGCCCTTTCTTTCCATATAATTTTGACCACAAATTAATTTTATTGCGAAGCTACAACCAACGGAATTTCACATTTACCTGGTAAAAAGGCAAAATGAAAAAAAAACATCCGTTATCTACTTTTGATACCCTAGCCTCACATAAGCTGTGTTACCACTGAGCAGCAAGACAGTTTAATATTGGCCAATTAAACTAACTATACTCTCTCTCTCTCTCTGTCTTCTATTCCATCACATGCTCATTAGAACAAAATACCTACATATCTAAATCAAGCTGTTAGAAAATCTGTGTCATCGACACAGTCCCCTCACTAACAAACCCCGCCGGGCGGCTCGCGGGTAAAATTCACAGTTTCAGTAAAGAACCTATTTAGCTGGGTCTTTTGATAGTCGCCATATTGAATAAGGGTTAATTGTTTAAGGCCTGAATAATGTGAAGCTTGATTTTGTACTGATTGAAATGGAATGACCGAGAACTGAAATAACTGGGACGTGCTAGACTGGTCCACAAGAGAGAGCTATGCTTGTAGTCTCTCTGAAGGATTAAATCCGAAACGAGGACCAAGGTAACCGACATAGCCCAAAGACTAAGCAAGCTGAAGTGGCAATGGACTGGTCACATCTCTCGCAGAACCGACAATCGTTGGTCAAAACGTGTTCTAGAGTGAAGACCGCGGCAAACGTATTGTGGGATGCCCGCCGGTCAGGTGCGGCGACGACTTGCAAAAGGCTGCTGGCAGAGACTGGATGAGGAGAGCCGAAGATCGGGCACAGTGGCTTTCACTAGGAGAGGCTCACGTGCAGCGGTGGACGAATATAGGCTGAGGCTGATGATGATAACTGAAATAACTAGTTAGATACTAACTTCATTTGTCAAGTCAGAATGAGCTGCTTTGTGTTAAAGACTGCTGTTCAATCGGTTTCTTTTGTGCTGCGAGTGCTGCTTGTGGTGCTCGCGTGGCATGACCCGGGTTTTTCGACGAAAGAATAGACAAAATTACGTATAGAAGAGACAAAGTACAGACAGAATAGACATTTTGTCTATTTACGTCGACAAAACTTGTTCCTTTGGTGATTATGCCACGCGTGCAGGTATTTTTGTAATTAACTGGGATTACAGGCGTGATGTTATGTTACGTGTGTGCAGCATTGCATATGTATAACGCCTTTTATGCCTTAAGGCTTTTATTTACGTTTTTTATTATTTACTAGCACTACGCACGCGACTTCGTCCGCGTGGAATTCGAAAAAAAAAAAAAATGTAGCCTATGTTCATCAGACAACAGTTCAAATCGGTCCAGTAGTTTCGGACCCTATTCAATACAAAAAAACAATCAAATGTTTCATCTTCTTATTATTAGTATAGATTTCTGTAAAGTTTTCAATATTTTTTTTTTGGTCAATTCGCGTGTGCTAGCTGACATAATCAAATGACTGGCAAATATTTTAATTTAATTTGTTGTTATACTAATAAAGTACTAACTATTGTATAGATTCAAGTTCTTCTAACTGAACAGACAGTTGTGCTGCTGGGAGTTTGTAGCACCACTTCTTCTTCAAAACATGTAACATAACATAACATCATGCCTTGTTTCCCCGAAGGGTTGGGCAGAGGTGTACCTGTACACCCACATTTCGCCAGTTATGTTTAAGTCCCATGTAATAGGGGGCGAGCCTATTGCCATCAACCGGGCACAAATCCAAACTCCGGGCTGCTATTGAGAAATTCCAGATAGAAAAACCCAATAACACTTTGCCCGACCTGGGAATCGAACCCAGGACCTCATGCTCAGCAGTAGCGATTGCGACCAAACTCTCAAACTCAAACTCAAATCCTTTATTTCAAATAAACCATTTACAGGTACTTTTGAATTGTCAAGGAGTCGGTCAGTCAGAAATATGAAGCTAGTTGCCCATTCCAAAGCGTAGTAGGTACCTATGGAGAAGAACGGGCAAGAAACTCCATGGACACTCTTTTAAATAATAATGTTTTTACATATATCTTAGTTACATCGATTAATGTTGTTCACTATAAGTGAGAACGATGTACAAAAAACCGTACACGTTAAAAGCGTCCAGAGTGCATCAAAACATAATTAAAAACAATCCAGCTAATTAATTATTAAAATAAGCCCTGGCAGCTAAGAGATGACCAGTCCCAACTGACGGCGCCCGTTCACGAACATGACGCATGGATCAGCACCATTCAGCTCAACCATTTTGAAGGGAGCTAAATGATCCGACACACGCGCCACCGTCAGCGAGACATTTGAGTGAGCATGATACTATCAGCCGTCAAGGCACATTAAAGTCAATCTATGACATTACCCGGTAAATGGTAGCTCTATAGTACAAAGTACTCACATCTGTGCAATGCATCTATATAATAAAAAGGAGATTGAGTTTATATAATGCAAATAAATTCTTACTATCTTCAGCAGCTTCAACAGTGATTCGAATGTCAATTAATTAGTTGTGGTGTGGAGCAGGACCGGCATTAAGCCAGGCATTTTTATCAGTTATGTAGTCCTCCAACCTATAATATGCCTGCCTGAATAGTGTGCGTTTGACAAAGGATTTGAATTTTGTCTCATTCAGTTGAAGTATGTGGGGAGGTATTTTATTATAACATTTTAGACAGTACCCCATGAAAGATGAGTCTACTTTAGCCAGTCTGAAACCTGGTTGAACTAATAGGTCCCGATTTCTAGTACTATAATTATGTCTTTCACCTCTTTTACTGTAAAGATGTAAATTTTTTCTTACGTACATGATGTTTTCATAGATGTATTGACAAGGTAAAGTCATGATGTTAATATCCTTAAACAATTCCCTTAGAGAATCGCGCCTGCGGAGATTATATATGGCTCTGATGGCTCTTTTCTGCAGAATAAAAATAGACTCGATGTCTGCAGCCCGTCCCCAAAGCAAAATACCGTAAGACATGATACTATGAAAGTAACTAAAATAGACCAGCCTCGCGGTATCTACATCAGTAAATTGACGGATTTTTCTGACAGCGTAAGCTGCTGAACTTAGCCGTCCTGCTAGAGATGTTAAATGAGGACCCCATTGTAGCCTTGAGTCGAGCGTGATCCCCAAGAAAACCGTTTTATCGACGAATTCTAGCTTCTCTTGATTCAATACTATCTCACAATCACTACTCTTGACGTTTGGTAAAGAAAATCTTATACACTTAGTTTTATTTCCATTTAGTACCAAATTATTAGCCGTGAACCAATTTTGGACCAGCAGTAGGGCGTTATTTACGTCGTCAAAATTTGAAGCACGTCTATCTACCTTAAAAATTAAGGAAGTATCGTCAGCAAATAACACCATTTGTGGTTGATTTATTAATAAATGGAGAAGGTCATTAATATATACTAAAAAGAGGAAAGGACCCAATATCGAGCCTTGTGGAACACCCATTTTTACCTTTAAACCAAGTGAATTGACACCATTTATTTGAACTTGCTGTTGTCTATCATTTAAATAAGATTTTATTAAACTGAGCGCAAGTTTTCCAAGTCCGTAATGCTCAAGTTTCAAAAGCAGGGTTTCGTGATCGACGCAATCAAATGCCTTGGAGAGGTCACAAAAGATTCCTATGGCGTCTTGAGCCTCTTCCCACGCGTTAAAAATATGTTTTAATAAGGTAACACCAGCGTCGGTCGTACAACGCCCTTTGGTGAAACCATACTGTTGCTCGTGAAGGATTTTATTAGTATTAAAATGATTGAGCATCTGATTAAGCATTATCTTTTCAAAAACCTTGCTGAAAACCGGCAACACGGACACAGGTCTATAATTATTAGTGTCTTTACTGTCCCCACCACTGTGACCACTAGACCAACGAGGCAGTTAACAGCGTGAGGAAACCGGCATGTCTTAGAACCACAAATTCGAAGACATGTGACATCTACCAACCCGCACTGGGCCCGCGTGGTGGATTACGGCTCACTCCCTCTCACAGAGAGGAGGCCTGTGTCCCAGCTGTGGGAACGTTATAGGCTGATTATAGTACGCAAGATATTGTGCTTATGGGTTCAACAGTTCGTGCAACGGTCGGGGTCGTGAGGGTATTTAAAAAGTTGTATTATAACAATAAAAACTTGTTTACGTATGAAAACGTCACTAAAAGTTGGATTTTTGACCTTCAATATCTCCCTAACCAGGAGGTTCCCAAGTATGGTCCAGTACAAAAATGGAGTGCAAGTGACTCGGCAGCCGTCATACTTTCTGCAATAGTCAATCAAACTCAAACTCAAAGCATTCATTTCAATTAAACCATTTACAGGCACTTTTGAATTGTCAAGGAGTCGGTCAGTCAGAAATATGAAGCTAGTTGCCCATTCCGAAGCGTAGTAGGTACCTATGGAGAAGAACGGGCAAGAAACTCCATGGACACTCTTCTGTTCAATCTGTTGACCAGTGAACCAGCAGCGCTTTTAAGACCCAATGGGCGTTCACTAACGTCTTCAACTTCTCTCAAACTATTCGTACGACCTACAGTAAAAGGAAAGCTCATGCTGTTGTTAAAATAGCTTTGATTTGATCAATGTAAGGTAGTTGATGAACTGCATAGTGTTCATACCTGGATGAGGAAAATTCCAACTTGTGGGGAGGGTGGACCCAAAGTCGGGAGTTTGGGTACGATCTACGGAGTCATCCCGATCCGAACTTATGTAAGGACTAGAAGTGTGATCAGAATTTATGATACGACCGCTTTGAGACACGTGTGTTCGGGACTAGGACTATCGTTGGTCTGAGACACGTGCTCGAGGACCAGAACAGTGGTAGCCCAGTAGTGACGACTTACGAGTTTTAGGTCGTTGAATCGAACCCTAACATCAAAACGCCACTGCTATCAAAACGGTGAAGGAAAACATCGTGAGGAAACCGAAGGGACTGGGCTAGTGGGGTTTACTGTGCCCCATGTACATTTAAATATCGTCTTTTGAATGGTCTAGTTGTGACGCATAATCATAACGTCTGCTTTCCCTAGTTCGGCTAGTTATGAATCCACTTGAACTCTACTTACCCTCTATTTTTAAGAAAGGACAACGCTACATATATTTAGCATAACATACAGGGGGTGGATTTTAAGTAGGCGTGGTTTGTCCACGCATGCGCTGTAGTGTCGGTCCCTACTCTTGAGAAAATCCTTTTGTTTCAAGCAGATTTTATTTCATGTATATTTTTATGCGGTTTCGGGTTCTTTGATGGGTTATTTGATGTTTTAACGCGTGTTTCAAGCGGTTGTAAAAGGCTGTCTTTATGTGTCTTTAAAATGGAATCAAATTGACAAATAAACGATTCTCCATATCCTGTACTAGCTGCTGCCTGCGACTTCGTCCGCGTGGAATTTCTAGTTCCCATGTCCCGCCCGCACTATTACCTCGTTATCGCTTAGCGTTCTTATTTACTTTTTTATTATTGGTTGGCTCCTAAGGGCCGCAGCGTGATGTTCAGCCAGCCTATAACCTTCCCCAAGAACTGGGCTATCAAATGCAAAAATACTTTTTCAAATCCGGCTGGTTGTTCCAGATATTAGCGCTTTCAAATAAACAAACAAACTCTTTAGCTTTATTAGAAGTATAGATTAAAATATGAAGATTCTGCACGGATTGAAGAAAAACACAGACAGTGGTGCCGATTGTCTTGTTACAAATGCCTCTTAACTAGACTAAAAATCACGAGAATTTGGTTTAATCCTGTCAAACGACGATTTCCCATTCTGTAAATTGACTAAAGTGACACAACTTAACTATAATTTAGTTTGACAGCACTAAGATGGCACTGAGTTATTAGTTTAGCGAAAATGGCAATTTAGCTATTCTGAATTTGACGTTTTTCACCTAAAATTTTGATTGTCTTACTAAATCTGAACATGAATCTGACAATTTTAAACCGCGACTAAAAAGGTGTGGAATAAAATTAATAGTCGTGACCTAAAATTCACACCAACATCAACACTTCGACTTCAGACGTGCAAAACAGTACTGTATCTTTTTTCTTTTGCTCATATCTCGAAAACGGTGAGTCCTATCGCAAAAATAATGAAAATATCGACCCCCTAGGCGACCCTTAAACCCCTAAACCTGAACATGTAGGTATTTTTTTTTTTCCATACAAAAAGTTAAAACTTCGATAACAAAACGCGTCGGGGCTGAATGCGCGCCTCCGTCTCTAACAGAAATTCACGGGGTTGGGCAAAAACGTTGCAAAGCCAAAAGAAAAAAAAATACGCGGACTAGCGATTGTCAAATTCTATTTTAGTTGTGTCAAAATTATTTTTAAATTTAGAGCTTGTTTGTTGCTTTAAGATTCTCATAGTCAAAAGTAAGGAATTTTAGTGATAGTTTAGTTCGGTGTACAAGAGAATCGGCACCATTATGTAAAATCGACTAAAGTCGTAAAGTTAAGCCGGCTCTTCTCCATACGAAACAACTAATTGGAACCGTGCACCTAGCTTCTGACGTTTTAAAAGTGTCCATTTATGTTAACGTAAATTAAAATACTTACGTTTTGATTTTAGTTTTGAGTAGCTTCCGCCCGCGTGGAAGTCGGAAAATATCCCGCGGAAACGAATCACCGGGATAAAAAAGTACCTTATGTGTTAATCCAGGTTATAAACACTCAAAATTTATTACTTATAACTAGCCTAACTGCGCTATGAATAAAATAATTGTCGCCCCAAATATAATTTAAAACTCAACACATTTAAATGACTAATCACCAGCTTAACAATCACCGAAATATCACCATTTATGATTGTGAGTATAAAAATAAACAAATTAAATTTTAATAGCACTAATTGTAATCATCCTATTGTTGCACCCCTAGATAAACGTTGCTTTTGTAAATTGAACCTTACGTTCCCAGAAAATAAGGTTTCAAATTGCCTAATATTCTCAGAGTAGTAAGAATCGAAGAGTGCTTCGATAAAATGAACTATATTTGGTCTGAGATAAGGGTGTAAATGTTAAGTAATGGAGATGAAGTTTTGTGGTGACTGGTGACATATGATTCGTTTGTTGCAATTAATTTTATTTATATTCATGTTTGTTTTAATTTGCGGGATCTAATTCCTCTGAATTGTATCTTGAATAAGATTGCAATAAAAATGTGATTCTCTGATAATTTAATTTACCACTGACCCTGACTTGGTACGAACTCGGAGAAACAAAAAAAAATGCCGAACGTAAAAATTGTGATAAGAACTGAGAGTGGCCATTGAAAACGAAATGAAAATGATCTTCTCTTTTAAAATCCTTTAAAATAATTATCTCGGGACAATACAATATACAACAACAAAACAACACACAATATTACAAGAAAACACAATACTACAACATTATTTCTTATAAGTAAATATAGGGAACGTTTAAAAAAAAAATAAGATTATTCGAATTCAAACCTTTTCATCCAAAAATCACCCTACGCGCACGGCCACCATTGTCACTTGCTCAAGCGCGAAAGTGCCAAAATAACACCATAATAATAGGATCAATTTGGTACCGAATTAGGGTCGACATGGACTCCACATGCCGATATTATGCTCGACCCTATCTGTTTGATGGGGTGCCCCATAAAAATAAAGTGGTACATTCAAATCATATGTTATGGAGTTTTGAGGACCATGGGTGTCTGTTGGACTAGTTTAGAATGCCCTTTTATCTTTGAAATACATGATTCGTTGAAAGGAACCTGTCGAATCAAGTAGAGCTTTTTTGAAAGATACATTTTTACGAGCATAACTGGCGAAATGTGGGTGTCCTATAGGTACACCTCTGTCTAACCCTTCTGGGATTAAAGGCGTGATGAAGTTTTTACGATTTATTTATTAAACTATAATAAACGCGCTTAAATACCAATGACAATAATTAAGACAGAGATGCGTATAAAATAAAAACATTAAAAAAAAAACAATACTTTCATGAATCCCTCTCATGTAACGTAGGACCTTCAAACTCAAATCATTTATTTCAAATAAAACATTTACAGGCACTTTTGAATTGTCAAGGTCGGCCGGACAGAAAGATGAAGCTAGTTGCCCATTCCAAAGCGTAGTAGGTACCTATGGAGAAGAACGGGCAAGAAACTCCACGGACACTCTTTTAAATCAAATTATGGTTACAAAATATTGGTTACATCATTCATGTTGAATTTATGCATGTGAGAACGGAACGATGCAGAACGTTAAAATCGTCCGTAATAAGTTAAAAACAATTTTTCTACTGACGGCGCCCGTTCACGAACATGACCCATGGATTAGCAATATTAAGCTCAACCATTTTGAAGGGAGCTAAATGATCCAACGCGCCACCGTCAGCGAGACATTAGAGTTAGCATGACATACTCTCAGCTCAACTCAGCTGCCAGGGCACATTCAACTCAATGAAAGACGTACCAAGTTAATGGTAGCTTTATAGTATGTAGTACATAGTACACACATATGACCTTGATGACCAAGTGGATATTGAGAGGGAACGTAGGGCGCTGGCATGCATGTCAGTCTAATGTAACATGTTGGCTCGCAGGTTTGCACGCTGTAGCAAGGCGGTCAAAAAACGCTTTATAAAGCTTATTGCCAACTATCCTCAGCGGGCTATCAGCGCCCTACGTATCCAGTATAATTACGGGTTCAGGATGTCTAAGGGGCTGCCAATTTCTGCAGTGCATCAGGTATGTTTGCACAAGCACACGTCGATGGCTTCCACGCCACCGTCAGATGGAAATCTGCCTCTTTGCTCTGCAGAGTGCGGGAAAGCTCCAACTCCATCCTGAAGACCATAGCGGGGAGGTACGATGTTCTTTTGTTTGGTGATGTTGTTCGAAGATGAATTGAGAACAACAGCCTAGTCTCTAAATATACTCGTATTAAAAGTTAATAACATTGGTGTAAGTTATCTTTTTGTTCACGCACAAGTAAAAAAATACAAAGGCGGAGTTAATGTCTGAGGCATGTTCTACCAGTCAGTCAACCTTAGGGTGGTTCAGAGACAAAACATGGCAGGTGCAACTAAGGGTTTTTTTTATTAATTTTTAATATAAAATTCGTATACCTACATACATAGAATGAACGTTTTTAGGAGAAATAACGATAGGTAGAGGAGAAAACGAATCCAGCAAATCAGCGCTTGGATGACTCTACGAACTTCTTACGAATATGTTCACGAGCCTTCACTTTGAAAGCTTTGAGCTTTTGTTGATTAAGTTTTTTCCGTTTTATTGTACTTCTGACATGCCTATAAAATCTTCGTCAATTAATCCGCGAACAGATCGTTTTTTGGATTAGAATACCCACGTTTGGGCCACTGCGCCACCCGGTCTACTCTGCACTCTACCTTTGCTTTCTTAAGTAGAATGTTTTTGGGCCGTACCACTAGCGGGTCATAACCAAATGTAGTTCATAAAAAAACTCCTTAATTTTACACATACGAGAGATCTACCAGACTTACGTATAGGTTTCTGAAACAAAAACCAACGACCAATGAAAATTTAAATCGTCAAGAAAATTAAAAAGTGATCCGATTGGCTCTTAATAGAGCAGTCAAGAAATCTAAGATGGACGTTATTTTCTGGCCATAATATTATACAGTCCTGTATAGCTATTTACCAGAGAGTTTATTTGCCATTCATACACATAGCTCGCCATAGCTCGGAGGGCGAAATCGTCAAGTCTTCACTACATTCTTAAATTCAAAACTGACCGATCTCTCAATCTCAAACACCATAATATTTTACAGTCCCCTAAAGTTATTTACCCAAGAGATATACCATACATACACATAGCTATACTCGCCATGGCTCGAGGGGCGAGAATCAAATTACGCTGATTGGAGTCTTGCGCTCGACGGAGCGACTTAACGCTATTGTGTTGATATCCGAATTGTGCTAGACTTGCGATTTGCCGAACGTTTATTATTGTGTTTTGGAGAAGTGGTTATGTATTGGAGACAGTTTGACGTGGTTTGAAAGAAAGAACGTCAGTCACTTTTGTGGTAGAACAGGCAAGATCATACCTATAAAATTGACACCAGCCTTAAACGTCCGGAAAAATACAAACAATTAGTAAAATCATTTTACATTCATGAAACTCTTGCACTAACCTCCGTCTTCATAATCAGCCCAGCAGCATGTCGATTCTGTAAAAATCTCACCGTAAAGCCTAGCGTGGAGTGAGCTGTCAGTGTCATCGCGGCTAAGTCAATCCCTAGTATCAGTGAAACTGACAGCTCACTCTACACTCACTTCATCTAAGTTTTCACGGTGAGATGGTTACAGAATAGCACTACAGATCTATACGAGTATGACAAAAGTTGTTTATTGTTGTCATGATTACATTATCATTTACATAAATAGAAACCAATCACAGGATTCATTTTTCTCTTCAGCTTTTGTTATTTTGTTTTGAAAAGACGAACTATTAAATTAATAGCGTCAAAACAAATGGTAACCTTTAATTGACCGCCAAAATGCAAAAAGACAACCCGCCATCTTTTCCATAGAGTACAGACCAAAGACCCTTTGCCCATAGACAATAAATGTAACCTCCTCCCGTTAGATTAGAAGTACACGTATTCATTGCTCAGGCTAATAAATCTGCCAAGGGTGCGTTGCTCTCTGAAAGTTGCTCTACTTACGATATACGATTTATTTTGTTTTGTTTTGAGTACAGTTTTCAATTCCTAAGCTAAAACTGAAGTTTTACCGACGGATTCAGCATTTGTATGTATTGTTTTAGAACCATGGGAAGGAAATGTGGGTTAAGTTAAGCATATTTTGTATTTAACTCACTGCTAACTACACTCACTACTGAAAGCTCTTCTATATTCCCAATGAAAACTTAGTTGTGATTAGGTAATAGTGCGAATATGTGAATGATTTTTTACCGAATAGAACTAGAGATAGCCTTAGTTGGCAGTAAACCTAAAGAACGAAAGAAAGGAAAAATGGTTTATTCTGCACAAACAAAACGCAAATCACAAAAATAAAAATACCTAGATACACGTACAAAGCCAAAAGCCTCGTATCCAACCAATCATAATTTGACAATATGTCATTGCTTGCTGTCAGGGCTTTATGACAATATACATTGCGTGTTACGAGACTGATAAATGACAACAAACAATCAAAACAAAAACAAAATGCAGCAAAATGCCGTGACTTCGGACGAATCAATCGTCAACAGCACAGATTTTCAGCAACTACCTCTCGAATGACGTAATGGCGTACCCCTGTACATAAGGGTGATATTAATATGAACCTGCTCTATGCTCGTATCCATGATCTTAGAGTAACTATTCAGTAAGTTTCAAGAAAGCATTGTATACTAGACTGGACCGCCGACCATCGTTTTAAACCCGTAGATAATAAAATAAAATAAAACTTTTAATTCAGGCAAAACCCATATCTAACCCATTCTGCAACGAATGAGTAGGTACAAAATAATTATAAAGGTCACAGAATTAGAATAACAATAAAAAATTTCAAGTAAAATTAAAGTAATTGACGGGCCGGTACGTTATTTTTGGTGGATGGCATCATATACTAGCATTTGAATAACTTTTCGCATGGTTTATTTAAATTAACATTATGTAGGCGACTCAAAGCTCACTTGTATTACATTATTCACCTACACAACATGAATTTGCATCACTACAATTATTAATTTTGTGAAACAATTTACACTGTCATTCAGATTCACAATCGTCCATTACTGTACTGTATCTCCGAAGGATTAGGGAAGAGGTGTACCTATTATCCCATCCACATTTAGACTGTTATGTTTTTAAGTCCCACGAAATAGAGGGCGAGCCGGTTGCCATCAACCGGACACATACCTATCTAGACCACGGGCTGCTACTGAGAAAACCCAATAACAAATTTCCATCATACTCAGTAGTAGCTTGCGACTGTTAGACCTAAGAGGCAATGATTACAAAAACATAAACCTTCACAAACCTGAATATGTTAGTCACACATTTGATCAAATTATCGATTCTAAACTGGATAGATAATGCCAGTAAACAAAAAGTAGAGCCACTATCCATTCAGCTGACTGTTCTAACTTTTGGTATGAATAACACAAGACGTTCAGTAGTCTAGAGGGGAATGTCGGACGACAAAATATACGGATTTATTTTATTTTAGCTCCTTACTGTGGAGTCGGTCGATGTTTGTACTGGTTCTTGTGTCCATAACGCCGGCTGTGACCACTGCAATTCAGGCTTTCTGTTGAAAGCAAGAAGTCTCCAATTTCATAAATTAGGGATTATGCATATTCAATTAAATAATCCTACCTGCATATCGATTCTGAAAAGATCTCACTCTCACCCAGTGTCATCCCGTCTTGGTCAATCCCTAGCATCAAGGGCACTGACAGCTCACTTCACGGTGAGATGGTTACAGAATAGCACTACTGTTGTTTTGATAAAAGCCAGTCTATTCTGTATAAAAGTCTCATCGTAAAACCTTAGGTGACGTGAGCTTCATGAGAGCCGTCATTAATTATCCTGATGACAGCTCACTTTTTTTCTAGAATCTAAGGGCAGTATCCGCTCTTGTCACGTTTCATTGGCTGTTATGTTCGTTAACAGAATAATCACAACACCTAACTTGAAATGTTAAAGCAGATTTTCTGATTAGTGATTGTATCAACCAGTGTGACATAAGTCGCAATCTGTCAAAATTACAATCAATTTACGTACATTTTGACAAGTTTTCGTTGATTGTCGCTGAGATGAGAATTCGACTTGAATTTTAACGTTTTTTTATGTACGAGAATTGACCTTCTGAAACTGGGAGTTGTAGAAATGATGAAATCAGGGATCAAAAAACAGTAATTAGTAAGCCCTAATCACTTAGCTTCTTTCTAAGGGTCATCTTCTGAAGGCGAAGAGAGAAGAAAAAAGTCTTCTTACAGAAGCAGATACTGATGTGTTTTAGATATTATCGGAAACTGAAATTCTCTACACGAGACCAGAGTTTATTCTTAAAATTCCACCAACAAGTAAGTACCGCTATTGAAAATCAACGTTAATACCAATAAATTATGATCATTTACAATTCCAATTATAAATAAATAAACAAATAGAAGAAGTCGTTATAACTTTAGTATACGAGAACAAATATATTTACCAGGATGGGACCAAACATTATTTTTAAACTTAAACCAAAGCTGGGCACAGGAAAGTCACGTACTGCCAACATGACTAAACTATTTATTTATCGTATCGACACTTGAGCACGATTTTCTATTTATTTTCTGTACCTAAATGTAGGTTTTAATGCATTTTTAAGTTATTGAAAGTTTAATTTTGGCTGTAGGAGTGTTGACTTTTGCCCTTTGTGTAGGATAAAAAAAAAGCATGAAAGGGTTCTTTTTGGTTGAGCGTTGTGTGGGCATGTATTGGTGGCTCACAAATGGGAATAGCTTATTTCGTGATCTACAGATTCTTTATTTTCATTAATAAAATGACAGAATTCAATTGATAGTTTCCATTACTTGTTAGTATTTTGTAAACATTATATTATGTAATCTCTTAACTGTTAGTGAATGATGAAACTTAAAGCTACTAATGTGTTTTCACTCCCTATCCATGTAGTAAGACTTATAGATGCGCTTTGTTATTTTTTTATTGTTTTGCCAGAAATTCCAAATCGCGTCGGAGAAAAACCACAAAGATATTGGTAAAAGCTTTTTATTTATTAATATAACTAAGTGGTACAAACCATCACTTTACCACCACTTCTAATCCTATTCACCCCAAAAGACCACCAATAAAAATAATTCAACAAACAAACAACCGAAAATAAAACATGGCGGTTCGCACCAAAATTTGACAGATGCGTTCATGACATTATCGTGTTGGACAAACAACGCCAAATGTCGCGTTCGTGTTATAGTAATTGTTAATTATCATTTTTATAAGCTTAGTGGCGGCACTTTGATGCGATAAATTAGTTATATTAACGTTCTGTTAAATAAATAGTGGTTACGTGGCCCGTGTTTATATTATTGATTTGAATAATTGCGATTGGCTAGGAATAAATTGATTCAATTACGCCTGGGACAAGATATCAGCTTAATCCTTTTTGTGTTACGATACCTATTTGTTAAATTGCTATTTTCTCTACAAAAAAAACTGGGGTTGTCGTCGGCTTATTAGCCATCCTAACATAAAAAAAAAACGTTGTGTACAGCAACACATCAGTGAAGATATTTTAGATCTAGACTTGATTAGATTTCCATTCGCATACTAAAAATGGTTTACCGACTGTCTAACCTAACCTCAAAATTTATTTAAATTAAATTAATCAAGGTCAAGCCAAGCGAAGTCGTTAAAACCACAAACTTTAGAAAAACCTTAAACATACAGATATGTTAAAAAACTGTCTAACGATTCCCTATGTTCAAATAAACTTTTTCCAATTACCACTAATCATTATTATTCTTCCTCAGGTGCCCCCCACGCTCTTCTGGGCAAGACTCGAAGACCCCGCACAGCCTTCACGTCGCAGCAACTTCTCGAGCTGGAGAAGCAGTTCAGGATGAACAAGTACCTCTCCAGGCCCAAGAGGTTCGAGGTAGCCACCAGTCTGATGCTTACTGAGACTCAGGTAAGAAAAAAGTAGTTCAGAAACCTATACGTAATAACTTTCTTTTCTTCCTAATTATATTTTGTACCGAAGAGTTTTACCTCACTGTTTACAATGTTAATTAGTCACAGGCTGGCAATGAGGTTTGTCTTTATCGTCAACCTGCGAATGTTCTTAAAAAAACGTTAACTGTCCCTCAGTTCCCGTTTTTTAAGAACATTCGCAGTCTTAATCTGTCAAAAACACTCATCTCGTCAAGTTTTTCACATTGATTGTCACTAAAATGCGGTCATGGCTAGATCTTGAACCTACTTTACAGGGGAATTTCCCTTCAGCAGTACCACTACTGCTAATTCTTTGTCACAAACTCGATTATCTATGCGCGTTGTGCGTGCTATATTTATCTAATATAGCACGCACAACATCAATCACAATCCATTTTAAAACAGAGAAGTACAGCATATAAAACTAATTATTCGCAAAGAGCAATGTCATTCAACAAAACTTTAAAAGTTTAAAGTATAAAAGAATTACTAAGTGACGTATAATGTAAGTACTTACGTGTGTACAATTGAAATTGCAATATTGATATCACATTTAAATGCATTCCATGAAAACCTATTCTAGGGCTCTTTTATTAAGTTTTCAATAAAATGAAAGGAAGACATAGCTCGCATTAGTGTTTAATTATAATCTGTTATAGAAATTATTACAATTTGTTTTCAAGGGGAAGTCGTGACCCAGTGATAACCCGACTAATGAGTTGAAGGGACGTGTGTCCGAATCAAGGCAAACGCTTTACTTTGAGTAACAAATTTCATCACCACTGCTCTTAAAACGGTGAAGGAACACATCGTAAAGAAACCGGCATGAACTAGAACCAAAAAATCTAAGCCAGTGACATTGACATCTACCAACCCGCACTGGGCCCGCGTGGTGGATTACACCCTCTTGAAGAGAGGAGGCCTGAGTCCCAGCAGTGGAAACATTATAGGCTGAGATTATGCTTATAGTATCGAAATTAATCAGATTGATTTAATACTTTAGAACATTTTGAGTATCACTTGCGAACTTGTATTTCATTCAAGTCATTTTAAATTAATGAAAGATGATTGGTTTATTGGTTAAAAACCTTGTAATATAAAGTGTACCCAAAGCAATCTTTAAAATTTTAGCAGTTAATTCATACAAAACAGTCACAACATAAGAACATATAAATGATTTGTGCATTCCTTTCTAAACTAAATTAAAATCAATCAAATATATATACGAAAACTAATACACTCTAAATAATAATCTAATATCAACACAGATCACAGACACTACAAACAGCCCAATTTTGACATTTGTTTTGGCGCCAACACCTGTCAACATGGCGGATTTGTGCTTACAAATGTATGTTAAGATTACAAGGGTGGAATCGTAAACGTTACGGCTTTGCAGGTTTACGAAGGTTTAAAGATTAATCTCACACCCTCGGGGTGGGTCTTAGAAATTTATACGATATTTACACCTGTTTGGATTTATACTACGTAGGTTTTAGGTGCTTATATGGTTTTATATGCTAAGGGGTGGAAACACGGGGTTTAGATGGGACAATAATAAACACAAATATGAAATACCGTCTGTAATATTTATTTCAAGCCACAAAACGTAACGTATGTGAGCTGTTTTTTTTTCATGGAAGGTAGAATGACATTAAAATAATTCAAAAAACAACTCAGGTGTTGCAAGGTTTTAATGATTACTTCAATATTTTTTTAAGTCATCATTATGAAAATCAGAATCAACATCTAACCCGGACACGTAAAATATTCTGCCCACATTAACCAGGATTTATTTTATCCACAGGTCAAAATCTGGTTCCAAAACAGAAGAATGAAGTGGAAACGTTCAAAAAAAGCTCAACAAGACTCCAAAAGCAAGGACACATCACAGACTGAAGAAAAAAAAACAAAAGAAATCCAAAATGAACAAGAAAAACCGTCCGCATTAGCGGGAGATTTGACAGCTGTCAAACCTATGTTAGACAGGGATAGAATTATTGCCCTTGAAAGAGAACGGGCGATGGCTGCCGCGAATTTTAATTCGAATATGGAAAATAGACGCGGTTTGGTCGCTATGAATCAAGATGGAGGACGGCCTATGGATATGTTTAGGCCGTACGTGGTATGAGAGTAAATGAACTTTTCGTTTTTTATTCATGTCTCAGTTGGTTGAAAATAAATGACGGTATTTTTTTTACTTTTTGGTCTTCTCCAAGCAATAGACAGTTGTTTTTTCAAACTTAAGTTTGAAAAAACAACTGTCTATTGCACACATCTTTTGAGCAGATTAACGGACAAAAAGTTCTTTCCATGAAAAATAACTTTCTTTTACTATTTTGCTGACAAGCAAGTCAGAAGTGGCCAGAACGTATACTATAGTTAACGAAAATTAATTTAGCGTACCCTTCCTAGTCAAGTCTAGTGTATATTTCTACAATTATTGTAAATAGTAATCCGATAATGTGAGTTCATCCTATGATTGAAAGTAGCTTTCCCTTTGACTTTCAACTGTGTTTAAACGGACGAATTTTAAGCTAAACAAGGTCTATCGACAGTGACCAAGGCCGAAATCGATGCTTGATTGGACGTAGACATGCTCTCATCTCTTTCTTGCACTTGTATTTTGACAGTAATGCTACAGTGACAGGAATAACGCTTAGTCAAAGTACGTACCACAGAGTCTCAAGACGAAAGTCTTTGACCAGTGCGTGTTGCAGTGATGACTGACTCAAAACGTAGTCGCTCACAATGGACCTTGGGGCTTGCTCTTTGGGTGACTTTTCAGGCTAGTGAAAAGCGCTATGCTCGGAGTTTCCCTACGTGATCGAATCAGAAATTTAGAGATCCGCAGGAGAACTAATGTAACCGACATAGCCCACAGAATTGCTAAACTTAAGTGACAGTGAGCAGGGCACGTTCCTAGCAGAACAGATACATAGGTTCTGCAGTGACAACCGCGTACCGGAAGACGTAGCGTTGGAAGGCCTCCCACTAGGTGGACCGATGACCTTGTGAAGGCCACAGGAATCCGCTGGATGCGGGAAGCACAGAACTGGTCGAAGTGGCGGTGCTTGGGGGAGGCCTAAGTCCAACAGTGGACGTCTTTCGGCTGAAATGATGATGATGATGGTGAAAATATATGCTAGTTGAGTAACGATTATAGATCTCGGCCTTAAAAATTAAGTTGACGAATTTAAAAAACAACAACAGCGTAAGTATGGTGATGTCAACAACACGTCCCGGAATTAACGCACACCTCAATTTGAATATTATGATAGAATTATATTATACACACTGAATCTTTACTATTATTTATAAAACATTGTTTATTTATTAATTAATTAGATACAATGATTCGCACGCACACAGTCGCACACGTATCTGGGTCTAGCGCAGTAGGTGCTTCGTCCATTTTGGTTTGTTTTGACTGAAAGGCGAAAGTGTGACTAGTTTACGTAGTTTTAATTTTTTTTGGGATAATAAATCACTTATCTAAATTGATTTTTTTAAATCGATTCAGTAAAAGAACCTAAAGAACACTACTTTTATAATGTGCATTCTTTTCCAAAATCAAAAGTTATTTATTCAAATTAGGCTGAACGTCAAAATGATATAAGACAGTCCCCCAAAACGCCCGCCCTTCACCCCTTCCTAGTGCTTCAGCTGGATTTAATTCATTTACACATTGTATACGCAAATATTCAGACTGCTGTAAAAAAACTGTATTTTGTGCTAACTAATACGTTAATGTAAGAAAAACCTAGAAAAATGTTTTTTTTTAATATTTAAACTTTTATTTCACGAATTTACTTTATAGTTGTAAGGAAACAAGTCAGTATTTAGGTATTATAAATTATAATGTAAAAACTAACAAATAAGACATCTTTCCAACCAGTATTATATTTCTAAGTTTACTAACGAAAACGCCATTTTGTAAAAATGTAATTATAGATAGTTTTAAGATAGTTTAGTTAGTGGCCATGCTTTTGTGCAATAGGTATTGTATGCATTCATTTACATTTATACCGCAATATTAAAAAATTAAATAGATCAGCCGAGATATTCTGTCAAAAAGTCACCGTGAAATGTTAAATGTAGTGATCTGTCAATAGTGAAAATCCTTAGATGGAATTACAACTAGAACTTACAACTTGAAGCGCACTCGACTAAAGTTTTCACGGTGAATTTGTTACAGAATAGACCGGCAGGAATAATATTAAATTAAGTTACAACAATGAATTGGAGGCTAATTATTTATTAAGTTTCTTTAGGTTTCCATAAAAAGCTGTATTTGCATTTTAATGTCATTACTTACAATATGGCCGAAGAATCTTGGCCGGTCGGAACATAGGCTCTCCGAACTATCGCGCTTGTTCTTTCAATTTATATCACCATTTAGCATTTTAGCAATTAGCCTATAATGTTCCCAATGCTGGGACACAGGCCTGCTCTTAGTAAGAGTGGGCGTAATCCACCACGCGGGCCCAGTGCGGGTTGACAGATGTCACATGTCTTCGAATTTTTGGATATGCCGGTTTCCTCAAGATGTTTTCCTTCACCGTTTTGAGAGCATTGGTCACCTTTTGTTTCTCTGGTTTTTTTTATTGCGCAACCTTCTGCGCAATAATTCATTGGCCATACTGTAACGTTACGTAACGAACGAAACTGCGCAAGTGTGGCCGTACCTTAAGTTACTAAATAAGAATATGTATAATGCTGCGTAGCATTAGCATACCGGTGTCAAGTACAAATCGGGCCTAAATAACAAATATAATTGTCATTCCAATTACCCCACCCGGTTTCAGAAAACAGAGTCTACCAGTTTTTAAACCAAACACCAAATTCTCAAAAAAAAAAAAAAAACAAGAAAATACCATGTTCCTATTAGCTAAAAAAGCACATTTTAAAACCACCAATCTCTCTGACAACTTTAAAAAGAGAAGGTATTATGGCAATTCTATTTACGTTCGCTTTATGAAATCTAATGATAGTATTATATAGAAGAATGTTTTTTATTCTGGCCTGAACTGTATCTGTCACAAATAATATAAAAAAAACTGTATATGTTTTTAAGTGGAGTCCTGTACCATAATAATAAATAATAAATTATATGCAAATTATAAATAAAGATATAGTTGATAATGTTGGACGTTGCTGTTTTATTCCTCACACAAAATTGACTTTTCTTCAACTGCTTGATTGTTTTCCAAACAGTCCAAAAAAATGGCCTAATAAAAATTGATATTTTGTTTTGTGCTCAATCAATGCACGTAGGTAATGTGTCACTTAAAATATCAGTCAACTTCACAGACGTAACCATTACTTATGTTGTGATGTTGACTGAGCGATGTCTAAATGTTGTCATGTTTATCAACTCATACTTCAAGTAGATAAAACAACACTAACAGCTTAAAAAATTAACAACAAAATATTTTATTTCATAAAAACCTCTAAGGGCAATTATGATACGTCAGAAGCAAAAAAAATTGTCGTTTCGTAGGGAGAAGAGCCGGCATGAAACTCCACGGTTACTCTTAAAAAAAAAGGCTTTTCAATGTTCTCAAATTACAGTGTTAATAGGTATGGAAGGACAGTGTAGGCCTGTCAACAAGTACCAGGTACTTAACAACATAGATAATGTTCTACAAATCTACAGTCTACAAGGCCTACATCAAAAAAATCTTTTTTGAACCCAATGACTTACGAATCTGAATTTATATCTTGTCCCTAAAAAGAGTTAAAATTAAAATTGTAGGTAGATAACGTCAAATAACGAGAAGATTGTGTCAAAGAAGTATTTAAAAAAATTAACACTGTAATTTGGGAGCAGCTAATAGGCATTTACATAGTGATGCCGGTCGTTTTCGTATTTATATAACTAAAGAGTTCGCTTCTTTTTTGGGTGGGAAATCATCAAATTACTTCTCCGCTCTGGGTGGAGCGGGTGTCGGACTTTTACTGACTAAAACTCACCCGTGTTCCTTCAGTAACCTTTTTTTTTTTTTTGTTCCCGGGTTGGAAAATCCTCATGGATGTCCTCCGCCCTGGGGCGGGCGGAGGGGTCTGTCAGACTCTTACTGACTAAAAACCACCCCGGTGTTCCAACTCACACCTACGCCGGGGTCGTGGGAACACATAATTCTTCCGCAACCCCGGCTGGTGCCGGCCCGCTTGCGCGGGCCCCGTCTCGGGCGGGGGGAGTGAGGTGTACTCCCCCCGCAACGTCTGTGAGCGGCGCACGCGGAACACTACGCGCGCCGCCTTCTCGGGTCCTGATGTTGGGGGGCGATGGATGTCCCCGAATCCGTCGCCCCTGGACCCATTTAGGGGGGCCGGAAGAGGGCGTTGTCCGCCCTCCTCCGACGCCCGGTGCGTCTGCTGCGGGCCGGGTCGAGAGTCGAAATCTCTCTCTCCCTTTCCGCAGCCTCCTTCTGCGAGATGACCGTTTCGCAAAAAGAGACCACTGCGTCCCAGGACTCTGCGCCGCCGACCATCGCGTTCCCGACGGCCGGCAGCGACAGGTCGTTGCCTACTTCGGTGATGAGTGCACGGCGCGGCTCCTCCCAAGCGGCACACTCTGCCAGCGTGTGCCACGCCGTGTCCTCCCGGCAGTCGACGCAGTGGTGACACCGGGCGTCCGGCTCCCTGTTTCTGCGACACGGGTACTTCCCGAAGCAACCATGTCCCGAGAGCACCCCGTCGCCCGAAACGTCAGGGAGCCGTGCCTTCTCCCGAGCCAGCGGTCGAGCACTGGCCGGATCGCCTCGATGGTGCTGAGGCCGGCGGTAGGGCGTGACAGCCTCACCCGCCATTCCGCCACCAGGACCTCGCGGAGCTGCAACCGACGCTGCTCGATATGTTGCTGCATCGGTCGCTCGCCCCGCTCCCGCGCTGCCTCGCGCCACCGGTACAGTGACGCGAGCATTCCTTCAGTAACCTGTGCCAGGGCTACGGTATCTCTTTCGAACATCCCGCGACCCTGAGGCATCGGCCCTATCGAACCCCGTCATTATGTGCTGACATCTCTTTGAGGCGCGCGTGGAACACGACGCGCCGTCGACCCTCGCCTAGTCCTTACCGGACGGCGATCTACACATTACTCGCCGTCCGCAAGCCCGCGCCTACGGTGGCCGGGAATCTGCAGGCGACTCCCGACGCCCAGGGCGTCTCCTGCGGACGGAGTTTTGTAGCATTGTCGAACTCATTTCTATTTATCCGTCGGTCTGTAAAATCTCACCGTGAAAAGTTACGTGAACTTGTGAAGCGAGCGATAATTTTATCTGTACCTGTCATGCAAATAGGTACCTGTCAACCAAATAAATAGCTGTCAACATGTTATGGCGACACATACTTCGGCTTTATTGGGACATCAAAACCAGACATTGATAGATTTTTCTATCTCCAGTACGCCAAAATAGAGTACAGAATAACAAAAGAATAATCGGTTACATTTAAGTAAAAGATATACATATCAATAGTTGATCGCTGACTGTTCGCACCGAGCGCGCCGGCGAAAACTCGTTTATCGCAGCGACAATAGATATCAAAGAGAGTACTCGCTCAGCGACGCCGACGCTTGCCTGGTGGGCAGAACACTCGCTGAGACTCACGATTACTCGTATAATTCAAATGCATGCTAACCAACTTGTTCTTAGTTACTTGCTCTACTCGGTTCTCGTTAATGCCAGCGATGAGGCAGGTGCCTCACGAGTACACGTAGGTACGCAGCACAGGAGACAAAATATGATAGATGAACTGTTTAGGCCGCAAGGCACACCGGCGTCTAATCTTTCGACGATAACGCAAAATATGAAGGAAATTAAGACAGAAACCGTTTCATGTTGATACGATGGCGATGGCAACAGAGGTCTTTTTTTTTATAAATGGCATCTCGCAGGTCAACCTACGAGGTTGTCGTCTGCTTAGACGGACTTGCCTGTGGTTGCCCTAATAAATTAAGGCCTCCAGCCAGGACTTAAACTTATATACTAACTAAAACTAAGCGACAACGCTAAGGGCACCCCCTGTGGGGTACGAACCTCGGCTTAGGGCGTCGCTGGAAGAGGGCAGCAAATGACTAGCTGGATCAGGATTGATATTATTTACGGACGAATTTAAAGTTACAGGCTCAGCGGCGCGGGCTGGCTCGAGCAAGGGTCGGGAGGGGCGTCGATTTGGGCGTCGCGGCGGGCCTCGGCGGCGAGGGCGGTAGGACGGCGATCGGGTTTTGGGCTTATGTAGCGTGCTAGTGGCCTTACTACTCTCCTGGAGGAGGGTAGTGGCGTCGTCGGGGTCGATTAAAGTATGCCTTGGTCGGCGAATACTGCTAATGCGAGAGGGAGTGTAGCGGGCGGCCGCTGTAATCAGGGGGTTAGAATGTTTAATGCCGCAGTCGAAGAAACGCTTTGATAAGCGTTTCATGAACTGTTTTATGGTTGGCATTTTGAGGTCGACGTGAAGATCTATATTACGGACATAGAAGGGGGCACCCGTGACCCTTCTGAGGAAACGGTTTTGGAGGGTCTGCATCTTATGGAGATGACGTGGGTGAGCGTGCGCAAATACAACGCAGGCATAGGTCATGATGGGACGGATGACTGCGGTATAGATGCGGAGCTTGCATTTGAGGGACAGTTTACTACGGGCTGTCAGTACGAATTGGAGCCTGCTAAGAGCGAAGGAGGCGCGCGCGCGAACCGCCTTAATATGAGCCTTAAAGGTAAGGTTTTCATCGAGGATCACGCCTAGGTATTTGGTTTGCTTCTCCCAGGGGATCGGCTTACCGTACATAGTGATCGGGCTGGGAAGTGGGGGAGGGAGTCGACGACGTCTCGAGAAGAGAACCGCCTGACTCTTATCGGGGTTGACCTCGATTCTCCATTTCCGGAACCAAGCGCCAAGGACTTTTGCGGAGGTTTGGAGAGTACGAGCTTTAGCATTGGGACAATGACCGGTATAGTAAACGGCAGTGTCGTCGGCGAAGAGAGCCAACTCAGCCTTTTTACTCTGTGGGATATCGCTGGTGAACAGCGTGAAAACTAGAGGAGATATGACGGAACCCTGAGGGACACCGGCGCGAATAGGGTGAGGGGACGAGAGTGCACCCTCGATGCGATAGCGGAAGGTGCGATTCGACAAAAAGTCTCGTAAGATGAGCACGAGACGATCTGGCACTCCTAGTTGGTAAAGCTTGTATAACAAGCCGTTGTGCCAGACTTTGTCGAAGGCTTTCGCTATGTCGAAGAATAGCACACCCGTCGTCGCGTTACGCTGCATACCGGCGCACAAGTGCTCTACGATACGGTGGACCTGGTGGATACTTGAGTGTTGGGGACGGAAACCAAACTGCTCGTTGGGAATGAGGCTCTTTGCTTCGGCGTAGTCTTTGAGACGCTTATAAATAAGCCTCTCGTAGATTTTGCCGAGAACGTTGAGTAAGCTAATGGGACGGTAGCTGGAGGGCTCAGACTTTGGCTTGCCTGGCTTTGGGATACCGATGACTGTTGCTTCTTTCCACGCTTGTGGGAAGATGTTGTTGCTCAAGGCGCCATTGAAGATGGCGGTCATGAGCATTATTAGAGGGGCAGGTAGGAGTTTGTATACCTTGTTGGTAATACCGTCCGAACCGGGGGCTTTACGAGCTTGGAGCCCTTTTATGATGTCGTGCACTTCGTCTGGAGTGACGGGAGGCAGAGGATCATCAGGGTCTTCAACGGGTGGAAGGGAGGCTCTCCGTTCGACTTCAGCGTCGACCTTGTTCAGGTGAGCTTGGTCTACTGGTTGAGAGCTGGGAGAACACTGGGACTCTAGGCTGTCAGCAAGGCATTCGGCCTTGTCGGTGCTGTCGAACGCGACGCTCTTGTCGGGGCGGATGAGGGGAGGCATAGAGACCTCCTCGGAGGAGCGCAATTTCCTCTGAAGGTGCCAGAAGGCTTGGTGAGTGGGCTCGAGTTCACTGAGCATCTTGTTCCAACCCTCTGAGCGAACCTCCCCTATGCGTTTCTTTACAGCACGCTGTAAATGGCGCATGTGGGCTTTGTTCGCGTCACAAGGGAAGGAGTCGTAGGCACGAATAGCCGCATTCTTCTCGGTTATCAAGTCACGTACGTCAGAAGGTAGTTTCCAGCGATGGTCTTCCATCACCGGAACTTCCCGTGAACAATCCGTCAAAACGGATTGAACGTGCTCATAAACGAGTCGATTGCGGCCGTCGTGTCAGCGACTGACACTATGTGATCGGGGATGGTGTCCAATTGAGGCGACGTGGTGGATTTCAGTCTTTCACTTACTTTCCTCCAGTCAGTTATCATCTGGGTCTGAGGGGGGCGGTTGGGATCGCTTGGGTCAGAGTAGGGGGCAAGATGCATAACTACAGGGCGGTGGTCAGAGTTAAGCTCGTGGAACGTCTCTATCGATTGCAAACGGAGGTTCACATACTTGAGCAGCGCTACATCGAGTATATCAGAAAGATGGTTGGGATTTCCGGGGAAATGAGTCGGACTCATTGGAGGCAACAGAGGTCCTAGTTTGAGTTTCTTTTAACCATTTCGACTTTATGCATCGACCGCGTTCGGCGCTCCGATTGGCCCTTCACCATTCGATCGTTGAGCTCCAATTGCCAAGGGCCAATCGGAGCGCCAAAAGCGGTCGATGCGTAAAATCGAGACTTTTAAAATAAACTCACACTAGGCCCACTGGTCTGCCCTACTGTCCAACCGTGTTTCTGTTAAAATCTCACAGTGACATCTTAGTTAAGTGACACGCTGCGCTCCGAAACGGGGTTCCTAGACGTAGGGAAAAAGACTGACAAGCTGAAATGGGATTGGGAGGGTAACGTCACCACCATGCGTAGTGACCGCTGCGCCGCTGGATTGAAGAGTTGGATCGAGGCAGCTCTAGAAAAGAATGCCTGGAAGGACAAGGGGCATGCCTTTTTCAGAAAGACAGTGTAGGCTTACTACGTTGATATGAGCTGACATTCCACCTCACATGATTGAAACTATTGTCAGCTCACTTCACGTAAGTTCTAATTTAAGGATTTTAGATGCATTGCGAATGTAAAAAGGATATTGTACACACATAGCATTATCATAATCAGCCTATAACGTTCCCGCTGCTGGGACACAGGCCTCCTCTCTGTGAGAGGGAGGGTTAAGGAAAACATCGTGAGGAAACCGGCATGTCTTAGAACCAAAAATTCGAAGACATGTGACATCTACCAACCCGCACTGGGCCCGCGTGGTGGACTATGACCCCTCCCTCTCTCACAGAGAGAGCCTGTGTCCCAGCAGTGGGAATAATAAAGGCTGATTATGCTTATGCCACCTAGAAAAGCAGCGCTTCATCCGACAATTCTTTGCAAATATGCATATAAATGCATACTTTGAAGTCCCTCATGTATTTAAAATAAAAAAAACGAATTGATAAACATGATGGCAGGGACATTGACGCAATAACTGCTTTTTTTAGCTTTTCGTGACGTTTCAGAATCATGTACCGTAGTGCTATTCTGCAAGTCGATTCTGTAAACTAATGCCTAACCTATTGGCAGTTAGTTGCGTACTGTAACTAACTGCCTCGTTGGTCTAGTGGTCGCAAGAGCTACTGCTGAGCATGCCGGGTTCGATTCCCAGGTCGGGCAAAGTGTTATCGGGTTTTCTATCCAGAATTTCTTAGTAGCAGCCCAAGTCTGGATTTGTGTCCGGTTGATGGCAATAGGCTCGCCTCCTATTACATGGGACTTAAGCATAACTGGTGAAATGTGGGTGAACTGTAGGTACACCTCTGGGATTACAGGCGTGATGTTATGTTATAATATGTGATTCTATAAAAATCGGGTAATGTAAGTTTTCACGGTGATATGGTTACAGAATAACACTGCAGTAACCATCTCACCGTGAAAACTTCGGGGAAGTGATAGTGGACTGAGCTGTCAGTGTCATCCCGTCTTGGCCAATCCCTAGCATCAGTGGCACTGACAGCTCACTCCATACTCATTTCACCTAAGTTTTCACGGTGAGATGTTTACAGAGTAGCATTACGATGCTAGGGATTGACCAAGACGGGATGACGCTGACAGCTCACTCCACGCAAGTCTTCACGGTGAGATTTTTACAGAATCGACATGCAGAATTCATGGTTTCAGTTGACGCATCGATGTCCCAGCTACCCTGTATATGGACTAGCGACAGTGTGTGAGTGTTGTGTGGTTCATACTCGAACATAAGTAACCAGCGTCAGACAGCATCGGTCTGGCATTAATGCTGCAATGAACCTTTTTGGCTCAGACGTGAAAAACACACTATTGTTGATTATTATTTTCCCTTTTTATTTTGTTATTTGCATTTGTCCAAAATAAAAATTACTCTTTTTTTCTAAGGTAACAACTTACTGACACTAAACACCGGAAAACGAGTACTCAAATTAACACCATTACAGCGACAACGCTTCTGTAATCGATTAATCCTTTCAAAACTATTTTCAAGGCTTAACGCTTCTTCTATAAACACCTATTCTATCTATCAATATATGTAGACAAACTATATCTACTGGTAGAAACAGTTAAATAACATGCGACTGCTAACGGTTCGCTTACAACACTAAATTAAGCCGAGGGGGGAGGGGGGGAGGTGTGTAGGGTGACTTAGAGAGATGGCAAAAAAATGGGGATAAAAATGTGAGAAAGAATTTGACGATGTGGAAGTGTTGATACGGTAAGTAAAATTGAGGATGAGATATTTTATTTTAGTAATATTTTACCTGCATAATATAACCCTAGAGTTATGGGATATAAATATAAAAAAAGGTTGTATTTGATAATATAAAATAAAATAAAACACAGTAAGTGTACCGATATTTCGTCAGTAATGGTTATATTTCATTCCCATAGTTATGTGTAAAAGGGGGCGACCCCTACCTTCAACCAGGCACAAATCCAGACACAGGGCTGCTGCTGAGAATTTCTTACTGAAACATCCAATGAACACTTTGCCTAACCTGAGTATTGAACCCCATTCTCAGTAGCTGTCCTTCCAACAACTCGACCAACGTAGTCAACACAACAGGCTAAAACTATGGTCTCAGTGACGTCTTAAATGAAAACACACCAATTACTTTATAAATACCGTTTCAGCGACGTCATTCGCCGGTAAATTTCGGACTCTATGCGGCGGCCACCGCAGTCTTAGGAAACCCTAGCTTCAGCGTTCAAAACTCACACAATTATACAAGAAACCAGTCGCCAAGAGATCTGAGACAATCCGGCATTTCCCTTCACCACAGCCACCCTATATTCTGAAGTGATGTTGGCAGTATAAATTGGTGTGGAAAAACTCCGTCGCTCTGTATTCCGTACCCGTCGGAGAGCGAGAAGGAAGCAGTGCCATCTCGCTCCCTCGGTGCCTGTTATGGATAGCGGGGGATATTCATAGTGCAGAAGGAATTATTGGGTAAATGGATTGTGAATATTGTTGGTATTTTCAAAGCTGACAGGGAAGATTTCACAAGTTTTAACCAGTTATGTGACCATAATGAAATGTACTAAACAAAAAGAGTTGAGAATAGAATGATCCAGACAGAAGCAAGCCTGCATTCATTATTCATTTGTTTCAGTTAAAACATATTAATTCAACAAAATGTTGGTTGAATAGATAAAATTGATACATTGAAATGACTGATACGTTTATTTGTATGGACGGGTGTGTATTCATATTTCATAGCACAGTTCCGTACTCACTCTTTTTAGAAAGAGCACTCAAATTTTTTGTAACATGTGACTTAAATTTGAAATTTACCCGTCGAGGCCCAACGCGGTTAAGAATTCCTACACATCAAAGCACATAATGCCATAAAATTAAGAATATAAAGATAAAAAAGTATCAGATAAATGTGGTTACTAAGTTTTCATTTCGTATATTACTTTA
This sequence comes from Dasypolia templi, assembly GCA_963555695.1. Lineage (NCBI taxonomy): Eukaryota > Metazoa > Arthropoda > Insecta > Lepidoptera > Noctuidae > Dasypolia > Dasypolia templi. The sequence goes on along the minus strand of OY743163.1, from coordinate 3,958,667 downwards.
AGATTTTATTATTGTTAAGATTTTACCAGCCTTAATAGCTGGCTATTAAGGCTGGTAAAATTTTAATCTTAATGTTAGAATAATAGTTTTAAGAAATTAATGTATCGTTTTTAATTTTTAAATATTTGTATGCCAGTCCATGGCGAAACATGTAAGATCATAAATTCATAATTCTATTTATAAGACCTAAATGTACCATGCTTTCAAGTAAATAAATATATTCTATTGTATGTGACTATGCCAGCATTCATGATGTTAACATTGAGTTTACTTGCGAAGAGAGAGAATTTAACGCGAAACGTGAACCATTTTTTCCACTTAAGTATTCGACTCGAAAAATTTTGTTGTTTTTGTTATGTAGTGTGTGTTTTGTTTGATAGATGGGGCGTGTTGCATGTAGCGCGTAGCATGAAGTTCGTAGCACCAAGCGCGTAGTATGTAACGCGTAGCACGTACTTACATGAAGCGCGTAGCGCGTAGCACGGATAGCGTAGCAAATCAGTAGTGCTATTCTGTAACCGTCTCAACGCGCAAAATTTAGGTGAAGTGAACGTGGAGTGAGCTGTCAGTGCCACTGATGCTAGGGATTGATCAATACGGGATGACACTGACAGCTCACTCCACGCAAGTCTTCACGTTGAGATTTTTACAGAATCGACATGCAGTAGTTGACTGCTCATAGCACATGGGACGTAGCGCGTAGCAGCAGCTTGTAGTTATTGCTCGGTAGGTGTTTGCTTTAAAATAATACTTATGACAAGGATCAATCATTATTATTTCGTATTCTTATAATTCTGTTTCAAAGCTTATCGTCAGTTGAATAAATCGTACAAAAATATAAAAAAGAGTTTGTTTGGTAAACAACTTCCTTCATTTTAAAATACGGTTTCTCTGTTATCAACTGTCTAGCCAGACTATAGGTACCGCCAGGGGGCGTGTCCGCAGTGATTGATGCCTTTTGTTTAAACAACTTACGGCTGTTTGCAGCCACTGATACCAACGTCGATAACTTGAGACTGTTTCAGGAGTTTTTAACTTCTATTCTAAAATAATGGCTTGGAATAGACATGGCTTAAAATGAACCTAAATAGGCTTGCGAGAAGGTGCATAGCAAGTCCTTCTTTGACACGCTGTTGTGGTATTAATTTACATACAAAACATCATGACCTTACATACAGATATCCGCCAACCCGCACTGGGCCCGCGTGGTGGACTCCCTCTCACAGAGAGGAGGCCTGTGTCACAGCAGTGGGAAATTACAGGCTGATTATGCTGATGTAGCGTTATGCTGTGTTAAGCTTGAGACATTTTAACTATGCCTGCAGGCAAATATGGCAACACATCGGCTACTTTTAACATTAAATTTGCAGGTGTCTATCATCATTGTCCTGTCTTTTTCCCAATTAATTTCTTCCATGTCTTCTTTTAGTAGTTTTGAAAGAAAGAATGAAAATAAATTTATGTGACCCACGCACACAGTATTCACACAAAACAAAACAGAACAGAAGAAAATAGTACTGTGTGCCTCACGGCTGCACCAAATAAGCCCAGTTCTGCATAAATGCCAGAAATCGAAGTGCCTGACGCTGGTTTTCAACTAGACCCAACGAGGACGTCTTACGGATGTAAATCAGTTTTTAACGTGTGTGTTAATATTTAAATAAAATGTAGCTAGATATATGTATCAAGTAATAATAAAACAGATACGGCCCACGCCTAATGGTTCGCACAGATCGGCTTATTCAAAGGGTCCAAAACGCTTGTGCTCGGTTTTGCTACTAAATTCCACTCTTTAAAAAGACAAATCGAGACGCAAACTTCACTTGACGTGCCTTCTGTTCGGCGTAGTTAAATACCAAAAACCGGACTAACTGTACGACAAGTTAAGTTGGATAGCGAGTAGACGAGAATGTGGGAGAAGGTAATGCTCGCAGCAACTCTCTACCCAGTCGCTTAATACAGCCGCTTTTAGAGGTAGCTTCCGTTATGCGGCTTCCAAAGTGTGGAATAACCTGCCACCACCTATTCGAGCAATTAACACGACATTAAATCGACACATTTCGAAGACGCCTCGGTATTCCCACCTTTCTGACCATGTAATCTTCAACACAGTCCATCCATAGTTTCTTTGGTGTTCTCCTACTCTTTTAGCCATTCAAATTTATACTCAAAACTTTCATAACGACATTTTCCTCATTACTCTGCAGTTGTTAAATATATTTTAATATTATTATAATATCAAAACAATGGTCAATTTATTTAAATATTCTTATTCCTTGAATTCCACATTTATATAGTAAGCAAAATATCTTAATACATCTATACCTGCACCTCTATAATCTGTGGCACACACAGATCTATAGAACGCCAAACAATGATGACAGACGCGAAACTGTAGCAAGTAGAAGTGCAAATAGTATCTACGAATTCTGTTTGAATACAAAATCGAGGAGCGAATATCAATATTTGATATTTGGTATTGTAACGACACCCCGCTCTCGGCCGCGGCGGCTATTTTCTGTACGCGTTCGCGCGCTTTTTGACATTTTAGTGTCAGTTGTTTTTTTTAAATATATTATCTGGTGTTCTGAAAAAGAAGTGTTGGCAGACAACATTGTTCTCATCACGGCTAAAATCTAGATGACGGCACAGGAAGGAGATACATGAGATCATGTCCAGCTTTGGGTAAAGTCGGGCTATGAATGGTGATGATGTGATGATGAAGCTGGTCGCCTTGTCATCTTTACATTCAATTAATTTGTCATTTGTTTATTATTTCTCCATGCTGTCATAAGCCTTTTATTGTTTATTTTTGTGAATTTCCGTATATTAACGGTACCATGCCTATACATATATGAGGTAGCCGTATTTGTTAAAACAAACTTCCACCTATTTGAACAACTGCACAGTTCGCGACATAAAAATAAAATAAGCGGTAGGCAACACAAAAAAGCAGTATTCCGTAAAAACTTCCTAGGAATGGCACCACATATTTATAATAAATTACCTAATGCTTTGCTGTGTATTATAGATATAAATGTATTTAAAAAGCAACTCAATAATCTACTGTTATCTAAGACTTATTACACAATTAACGAATACCTGTTAGATAGAAGTGTGTGCGTATAGTAAATACATACAGTTATGGGAATACTTGAGTCCGACTTATTTTATTTTATTACAATTATTTTATTTGTATTGTTAATTATGTGTTGACTGTTTTAAGACATTATATAATAGATAAAATAATTAATTATAGTATTAATCATGATTTTATGACATTTTATAGAGTACTAATTGTAATTTATGACATTGTATAGAGAACTAATTGTAATTTATGACATTTGATAAGGTATTATTTGGAATTAATGACATAGTATAAGGTATTTAATGGAATTTATGACATAGTATAATTTGATAATCGTTTTGCATGCCTAAATTGGTGCAATACAGTGGACTACGCATTCACATGACATCTAGAAATGTATGATTAATTATGTACTGTGTTGAGCAATAAACATTTGAATTTGAATTTGAATTTGAAATTAAGTACTTACCTGAAATTCATTCAAGTTCATATTTTTTACCTCACCACTAATTGCAACCATTCACACTAGGATTTAAATTGTAGAAAACTTTATTTAAAAAAAAAACCCGACACTAACCCCAAATGTTCCCATAAAAAGTAAAAAATAATAAAAATATGTCGCGTTGGGGGGCCGAATAAAGGTTTTTTTTTTTTTTTTTTTTTTATTGGATACTTTTCATAGGTACTATAGGCTTATTATAATGTAGATTTTGTTAAGTTGTAAATACATAGGTTCCTAATAATAACATTTTCTTATTTAAAACAGTTTCACCCCCCAAAACTTTTAAACGGCTGAACCGATTTTCATCAAACATACAAAATAAAACTAAATTGAAATCGCTTCATCCGTTCGGGAGTTATGATGCCATAGACAGACAGACACACACACAGAGAGACACGTCAAATTTATAACAATCCTCTTTTTGCGTCGGGGGTTAGAAAGAAAATCTTTGTGCTTGTGATGATATACTCGACTGTCAAAAAATGCATGTTAAAACATCCATTTCCCACCCTGCCAACCCCCTTAAGCTTAAAAGAACATCATTAACATGCACGATCAGCTTTTTCTCCAATTTTCACAAAGAAAATGGCGTTTCTCAAGCTTTTCCCAACTCGAGTTTTCCTTAAAAAATTATTCAAGGTATCTTTCGTTCGTATTCGGGTAAAAATATATGAGTCTTGTATCATATTAAAGTTATATTTCGCTTACTTGTTTTTTACCTGGGATTAACTAGGTACATTATAACTACAATTATTCTACGAAACAAAAACATAGGTACTTTACCACAAGCCACCATCATATAAAATAATATTAGTCCGAAAAAGGTCCAAAAGCAACAAAAGTCAAAGGACATTACACCAACCGCAAACAATCAAAGACAATAGGGACGATATTTAAAAAAAAACAACAGCTCGTCACGTCGCGGGAAGGCGGGAAGACGGCGGCCGTTGATTGGTGCAAATTGAATTTGGAATCAAGGAGCGCCGGCGGGTGAACGGGGCGGGGAGGGGTGTTGTCGTGTTGGCGATCGCTCGCTGATTGCCCGTTTGCGGTGCGAACAGACTTTTATGGATACGACGCATTGTTTAAAATGTTTTGTTATTTTCGTACGAAAAGGAATTGTTTATAAATTGTTAGGATTCAACACTTCATCTCACACAATGAGCGGTCACGCATTTATACTCTACATATTATAATAACATTAAAAATTTATAATACCTATGTGTAAAATAACACTAACTGTTACATACCTACCTTGTAAAAAATATTGTTAATGGCTATGATTAGTGTAAAATTATCTGAGGGGATTTGCGCTGATAGCCGAAATACAGGTTTTGCCTAGTTCGGCTACAGATGCTTAACTCATTTGTATTCAAAACTAGCCTATATTTAATGTGTAAAATATTTGTAAAAAAAAATCTAGAAATAAATAAATACTTTAACTTAACTTTAATACTTTACTTTAACTTAATAGATGTATATTTAAAATGATTATGTTTCTAGTTTATTACTTATAACAGGTTACTCCTCAACAGTAAATAATTACCTATATAACCAACAAATTAACTTCGCGAGAAATACCACGGACTTTGCAGAGCAGACCCATTGCTGAAAAATACGTAGAGTAAAGCAGTTGATCTGTCTGAAAAAAAGCTTTCTCTTGTGTATCCAAAAGTAGCTTAAGTATAATGGGGTATGCTTATCTTAATTAAAACAAAGTCTGGTAAAACGATTAAGCACTTAGTAAGGTTGAATTGACTGCTCAGGGTCCTGTGCTTTGTGCTTAGTATCATCTGCACAGTCTTTCCCGAACTACGTTGGGGTCAGCTTCCAGTCTGACCTGATGCATTTTACATGGAGTAACTGCCTATCTGACCTCCACAACCCATTGACGGTGTAACACCATACCCCTTGGTAGGACTGGTTGTCAGACTTACGGGCTTCTCACTACTGTTACCACTGCCTAAAGACAGCCGAGTCTAACGGCTTAAAACGTGATTTCCAAGGGTCTTATGGACTTAGCCACAAGCAACAATTCAATCACATGTTCAACAATTGTGTTACTTGATTGGTGTAATTGCTGTATGGGGCGTACCAGTACACGAAATAAATCATGAGGCTTTTTCTGAAATTTTCTGTCATCATAATGTATGTACAAAAAATACAAAGCAAGAATGTCTCCATTATGATAGCGAGCGACGTCCTCGTGCATACTCTACTCTATTCCAAGCATTCAACATTCACACTTCGGTTGTCTATGGTATGTTATATGAGCATGAAATACCTAACACGAATCTGCTTTGTAATAAAATTATGCCCGGTTCCTATAAAAAAAACGAATCGTTTTGCTTACCAATGTTAGAATTTATTTTTGCCAAACTCAACATTTAAAGAGATTCGTAAGCTTATTTTACCTGTGATAGCTACTTCCCTACGGGAGGGTCTACTTTGCGAAACTATGAGTTCTTCGCTTCATTTTTGGTAAAGATACATTATGAGTTCATTTTAACCAATAACGGTCCGTAAATTATATATAGGAATCGGCCATTAGTAGGAGTGATCGAAACAATGTTTTTGAATTAGTTTAAGCGTCAGATACTAAGTACCGGGAAACTAGGCTATATAGAAATCGAGTGATAATTGAATCTATTGTCATTTAAAACTCGATTGAAGGAAAGGAAATAATAATAGGTAAGTATATTTATTTTATTTCTGTCTGGGTACAATTTATGGTTCAGAGAACAGTGACTTATGTAACAGCATGATAACCTTTGTGAGAGCTGGAGTGTTTGTGTATTGGCAAATGCCTGTGAAGAGTGCTTAATTTGTCAGTTGTCAAGTATCATGCTTACCATACTAAACGCTTCAATCATGCATGATGAACAACTAGGCTACTTTGTTGTACTCCTCCCAAAAAGTCAAAACTTCTTGTAAATAAAGCAATAAAAATAATATAAACAAGCAGTAAACAAAACACGATAAAATAAATTAATTCTACGCTCCATTTCACATAAAAAGGCTGGACAGAATTAAATCACGACTAACGCCATCTAGCGACGGCTCTCATGAATATAACATGAACTAGTGACTGCTAGATGGCGGTGTTACAAATTTATCGCCACTTTTATTGTTACGACCACTTTGGCCGCGTTTCGCGGGCTTTTAGCTAAATTACTCTCATTACTTACATACTACGTTAACATATTGCTGTTTGTGAACTGTGCAGCGATTGTATCGCTGCTTTACTTTGTCTGATGATTTTGGTAGGGAGAGGAAAACTAAGCAAACCCACTATAGGGGAAACAGGCGATCAAGGCATTTTTTTCAAAGAACAGATTAAACTTGCATAATCAGCCTATAATATTCCCACTACTGGGACACAAGCCTCCTCTGGGTGAGAGTGAGTAGGCCGTAATCCACCACGCGGGCCCTTTTTGGTTCTGGATCACTAATTGGCTAGGTGGTTATGTAGGTAGTTGGTAGGCCACTCAATAGGCCCAAGTTTTTTCAGATTAACCTTTTCTCTCAGATCTTGCCTCATTGCTGTATCTTAAGAGATACCGAAGGACATAATCAAAGATTGTTACTGTATCCATCTGATCTTACAAAAATATTAAAAAAGAACCGAAAGACGTGTCATTGCTTCAACATCGCTTCAGCAGCTTAAAATCCTAACTCACACGATAAACAGAAACAAATCTCACAGATAACATTTGCCGTCGTAATTTGGCTAATGTATCATAAACATTTTTGCTTCATCTGTTTCACTAGGCTGAGTGGGCAGTTACCGTTGCCCGGCGGCGCGGAAGAAAATATACCCTTTGTTTATCGTATTCGTTGATAATCAAAGCGCGTAATTTGTGGGGGTAAGCAGACATATGAGTTTTGACGCATGATAGGTTACGAATAATCGAATTAGGTATGTGTGTTCCTTGATACTTTTTTATTTATCTTCTACATGGAATCAATCTTCTAGAATTCTATTCCAAAAACCAAATACCAATGACCAAAAAGTTTGACATTAATTTGACTCAACGATTCCGAGCCAGAGCTATCCTAACTTTTAAACTAATAATATAAATGCAATAGTAAGTCAGAGCTTCTACACCAAAACGGCTGAACGGATTTGGATGAAACGTGGCACACAGACAGACCATGACTTTTGTAAGGACTTATGCTACGTTTCATCCTGGATCGCAGTCGAAGTCGCGAACAACAGCTTGTACGTAATATGTATTATAAATGCCAAAGTAAGTTTGTTTGTTTGCTTGTTACGCTTTCACGCCTAAACGGCTGAACGGATTTTAATAAAATTTAGCACACCGATAAACCATGACCTGAGTGAGGACATATGCTACTTACTTTTCATTCTGGATCGCAGACGAAGTCGCGGGCAACAGCTAGTTAGATTATAAATGCAAAAAAAAAAAGTTTATTAAAAAAAAAATACCTTAATGATATTAGTAGGCTGGTAGAATTGACTATCCAAATTACCCACAAGATCATCTATAAATTGTATTCCTATTTTCACTACGATTTAATTGATTTAATTTGCCGCGCAACACACTCCGCCATCTCATTCACAGACAATTTGACAAACTTTTAACTGGCCCGTATGTTGATGGTATGGTGTTTCTATGTAAATCTGCCATTGTAAGAGTGCGGCGGAGGATACGGATCTCTAAAGCCTCAGAATAAAGTGTATTTGAAGATTTTATAGAGCTGTTAATACTACCGCAGAGATTTTTCAGTTATGCAAAGGGTTGTCTTTAAAATTCTTAGGTCATCATAACGTCCAAGCTGGACATAGGCCTCCCCCAAGCACTGTCATGCGCCATTTCGACCGGTTCTGTGCTTCTCGCATCCAGCGGATTCCTACGGTCTTCACGAGGTCATCGATCCACCTTATGGGAGGCCTCCCAACGTTACGTCTTCCGGTACACCACTCCAGATCCTTTCGGCCCTATCGGCCATCTGCTCTGCGAGCAATGTGCCCTACCACTGCCACTTAAGTTTGTCAATTCTTCGGGCTTTGTCGGTTGCCCTGATTCTACAGCTCTCTTCATTTTTGATTCGATCATAAGTAAGGAAACTCCAGGCACAGCTCTCTCCATGGCCCTTTGGATGACTTATTTTGCGGTATCTTTGTTTAGACTGCACTACATTTATTTACTTATTGATTTCGGATCTCGAACAAAAGAAATACACAATACATGCATGACAAGCAACAAGAGACATTTAGACAAAACATAACACATACATTTTATAAAGGACAACCAAAGCATGTACCATAAAGTTAACACCTCTAACAAAGTTAAAAACAACAACAACTACAGTTGCAAAAGTATACATTATTAAATTAAGAACTTAGAGAAAATAAAAAATGAGATACCTAAATTAATTAAATTAAAATTGATCATTAAAGATTCTGACGAAACTTGGACGGTCAAAAGACCTTCTGCTTGGCTAACCGGCTTATCTACCACTATATTGTTTACATTTTTAATATTGCCACATAAAGCCTCAAGAATTCGGGTGAAGCAGCAACGTCTTATTGGGTTTTTCAGTAACAGCTCGGAGTCTGGATTAGTGCCCGGTTGATGGTTACAGGCTCGTAAAATGTGGGTGTACCTACTATACTCCTCTGCATAACCATTCGCGGATTACAAGCGTGATGTTATTAAAAAAACAAAACCATTGTTGTTAATATAACAAAACGATTTTTCATATACTATTCAGCAACTCTATATACTTCCAGAGAAATTTAATCTGTATAATGTTTTCCGATTTCCGACTTGACTTGTGGCAGGCACTTACTTATAGCACATCTACATTTACCGTCTAGACTAGCCAAATTAGACCTTATTTCTGTGCTGATCGGTACATTTCTCAAGTGTTGTCAGAAAAAATAAGATTGTAAACGATCTTTCTCAAATATTTTAATGGCGGTCGAAAGCGCTCGCAAATCGGCCATATTGGATTGGTTTTCCCGCTTCTTTTGTATTGATTTGAATTCGTTATTTTGTTATTTTCGCTGTGGTGATTTTCGTAAGATTACGTAGTTTGAAAAGAATAAAAAAAAAACAGAGTAATCTGAAGGTTACTAACCAAGTGTGCATCATTTAAGTCATTCTTTGGATGGTAGGATATTTTTGTGTCAGAGCTCGTTAAGCCGTAAATGATAATTGATTAAATCAACGGGGCCGTTTTTTTATTGCGCTGCTTCACAAATGGAAACAGCTGTAAGCAATGATGTCTTTAGATAAAACCTACATGCGATAGTAACGTATGACGCGTCTATTTATAATACTTCATTGGCCAAATTCTTACCAAAGCTAAAGCTTTGTGATCATTATGAAAGCATTTTTGACATTATGTGAACCATTTCGCTAAGTACGTACTGCGGCATAATTGCGTAACACATTATCAGTAGCATTGGCTTTCATTTTGACAGTTCAACAACATCCATTTCGTTAGTTTCGTTGTTGGGCAGACAAATTTTTCGAACATTTAAAGCAATGGATGAGCAATATATTTCAAAATGAATCACATTTGAATAAAAAGTATGTTACGCTTATTAGGGTGCGGTTCAGAATGGAGCGATAGATGGAGAGAGAAAAAATCATTGCATGTTTGGAAACGTCGTTATTGTGATCAGCAATAATTACTCCGCTGATAGATGAAGATAGATAGCGATAGCTGATAGATTTCTGGACATAAAAGTGTCAAGAGAGTGTGCGTTTGAGTTCCGTGTTTTCCAAAATAAATAATCGCTATTATTATGTCGAAAGTGGTTATAGGTGCTGGCAGGGATATCGCTCATCTAGCAATAGATTGGCACAACTGCAAAAACTATGGAATTGAGTTCAAAAGTATATAATTTATAAAGTGGTGAAACGGCACGACGTAAGTTCCCGTATTCATCGAGAGATGGCGTTAGGTGTCATTGTACCACCACGGTGGTTATCAACAACGACTAATTTTTCAGATGTTAGGCTCTCCGCGAGTTGCAACCGCTTTCAAAACTGCGTTGACGTAAGTGACAATTTCACAAATGTGTCATCACTACTTTTTTTAATATGATGATAATTGATGATAGACATTAGAAATCACCATAAAAAAAGTATATTTGTAGAAAATCTACATCATTGAAGGCGGTTGATAGTATAATTGAATCTATAGTATCGAACACTACCGATTCGGAAACAGTTTTTATATATCCGTTAAAATGCAATTAAAAAAGGTCAAATAAATATTCTAGAAATTTATACTAAGTATTTGCGACGGCGGTGAATTGAATATTTATTATTTCGTTTATTTAATTTTCTCCTTATTTTGCTACATATTAAATATTTTTATTTGACAACATAAAAAAATAGTGGTCCGCTGATATAGGGAGCAGAGTCCAAGCTACCGGTGGTTAGGGCTCCAGAGACAGGAACCTTCTCACGATGCGAGCCGTAACGAGGAGTACTTAATGCCTTCTGAATCATCCAACCGCCTAATTAGCGAAACCTCGAGAGACAATCGGCACAATGACAGCCGAGCTCACATTCCACATGTCAACAACCTCGTGTGCTAAGTCGAGATATTTAATTAGTTTCTCTTTCTCAGCTTTCACGAGGTTCTCGTCTCATTATGCGGCGCGCTAATCGATCTATCACTAATAGTCCTGTCAGTAATTATAGACCGATCCCAGTACAACGTGACAAGGTCATTTTCGAGAACTGGGTCGGGCACATACTTGTAATATGGTACCTCAGAATCAACAAGTGTATATTTCAACGCCAGTTGCTGGTGAACAATCCTGGCTACTTGGTTATGCCTGTGCAAGTACTCGCCGTTAGCCAGACGAGAACAACCAGAGATAATATGTCCGAAGGACTCACCCGGACGGTGGCATGCCCGACACACGTCAACTGTCCCATCCTTCATAATATGTCTCCGGTTACCGGTAGTTATTCATCAAGATAACTTCGTCCATAATTGCACAGACGAAACCTTCAGTTTCCCCAAAAAGGTCACCAAAACGTAGCCAGGATACGGACACTAGGAAATCTACACCAGTACCCTAATTGCGTAATACACAATCAATCGGAATTTGAATCATTTTGAAACAGATTGCTAATCCATTGCTTCATTAGTTCTATAAAAAAATCTGCTCAACAATGTAAATAACGCAATGGATGTGTTTGAACTGTCAAAATAAAACATATTAGTCGTAATCGTTTACGAAAAAGTGTTACGCAATTAGGCTGCAGTTTCATGAAGAGCCCGATAGTAGCGCTCGTGATGCCATACCGCCTTGCGGTCATCGGTAGTAAGTACTAACTTTACTTACTAGTTATTATTATTATTAAAAACTTAATAAAATCAACTTATCAGAGTTTCATTAAAATAATATATTTAAGGTAGTGCCAAAGAAGAAGATCAATATGTGGTGCAAAAAAGCGCCAACACTCATCATCGAGCAATAACTTATCATCGAGCAGTGACTCACTATCGATTAGTAGTTCTAGTAGCTCTTCAAGTGCCTATGTCTTCACCATCTGATTACACGAAGACTTCAGAAAGCAGGTTTGAACATTATATTTTAATTTAAGTAATAATATTATTCAGTTCATACAACAAGAAATGTTATTTTCATTTTTATTTTTACTTTTGTTTTTAAATTTCTTATACTTACTTGAGCCTAAATCGAAAGACGTGCAAGTCTTTGAATTAACGAACTCTAACTCTGCACTTCAAGTCAGTTGAGTAAATGTTACGAGTATTAACTTTGCAGATTCTTTGCTGGACGGTACCAATCATTTCTATTATGTAGGTACCTCTTAGTCTTAGTATGCATGAAAACTTGATTCATATTCAAAAACTTGATTCATTAACAAACTACCGGTGAAAATATTTTACAATTTGAAGAAATAATTCATGAAGGTACTTGGCCCGGAGCCGCATCACCGCCGCCCCCATCTATATAATTATTAAGCTGATTGATTTCATTTCAATGTTATAATTTTGTCTTCTTCTTCTTGATTGTTTCTTGATGAATAGGTATTACTGGAAGTCGATTATCGTCTCCTACGATCATCATCATCATCATCAGCTTACAGCAGTCCACTGCTGGACATAGGCCTCTCCAATTGCAAACCATTCAGCTCGACTCTCGGCAACTCTCATCCAGCTGCTACCAGCCACCCTGCGAAGATCGTCGCTCCACCTAGCCTGAAGACGTCCTACCTTACGTTTGCCGATGCGCGGTCTCAACTCAAGAAAACGTCTACCCGGTCATCGGGTCTACGGCTAATATGGCCGGCCCATTGCCACTTCAACTTGCTTATTCTGTGAGCTATATAGACAACTTTGTTTCTCTGCCGGATCACCTCATTCCGGATTCTATCCCTCCGAGAGACTCCAAGCATAGCACGTTCCATAGCTCGCTGAGCGACCTTGAATTTATAGACCAGCCGTACCGTGAGTGTCCACGTTTCGGCTCCGTAGGTCTTATCAGGCAGGACGCACTGATTGAAGACTTTAGTCTTTAGGCTCTGTGGAATACGTGACGAGAAGTCTCGACGAAGCTTCCCAAACGCTGCCCAGCCCAGCAGAATCCTTCTGTTAGCCTCCTTCTCAAAGTTGTTCTTATCAAAGTGCAGAGTTTGCCCGAGGTAAATAAACAAATTCTCGGCGCCATTGATAGCAATCGGTCCCGGAGTAGCGTGGTAGTTGAACATAACTTATGTTTTGTTCAAGTTCATCCGGAGACCAAAGCGGACTTAAAACCTAAAACAGTGAAAATGTGATGATAATGGATATATAAATTGCGTCACAATTCCAAGACGATTCTGCTGGGACAGCTATCACTACTAAAGATTATGATTTTGCTAAGTTTGGTAAGCATAACGATCATATTGTGCACTACTTCCCAACTATGAGCTCTCGACTTTATTTAATCTGAATTAAAGTTCTCATTCTATCTGCTTGAATGGAGGCTTATACTTTCACACATAATTTACGAGTTCATCTATAGTTTCTTCTAACTTCAAAAGAGGAAAAAAAAGACAATTAGTTCCGTCTGACATAGTGCCCAGCTATTTATAAAGACTAATAAAACAATCTTTAATAAAGTAAAGTAATATTATATTAAGAAAATAAGCATTAAGTACCTAGAATCTGGATTTAGTATCTACGTAACTTAAAGTGCAATTAATAGCTATTCAATTCGTGTGTTTTTTTTAAAAGAGAGTTGCTTTTTACTTTATTTATATAAAGGTCGCAATCGCTACTGCTGAGCATGAGGTCCTGGGTTCGATTCCCAGGTCGGGCAACTTGTTATTGGGTTTTTCTATCTGGAATTTCTCAGTAGCAGCCCGGTTGATGGCTATAGGCTCGCCCCCTATTACATGGTTACATGGGACTTCAAAAACATAACTGGCGAAATGTGGGTGTACTATTGGTACACCTCTGCCCAACCCTTCGGGGATACAAGGGATACAAGGCGTGATGTTATGTATCATTGAATTTTTAATTTTGATATTGATTATTTCTAAGTAAGTAAACTATGGACCACCACTACTTAATTACTTTAATTATGGTAATTATTGGTGCCGATTCTCTTGTACACCGAACTAAACTATCACTAAAATTCCTTACTTTTTAATATGAGAATCTTGAAGCTATTTTAACAATCGCGTGTCACGTGTCTTTTTTTTCTTTTGGTTTTGCAACGTCTTTGTTTTGTTGGAGCCGGAGGCTGCCACGTGTTTTATATGGACGTTTTTACGTTTTGTATGGAAAATATAAAATAAAAATATCTACATGTAGAGTTTTGAAGTTTTCTGTGTTTCAAAGGGGGTCGAAATTTTCATTGTTTTTGTGATAGGACACACCGTTTTCGAGATATGAGCAAAAAAAGAAAAAAAAAAGTTAAAGTAAGTACGGTTTTTGCACGTCTGAAGTCGAGGTGTTGGTGTGAATTTTAGTTTACGCCAAATAATTTTATTCCATACCTTTTTAATCGCCATTAAAAATACTTAGAATCTTAGTGCTGTCAAACTAAAATAGAGTTAAGTTGTGTCACTATAGTCAATTTCAGAATGGAAAATCGTCATTTGACAGGATTAAACCAAATTTTAGTGATTTTTTGTCTAGTTTAGGGGCATTTCTGACAAGAGAATCGGCACCATTATGTTTTTTCTAAGAACATGTTTCATTATGTTTCTTACAAAATAAAACTTTTATTTTTCATCGACCATTTTTTTTTTGTTGAGTTTCACACAGGGTTCTCTAACCTTCCGTGTGCGTAAATGTCATTTTTGGTTATTGTAAGTTATTCAAAGTGACAACGGCACTAATCCATGACGCTTCCACTTCGTTGATCTATAGGAAATATATCCTAAAAACCTGAAGTGGAAATTATTATCCCTGAATAACTACTGACGTCTATACTATAAACTAAACCCAGAAATGAACAAATAAATTAAAATTAGAGTGTGCTGAGTTCTTTGTTTTCCAAAATAAATAATCACCACAATAAGCCGAAAGTTATTACAAGTGCTGGCAGGGATATAGTCTTGAAGGTCAAACACGCGCGCAAACTTATCTTGGGCGCACTTGACGCACTTTATGATTTATTCGATAATTTCCAAAATACTCGTATGTATTAGTACTACAGACTGCGAGGCCTAAGCTGAGCTTTGTATTTGTGTGAGTGATTACCATTCGCACCAATCCGCCAGTATACATGAGTTCTAATTTAATGTTGTATTGTTGTAACCACATCGTCCTTATAAAAGATGAATAAAGACCAATTTGATATTACCTCGTAAATTATAAACTAAGCTCGTCTACTCTTGTAGTGTATAAAATAATATTTTACGACGCCAATCTCAGTGCCCTTACCCATCTTATAGCAATCACAATAAAATGAAACTCGTAAACTATTAACTCGATACCGCTATAAAACGCTGCGCTATTAAATGGGCAATCATTGCCTTTATGTTAGTAAGATACTCTATAATTAATAGCTATATAGTCAAGTCATTAATCTGCTATCATGATCTTTTTGGCAAGATACAACTTATGTGGGTTACTTAAACTTGGTTTGAAAGAACCTCCAATCCAAGTGAAGTGGATATTCAGCAAACTCAACGGTGGTATGTAATATACTAATCAAAAATACTAAAACTGTAAATAAAATCAAGGAACTTTTATAAAAATAAAGATCCCTGTTATTCAGGTGACACAGGCCCTTTTTAAGTTTAACTTACTTTTAATGCTTTAAATACTAACAGCGCCATCTATTTACTGATAAATATAATTAGCAACAAAGTGTAAGCGCCATCTACTTTGAGATGCAAACTACACCAACGACGTTTTAAGAGCCTGCTTCAATAAATGAAAGAAATGTATTCTGTCCTGCTACTTTACACATTTAAATAGTTCACAATGTAACCTGCAGATGTAGCTGCAAATGGAACGGTTATAACCCGACTAATTTAGAACTGTTATGGCTACACAAACAAATCACTTCTGTTTATTAATTTAAAAAGTATTCTTGATTTATTTACTTTACCTAAGGTTTAGTTTCGTAAAAGTTGGCGTGAAGAAAGCATGTTATGCGTTAACTGATATTTTTTTGTTTATTTACACGTTTTAATATTATGAAAACAATGTAAAGTGTAATTTATATCGTGTTATTGTTATGTGACTGTGTTTGTGTACAAAATGAAAGTTATTGAAGCTAAAATTGTAGTTTTAGGATCGCAAGGTAAGTTGATTAGTTACATTTTGATTTCATTCAAGTTTTTCTTTAAGATGTCGTAATTTGATTTCAATTAATTTGGTTAACGTACTGCTCAGTTTCATCAGTTATTTCGTCATAATTTGTGGAATCTGAAGAAAAAAAGAAACATAAACCATCTTCATAGTTTTTGATTTCTTACTTAAGACCGAGTTGATTGTTCTATTGTGATAAGTTATTACACAATTATCTTTTATATAATTGTTATAATATAAAACTAGCTTGTGTGAAGTTGTGTGTAAAAGCCTTAGAACACTACGCGATATTCAGGGTCGGGATGGTGTAATCGGAGAAAGGGATGAAGAACACATCATCTAATTAAAATCGGGCCTTTTATCGTGTATTGGATTGTATGTAATACGGGTATTACTCAACGACCGAATTTTGTTTTTGAAATCAGTAGCAGTGTGAATTTTGTCGACTTTGAAAACTTTTTGAAACGTCTAGTTCCAAAAGCGTTTAGCGGGAAAATATTAATTTTAAACGTAAATCTAAATTTAAGGATAATCTGTATTCTTATATCCAGAAATAGATCATTTTGACATAAATACATAATTCACTATGGGCTTGGCATCTAGGGATTTATTGAACTGTAACAAGTTTTTTCTCAAAAACGTACATCTCAGGGTGTTCTCTTACAATGATTGAACTATGTCTAGGAATTTCCCAAAAATAATGTGAATTTTTAAGGCAACCAATTATAGAGAAAAAATAAATGACATTAATTAATTTATTGTAAATTATGCTACATTTTGTCATCTAATTTGTGCCAAAATCATATTCACAAATTAGATTACCCCTATTTTACCCTATTTTTCCAAGTTCTAAGAGTTATTTCATTTATTTCAAATATTGAAGGAGTATTATAAACACTGAGCCAACCAATATGATTACTTTAACACACCAAATGGCCCTTAACACAAGTGATTCACAGTTGTTAAACTCTATAAATAATCAAGTTTTATTGGAGAGTTCCTGTGCTGTAGTTGCAATTATTAATAATCACATCTACAGTAATAATAACAACTTTCAAATTAAATCCTTAATTTTTAAAAATACTTGTAAAAGAGAGAAGTTGAAGTGCTCAATGTTTAATTATATCTTTTATTATATTCATTATAATCAATAAATAATTAATAATTGAGGTGGTCCAGTGGTATTGGCCCCGACTTACGAGTAGGTAGTGAGTTCGAAACCAGGCAGGCACTTTACTTTGTGTATTTAATTTCATCACCACTGCTCTTGAAGAACAGTGGTGATGAAGAAGTTGAAGAACCAAAAATTCGAAAACATGTGACATCCGCTAAACCTCATGGTGTTTTATGGCCCACTCCCTCTCACAGAGGAGGCCTGTATCCCAGCAGTGGGAATGTTATAGGCTGATTATGCTACTTAATTAATAATTTTACATAAAAAGGAATATTTATTTTTCTATTAACCATTTACAGAATGTAAATTAATCTGATTTAAATGATGATTAATACTCAATATAGTGCCATATTTTAACCAAAATATTAATTACATCACCCACTCTTGTCCTTCCGGGATGGAATAAATATGATAACCGGCTGTTAAATATCACCTATATCAAAACTCTTTACAAGGAAAAATGCATGCCAGCATACTGCTAAACGGTCATTTTTAAATTTATAAACACCAATTCATATTTCAGAAGTGCATGTCACATAATTCATCAGATCATGTTCAGTGAGCTGTTGACAAGGTAGTTAGTAGTTGAGTGAATTTTTCCAACTGACCATGTCTAGGATGAACAAACTTTTTCTGTTCCAAACATCATTCATGATTGTTACCAAGTGTTTCAGTACAATAAAACAAAGCCGTAAATGCATTATCTTTAAAAGGAAGAAAAAGTATTTATTATTGATAACAAAATTATTTATTCAATAAGGAATAAAAATAATCAGTCGGATTAGGATCAAATAGGTATCAAACTTATCATTAAGATTAAATAATTAAACTTTGCTGCATAATAAAAATACCTATTTAATTAGTTTCTGATAATATGATTAATCTTGTATTATTATGAGTGGAAAAATACAAAAAAAGTTTATTTGTATGGTAAACCGCAGGTCATTATTAACACTTCAAACATAAACCAGTGTGCGAAATAAATACCACTATTAAGTCAAACTTACTATAGACATCAGAGGCGCGATTTACTGTACACTTATTAAATTATTTTTTATAGCATAGAATATGCCTATTTCACCTGAATTGTTGTCCTCAGTTAAGTAGTCTGACGGTATGTCAACATGTCATAATTGTAAGTGAGTGTGTGGGTAAATAAATCAGTGTTTAACCAACCTGCCGTCACTATCTAACTCTGATGATATTACAATTAAAAAAAATTACTTCCAATGCAAAATGAGGATAGGATTGGATTGAGGATAGGATTTGGTATGTTATTGGACATTAAATCCAATATACTACACTCAGCAGCACTCTCCACTTGCTACCGGATGGGTGATGATTAGGCTTGGGAAAGCTGCTGTGTGATGAATGATGATTATAAGTATTAAAATGTCATTGTTAAACTAGACCCGCGTGGTGGATTACGGCTCACTGCCTTTCACTGAGAGGAGGCCTGTGTCCCAGCAGTGGTTACATTATAGGCTGATTGTTTAACGGACTTTACGACATTTAGAATTCGAAATTATAATTTTACGAAATATGGTGTTTAGTACAGTCTGCGTGGCCTAAGCTAAGGTTTGCATTAGTGTGAGTGCACATGCACACACAGCGTCCTTTGCTTCGCAATCGGCCAATCGGACTACAAAAATACCATCCAAACCGATTTTCATTTATTTATTGATCAATCTTTCATATTATTGTAGTATTACAAGAGATATGAGGAACAGGGTGTAAAGTTCACTCATACTCTTGGAAAAGGGAGGATCCTCCGACCAGATGGATGTCGTATCTCGTGGGCAACTGCCCGATGATTGTTGTCGGGAAGTTGTATATATGCTATCTGCGCGGTAAACTCTGCTTGCGCGATGCAGGATTGATGCGTTTGTTCGCATGTGGCGGTGTAGATGCCGCCACAAATCTTTCATTTGTATGAAAGATTAATAATATGAAAGTTGCCTTGCCATGACAATTTCAAACAACAAAAAAGTGATGCGTGGACAGACATTTCTGGCAATTGATTTTTATAAATTATATAGATAGATTTATAGTTTGTAATAGGTTTATGTGTATTTTAAATAATCAAGATATCAAAACACAATCACATCAACACATCAACGAACACGAACCTTTACCAATGGAAAACTTTCTACGGTAAAGTTGTGGGTAACTAATTTACACTCCGCACAAAACAATTAGTCACGACACCAATTTATCTCGTCTGCTCGAAGTCCGTATGTCACTGCAGGGATCCCGCAAAACATTAGCGTAAATTTAACTGATGACCTTACACATGCTGAGCTGGACTCCATTAAGGTGCAACCATGAGACGCACTTTGTTCGATATTTGATTTAAAGTAAACCATTGTGTCACTTAATTTATTTAAGTGTGTTTTTTATTTATTTTATTTGTAAATTAGCACCTTGTTTATAAATATATATAACTGTAATTTGTTATCATTTTATTGTGCTTTTCTTTTGTTGTACTACGTCTTTTGTGGGCTTTGCACCTGTTTGTGGGAGCCTTAATGTTAAGTGTTAAGGCTCCCACAATCAGGCACGAGGCCACAGCGCGACACAAAGGCACTGCTGTTCGCGCGACACGCGGTGCATTTAAGTCGCGATGTGGCGTCGCGACAGTGTGAACGAGCCTTTACGGTCATTGACATGCCTATGTGTTAGCAAAGTAAATATTGACGGGTTGATAATAATGACTTAAATGATAATGTAAGTTTAGTGTACATAAAGCATTAACAGCCGAACCAAAAAACCTATTTTCAGTGAAATACAGATCGCTATTGACGATTAAACAGTATAATTCCATCTGTACCTGTCAAACAAATAGCTGTCAACATGTTATAGGCACGCACACATTAGCTTTATTGTGACCTTAAAACCAGAGATTGATAGTTTTTTCTATCTCCAGTACGCCAAAATTGGTGATAGATACGTTATTGGGTTCGGCCGTAAGTAAGTAAAGAATGCATTCATATTATTTTAAAGTAGTATACAATACGTCTTTAGTTACTAGCATAAGGTTGGGACTTAAAAGACTAAATTAATGCACTTAATTTATTATGAAGTTCGGTCTAGTTCTTGCTTAGTCTTTGTCAGTGTGACAGACCGACATATCCAGACAGTACCTACTGTGACAAATTGTTAGATAAGTGCAGAATTTTATCAAAGAAACAGCAGACTTTTATCGTAACTCACATACATTGCAAGGTCGAAAGAACAATCAATTACCTACAATAAAAATCAATAAATTAAACACGCAAGTATTTAAGTTCTATTATTTCAGCATTTTAAACCTTATTTCATTGATTTTTTTTAATTCATTGTATGTTGTTAAGTCTATCAACAAATCACAACAAGCAATGGTGGTCCAGTAGTAACTGCCCCAACTTATGAGTAGGCCGTGGGTTCGGACCCGATGTCTGCTTGAGGCGTGCACTTTACTTTATGCAATTATTTCATCACCACTGCTCTCAAAACGAAGGAACATAACAAACACATCGTATAGTGAAAGAACACATCGTGAGGAAACCGACAAAATCAAAACTCAATGCATTTATTTCAAATAAACCAAATAAAGACACTTTTGAATTGTCAAGATCGGTCAGTCAGAAAGATCAAGCTAGTTGTCCATTCCAAAGCGCAGTAGTTACCTAAGGAGAAGAACGGGCAAGGAACTCCACGGACACTATTTTAAAACCATAAAAAATGTTACTTTAAATTGGTTACATCATTCATGTTAAAATTATAGTGTATGTAAGAACGGTGTAAAAGATGTGCACGTAAAAGCGTCCGTAATAAAATAATATGAAATGTAATAAAAAAATAAGTTCATCACCATTCATTCATCTCAACCATTTTGAAGGAAAGCTAATGATCCAACACACACGCCACCATCAGTGAGACGTTGTAAATGGTTGCTCTACGGTAGGTACATAGTACTCACACATATGCTATGCAATTATACACTACTAAGAGATTGAATTAATACAATGCAAAGGTCGTTTTTACAATCTTCTGCAGCTCCAACAATATTTTCGAATGCTAATCCATTAGTTTAAGCACCCTTTTGAAGAAGGACCAGCGTTGATCCTAGCATTTTTGTCAGCGATGTGTTCTCCCAAATTATAATATGTTTGGCTGCATAGAGCGCGTTATTTAGAAGATTTTAACTTCGTTTCATTCAGTTGGGGTATGTGGGGAGGTATTTATTGTAACATTTTAAACAGTACCCCATGAAGGATGAGTCTACTTTAGCCAGTCTGAAACCTGGTTGAACTATTTGGTCCTTATTTCTTGTCCTTACGGACGGTACGTTGGAAAAATTTAAATCTTTACAGCAAAATCGGTGAAAGACTGTTGGGTGGGTATTTCTTACGTACATGATGTTTTCATAGGTATATTGACAAGGTACCGTCATGATGTTCATATCTTTAAACGGTTCACTTGGAGAACCGCGCCTGTGAACATGTACCAAGAATTAGACAACATTACGACATGACACCCACCAATTCGCTCTGGGTCAGCGTGTTGAATAACATCTGAGCAGCAGAGGAGGCCTGTATTGTGTCCAGCACATTATAGACAGACTGCAAATCACAATATTAGGCTAACTAACACGAGATTCTGCCCTCATCTTCGTCTGCGTGAATTTTCTAGTTCCCCCGATCCACCCATCGCATCGCATCGCATTGCCTGTCTTCCTCAAGAGTTAAGCTACAAAAATAAAAAGTTATTGATCGACTGATCAGGAAATCGTCTTCGTTTCTGACTGGATTAAGCCTAATTTAATCACTAATCAATTCAAAGTTTTTATTTAACATAAACCTACTTGGCACTTATGAAATGTACTAGTAACTAGATGCACGGGTCCACTTGGTCCTTTCATATAAAGGGAGGAGCCGCTAAGAAACCAACTGCTGTCCAATTCTGGACTCAGTCAATCGATGTAAGCAGAAAACGTTGCAAGATTAACACAAAGATCTTAAGACCAAGATAACCAAAGAAAGTTTTCAACTCAAACTAAGTGAATCAGACTCACTTTCTGATTTATAATATTACCTAGATAATTCAGTGTTAGAAATCAGCCCGGCAGAGCGTTAAACCGGAACAGGCGAGCCTGCTATATGATACCTTCTTACTTACCTGTGTTATGTCGGTCAAGGGAGGTACTGACGCCTTACCTGAAGACTGTTGAGTGTAGGTGCACTTTTGTATTGATTATCTATGGATGGAAGCAGCCGTACCGTTCTTTGAAATTATTATGACCACCATACCATACCATAAAAAAGTTATCTATCGTTTTGTCGACTGATAAATAAAATAAACCTTTCATTTTGTCTATTCTTCGTCTATATAAGTTTGTTTATGCTACGCGTGCAGTGTCTGCCTGCCTTTTGCCAACTATTCTTGAGTCCAACCGGCTGCAGCTGAATACCAGTATGTGGCGGCATCTGCACCGCCACATGTGAACAACGCATCACACTGACGTCACGCAAAATCCTGCATCGCGCAAGCAGAGTTTACCGCGCAACTAGCATATATACAACGTCCTGACATCTATCGTCGGGCGGTTGCCCACCAGATACAACACGCATCTGGTCGGAGGATCCTCCCTTTTCCAAAGAATATGAGTGAACTTTACACCCTGTTATAATAGCTCTATAAGTATTTTATGTGGAGCGACTTCCGGTCTGACCTCCACAACCCGGTAACTGGGTAACACTGTACCCCTTGGTAAGATTGGTTCTCAGACACGTAGGTTGGTGTCTCGTAACGACTGTCAAAGATCCACGAATGACAGCCGGGAGCAACAGGTTAACGTGCTTTACGAGGCACGGATGGTCTCGATATGTAAACATGGTCACCAATACGGGGACCGACCGCGGCAAGCGAAGCTTAACCTGTACCCTATTGCGTAATACACAATCAATCGGAATCTGAATGGTTTTGCAACAGACTGCTATTCAATTGCTTCATAAGTTCGATAAAAAAAATCTGCTCAACAATGTAAATAACGCAATGAATGTTGTTGAACTGTCGAAATACAACAGATTAGTCGTAATCGTTTACGAAAATGTGGTACGCAATTAGGCTGCTGATCAATCGACCCGTGCTGTTATTACTACGAGCCCCTTTGAAACTATGATCAGCATTAAACAGATAATAGGCATGCAGTGTCAATCGGTCGGGGATCCCATGCATGGTATCTATAATATTGTTAACGAATTCTGGTCTCTATAGAAACTTGGCCAACTTTAGACAGGCGTATACCTACTCGAAATCGTTCATTTACACTTGACTTGGTCGTTAGGACCAAACCCCTCTTTCCCGACTTAGTTCTAGGCATCCGAATTCAGGAGAGCGACCTTATGTACAGTGGATTTCGTGTATAACGACAATGAAGGGACCACTCTATTTTTGTCGTTATATCCGGAAGTCGTTACAGGCAAAGGTAAAGAGATACAGACACGTACACATGTGTAGTTTATATTAATTTATTATTGAAAATATTTGCACACATAGTTATTCACCGGTACATTTAAAAAATGTGTAATATTAGTTTACTTCAATTAATTTTTTTGTGCTTGTGTACGCTGTAGGGTGTATTCTATTTTCATTACTTCTTCAATATCTATAATATCCTTTCCATCACCAAATAAACAGTATATTTTAAGCTTTGTTACAACACGTCTAGCAGCCATAATTATTCAAAAGTTTACTAAACCCAGTTGCTACTCAGAATATCACTTTGTAACTGAACCATAAAAGCTCCGAAACGTATACGCTTCCCTACCTACTTAGTTGATATCTATAAACAAAAGGTAAAGGTCTCCACACTTGCTGACCATCTGTGTGCAATGGATGTAAACAAAAGATAAGAAATGTTTGTGAAAGAAAAAAAATCTTTGTGTCTTTGGCGGCCGACTCCGGTCGCAATATCTGCATGGGATTTCTAGGAATTTGTTACAAATGATTCATTAAAAACAGTCGCTACACCCGAACTCGGCGTTACATCCAAAGTCGCTATAGCCACATGAATTTTGTACTAAAGTATGCTTTAAATTCAAGGGACTTAGATTTAACGTCGCTATAGGTAAATGGTCGCTACAACCAAGGTCGTAATAAATGATATCCACTGTATTATATTGGTCGCCTGGCGTTTGACCCCTTGTTGACCGCTATCTCACGTGATAGTAAGGAAGTGATAAAAATTAAATACCTATCGGAGACTGGGTGCTAAAATGTTCGTAACATCCTACGTTATTCTAATGCTCAAACTTTTCTGAACTCAGAACTAAAGGAGCTCAACGATTCGACGAACAAACAGTAGACATTTCGGTAGGCCGCTTATAGTACTAAAACTGGCAGACCATCAGTAAAAGTAACTGAAAATAACAAATAAAATTGACCCACATAGTCCTCACATTCACAAAATTAATATAATTTAATTAATTATACATACTCATGTCATTGTTTATGTCAAAAGGTACAGGCATACAAAAAAAAAAGTAAAAAATTAAATTTTAAATTTAACTTTTTGCCGCTGCGAAACCATTTCTAGGATTTAAAATTGTTCTTAAACGACTCAACGATTTTTTAGATAATGATTTCTCGAAATATTTGAAGGTTCGACCTGTTTTCTAGAAGTTTCAGCTTGAAGTACCTTTAGACTTAGATCATGGCCTTCGCTTGTTAGTTTGATTTCATGATGTAATAATCCCGTTTTCACAAAAGCTAATGTTATACTGTCTTCAGCCAATGTCTGGATTGCGACGACTATACTGTTCGGTAGAGTCATGAAAAGGTGGGTCACTTTATCGGATTCTTTTGCACCTGCAGCCTTAAGTTCGGTGACAACCTCATCAAATTAATTTGGTGTCACTATGCAATTTCAAGTTCAGCAACATTTTTTAGACACAGCAGCGTCGCTACGCTTTTCCTTTTAAAGATAGAATCAAGATTTGTGAAAATTTGCATTGCCATGTCGTGTTCTGTATTCAGACCAAATAATGAGTCTGACAAAAACTTCATTAACTTGTTTGTAGCTGACGCATTGTTCTTAAGCCACTCAGCACTTCTCTCTGTTGGAGCTTCATCGTCGATAACGTTTAGCACTATACAGGGTGTCACATAAGTCGACGTCAAACCAGAATCGAGTAATAGGTAATAGTTTAAATCACGATTTAAATCAAATGATTATTTCAACAAAAATCAACGATTTAATCAAAAATGTTTAATTTCACATTCTTTCAAAGAAATCAACATTAAAAAAACAGATTTAGAAATTATAATTAAGTAAGTTACGTTTAAGTTTGAGAAATCTATGTCATTATTATAATATTTGAATAAAAAACTAGTTTTCCAGTCTTTTCAATTCCCAGTCGGTAGCAAATAAAGAAAATTTGTTCTGAACAATTCCAAAGTTGGAAAATACTCTTTCCACAGCAGCTGAAGAAGCTATCGCCCCAACAATTGCTTCACTACTGGAAAAAAAATTACTGTTCCTCTTCGTTAAATATATTTTTGTGTAACCATCCCTCTAGAGGTGTAATTTTTTTACTATTTCTTCTGCAAACATCACACTTCTGCAAAATTTAACCATCACAGTTATTTTGTGCTTCCTCCTACGCACTTTCTTCTTCTTCATCTGTCAGTATGAAATCTGTTTGCATTCACATGTCAAACAAAAGGGATATCCCCGCGGTGTGTCCGCGCAATCCCTTGAGGGCGCGTTCCGTTTGGCGCAAAAATATAGTCAAGTTAAAAAATCAAAAAAATCGTGCGTTATTCGATTTTTTCAAATAATGACGATTTTTTCCAACCCTGCTTCTAGGACACCCTGTTTATTGGAAATTGTGTTTTACTAACATTTAATATTCTAAAGGATTTCAGTCAAATATAAAATAATATATTTACAATATTATTTTATATTAAACTATATTTATAATATTATGAGTTGGAATGAGAGAGACGACAGTGTTGAAGTAGGATCGATTTGTTTCGATGATGCTATTACACAACAAAAGTCCCAGAATCTACCGGTATCAAGAACTCCGGCAAGGAGTCCTCGGTCCCCTTAGATCCTTTAAATCTTGACTATCAGACAGTTCCACTCCTACAGCTCGTGTTTCAAAACGTTTTGTGCAGTAGTCGCGCATCGCCGTACTTCAGATCGACAATAATAAAAAGGGCTTGAAAGAACAGGGCCATTGCAATTCCATTGCATATTTTTATCAAACAAAAGGCTCCTGACTCTGTCTACCGTCTTCGGCGTAATCTTATCTGATAAGAGTTAACGCACAGTAGTCATCCACAGTAATAAATCGTTTTGATTATAATGTCAATAAAGTTTATCATCACTTATTGCATGCTTGTTGAATTGCGTCAGGAGATTGACCGAGTTGTGTATCGAATAGTAATGCTAATGTTTTCCCCTTACATCACTCTCCATAATGGGTTAACTAACTAGTTTTTTATATAAATATATGCCACTAATATATATATTTATATCTAAGCGACGAATATTTTGTTAGCTAAGTAAGTGGGTAAGTTCGTACGTTTCGGAGTTGAATGGTTCAGTTACATAGTGATATTAAAGTAGCAACTGTGATTAGTAAACTTTTGAATTAGTATGGCTCATAGGCGCACATTCACTGTTTAAGAAAATGCGGAAATCATTTCAAAATTAAAAACCGGTGAAAACAAATCGTATGTGCAAAGAATACGTACACAAGCACAACAAAATAAATGAAAGCAAAGTAATATTACACAATTTTTTAATGTGAATGTTATAAATGTTTTGTAAAATTAATATATTATTTTTAAAGTGCCTGTATCTCTTTACCTTTGCTTGTAACGACTTCCTGATATAACAAAGATATTAGAGTGGTCCCTTCATCGTCGGTATACCCGAAATCCACTCACTGTATTTGTAAAAAAACAACAAAAAAAGTCGTGTCTCATAAAATGTCAATGTCATTTAATAAACAAACTATTTTTAATTTCATAAGTTTCAGTTTTGGTTCCGGTTTCGGTCGAAACTAAAAGAGAAGCCGAAGATTTGGTTTGGGCTGAAAATCGTGTTTCGGTCGGACACTACTTTGCGCCCAGGATTACTTAGTTGAATTGAAATCGTTTCAAAATATAACGGCCAACTACCTAAAATAGCAGCATAAAATATGTGTTACTCAGCCAACCAAACCAGTTTGTATTTATTTTTGTCATTATTCAAATGGACAGTATTATCATTAATTGTTAAAACTGCAGCCTAATTGTGCAACACATTTTCGTTAACGATTACGACTAATCTGTTTGATTTTGACAGTTCAACAACATTCTCTGCGTTATATACATTGTTGAGCAGAATTTTTTATCGAACTTATGAAGCAATGGATTAGCAATCTCTACCCTAATTGCGTAATACACAATCAATCGGAATCTGAATCGTTTTGAAACAGATTGCAAATGCATTGCTTTCTTCATTTGCGCCTTTACCAATTATGAAGCTAAAAACTCGTAGCTTCGCATAGCAGACCCTCTCATATGGAAGTAGCTATCACAGGTAAAATAACCTACGAATACAAAAAAAAAAGAAAACTGCTACCTTTGGTAAGCAAAACGATTCGTTTTTGTTGCTTTTGTTGCTAAACCACTTCTTTGAATGAAATATAAAATACCACGTGGGTAAAACTTGTGAGGTTCAGCTGTTGATGGCGCGTTCAGTCCGGGGATGGGTTGGAATTTTTACACCAATTAATAAACCATTACTTTAAATATCTACTCGATCTTCTAACTACCCGTAACGACTGTCATAGATGTGAAAGACAAAGAACTGCGAGTGCTCGGGCACAATAGATTTCGATGATTATTCAGCCACAAAATGCTTTGCAGATTCCTGCCACCTTTTTCTTACCCATACCAGGGCGTCCCTAAAACCTCACGCCCCTATTCGCCGCAGGAGACGCCCTTTGCGTCGTCGGGAATCGCCAGCAGATTCCCGGTCACCTAGGCGCGGGCTTGCGGACGGCGAGCAATGGGTAGCTCACCGTCCGGTAAGGACCAGGCCTTGGTCGACAGTGCGTCGTGTTCCACGCGCGCCTCAAAGAGATGTCAGCAGTACCGAATTGATGTCTGCCAGGGTCGCGGGTTTTTCGAAAGAGATACCGTGGCCCTGGCACAGGCAACTGAAGGAGCACGGATGGGTTTTAGTCAGTAAAATCTGACACGCCCTCCCGGTCCACCTAGAGCGGGAAAAGTCATTTGAAGATTTCCCGTCCAAAAAAAAAAGGCGTTCTACTCCCTAAGCCCGAAATCAGTAGTTACGGCCGAAGTTGCGGACGTTTCCTACTCCGCATCACTACGGACTTAAGAATACTTTGGAGCCCGAACAAAAAGGAATGACTACACGATTTGATAGTTGTCCTTACTCGCGATTTTTTCTTGGCCGTTCGAAAATTTGTTACTTTTTTGACGGATCAACTACTTTTGGATGGGTCCGTATCTTCGTAGGCGGACTTAGAAAGTAGAACCCGACTTTCAAAGCAATTGTCATCAATAAATATGATCTCATGAGTTGACATCTTAAACACTAATCTACATGGTCTTCACATGATCTGACCAAGATTATGTCTGGACTTTAAAAGAGACTGTGACCTCTGAGTTTGTTTCGGCCTTTCATAATTTAATCATAATCTTAATATTTTATTTTCTTAGGTAGTTTTAGTAGTTTTCTTAGATAATATCTAAAAAAAAAACTTTTTTTTGCTTATTACGTATCACTTATTTGAATTTTCAAATAAAGCCAAGAAAAAAAGCAATGTTACTATGTTTATCATTCGTATCTAGACTTTCGGAAACGGAGCGTGTTTTACACACGTTCCGTTTCACATAATACAAAAAACTTGTTCGTTCGTCATGTGGTTATTGAATGTTTTTAAGAATCAATTGGTATTTATCTTTTACTTTACTTATTATTTTATGACCAGCTATGATTTTCTTATGTTTTATATATGTGGGTGTGGAAAGAAAAATAAGTGTACAGCTGACAGGTTACGCATAAAACCATAGACTACAATTTATAATTAAAACGAACTCTATCACAGGCTGTCATTTGTTTGACTACTCGCCTTTTATGCACGAGGCTGAGTTCAAATCCGGGCAAGTAACAATCTCAATAAAAGTCAGAAATCGGCACCCGGTCTTGACCAAGCGTGGTGATTAATGCTTGTGCCTTCTCTGTATGAGTTGAGTCCTTTGCCCAGCAGTCGGTTAGTAATAAGCTGGTATCATAGATTGCTCTAACATGCACAAAATGTAGTATAGAAAACAAGGATGGCCTAACATCACATGTGAAGTCTCAGTATCGGCGGGATATTACGAGAATATCTGCTGTTTGCGGCCTCATGGCGATTTGATAATGATATTAATTACATTGAAGAGGGATTTATTTCAGAGTTATTGAAACTGTCTCGGCGACTAACTATGAAACAATTTGATGTTAACATTGTAATCGTTTTTGAGGGTAAACAGCTGTCAAACCTTATCTGACAACTGTATAACCTCAAAAACCTATTTACTTAATAGTATTTTTCCCTGGCCTCTAAGTGAAAAGATGATATGATATTGTCATATTATAAATAATAATTGTTAATAGACAACACTAGTTGTAGGTAGACGCGACCTGTAAAACGAATCATTTGACAGGTCAATCAATGTATGGAAAGTGGGCATGATTCTTTGGCATGCAAATATTGAAAATAAATTTAACAAAAAAAAATGAACTCGTAAGTCAAATTAAAATTGTCGAAAAATAATAATTATAAAAATAAAATTTTATAATTTAAACCAGGCATTATAATGTTAACAAGCACATGATGTCAAATTTGAAATCTAAAGTGTAGTGTCATTTAAAAAATCTTCAATTGAATAATAACACTTATCAAGTAGTGGGGCCGTCAGTTTGTTTTTAAAAATTTGTATTGTTTTTTTTTTTAAATACAATCTGGTATTTTATTATATATGGTAGGACCCATTCCGTAAACACTTTCTCTTTTCTTCTCAGAGTAATAGGTAAGGAAACACCGAGCATATCTTGTTTTCAAACATAATTTAATGTTCACGTGTAAAGGTGTTTTTTTAAACAATTTACAGAGATATTATTTTTATCGTGGATGTTGCTATTTTCGTTAACAACAACTACTTTTAGATCAGGAACTTTTCGGCTATCAGCAACCGAATTTCTTTAAAAAACCAGAAGTTACTTTAATTACTTACCTTCAAAGCAAGAGTGAACAGGCATCTTCTGGGCTTGCTCGTTGTTTCGTAGACATCAGCCGTCGCATTCCATCAGGCGCAGATGCGCAAGAGCAGGCCCAATTCGCAATAAAAAAAATGCTAATTACTACCATATTTCTTTTCCAGGTGTAGGCAAGACCAGCCTAGTAGTCCGGTACATAGGCAAGATGTTTTCAAAGCACATCTCACCCACGATAGGAGCTTCTTTCTTCACCTGCAATATTAATCTGGAGAACGCCAGGGTCAAACTACAGGTAATAAACTTTTTTTTATTAAATTACATCAACGTTGCCTCGTTTGTCTAGTGGTCGCAAGAGCTACTGCTGAGCATGAGGTCCCGGGTTCGATTCCCAGGTCGGGCAGTGTTATTGAGTTTTTCTATCCAGAATTTCTCAGTAGCAGCCCGGAGTCTGGATTTGTGCCCGGTTGATGGCAATAGGCTCGCCCCCTATTACATGGGACTTAAACATAACTGGCGAAATGTGGGTGTACTATAGGTACACCTCTGCCTAACCCTTCTGGGATTACAGGCGTGATGTTATGTTATGTTATGTATATCACCGAAGTGATAATACAAAAAATAACATTTTAACAATAAGTATTTAAACGTTATTTTCATAAACAGCGCGAGCAAAATCATCGAATTCCTCTATAAGCAGAGTTCTGATATAAAATTTGAAAATAATAGAGAATTACAAGACCAACCGGCAGTATTTTTAATTAAATCTATAGAAATACCTCTACGACCAGCCGCTGATGTAGCCCCTTGGCGCGTGCTGTGTGTGACGTAAATATTGCGGTGTCTATACCACTATCTGCTAGCGTCTGTTTAATCCAGCGGCTAATCTTAGAGGAGCTGGCGTTGTAGACTGGTCTCTTAGTAGATAATTACTTTTAGCTTCAACAGTGATTATCCCACGGGAGTGCATTCTTGGAATAAACAGTATCCTATCATTATGTCTTACTTCTAACCGAGATCATGGTCTGCATGTGTGCCAAACATGAAAATCCTTTCAGTCAGTCCTGTCAGTCGTTACTGTGTGAAAAGGTAACAAACAGGCAGGTTACCTACGCATTTATAATATTAGATATAATATTTGATAGTAGGCAAACCAAATCCGCACTGGCTTCGCGTGGTGGTTTACGGCTCGCTCCCTCTCACAGAGAGGAGGCGGCCGTCCGAGCAGTGGGGACATAGGCTGATTATGCTAAACCAATATCTCAGCTGACGATAAGCGAAGATGTGGTCAACGATGGAGCTCGCGTGCCTTGAAATACCCTATTCATTCAAGATTTGAAGACATTTAGCTATCGGGAAACACAGACTCGGGCTATGAGTTCCCACATTCCACTTCTTCACGAACTTCGGTAATTTAGCAAAATCAGCCTATAAAGTTCCCACTGCTGGAACCCAGGCCTCCTCTCTGCAAGAGGGAAGGCTGAATCCACCACGCGGCCCAGTGCGGGTTGGTGGATGTCACATGTCTTACAAATTTTGGTTCAGGACTTGCCGGTTTCCTCACGATATTTCCCTATACGGTTTTGAGAGTAAATGGTGATGAATTAAATTACCCTAAATAACGTACCTAGCTGTGTTTGAACCCTCAACCTAAAACTCGTAAGTCAGGACCCAACCAATTCTCTATATGAGAAATTATTTTCAACACAATCTGCCTTTACGAGTACAAGCTTCAGCCCGGATTCCATAGGAGTGCACGCTGGCTTACAGTCCGACATCTGAAAACGCTCTAATACATTTTGGATGTAACTTAGACTGATCCAGAGTCAACTTCCCATCTCTTTGCGCAATTTCAAGCCAATTACGTGACGAGCTGGCCCTAGATCCTTCATCTCAAACTTAATCATGAGCTTCTCTTTAATCTTCACTTTTTCCTGTTTGATGTTTGAAAATAAAATTATGTCATCGACATAAAGAACTATAATGGTCATAGTTCCATCATGATTTATCAGAAAAACACATGGTTCTGAAGAAAACTTTCTAAAGCTCAGTTTCTACGTTAAAATTGTGTTTATCTGCTCATACCAACTCTTAGCAGCTTGTTTGAGTCCATAAATCGTTTTATTCAGGCGGTAGACTTTCCCTGGGTTCTTTTTGTCCTCAAAGCACTCCGGTTGTCCCATGTAGACGGTCTCCTTGAGGTCTCCATTAAAAAACGCAGTTTTCACATCAAGGTGATCTATCTCCATGTTCATCTCGGAAGCCAGAGCAAGCATCATTTTAATTTTTGATTACCACACCACTGGTGAGAAAGTTTCGTAGTAATATACACCATACTTTTGTGTTTATCCTTTCGTTACTAATCGAGCTTTATATTTAAACACTTCTCCATTCAATCCTCTATTCTGCTCTTCACTGGTCTTTGCCCTTCTGGCAAGTCAGTCATGATCCAGCATTTGTTATCCAAAAATGATTTATACTCATCTGACATAGCATCCCCTCTCCATATCTTGGATTCTGTTCCTTACAAAGTTTCCACCACCGCCTCTGGTTCGTCATCAAAGCCTTTAGTTTCAGACAACAGTGCGGACTGCGATGCCAAGTTCACAGCTTCGCTGTACTCTGTAGAAGTATCCATCCATCACCTGGAATGTAAGTTTCTCAATGCATTGAAATATAAATATTGAAGCGTTGGCAATATTATTGCGCTTCCTAAGTGTGAGTGTTTTATTTTAAATATTTCATATTTTACTAAATAAAAAATATTATTTGTTTAAATTGGTGAAAGATGAGTAGTGTTATAAACATAATGTTATTGATAATACTTTTTCCTAATTATTGTAGTTTATAGTATTTTGTACACAACATTAACTATAATAATAAAGAAATGGCAGTAAGGAACCTTAGACTTGGCACGACTTTGTCTAGATTTCATTACTTTTTAGAGATAAACAAGCAGCTCCATCGAGACTTGGCTAGTTTTTAACAGAATGTTTTTCGTGGGATTTCACTTCTTTTTGTGTGTGTGAGTGGGACGCTATAGGCTAGATTAAAATAGAAGATGTGTCCCACTACGCTGGGTTTTTGCAATGACAGTCGATTTTTTTTAATGTACCAATAGTAGAGATATGGTAATGCCGAGGCATTACCATATCTTTAATACAGCTGAGACCAGCTGAGGGTTCTTCATCAGATACTTCAGACCTTCGATTTTTGACATCAAATGAAGCGGCGCACCAAGTAGAATATTTTTTGTAAAGGCGGTATGTCGATCTCTAATAGTTTTGTTGGGCTCTTGTGTTTTCTAATCAGGGTCACCAGGTACTCCAGATCTTCGATTCTCCTAGTTTTTATAGTTTTCCCTTTATGTGACCATTAAACCCTAACTGTACCAAATTTCAGCTGTCTGAGTTTATGGGAAGTACTAGTTCTATTCTGATGATCATGAGTGAGTGAGTGAGTGTCATAAATGCGAAATTTTGCTTAAGCGAAAGCTTCGGACCTAAATGACCTACAGACTTGAAATTTTGGATTTTAAGTATGTGATTATAGCTTACTGGATGACGAAAATTTCTGCGTTCTGGTCTTATCCAGAGGTTCTCAAATAGGGGCCTGAAAATGCGGCGAAATGGTTCCAGTAAAGGATGGTACGGCCGTGTTTGCTTAGCGCTCGACTTGGCGGGGGCACTGACGTGCCCCCCGATTTACTAAAGCCAAATGAAATGTGAAATACTTAATGCAAACAATCTGCCCAACATAACCACTTATTAAAACCACTTATTTTGGAAATTAAAGATCGAAGCTTAATGTTTATGGTGAAATAAATCTACTTATGATTTTTATCAACATTTCACATGTCAAAATAAAACAAATTGCTTCTAAGTTCATCTCACACCTACGTCGGGGTCGCGGGAACATATGTTTGTTCCGGAACCCCGACTGGTGCTGGCCTGCCTCGGCGGGCCTCCTCGTGTTGGGAGGGGATTGAGGTGTTTGACTCCCCCCGCAACGTCTAAGAGGGGCGCGCGTGGTACACTACGCGCCGCCACTTCGGGTCCTGATGTCTGGGGGGCGGCGGACGTCCCCGAGTCCGCCTACCCTGGACCCATTTGAAGGGCGTTGCCCGCCCTTCGCCTACGACCAACCCCTCGTGACGAGTCGGATAAATGGCCCCGTCGCCTGCCATTTTTCGGCCGCAGAGGATAGGGAGAGCGGCGAACAACATACCAACACTCCTCTTCCCCTGCGGCCCCACCGCGTCCGCCTTCAAACGGTGGCGACCTCGTTAAGGCCGCAGAAGGTAAGGATAGCGGCGCACCGCAATACCGGCACTCCGTCCCGCTGCGGCCTCAGTGCGATGTCGCAAGTGAGGTGTCCAAGCGGCACCGCAACCTTGGCCGCTACGTCGTCGTGGGTTTTTCGGCAAAAGCCCTGACGAGTGGCACCTCCTCGGGTTCCTCTTAGCTTCACCGTGAGGGTCCAAGCCACGGTTACTGAGCCCCTCCGCCTCATCAATGCGGAAACCCACCGGGGGGGATGAGATCAGAACCTAAGCCGACTGCTTCTCAGTCCAACGCTTGGCGCCTACTGCTACTAGCTCGTATTAGATTAATTCGAGTTTTAGCAATATTATAAACCTGCCAGGTCACGAGCATGATGCGTGTCGAAGAAAAGCGACGGAAATATATTTTTGTATCGTGCAGTGCGATGCGAGTACGCGACTTTACGTCAGTGTGTGCCGTGTAAAACTGCGATCTTTGTGGTGTGTGTCGTTTACACACATACAGTCGTACCGCGAGTTCACAGCAATACGACTCTTAACGTGCCTATGCACTTTTGAACGCTTACTGTACATGATTCTGAACTTCCTGCGTTAAATTTTTTTATCGTTTCGTCTAGAATCTTGTGCTGAAGTCATCGTTACAGTTTTTGCGTCGGTGTCCCTGCCACCCTGTATCGTGTAGTCAAAGTTCAGTAAGTGGTGTGGCTCCGGTAATCCTATTTAGCACACTTGACTGGGCATTATGTGGATGAAAATAAAACCGGCAATAGAAGCCGTAAGCCCACGTTCCCACAGACGTAATAGAATCGCGGCGGGATTTTTTCGCGCACTGGGTTTTGAGCATTGAGAATCCAATAGAGTGCATCGCGTCGCGTTAACGGCGCGTCGGTAAAACAAACTTTTGGATTTTCAACTCTAAGCAGTGCGTTTCCGCCGCGATATTACGAGTATTTACGTCCGTGCGAACGTCGACATACTGTGGATTTTCCGTAGAATTAAATCCAGTGCTGATTTACCTACGCAAGCAATAATTAATCTTATGTTTATTGACAAACAAGCTAATGGTACACATTAGTCACCAACGATTATGCTTAGCCGCACATGTCGCCTCAATGGGGAAGGCAACTGTCAAAATGGCGCTGTCGTAGCTAGTTCCCAACACAAGCTAATAATACAAGGCGTGATGTGGTTTTCTTTTATTTTAGCGAAAATTGACGCGTTGTTGTGTTCCTAGATACTCCGAAATTGGAGTCTACAATTTCCCGAAAGCCCCTAAAATTAGAAGATTGTGGTGTAAAGCTATTCGTAGATATTTTTTTGAGTTCGAGTTTATGTCGAAAACATTTTGAAGAAAATGATTACGAGGAATTATTAAGGTTTAAAGTTCTGACACTTTACATGTTAAGTACTTGATTTAAAGTACTGATATTACCGAAAATAACGAAACAGTGAAATAAAATCAAACTCATGAATGAACATAAAATTAAATGAATGAACGAAATGTCAAATTTTTTGTAGGCCTTAGGGACCTAGCTATGGTCACGCCATCTACAATTAGCTTTGCCCGACCTTCCCCATTGGAATTGTGGCGACATAGATGTAGGGGGCGCTGCTGCGATGCGACTTTTTTATCGCATGTTCACGCAAACGCAAATAATTTTTCTAGCGAATTCTTAAGCGTTTACTGCATATATATTTACTGTCTTGGGAACCAGAAAATACTGCTACGTTTATGAATAACAAAGTGAAATTATCCCATGTGCCTGAAATTTATCTGGCCCACTCTTCGAACCAGAGAAAGTAATTGCAAGTGGTTGGAAGCGCAACTGATTGGGAAATATTCGTTACATGTCAAAGTATTCTAAATTCTCAGTGGCTGCCAGGGATCTAGACGTCCACTGCCGGACATAGGCTTCCCCCGAGCATAGCCACAAGAACCGGTAAGCTTATGTCCAGCAGTGTAGACTGCTGGACACCCGTACCATTCAACTTACTGTGAAGGGTCAACGCAGTGAGCAAGCGTGGCGATCAAGCTCATGCCTTCTCTGTATGAGAAGAGGTCTTTGCCATGCATTGGGATTAATAACATAACTATGGAGGTATGAGGAACGAGGTGTAAAGTTCAGTTATCCTCCATAGACACGGAAGGGTCCTCCGACCAGACATGTGTTGTCTGGTGGGCAACTGCCCGAAGATTTATGTCGAGACGTTGTAAATAATAATACTAGTCGCTCGGTAAACTCTACTTGCGCGACGCAGGATTTTACGTGACGTCAGTTTGTTGCGTAGTTCGCATGTGGCGATGTAGATGTCGCCAAATAACCATAAACCTATCTACTCCTAAGTTGTTATGTTACTAAAACATTGGCTTGATAATATTCCAGGTATGGGACACAGCCGGTCAGGAGCGGTTTCGCTCAATGGCGCCGATGTACTACAGAAATGCTAACGCTGCACTACTAGTATTTGATATTACTAGTGTTAACAGCTTTGCAGCCATAAAAGGATGGGTCAAGGAGTTGCAGAGGTATTACACTGATCAGCACATTTTTTTTTGTGGGTGGGGAATCATCAAACAACTTCTCCAGCTCTGGGTGGAGCGGAAGGGCGCGTCAGACTTACTGACTAAACCCCACCCGTCGTCCTTCAGTTGCCTGTGCTAGGGCCACGGTGCTCATTCGAACATCCCGCGACTCTGGCAGTACTGATCAGCACCCTAATTGTGTAATACGCTTTTAATCACAATCACAAAAAGATAAGAAATTCCTAATCCATTGCTTCATAATGTTTGAAAAATTCGTCCACTTGACAACGTACATAACGCAATGGATGTTTTCGGATTGTAAAAATGAATGCAATTGCCGCTGTAAGTTACACAATTACTTTAATTTGTAAAGCTTTTGTAAAATCTTACAACTAAAACAAACATTCTAATGCCAAACCTTAAGAGATTTTCCTTTCAAACATTAAGAGATTTTGTCAACAAGTTCCGTAGTTTAATGCCATTTGTAGTAGTATTTTTTTAGCTTTGTTGCAAACTTAGAACTGTATGTCTTCTAGATCCAAGACTAGACAATGAGCTAAACTTGTTTGTAATGTTTTATTTTCATTTAAAAAGTAATAATCTTGAAGGATATAATTATTTTTCTGATGTATCTTATAAATTGTATTAAAATATACCTTGAACTCGTTCTCTTAGAGACAGGGACTAAAAACCACCTTCATATAGGTTACAGAATTATAGTTTTTCAATGCGTTGTAACCGATATAAATGTGTTAATAAGTGTAACAGGTAAACGTGGCGTTGGCAAAATAACCTCAACCCCGACTGGATTGAGGGTATTTTGGCAACTCCTCATCTGTCTGTCCGCCGCGCGTTGTTGCGGTGCCGTGCAATTATAGCTAATACGGCTAATATATTAACACTTATTAACACATATAAATGTTACACTTTGAAACTGTAACATTATTGTATCTGTTACATTTAGAAAGGTTTTTCTTTTAATACCGGTTACAGTTTGAGTCCCTTACAGGTCACAAAACTATGGTCTCAAAAAGCATGCAAGTTTTTTTAGAACAACTTAGCCACTTGATGTTTGCTTTTTTAACTTTAGAGAGAGAGTTCAGACTGAACTCAGTTGCGTCTAAGTTACACCGCTTATCACTAACGCTACATTTAGCAATAAACGAATTTAAAACATATTTCTGTTTCTATCAATCGTTTGGAGATGACAGAGACAATATGATTTTAGCAAACGTTAAGTGCTAAATGCATTTAATGATTTGTGGTAAACCGGCAAAAACTTCACAACATCGTCTATATAAAATATTTCTCCCATTCCAGCAATGTCCCCGAAGCTATGGTCCTATCAGTAGTAGGCAATAAGAGTGACTTAGAAGACTTACGCGCAGTACAGTCGAGCGAAGCGGCTCAGTTCGCCGCGTCCATCGGCGCGCAGTACTGTGAGACCTCCGCATTACATGATCAGGTAACTATCAGTGCAAACCAGAGTCATAAGTAAACATGCTCTCAGTCCAGTCCAGTGAAGCGGCTCAGTTCGCCGCGTCCATCGGCGTGCAGTACTGTGAGACCTCCGCATTACATGATCAGGTAACTATCAGTGCGAACCAGAGTCATAAGTAAACATGCTCTCAGTCCAGTCCAGTGAAGCGGCTCAGTTCGTTACGTCCATCGGCGTGCAGTACTGTGAGACGTCTGCCGTACATGATCAGGTAACTATCAGCGCGAACAAGGGTGATCAGAAGACTGCGCGCAGTCCAGTCAGTGATCACTGGCGCGCTGTACTGTATAAGATGTTCATTATCAGGTAACTACCAGCATCTGCTTGACCTTCGCCCAACTATCCACCAGTATTTTACATGAAGCGACTGCGTATCTGACCTCCAGAACCCAGTAACTTGGTAAAACGAAATCCCTTAGTAAGACTTATCCAGTCAACCAGTATTTACAGTTATTGGCTGTATTTTTTTAATACGTAAACGAGGCAAAATGATCCTGTAAAGATCGTAGCAGGTGGCGTTCTGTAGTTTCTGCCTACCTCCATGAGAAGAAGGCGTGAGTTTGTTTGTATTATTTTAACCTACATTAAAATAAAAGTAGAGGGAACGAGCACTAGCTAAATATATCTCACTCCCGTTCATTGAAAAGTTACTCTCCAAAGGGTTTGATCTTCCAAACTTGTGACTGTGTTTCATAAATGTTTCTTTGTTTTCCAGCAGGGAATCGACCAAGTATTCCTGAACACGGCGGCAGCTCTCCTCAAGCTGTCCAGCTCCAACCTGGTGTCCTCTCTGCGGTCCTATGACTCTGCTGACGTGGACACCACAAAAATACCCACAGGTAAGAGGGAATGCATGGTTATTGTTATTGTTTATTGGGGATGACGGCGGAAATCTTTTGGAGACCATGTGTACAATAAGATTATTTTCAACACACTTGCTCATAAAGTGGCTCTATGGTCACCGCAATAAGGCACAGAATGACACCCATAATCAAACTGACTTTTTCATTGCTATAACTCACTAGTGAGTTACTATATAAAATGAGTTTTTATTGATATTTTATTCACAAGAGTGTTGAAAAACGTCGTATGATACACGTGTGTATTATATAGACGACTTAAGAGAGCCGAGGACGGTAATTTTTTTATTTTTTATTTTATTTATTTATTTGGTTCACCAACAATTGTATACACTGGTTTAAGCAAATTAAACAGAAGCACCAGATCAGAATAATATCAATGTTACACACTAGTACCATAATAGACTATTGTTTCATGCAATGGTGATTAAGAGTAGTCATTTAAAAATATAAAACCTTTGTGCACCTCAAATGATGCATTTGACATCTTCAAATCCCCAGAGTGATGATAATCAAAATCGTCTGATAAAGGATAATTTATTATTATGTTTTTAACAAAAGAAACACAATCTCTTTAAAAAATTGATTAGCTGTGGCCAAAAAGTAAAAGTTCTTTTCAAAGTAAAAGCATTTATTTCAACTAGGCACACAACATTTACATTAAAATAGAATCGATCCTAGGCGCCCCTTCCAAAAGGTACGAAACTCGTATGGAGAAGAAGGGGCAAGAAACTCCACCGTTACACTTTTAAAATGTTTAACAATATTTTATAAACATTCATTATATTTGAAGACGATGCACCAAGAATAAAAATACTATACCACAATAGGTCAACAGAATTTTAAATAAAGCAAAGACAGATAAATCAATCACGTGATAGGTACAGAAGGTGTTCACTACAGAACGACACCCTTAAACACACCCTTTTTTTTACAGGCACACCCACAGAAGAAGACGCAACACATACAGGGAAGGTGGAACTGCCCGCGTGGAGCATAGACAGCATCGCACACGGCGATGTACAAAAGAACATGTGTTGTTGACCATTGCTTAATACTAGCTGTACGACGCTAACCTGGCAAGGGAACAACTATCTAAATAATAACCTACTCTGTTCGCAGAAATGTCACTCGAAATTTGTTAGACTGGGAGCCGAGCAAGACAAAAGACTCGTCAGATGTTGATGATGATCCATAGAGTTGTTTGTCCTCAACTTTGACATGGTTTTAACAACTCTATATTAGATACATCATCGCGTATTCGTGTTTCCGAAGATAGACGAGGATTTCCGAAGCGCATACAATTTTTTGGAGATTTGTCGACATATCATCACATCTGCAGAGTTTCGCTAGATATTTCAATTTGACCCTGTAAAGATACTTTGTGGTATTTTTTACCAAGTAGAGAGTGCGGTCGTTTGATCATTTAGGCTCAATTTTTGTCGCTGAATTTTCAATTACAATTTTAATAATGTTATTGAAACAAG
The DNA here is from genome assembly GCA_963555695.1 of Dasypolia templi. Lineage (NCBI taxonomy): Eukaryota > Metazoa > Arthropoda > Insecta > Lepidoptera > Noctuidae > Dasypolia > Dasypolia templi. The sequence goes on along the minus strand of OY743163.1, from coordinate 3,917,208 downwards.
TTGGAAAAGCAGTGAGATGTACAATTAAAAACTTTTAAATGCAGATGAATGTGAATTAAATTCGGCTTGGCTTTAAGATTCCTTACTGTCACAAACGTTTGTGATCAAGAAATCGGATGTCCCTTGTATAGAAAAAAGTTTGTAAAACTGTTGTTGTAACCATTAAAAACTAAATGAAAAAAAAATGGTCAATCTGACAATTTTGCTGTCAATGTCTTTAATGGTATCTGTCAGGCGTTTTCCAGAAAACTTGTTTGGTTTATCTGGTTTGGCCTATATGCCATTACATCAGATTTAAATAACTAACACGAAAATGAAAGGCCAGTTTCAAGCCCAATTCTGTTAATTTCATTCTCAAACACCAGAGTAATATTAGAAATGAATCCAAATTTGATAAAGTTCACCATCCGTCGAATTTACATTCCTGTGTCTCTTTTTCGTAATAATTTAAATGATGATCTGGAATAGTAAGAATATTTGTAGGAGACGGGTTAGTACATGATGTTTTTTTTTAAACTAAGGATCCACATAGTGAATTAGATTTTAAATGGCTTAATCTGCCAAGAATAACACCTAAGTATACAAGCACACCTGAAAAGTAGCCATTTTACTGATCATTTTACGCGCGGGCGCAGTGGCTCGATGTAAGAAACACAAACAAAAAAAAATACAATTGGTCCTCATCACAACACATCCTTATCATAACACACCACACTCTTCATTTACTTGGCTCCGGTCCGTATATGTTGCAAATACCAGCCAAGAGCTGAGATGAAAAACACAAAAATAAACAAGAACACTAAAACCTTCCGAAATCATTTGACCAACATTTGTCAACAATTTTTTTAGAATAGACAAATTAACATGAGATTTATTTTATTCATTTGTCTAATCTTCGGTCGACAAAACTCGTTTCACCATAGAAACGAGTCGTGCAAAGCGTGCTTCCCTTAACACAAATTATTTTTGGCCGGCGGAACGTATCTTTGTCCCCCATACTTGTATATTAGTCGTCATCTCGGTAGTTCCTCCCTTTCTAGCCATATCATCCTTCACACAGTCCATTCATCGTTTATTTGGTCTTCCCTTACTCTTAAAACCCATCTACATTCACACTCGAAACTTTCCTTTCGACATCTCCCTGATTTCCTATTTCCTCCCAACTTTTCAGTTCCCGGTGCCTATATTCTCAAAACTATTGTGAAAACCGCATCAAAATCCGTTACGGAATTTAGAAGAACAACTTTGTTTTAAATTATAGTATTGTTCGTAATGGTGAGTACAATGACCCCTTTTCTGGTTCAGTTTAACAAAAACTAGGGCTGTATTGTATGGGGTAGATTTCGAAAACAAACTTCATTTATGTAACCTGCACCCTAATTGCGTAACACATTTTCGTAAACGATTACGACTAATCTGTTGTATTTTGACAGTTCAACAATATTCAATGCGTTATTTACATTGTTGAGCAGATTTTTTTATCGAACTTATGAAGCAATGGATTAGCAATCTGTTTCAAAACGATTCAGATTCCGACTAATTGTGAATTACGCAATTAGGGTACTGACCTGATTCTGACGCATAATAATACACTCCATTATTTTTTAGTTAAGTATTGAGTACACAGGTCTGTATTTTATTTGTTAATTTCAGTTAAAATATTAACCGCCTTAAGGCTCCCGGAAACAGGCGCGACGCGACAGCGCGATACAAAGGCGCAGTAACCTATTTACGTGTCTGCGGAGGGGGGGGGGGGGGGGCACTTCAGAGCCGCCCACAAATTGATGAATTGATTTTAGATCCCGTTGTCATTTGAACACTTAGTTATTAAGAGGCTGACCAGAGCTAAAGCGCGGTTACTTTCAGTCTGCGTAGAAAAAAAGAGAAGCGCGTTGACACAACGCTGGTAATTTATCAAGCAATTTTCAATAAACAAAAATTCTATTGATTGCTCAACAAAAAAAAAACACTCTTACGTTAAAATGTTGCTTGTAGAATAAACTGACAAAAAATCACAACGATTTCATGTATCGGTATATCAGTAAGGTTTTTAAGGGGACAGGATCTAAACGAAAGTTTTATAATGCCTAAACTATAGCAAACAAAATTAGAAAAATATGTGATATTTTTCGAGATATATGCTAGTTAGATAATGTGTTGAAAACATAATATAACTAATTTGATACGATAGGAAAAAATCACGAAGGAACCTTTAAACATTTATTTTTTACATTTATGAACCTGTAACTTGTATAATTCAACAGAGTCCAAGACTGCCTGGTTCATGAGCTCCGTACTATGCATAACATAACATCACACCTGTAATCCCCGAAGGGATAGGCAGAGGTGACAGGTGTTCGTCCTGCGCCTGATCTCTGCGGTCGTGTCGGCTTGCCGTCTCATCGGACTATGAGTGCACCGTGCACCTGTGTCTGCGCTATAATACATCCTGCTTGGGATGGCCAGTCTCCGCTGAGATCGCCCTCCATGGCCACATTTCGCCAGACATGTGTCCCACGTGCGTGTGTTTGTTGTGTTCAAATTCCAATTAAAGCGAAAACGCCAGGCAAGCCCGCCAAATTACAATCTTAGGTTTTTAGCAGATTCGCGTCTGTAACAAATATGTTTTTGCAGAATTATTATCATTAGAATCGTCAATACAACTTTAAAGCTGGAATTGGCCTCAAATAGCAGGAAGATTGTTTTGTATGCAATTAACGCCGACCGGTTTTCCTCATCATTGATGAAACCTCACAGAAGTGGATCGGTATCTCATTATTATGTTATCCGTTATTTTGTGTTGATTTGAAATATAGTCGCAGTAAATTCAATTCGATTCAGACCTATTATAGTTGAGTTGCTCTCAAATCTAATTTTAGTTGCACTATTAAGCCTTTCTTGCCACATACTATCACAAATGCTCAATTTAGACATTATGTAACTTACTTATTTTAAAACTTTATATAGTCTAACGCACTGAACGTTATTATAACAATGTTACGATACCCTGTGCACTGTGCACACAGCAAAAATAACCAAGATTATTATATAATTTAGAAATAATTAATGATTGTATTTGTTGAATACAGTAATTATATTTTTGATAATAATTGTTTTTTTATGAATTATTCGATAGCATGAACTTACTGTGTAGGTACAGACAACTTTGTACGTATTAAGTTTATTAATAAATCAATTTATGAGTAATGTTAGTTGATGGTGTATTTATTTGTTCATTATCAGTCTCCTGCCAGTACCCACAGTGAATAGAGATGCTGGGGTGAATCGGGACGAAACTTTAAAAGACGAAAAAGTACTCTTATATTATAATTAACGACTAAGTGGCCTTGTTGGCAACAAACTATATTATTTCAAAGTTAAAATCAGTTTTAAAGCTTCTGCCCGATTCACCCCGTTTGTACGTCTTCTTGCATACATCCCCACCAGCCACCCTCCTTTTCTAGCCTTATCGTTCACTCAATCTATTCTTCGTTTATTAAATACCAGTTTCTGCGCGTATCAATAATTTTTGCTTATCATTTTTTTTTTCTCGGCTTATAAGGGTGATAGCGTGATGTTAGATGTCCTATAGCCTTCCTCATGAATTGGCTATCAAATACAAAAATATTTTTCAAATCCGACGGGTAGTTTCAGAAATTACCCCTTAAATACAAACTTTTACAACTTTCCCCTTGGGTGCGGCGACTGACTCTCACACTCGTGATTATTCAAAGTTAAACAACCACGAGATATTAACATTATTCGGTATAAGATTGGTCGCGAAAATCGAGCAGTAGGCAGGTCCCTCACCTCCCATACTTTAGTAGGGTAGTTGACTAAAATATCTGTTTATAGCAAACCACACACAACTACGACCAGTGCGAGCGTCCCGCGGTCGCGTGCCGCCACGTTACATACAATAAGTTCTGTCTTTTTCTCGCCTGGCCGTTGCGAGGAAGGCGGGAACGCGTTACGCGATGCGCGTCAGTCCGCTGCCCACACATTGCGTAGACTCGTATTTACTTATCGCGCGCGCATGTCGCCCCGTGCCTTCCTCGTGCCGTTCGTTACGCGAAATAATTGTTTTTAGGGTCTTCGATCCCAATGTTTGTGACTGTTTACTTGTGTTTTACATTACAAATATACTGTTTTACTAAAGAGGTGGTTTCACTCCGATAAGCCCCTCATAAGTTCTTATATTTTATTATAAGAACAGATATTTTAGTTTTAAAAAGTTGACTTTCAACAAAGCTAACAGTTTAAAACTTCCACGAATACTTTGCAAACCTATTTGCGATTCCCAACAGTTGTTTTTTTTTGCTTCCTTTTCATTAAGTTTCCTCTTCTGTCATCTTTGGTTATGATAACATAATGGGTTGGGAATGACTATAGGTAATAGGTACAATGATTTACTTCTTAAATAAAAGGATAACAGAACTAAATGTAGACTTTCATTTTTTTTCTATATTGACAGTGTTTATAACAAAGACTATTTCCTTTTAAAAATAAGTACCAAAGACAATTTACAACATCGGCCGGCAGAGAGGTGACTTTTTAATGAGAAATCCCGTGTGTATTCCATCTATAAATAATTATCTGTAAGAATGCATCAGGCAGTCAGTGTTGAGCCAATAAGTAGTAAGTAAGCATATGCAGGAACGCAGGCGTTCATTAGTTTACTTAAAAACTAAAAACTTGGCAAGCAATGGCAAATTACTACTGCGCGCTGCAAATGTCGACCACAGGACGAGCTGCTTCTCACACAGACAACTGTGCGTCGCTTGCTCTGGCGTCACCAGTCCTGACTACTTACATAATTATTTTGGTTGGTTAGTTAGTGAGACCAAACGTAGCACACAGGAAAGTTTTTAAAAATGTTGCTGTTTTTTTAGTAGGTATATTGTTGTGTCACGTCTTCCACACGAAGTCGCGCTAATTAGTAGCTTAGATAACATTAAACATTTTGACAATCTTACTTAAAATGTTACTTTTTTTCGGACTAGCTCTCATTCGCCAAGTCTGAATAGAATGCTAAGAAACTTCGTTGTAAAAATTGCACATTTTATTGAAAGTTTAACATTCAAACTGCCTTTGATAGACCACAACAAAAAACTAAAGTCCTGTCATAGGGTTGCATCCACATCACAGAAGCGGTATCATCCACATCACAGAAGTTGGCAACCCTAGTAGCACACTGAGATAACGGCATACCTACATGGTTTTGAAATTAAATAACAAGGAAAATCTCTAGCGTATTTAAATAACTCGTATTCTCGTACCTAAGAGATAAACCGTAATAATAAACAGTTTAAATCCGTAACAACAAATGACAACACGTAACGTTTTTTATTATACACAAACGGTGTATTGCCAATGCCTATAATTGGTAATTGATTACCTGTAAAGGAATGTACGCGTTTTGTGAATGGCATAAGATCTGTAATCAATAATACTAAGTTTAAATAGGTAATTTTAGAGATAACATTAATCATTGATCCTGTATCTATTTTTAATGAAATCTTTTTACCTTTGCATTTTACAACTTCTATCCATTCCGTTGATGACTTACATTGCTGTGTGTCCTCTTCGAGTATATTAATATAAAACATTTCTTTACCGCTATCATTATCATCACTGTTACTATTTACGGTTTTTACATTGAGATTTAACACTTTGCGTATTGCTTTCTTTTGCTCACACAAGCGCGAGAAGTGACCTTTCTTTTCACAAACATAACACATGGCGTTCCGTGCTGGACAGCGCTCACCGCCGAGACACCGCCCGCTGCCGCACAGCTCGCAGGCGCTGCGCTGCGAGTGTGCCGGCCGCGACCCAACGGCGCGCCGTCCTCTTACACGCCGTCCGCCTCTTGCGCTGCTACCGGCTTGAACTGCATTCACTTACTTGCACACCCGCTGATGTGCTGTCGATGAACTTACTTTCCTCTTTGGACATCTCTGCCGCCTGGCATATTTGTATCGCCTTTGCTAACGATAAATCATCTGTGCGGAGAAGTCTATCTCTCACAGTATTGTTGACAATACCCCACACGATCTTATCTCGCAACAAGCTCTCGTGTAATCCACTGAACTCGCACTGCTGACTCAATACCCTCAATGCTGTTACGTATTGGTCGATGTTTTCGCCGTCCTCTTGATTGCGTGTGAAAAACTTAAACCGCCTCACTGTGATATTTGGTTCTGTGCCGAAATACTTGTCAAACTTTTTCAATACACAATTTATGTCGTTTTCACTTTCACCTTCATCGAACGTGAACGTTGTGAGACAGATTGCTAATCCATTGCTTCTTGAGTTCGATAAAAATTCTGCTCAACAATATATAGAACGCAATGAATGTTCTTAAACCGTCAAAATCAAACAGATTAGTCGTAATCGTTTACGAAAATGTGTGGCGCAATTAGGGTGCAGATGCTTTAAGAAAAACTTCGAACAGCTTCCGCCATTATTTTGTGCCACGCGTCCGATCGCGCGGCTGGACCACCGTCGAGCGATAATTCCGCTGGAGGACGTGCGTGCTCAATTATTATTTTTTTCGTTTTATTTACAAATTTAATACGATGCGTTACGGCACAGAGATAAAATATTTTATAGGTTCAAGACCGTTTTAACTCGCAAAATTGTTAAAAAGGCATAGGTACCGCTGTCACCATGTAATGAAACACACGCAGGTTAGTTTAACACTGGTTTATTTACACACACAGTCTGACGGTATCTCAACATATCATAATTGTAAGTGAGGGTCACTTACAATTATGATATGTTGAGATACCGTCAGACTACTTAATAAACTACAATGCTCACTATTTGAGACACGATATCTCAAACATGACAATGCATATTTTGTTTATTTTATATTGTGTAAAGGAAGGTAAGACAAAGTTTGTTTACACCTTGAATAGAACAATATTCTTTTCACCACACTACCTATTGTTTGCAATTTTTACCCATCGATTTCCGTGGGTAAAAGCCTATTTTGTTATCTAGAGTGTAAAAGTGTTTTAAAATTCGAAGGCTTCCGCTTCAACATTTACTCGAAGTTTTAAATAAAACCAAAGAGTTAGGAACAAAAAAGTTTTTAAGACAAAAGTTAGAAACGTTCAAAACCTGTCAACCGAAAATGCCTGGTTATTTAGAACCGAAAATATCCGCTTTTTAATTTATTTTTATTGCTCACACTATAAAATTATGTAATTTTTAATGTTAATTTGAATAGTTCTAATCGTAATATACAGTAAAAGGTAATAAAAGTAATGGTTAACTATACTTAGTGTATCGAAATAAATAAATAAAGTGTATGAATCATTTGTTTTGAACGTACCTTCTCACTAAGAAATGACAAAAAAGACAAGGCTGTATGGCTCACTTCCTTTGCCTGCATGAGCGAATTAAAAAACAACAGGCACTTGAAAGAAGCCTTTGAAAGAATCCCATTGTGGCCTGCCTGTGTCCCACGCTAACATTCAAAAACTTTTACAACGACAAGTTTTAACAAATTTCTCAAAATGCGATGAAAATTTGACTCCGTCAGAAATAGTTGAAAAGACGGTTTTCTTTTTCTGGTTTTCTTTCTTTTTTGCAAGTTCCTCGTAGTGTGGTGAAAATTGTTGTGTTTCACTTATGGATAAAAGTTTATAGCGTTTCGTGATTTGAAACCTTCGCGACGCTCAGGGTTCTTCTTTTAAACCACTCGCTTCGCTCGTGCTTTAATTCTAGAACCCTTCGCTAGCTCAGGTTTCAATCCAAGCACTCACGGCAAAAAACACTTTTACCCACATGTAAAACAAATAACTATGACAAGATGGACTCGATTCTTTAGATGTCCTCATCTCATGACTTGATAAACTTGATGCTTGGAATAATTGCGAGGCTTTTTTGTCGTCAATTTTTTGTAAACAGGAAGTTCTTTATTCGACCCTTATGTTTGAAAGTTCGCGATTGACGACAAAAACTACTTGTGATATTGTAATTAAATCTTGTTGAACTAACTTGTGTTTAATCGAAGAGAACGTGGTGGATCTGTTTTTTTGCACGCCAGTGTATCTATTAATTTCCTGTTGTCATCAAGGTATAACCTGTATGACACCGTTGACCTTGACGTTACAAAATTCCAAGAATGCCCATTTACGTTTAACCTTTTTTGATGGACACTGGACGAGACACAATTTAAGTTTTATTGTTATTACGTCTTGGAGGCTTTAGTGCCTCGCCAAACGCTTTCGTTAAAACAATATATTATCAAGCGCTATTAACTCGTAGATATGTGAGTATTTTACCTTCATCTTTTTGCCTTTCTCTATGCAATATTTATTTATTTCAATTACCCCATTGAAGGACACTGGACGAGACACAATTTAAGTTTTATTGTTATAACGTCTTGGGGGTTTTAGTTCCTCGCAAAGCGTTAAAACAATATAATATGTCAGTATTTTGCCTTAATTAATCTTTTCTTCTATAAGCAGTATTTATTTATTTCATTTACTATATTACTACTCTCTCAATTAGAGTCAATCAATAATAATTGGTAACCCCATCTTCTCCCGGGCTCTTTTTTTATGAGAGAAAATAGCATTCATTGTTTCACTTTCCATAGATATTGGAACTTTTACATAGTTCTTTTTTTCATCAGTCTATTCCGTTACATAGGTCTCGTTTGTGGTGCACATTAGGACCACATTGACGATTGACTTTTGCCTTTTTTTTTGTTGTTTTATAAAAGCAAGTCATGGCCACGGTCTAGCTACTTATTGACACGGACAGCAGCGGTGCTTGAACAACGAAAACCGCCTTTACCACTACGCAATAAAGGCGCTGTCATTTTCAAATAGTTGCCATGGACGTGCGGTTGAATACTTAATTAAAATAATATGAAAACAGGAAAGTTCAAACAAGTTTGGACAAAAATTCAATAATAAAACACATTTCTTTCGTTTTGAAACGGTTGGATGAATCTTAAACCTATTGTTCCATCGATAGTTTTGAAGGCAACACCTGTGTTAAGGACATTGCAGTGCTTCGTGGTAAGCTGTTCACAAAAACTTTCAATTAACGCTGTGCCAGTGACATTCAGCATGGAGGAATTACACTATACTGTGGTGTCAACTATAAAATACATAATGTATGCGCTGTCAATAGCTTCGTTGATATACGGAGTGATATCATGGTGCATGTTAAAGAACTTTCGCAATTACAGAAACTGCGTGTGCCTTAACGCTATTTTGGCAAACCTTTTATACGCTACCATTTATCAGAACGCAATTGAGTTCCGGATACTAATCTCAGGTATCACGGAACATGAAACTTTTCTGTTGTGGGTATTAGCATATATCATAACAAATGATTATTTAGCAACAGTGAAACACAACTGGCTAGTAGTTCTATGTCATATGTTTTACGCAGACATTGTTAAAGTTTTTAATGGACATATTCAAAGAAGATATTTAAAAAGTAGCCTTTTTGGTTGGGGTGTGTCTTTATTGATAATGGGTTTATATGTTTCTGTTTGTTGTCTTTTAATTCATTTTAAGTTACATGTTAAGACAAATTACAATCCTGTTATTGTAATAGTACCTTTTGTTATTTTAATGTCACCCTTGTTAATGAACATTTTACTGTACGTTGTAATTGTGTATTCACTTTTTCGTGGCTCCAACGCGAGCGTACCTACTGCTATTAACAAATGGCGGCGCTTGTACATCGCCACGTTGATATTTATATTGGGTGACGTCGCATTGGTGTCTACTTACGTTGTAGTGTTATTTGAACGAAGTCTTCCAGTACTTGAATGGTATTTCGATCATCGACTTAACAGGTATGCAACCAAACTTACAGCCAGGGTATTTATAGTTAAGTGGTCTCCTAATAGTACAATGGAGTCGTTTGCCCGTTACGGAGTACTGTACAAATATCTAGAATTATTAAATATTTTCATAAATCCAATAATATTGTCCATTTTTTTGGTTATTGTTAAAAGTAATCGAGAAATTTGGTATAAATTTTGTGTAAATAAATTAAATCAAAGGTCAAGGCATCTCGAAATCAATTTGCATGAGAGAGTAACTCGAGGGCCTGCTGACAGCCGGCCGGCGCCAGCGGGGCTTGCTATACAGCACCCTAGTTGCGTCACACACTTGTAATCGCAATCCGAGGGTTTTTAAGGAAATTTTGAATCGCTTGCCTCTTAGGTTTGGTGAATTCTCAATGTCGTAAATAACGCAATGAACGTGGCTGAACTGTCAGAATGAAAGCATTGTCATCAATTACCATTGTTTGTGTCAGAAGGCAAATGTGGTCCAATTGTCCACCACTAAAGAGACCTATGTATTGTAAATAAGGAGTAACTTTAATTCTGTCACCCATATATTAGAATATCTGGGCCACTGGGTTCCTGAAGATGTTAGAGATAATTGTAACATACCGATGAGGGCCTGTTTCCCGAGAAAAGGAACTTTCCCTCAGTTTAGCGAATTATTGAAACCGGGTTCGCGCGAGCCCGCAGGTATGCACGATCTACGAAGCCAGTTAAAGTAACGCTTTTCAAAGCTTACTGTCAATCCTTTTGTGAAGTCTGTGGTTAACTTCACTCAGCGGGCTTACAGCGACCTACGGGTTCAATAAAATAACGCACTGAGAGTACTGCTGCGGATGCCGTGCCACTGTAGTGCGTCAGGGATGTTTGCGGATAGGTTTTGACGCGTGTTGGCGGCAGCACCAACAGTATTCTCAGTGTATTCGCAGATCGGTGGGATTCCTAGGTGTTGCGGAGGTGGATGAAGCTCCACGCTGAATTTTAATTGAAGTAAAATTGTTTCTAACCCTATGGACTCTTGTCTGAAATAAAAGTTTTATATTCTATTCCATTCTAAAAATGGATACATTTGTGCAGGAAGAGTTAGGTTGTAGAATTTGTAATTATAATTGCCTTTTTCTAAATAGATATTATTGAATAGCATAATAATATTGTTTAGGAAACGTTGTTTTTCTAGTAATACAAATATCTTAAAAAAATACTCAACATTGTTTCTAATCCTTTGTTTTAGGATAAGTGTAAGTAATTTGGCGTTCACAGGTTTTGTCATTAAATTTATGTTTACTGCAGTTCAATTTTCTTTCATTCATTCATTCATTAAATCATAAAGTGGTAAACTTTACGTATAGCCGTAACGCCCTCTAAGCCTGGAGGCTTTTATATTTTTATTAAGTCATGTTGTTTTTATTTTTTTAATTATTTTCTTTTTTGTATATAATGGAGTGGCCGGCTAACATATGGCAGATAATTTAATATGATGTTCTGCGTCAATTACTTTGCATACTATTTATTATTGTATAGATTCAATTTTTTTCTAACTGAACGGACGGCTGTGCTGCTGGGGAGTTTGTTGCGCCACTTCTTCTTAAGAGAGGCAATATCATTAATTACGTGGGACACTCAGACAGTTTTGCGAAAATAAAAATTAATATCTTTGGAAATATTATTTTATTAAAGCTTTTCAAAGTCTCTCTTCTAGCTTCTATACAAAGTGTCATTGAACGCGTCTGAACCAATTTTCGAAACATATTCTCCAGTCCACCGTAGACACCTCGTTTACAACCTGCTCGAACGCTGACAACGCATCTTCCGGCGACGAAAATTGTATCCCTTTGAGCAGATTTTTTATTTTCGGGAATAAAAAGAAGTCACACGGTGCTAGGTCAGGACTGTAAGGAGGGTGACCCAGGAGTTTGACCGGCGTGCCGTAGTCCCTCATTTTGCGTTGTTTTGGTTGAGCAGTAGCCCGCGGAGCCCTGTGTTTGGTCGCTTGTTGCTCACAGGGAAAACTTCTGCCAAGCATTCGGTATTATACCATTCAGCGTTGATGCTTCTTTGGTTCCATAAAGGGATTAAAACCAAGTAACCAGTCAAATTGAAAAAGGTCGCGATCAAAATCTTCCCCCCGCTTCTAGATCGCTTCACTTTGGTAGGCGTTGATTCGATTTGAAACACCCAAACCGTGGACTGGCGCTTCGTTCCTGAATCGTATTGATAAATCCAAGACTCATCACCTGTAATGATGTCGTAAACACGCCGAGACGAGCCTGCTTCAAATTTTGTGCTTTAAAAGCGTTTGTAAAAACTCAAATTTATTGTTCCATCGACAGTTTGGAGGCGACACTAGTGTTGAGGGCATTACAGTGCTTAGTTGTAAGCTGTTCACAAAAACTTTTAGGGTAGCTTAAAGTGAATCAATAAATACTGTGCCAGTGACATTCAGCATGCGGGAATTACACGAAACTCTGATTAATTATGCGCAGACAATTGCTTCGTTGATACGGAGTGATATTATGGTTTATCACGCAATTTTGGAAAACCTTTAAAAAAACGAAACTGAAGTGTGAAGGAAACTTTGCAGAAGTGAAGCACAACTAGCTAGTAGTTCTATGCCATATGTTTTACGTAGACATTGTTAAAGTTTAATGGGCATATTCAAAGAATATATTTAAAAAGTAGCCTCTTTGGCTGGGGTGCTTCTTTAATATCAGTAGTTTTTCAAGTTTCTGTTCCTTTTTATTTTTAAACAAAATGTGTCATTGGTCATTTTTCATTTAAATTTGACCTTCGCACATTGTACTTTATAATGCTGTTGTTTTTTTTCTGTGGTTCCGTTGCGAGTTCACCCACTAATTACTAACAAATGGCGTCGCTTTTAAATCGCCACATTGATTTTTTGTGGTTATTAAAACATGGACTGAGCAAGGATTAGTATAAATATATTTTTGAATTATTTTATTCAATAGTATTGGAAAAATTTCACTAACACTATATTTCTAGATTATATAACCCTTAAAAGTAATAGAGAAATATTGTATGAGTTGTAAGTAAATAAATTAAATCAAAGGTTATCAGCAAGGCCTCACGGTATGCATAATAGAGATATTCGAGAGCCTGCTGACAGCCGGCCGGCGCGGCGCCTGATTGTGTAACACACTCCGAGGGTTTTAAAGGAAAGATCTAATTGATTGCCTCATAGATTTGGAAAGTTCGTCTGAAAATTGACAGTGCATACATAATGTATCCTATAGTCAACACCAGTTTTGTGTAATTCCTTTATCGCAAAGTTTTTGAACAGCTTACCACTAAGTACTGCAATGCCCTCAACACAGGTGTTGCTTCCAAAACTGTCGATGATACATAATAGGTTGAGTTTTATTCAAACGCTTATATAGCACTTAAGTCAAAACTTTTTTGAACTTTCCTGTTTTTCTGTTTAAATGTATTATTATTCAACCGAACGACCATGGCAACTATTTAAGAATGGCAGCGCTTGTATTGCGTAGCAGTAAAGGCGGTTTTCGTTCGTTCGTTCCGATACGTTGCTATACTGCTAGACCGTGTCCATGAGTAGCGTTACAAACAGCAACAAAATTTTGCCAAAAGACAATCGGCAAATAAAGTCCAAATGTCCACCACAAACACGACCTATGTAACGGAGTAGTCTACCAAATAAGGAGTTATCGTTATTAGGACACTAATGAAAAAAAATGAATTACTCAGAAGTGCCAATATTTAAGGAAAGTGTAATAATTAATGCTATTTCCTCTCTTAATCCTCAAATTATATATACATGGACTAGAGATGACACAATCGAAGATGAGAACAATTAACACGAACAAAAGGCTTGCTAAAATTGAGTTAAGGCACGCGAAGTGTTTATTATTGCGAAACTTTTTTTTAAGCACTGGAAATCATTCCGTATATCAAGGTAGCTATGGTCAGCGCAAACGTAATGTTTCATAAAGTTCCTTCTGTTTCAAATTCTACCATGGTGAATGCAACTGACACAGTTTAAAAGAAAAACCCTACATGGAAACATAGGAAACGTCAGAGTAACCAAAAAGTTTTTGTAAACAGCTTGCCACTAAGCACTGCAATACATATGTTGCCTTAAAAACTGTCGATGCAACAACAGTATTATCCAAACCCTTTAAAACTAATGAAATGAGTATTATTTTTGCGCTTTAGCCAAAGCTCGTTTGACCTTTAGTGTTTGTCATTGCGTCATTGTGCGTCAGAGCTGTTAAAACGAAACCGAAACTTGACTATCTTTTGGTGTGATTAAAATCTTTGGCAAGAATACTTTACAAAGAAACCCTAATGCGTTCGCAAAAGATTATTCTTTTTTTGTTATGAAAAAAACTGTGGGTGCGCAAGTCCGACTTCGACTTTGCCGGTTTTTGAAATCATGAGTGACAATACTTGGATATAATAAGACACTGATCGTTAATCCGCTGATACATATGAAAATAACTTCCTATTATTAAATAACATGTATTTTGGCGTTAATTTAAAGAAATTAGAAATTCATTTTCTACAAAAGTTTCTGGACGCTGTCTCTGGATCAGAGGGAGCGATTATACATTTTCTTCGTTCTTAGGGTTCTGTACCCAAAGGGTGCCAACGGAACCCTATTACTAAGCCTACGCTGTCCGTCCATCTGTCTGTCAGCGGGCTGGATCTCATGAACAAGAATTAGGTAGACAGTTAACATTTTCACAGACTGTGTACTTCTAAAGCCGCTATAAAAACAAATTAAATAAAGTTTATAATAAAAGGGAGTCCACAAGGAACGTGTTTTTACCTTGTGGTAAGAAACCATTCGTGTTTGAGTCCGACTTGCACTTAACTGGATTTTATATAGATAAAGGAAATAATAAAACCAAATACACAGTTCATTAAAAATATCTGACATACGAGTTCTAGCGCTTTATATTAAAAGTGAAAATACTCGCCGTTCAGTGTGAGCATTTATGGCATTTTGTAAGGTCAAGATCAACGGTGTCATACAGTCAGAAAAATAACCCCCGTCTCCCGTCCTATTCGATTTGAAAAAATAAAATTTAACAAGTTTAACTAAAAGTAATCTCATAATAAATATTGTGTATTTAATCTAAATCTTCCTGAATGTATTTAGAGTAGATAAAAATGGCAAATGGTATACTACCAAATGCTTGGCAGAAGTTTTTCTGTTGTGAGCAACAAGAGACCAAACACAGGGGCTCCGCGGGCTACTGCTCCACCACGACAACGCGCCTTCGCACACCGCGCTCAAAACGAGGGACTTCCTGGACGGTACGCCGGTCAATGTCGGACGACGGGTGGGTGACTTCTTTTCATTCCCAAAAATAAAAAATCTGCTCAACGGGATACAATTTTCGTCGCCGGAAGATGCGATGTCAGCGTTCGAGCAGGCTGTAAACGAGGTGTCTACGGCAGACTGGAAAAAGTGTTTCGAAAACTGAAATTCAGACGTGTGGCGGCATCCACACCGCCATATGCGAAGAAACGCATTACACTGACGTCAGACAAATCCTGCATCGCGCAAGCAGAGTTTACCGCGCAGATAGCATATTTACAACTTCCCGACATCGAACGTGGGGCAGTTGCCCACCAGATACGACATCCATCTGGTCGGAGGATCCTCCCTTTCCCAAAGTTTGAGTGAACTTTACACCCTGTTCCTCATATCTCTTCAGACGCATGAAACTTTGTAAAGAGGCTAGTGGAGAGTACTTTGAAAAATTAAAAAAAAAATACTTTCTTAGAGTTTTTTTTTTAGAAAACTTTCTGAGTGACCCACGTACTTTCTTCATCCATAATTTATATTTTGTTTTGTATGAATGCCAGTACTTCGCTGATTACACGAATTACAATTTAACAACGCCTTGATTTTTCGCACTAAGTCCAGTGACCTCACGAGTCCGCACGGTTACACCATTTCATTCTTTCTCATCGCTTACTGTGTCAATTATCAATTGTATTTTCAGGTGCATGTCTCAAATAATGATTATATATGTATGTCATTCATGTTGGACTGCAGCATCGAATGAAATTAGACATCCACCAGGAAGTGTCTCACCATCCGCTGCTCGCCTTATTTGTGTTGGCTGTCCTAGACAAATTGCTCCACATCAGCAGGAATGGTATCAAGTCAATAATTCTTATTTTTCAATGTATGGTGTGAAATATTTAGATTGATAATATTAATCAATAATTCATTGCTATTAAAAAATCTGTCCTAAGTGGTTATGCTTCATTCCCAACCTGGACAAATATTATTATTAAAAAAAGTTGGTACACATTTTGTGCCTCAAAAGTTGTTAAATATATTTTTCTTTCTTTTTGGAAAGATTTCTATCAATGTTTAATTACTTGTGATATTCTTGTTGGCCTCACCAGCTAAGCTAAGTATACTTTTGTTGGGAGGGAATGGGTGGGGTTAGCACTACTGACTAATATATAAAGAATAGTGCAACTCCAGCCATTCGTAAGCCCCTGGTTCGGATGGTATTACAAACTCCTTCCTGCCCCTCAATAATGCTTATGACCGCCATCTTCAATGGCGCCTTGAGCAACAACATCTTCCCACAAACGTGGAAAGAAGCTAACGTTATTATTATCTCCAAGCCACGCAAGTCAAAGTCTGAGCCCTCCAGTTACCGCCCCATTAGCTTACTCAACGTTCTCGGCAAAATCTAAGAGAGGCTTATTTATAAGCGTCTCAAAGACTATACCGAAGCAAAGAGCCTCATACCCAACGAGCAGTTTGGTTTCCGAACCCAACAATCGGGTACCCACCAGGTCCACCGTATCGTAGAGCACTTGTGCGCTGGTTTTCAACGAAACGCGACGACGGGCGTGCTATTCTTCGACATAGTGTATTCGACAAGTCTGGCACAACGGCATATTATATAAGCCAACTCGCAGTGCCAGATCGTCTCGTGCTCATCTTACGAGACTTTTTGTCGAATCGCACGTTCCGCTATCGCATCGAGGGTGCACTCTCGCCCCTTCACCGTATTCGCGCCGGTGTCCTTCAGGGTTCCATAATATCTCCCCTAGTCTTTACGCTGTTCACCAGCGATCTCCCAAAAAGTAAAAAGGCTCAGTTGGGCTCTCTTCGCTGACGACACTGCCGTTTACTATACCGGTAACTGTCCCGAAGCTATAGCTCGCACTCTCCAAACTCAAACTCTTAAACTCAAAACATTTATTTCAATTAAACCGTTTACAGGCACTTTTGGATTGTCAAGGAGTCGTCAGTCAGAAATATGAAACTAGCTGCCCATTCCACAGCGTAGTAGGTACCTATGGAGAAGAACGGACAAGAAACTCCATCGACACTCTTTTAAATAATATTGTTCTTACAAATATATTAGTTACATCATTAATGTTGACCCTATAGGTGAGAACGATATTCAAAAACCGTACACGTTAAAAGCGTCCAGAGTGCAGCAAAAAATAACCCAAAAAATAATTTATTAAAATAAGCCGTGGCAGCTAAGAGATGAACAGTCCCAACTGACGCCGCCTGTTCACGAACATGACGCATGGATCAGCACCATTCAGCTCAACCATTTTGAAGGTAGCTAAATGATCCAACACACGCGCCACCGTCAGCATTTGAGTGAGCATGACATACAATCAGCCGCCTGGGCACATTCAAGTCAATATAAGACATTACCCGGTAAATGGTAGCTCCATAGTACAAAGTACTCACACCTGTGCTATACTGCTATGCATTTATATGTATAATCTTAGTAAAGAAAATTGAGTCTATACAATGCAAATATATTCGTACAATCTTCAGCAGTTTCAACAGTATTTCAAATGTTAATTAATTAGTTGTGTGGAGCAGGACCAGCATTCAGCCAAGCATTATTATCAGCGATGTAATCCCCTAACTTATAATATGCCTGCCTGCATAATGTGCGTTTTACAAAGCATTTGAATTTCGTCTCATTCAGCTGAAGTATGTGGTGAGATGTAAATTTTTTCTTACATACATGATGAGTGCAAACCTTCGCAAACGTCTTAGACGCTTGGTTCCGGAAATGGAGAATTGAAGTCAACCCCTATAAGAGTCAGTCAGTTCTCTTCTCGAGACGGCGTCGACTCCCCCTCCCCCTTCCCATCCCGAACACTATGTACGGCAAGCCGATCCCTTGGGAGAAGCAAGCTAAATACCTAGTATGGCAAGCGGGTTTCTTGGTAGATGGATAATGAAACCAAAGGGTCACTTAACACATTTATTTACTGAGACACGAGACACAGAATTCAGGGTAGTGGGTTTTAAGGTCTCTGTATACTGTTCACTGGTCACTTTCGTAGAAAGAAAGGAACGTTACTGCCCTGGGCTTGGCTACGCTGCAGCACGTGGTCCGGCGTGAGGTCACAGGGCAGGCAGCAGGGTAGAGGAGCGACTCCAGAGGTCACCAGGCGTGGGCAGCACCACGCAGGAATGCACGACCCCGTGTAGACACGGTCCGCTCGGCAGGGGCCTCAACGCGTGGCGGGCGTGGGGTCTCGGCACCCACGAGCCACGTGGATGGCAGTTCAAGCGGCGGTAGCGGCCGCGTGTGTAGTCCGCGTGACTGGCGTTTCTCCAGCGGTAGGGCGGAGGCAGCGAGGACGTCAGTCAGCGGTAAGCAGGAGATTAGCAGCGAAGCCTAATACTGGAACCCAGTTTATCTGGGGGTTATTTAAACTTACTGCTTGATCTGCTTGTTGCGAAGGAAAGGGCACGTTAGGTTTTTTTTTTTTGTATGGCAACTCGTAGTTGACCTTGAGAGGTCGTGACTACTTAACCGGACTATCCTGTGGCTGCCTTAAGCGGACTCAAAGCCTCGAGCCAGGGGCGTAAAACTACTTACATTACTAAGCGAACGCTCGCTAAGGCCCTGTGGGGTACGGACCTCGGCTTAGGGCGACGCTGACGGGAGGACAGCAAGCTGGGACAGGCTGGATCTGGATTAAATTATTATTATCTGGGGAATTTAAAGCTACAGGCTCAGCTACGGCGCGGGCTGGCACTTCGTCGAGCAAGGGTCGGGGGGGGGGACAGTTACGTCGGGATCTTCGCGAGGAACCTCAGCGGCGAGGTCGGAATGTCGGTCTGTGTTTGTGCACTGTACTGGTGGCCCTACTGCTCTCCTGAATGAGAGTTATGTGGTCATCGGGATCGGTGAGGACATGCTTGGGACGGCGGACATGACTAATGGAGGAGGGAATATAGCTAGCGGCCTTGACAACCAGAGGGTTGCGGTGATTCGCGGTGGTCTCGAAGAAACGCTTTGAAATGCGTTTCATGAACTGGCGGATAGTGGGAATCTTGAGGTCAACGTGAAGGATCTCGTTGCGAACGTACCAGGGGGAGCCTGTAATCCTACGGAGGAACTTGTTCTGGAGGGTCTGCATTCTATTGAAGCGATAGGGCTTGGCGTGTGCAAAGACTGCACTGGCACATGTCATGATCGGGCGGAGGCACGTTAGGCGTCAAGCAGGGTTATTTATAACCCAATCCATACCACGACACCGAGTGACGTCGTAGTGATGTGATTTCCTACAGATCAACTAAAACGCACATCACTAGTTACGGTTCACGAGAGTGACATCCCTAAATCTTTCAAATTCCCACCACGTCACTCGGTGTCGTGGTCTAGACCAACATCTATACCACAGTCATCCGTCCCATCATGACCTATGCCTGCGTTGTATTTGCGCATGCTAACCTCAATAAGATGCAAACCCTCCAGAACCATTTCCTCAGAAAGGTCACGGGAGCCCCCCTACGTCCGTAATATACTTAGATCTCCACGTTGACCTTAAAATGCCCACCATAAAACAGTCAATGAAACGCTTATCAAAGCGTTTCCTCGACTGTGGCATTAAACACCCCAATCCCCTGATTGCACCCCCGACGACGCCATTACCTTCCTCCAAGAGAGTAGGTTAAGGCCATCAGCACATTACTCAAGCACAAAACCTGTTCCTACCGCCCGTTCGCCTTCCTACCGCCCTTGCCGGCCTCAGCCCGCCGCGACGCCCCAATTCATGCCCCCATTTATAGCTATATAAATGTTATACATTTAACTAAATAAATACCAGGCACTCAACACACCATCTCTTACAGAGTGACTTCTACAACTTACCGTTGTAGAAGCCACTCAGGAACGATATATCAAGCCCCATATATAATAATATAATAAACATTTATAATAAATATACTTTGCTACTTTACTATCTCAAGGACTCCTATAGCAATTCGTCGTGGACGTGATACGACAGCGGCTCCCGTGACATCTTCTGCCATTAGAAGACAAGACAGCCACCACGGAACCTTCAATGCGACGCTCCGCGCGCTAGAGTGACCAAATGAAACTTTCACATTTAGCCAAATCAAAATAATTTATTTGCATAAATAAGGTACAGGTAACTCGTATTAAAACGTAAAAAATTGTTCTCTTATTCTGCCTTTAATATCGGCGTGGAAATTTAAAATAACATTCAAAAATATATTAAAATTAATTATTTGATACAATCATGCAGTCATTAAACAGATAATCCATCAAAATTATATTATCGAATTAAATAAATGTCAATATAACAATTCAAAAATAATAATCATGTAAATAATGGGAGAGATTCGCCACACAATAATAAAAATTACAATAATCATTTGAAATGCTCGTGCAATTTACAAAGCTTACAATTTACAATTCAAAAACTAATGTACACTATAATAGTATTTTTCAATTAAAAACCTCGTCAAATTTCTTTTAAATCTTGAAAATGGTAACGTTTTTATGGAATTTGGTATTTGTTATACAACTTTATGCACATAATTTTGTTGTAGTTACTTGTAAATGTTAGATTCGTCCTCGGTTGAAATAACTTATTAGTATAAATAGATCGTGGAGCATAGTAGCTTGACGCTTCCTGAAAAAATCTCTTAAGTTTAATGGTAGAGTTAGTATTTTATATTTCCTAAAGAATGGACGACATGATTATATTTGCTTGAACCCAAATATAGCTCTTAGACACTATTTTTGCATTACGAATGCTTGGTCAATCTCCACACAACGACCCCACAGGATAATACTTACTTGCCTTGGAGTGGTGGTTATATAGCCATGGAAAGCCGCTATTGCGGCATTTGTAGATACCTCGCAGCTAATACGCCTCAAAGGGTATATACAATTATTTATTTGAACACATATGTCATTTACTTACATGATTTTTCCATGAGCAACATTTATCTAAATTTATTCCCAGAAACTTAACAGAGTTAGTTTCTGCCAGGGCGACTCCTTTATAAGATACGTTTAGGGCCAGCGGTTTGGATCGATAGGTATGAAATTGCATAAATTTTGTTTTATTAATGTTAACTTTTAAATTATTAGCCTCTAGCCACTCTATACTTCTTTGAACGACGTACGAACTCTTATCTTGTCCCTTGATTATAATTGTAGTATCGTCAGCCACTCTATACTTCTTTGAACGACGTACGAACTCTTATCTTGTCCCTTGATTATAATTGTAGTATCGTCAGCAAACAGTACACATTTATGATTTATAACATCTGGGAAATAATTACTGTAGAGCAAAAACATTGGCGGCCCTAAAATATTGCCCTGTGGCACGCCATATCTATTAAACATAAGCGAAGATTGGTATGATTGTAACGTTTTAGTTTAGTAATTATAATTCGTTACTTCCAATGATTGCACTCGGTCGGACAAATAAGATTCTAGCCAGTTATACTCGTATGCCGTTCTGATCATGCAAATGGGATCGGGTTCGATCTCTAACACAGGCAATAGCATTTTCAAAAAAATAAAAATGCAGTTTTATTTTCCTATAAAATCAAGATCCTGCTCATCATGTATTTTATACTGAGCGATAGTGTTGCTAATAAGGATCAAACACTGCAAACAAATATCTTGTGTACAATCAATGGAAATGTTTGTTTTGGCAAAAGAAATCGGAACTACCGTTGCCATCTTGTTTAGTCAATACAATTTCACAAATGTTTACCAACAACGCCCCCTGTCGATGTCAAACAGGCGCCAAAAGATCCTTGTAGCACTCTACAGTCCGTTTACAGTTTAGTTCTTTACCTCTGAATTTGCATAACTGTCAAAATTACTGTGATCCTTATAACCGTTGCAATAATGTTACTGTTGGGTTGCTGCCATTGACAAGTTTGGCAAATTCACTTCGATCAATAATAGTACTGATTCCCGATAAGCGCTTCAAAAACTGCCCGAAATATAAGAGCACAAATGTATTTGTGCTCTTATTTCTAATTAGTATGGTCCAATCATAGCCAACATTAAGACGTCAAAATACCGCAGTGCGCATTCAAAAACTTTATAAATAACAGCCGTAACACCAAGGTGTTTTTTCATAATATAATAAGAAAAATCTGAATTAAACTGTAAATACAATTCAATTAGCGAATTTCATAATTGTTTGGCCAATGTTTGCGACAACGCACCAACTATTGTATCAAACATCGACTGTTCTTGAACAGGGAATGCATGGAGTAGTGTTGATATTTTGTAATGTTATTTTTGTTTGTAGATTTCCTAGTGACCCATTTCGTTGTGCAGAATGTTCAATTTAACATGCACTTATTTGTGTAGCCTCTGTTGGCGCTCCAATAAATAAATACCTTAAAAATAACTAAACATTTCAAATACTCTGTATATAGGGTAGCGTATAAAAGGTTTGCCAAAATTGCGTTAAGGCACACGCAGTTTCTGTAATTGCGAAAGTTCTTTAACATGCACCATGATATCACTCCGTATAACCACGAAGCTATTGACAGCGCATACATTATGTATTTTATATTTGACACCACAGTATTGTGTAACTCCTCCATGCTGAATGTCACTGGCACAGCGTTAATTGAAAGTTTTTGTGAACAGCTTACCACTAAGCACTGCAATGCCCATAACACAGGTGTTGCCTTCAAAACTATCGATGGAACAATAGGTTTAAGGTTCATCCAAACATTTCAAAACGAATGAAATGAGTTTTATTATTGAATTTTAGTCCAAACTTGTTTGAACTTTCCTGTTTTTCATATCAATTTAAGTATTCAACCGCACGTCCATTGCAACTATTAAAAAATGACAGCGCCTTTATCGCGTAGTAGTAAAGGCGGTTTTCGTTGTTCAAGCACCGCTGTCCGTGTCGATAAGTAGCTAGACCGTGGCCATAACTTTAGTTTATAAAAAACAACGAAAAAGTTGTCAAAAGTCAATCGTCAATGTGTTCTTTGTGCACCACAAACGAGACCTATGTAACGGAATAGACTGATGAAAAAAATAACTACATATAAGTGCCAATATCTATGGAAAGTGAAATAATGAATGCTATTTTCTCTCATAAAAAAAGAGCCCGGGAGAAGATGGGGTTACCAATTATTGATTGACTGTAATTGAGAGAGTAGTAATATAGTAAATGAAATAAATAAATACTGCATACAGAAGAAAAAATAAAGGCAAAATACTGACATATTATATTGTTTTAACGCTTTGCGAGGCACTAAAGCCCCCAAGACGTTATAACATTAAAACTTAAATTGTGTCTCGTCCAGTGTCCTTCAATGGGTTAAACGTAAATGTGCATTCTTGGTATTTTGTAAGGTCAAGGTCAACAGTGTCATACAGGTTAGGATGACAACAGAAAATAAATAGATACACTAGAGTGCAAAAAAACAGATTCACCACGTTCTCTTCGATTAGACACAAGTTAATTCAATAAGTTAATTCGATAATTACATTATCGTAAGTAGTTTTTGTCGTCAATCGCGAACTTTCAAACATAAGGGTCGAATAAAGAACCTCCTGTTCAGCTCCAGCTCTGAGGATAGACGAGCCGCTATAAAAATCAGATAGGTAAAAAATAATTAACCTAATAACAGTTTAATTAATTATTTACCATTACGAGTGGATTAAGTATATTAAAGGTATATCAATAATAAAATGACAAAATGTACATTGCCTATGACGCTGACGTGGATTGTTGCTGCGACGCTGTCTGAGTAGCCTCTTGCTCACTGAAACAAAATAAAAACATGTTATGGTTTTCAGACTGTTATTTTTTTTCCTAAATATGACAAGTTAATATAATCCTTATTCTAAAGGTTGAAGTTCCAGGGTAGCCTAAATGATTCGCAATCGTATCAAGTACGTATTTACAGAATTATAATCCTATGATTCATTCATAAAACTCTGTATGATAGTAAAACTCGAAATGAGATTTCTGGAAATTGAAAATTTTTGAGATAGGCTTACTTAGATAAATGTATTAATGGTTCAAAGGATTATAATTCGGTAAATACGTACTTGTTACGATCGCGAATCATATTTTGTTCAACATACAACCCGGCACTGATCTGCAAATTGCAAAAAACCCAAGAAAATTTTAATTTCGCAGGCTTCCCTGGAGCTTCAACCTTATTCCATAATTATACTAATAGTAAAATGTGTGCTGTTTTGTGTTGTTGAAACATCAACCCCAAAAATGATATCTTCATTTCTGAAAAAATAAATAACATTAATGAATATTAAATGGTTAGCAATAAACTATCGAAATTAAAATAGAATGACTTAAATTAAAACTTACTTAAATTTAGCGGTGGGTAACTCCGGAGGTACTGATCCAAAGGAGCCGGTACCGAACGCGGATACGTAAACCTTATTTATTCCTCACAATCCTTACCGGCACCGCGGTACCAAATGATTCCGGAGCGCGCGTTCACTGTTCACTCTCGTTCACTGTTCACTCTCGTTCACTCGCTCAAGTCACTCGGAAGTACTCGGAACACGTCGTATCGCTCTAACTAACCAACTGTTCAATTCAAAATGTGCCAAATGATCCAGTGAACCAAATGAATAAAATGTTCTGCGAAACCGGGGAACCAAAATGAGCGAGTGAGTGCCGGTGCCAAACGGTGCCAAAGGAATAAATAAGGTGAACCGGTACCGGACCCGGAGTCGGAATAAGTGAATCAATTCACTTGCTGGAATAAAGATTACCCACCGCTACTTAAATTAATACTATTGTTGAGTGTAGGGTGTAGGATTTATGGACAAAAATTAAAAACGTCATTTTTATGTGACATTCTGAATACGAGGACTTTGGCTACTTTATTTGGATGTAATTTGTGTTTTTTATTTAATTTTTATTATGTGCGTTGTGTTTGTGAAGAATAAACAATTTTTCTTTCTTTTTCTTTCTTTAGGTGCATGCATAGTATCTTCTGAAGGTAATGTGGGAAGTGCAGGCAACGGTGAAACTGCGTGGGGTGCAGGCTAGCAAAGCAAAACGTATGTATTCAATAACTTACCTACAAGGGATTTATTTGCACCTCATTTTGGGGCGTGCCACTTCTCCCCACAATCTCACTGCCTGCACGCCTGGCCCTCCACCTGTACCTTGTTGATTTACCCGAATCTGCCTAATTCGGTTGAGCAAGCGGCTCTTACAGTCGGTGTACCACTAAAAATATTACAAATCTAGTTATTTACCCAAGTATAATGTACCGATAGCGATACACTTAGGTGTAATATCCCTAAGATCTAACAGACCTTGCTCCACTTTATGGGAGTTCTTGGATCCCCGTCTGCCTCGGATTTAATATATTGGCGCACTTTGACCAAAGGCGTGATCATAGACTAATATATATAAAATGGCGTGATGTCGGGGCACTCGCTTCTCTCGATTTTACTCTACCACGCACGGCCAAAACCCCGTGGCCTTCCAAATATTCCCACCACCACCATTCCATTTGCCGCACAGACATACGTTTGCGTGAAGTCATAAATGTACTGTCATATTATGACTGTTGACTGTTTTACACTAAATTCACTAAAATAAAACAGTCATGCGAAAGAAAGACACAGCGTTAGTATGAAGAAGCTGTCTATGATTCTGGCTTCTAGGAGCATACATATTGAAAACATACCTGATTCTCTATGGATTTATGTTGTTACCTCTCATTTCCGGCAGGGGTCGCTACCACTGGTTCCGGCGACCGGTCGTTAAGGTCAAAGAGTAAAGTAGTATACAGAGAGTTAAGGTTTTCATAGTCTACGCTTACCAGCAAGGTCCTTGCTCTAACTAACGCTGTGTCTTTCTTTCGGCACATTATGACTGTTTTATTTTAGTGTAAAACAGTTCTATTATGTTTATAACACTTAACTCATCATTCACTAATTTGACAAATAATAATTTATATTTAGTAAAATATGAAACATATAAATTATAACACTTAGTCCATTTGTGTTATCACACCATTTACGTCCACTTTTAAGCAGCGCAATATTATTGCCAACGCTTCAAAATCTATGTTTCATTGCATTTTGAAAATTAAAACCACAATACTGATAATTAACAGATTTAAACATTCGTCACTAACCAACAACGATCAATTAGGTGAATAGTCGGAACGATGCATCTATCTCACAGAAATCGCAATAATTTACTCAGTTTTCTGTGGGCTACCAACAAACTTTTATTATCTGAGTAAATAAGATGAACGAGACAAGTATCGAATGATTATCGAACCACTTCAAATAATTTTATTAAAACCAACTAAAATTGACAATTTTAGGTATTAATAATTACATACCAAAACGTATAAATATAGATTATTTGTAAATAACATCAAGCTTAAACCGCAGGCGCAGATGAGATTCGAACTCAGGGTCCACCATAATCGCTCCTACCCAAGCACGGTACCGACTAAACTAGCACGTCATATTTAAGTTGGTTGAAATTATGAACTACTTTCAATAAGGGTTCATACGGACTATGCGGTTACCCGCAATGCGGCTAGCCGTCCGGCTGACCTTTTTTTTTATGTATGGCATCCCGTAGTTGACCTTGAGAGGTCGTTACTACTTAACCGGACTATCCTGTGGCTGCCTTAAGCGGACTCAAAGCCTCCAGCCAGGGACGTAAAACTACTTACATTACTAAGCGAACGCTCGCTAAGGGCACCCCCTGTGGGGTACGGACCTCGGCTTAGGGTGTCACTGACGGGAGGACAGCAAGATGGGACAGGCTGGATCAGATTTTGTTGATTATTATTATCATGGGAATTTAAAGCTACAGGCTCAGCTACGGCGCGGGCTGGCAGTTCGTCGAGCAAGGGTCGGGGAGGACAGTTACGTCGGGGTCTTCGCGAGGGACCTCGGCGGTGAGGTCGGAATGCCGGTCTGCAACCGGCTGACCGCAAGCACAAATAGGTACGTAATAATCATTTCTATGCGCACAGCGATGCGGCTACCCGCACACCGCTCCGGTCGCTAGGAGGGCTGCGGCCGGGGCCCGAGTGACGGCCACGGCGGCGGCCACCCGGACGGTTGCTATACGCACTGTGCGGCTCAGTCTGCCGCTGTCTGCCATTGAGTGAGTGTGTGCACGTTGTACGTCTGGTAAAATGGAATTCGATACCGAAAAATTTATCATCGAAATCCAGAGTCGGCGGGCAATTTGGAATACCAAATTACCAGAGTATTCTGATAGAATATTAATACAAAGAGCATGGGAAGAGTTAGTGCATATTTATCACGGTACGGAATTGACAAAGGAGGAAATACAAAAACTAGGTAATTATCAAAATCATTTACTGAATCAGGTCGGAAATCAGGGTCTTTAAGCGTCTATGCCTACAATACAATATCAGCTGATACCTACGCGTAGGCATAACGTAGGTTTCTTTAGTCATAAGTTCGTTTAGCGGCATACGACAAAGCACCGCCTCGCTCTGGCGGCTTCTTTGACACGAAACTGTAGGTAGACTTTGTCGAGCGATCAGTGTTGCCTTTGGTATGATTATTTTTAATTATTTAAATTAATTATTTTCATTGGGATACCAAATAATACCCTTCAGGATCGGACAGGGTTTTTGTTACAGGCTGTATAACTATACCTACCTATTGGTTGCGGTCCAATTTTAAAAGTCAGACGCCTCAATTTTAAAACGAATGTTGATGGTACAACCACTTGGAAACCTTCCCAATCCATAGTTGTTACATTTGATGGACTGAAATGAATTTTGATGTGCTACCTGTAGATTTATATATTTTCCCTACCGTTCAGTGCTTCAATTGCTGTGGTTTTGGTCACACTAAAATTCAGTGCAGGTCCAAACCTCGCTGTTTTAAATGTAGTCAAGGCCACACTGGAGACAGTTGTGAAAGAGAACCAGAAAGTGCATCTTGCTGCCTTTGCTCTGGTTTTCACTATGCTACTAGTAAGTCTTGCCCAGAATATTTAAGGCAAAAATCAATTAAAACATACATGGCACAAAGTTCAGTATCTTATGCTGAAGCTACAAAAGTATATCCCCCAGTAACTAAATCACATGCTGATACACTTTTATCTTCTCCCTCCAAAAATATTGCAGATATTCCATGAATCTCTTTACCGAATAGAATGCCTACTACGAGTAGCTATAAAAATACTGTCGTTCTCAAACCGCGCTTCCCTCCTAAACCTGTACAAGGATATAATAAAGAGGTTCACAATGGCCATTATTAAAGATTTGGACATTCCCCAGCCATCTAATGGTTGTGCTTTTTCTAATAATGATATTAATGAAAAAAAAGACACAAGTTTTTCCATTAACGATTCCTTTCTGCATTACACATCTTCTCTCTCAGTTCAACATTTCACCGTTCAACGTTGCCACTTCTTTCAATGTATCTCAATCTATTCATAATGGACAAAACATCAAAAATAATCCAATGGAACTGCCACAGTCTGGTGAACAAAAAGAGTGACGTTATTTATATTTTAAACAAATATGAGCCTTTTGCGTTTGCCTTAGCAGAGACTTGGCTCAAATCCAATCATATTTTTAAAATTAATGGTTATTTAACTATTAGAGAGGATAGATCTGATGGGTATGGTGGGGTTGCTATACTTATCAAGAATTCTATCCCTTACTCTATAATTTCCTTACCTCCTCATAGTGTGGTCAATTGTGGCTATTGAAGTGCACCATAGGTACTTGTCTTATTTCTATTTACATTCCTCACCCCTCTTCTTCTGTTCTTCAAGAGATGAATAATCCCTTTTCTTCTCTTCCAAAGCCATTTTTAATATTGGGGTACTTTAATTACCATCACCAATCTTGAGGTCGTTCAACTTCTAATAGTTATGGTGATGAATTACTAGATATAATAGACTTACAGGATTGGGTCTAGTATCGTTTGGCAGGAGTTTGTGGGTAAAAAGGGTTAAAGATGGTAGGGGTGAGTTCCCTGATTATAACGCTACCACTCTAATTACAAGGTAATGCATATTTTTCGAGAAATTAATAAAAAATGTTTCTAACCTCAAATAGAATCGGGGCACCCCGACTCCACGTAGTCTTTTGGCTCCTACCCCTAGAGTGTTTATAAAATTCGGGCTGCCGTCCCTTCGCCCTTACGTAACATGGGTGCCTATCCTTTGTTACGTAAGGGCGAAGTGGTTGCACTTCCCGCAGCGCCGGAGACGTTGAAGAAGCGACATTAAAGTGTTTTGAGGTTAGGTTACAATAATAATTTTTTCTCAAGAACGGTGCGGTACTTTTTCATGGGAGTGGTACCAGGTGGGACGGAGCACCAGCCCCAATCCCCTCCACCCCCTCCTCCTGCCAAACGATACTAAATTTTACCTGTGACCATTTTCCAATAGTTATTTCTTATCATCTTTCCAAACCAAAATTTGGTTTGGAAAGATGATAAGAAATAACTATTAATAACTATAATGCAACATTAAGGCAACCAAAATTAAGACACAACCTTCCTAATAGAAATAATAATGACTGGGACAAATTGAAAAACATTGTTGACAGAAAGTTATTGCCTGTTATTTCTGATGGCAATGAAAATAGTTGTGCTTTAGCACTCATATTAATTGTAGTCTTGTGTAGTTCATGAACGATGAACGAATAGGAAACATATCTTCGCACTGTACTAAAAGAAACGTTTCCGAACGCTGACTCGTAATCGGTCTATTAGGTCTAATAGGTCTTTTCGATCTCGGACATTGTAAACCGCGCGATCGTTTGTGCGAACGAGAACGAGAAATGATAAACAGTCACTGATTGTTTGACAGATACGTTCGATGTCTGTGAATGAGAACGAGAGAGAATAGCCGACGAATGACGATGCTAACCGAACCCGACCGACCGAATCTGCAAGAATGAGATGAGATTCATCAGATGCTGACCACCGAGAGCAAAGACCGAATAGAGCTATTAGAACTAATAGAATGAACTAGTTCACTGTCCGAAATGAACTAGTACGGAGCGATCTTAAAAAGGACCGAGCAGGCACAAGACTAATTAATTGCAGCTGCAGATGAAGTTTTTCCTGTAAAAAAAAGCAATATTAGTACAATTCCCTCGCCTCCGTGGTGGGACTCTGAGTGCACACAATCGATCAAAAAACGTAAAGAGGCTGAATACAACTATAACCTTGATATGTCTGACATTAATTTTGAAATCGTTACTAATTAAATAAATGAAACCAAAAAAATTGATTCTTGGCGTAGTTTTTGCTCATCAATTTCACCGAATACTCACCCTACGGTTGTCAGGCGCAATATTCGCAGATTTAGGTCCATTTATAACAACCCTTCTCCTATTCCTGTTTCTTTAGCTAGTGAATTTTTAGATAAATTAGCTCCTCCTTTTGTACCTCAGAGTATTAAGCCTAACCTGTCTGTCGTATCCATTACCACGTCACTAGATCTTCCATTTACTCTCACTGAAATACAGGGTGTTATTCATAAAACCAAAAATTCTGCACCAGGCATCGATGGCATCCCGTATTCCTTTTTTGCTAACTTAATGAGGACGTCCTCAGTTATTATTTAGAGCTTATTAATTCTATTATGAAAACGGACCATTCCTTAAACCAAATAAAATTCCATCTGACGCTTCTTCATACCGTCCCATAGTTTTGTCTTCAACTTGATGAAATTAGCGGAACACTTAATTAAAAATCGCCTTGAATGGTACGTTGAAAGTAAGGGTCTTTGGGCAGAATCACAATATGGCTTTAAAAAAGGTAAAAGTACAACTGACTGTTTAAGTATTTTCACAACTGATATTCGGTGATCCTTCTCTAATAACCAATCTACCGTTGCAGTTTTCCTTGATATTAATGCAGCTTATGATAATGTTGTTTTATTTATTTATATTTATATATACTTTATTGTACACCACAAAATTACATAAGAAAAAAAAATATCATACTAAAAACATACAATGGGCGGCCTTATCGCTTTCTGCGATCTCTTCCAGGCAACCTTAGAATGGACAGTGATTTGTTTGGACATAAAATGGGGCTGTCAGTGGTGCAAGAAATAAATATACATTAAACTAAAACAGATACACAGATATATACATATTAACATATCCTAAGGAATAGATACATAAATACATACATATATGCGAAATATAAGAAACGTAAATAAATGATAATTACAGTTTACGAAAGCAAGATCACAACGACAAGTAATGATCCTTCACGAGTCTTTTAAACGCAAATAACGACTGCGCGCGTTTTATTTCGACAGGCAGTGCATTCCACAGACGAACGGCCTGGACAGTAAAAGATTTGTCGAGGAAAATTGTGGAGTGCTTAGGCATTTTAAGCTTTAAGTTATCCGATGATCTTAAAAATTTCGTATGGGAGTCGCAAAGAAACTGGAAACGTTTCTTGAGATAGTTGGGAGTGGAAGGGGAAAAGAGCACATTATACACCAGGGAAAGAATGTGAGCATTACGGCGAAGGCGAATAGGTAACCACTTGAGCTTCACACGAAATTCAGAAACATGGTCATATTTGCGCAAGCCAAATATAAATCGTAAACAAAAATTTTGAAGCCGCTCAAGTTTATCGAGTTGGTCTTGGGTAAGGTCAAGATAGCTGGCATCAGCATAGTCAAGGATGGGTAAAAGAAGCGATTGTGCAAGCGCAATCTTGGTAGCAGTCGGCAGAAAATTACGCAATCTCTTCAAAGATGCAGCGGATGCAAATAGCTTGCGGCTAACTTCCTGTAGCTGGGCAGTCCAAGAGAAGTTCTTATCAATGAATATCCCTAAGTTTTTAACTTTCTCACTGAGGGGAACAACTGAGTTGTCAAATGAAACTTGAGGAATAGTCGTCCAGTCGATCCTTGAGACCGTCCTTGAACTGCCTACTACCACAACCTGCGTCTTTATGGGGTTAACCATAAGCCCGTATCTCTTAGCCCAGTCGCATATTCGGGCTAGATCATGATTAATCGTTACGAAAGCCTCGGATAGATTTCCGAGAGGAGCTCGCGAGTAAATTTGTAGATCATCAGCATAAAGATGGTAGGAAGAAATTAGTTCGTCGGAGATGGAGTTAATAAAAACTGCGAAAAGTAAAGGGGATAGAACACCACCCTGAGGTACACCGGCAGAAGTATTACACCAGGAAGACAAGGTCTCTCCAATGCAAATACGTTGCCGCCGACCGAACAGGTAACCACGAAACCAGTCAACTACCGATGGAGATATGTTAAGAGAGCAAAGAATGCCAAGCAAAACATCAAAATCAACAGTATTAAAAGCGTTACTGAAATCTAGCAAAGCTAAGACCGTTAGATTACCGTCTTCCATGGCTGACCTTATATCATCCGTAATGTTTAGAAGCGCTGTGGTGGTGCTATGACCAGGACGGAAGCCAGACTGGAAGGGGTTGAGAAGATTATTTTTAAAGAGGAAAGTGCTTATTTGATTGTGAATTAACCGTTCAAGGACTTTGGATAGGAATGGTAAGACGGATATTGGACGGTATTCAGAAAAGGATGTTGATTAGACTTTTTAGGTAAAGGAATTATTTGAGCATCTTTCCATGAGCATGGAAAGACACCACTAAATGCAGAAAAATTTAGGATGTGACTAATGACAGGAAGGATAAGATCTAACACAGGGACTAACATATTACGGCTGATACAGTCACTTCCTACTGCATTGGAAGTAATCGAAAGTATGCTCTTCTTAACATCACATGCGGAGAACTGACCAAAAACAAATGGGGAATAACTGGGAGTCGGAAGAGAAGAGAGATAATTTAGTGTATTATGTTTAATAGTCCTATCTATTACAGAATAAACTACAAGCCTTAAAAGTCCCATTAAATTTGTCGAATTTCATTATTAATATTCTGACTGAACGCTCTGTTAAAATGTTAATAGGAGACCAAGAAGTATCTCGTCTTGTATGGAGAGGTCTCCCACAGGGTTCTGTGCTTATTCTTTACAATATTTACACATTTGATTTAGACACGTCCTTAACTAATCATGTAAAGGTTCTTCAATATGCCGATGATTTGTTATTATATTCTTCAAGCCAATCTGTTGAACCAGCAAGCTGTGCTATCAATTCTGCTTTATCTACTTTGGGGTCATGGTTACATTTTAACGGTTTGGATTTATCCACGTCTAAAAGCGCAGCTGTTTTATTCACCCGGAAGAGAAATATCCCCTTAGTAAATCTCTTTTATAAGAAAATACCTATTCCAGTTAAAGACAAATTCCGATATCTAGGTATAATACTTGACCGTAAATTAAGTAGTGTTCCTCTTTGTGAATATATTGTTAACAAATGTGAGAATCACCTAAACATGCTTAGGTGCCTCCGGTGCCTCTCTGGTGTATGGTGGGGTGCACATCCCTTTTCTTTGAAACTCGTTTACAACGCAATCATCAGAAGCACTCTGGATTATGGATTGTTCGTTCTAGAACCTGGAAGTGCTATGGCTTTTTAAAAGTTGGATCGCATCCAGTCTAAGGCACTACGCATTATTTCGGATGCCATGAAGTCTAGCCCAATTAATGCACTCCAAGTTGAATGCGGGGAAGCTCTATTTGACATCTGACAAATGGAAAATATTTCTATCTGACAAATATTTGTTCCGGATTCTTCAAATCTCAACTCATCCTCCTATTCCTAAACTGGACTCTTTAGTGTTGCAGATTGAATCTACAGATTACAGGTACCATAAACGTGCTCCTTGTTTAGTTGTAAGCTATAAAACAATCCTATCACTTTCTTCTATTCATCGTTCCAATAAACTTCCGCTATTTAGCGGTAGCTATGAGAGTTTACAATTCAGTCCCATCATAAAATATAACTGTGTAAGTAAATCAGATACCAATTGCCATTTAAGTTTTAATCGTTTTCTGGCTGAACACCTAGAGTACCACCATATAATTACGGATGCTGCCAAGCGTTATCCGACGGGTTGTATTGGGATTGGTACTTACCATTCTCAATACAACATCGTACAAAAAATAAAACTGCCACCATAGACTTCAGTTTTTATGGGAGAATGTTTCGGCATTTTTAAAGCTATAGAATATACGAGTATTCGAGTTTTAAAGCTAATAAAAACTATAATTTTTACTGATTCTCAAAGTGCTCTTCTAGCCATCAATAAATCTCCTTTCGTACTCAAATCAGAGTTGCCAATCATTTATTTAATAAGAGAATTTGCGTTCAGAACCATCTCTGAGGGTAATACACTGCAGTTTGCGTGGATTCCGGCACATGCTGGAATCCATGGAAAAGAAGTGGCTGATACACTCGCCGTTGATGCGGTGCAATGCGCGGATTTGGTTCCTTATACAAATTTTTACTTTGACCTCGAGTCTTTACCAAAGACTTTTCTTCGGGAAACCTGGAAGGAAGCTTGGGATATCGGAAGCAAATCGAAAGGTCGTTATTTTTCATTAATTCAACCAGACGTTCCGGACAAACCGTGGTTTGGCACGACAAAGTTTGGCAAGATGGAGGCCTCCATACTAATACGAATGAAACTAGGTCATGTCTGCTCTCCAGCCCATCTTGCCAAACTTCATATCATCGACGACCCCATTTGCCTGTGTGGCACAGACGTAGGTGACTTAGATCACATTTTTTTCTCCTGTACCTTATATGATCGTTCATCCTTTCTCGTTCAAATGTATAGTATCTTTCATTACTTTAAATAATATTAAATTGTAATTTTAGTTTTTATTCATTATGGTATCACTATTATAAATACTGATCCTATAGATTTAAAACCTAAATCCCGTTATAACTTATTGTACATATTAGATTTTCGTTTCCCTAGCTTTGTTTCTTTCGTAATAAACTAAACGTGACACTGGCTGAATGCACAAACCGTGCGAAGCCAAAAGGAAAAAAAAATCTCTAGCGCGTAATTCAAGACTCAGTGAACTTTGATGGTAAGTATATAATTATAATGATAATAATAAAATTATTAAGGATGTACAGTAAGCGTTCAATTGTCCATAGGCACTACTGGTGTGAACTCGCGGTACGACTAAACTAAACGACACACCACAAAGATCGCACTTTTGCACGGCACACACTGATGTAAAGTCGCGCACTTGCATCGCACTACACGAAACAAAAATTTATTTCCGTCGCTTTCGTTAGACACGCATCATGCTCGTGACCTGGCCGGCTGGTAGCAGTAGGCGCCAAGCGTTGGACTGAGAAGTAGTCGGCGTAGGTTCTGATCTCATAACGCTGCTTCCCAATCTGAGGGTCCCGAGCGCCGCTTGTAGGTGGCTCTACGTGGGGATCGTGCGATCGATGGCCCTTTACGGGGCCCCGATCTGGGCGGCTGACGGCCGCTAGCATCTCTGTGCTGCGAAAGCCGCAGAGAGCAATGGCCGTCAGAGTCATAAGAGGGTATCGCACGATCTCCTACGAGGCGGCTTGTACACTGGCCGGATCCCCGCCCTGGGACCTAGAGGCGAAGGTGCTCGCGTCACTTTATCGGTGGCGCGAGGAAGAGAGGGCGCGGGGCGAGCGGCCGACGCAGCGCCATATGGAGCAGCGTCGGTCGCAGCTTCGCGAGGTCCTGGTGGCGGAATGGCGGGACAGGCTCTCGCGCCCTACCACCGGCCTCGTTACCATCGAGGCGGTCCAGCCAGTGCTCGATCTCTGGCTCGGGAGGAGGCACGGCTCCCTGTCGTTTCGGGTGACGTAGGAACTTCCGGGGCATGGGTGCTTCGGAAAGTATCTGTGTCGCATAAACAGGGAGCCGGACGCCCGGTGTCACTACTGCATCGACTGCCGGAAGGACACGGCGTGGCATACGCTTGCAGAGTGTGCCACTTTGGAGGAGCCGCGCCGTGCCCTCATCTCTGAAGTAGGCAGTGACCTGTCGCTGCCGACCGTAGTGAGTTCGATGGTCGACAGCGCCGAGTCCTGGGACGCGGTGGTTTCCTTCTGCGAAACAGTGATCTCGTAGAAGGAGGCCGCGGAAAGGGAAAGAGAGATCTCGTCCACTCTCCCGATCCGCAGCAGGCGCACCGGGCGCAGGCAGATGGCGGACAACGCCCTCTTCCAGCCCCCCTAAATGGGACCAGGGACGGCGGACTCGGGGACCTCCGCCGCCCCCCATACATCAGGAACAGAGGTGGCGGCGCGTAGTGTTCCACGCGCGCCCCTCTTAGACGTTGTGAGGGGATTCAAACACCCCACTCCCCTCCAACCCGAGGAAGCCCGCAGTGGCGGGTCGGCACCAGTCGGGGTTGCGGAAAATCATATGTTCCCGCGACCCCGACGTAGGTGTGAGATGGAACACCTGGGTGGTTTTTAGTCAGTAAGAGTCTGGCAGACCCCTCCGCCTGCCCCAGGGCAAGGGACAACTATGAGGATTTTCCACCCCGGAACAAAAAAAAAAAGGTTCAGATCTCATAAGATGAAGCGCAGTTTTATTGCCAATTTTTTTATTTTGGTTTGCAATAATATCAATATTTTAAAAAAAAAAACAGCTTTTTTTATTATTTGCGTTTTTGCAATAAAGGGTTAAGAATTAAAAAAAGCGTTACAAGTGATAACAAAAATATAAACATTTTTATTTGTTATAATATTTTACATACTATGGATAACAAACCGATACGATTATTTATAATAACTTCTTCAGCCAAATAGGATGTGCAATACTATAGCAAGGAACTTAGAAGCAATTTGTTTTATTTTAACATGAAAATTTGATAATATTTATTTCACCGTAAACATTAAGCTTTGATCATTAATTCCAAAACAAGTGATTTTAATAAGTGGTTATATAGGGCAGTTGGTTTACATATTGAGGATAGCATAAGTATTCATTTTTTTTAGAAAAGATGACTGAAATTAAACCTTAATTTATAAGATAAACCCGATTATGCCGACATTTTACATGTCTCGACTCGCCATTTCCAGCTAATTTCTCGACTGGATGTAATTCAGTTCCTACAAGACAGGGACTGGATGACAAAAATCGACCTACATCAAGCAGATTTTCACTTGAGCATAAAGGAAACCATAGGTGGTTTCTGCGCATAATATTTGGAGGCGATATTACAGTTAACAGCCTTGCCTTTCTGTCTCTCTTCAGCTCCTCACTCTTTCGCATCGGTAACCAGTTGGATTGCGGAAATCCTTCCGAGAGAAGGCATAAGAATATTAGTGTATTTAGACGATTTTTTAATAGCCAGTCAAAATCAGGCACAGCTCGTAGAACAAACCAAAGTAACTGTGGATACTCTTGTAAAGTTGGGTTGGCATGTAAACCATAAAAAATCACTATTCACCCCAACTCAGGAAATAGAATATTTGGGCATAGTGTGGAATACAAAAACAAAATCATATCGATCCATTTCAAAGATGGACGTGGACGAAGTTGCAGCTATTTACTACATTTACACTCGTTACGTAAAGAAGAAAAAACAAAGAAAGAAGTTCTGGGCAAGCATTTTACAATATTTTTCGAAGAACTAAAAAAATATGAAGATACGTTTTTTGGATTTACTAGAATGAGCATAAAAACGTTTGAAGAATGATTGAAAATTTTAAAAACATAACGAAGCACGACACACAATTTCGCAATAGCATTAAACCGGAAGCAAAGTTAATAATAGTGCTACGGTAAGTAAAATAAATATTTATAATTCATTTTTTATTAAAATAATGTAGGTACACATATCAAGCATCATCGTCAGTGATGGATTAAAAAGTTCCAGATAATCACTCTCCTGAGAATTTTCGCTTAGAGTTGAAATTGGCGATTGTGCATTCGTCGGACTCCTCACAATTTCTTGAGACGTGTCTCGTCCAAACTCCGAAGACTGCACAGGCTGCATGTAGACTTTACTTCCTGAATACTGTGCCGTTTGATATCCATGATGGGTATTCCTCGTCCAACCTCCGAGAAGTTTGTACGGTGAGAATGTGACGTTTGATATCCCCGGTAAGAATTAGGCCTTGGATAATCAATATTCGAATAATTGAAAATCTGCGCATCTTTAATTACCTTTAAAATATCTAATTTATTTTGCATTTGCTTATACTCTGGATTTTTTTTTTATTCTTTTACTAGAGACAAGAAAAAGAGGCGACCCTCGTCACCTTCAACACTCTTTCTTTCTAAATTTCTATTCAAGACTCCGACTAACTCTCTACCGATAAGATCATCACTATTATTTTTCTTGCTTCTCTTTGGTGCCCATGAAGTATTTGATTGAAGTGTTTCTTCATTTTGCATAGCTGTGTTACCATCTTCATTTTCTGTAGTACATTCCCCGTTGTGCTATTGACAGTTACAGTATCTTTTAAAAATAACAAACTATCGTAGAAAACATATGAAGCCTTTTGCCGCTGATCCGCTCTTAGTATTTTTCGGTTTATGGGTCTTCACAAAACAGTAGCGAATATTTCTCCATTTTTTTGAAATAATCAAACCTAAAAAAAAAATGTGTCAAATATTTGGCATCAGGCTGTTCATTCGCAGAATTGCATTATATGTTTAAGATTGGAATTAGTAGTATCGCCGAAATAGTTCGAGAAGCATGTGCAGCTATATGGTTTTTCTTAAAAAATATATGCCTACCACAACCAACCAAAGACATGTGGCTTATTTATTTATTTATACTTCACGCACATTTTGTACAGCGGCGGACTTAATGCCATAGGCATTTTCTACCAGTCAACCTTTGGGTGATGCAGAGACAAGCAGAGGTAGGTATGGCTTCAAATTGCAAATGGTTTCTCTACTAGAGCACATTTTCCGAACTGTATAGGTGCATGTGACGGAAAACATATTAGAATTATAGCACCTAACAATAGTGGATCAATGTGCTTCAATTATAAAGGTTATTTTTCTTTGGTATTGCTAGCAATTTGTGATCAGCAAATTTGTGATGATTGATGTTGGAGCATATAGAAGATTAGGTGACTCATCAATATTTCAAAACTCAAACTTTTATAAAAAAATTCAAGAGAACCGCTTGAACATTCCTGAACCAGCACCTATTTCAGGAAACAATGCAACTTGTTTTCCCTTCGTTTTTGTAGGAGACGAGGCATTTGCTTTAAGTAAGAGTATGATGCGCTCTTATCCGGGAAATAATTTAAATATTACAAAAAGAACATTCCATTATAGACTTTGTGTGGCTAGACGTTACATTGAATGTACTTTTGGCATACTTGCGAATAAGTGGCGCATTTTTCACAGACCAATAATTTAATGTTCACATCCATTTAGTTAGTGATATTATTAAGTCTGCTTGCATTTTACACAACTTTGTAAGAGACAGAGACGGATATTCTTTTAGAGACTGATTAAGTAATCCACTAATTGAAACTATTACTCGAGATAACGTGCGAAGAAACAATAGAACTGCTTTCTGATATCGAGAATTATTTGCAGAATATTTTATGCATGAAGGGAGGGTAGAATGGCAGGATAATTACATTTAAAAATAAACAATTATTATTGAGTTAATACTCGTATAATGTGCTTTTGGCAGTGTAGGTACCGCGCTGTAGGTATAAGTTTAATAAAACATTTACTTGTTGCATACCTCGGCGATCTTGTGTGACACATTCGACACCTATTTATTAAATTTTCACGTACTCTTCGCAGCGCACATTTGTACGATTTGAGTGAGTCGAAAGCTTCCACAATCCGAGAAGTAAGAGACTTCGATTTCCGAATCACACTCACTTTTAAAAACCATTTGTTTAGCATGACCCCTTAAATAAAAATCAACGTATTAAAATATTCCTGATTGGAATACGACATTGTTCGCGATACGATAGCGGCACGTGATACGTACGGACATCCGATCGAAAGCTATTTCCACGTGAGTCGGCTACATCAAAGGGTCGATGACTCGTTAAGAGTGCCTACAGCGCGGCTAGTGCAGGGCGGTGTCCTTTGAAATAAAAATAGGTAAAAATAAAAATATTTCGCCGGCCGGTGGAGTGTTGTCAACGTATGAAAATTTACCATATTTGGTGTTAAATTTCTCATGGTTATAAAAAATCAAAAATCAATAACTTTTGGTTTTTGTGAGTTTTTTTTTTCTAGTACGTACGTCAAACCAGGAATACGCCTTTATTGGATCGGACAGGGTTTTTGTTACATGCTGTATTATCAATAACTTCCTCAGGAGACCATTCCGCAGGAACACCACGCACTAAACCCATTCTATTAACATTAAAAGTAGGTATAAAAGCTTTATAATTATGTGCTTCGAGACTATTGTTTGTAATAAAGGAATCTGCGTCCAGGAAATTTGAAAAAGATAAAGAAATTTTGTTGCGCCCTATTTTTGACGCTACTTTTATTATATTTTTGAAAGCGTTGCGCTTCAAGAACTTGCCAAATGTGATTGGGTAATGTTTTTTTTTTTTGAAATTGAATAACGAATGGCGAGTAGTCAGTTTTTTCATATTTTTTTCTGCCAATCTGAGTGGGAACTAAGGGCGGAGCAGGAATATCAGGCATTTTGTTATTGGGACTAGCAATGGGAACAATTATTTCAGAGCAGTTAGGCTCCAGTGTATTAGTTATTGTAGAGTCCGTGCAATCACAACCCGAAGACTCGGAACCGTGGTTTTTGCGGGTACGGCGACTCTTATTACAGTGTTTGCAAACATGAACACGGCTTCTTTTTAAATGACGAGCTGAGGATGACCCATCGGTATCCATGCCCGACTCGTTGGATATGGTAACAAAATTGCCTGCCGGGGGCACATAGGCCCCCGGGTCAGGCGGTTCGTTTATTTCTCGCTAATAAAATTTAATAAACTTACCACTACCGAAGAAAATACACAAAACTAATATTAAATTATATATAAAAGAGAAAAGAACACTAAAACTACGACTACTGATCCTATATTACAGGTTTTTTCAACAGTTATTCTCAAAAAGGACGTGTCTGCCAAGTTCGAAGTTTCCCGCGCTTTCGCGCTAGTTTTTTTATTATGTTTATGGCCTGGCTACGAGGCCTATACGCCAAACGCGCGCGCGCGCTCGAGTTATATTAGCGCAGAGTTGCCAGGTCTTGTTTTTTACCCCAAGTCTGATTTCAATTAACCCTAGATTTTAACTAAGTAAAAGGAAAAACAAAATCCAAAATTATTTAAATTGCTTTCCTGTACGCTACTATCTCTATTTGATACATTTCATGCAAGATCATAAACAAGACGAGACAATTAAATCTATAATATACCTTATTATCGACAAGTTTTACTGTATGGATATTTGAAACCATGAATAAATCGCGTGTTTTCCAAAGATCCTATTTGTAACAAGTACTTGACTACTTCATTGAGTCTATGATAGACATATCGTATCGAGAAAGAAGTTTTATGAGAATGCGGGTTCAAGGGAAATATAAATGAAAGTCAAAGCATTTATTTCAAATAGGCCCATAAAAAGGCACTTTTGAACGTCAAAATTTACATTAAAAATAGAACTGATTCTAGCCGCCACTTCCAAAAAGTAGTTTCGTATTGAGAAGAAGTGGCAAAAAACTCCACCGTTACTCTTTTAAAATGTTTTACAATATTTTGTATACATTAATTATATTTCTGTATGACGATGCACCAAGAATAAAAGTACTATACCACAATTGGTAAAAAGAATTAAAAATAAAGCAAAGGCAGATAAATGAATCACGTGATAGGTAAGTACTTATGTGAGTGTAAGTAAATATGTGAGCACAATGTACATTGTGCTCACATATTTAAAAACAATTGTAAAAATATATGATTTTCCTAAAATATTAACTAGGAATAACTCAGTGTGTGAGTAAAACAAAAATAACAAATTATACAATACAATAAGCAACTAGTATGATTTTGTCTAGCCTCTAGATTGTCCTATGGAGCAGGACCAGCATGTTTCCAAGTTATCTTATCTAGGATATAATCCTCTAATTTGTAGTATGCTTGTTTACAAAGTGTTTTTTTTTAACATGAGTTTTAAACTTCCTTTCATTTAATTGCAATATTTCACAAGGTATTTTGTTGTATCATTTAACACAGTACCCCTTAGAAGATGAAGGACTCGGTTTTGGCCATTTTAAGAATT
Organism: Dasypolia templi; assembly: GCA_963555695.1. NCBI lineage: Eukaryota > Metazoa > Arthropoda > Insecta > Lepidoptera > Noctuidae > Dasypolia > Dasypolia templi. Next base: position 3,874,944 of record OY743163.1, on the reverse strand, counting down.
TTGTAGACTTTGAGGCTATATCATTTTACAGTTTTTGTTATCACGTACATATTTCTTGTAAAAAGTGATTAAATATACATAAATCTAGCCTAAGGATCCATTTTTCATAATCATTCAGTGGAAAAATAATCCTGTAGAAAAGAAAAAAAAAATGGGAATTTGTGCCATTTTTGGCCAGATTTACCCCATTTCTGGTCATGGTCATGTGCCAGTTCTGGACATCAAAATTCATCAAAAATAAAAAGCAGATAATTCAAAGTAATAAAAAGATTATTCGAAAATCGCATATTTTACGACCAAGTCTTTATTTAGAGAAAAATAGCTAACATAATATTGACAACAAATATGAAATATAATATCTCAGCTTGAATTAAAGTTACCATTAAGAAGATCAACATTAACCTATATGTATAACGGAAGGGACATACATTGCTTTTCTAGTATTTTTTGGTATTACTTTTCCACACTCTCGCAGGGTTTTCTAGAATCTTTAAATTTTCATCACCAAGCAATGAAGAAATTTCTTGGAACCAGTTCCGAATTTTCTCTTCAGTTATTCACGACACCGATTTTTTTAGTATTTGGTTTCGATGGAGGCATTAGAATCCTAACTCTGAAAATGAATAGATTTGGTACTTATATCAAAATAGCGAAGTAATATGTTGAAAAATCACGATAAAAACTAAATGGCCAGAAGTGGGGTTCTTTTTGCACCACTTTTGGCCAGTCATGTGGCCAAAGATGGGACAATTCATATTCATTTTGCTCCATTAGTGACACCTCTCATAACCTCACTTAATAAACAAATAGCGATATAATATCATTAGTACCACTTAGACAGTGTATTCTTTATGAAGACTAGGATTAACATAAACATTAAAATAAATAAGAAGGATTTAAAAAATAATGATTGATTACTCACCCGCTCGCCTTAGCCTTTTTGCTAAGACTTAAAACAATTGACGCTCGTCAAAAACTAATGACTTGTTGGATTGAAGTGACGTTTGACACATCAAAGCTGTTAACGCTATCAGTGCTGCCAATTTTAGATATTTTTATTCCCGTAAACCATAGAGTAATATATTTGTCTTTGCCTTGGTTATAACGATTTGAAGTTCTAAATGGCCACAAAGGGGTCGGTGGCCACAACCGGGTCACTTGCCCAATGTACTTTAGATAGTCTGAAAAATGTTTGATCTATTTTATTTTTATTTCTAGTATTAATATTATGTCTATCACTTATTTTATTAAATAGATGCAGATTTTTTCCAACATACATAATATTTTCATAAATGAACTGCCAAGGTACAGTCATTATATTAATCTTCTTAAATAGTTCCCTAAGAGATTCGCGGCGACGTAGATTGTAAATGGCTCTGACAGCTCTCATTTGCAAAAAAAAAAATGGATTCAATGTCAGTAGCCCGACCCTACAGTAAAATGCCGTATGACATAATGCTGTGGAAGTAGCTAAAATAAACCAAACGCGCGGTTTCTACGTCTGTTAACTGTCTTATCTTTCTAACAGCATACGCGGCCGAGCTTAGTCGCCCCGCGAGAGATGTTATATCCCCATTGTAACTTCTCGTCTAGCGTGATTCCTAGGAAAACCGTCTGATTACTAAATTCCAGTTGTTCTCCGTTCAATATGATGTCACATTCGCTACTTCTAACATTAGGTAATTTAAATCGAATGCATTTGGTTTTTTTTCTCATTTAGTACCAAATTATTTACCGTAAACCAATCGTGGACCTGAAGAATAGAGTTATTCACGTCGTCAAGATTTTGTGACCTTCGGTCTATTTTACAGATCAATGAAGTGTCATCTGCAAATAACACCATCTTCGGTTGATTTTGAATTAACTGAGGTAAATCATTAATGTAAACTAGAAAGAGGAATGGACCCAATATCGAACCTTGAGGAACGCCCATTGACATTTCAGACCCTAATGAGTTTGTACCGTTACCTTTCTATCTTTCAGGTGTGATCTTAGCAAATCAAGAGCTTCATTCTAATCCCATAGTGCTCTAGTTTCAGCAGAAGTGTCTCATGGTTTACGCAATCGAACGCCTTAGAGAGGTCGCAAAAGATTCCAATGGCATCTTGTGATTCCTCCCAAGTGTTTAAATGTTCCTTATTAGGGTGTAGACATGCGCAAAACAGTGCGTTTTAAAGTAATGTTATATGACATTACATTTCGTACCGAGGATGCAACATGCATTACACCATGACGCCAAACATGACGCAAAATGACGCGCCACACGCGATGGCTATTGTAATGAAATGCTCGCGTTGTAGAAGATAAACAACATTTCATGAGATACCGCATTAAATTTTGATGTGCAATTCGCCCTCGCTTCGCCGAATTGCACACTTGCTTTTGTTATCATATTCATAAAGTAGTTTTTCCTTCATACTTAATAATTCAATAATTACACAATCATACAAAATAACACAATACTCAATATTTGTATTTGTTTCGTGTTACTGTTTTGTATTGTATTACGTATGGCGCGCGCGGCAAATCATAACGCGTAACTGTCATAGTGTCATACATTACTACAGCGCGAGTCATGTCATGATTTAAAACATCACGTAGGCCTAGGCAGTCCTCGGTGTCAATTAAACGTAAACCTTAAAGCGTCAACAAAACGGTTCTTTATAATAGTTCACTTATTTCGCAGCCAGCCGACCGGCGCATGCTCCTTCTCACTTGCTCACATAGCGAAAATTACCGAGAGAAGTTTACGAACACTGAACAGCGCGCCGCGGCCCGCGCGTCAATGCGTCACGTTTGAATGTCATGTGCCATGCTTAATTTGGTCGAGTCATGTGTAATGCTACATTACGCGGTCGGGATATATGACGTGCAATGCAACAATCGCATTACTTACACAAGTCTATTAGGGTGACACCGGCGTCAGTGGTACAACGTCAACGTCCTTTAGTGAAACCGTACTGATGTTCATGCAAGATCGAGTTTTTATTAAAGTGACGTAACATTTGATTGAGCATCAACTTTTCAAACCCCTTACTGAGAACTGGCAGAATTGACACGGACCTTTTATTATTGAACTCTTTACTATCACCGGATTTGAACAATGGGATCACTTTACTGTTTCATAAGATCCGGAAAGACTCCTTGGTTCTACACTGGTGTTAAATATGAAAGCTAAATAGGGCGAAAGGGTTTCGATGAGAGATCTACAGACTTGTACAGACATTCCCCAGAGATCTTCTGTTGATTTAATTTTAAGATCTTTATAACAGCTTGGAGGTTTGTATGCTGAAACCTAAACTCCAAAGGGCATGCTTTTACATTATTTTTAAGGCAGCAGAAAGCGCGGGTGAGGAATTTAAAGCTTCAGTAGTTTTAAGTGGAACATTAACAAAAAAGTTTTCAAATTCCTGAGCTATATCTACATTTGAGTTGATGGGGCCACGTGCAGTCTCTAAATTAAATTCAATATTACGCTGTTTTTCCTACCTGTTTCATTCTTTATTATTTGCCAGGTAGTTTTTATTTTATCATCACCTGATTTTATTTTATTGCTAATATAAAGAGCTTTAGCTATTTTGCACACACTTTTAAATAATTTTGAATATCTTGCAACATACTGATGAAAGCTTGTATGGGTCACATGTTGCTTTAGGCCATAAAGTTCAAATAGATTTTGTCTACTTTTACGAATGCCAGGAGTGGCCCAATCACTAAATAAAAACTTTGTATTAATACTTTTAGTCTTTAGTGGAAAAGTGAATACGTTTTCGGCTGAAATGGCTTACTACACAATAATACCTATGCATAATTAATTGACATTACTTGATGATCTTTTAATCAATGTTCTGTTAAACAAATGACATCAAACTCATCACTTTCTAGAAACAATTCTATTTCCAATAATTTGGAAGCGCAACGTTGGATATTTTTATATATATAGATATATATCAAACTATCTCTATATATGATATATATATAGAGATAGTTTGATTAAATAATTTTTAAGTATGTTGCACTCCCTTTGGTTTTTTATTTCTATGAGTTATATTGCCAGAATATACTCTATCATTCTCTAATAATAATTGGTTATTTAAAGGGATAACTTCTGTTGTCTTACTAATGGGGAAGGTCGGGCAAAGCTAATTGTAGATGGCGTGACCGGAGCTAGGTCCCTAAGGTCTTCAATAAATTTGACATTTAGTTCATTCATTCCATTTTGTGTTCATTCCTGAGTTTGATTTTATTTCGCTAAATCGTTATTTTCGGTGATTTCAGTATTATAAATCAAGTACTTGACATGGGAAGTGTCAGAATTTTAAACCTTGAATACTTCCTCGTAATCACTTTCTTTCAAAATGTTTCCAACTCAAACTCGAACTCAAAAAAATCTCTATGAATAGCTTTAAACCACAATCTTCTAATTTTAGGTTCTTCGGGAAATGGTGCACTACAATTTCAGAGTATCTCTGAACACAATAACGCGTCAATTGTCGCTAAAATAAAATAAAACCACTTCACGCCTTGTATTATTAGCTTGTGTTGGGAACTAGCTACGACAGCGCCATTTTGACAGTTGCCTTCCCCATTAGTTTAAATTATTATCCGGAGTGACCTCCAAAACTACAAACTTCAGATCCCGCCCGTTACCCTTCTCGAGAGTGGACGTGTGTTCGGTTTACGCGTAAATTCGTATAAGGTGTTTAAGAGGTTCTGCCCCTTATTAGCCAACGTTGAAGTGTTCAAATTCGCATAAACGTTATTAAAAATATTTTAATTATTTTGGCTGGCCGTCACTCTGCCTAAGCGCCGCTGATACAAAGTCCCGCCTACTCGTGGAAGCAAGACAGCCGCCATAATTGCCATCTCGCTCGCACCTACGCGCGCTGGGGTGCGTTGGATGGTACTAGTAATTTCAATCATCAGGCTTAGCATGGCGTTTTCTGTTTCTACTCTACTGTAGAATAGAAATCGCTTTCTACGCTCCTCGAAATCTCTTTTTCGCGAGCACGAGGACACAATTAGACTCAGGTTGCTTTATAGACAGTGATTGTCCATAGCAACGGGTTAGTTGCTAGTGATGTGTATAACTACCCATTTTTACCGTACAATTGCGTTTCGTTTCTGTGTAGACAGTAGAAAACTTTCTACTGTCTACACAGAAACGCCATTTTTGTCTACTCTTCCGTCGACAATACGCTTCTCTAGGGCGCTCGTGCTAAGCCTGCATATCGCTGTGTGCTACGGTCTACATTGAATTGACTTGATACATACTACGAGTCTACGATGTCTCGTGTACAGCGCTCACCGCCTCCGGCTTCGACATCGTTAAACTCCAGTGGATTGCAAATTAAGTCTGATTCGGATATCCCTAAATCGGTATCGAACAGCCGCAAAATAGAGGGAGTGAAATCAATTCTCGTCAGATCAGAACAAACCCTACGCGATCTGGAGATCAGATCAGAACAAACCCCCCGTGATCAACAATTAGACGCTGACGCAAGACCGGAACAAACTCTTTGCGTTGTGCAATTGAATACGGATACGGACCAGTGACTAAGTCTTTTTGCGATCTTTACAAGTAGTTTCACACCTTATAATAAGAACATTTTAGGAAGGTACTACTTTAATGTGTTATTTTTTATTATATTCTTAAGATTTTTCTCATATACACACGAGTTCCATAATTACCTCGCAATACATACAACAAATAGTTTCACACCTTATAATAAGTACATTTTAATAAGGTACTACTTTAATTTGTAATTTTTTATTATATTCTTAAGATTTTTCTCAAATACCCACGAGTTCCATAATTATCTCGCTATACATACAAATTACACAACACATTCTCATAATATGTTCTGTTACATAATATACTTTTCCAATACATATACAAAACCATCCATACATACTTCGCACAAATCGTACACAATGACTCATATAAAATGTGGGAACGATCATACCTATAGCTTTCAACGACCATTTACACTTAGCACAAAAACATATTCCTTTAGCATCTCTACACGTTATACCCTAGTACCTCAGATAAACGCATTCGTTCATACAAATACATTAATATATTATTATTACCAACTATCGAGCAAGCAGAATATAAAAATTGCAGCGTTACAATATTACATTAGCAGTGACACTTACGAACGGCTAAGAGCGACATTTATTGAAATAAATATAGTCTCTAATGGATGACTCATTACAGACAGTTAATGAGATAGACAACATTGAAATTGCTTCCTCTATTGAATGTAATAGCTCGAACCTTTTGGAGCATATGTTTGTTAAACAAAACGACTTGACGATCGTTTCACAGAATATTAGGAGCATTTATTGCAACTTTGATAACTTTATGATAATGTTATCCAATCTTAAATTCGATGTAGATTTGATAATACTCACAGAATGCAGATTGAGTACCAATAAACCTTTACCACAAATTCCTAACTACAACTGCCATAGTACAGCACGACAGATGAAACAAAATGATGGAGTGGTTATTTATGTTAAAAAAACGCTAAAACCTAAGGTTCTAGAATTGCAACTATTTCAAGCAACTTGTATGCAGGTGGACATACTGAATAATACAGTATTGTGCATTTATCGATCCCCGTCACATACAAATATTGATGCTTTTTTGGATTCCCTTAGTTTACACTTAGACACATTAACCTCACGGAAAAATATAGTAATAGCAGGTGACATTAATATTAATATTAGGTCTCAAGAAACTGAAACGTCTCATGAGCGAACGAACCGAAATAACTACCTCAATATGTTAGCTGCTTATGGCATACTTCCTGGTCATACACTACCTACCAGAGTACGGAACTGCCTGGACCATTTTATGATACGGCTAAATAAAAAAAAGACTTCTGCCTCAATTGCTATATTGCACACTACAATAACCGACCACTACACTACTCTTCTAAAACTTTCTAAAATAAAAAATAAAGATACTCCAAAAAAAACGACTACTAAATTAAACTATGAACAAGCTCGAAAATTACTACAGGAAAATAATATTGCTGAATTAATGTTTTGTAACGACCCCGATCTTCTAACCAATTTACTCATTCAAAAACTAACTGACTGTATCATCAGAAATACTATAACAACAAATATCCCAAACAGTAAACGTTTTATAAAGCCGTGGATCACTCAGGGACTTTTGCGTTGTATTAAGAATAGAAACAAATTGCATAAATCCTTACGGGCCGACCCCTATAATACAGTCTTAAAAATAACATTATGTCGATACAGAAACTTTTGTAATAATCTTATAAAAAAATTAAAAAGAAAATATGAACGGGAACTTATTTCAAAATCCATTAAAAACACAAAACTACTATGGAAAAATATAAAATCAATTACCTACACAAATAAATACAATAACCAAAGCACTGAACTACTAAATACTAAACCGTTTCCAAATGCATCTGTTAACTTTGTTAACGACTACTTTGTAAAGGAATTAGCACAAAAAATCCAAAATAGTAATACCCCCTCAATACAACCCTACAATTCTAGTGTGCGAGATAATTCCTTTGTGCTTTTAGACACTGACCTCAAGGAAGTAGAAAATACCCTGATGGGATTGAAATCCAACAGTGCCCCCGGATGTGATAATATTTCAACTACCTTTTTAAAGTATTGTCATAGAGAAGTTGTCCCCATCATTACCCATCTGACTAACGTTTGTTTTAATTCTGGTATTTTTCCAATCCTATTGAAGAAATCCATTATTACTCCGGTTCACAAGGGGGGGAGCAGAGACGATGTCAATAATTACAGACCTATTTCAGTCTTACCAGCTATATCTAAAATTATAGAAAAAATAACAAATACGAGACTAGTTAACTATTTGAACAGATTTAAAATTATATCATCTTCTCAATTTGGATTTAGGCGCGGAGTATCTACTGAGGATGCAATTGACGCGCTTACCTCGTTAGTAACTGAACATCTTGACGCAGGAAAGAAGTGCTTAACGATATTCCTGGATCTTAAAAAGGCTTTTGACACCGTTTCTGTTCCAGCCCTTGAGGCAAAGCTGGAGGGAATTGGAATAAGAGGAACTCCCCTAAAAATTTTCGGGGATTATTTAACTAACAGGAAACAGAGAGTTAAGATAGGACCCCATACTAGTCAGGATGCTGACGTACTGTATGGCGTGCCACAGGGGAGTGTGTTAGGCCCTACTTTATTTCTTACGTATATAAATGACCTCTGTAACCTGAATGTAAAAAACGCAATTTTTTTTTTCGTATGCTGATGATACTGCTGTGGTTTTTTCCGGAAAAAACTGGTCAGATGTTAAACTTAAAGCTGAATTGGGGATGATCCAAATTGCTAATTGGCTCAGAGATAATTTACTGACACTAAACACAACAAAAACTAACTATATATGTTTCTCAATCTCTAATCATTCTCAAGAAGTAGCCTCTAACATTAAAGTACACGCATGCAATACAACCTCAGATGAAAATTGCAAGTGTAATTGAAAAAGTTTCGCAGACAAAATACTTAGGCGTCATAGTTGATCAAAAATTATCCTGGTATTCCCATCTTGAACACGTTACTGCGAGGGTTAGGAAACTGGGTTGGATTTGCAAATCTCTAAGGCATATACTTCCAAAAAATACAAATGGAAACCGCGGATCACCTAGAAATCTCCTAAATGAAGTTTATATATCACTTGCGCAATCTGTCATAGTTTACTGCATACCTCTATGGGGAGGCGCGGCAAAAACAAAATTTATCAATCTAGAAAGAGGACAGCGGTCCTTAATAAAAACAATGTATTTTAAGAAAAGGAGATACTCTACTGAAAAGCTTTACGAAATAAGTGGTCTACTTTCAGTTAGGAAATTGTATATCATATCCACTGTCCTAAAAAAGCATAAAACTCTTTCATATGATCCAAAAGTAATGTCGAAAAGGCGAAAAGACTTGATTGCAAAAATACCACAGACTAATACGAAATTCGCGGCCATACAATATCAACATCGATCTGCTCAGCTGTATAACAGGGTAAACAAACAAATATTAATTTATCCCAACCAACTACATGAATGTAAAAAAAAACTAACAGACTGGATAAAACCATTTACATACATATAAACTGAGTCACTCCTTCACACATGAACATATATACACAGACACCCACACCTCCCCACACACACACATACCACACACAGCCACGCCACTCTCGATGTCAGTCACTTTCACATCACATCTTAACATTCGCATCACATTGCTTTACATCACTCATATCACATCACACCACTCTCACACTTACACTCCCTACTCCCACTCCACTCCACCACACCCCTCTTTAAATATCTTTTGTAAAATGTCTTAAGTAGTTTTTATTTTTCTCTCTCTTTTTATTATTATTATAATTTTGTCACCCCTTAGGCTACATAAGAAAGAGCGGCGTCTTCTAACACATGCATTATATGCTTAAAAGGAGGCGTCTGCACCAACTAAAAGTATACAATGGTTTTGAAATAAATATATTTTGTATCTGTATTTGTATTGTATAACTGAAGAGTCTACAATGGCGGTATGGGTTCCAGCAGGAAAAGTATAACTATCTGACTGGTAGTCCACTTCATTACCATTTTTTACTAAAATAAGTTGACAATTTCTATCATCAGTCTTTTCCTCTTCGCTTCTTTTTTCTTTTTTTATCGTACATGTTGGTATTAAATCTGTCTAACATCTTTTTTGATGGAACGAAGTTGACACAAGATTGGTGAAAAATCTTTAAATATTTTTTATGGTCATTATATTTTGTATCATACTGAGAGACAGCCTATTTCTCAGCTTAGATTTTATAATGCCATAAACCGAAAAGGCTCTTTCAACAGCAGCATTCGATATAGGTGCTGATAAAAGAGACAGAGATAATTTTGAAATATTCCCAAATCTTTTGTGACCACCAGAATCCAAGTTATCATTGACTTCGGCCCGAAAAGCAACAGTAGAAGTCATATTTTGCCATTTTATATTTTGTAAATTGTTCCATTCCGCTTCGATCTCTTTTTTATTACCATACACCTCAGTTCTGTGAACTTGGTGCAATATTTTAACGAGTGTGGGTTTCACTTGAGAAGTAGCTATCTACGGGCATTAAATTGACATATCCTTGAGAAACCCGATCTGTTTCGGCAGCCTTTTCTGTAATTCAGAATATAATACTGATATATATCCAACCTTCGTGGTGACTCGTTGGGAATCGTGTCAATCAACAGAGGAGTAATAAAATGTCCATGTCACTTTTCTTATTAAATAAATGGTTGAATATACAGCAATTTATTACACAATAATTTGGCGACGAAATGCCGAATAATGTTATAAAAAAACAAAAAAAAAAGTCTGTGCCTCATTACGTACGTGCAACAACATCAGTTATGCAGATGACATGGTGCTGTTGGGCCCGTCGCCGAGGGCGATCGTAGAGTTACTCAAAGTATGTGAGACCTACGCCGCTGCACATGGACTGGTTTATAATGCAAAAAAATGTGAATACATGGTCTTTGAGGTTGCGGGGAGACGCCGGGATAGTACAGTCGAACTCACCATTAACGGTACGCCAATACGTAGAGTCACTGAGTTTAAGTATCTTGGGCACGTTCTTACCGACAACCTCAGTGACCATGGTGACATTGAAAGGGAGCGTAGGGCTCTGGCGGTCAGGGGTAATATGTTGGCACGAAGATTTGCTCGGTGTACTGACCAAGTGAAGATAACACTTTTTAAAGCTTATTGTCAGGGTTTGTACACCGGTAATCTTTGGGTCAACTACTCGAATAGGTCGCTGGATGTTCTACGCATCCAATACAATAATGTATTTAGGATGCTGTTGCGACTGCCTCGTTTCTGCAGTGCCTCAGAAATGTTTGCAGTAAACCATACCGATAGTTATGTTAAATTAGCACTAAGACTCCGATCGGGGCACTATCCATCGGCAAAATTTGCTTTCCTAATGCGAAAGGTCGCTTCTCCTAATTGTGAAATATGTAAACAAATTGAAGATGTACAACATTTGTTGATGGAGTGTGTTAAGAGCAAGAATGAAAGGGAATCATTGATTAGAGACTTTAAATTGAACATGTTGGACGTTGGGCTCATTCAAAGTATTTTATCAAACCCTAAATCAGCGATTGCAAAGAGGTTGTGTGGCCTGGTGAAGATGCCTAATCAATGATTCCTTTTATGTAACATAGTATGTAGGTACACCTAAATTAAAGTTACATTGTTAAAAGGTACGATGGGGTTGGCATATCCGTATGGATAAAAACCCTTTTAATAATAAAGAATTTAAAAAAAAAAAAAAAAAAACCATACCGATGGATTTCATGCCATCATCCGCAAAAAAACGGCCTCACTCCTGAGCAGAATAAGAGGCAGTCACAATAGCATCCTGAAAGCTGTGGCGGCAGACACTTCCTCACCATTAATAAGGCAATTTGTGAGAAGACTTATACCCTAGTCTCTATATCTCGTTATGTCTAGTTTGGTGGGTGGTCTTCTCGTGAATTCGTCTTTAGTTTTAAGTTACTAACAATAGTCTTTTTAAGTGCAACTGTTACTAACAATTTATGGATCTTTTATAGTTGTCCGAAATAAAATGATTTATTATTATTATGTCGTTTATTTATTTTTATCCTTATTCTAATACATTTTTAAATATTTTTATAAAACAACTTTAAAAAAAAACATTTAAAAATATAAAAAATTGTGGGCCGCCGGTAGCGGGAGCAGGGTCCAAGCTACTGGTGGTTAGGGCTCCAGAGACAGGAACCTCCTCACAATGCGAGCCGTATCGAGGAGTACTGCCTTCTGAATCAGGCCCTTGATCCAACCGCCTAACGAAAGCCTCGAGAGATGTTGGTCGAGGCTTTTTGCAATCAGGCCATTGGCCGATACGACAATCGGCACAATGACAGCCGAGCTCAAATTCCACATGTCAACAACCTCGTGTGCTAAGTCGAGATATTTAATTTGTTTCTCTTTCTCAGCTTTCACGAAGTTCTCGTCATGTGGAATGGTAACATCGATAATCATTGTGCGGCGCGCTAATCGATCTATCACTACTATGTCAGGCTTATTAGCGATAATAGTCCTGTCAGTAATGATAGACCGATCCCAGTACAACGTGACAAGGTCATTTTCGAGAACTGGGTCGGGTACATACTTGTAATACGGTACCTCAGAATCCACAAGTTTGTATTGCAAAGCAAGTTGCTGGTGAATAATCCTGGCTACTTGGTTATGCCTGTGAAAGTACTCGCCGTTAGCCAGACGAGAGCAACCAGAGATAATAATTATGTCTGATGGACTCACCTGGATGGTGGCATGCCCGACACACGTCAACCGTCCCGTCCTTCATAATATGTCTCCGGTAGTTATTCGTCAAGATAACTTCGTCCATAATTGCACAGACGAAACCTTCAGTTTCCCCGAAAAGGTCACCAAAACGTAGCCAGGATACGGACGCTAGGAAATCTACACCAGGCTCATGAAGAGCCAGATAGAAGCGCCCGTGAAGCTCCTTGCTTTGCCATACCGCCTTACGGTCATCGGTAGTAAGTACTACAGGTTTGTGCCAGTTCTCTTTAGCCATGGAGAGCGGGGTAAGCCCCTTGTCCACTACGACCACATCACGGTGCATACCCAATTCGGCTTTTAAAAAATATTCCCTGAGACTGCACACCTCGCGGTTGTGGAGGGTTTTCGCATTTAAAAAGCCTCGACCCCCGCACTTTCGCGGGATGTACAGTCTCATCACCGATGATCGTGAGTGATGCATCCGGTTTGCGGTCAGAAGTGTACGGACCCGCCTATCCAGGGCGTCAAGTTCGGTTTGGGTCCATTTGAGTTTGCCGAAAGAGTACATCAAAATCGGCATGACCCAACCGTTGAAGGCACCTTGTTGCCGCCCGAAAGAAGACTAAATAATACCTCCTTCAGGCGGCCAAAGAAGCGCTCCTTCAACGATTGCTTCATGTTAATAACGTTGATGCCTAACGCTTCCGACATACCCAAATACTTGTAGCTTTCGGATGAAGAGAGGGATCTAAGGTGTATGGAATCCGAAAGTTGAATACCTTCGGATTCCATAATCTCACCTCGCTTAACATGCATGATTGCACATTTGTCCACACCAAATTCCATCCTGATGGCGCTACTACTTAGTAACTCCATCAGTTGCAATTTGTTGGGGGCAAAGATTTTCAAGTCATCCATGAAAAGAAGGTGAGATATGACCTGACCACCTCTCTTCAACCGATAGCCTAGACCTGAATCCTCCAGCAGTGTGCTTAGAGGATTCAGAGCTAAGCAGAACCAAAGTGGACTCAAACTGTCGCCCTGAAATATTCCCCGTTTAATCCAGACAGGCTCGTCATTCCCCTGGATCTGTTGACACCCCGGATAGCGAAGGACCGTCCTCCATTGCCCCATACAGGACTTAAGGAAGGTGCGTAGAGTTGCATCTATCTTGTATAACTCCAGCACCCTCGCAAGCCATGTATGTGGCACCGAGTCGTAGGCCTTCTTATAATCTATCCAGCATGTCGATAGATCCTTGCGGGAGCGACGAACCTGTTGGCTAATGGCCATGTCGATGAGGAGTAGCTCCTTAGTACCTCGGGACCCGTTCCTACATCCATTTTGAGAGGCAGACATAATTTTATTTTTATTATTATTATTACGGGGCGTGCTTACACGAACGGAAAACATAATAATTACACAAAATGAATTTTCAACAGAAGAAATTGACACTCGATTAAAAAGTCTACAAGAAAACTTACAAAAACAAGAGTTACAATCTGAAATTGAACTTGAGACGGACGAGCAAGAATTGGAGGAGGAAACTCAATATAGGTACGAATTTGAAGAACTATACACCTCAATAAAATCAAAATTACTTACAATGAGAAAGAAAAATAAATAGATACGCAACCTACAACAACAATAGATTACGCAAGCTGCGTCAACCTTGCACAACAAGAATATTACCCGAAAATGAATTTCCAACCCTTACAAGAAAAAGAATCATTTGAAAATTTCATCAAGAGATTGACATTGTTCTTTATAATGAACAGAATAATGAGTCCAACGGCAAAGTTTCACACGCTACTGGCAACTTTAAGCCCAGAATTACATCAAAAGATTTACGATTTGTGCTCACCAGAAGACCCATTGAATAAAGAATTCGATGAATTATCAGTTATACTTGGTGATTGACCCAAGACCTAGCGTTTGGCATCTACAGCACAAATTCATGTCAAGGATGCAACAACCGACGGAACCAGTCGCGACATACGCTGCTGAACTAAAAAGACTTGCAATTCATACGAGGACTACAGGACGGCGATGTTCGATCAAGAATTCTTCAAGACAGAGATACCCCACCGTTTTCTAAATTAGTACAGATCGCAACGTCAATGGAAATGGGAAAAGCAGAGAATTTTACAATGGTTATCGAAATGAAAAGAAACACTGACGAAATCAATAATATTACACCTTCTACGATTATACAAACTAATTTCCTACCCTCGCCTACCAACTCTAAGAAAAGGCCACCACTTTCAATCAAGGACTTGAAAGGAAAATGTTACCGATGTGGTAATGTCTATATAATGTCAGAAAGAAGGACACTTAGCTCGAGTTTGCTAACAACGCAAATTTAACATGAATCAGGTCGGTGACACCTCTAGAAGCATTTCTGTAGAAAGCGTTGGTGAAATCAACATGATTAAAAGTGAAATTCAAGAAAGATATCTAGTTTCATTATTTATTGAAAATAAAAAAGTACAAATGGAATTCGACACTGGTGCTGCATTATCTTCTATGTCACTAAATCAGTACAAAAAATTAAATATAGAGAAGAAAATATTCAAAACTGACATGAGATTGAGAACTTACACTGGTGAAATTATCAAACCTACAGGAGTAGCATTCGTTAATTGTAACTACAAAAACCAGAAATTTTATGGAAAATTGTACATCATAAACCAACAAGTGGACCCAATATTTGGCAGAAGCTGGATGAAAGAGGTAAAAATTGAACTTGCCGACATGAAAATGTTACAATTCACGGAACAACCTACAAGATTGGACGAACTGCTTGGAAAATATATGGACAGCGTATTTAAAAATGACTTGGGCGAAATACCGAATATGAATGCACGCCTATATCTGAAAGACAATTCACAACCAATCTTTATTAAACCAAGACGCATTCCATACGCCCTGAAATCAAAAGTAGAAGAAGAGATTGAACGTTTATGCACAGAAGGTGTAATCACTAAGATAGATCATTCAGATTGGGGAACTCCTATTGTACCAATTGTGAAACCAAATGGGAATATACGGCTTTGTGCAGATTACAAGGTTACATTGAATAAAGTTATTAAAGATGAAAAATACCCAATTCCTATCGTTGAAGATATTTTTGCAGAAATGAACGGAGGCCAACTATTCTGTACATTAGACATTTGTCAAGCTTATTTAAATATGGCTATGGATGACGAAAGCGCACTTCTACAAACGTTAAGTACACACAAGGGAACTTACAAGGTAAACAGGCTAATGTTTGGAGTTAAGGTTGCCCCAAGTTTATGGCAAAAATTTATGGATAAATTGTTACAAGGAATAGAAGGCGTGAAATGTTTCTTCGATGATATTATCATACAAGGGTCTTCAGAAAAAGAACTAATCGTACGACTAAGACATGTGTTACAAAAATTGAAAGAAAGTAATCTACGTGTGAATAAAGAGAAATGTCATTTTTTTTAAAAGAGTATAAACTATCTCGGCCATACGATTGACAAAGACGGACTTCATAAGAATAAAGAAAAAGTAAAGGCGATCACGAATACTTCCAGTCCTAAGAACGTGAATGAACTGAGAACGTTCCTAGGTATGGCAAATTACTATAACAAATTCATACCTAACTTAGCTTCTATTACGAGCCCATTGAATGAATTGCTGAAAAAAATGGACTGAATTCATATGGTTATCTAAATGTGAAGAAAGCTTTAAGAAAGTGAAGGAAGAGATTCTGAGCGAAAGAGTGCTAACACACTTCGACGCATCAAAAACGTTGATATTGGCAACAGACGCCTCACCTACAGGACTCGGGGCCGTGTTATCACATAGACTTCCTGACGGATCAGAACGCCTAATTGCTTTTGCATCAAGATCTTTGACGGACAGTGAAAAGAAGTACAGCCAAATTGACAAGGAAGCTACATCGATTTATTGGGGCATTAAAAAAATACTTTCATTATTGTTATGGACGTAAATTCACCTTAGTGACAGATCACAAACCACTAACAACAATTTTTCATCCCAATCAGACTTTACCGGCGCTTAGTACAATGCGGTTGTTTCATTACGCTCATTTTTTATCCGGATTTGATTATGACATTGAATATAGAAGTTCGTCGAAGCATTCCAATGCAGATTACCTTTCAAGATTCCCTATTGAAAACCCTAAAGAAAGTACCATCGACCAACATTGTGCATTTCAAATACAGCAGATCAACAAATTAGAAGTCCGTACTAAAATAATAGCTCAAGAAACAAAAAGGGATCCTGAACTACAGCAATGGGGAAGGCAACTGTCAAAATGGCGCTGTCGTAGCTAGTTCCCAACACAAGCTAAAAATACAAGGCGTGATGTGGTTTTATTTTATTTTAGCGAAAGTTGACTCGTTGTTGTGTTCCTAGATACTCCGAAATTGGAGTCCGAATTTCTCGTAAGCCCCTAAAATTATAAGATTGTGCTTTAAAGCTATTCGTACAGATTTTTTTGAGTTCGAATTTATGTCGTGAACATTTTGAAGAAAGTGATTACGAGGAAATATTAAAGGTTTAAAATTCTGACACTTTCCATGTCAAGTACTTGATTTAAAATACTGAAATCACTGAAAATAACGAAATAGTGAAATAAAATCAAACTCATGAATGAACATAAAATGAAATGAATGAACGAAATGTCAGAATTTTTGTAGGCCGTAGGGACCTAGCCATAGCTAGGTCCCTACGGCCTACAAAAATTCTGACATAGTCACGCCATCTACAATTAGCTTTGCCCGACCTTCCCCATTGTTACAACACTTGCAATCTGGAAGATCATTACGAGAACTTGGTTTTAAGGACAATGAATTAACTCTTCAAGATGAATGTATATTGAAAGGAACCAGAATTATGATTCCGCAGAGTTTACGCACGCGCGTGCTAGATGAACTACATGCAGGACATGTGGGCATTCTTAAAATGAAATTATTAGCCCGTAGTTATGTTTTCTGGAAAAATATGGATAAAGAGATTGAGGATAAGGTAAAATCATGTAGAGCATGTCGTCTGCAACAGAACGAACCACCAAAGGCTTCGTTACATCATTGGGAAGAACTAACAGGTCAATGGCAAAGAATACACATTGATTTCGCCGGCCCTATCTCAGGACAATACTTATTTATTCTAGTGGATTAATTCACAAAGTGGGTTGAGGTCATTCCAACTAAGACCACTACAAGTTCTTGGTGCATACAGAAGCTAAAGGAGATATTCTGTACCTTTGGAATACCTATTATGTTGGTGTCAGATAATGGGCGACAGTTTACTTCGCAGGAATTTGAGAGTTTTCTTAAGGAAATTGGAGTTACACACAGGACATCCGCCCCTTACCACCCTGCAACTAATGGACAGGCGGAACGCTTTGTTCAAACTATAAAGACAGCTTTACACGCAATGGAGGGGGAGAGTGACAGTTTAAATGAGAAACTGATAATCATCAAAAATTGACTGCGGCGCACCCCCGGCCGAAACGGGCTTTCGCCCTATCAGTTAATGTTTGGAAGAGAAGTGAGAACTCATTTACATGTTATGTTCTCCTCGGATAAATAATGTAAACCTAACAAAGAGAAACCCGAAACCCCTACTAAAACATTGAGAAATTTCGCTATTGGAAATAGAGTGCAAGCCAGAAATTACTCAGATCCACATATGAAATGGAAATTTGGCAAAATCTTAAGACGTACCTCCACTACGAGGTACAAACTGATGATGGTATGGTATGGAGAAGACACCTTGACCAGATCCTGCCGGCTTCCAGAGTGCCTGATCCAAAAATGGTGGCGGAAGACTGATTTATATCCAACCTTCGTGGTGACTCGTTGGGAATCGTGTCAATCAACAGAGGAGTAATAAAATGTCCATGTCACTTTTCTTATTAAATAAATGGTTGATTATACAGCAGTTTATTACACAATAAATACAATGAGAAACTTATTGCACCTCTCACGTACGTCTTCTTTTTCATGTTGGTCTAATTTTGATAGGGCATCTTCAGTTGTATCTCCTAAATGCATTGCTGATACATGAATTAAGTGCTCCTTAAAATTGAAACAACTGTATTCGTCTTCTGTAATAGTTTCAAGCTTCCTTGGTACCACTATTACTTGCCAGACGTTTTTGAATAGCAACATCAAATCCTCCAAAAGTTTTGCTGGGTCAACATTGTCACTCTGGAAAATACTGTTTACTCGAGACACTTGACACAGATGAACAACTAAAAACACGAAATATGCTTTGTAAGCATCGCATTTCAAAATGTCGTACAATTTTTCTGCCATAAAACATTTATCTTCAGTTCGGGCCAGTGAGAAAAGAAGTTTTAGTTCTTCCCATTGCTCCAGTAATCTATGTATAGCGTTAGAACGAGCTAACCATCGTGTCCCGCAAAACCCTGGTATCTTTTTCGGAGTTCTGCTTTCATTCATAACTTCGTATAAATCCCTGTATGTTTCAAGCCGCTTTGTACTATACGAGAACCAATTATGGCTCTCCCGTATCAAAAAATTCAAGTTGCCGTGGCAAACACTCAGAAGCTTTTTCAGCACACAGATGTAGCAAATGGCACGTACAGTTAATTATGATTATGTCCGGCAATTCTTTTTTTAATAGTGCTGCAACAGAGTGATGTTCGCCTATCATCACATTTGTGCCATCTAATCCAATCCTCACAAGCTTTTCAAGATGTAATGAATCTTCTCGTAATGCAATTTTTAAAGTTTAACACAATGTTGTAGCGCCACATTTAGCAATTTTGATGTATCTGTAAAAAGTCGTTATCATGTCCTGCTTCCTTTTGGAAAAATAACGTATCATCATGCACAATATCTTGTCTGTAGTTATATCTGTGGTTTCGTCGATGATTAGAGAATATGGAGAGTCGCCGATATCTTCTATAATTTCTTGTTTCATTTCTGGTCCTAGGACATTTTTTATTAGCATACTGCACTTCGTTCTGTGTAAATTTAGAGTTACCAGGACTTCAGACTTAGGGTCAATCTCCTTCAAAATTCCTCCTAAATGATCCACATCCTGTGTAGCACCATTCTCAGCCATATAAGCAGCAAGTTTTATTCAACGGTTTTGGTAGATTTTGATGCAATTTTGACAATAGGCAGTTGCTCGCTACTTTTTGCAGCTATATCTAGTTTTACAAGTTGCAGATGCTTTTTGCTTTTGGCATGGTAATTCAGTTCCTTTTTACGAGGAACTAAATTGACCTTACAATACTTGCATCGCGCAAAATTTTCTCCGGTCGGATCTGGACATACCCAATCTAAAACAAAATTAAGACAAGCGTCACCACCACTGCCACCACAACCACCCTTAATTTAATTTTCCAAAATAAATAGTGGAAAAATTGCCGACAGGTCACACTAAAGCAAGCAAAACAAACAATCCCATCTATGTATCCGACTGAAAGACTTGATAATACCCAATATAAAACAAAATTAATCAAAGCGTCACCGCCACCCGCAACCACATTTAATTTAATTATTCATTTCAATTTTACCACTTCCCGCTCCCTCAAAATAAATAAAGTGTGAAAAAAATTGGCTACAGGTAACACTAAAGCAAATACTAAAGCTAGCAAAACAAACAAAGACAAACCCATAATTCTATACTATATACTATCCGAGTAGAAGACTTTATGGTCATAAAATAAAAATTATTAATAAAAACTTTAGATTTTCGTTTGGTACATTACACATCTTTTTAAAACGTTTGCAATTGGTATTACAAAAACACATAGTTGATATCACGAATCATGTTTAAGAATCATTTTTTTATCTTTATAGCGTACAAACATCATACTTAAAGATATTATATAACTTGGAACAATAAACATACCTTTTTGATTAGGGTCGTATTCCCAGTCTTTACAATATCTTTAAGTAATGTTTTTAAACGTGTAACAGATTCACCTGAGGACGTTGACTTTCATTTAAAAAAAAAGATAACGCAATGGTTAAAAGAAAAATGCTTTTACGATCATAATGAATACATGTCAGATAGCGTAGAAGGAAACTGAAATTTTGGTTTAAATATAATAATTGATTAATTTTAAAATGTTACTATCTCGACACTTTGACATTATAAAGTTTTGACATCATTCATTACAATTTACAATTATTTATTAAATTCTCAATCTGAAATTAATAAACCTAATGCATGAGCACGTATTAGTTGTTGCTGCCATTTTGTCATGTTTTGTTTAATTTATAGAATAAAACATTTGCACACCGTATGTTAAGGTAGAATGTAAAGGGACCATCATAGTTTTAAGATCATACATATCCATGTAAACCTACATTCTGGCAAATAAATGAATTTGAATTTGACGCCATGGCCGATTTACTCAGTAATCACAATAGTAGGTACTTGCCGTCCTTGCCGAGCGAGTGGGATACAAAGGACTTTGAATTGCGTTTGCGGTTTGTTTTAATTTTGTTTACCCGTCTAATTATAGTACTCTTTGCGTTTGCCGCCGGCCGGTCAGCAGGCACAGATAAATACGTAGAGGATAGGGGTGGAACAAATTAAATGAGTGCGTTCATGAAATCTCGAATCGATGATAGTTAGGTGCGTTCACAATTTAAAAACTATAGCTACAAAAATGTTTGTATGAATATTTATTCTACTTTTCCCCAAGCTTTACCCTTGACAAAAAATTACTCTAAAGTTACCCTCACCGAGTTTGTACCCTAAAAATTACACCGTTGATTTTACTTTACTCTAAATCTAGGCACAGATATTATAATACTACGTACAGAGACCCAATCCCATACATAGAAATGACACCTCCCTAAGTCTGGCAATTGTGCTGGCAATGGCCTGGATTACGGCTCACTCCCTCTCATAGAGAGGAGGCCTGTGTCCCAGCAGTGGGAACGTTGTAGGCTGATTATGCTATGCTATGCTATATGGTAAGAAAAAGCACTCAAATCAGTACTGGGGTATTATTAAAGTATTCTATTAACATTATATTCATTTAAATGGAATCGATTCTATTCGATTATTTAGTAAAAAAAAAAATATCTCTTGTGGCCACACCGTAGCGTAACGGATATTCGCCAGCTGTGCAGCCAAAGAGTAATAAAAGTTATGTGTGCAGCTGTGAGTGAGTTAATGTAACCTAAACTGAGTATTCACTAAAATAAAATAAAAACACTTCATTTAAATAAGAAAGTTTACCAAATAAACTGTGGGCTTAAATATTTTGTTCCCAGGTACTGCCAAAACCGGATTTTGGTGTCACTGCAAATGTTGAAGGAGCGGGAGCCCAACGCTGTGGAGGACCACGACAATAGCAGGACGGCCGAGTGTAACGGATATTCGCCAGCTGTGCAGCTGTGAGCCAGGAAGCATCTATCTCCGCATCGTCAAGAACAAACCATCAACGCCATCTACAGGCACTGAAAGTAACTAGCATACCAGCAGCTAATAGGATCTACTGATGCAATCATTTATCAAACTTACTAGCGCCATCTGTCACCTCATAGAGACACTAATAACTCTCGGAGCATTAATTCTATTAACTTGAAAATAGTAATGTAAATCATATCCAATTATAAAATTGTAGTATAAATACTTAAAGCTTTAATTATTATGGTTTTTGTTTTATGTATGTCAATTTATTTAAGTGCTTCGAATATTTAACAATAATAAAAAGGGGATGGTAGTTGACTTCCTGCGGGAGCGGGACTTTTTGGGCGGGTCTGGGAGAGATTGCTCGTAAAACTGTGTAATTTTGTGTGTGCTTGTACGAATACAAATAATTAAGTGATTGTGTACATTCGTTTCATTTCCATTTCTGAACAACCATCACAATAAGTAAGTTTGGCATAGGCTATTATGAGTTTGGTTGCAGAGCAGTTGACGCGCAGTTCAATGATTACGAGAATACCCTCCATCACTCTAACATAAACTTAACTGCTACTGCTGCGACTTCATATTGGTGCGTCATGAAATTACGTGAATTAGCCCTCTGGAACTAAAATTTCGGTCAAATTTGTGATAGAAATAAAACACAACTATAATCAAATCAAACAATGTTTTTATACCCATTTGTAAATCACTCAAATAGTAACGACATACATAATAATTAAACAAACTCATCATTATAGGTAACTGTACCCTTAAAATAAATGTAAATAATATATTTTCCAAACTCATAATTTAAAAACTACAATGGTTTGCGGGGTCATCTGCAGCCGGCAGTTTTAACTACACTACCAGCGGCCGTTGACCCCGCAAATCTACAGTGTACCTTGTACAACTTTATTGTTTTGTCGTCATTAAATATCGAAACCTATTATGACCATGAAGTTTCGCTAGCTAATTCAATGTGACCCAGTATATCTTACAGAAAAATCTGGCATAACAGAAGTCCTGATCATACATATGGATCTGATAATAAAAGTTTAGTTAAAAATATAATTTAATAATAAATTCACACAGACTATTGTGTAGGTAGTCGATTTAACACAACTCAGTTATTTAACGAAATATAATTTATTTGCATTAGTCTATGGTATTGTTTATCGTCGCTCAAACCTACAGAAGACATTAGCGAGCTTACAAGGCACTTTTTGAGGGTTTAAATTCTTAACGACATAATTATAATAAGGCACTCGACCGTAAAACCTAAAAAAAACGGTTTTGAATGATTTTATACAGGTTGTAACATCGACGCGCATACTGTCAACATGAATTTTGCATATGATTCTAAACCCCTACAATATATTTTCTTCATCGTTTATTAAACAAATAAACCGACCTAGTGTGCACATGTTTCCTTTAAATTTTTATTATTTACATAACATAACATCACGCCTTGTTTCCCCGAAGGGTTGGGCAGAGGTGTACCTATAGTACACCCATATTTCGCCAGTTATGTTTTTAAGTCCCATGTAATAGGGAGCGAGCCTATTGCCATCAACCGGGCACAAATCCAGACTCCGGCTGCTACTGAGAAATTCCAGATAGAAAAACTCAATAACACGTTGCCCGACCTGGGAATCGAACGCAGGACCTCATGCTCAGCAGTAGCGATTCCGACCACTAGACCAACGAGGCAGTCCTCAAATTTTTATTATTTGTATAGCGGCAATAGAAATACGCACTTTGTGACTTAAAACAACTGCTCGTTATATTTTGACCGCGTCAGGTATTTCCGTTTAGCAGAACTTTAGTACGAAATAGCAGTTTTTTTAATTACCGACGTAAATCAACAAGGTACTAACATGATCTGAGAATATGTCTGAACTTTCAAAGAGAAAGTGACTGAATTTACTCTGGTCTTGCTTCGCTGAATAGTCTGATGGGAAACACCGAACTCATGTCGTTTTAAAACCTAATTTAATTTTGACGTGTAAAAGTGTTTATACAAAGATACTTATTTAAAAATCTATGTTAGGGGGCCTAAATTCATTTTCTGAGTATGCGCGTCGAGGTCTCTTAGAGCCTGTTTGAATCATTTCCATTTATTATCATAGCACATAAATATTCTACAGAATATGTTCTCAGACTTGAATATTGTTATATAAATGCTCTTTTTCTACGTACTTCGTACTGAATATAAACTAAATAAGTACAAACGCCAAATATGGTTTTAAAATAAACTTTCCAAACATTTTGAACAGGGTCACATATGTTTTCATAATTTTAATACTTAAAAAAAAGTAATGTTACAAACGCTTACTGCTACTTCTTTGCAGTATCTTTTTTACTTTAGACTCTCGCTTGACCACTTTCTCAGCTGATAGTGAGCAATGGTGGTCGACGATGGTGCGCGCCTGTCTAGAAGCAATCTATTCACTCGAGACTATGCATGGCAGGAACATGGACGCGCAAACTGAAACCATATGATTCTAGACCCGCGATTTCTTGTCGGTTATTTAAGAAAAAAAAACTACTGTTTTATTAAAAAGTGCATATCTACTCAGTTAAAATGTATGACAGAGCTAATTCTTTTTTCTTTAATACCAACGAAAATTTCAACGATTTCAGAATCGTGTACTTGCATCCACAGTAACAGTTTGTGCGTCAATGACCTGTATAAATTTTACTGTATATAAAAATTTTCTTTTAAAATAGATGCCATACCATCTGAGCAAGAACTGGACGAAACCTTAATACTAAACACCTGCATAAGGTATGCATGATTAGTATATTTTAGTTAGGAATAAAAATACAGGCAACCTCTTGGAAGACATTTCTTAGAGTAGGTAACGGATTGTACCGGATAATACCTATTGAACACGTTCAAACAGGCAAATTAGCTACATCCGACGATTTTATGTCGCCGATCTTCCGTCACTTAACGCCGGTACACATAAGTTCATAAAAACATCCTACAACTTAAACATTTAACGGAGGATAAAGTTACTTCTGAGGCAAATTTGGCCGTTTAGCCGTAAGCGTACCGACCGACAGACCTGGCGAAATGTTATATCGAAATTTGTTATAACGGATCATTGTTTTTTTTTTTTTTGTATATGGCCTGGGAACCTTCTACACGCGTGGCATGACAAATTTTGTCGACGGAAAAATAGACAAAATTACAGATAGAATAGACAAAATGAGCGATTTATTTTATTCATCTGTGATTTTGTCTATTTTCCGTCGACAAAATTTGTTTCTATGGAAGTCATGCTAAGCGTGGTGGTTGTAGGGTCAAAATTCTAACTTGTACTGACTTTACTTTACGAAAACTAGTTTATAATGTTATAACACAACTTTCAATACCCGCACGACCCCTGTACCGTCGCATGCACCCATAAGCACAATATTTTCCGTGTGCTACATTACGCACTACCGCAAGCAGCAATTTTTCACACCAAAAATTTAAGTCGGTTCCCCGCAATTATTTTTGTGTTTCTTAGTGATAATTTTTAATAATTAGATAACTTTTATCTGAAGAATAAATGTGTCAGTTTGACATATTTACCACACAAAACCTGTAAAACTATAATATTTATTCTTCGGATTAAAGTTATCTGATGATTGAAAAATCAGCCCTTAGTTTGATATACAGAATGCGTTGTTGACAGCTATGTGATGGGCTTTATACACCCTGGCCGCATTCCGAATTGGGCTGTAATCGATTTGAGCGCGATAACGATGTCCTGTGAATCGTCATAGATGACGTCATGACATGCGCCATCTTGCGATAACGTCGACCATCAGGGCTAACATGACAAGCGCGAGAACGCTCGACATCTTGATTTCTCGAAATTTGTCTACGATTTTGACGTCATCCTTACACCTAACATGACCGCCAAGCTCGACTAAACTCGAAAAAGGCACTTTGACACTTCTGTATCTCGCGACGAGAAACCGATGTAGCAAGTTATTAAAAACAAATCATTTTTATCACTGCAACATCGGTAGATTTTACGCATGGAATAAGTATGTTCTGTATTGATTTAATGTCCACCTCTTTTAATTTTTGTTTAGTTCCATAAAACCGACTTTTTTACTGTTTTTCTTCGGCATGCTAAAATTAAAATATACAATTAGTGGCACTTATTATACTCACTAGATAATCCACCACAATTGATAAATCGGCCGAAGGTCACTATTCGACAAAGCGAAGGTTGATATTGTAACAATCACCATAAAACACATGATATTGCTTTTACTCACCAACTTTGCGGACTTAACTAGCGATTTTCGTAATTATGTTGCGTAGGCAGGTACAGCCATAACTCCCTAGATTTCGATAATCACCATAACTGACAAACTAGACTGATTATTACTGCACTTGATGCTCATCTACGTAATAGTGCTTCATTGCGCCACACTTTCTCTCGCGGCCGCCGAAAGGTACTTCATTCCAATGTATAGAGTAGGCTGTTTAAAACTAAGTATTTTCATTCAATTCAATCAAATCAATTATGTCAATTCAGTATTTCAATTAAGTTTTTTCATGTTGTCTAATAGAACTAAAATAAGTACGAGAACGAAAATAAGTATAATTATGAATTTGCCATGATATTTTGGATATTCTATTTTATTTTTTTTGTATCATAATTTTGTCTACTCTTCTCGTCGTTAAAATCGAGGACGACTAAATTAGAGAAAATCACGATTTTGTCATGGTGAATTGTCAAAATGCGAGATAAATTAGGTGGTCATGTTAGGGTTTAACGAGAAAACATCAAGTTTGACAGAACAAGTCAAGTATTTTGTATGGAAGTGCTGTCAGAAAACGAGTAAACTGACGGTATAGACGCGACGAGAAAATACGAGAGTGAGTAATTGTCGCGTATGTCATGTTAGCCCTGCATGCCATATAATAATATCACTGTAAGCGAATCGTTGACAGCTGTCATAATCGTGATATCTAAATCGGAACGCAAATTATCGATGTGAGCGCTGTCAGCGATTATTGTCTAACTCGGAATGCGGCCCCTGTTGGAAGTTTATAAAGCATTGTAGGCTTAATTACACCGTGCTTCCGTATTTCGGCAGATGTGTTGCCACGTTGCTAAGTTGCTCCTCATGTAAGTTTGTATCAATACTTCTGTGACCGGCTATTGCACCATTATCATTTAATTAATTCACTAAACTATCTACAACTCATCCTTATCAGGTTCGGCAGGTATGTCAAAGTCATCAGATTGCGCCGCCGTGTCGTCGTAG
Source organism: Dasypolia templi (assembly GCA_963555695.1). Classification (NCBI taxonomy): domain Eukaryota; kingdom Metazoa; phylum Arthropoda; class Insecta; order Lepidoptera; family Noctuidae; genus Dasypolia; species Dasypolia templi. The sequence goes on along the minus strand of OY743163.1, from coordinate 3,847,905 downwards.
TCCTCGCTGAAGTCTGGCATCTGGGACTGCGGCGGGAGCCCGCCGAAGCCGTACGGGTCGGGGCCGTGCACCTGGTGATGGAGTCAACAATAGGTTAACATAGTGAAGACAAAGTTCAAAATCGTATAACAGAATGCAGCAATATCATCATGTATTTGTTTATTTTTAATTTTTTGCTTGTGTCATGGGGTCTCAACTCGCACAAATTATAGTGTTGAAAAAAAATCATAGATGGCAGCATAGGTAACCATTATGAAATTAACTATCACTAGAAAGTGTTAAACGCCATAATTTTGGCTGAAGATTGGTAAAAATCAAAACTTCCTCGTTTAATGCTGATTTATGTATTTACACTCATAATGCACGCCTTTAACTTTAATTCGTAAGCTTAAAAAAAAGGAACCATCTGTGGCCCTGTAGTGTGAGTTTATTTTAGCCCTTCACCACTCGAAAGTTGCCGAACGCGGTCGATGAGTTAATTCGAAATGGTTTAAAGAAACTCGCACTAGGGCCTCTGTCAACAATTTAGTTTGGAGCTCTTTGTAAAAGATAGCGTTTTACTCAATTTGTCCTGTCATCACAGTAATCACTGCCCTTACTTGTTTAAATCAAACAATTTATTATTATTATTATCTATTACTTTACATAGAAATATTAAAGAAATTTTTCTGAACCCAGAACTATAAAACTTTATATAAAAAGGATTGCACGAAACGTTTTTAAAGTAGGACGACTTCTAGATGGCTGTGTAAAACTACAGTCTCTGGCAATTAGTGAGTTGCTGATGCTGCCATCTGCCGTTGTTAAAAATTGGACGAAGAAAATAGCCAGCTCAATAGGCAGACTTAGGGAGGTGTCATTTCTTATGGTATTGGGTATATGAACGTAGTCTTATATTATCTGTGGTTGTATTGTCCCACTGCAAGGCAAAGGCCTCCCTTTCTCCGTTCCACTCTTCTCTGTCTTGAGCTAGTGTGGACCAATCCTATGTAGGCGTCAAACTCGTCCCGCCATCTTCTCCTGGGTCTGTTTAGATGTCGCCGGACGTTTCTTGAGACCCACATGGTGGTTGATTTTGCTCATCATCTAACTGGATGCAGCTGAATACTAGTATTTTTCATGGAGCGACTGCCTAACTTTCGTTTTGTCCAAATTCATGCCGAGACCAACCCACCGAGAGGCTCCATTTAGGCTGTGCACTATCTGGTCTAACAGTTCCAGCATTTCAGCAATTATGACGATGTCATCGGCAAAGCTAAGATGTGAGATGTACTCGTAGTTCACGTTGATACCCTCCAGTCCAGTCTAGCGTCTTGAAGACTTCCTCCAACGCACCTTGGCGTAGCTACGTCACTTTGTCCATAGAGGCAGAAACTTTAGAAAAAACTAAAGTCATCATCAGCTATAAATGATTTAATAAATCAGTTTGGCGAAAAAAAGGCGAGGAGAGTGTAAACTTAATTTGAATTGTTTGTAAACGTTTTGGAAAAAGTGACAGATAATTATGATGAATGCACTTTTATGCAAACATTTTTTTTTTGTTTTGTAAGAAATTTTTATCCTTCATAAGGGCCCTCAAACAAATTTTTATACGGGGCCCCGCCAAGGCGCCACGGCATCCTGGGAAACGAGAGCATACCTCATGGGTGAGCAAGAATATGCTAACGCTGTTGGAGTGACTGAATTCTAAAAGCTTTAATTAACAAGTATAAGGAACCACTGACAGCAAAGAAGAAGCAAAAATATGAACAAGTTAACTTAAAATACGTAAGATGACATAAGATTTGACAGCACCAGTCTTTATCTGCCCTTCAGACATTGGCATAAAATTAATATGCTCACCTTAACATACGCAGCCTCCATCTCATGCGTCCACGTTGTGTCTTCGTCGTTAGGCAGCATCCATTCTTCGCAGTATTTGGCGTGGTTGAAGCAGATCTGTAAATAATGATGTATCATATCAGTAAGTCTGTAACATTTCTACTTGAGTTCTGAGCTTTCTCATTTATAGAAGGAAATAGTTTTTGTACGGATAACTGCTGCGTGTATGGCCAGAGAGACTCATAAAAAAACTTCTGTGACACAGACACACGCAGAGAAAGACACTGTCGTTTTTTATCTGTCTCTTCGTCTCTCTGAATCCAAATCTCAATCCAATATTGGTGCAGCTTTCTTCCACCCATTTAATTTATAGTCGTAACCTATGAACTACTCAGGGAGGCCTCCCTCGGAAGACCCTCAAAATCAGTATTCATGATCGTCAGATTAAATCAATTATGAGATCCCTTAAATGAGTGTGAGTCGAGGTGATACGTCACGAATACGTCAATATTCAATTAACTCTTCAAAAGACATTATGAAAATCGGATAAAATACGTGTGTGTTTTGGTTAAAACTTCCTTCCTTCCTGATAAATTTGACAGTTGGTTCCTCAACTCAAACTCAAGTCGACTGAGGAAACTGTTCGAGATGGGGAGTAAAATTGCAACTATGAATATCAAACCGTCACTGGACTAATTTTGACGGGACTTTTACTGGCAAAAAAAAGCTGGTGACATCGGCTAGACTAGTCCCGCATCCGGGTAGCAAGTCCCCGTGGGATAATTTCCGACATCTAAGCGGTTATGAGATAATATGTTACCTCTCTCTCGGCATCAGGCATGACATCATCATCAGGTCTGTTCTTGTACAGCGACGTGATCTCGTCTTCATTTTCCTCAAACATGCGCTCACACTGGAAATAACATTAAATAGTAATATTGAATCAAAATATAGGTTCAAATGACGTTTATATTACTCTGTAAAAAACAGCGGTGCCTATTTATTTATTATATTATCATTATCTAGGCTTTTTCACTACATTGTGACAGAAACAGGTTTTGTCGACGGCAGAATAGACAAAATGACATATTAGTGTTTTATTATTTTGTAATTACTAGATTTAGTGTTGCCAACCCTTCTATATAATATAGTATCCTATTATAAACATTAACCTTCTTTATTGTCAATTGAGCCGGTGTCGACTATTCTGCCAGCGTCAAGTATAGTACTGTACTTTATTGGAGGCCTTACTAATATATTTTAAAAAAAATTAGTTGGCCTGACCTGCCTCTTTGGTCTAGTGGTCGCAAGAGCTACTGCTGAGCATGAGGTCCTGGTTTCGATTCCCAGGTCGGGCAAATGTTATTGTGTCTATCTAGAATTTATCAGTAGCAGCCCGCAGTCTGGATTTGTACCCGGTTGATGGCAATAGGCCCGCCCCCTATTACATGGGACTTAAACATAACTGACTAAAGTGGGTGTACTATAGGTACACCTCTGCCTCACCCTTCATTGATTACAGGTGTGATGTTAGTATGTATGAATCAAAATAAAGGTTCAAATGACGTATATATTACTCTTTATCTAAAAGCGGTGGCTATTTTTTTATTATATTATCATTATCTAGGATTTTTTACTATATTGTCACCAGCTTGCAGTCTATCCAGCACGCGGAGAGCATGCGCATTGCTACCACAGAAATGGGTATTGGACAACAGGAGGAATAAAATATAATAATAAAGGAACTGACAGATAGATTTAGTGTTGCCAACCCTACATAGTATAATATAGCATCCTTATATACAGGGTGGAAGGGACATCGATGCACAACCTGATACCATGGATTCAGAACATGATTCTGAACCCCATTGCGTTGAATTTTTTGTCGGTTTAAAAAAAAAAATTGCTTTGCCATACATTTTAAAACAGTAGTATTTTTTTTGATAACCGATGAAAAATTTCCACTCCAAGGAGTCCAGAATAATATACTGAATCCATGGTATCAGGTCGTGCGTCGATGGTCCTTCCACCGTGTATATATTTTTCTTCTTTATTAGCAATTGAGCCGGTGTCGACTATTCAGCCAGCGTCAAGTATCCTACTATACTATATTGGGGCCTTACTATATTTAAAAAAAAAAATTGTTGGCAAACCTACAATATTTTGTATGAAAATTTAAATGTTAAACAAAACGCAGCCTGAATCTGGTCTGAAATAAATCAGTTTAATAAAATTCGTGCTACTGCTCTTTGTGACCAAAACCTGTTACTGGGTTGCTCAGTGATTCTAACTTTTCTTATATTTTCAATATAATTAGTATGTATCTTTTCATCTTTCTGTAAGTACCAGCAACTTTATCATTTACTGTTCGCATATTTTCAGTGATAAATACAAAATAGCAAGATGAGGGCAATAGCCAGTACATAGCTCGTAAAAAGTGAAATAATGGTATTTTGTCAACCTTTTTCTTTTCAGATTAATAATAGATAAGAGAAATAAAATAAAAACAATACAATATTTTTATGCCATATACTATAATTTATTTTTACAGGAAATGGCTTCGAAAATACTATATTAATACAATAAAAAGTTGGCAACCCTAGATATGTAGATAGTTGGTCTAGTCCATCTAGAATAGACAATCTGTCATTTTGTCTATTCTTCTGTCGACAAAACCTGTTTCTTTGTTGGTCACGCTACGAGGGCAGGGGGCCTACTCTCGTCAGAAAGTAGTTCGATATTTCAGATTAAACCCTACTGCCGATTAACCAACTTTTACGAACAGGCAAATATACATCGGGAGTAAGAACAGCTGTCAAATCGTGTTGTCATTCTTTCTTAGTTTGGGCCCCGAACTAATCTTATGTCCGAAGGTGATAACAACGAAAAAAAAAACTACGGATTTCGTGCTTACTGAGTAGAGACCCCCAGATTCAGCTGAATACCAGTATTTTACATGGAGCGACTCCACAACCCAGTAACTGGGTAACACGATACCCCTCGGCGGGACTGGTTGTCAGACTTTCGAGTTTCTGACTATCTGTAACGACTGTCAAAGATCTATGGTTCTATGTATAAAATGGATCTTCACCCATCCACTGATTCAAACTCAAACTCAAACTCAAACTCAAACTCAAATCATTTATTTCAATTAAACCATTTACAGGCATTTTTGAATTGTCAAGGAGTCGGTCAGTCAGAAATATGAAGCTAGTTGCCCATTCCAAAGCGTAGTAGGTACCTATGGAGAAGAACGGGCAAGAAACTCCATGGACACTCTTTTAAATAATAATGTTTTTACATATATCTTAGTTACATCGATTAATGTTGTTCACTATAAGTGAGAACGATGTACAAAAAACCGTACACGTTAAAAGCGTCCAGAGTGCATCAAAACATAATTAAAAACAATCCAGCTAATTAATTATTAAAATAAGCCCTGGCAGCTAAGAGATGACCAGTCCCAACTGACGGCGCCCGTTCACGAACATGACGCATGGATCAGCACCATTCAGCTCAACCATTTTGAAGGGAGCTAAATGATCCGACACACGCGCCACCGTCAGCGAGACATTTGAGTGAGCATGACATACTATCAGCCGCCAAGGCACATTCAAGTCAATCTATGACATTACCCGGTAAATGGTAGCTCTATAGTACAAAGTACTCACATCTGTGCAATGCATCTATATAATAATTGATGATTGACCTCGGCAAGCGACCCCTGGGACTGTTAATTAGTCACGAGACCCTCTCTTTCTGCTGTAACTTCATACAAATTAAATGAAACTCACATAGTACTCCAAACTCTTGTTCAAATCGTCGTCAGTCACAAACTTGGTCTTGGAGAACTCGGGGTTCATGCCGCCACTCTTTGTGATCAGCTGCATGATAGCTAACTTGTTGGTAGACTTGTAGTACACGCGCACGTAGTCGTCCATTTTTTTGCCTGGAACATATCAAGAAAGGTATTTGTTAAAGACAACCATTTTCATAGGTTTATAGGTTAGCACCGCCACTTCTACCGGTTCTGTGCTTCCCGCATCCAGGTGATTTCTGTGGCCTTCACAAGGTCATCGGTCCACCTTGTGGGAGGCCTTCCAACGCTACGTCTTCCGGTACGCGGTCGCCACACCAAAACCTTTCTATAAGCAATGTGCCCTGCCCATTGCCACTTAAGTTTGTCAATTCATCCTTGGATACCTTGGTTCTCTTGAGGATCTCATTATTTCTGATTGGATCACGTAGGGAAACTCCAAACATAGCCCTTTCCTTTGCATCGAGATGGCCTATGGCTCAACAACGTGGTCGCTCACAATGAGCCTCATTGGACGGCTAAAGGTCACCCAAAGGTTCACATACACAAATAAAATGTGCATTAATAACCAGACCCAGAATATCTCAGGACTTTATTAATTATTATCGCAAGTACTTTCTAAGAGGCGGGTAGCGCCCCAATGCAATGCATTGCCTATTTATAAATTTAATTTTGAATTCTGTGACCCTGACAACTTAAATGAATCAGGTCTGGTGGGTAAGGGTTTGTTTATGTTTTTCGTTTTTTAAAATTGCACAGATACTTTATTGAGGAGGACGTCATTTAATAACCTACCCGGAACCGGCGAGCGTGTATCAGATTTATGAACGTAAACGAGATGAAAGGATTATGTAAGAATCGTAGCAGGTGGCGTTCTGTAGTTTCTGCCTACCCCATGGGAAAAAGGCGTGCGTTTATGACGTTTTTTTATTAATTTGTAAGTACCTACTCATTAATTTGTTTTGATTGCATTGACATTTTATTCTGATTTATTCTGTGGCAGTATTGTGTTTTTTTTTTACATTATGTATTATGGGGTTGGCCTGTTCTTTTTTTCTTATTTCAAAAGTCTCCGTCATCACTGTCGTATTCGTACATCTTTTATGCACCCACGCACACTACAAGGAAACACTTTTTAAACGACTTCAACAAAAGGAGGTTCTTTATTCGACCCGTATGTATGTATGTATTCTCAAAAACTAAAAATGCATTTCGGCTGTTATAAGTCTTTGAAATGATACCCAAGTAATGATTTCTTCTTTCTCCCTCATTCTTGATTGAACATTCAAACGCTCCAAGATCTAAAAAGCGACAACTTCTTTGCCTACAAACGCCAGTATACGAACTATTAATGATTTCTCTTTGCATTGTCCATTAGCTGGATATCAGATGGATGATCTATATTGCATATAACATTACGACAGTAACTAACCAGAGACCACACTACCACAGCCCGGTGTGGCGGGATGACTGTTAAGCTGATTTTACCAAAGTCAGATATCTTTTATCCTTTGAATAAAATTGACGTCTGACAGTTCTAGTCTGGAAAAACTATCAAAAATGTATTCTCAGGCTAGTACATATTACATAATCGGTAGGGACCAGGCCCGGGTCGACGGCGCGTCGTGTTTCACGCGCGCCTCAAAGAGACGCGATAGGGCCGAGGCCTCAGGGTCGCAGTTAATTCAAAAGAGTAACACGGGTGGGTTTTAGTCAGTAAAGTCTGACACGCCCTCCCGCTCCACCCAGAGCGGGAAGTCATTTGATGATATCTCACCCAAAAACAAAAAAAAGGTTAATACATAATCTAGTTATAAAAGTTTGGTGAAATTCGCCCTAACAGTAGCAAGAGCTTTAATTTTGACAGTTCAACAACATTTATTGCGTTATTTACTTAACAATATCTATCAAAAATGTGCTACGCAAGAGTGCTGGACCTGACCACAACATCATCAAAGGCTGGTTTCATAATTTAAAGCCTACTCACAGATCTCATCAATCACTTCGGAGATGTACACGGCCGAGCGGTGGGCGGGAACCTTCTCTTGCATGGTGTTGCCACTCGCGTCCATTCTGAAGTTGCCAACCTGAAATAATAAATGTATTTATGGTAATTTGTTGGTTTTAATTATGCAAAGTGTTGACTTCCCTCGAAGGATAAACCTGCGCTTTTTTATTACCAATTACAGAGGCAGTCTCTTCGCAAAACATAACGCCTGAAATTCAACGAAGGGATAGGCAGAGTTGTGCCTAAAGTAACACTCACATTTCGCCAATTATGTTTCAGTGTATTTATGTTTATGCATATTTGCCTTCAAACCAACACAAAGCTATTTTTCTCATAGTTTTTTTTAAGGATGTGATCTTCAGCCTTTCAAAGGGAGTTGTTTTTGGAAAACATACTCGACTTCGGTGAAAAACGTTTGCTCTTTAGAGAGAGAAGTGTGAGCTAAAAAAATACCAGCTTAAGGCGGGTTGGTCCACGGGTAGCAAGACCACCATAGAAAAAGTTTTGTCGACGGGAGAAAAGACAAAATTAAATATAAATAAAGGATCTGTCATTTTGTCTACTCTTCCGTCGAGAAACATACGTCATGCTACGCGTTCTGTGATAAGATTAAATGCCACCGGCGTTTCCTGTCTTATCACAAATAATTACCGCACTTCATTTAGATAACTTAATTTTCACTGCCTCGTTGGTCTTATGGTCGCAAGAGCTAGTGCTGAGCCTGAATTTTATTCTCAGGAGCTCATTTAATTTATAATTTATCTGCACACTAATTGCGAGCACAAAAATTCGAAGACAGGTGACATCTACCAGCGGGTTGGTAGATGTCACCTGTCTTCGAACTGTGGGCCCGCGTGGTAGCCCACACCCGCTCACTGAGTGGAGGCCTGTGTCACTATAGGTTAATTATGCAGATGATTTGTTTCTGCAATTATCTTAGTATTTACTCTCTAGTCATATCATCGTTCACACAATCCAGCCCTTATTCTTACAGACATGCACATTCAAACTGACTAAATGTGGGTGTAATATACAAAAAATACATATGCCAGTCTGCTTACACCTTTATTGAATACAGGTGCCATCTATACCAATATTATAAAGATGTAAAATTTGTGAGTTTGTATGTAGCGAGTAATCTTGGGAAACACTGATCCGTTTTCGAAAATTCTTTAACTAATGGGAAGCCACAGTATTGCAGTGTCCTAGGATATATTTTAACAAGAAATTTCAAGCGAACGAAGTGGCACAGTTTCTACACGGGCCGATTTTTTTCATAATTTACACTTTGGAATGGGCAACTAGCTTCATTTTTCTGACCTTGACAATTCAAAAATTCCTACAATTGGTTTATTTGAAATAAATTCTTTGAGTTTGATTTATGTCAACCAGTAGATGTCTGCTGATTAAAAAAACCAATTCATAAAAAAAACCCAATACTGTAAAATGATTACTACAATCAATTTATTTTTACAGCTTAGAGAGAAAGATAAGCAGTGATAATCTACATGCTTTAGTGACACATAACTATATGAATTGGATTGGAATCTTAACTCTAATAATGACGAGAACAATATTTTAAAGTCTCACTCAAAAGTTTTCTCTGAAAATCAAAGGTGATTGCATTTTAGTTATAACCATGAATATGGATGGTTATAAGAGAAGGGGAAGACCAAATAAATAATATATGGTAGCTGGGACATTGATGCACCAACTGTTATCAAAGATTCAATTTATGATTAGGACCTGCATAAAAATATTGGTTGGTTATTTTTTTTTAACTGCTGTTGATAGCATTCTGACAGCATAATGAAATGAAATAAAAACGTTTATTTCGATCAACAAAGGGTCATAACTCTAATAATGACGAGAACAATATTTTAAAGTTTCACTCAGAAGTTTTCTCTGAAAATCAAAGGTGATTGCATTTTAGTTATAACCATGAATATGGATGGTTATAAGAGAAGGGGAAGACCAAATAAATAATATATGGTAGCTGGGACATTGATGCACCAACTGTTATCAAAGATTCAATTTATGATTAGGACGTGCATAAAAATATTGGTTGGTTATTTTTTTTTAAACTGCTGTTGATAGCATTCTGACAGCATAATGAAATGAAATAAAAACGTTTATTTCGATCAACAAAGGGTCATAACTCTAATAATGACGAGAACAATATTTTAAAGTTTCACTCAGAAGTTTTCTCTGAAAATCAAAGGTGATTGCATTTTAGTTATAACCATGAATATGGATGGTTATAAGAGAAGGGGAAGACAAAATAAATAATATATGGTAGCTGGGACATTGATGCACCAACTGTTATCAAAGATTCAATTTATGATTAGGACCTGCATAAAAATATTGGTTGGTTATTTTTTTTAAACTGCTGTTGATAGCATTCTGACAGCATAATGAAATGAAATGAAAACGTTTATTTCGACCAACAAAGGGTCATAGGCACAAAAATGAAAATAAACACATACACTTAATCATACAACACAAACATACTACAGATCTCGACTGGTCAGTATGTGAACCAGACAGCATCGGTTCAGATACTGGCATTCAAACCTCTGCACGAATGCCCTCAGGGTGCCGTTGGAGCTAGCCCGAACCCTGCGGGTTCCAGGAATGTGCATCGTTTTCGCATAGAAGAGTAAAAACAGTCTACTGGCGATCTGGCGAACATCCCTGATGCACTGCAGAATCGCGGCAGCCCCATCAGCACCCTGAATACATTATTATATCGCACTCTCAAGGCGTTGTACTGTCTGCGCGTGTATGAGACCCACAGGCTGCTCATGTAGAATGATGTAAAATATGTTTTTTATTTTTATTTTTATGTATGGCATCTCGTAGTTGACCTTGAGAGGTCGTGACTACTTAACCGGACTATCCTGTGGCTGCCTTAAGCGGACTCAAAGCCTCCAGCCAGGGGCGTAAAACTACTTACATTACTAAGCGAACGCTCGCTAAGGGCGCCCCCTGTGGGGTACGGACCTCGGCTTAGGGCGTCACTGACGGTAGGACAGCAAGATGGGACAGGCTGGATCTGGATCATATTATTATTATCTGGGGAATTTAAAGCTACAGGCTCAGCTACGGCGCGGGCTGGCACTTCGTCGCGCAAGGGTCGGGGGGGACAGTTACGTCGGGATCTTCGCGAGGAACCTCGGCGGCGAGGTCGGAATGTCGGTCTGTGTTTGTGCACTGTACTGGTGGCCCTACTGCTCTCCTGAATGAGAGTTATGTGGTCATCGGGATCGGTGAGGACATGCTTGGGACGGCGGACATGACTAATGGATGAGGGAATATAGCTAGCGGCCTTGACAACCAGAGGGTTGCGGTGATTCGCGGCGGTCTCGAAGAAACGCTTTGAAATGCGTTTCATGAACTGGCGGATAGTGGGAATCTTGAGGTCAACGTGAAGGATCTCGTTGCGAACGTACCAGGGGGAGCCTGTGATCCTACGGAGGAACTTGTTCTGGAGGGTCTGCATTCTATTGAAGCGATAGGGCTTGGCGTGTGCAAAGACTGCACTGGCATATGTCATGATCGGGCGGATTGTACAATATGCATAGGTATTGCACTTTTATATGAGAAACATTTTACATTCAAAAAGTTCAATGCAGGAGGGTCTAGAATCATGAACGGAATCCATGGTGACAGTTTCCACGTCGAATGCCCTTCCACCTCACCCTGTATATGGAATGTGTGAACGGTGATATGGTTAAAGTACTAGTAGTAACTAGTTTATTATTGTTGTTTGAAATGGAGAGAAAATTAAAACTAAACCCATAAAAGTTTGATATAACATGTACGGTAGGGATGGCGATCTGGGATTGATTAATCGAAGGACCAATATTTCAGGCCCAAAAGATCGATTTTTTTAAATCGATATGCAGTATTTATTTCATATTTCACCATTGAAAATCGCCAATCGATTTTTTTATATTGATTAAAAAAAAACATAATATTATTTACAATTAGTTGAATGTATCCGTAATATTACTTTGTTGCCGGTTAAAGGGTAAAAACTCGCGAGATGACTGTATGCTCTACATATAGGTAATGCACTTGCACTGGAGTTTATGCCCAGCATAAACGAAGAATTTAAGCACTATTTATTGCAGGCAGTTCTGCACCTGAAGTATGATCCTATACTGTACTGGCAGGAGCTGTACCGTGGAGTTTCTTGCCGGCTCTTCTCCATCGGAAATGACCAATTGGAACTGTGCACTTAGTTTCTGACATTTCATAAGTGCCCATGTAGGATATGTGAAATAAAATAATTGATTTAGATTTTTTGATTTAGAAAAAAAACTCTATGTATCACGCCCTTCACTACTCAATAGCCATGATTTATATGAGTATTGTGGGATCATCTGTTCCTTGTGAGTGTTTTTCTTCAATTGCTGGCAACATCGCAAGTGATGAGCAGAACCGCTTGAATCCCAGTCTTGAATCTCAATCTCATACACTTGACAGACTATTGTTTTTTAAAAGTTTCGATATGAAGTAGGGATGGGTTGTAACAGGTTAAACACGATATCTGTTATCACTGGTACTGTTACACAAAAATAACAGATCCAAATATCTGTTATTAAATAACAGCCTGTTATTTTTGGACGGATGATAAATACAAATTTAAATCTCAATTGAACATCGTCTTTGTCTTTGCGTTTTGAATCGAAAGTCGTATCCGAAGAAAGACATGGGTAATGTGAAATTATAGAATTACGTAAGTCGGCCGTATGTCAGTTGTAAAAGGCTAGGCAAATTGATTGTTTTTTTTTTAGAAATTCCAAACTGAACACTTTCCTTCATACTTAATCGCAGGCATAGGACTGTCAGTTTACTATAAATTTAGGAACTTTAGTACGTAATCAGAAATTGATTACGTTTCTCAAACTGGCGTAGTTAAAAGTGTTCAATTAATTTTATGTACCTATTCACATTATCACCTATTGTATATCTACATGACTATTTACAGTATCACCTATTCTATATCTACATTTACATTTAATATTTACATATTTGATTAAGAAAGATTGGTTGCTGCAATTTCCTAACTCCTAACCGGGTCCGCCTTTCATTAAGGATATTCCCTGCAGCAGAGAATACCCTTTCGCAAGGAACCGATGAAGCCATTGCGTTAAAATTTTTGTTTACCATTTCACATTTCGTAACAAAGGAAGCAGCAAGGGAAGCAGTGAAAGAAATCAAATTTCAAAAATTCAAAATGTCAACAAATAAACCAGCCAAATTACCTTCAATTGAATATCATCTTTAAATCTATTGAAATAAAGTCGTACATATTTGGGACATTTTGCGACCAATACCGTCAAACTAAAGATAATATAGATAAAAGGTATCCTTAGACGGACATTATAATAGTTTTGGTTGCATCCCTTTCCAAAATAATGTAGAACAAAATATATTTTTATGTCATCAATATCAAACAAACCAAGAAAATTACTCATAATAAAATATAATTGATCATCAAAAAATCGTAAATACCTGGAACATTTTGCCGCCAAGATAATTAAGGAATTCGGATACGATCAAATTTTTTTTTGGTTGCATCACAAATTGCCATAAAGAAAATTGAATAAAATTTTATTTCATTTTTTATAATGGTCACTGGTCAGTAACAGGTCAGGTAACAAGTAACACGGCCTAATTTAGGAGTCACTTTTTTGTAAATGATCGTTCTTGTTAGACCATCAACTATATTTTAGGGATAATAAATACTAAGTGCTTCTCTTTTTAGCGCAGTTGAACCGCTTTAGTAAGAGTGAGAAGTAAACTTACTTTGAAATAAATAATAGGTGTTTCTCTTTTTAGCAAGGGTCATTCTTTGATGAGGGAGAGAGAAAAATTGATAACCCTGTTATTTTCTTCCTTTGTGTGAGTGTGTATGAAAATAACAGCCGTGGTAACAGTCTGTGTGGGTGGACTTATTTATTGAAATAACAGATTTAACAGCCGATATTTTGAGTAACAGATAAGCTATATTGGTAGGAACAACTGTTATTTGTTATTTTTAAATATCTGTTATTTCTATCTGTTACGATAAATACGCCTCACCCCTAATATGAAGCATTGGGCAACTATCTCATGTAATAAAGAGGAGGATGTTAAGAAGAGTAGAATAAAACCTGTTTATTAATACCTCTTTATATTTTTCTTGTCACTGCAACCTACGTTCCTTATTTTAACTGTTAAATTAGTTTGTTAAAACTAATTTAACAGTTAAAATAAGGAACGTAGGTTGCAGTGACAAGAAAAATATATTACAAGTAAAGAACGGTTGCTATGGATTTAAATATGACAAAGTAAAGGTTTATAAAAAATATAAAGAGGTATTAATAAACAGGTTTTATTCTACTCTTCTTAACATCCTCCTCTTTTTGGCAACCCTTACGCTATCAAACCCATCTGCATTGTGATTGATACAATCCGTGGCTTATGTAATGCCTTGGTCAGTAAATCAGCTAGTTGGAATTCGCTGGGAACATATTCCACACATATTTCACCATCAGCAACGAGTTCTCTGACATAAAAATGTCTAATTGCAATATGCTTGGTTCTTCTGTGAAGCTCTGGGTTATGTGAGATCTTTATTGCGGCATCATTATCGACTTTCAACTTCGGTATCTCCTTCAAGTTAGATATTTCACCAAAGAGTCTTTTGATCCAGACAATCTCTCGAGCCGCTTCACTTGCAGCAACCAATTCGGCTTCGGTACTTGATATTGCTACACATGTTTGTCGTCGACTTGTCCAAGATATTGCTCCTCCAGAATATAAGCATAATATGCCTGATGTTGAACGTCCAGTAGTTCGGTCTCCACCATGATCAGAATCGCTGTAGCATTCCAGAATTCCAGTTTTGCAACTCTTCGTAAAAACTATTCCAATATCCAGAGTTCCTTTTATATATCTTAGGATACGTTTTACCTTTTGAATGTCCTCTTTAGAAGGGTCTTCTAAAGTTCGGGAAACTACGCTTACAGCGTATGCTAAGTCAGGTCTGGTTCCAACAGTCAGGTATGCAAGTGCACCCACAGCTTCTCTATACGGAAACGACGTAGGTTCTACCAACTCTTTATTCGGTTCTGGCAGTCCATCTTTTTGTATAGGAGTGGTAACGGGTTTGCAGTCACTCATACCAAAGCGGTCTAACACTTTCTGAGCGTAGTGTGTCTGTGACACTCGTATATTTCCATTCTGCTCCTTTATTTCTAATCCAAGAAAATATGTTGCATCTTTTATAGTGACATTGTACCTTTTTTTTAACTCTCTAATGAACTCTTCAGAATCATCTTGATTTGTTGCAGCTATAAGGCCGTCATCTACGTAGAGAGCAAGAATGATTTTGTTTTTACCACGTTTTCTGATAAATAGGCAGGGGTCTGTATCACATTGTTTAAAACTATTTGTTTTTAAATAATCCACCATACATTTATTCCAACACCGAGGTGATTGCTTTAGACCATATAGACTTCTCTTGAGTCTACACACCTTATTCGATCCATCGGAATACCCATCAGGTTGTTTCATGTAAATTTCTTCATTCAATGAACCGTATAGGAATGCAGTTGATACATCAAACTGTGTGAGTTTTAAACCTTCATTTGCAGCAACGCTTAGGACCGATCTTATCGTTGTCATCTTAGCAACTGGACTGAAAGTCTCATCATAGTCGATGCCCTTATTCTGCGTATATCCTCTAGCAACTAGCCTTGCCTTGAATTTGTCTAGTGAGCCATCTGCATTGGTTTTAATTTTATAAATCCATTTACAAGTTACAGGCTTTCTATCTCTTGGAAGATCAACCAGTATCCAGGTTTTGTTTTCCTTTAAAGATTTCACCTCACTATCCATTGCTTTCACCCACTGATCTTTATGCGGACTAGTTATTGCTTCTTTGTAGGTATTGGGTTCATTGATCTCATTAAGAACATCAGCTGACATCATGACATAATCTCCAAATCGAGTAGGGGGTCGTATTTGACTTCTATCTCGTAGAGTCATTCTATCAGTTATCTCAGCTATATCATCTAAGTTTTCTGGTGTCTCATCATTAATATCATCATCTAGGGCATCTTCATAAGGAGGTGATCCTGGTAGTGATGCTTCTAGTGAACGTCGAGATGGTTCAGTATGGTCATATTGACTAATTTCTACTTCCTGACTCACAACTTGATCCGGCGATGTGAGAGGCATAGTTGAGCTAGGCTCATCAGGGCTACTTGACGTGCGATCTGAGCTGCTTTCTGTGCGATCATCCTCCCTTGCATTACACATCGGTGGTGCCGAAAGTGGAAAATAGATTTTTACTGAGGGTTGTTCTTCTGAATCCCCGGCTGGACCAATAGGCGTCAGTACTGACTCATTAAAAGTAACGTCTCTTGATCTTATGAGTTTACCATTTTTATTCAGTAAGCGATAGCCCTCGTCACCATCATATCCGATGAGAATACATTTTTCAGCCTTTTTGGAAAGCTTTGTCCTCTTTTGTTGAGGCACATGAGCGTAACATTCACATCCAATTATTTTTAGGTGACTGATTGTTGGCTTCTTCTTATACCACAACTCAAATGGCGATTTACCATTTTCTAAAGTTGGACCAGTTCTGTTCAAGACATATGCAGCAGTGTTAATCAATTCTGCCCACGTAGCAAGAGGTAATTCTTCATGAGCATGCATCAATGTACGAGCTGCTTCGACTAAGGTTCTGTTTTCACGTTCACTGAGGCCATTTTGTTGCGGCGTGTATGGCATCGTGATCCTTTGTCTTATTCCAGCTTCTTGTAGAGTACACCTGACGTTCTCATTAATAAATTCACCTCCATTGTCGCTAAGAAATTCTTTAACAGTGTATCCAGCCACTTTACATTCTTGTAACATGTATCGAAGCTTTAGGTGAACTTCCGATTTCTGTCGCATGAAATAAACGTGTCGGTATTTGCTGTAATCGTCTTTGAATAGAACGAAGTAGCGAAATTTATTGAAGGAAAGTGGAAATGGACCGCATACATCAGCGTGTATAATTTCCCCAGGTACTTTAGCTCGTTCTCTCGTTCCAAATGCTTGTCGGTGTGTTTTTCCATAAATACATCCAGTACATAACTCAGAATCTAGACGAACTTTAATACCGAGTTCCTTTTCAATAACTTCTTTAACGTGTTTCTTGTTCTGGTGGACTAATCGTTCGTGGTAAAGTTGTAACAAATTATCTGTAGACAAGACGTTTAAAGATGGTGTTGGCTTTGTAATAGTCTCTACATTAAGCTTATACAAGCCTCCATTCTTGACTCTTTTGCCAGTCAGTATTATCTGTTCGGCAACTTTCAGCAAACAGTGATCCCTTTCAGACATAAAAACACTATTGTTAAGTCTGTCTTGAGCAGCCAATACAGAAAATAGATTTCGCTTTATATCAGGTACGTACCATACATCACAGAGTGTTAATCCGGATTCTCTGCCATTGATAACAGTCTTTAAATCAACAGTACCTTTGCCAACAGCTTTGACAGTAGCTCCATTAGCCGTTGTCACTGTCCGAGTATCATTAAAAGGCTGAAAACTAGAAAAATAGTCGTTTCGACAAGTGACATGACTGGTTGCTCCATTGTCGACGAACCAACTTGTAGTATCGTAGTTTGTAAGCATTGAATTCACGTCGGTGGTAACTGGCAAGAGCATTAAGTTCAGATTTCTTGGCTGTTTATTTTCTGGCTTGGATGGTTTCCCGTCAGCTTTCCATTTATGACATTGTCTGACCTTATGACCGACTTTTCCACAGTATCCACATTTCTTTTTCGACTTATTACTGTATTGTACATTTAGAGCTTCTGCAGGGCCTTCGTTTCTCAACGAGATAGAGCGCTCGTAGGTACAGAGTTGCGTCGTCAGATTTTCTATGGTTTTGTCTGTCTTTGACATTAACATCCAACTCGATTTAAAGGAGAAGTAGGTTTCAGGTAGAGTATCTAGAATCTTGCAGATTATGAGGATATCTGGTAAGTCGTACTTCTCTATCTTCATTAATTCAGCTTTTAAATCGGACCAAAGGGTTTTGATTTTGGAGACATGAGTCGTAATGTCATGTGACGGATCTTTACGATAGCCGAAAAACTCCATACAAAGAGCGTAACTTTTGTCTTCAGATGTGCCGTTGAATAAACGATGCAGTTCATCCCAAACATCTTTAGACGAGTTGAATCGCATGATTTTTTGAAGAGTTTCGTCTGACATATTTGCAGTAAGTAATAGTAATGCGGAACTATCTATTTGATTGTATTTATCAAGAGTCGTTTGGTATTGAGAAATTTCTTGGGGTTCGATGGTAATAGGTTTCACGGGTTTCACTAGTGTACCGGTAACCGCATCCAATCCACCGGGCATACCTCTAAGAAGTAGCGTAGCCTTAAATTTCCACGTAGTCCAGTTTCTCGTGCCTTCCAGGTGGCCAATATCAATTTTACAACTTGGAGATTGCATTTTGAAATTTCCTTGCCGGAATGCTTAGAAAAATAGGTAAGATACAGACTCTGACTCTTTTCCTTTTTAAATCACTGGTAACCACGCTCTGCTACCATGTTAAAACTAATTTAACAGTTAAAATAAGGAACGTAGGTTGCAGTGACAAGAAAAATATATTACAAGTAAAGAACGGTTGCTATGGATTTAAATATGACAAAGTAAAGGTTTATAAAAAATATAAAGAGGTATTAATAAACAGGTTTTATTCTACTCTTCTTAACAGCCTCACCCCTAATATGAAGCATTGGGCAACTATCTCATGTAATAAATACATTGTGAAAATAAATGTCTCCTTTCAAACCTATGTATGTATCATAGTATGTATTATTACATAAAATTTAAGCTTTTTATAGATGGAATATGTTTTTGGTTTACTATAATAAACTACAGGGCTGTTAAGAAACTATGAAGTAAATTATGTTTTTATAATTTCTTGTAGTTTTGTCTGCAGAGGAATTTACTGATAGGTTGTCATGTCGTAAATTATAGAGGCATTTTTATGGCAAACAATAAATGGAAATAATCTTAAGACTATTTAACTTCGAGTGATTGTGTAATAACCAATCAATTGAGGAATTCAATAATTCAAAACTTTGAACTGAACTTAGGTCATTAAAATTATTACTTACATCGACTTTTTTCCATTTATCTACATTTTTTATCACATCATTAAGCTCCTCGAAGGTCGTCCGGCACACTGAAATAACAAGATAACTTCAATTAAATAAACCATAAAATATTTATACATACATTATGTTGAAATATTTCGGCGTAAAAACACACCTAAACACTTCAAGTTTTTGGGGTCTATTCGCGCAGTTACCGCTACAAACAAAATTGTATACGCAAAGAAAAGGGTTGCTGAACGCATCGTTAACTTATTATTATCTAACTAGCACAATTATGTGTTTAATTTACAAGAAAATCCAGATAAATGTCGGGAAATTTTCAATACGTGTTGAAGAAGTTTATCTTTTTTTCTGTCATACACGATCTCTATTCTGATTGGTTGAGAATATGTTTTTTTTTTTACGAAGTTCTTGTTCTCCATTGGTTGGTCTTCGACAGCGATAAACTGCCTAAATGTAATGGTGCCAGCGCTGGTACAACTCACTTGTATTTAAGGGGCAACTTTTTTTGTTGGTTTATTGTGATCCTTCTTTGTCTCTGAAAATTAAATCTTGTACCAGAGGTTAGAGAGTCAACTGTTAAAAATTCTATCTTATCCAGCATTACACATTTTATTAAAAATTGAAAAAAAAACATGAATAAATAGCTCTGTAAGCACCATAGTATTTTTTCATTCGGCAATAATGTGGCAATAAATCATTTTGTTTTTTGTCTATGTGTGTAGTTCCGAACTTCCGAAGAGTTGAAACAGGAAAAACATCAATGTCAAGATAATCACTTATCACATTTTTATCACATGAGCTGAATTTATTATTGAATTTAACGATTGCAAAAAACATTTTATAATTTTTAACAGGTCGCTAGTTACTATTGCAGCAAAGTATATCAGTACCAAATTATTAAAATTTTGCCCTTTCTGACTCCCTCGATTGCCCGTTCTCCGGTTTTCCGCCCGCCGCCCCCCACCTATCAACCGACCCAACCAAACCAAACTTACCAACAGTTCGCATTCGGTCTCTATGCGCGCGGGACGTTTGCTCAACGGCATGTATAATTTTTTTATGCACATCAAATTGTTTAAAAACCTTAAAATACCTTGAATGTTACTATTGCATCGTCTCGGAGTGACGTTCCAGTGAGTTTTGTGAAGAAATACGCACGTTCCGTGTAAAAATTCAGGTAAGTGACTGCTTGACAGATTGCGTCTTTTCCTATTCCAAGCTTAATAACTGGTCTTTGTAGTTGATTTTGATTGCTTTCATTTGTGTAATACGTATAGTAGCGAAATAGGGATATGATGGCTAATGCCATATTGCTTGTTACGACTTGTCCGGCGCACCTGTGCCATGACCATACGCTACTCACACTGTCCAGTTAATATTGCATATTTTATGTAACCTTTCAAAAAATCATCTTATCAACCGACTGCGTCATATGCAGTTGAAAATCCCAATTTCATAATGAGAGAGCGCGCGATCGGCGCAATCAGACGACTTGGCAACGCGGCAGCACGATAAAACTTGTAACAAGTTAATTTATCAAACAAAAAATATGTTATTATCCATGGACCGGCGTTTCCCTTTGTTTTCCGTGTGAAATCGTCCCTTTGTCCTTCGATAGGGCGCGCTGGGCGCGACGCGGCATAGGAATTTCGACTCTAGAAAAGTGCCATAATACAATGATGGTATACATTGGTAGGTCGCTTGCTCGCGTCGTTTTCACAACGTCTGTGTTCGTGCGTATCTACGTGGACGACGTCAGTGTGCTCGTGCGGTAGTTTGTTTATAGTCATTACCGGACGAATACGACATCTATAATTATAGCAGTAAGGCTCAGTATCGTATGTGGGTCGGCGTCCTCGTCAGTGTTTGTCTATCGATCTCTGCGGTGGCCAATGGCACATGTCGGCGCGGTCCTGCGCGGCCGCGCCTCGCTCCGCTCTTTGGTGAAAGCCGGGCGCGCTCGGACGATATATTACAATTCATGTACATCTATCTATACAATGTCTATAAGTACTATCTTATCATTGGAAACGCTATTTTAACACCCCCCCCCCCCTTCCCCATTTACTCCGCCGCCTCCTCTCCTCCCCCGCTCGCGCCTTGCGGATTCGAAGGCCTACTAGATCATGAGTTTTTCAAATAAGAACCCGCGAAGTTTATGTATAAATTGATATCGTGAATGTTTTGTCGAGCGCTGTTTGGCGACCTCCGGCGTCACGGTGCGCGGGGGGTGGGGGGTGACAGAAATAGAAGTGCGGATTGGAAACGTGCGACGTGGCAACGTCGCGCGCTCGTCCGCGCTCAGTGTCGGTTCAAAATGGCGTCTGTGCGTGATCGATACCGCGGAATTTGCGTTGAAAATGACCGTATTTGTGATGTATCTGGTTGTGAGTCGGCCGGAGGGCTACCCTGGCAGCACGGGGCGCACGCCCCGCACCCGGCACTGGCTCACGAACCTCTCAAAGTACGTATTTCAACCATATTGCGCCGACACTTTGCCCCCTTCATAAATACCTAGGTATGGCTAGGGTAAGCTTACAATCTCGATGATCTAGACATCTACAACATATATCCGATATTCGCTATTGAGATATCTTGAACTTTCAGTGTCTGCAGTGTACTCGATGCGAGAGTTAACCTCATGCATTTTACATCGTTAGACAACTTGATAAGGTTACGTAACATGCAAGTATTTTGATGCGGGAAAGTGCGGTTACTAGCTAACTAGGTTTCTTTGAATGTTGTTTATCTATAAATCTGTTGGCCTTAACAAAAATAGAATAAATCGAGCCGCATCATTCAAGAGTTGCATCTGATAAACGGAAACAAAATGGCGACGGACTTGTAAAATTAAGACGCAGTAGCGCGCTGAATGTTGGCAACGTCGCGCTTCACAGGTCGTAATTATGTGTAGTCGTCAGTCGACTCACTTCAACTCACTTGTTCGATAAGAAGTTTCAAGGCTATACGTTTTGTATCCTCCGCGCTTAACAATGGGATAAATTTAATACAAACGATAAACGAGTTTAATACATCGGTGTTGTAATTAAATTTTTAGTAAGAACATGAGTTGGTGTGTGGTACTCACACATACATAGATGAGCTAATTGAGGTTAATACTTGGCGTGCCTGTATTGTCTGTTGATACCTGTTTACTGCGCACACATACACATAACCCAACAAACAAACTAGGTTGTTATTGAGTGGACGAGAGCCTTAAATAGATAGAATAATGGTGCGGTCATATTCTGTATATACATATGTTTACATCACTCCGGGCTTCAACTAATACAAATATTGCATATTCATGAAGGATTTATTTAAATTGAGAAATCGATATGTTTTCTGCATATTATTTTGCGTGCTGTTTCATCATAAGATTGTTAAATCGGTTAATTGTTAGTTATTAGAATGGATGGAATTCCAAATAGAGGTCCTCGAACTGTTGTTGCATTCATGACTTGAAATAGATTCAACAAATGGTACGAATAAAAATAAACATCTGCGTTGTTGTATAGATTAGCGTTCGTTTATTGTCTTCACACATTGGGAAAGGTCTTGCTTTGGGCAGCAAGCGTCATGTATCAGCTGATAGTCTCCCTGACAAAATTTAATTCATCTTGCAATGAATTACTTCAAAAATCTTATTCAATCTCTTTTCTTCTACTTCCTTTGTGTTATTCTTATTTTAACTTTAAATTAAAGGTAATTTTGGGAAAAATATGTTTTCGGGTCTTGTACTTTTCGACACTTCGCCAGTTTTCTGTTTGTCTTAATCTTAAATAAACTTTTCGATTTCCGTTTTCGGTTCGGTAAATACCTAACTAACAGCTTTTTCCTTTGCCTGATCTTGATGAATTTCAATGCAGCTATCTTTAATTCAAGGCATATTGCAATGTGTTAATTGCAACGTTCGCTTGTCCCGAATAATACTATTAATATTCAAATAATAAGAGATGGATTCTCTAATTGCCGTCTGGAATTATTCTTATTTTTTATACATTTATGGAATAAAAACTCTTTTGTCTTTGGTCCGCCCTTCCCATGAATAAAGTTCTAGCTATTCAGATATTGTAAGGGACTCGAAAGAGTAGGCAATGCAAATAGGTCACTACGACATTTGAAAGGGGTTTGATTGGGGCAATTTACACCTTCTTATAGATAAAAAAGCAAGGATACACATAGATTGTTATTGAAGTAGATTGTAACAAAAATCTATAGACTGAAAAAGTCATGGGCTAGTCAGTCCAAATTGCTTAGCCAAAAATCGATTAAATTCAGGTTTTTGTGATTTTAAACTAAGAAAACTCAATTTTAAACTTGAAAACGCAAAGGCACGTTCCTGGAAAAATAGACGGTAAAAAGATAAACTTATTCCACGATAAGATAAATATATCCGGACTGATGGAACATACCTAACTGTTCCTTGGATGGCCAGTATTAACTTTTAACGCTTCCTCAAAAGATACCGATAGATAGGTTGGTCCTTGGATGAAAATCTCGCATTCGATTGAAAAGTTTGTAGGCTACTTTGAAAACGGCTTAGAATTAGAACCTGTTTTCAATGCACTTACAGATTGTGGGTATGTGGTGGATAATCGTACACGGTTTAAGTTGAGTTTCCAATTAATTGGTATTTGCATACGAAATAGGTTGAATAGGCTATCAAAACCTAATGACAGCTAATCGAAAAGAAACACAATCACATTTTTTTTTTTCTAATTTATATCTGAGAAAACTTGCAGCTAGTTCATAATCTATCATTCCCTCAAATCTGTAATGTTCTCGGCAAAGGTACCACTTTCTGATCTTTGTGTTCTGTCTGAAACATGGCATTTGCCATTTAATCACCGCACCAACGCATGACTTGACAAAACAATTTGTAGCAGTCATGGTGAATTTTAGAAATCATACTATGGACAAGCTTTGAATATTGTATTTATTTATATTTATTTATTTATATATACTTAATTGTACTTACACCACAAAATGACATAACAAAAAAAAACATACAATGGGCGGCCTTATCGCTTTCTGCGATCCATCCCACATCCCATTATTTCACTTAAAATTCCAAAACGGTGGACCTTTTAGCAATATCGATCCAGGGTGCACTGTTCCAATTTTGATTCTTGTTCAGTTGTATTATTAGCTCATCATTAGTTCACACTTAATAGCTACATCCCTTCACAGTTACTTTGAATGAACTGGTTGTTTATCAGCATTTCTTGTATTTTCAACCATACATTAAGTTTCAAGTAACATTGCTTGTTGTTTTGGTTGGTTTACCTCCATTTAGTTCATTTCTTCGTTAGTACACACCCTAATGTTCTTTTTGTCATGGTCAGGCTCAGGGTTTGTTGTAGAACATAGATATTCATTTTACTTTGTCATTCTTGGTCAAATACCCATTACACTTGCAGCTCAAAATGTAAGCTTTTAAATCATTTTGCTTATTTTGATTTGATTATTTTGTAATTAGTGGTAGTTGTAGTATTTCCAATATAATTTGTAGTTAGATATTTAAATTGTTTAGTGTTTTTATATATTTTAATACACTGACCAAATATTTTTAGGTTTTGCTGAACCATAGGACAGGCAGCTAAAATGAATAGAAAATCTATAATAAAAATAAAACAACAGACTTATTTGCATTTGTTTCTTTTCTGTTTTGACCCTTATAAACCCTCATAAGTGATTTAAAGTATAAAACGAGAACACAAATGTTTTCTCTTTTTCAACAACTATTTTTAACAATAGTTGCAGCTCTCAGCTATAATCATCTTATGCTACATAGATCATGATTAGACAATCAGAACTTGGTCCATGAGATCTTGCAATCAATCTGCCTATCCTTTTCTATGATACCAAGCAAATCAAATGGGAGAGTACCTACAAAGCTATTGAAATTCTATGCACCATCTCGCGTTATAAATCTTTCTATAATCAGCTTTCTACTGTTGTTTAGAATTACAATCAAGAAACATCAAGAAACGAACGTCTTCACATTACAAATGTCTCTAATTCACTCGCTGCCATCCATTTTCTGATTCACTGCAGTGATTTTAGTATTCCCCTCACCAATACCCCCCCTGCTTGTTGTCAAGCTAAATACGGTTTGAAGCATCCATACACGGAACTATGTCGGTAGGAAGCACAAAAATTCATACTTCAATTGGCTAAGCCTATGAAATTTATCAGGAACTACTATGTCCCAACAAATTGCAATGTTTTGTGCATTTCCTCCATCTATTTATAATTAACAGTGCATTGTTTTTGGCGGGAAATAGACGAGGAGTGGCCCGGGTGTACTCTCAATATCGACTGTTGTATAATTTTAGAGAAAGGAGATTTTGTTTTGGTCCGCCAGTGCCGCCGCGGTGGTTCGTGGCATTTCATATCGCTGCAAGTACGTTTCGCTCGCTATTATTTTTATGGCGGCGTTGCCGTTCCGTCTAGTAGCTCGGGCTCGATTCTCGGTCGGGCCGCCGCAGTTGGAGGCGCTGTTGAACAGTCAGTCGGCCGCGCAGCTCGGTGCGCGACGTTTGTCCGAGGAAAGGCTCCACTTGCGTCCCAGCGCGTCAGTGTCGCGGGTGCGAAAGAGATAG
Organism: Dasypolia templi; assembly: GCA_963555695.1. NCBI lineage: Eukaryota > Metazoa > Arthropoda > Insecta > Lepidoptera > Noctuidae > Dasypolia > Dasypolia templi. Next base: position 3,822,462 of record OY743163.1, on the reverse strand, counting down.
CATACAGCGCGAGCGAGATAGCGCTATGGCAGTGTCGCAACCTCGCCCACCTGACCGTGTTGACGCCGCGCTCGAAAAAGTTGCGCCGTTGCGCTATTTGGAGGCGCACGAATGTGCTCGCTCGGAGCAAGCCGTGACGCGCTATTATCTTTATTCATTGTCTCGAAACGGTTTTTTGAGTTATAAAAGGCGTTTTCTACATGAAATTGAAGATACCGACGTGTCTGCATTTAATATTCAACGGTATGTACTCTTTTTTGTTAGTGTATGACATCGATGTGTTCGAGGCCAATCGTTATCTAAATTGCAACAGATAGATAGGAGCTCACATCTCCTCGTCCAGTAAACTGGGTTGACTTCTGTTCTCCTTCGTGTAACATTGATTCGCATTGACGTTCGGTAAGTCGTGCTGTGTAATTGTTGGTATTTAGTCGCCATTTTCTACATCGGTGACGAATACCGCCGCGCCGTCCTCGTTTCCCCCAGCCCGATGCAAACCGGACTTTACCACTCTATTCTGAAAGATGATTATCCTTAACCGCCTTTAACTTTTTCTTCAAACGAGATCCGCTCGCTATGATTCATTGTAGAAATAATAATACCTCAAGATTTTCGTGAGTGACTGTACCGTGAAAGAGGCGATTTCGGTATTTCTATAGAAGATTTCAGAACGTGGCCAAGTGAAAAAGGCGGGACTTGTTAAAATGTATGTAATTGTGTTGGAGGTACTCGATATTGTTTAGTGGTCTGCGCGCTGCAGACATGAAAGTTTGAGCGAATAGGTATTTTGCGCCGGCCCGGTCGCTGTTGTGCAGCTAGCTTAGGGTGTTATCGATTTGTGTACGTTTTCCGCTATAAATAAGTACGAGTTTGTGTCATCGTCGGCTCTGCCGGACCGGTTTCTGAACGAAACCTGTGTGGGTGCTGTGACCGGAGATTCGAAATTCCAAATTCGAATGCGCCTCGCCTTCTATCTTTCGAGTACCTATAGGTTCGTGCTTTAGTTGCGTAATGTGTATAAAAAGCTAGATACATTCACCATAATACGTTGTGTTAGTCACGTTGCATATTTCGTACCTTTACTATCGTCCTCCAATCCAGTTATTCGATAAATTCAAGTTATTCACGAAATATTCGTGTCGTTTTATTACTTTGACCCTGAACGGCATGCTAAAAATGCTACAGTTGTAAAAAAGTGGAACGATGTTGAATGATTTAATTCAGGACGTGACGTCATTTCGCAATACTTGCATCTTTTTTTAACACACTTTTTTATAAAAACGTTTGTGTGACTGTATCCGTGATTCCCTGCCCGAGTGCTTGACTGCTTGTCAAAATTTGAGTTACTGATATAGAAGTGTAAATAAAATAATTCATTTACAAATCGGATGGTGAGTTACATAATCCTTTCATTACATTATCAACAATTTAATAGATGCACCGACAGTGCTGTAGTTATAATTGTAACAAAACAACTCTGCATGTGAAAATGGCGGTTATTATAACTTTTTACTTATTCAGCAAGTGACGGATCGATGAAGTAGATTCGTGAGCTGTAATACATAGTGTACAGACAACCTGTATTATTGACAGAAGTATACATTTGTCGCTGAAAAATTGTTCTTTCCTTACTCACATGCGCGTAATGAGCTTAGCCTATACGGACGCGTGTTGTTTCCGTGTACAAAACTACAATAATAATTAGTTTCCACGTTTTCGGCCACAGTTCATAATTTACTGAATTTATAGTAAAAAGTACAAAGCGAGTGTATAATCTACGTTAAAATGGAGTAGGCGAGGAAGTTTATCAAATGTCATTAGTTTATCAGCTTTTTGGTTACCCGTGCTCGACTTAAAACGACAACCTTGGTTTATGTCGGAAAAAATAAATGAGTGTCGAAAATATTTGAAGTAAGGACACTACTTATTAAGCAACTGAATAGGTGCATATTCTGTCAAATATTCTTAGTTGGACGCTTGTCTATCTTGTAGGAGTAGCCAGAAACAAAAAGTGAAATTCAGTAGGTACTGTGAAATGCGCTATTATGACTTCAATTGTTCAAACATGTCATGAGTAAATAAGTCACTTTCTAGGCAAGCATGCTGCATGCACCATCTACTAAACTGCTTCATTTCTTCATGAGAGAAAATGGTCTAGCAAAGAGCTTAGTTTTTTTTTTTAAATCATTTTTAGGTTTATTGAATTAAGAAACAATCTATCATTGAAATTCATAAGACGGTCCTCCAAACTGCCCGCCTTCCACCACTTCCTAATTCTTTAGCTGGGAAAAAAGTGGCGCGTTAAACTCCTCAGCAGCACAAGAAATGTGGTGTCTACATGAAAAAGTTAGGTTAGAACAGTTACACACATGGTATATGGGATCTACTCTTATCCCCCCCATCCCGTTGCTAACCTCAATAGGTTTGACAACTGCGTACAAGGGGGTATATTAAGTTAGCATTGGAAGCATTGCACAGTAACAAATGACTTGCAGTGTGCCGAAAATGTTAAAACAAATGAAACAAAACACTGCCCACCACTTTCTGAAAATAAAATAATACTTGAATGCTGTAAAATCAACAGCTGTGATTGGCTGAAAAAATTACAAACCCCAATCAAATTGCTTGACATAAGTTTGAAAGACTGTTGTTAGGGTTGGTTTCTGTCAGCACTTAGTCCATCAGTGGGCCACCGCTGCCGTCCCTGGTCATTCCAACCAGCCCGTCTTGCTCCAGAAGTAGATGAGGTCTCTCTATTCTGTACAAAACATCTGCAAAAGATCTTTCTGATAAGTTCGACATCTCCCTTTACTTTTTGTTATTTAACTAAATTTAAATAGTAAATAAGCATGCCATGTTAGGTTATTATATTTATTGATTTTATTATCAGCTGAAGACACTTGTGTACGTAGTCCTATACATAGATTAAGTAACCATTAATTACGTTGACATGTTTTATGTGATTAAGGTTTTTTTTATTGACATTTGGTGTGCCACATGGTCATAAATAAGCCTTAAATGGGCCAAGGCCCTGCAATGCTCCTTTTTTACATCTTCTATTTAGCATAAGAAACCTTAGGATCATTTGGGTATCCAAAAATATAGTCATTATCACAACCTACATATTTTAATCTACTACTGTTTCATATTTTATATCTGTAAAATAGCCGCAAACCACAGAAAATGTAATAAACCATACCACAAAAAAGGTTGCGTTTTTTTTTACTTAAAAATAATGTCTGTTCATAAAAATACTTCTGTAATTCCAGGTGATTGTGTGATGGGAAATCGCTGATCATCAAAGATGATGAAACGGACAGGTGTCCCGAGGCTCGGGCCTGATGAGCCCTCGCCCATGCCTTCTCAGAATCAATCGCAGGTAAGATTTGTTAAAATTAAGATGTTGTTATGTAACCAAAATATAATGAGACTTAATAATAACAAAATAGTTTGGCATGATAGGTCATGAAACTTTGTTGCAAAAATACTTGGTCCTATGGTCGGAAGATCCTAAATTTAAAAATATTTAGAAGGATGGAAAGAAAAGGATTAAAAACCTGAGCTTTTATGCGGAATTATTAAGGGTTTTGATTCTAAATTGTAAAATATTAAGCTTAGAAAATTAAATAATTATGCTCTTGCTCTGAAACTTAAATTGTATTTTCCTTCATTGATACAGTAACCATGGCCATTTCCTGGCCTTACCATGGTCAGTTCAAATAATGCTCAAAACTGGTCATAACAAAAATGTTATCCCTTCATAAACTCGGCAAAACTCGATTAACACTTACAAATTATAAAGTTTGGTTGGTTGGTATGATTTTACCTAATTGTACCAAAAACAAAAGATATTGATTTTTAGTCTAACATGTCGGCACTGATCGTTTAACTAGATGTCAACGATGTGTCAAATTCTATACATAAATGTTTTTTTTTATCTTTGTCAAAATAATTTGATCATGTTAGTTTAGCTGTAACGCGTAGGCATATACCTAATTGTATGACAAAAAATTAACGTAAACACATTCATATTTTTTCTTCAACGGTTTAATGGAAAAACAAAATGGCGGATGTTTAGAACGCAGTATCTATTAATTTTTATTTCCTTTGCTTTAAACGTCGGAAGATTAGACTATATGGTAATATCTGGAAAATAATAACTGCAGATGGACTAACTCAAAATCAGAATCAGTTTTTCACCACCCTGCATCTTTGTAAAGCCGGCAATACATGTTGGCCGAGCGAAGGCGAGTACCATTATAGACAGCCATTTGTCGAGCCTCGCCATTGCTCGTCGACGCTTGCCTAGCTGGGGCCGAGTGTTACTCGCATTTTGCGAACCGTTTCCAAGCCCTGGTTACAAGCGACGAGACATTTCTGCTTTGACTCTGGGATAACAAGGCACCTGCGATGTCTCTGTGCATGTCAGTTAGGCCGTCTCAATTATCATTATGAGACTTGTTCTCTCAATATTGCCATAATATTCATGTTGGGAAAGGGGAAAGAAAAATTGTTTATTCTGCACAAACAAAACGCACATTACAAAAATAGAATGACATAAAATACACGTACAAAGTAGCCAAGCGTCTCGCTTCAATCAATCGCGATATCTTCGCAGGGTGGCTGATACCAGCTGGATAAGTCCACGTTCGCGCGGACGTAAAAATATCGCGACGGGATTTTTTCGCGCACTGGATCTTCACGCACTGCTTAGCGCTGAAATTTGAAAATTCAACAGTGTTTTTTCGACGCGCTGGGATGCACGTTGGATTCTCAATGCTCTGTTTAACACCGAGAGTTGACAATCCAGTGCGCTACAAAATCCCGCCTTGTACGTATTGTAACGTCTTTGCGAACGCGGTCTATGAGAAGTTGAGTCTCGAGGATCTTACCAATCGCATCCTCATCTCTCCAATCGAGCCTATATCCAGCTGTGGATTTCTATAGACTGATAATAATGAAAATTCTAGTCAGGAGAGTCCTGGTCAAGAGTTAGAACGATATGGGCGTGGCCGAAATCCTATGCTTTCCTCCAAACCCTGAAGTAGAAGTTTCATACATAATCAGATTATAACTTTCCCACTACTGGGACACAGGCCTCCTCTCTGTTTGCGGACGGCGAGCAATGGGTTGCTCGCCGTCCGGTAGGGACCAGGCGCGCCTCAAAGAGATGTCGGCACAAAATTACGGGGTCCGATAGGGCCGACGCCTCAGGGTCGCGGGTAATTCGATAGAGTAACCGAGGCGCTGGCACAGGTAACTGAAGGAACACGGGTGGGTTTTAGTCAGTAAGTCTCCCGCTCCACCCAGAGCGGGAGAAGTCATTTGATGATTTCCCACCCCAAAAAAAAGGCTCTGTTACGTCCCTAGTGCCTGTAATATTGTCACCGGCTCACATAGGGCAAACCGACACCGCAACATTGCGATTACAAAACGAAAAATACCGCCACCATTATTTTTATTATAGATGCTTGATTGTAATTTATAATGATATTTATTTAGAAATTACAGAACAATATTAATCATGACTTTGAAAATAATAATCTTTTCTTAAATGTTTTTGTATTGTTGTGTGTATAAAAAAATGTTATCAGTTACATGCTAATAGCCCTACCTATTTTGATAGCGATCAGCGTTTTATGTATAAGTTGAACGCTCCTTTGAATGTTATCGGCCCGATTGTGACTGTTATTCGCCAATAAAGAAAAGGAATATAGGTTTTGGCAACTGGAGGGTTGGGGTTGCTGGGAAAATAGGGGCGCTCTTGTTAAAATGTTTACAAAGGATTTCCGGAGTCCTTAAGTTTTTCCTCTCATAAGTTCCCTTCTGGCTAGACCCAGAAGGGAACTTATGAGAGGAAAAACTTAAGCCGGTTGGCGTTTTCTGGACAGTTTTTTTGGGGTGCCGGTCTCGAAGACCATGACTTCATCAAGTCGAACAGTCAAAGTTCCCTTGTCCGACTGTCGAAAAGCTCGTTCCGGGTTTTATCCCAATATCTGTCAAGATGTCTTAGTTACCCAAATCATTTTTGTATCACCCACACAGCAGTTGCTGACTGCAATCCACTACTTCGAGCTCTAGCTAGCAGTGGTGGCCCAGTGGTAACAACGGCCGCGACTTACCGTGTTGTGGGTCGCAGGTTCGAACCCAGACAGGCACGTATTTAATTTCATCACCACTACTCTCAAAACGGTGAAGGAAAACGACATGTCCCAGAACCAAAAATTCGAAGACATGTGACATCTACTAACCCGCACTAGGCCCGCGTGGTGGATTACGGCCCACTCCCTCTCACAGAGGGGAGGCCTGTGTCCCAGCAGTGGGAACATAATAGGCCGATTACGAAGGAGCTCAATGACTTCCATTTAAACAAAACACGTCACCAAAGCAAAGTGAAAACCTTCATTTACTTCATGTGTATCTAAATTGGAAACTTACCAAAACGTTGTCTATTCTGTCCGCACCGTATCGGAGCTATCCTTGGCGTCAACTCAATAGGGTGCAATGACACTGAAAGTTACTGACTGTTGCTTCGTTGGGAACGTCAGGTGACGAAATTGATCAACTTGTCAATGTCCCACTGCTGAGTAAAGAAAGAAAGAAAAATGCGTTCATTGGCATTACAACACAAAAAAATTACACCTTAAAAATATTAACAAAAAAAAATAAAATATAGTAATGCCAAAAGGGTCTCAGCTCAGCATAATGCCAGATGACAACACAAGGTGTACAATCTGTCTCTGATTTTCAGCTGCAACCTTCGAGTGTTATACGCTTAAGACCTCATCCGTCGCACACATTTTAACTGGTTCCTTGGCCACCATACACCAGCTACTCTGCAAAGATTGCCGCTCCATCTAGCTTACGAAAACAACCTACCCTAGGCTTGCCAATTTGTTGTCTGTAGTACGTTCCCGTGCGTTCAACATAGCCGAACAACAGTTATGCCCAACCGTGGACGATTATTGGCTTCTTTGAAGTCAGGTATTAAGCGTCATTACTCCACGAAGTAGCCGTAATTAAAATGACATGTCATGGCTATATTAATTAAAATAATGTTAGTGGTCTTCAATTAGCTTTCCTTGGGTATGTGACCTTTTTATTTATTGAGAGTTTTTATTATAGTAATTCGATAAATAATAGGATTAAGTACTTAAGTGGGTCCGTTGTTCGGAGGTTTTGGGAACTTAGTTGCTAGGAACTTGGTAACAGTTTCAAAAACCTAGCTAATACCAATAAGACTTAAAGTTAATTAGAACTTAAGACTTGAGTTGCTAAAAAGTCTTGAAGACTTGGATTTTGAAGTTGCCAGCAACGCAGTGAGCAACTATGGTGACGTGTTTGCGTTTGCTCTGCAGCCTATATCGGGCCGATATTACAACAGGGGGGGTACTCATACCTTTCAGTATCAAAAAGCAAACCCAACATTTCATAAGTTCTGCTAATTTACGAGGGCGGCACTGGAAATTTCGGGAATCAAGGAAGTGACACAACATTACTATTTAAAAATGTATTTATTGCTTTTCGAAGTATTCTCCGCCATATTTGACACATTTTTCCATACGATGGAACCAATCATTAAAGCAACCATTCCATTTGGAAGTTGGGGTCTCCAAAATGGCTGTTTTGTAGGCGTCCACAGCTTCTTCAGGTGATGAAAATCTCTGTCCAGGCAATTTATTCTTTATTTTAGGGAAAGTATAGAAATCATTAGGGCTTAGGTCGGGGCTGTACGGCGGATGGTCTTATAATTCTATGTTTTCTTGCTCTAAAAACTCTTTTGTTCTGTGTGCGGTGTGAGAACTCGCATTGTCGTGATGGAGGATGATGCGGCGGTTGCAGTTCTCTTTACGGAGTTCAGAAGCGACCTGTGGCAAACAAATGCTAGCATACCATTCTGCATTAACCGTTCTTTGTCCCTCAAGAGGAATAGTCGTAACATGGCCGGTTTTGGAGACAAACGTGGCAACAATTTTTTTTGCAACACTCCGTGAACGAACAATTTTTGTTGGCTTCAACTCATTTTCGAACACCCAAACTCCTGGCTGGTTTTTTGTTTCGGGTTCGTACGCGTATATCCAGGATTTGTCACCTGATACGATGTTGTATACAGCATTTGAGGATCCTGCGTGGAATCTTTCGAGAGTTCTGATGCACCAAGTAACGCGAGCCGCTTTTTGCTCTTCACAGACCGAATGCGGTATCCATCGGGAAAACAACTTTTTTACACCTAATTGTTCATGCAAGATCATTTGTATTTGACTCATGCCAATGTCTAAAGTTGCCTGAATTTCGCGGTATGTCACATGTCGATCTTCCTCAATCAGCTTACGCACAGCATCAACGTTTTCTTGGGTGACTGCAGTTTTTGGACGACGTTGACGGGGATCATCACTGAGCTTGCCACGTCCACGTTGAAATTCAGCAAACCAGCGATAAATTGTGGTTTTGGATGGGGCTTCATCACCAAATGCAGAAATCATCCGGTCAACACACTGCTTTTGTGTTAAACCACTTCGAAAGTCAAAATAAATCATCGCTCTTGAATTTTCTCGAGTCAATTCCATTTTCTCAACGACTAAACAAGTTTGACAAAACCTTGTGACAAGACCGAGAATCTTTTTTAAAATAAATAAATGATATTCGATTTTTAAAACCAAGGAGTTTTCAATTAAAGAGATTTTAATATGACAGGACAGTGGAAATATTCCATTCCCGATACTTTTAGTGCAGCCCTCGTAATAGACAGCTTGTGCTGTTGGTGTGTTTTTTGCGCCACTTCTTCCCAGCTAAAGCACTAGGAAGTTAAAAGGGGGGGTTGTCTTATGTAATGTCGACTTTCAAAAAGTATCGATTTATTGATTTTAGAAGCCAGAATAACTCCAGAAAAATCATTATTATTGAGTAATGTTTACTTTTAATCTGTTTTTTTTTATATTGTTCTTTCTAACAACTAGTAGATTTGTTTAGTAATCTGTGGATACCGTTGTGAGTAGTGTATTTGTTACTTCTTTAGTAACCTATGTTTACTGTCCCTAAGTAAAATAAATAAATATATAAAGTTAAATTCGCACCACGTGGTAATTTTTGTAATTTCTTCGCAATATTCCTAAATATGCTTACGCATCATAAAGTTCACAAATTACGGAGAATAAGTAACTTGATAATTCTATTTATTTATGTAATATGAGTTTTGTAATGTCTGAATTTGTTGACGTAATCGCTCTGCTTTTTTTTCTTCTGATAAACGAAATTAAAACTTCTTTGTAAGGTTTTTAACTTTTTATGTAACGAATCAAGTTACCAAGTAAAATGTGTATTTAGTAATAGAACGGGTGCGTCATAGTATAATTCTAAGTAAAGAACCAGACACTACCGCTTTTTATTCGATTACGGTAGAAATGAAGGGTGGTTTTGTTTCGTAAAAGTAGGAAATAGGTTTACCAAATCTTTGTAGAGACATAATATTGATTATTCATGACAATTTGCAAATAACTATTAAGAATTGATGATTATGACAAAACGACCCATACCCTGCCGGCTTAACGTGGCCAACGTTAAGCCGGCAGAACACCCATGTTATGGACTAAAATATACTATGTAAGTACAACGTACTTTTAGCGCGCGGCCAAAATCGGAACTAATGCCGCTAACATTAAAATTTTACAAAAAAATATCACAAATCTTCATGTAACTGTAGACTACAGTACGGCCGAATTATGTTGGCGCATCTGAACATAGCCACTACGAAATTTCGAGTATGTTTTCTTACTCACACTGGCATCATGTTACCATTTGACCCTAAAAAATGTCACTGCAGCCTAGGGATGTTCATGTATAAAAAATATCTTTTTTTTTTTTCGATATAATATATCGTAGTGTTATATCGATACTTTGCGAGATATATCGAACCAATATATCGATATTTTAAAAATATCTTAAGTACTTGTATTTAACTAGTCTAGGGGTTAAATAGGTATCAGGTTAATTATGAGTAAAAACACTTATGAGAGAAGAAACAAATCGACTTTTTTTATAAATCATACGAAAAAGAATCCAAGGCCATAACGACCCAAAAGTCATGTTTAGCATCTGTGCGTAAAGAATAGCAGCTTTTTCTTTTCTACCATACCAATATGAAAGATTTATAAATCCCAGTACTTTTTCTCTAAACCTTGTAAAAATAAAATTTTATTTACCCTTTTGGCTTGCAATCTGCTTCTCTGCTGTGTAAGAACCTGTGCGGCCTTTGGGAATAGTCGTTCAGAACTGAGCTAGCCACCATAGTTAAATGTTTAAATGCCACATTGTAAAATCTAATCAAATCAAATCAAAATATTTTATTTCACATAAACCTACATGGGCACTTATGAAACGTCAGATTCTAGGTGCACGGTTCCAATTGGTGGTTTCCTATGGAGAAGAGCCGGCAAGAAACTCCATGGTTACTCTTTTGAAAATATTTGTCTTAAACGTTACGTTATAACGTTGGGAACTGTATTTTATAGTCTGCCCACACTTCTAATGGGTTTTCGTTAAATCTACTGACATGGAGCCCTCAAATAAAACGATACCTCATTTGAGAGACTTTCATTACATTTATTTGTTTTCCAATTCCGCTGGACCACGATATTTGGTATATCGGATGAAATATATCGATACTACATTCGATACTAGTTGATTCGATAATATCGGATTGAAGCGATTTATCGCGTACAAATATCGATATTTTTTGAAATATCGATTTATATCGCCCAATACTACTGCAGCCGCCTGCGCGAAGTTCGGACTCTCGCATGATATTTCGGCCGTGCCCCAGAAGGTTGTTTTAGAATCAACAAATACTTAGTGTCTATCCCCCCCATCCCGTTGCTAACCTCAATAGGTTTGACAACTGCGTACAAGGGGGTATATTAAGTAAGCATTGGAAGCATTGCACAGTACTACACGACTTGCAGTGTGCCGAAAATGTTAATACAAGTAATCTATAAACATAATCTTTTATGTTAACGATGACACACAAACGTAGATAATACCTGCCTGTAAACTGTTATATTGCAGCACAAAGCCTTTTCTTTATTTTAAGTAGCTAATAAAATAGCGTTACAGTACAATGAAATTGTTTATTCTTTTAAAAACAGGTCTCTCAAACAAGTCACACAAAACAATCAGCTGTTTGGAGTCTACATTTCCTATCTGATTCTACCCCCTGTTTAACCAATAGCATGATATAGTTTTGTCGATGGAAGAATAGACAAAATGACGAATTTGTTTTATTCATGTCATTTGTCTATTCGTCCGTCGACAAAACTTGTTTCTATGGGTCATTCTCTTTTAGAGTCCAGGCATAATTTTGGACAGATCACGTGAGGACCATGTAGTGTCTGAAATGGAGAAAATAACCACACAGATTTGAGTGGACCTGTTCAGCCAGTGCAAGAATTTGTCAGTTATCGTGTAGCTCAAATCGGAACTTGAGGAACTCTGACTATTGATTTGATCACTTCGTTACTTATTGCGTCTTGCAAGGAAAGCATCTGCTGCGCATCGGAAATGGCCTTGGTATCACAGGTGTCTAAATACCTTGAATTACCTTTTTTCACAGGTCATTGAATTTAGACTTCTGAAGGCCAATCTCGTAATTAAAAACGTTCAAAATCCAGTCACTATATAACTCATTTCAGCGACAATCAATGCCAAAAATGTATGAAAATTAAAAGTATTTTTGACAGGTTGACACTGAGATTAGTATGCCCAACGTTCTTAAAAATACAGAAATTGCCCCTGTGTTGTTAAGTTACGAACCTTGTGGCTGATTCTATGTATGTATGTAATGCTAATGAAATAAAATAAAAAGCAGAAACTAGGAATTAATTGCATACAGGCTCATAAAACATAACACAGTTGGTGTGTGACCACAAAATCCATACCGATATTATAATTACCGTAAAACGGGGTGAATAGGGATGCAGGGGTGAATCGAAACGAAACTTTTAAAAGGATTTTAATATTATAATGATAATGGTTGTTGCCAAAAATGTCTCGTATCTATTGACTGTATTATAATTAACGATTAAGTGCCCCTATTGGCAACAAACTATATTATTTTAATGTTAAAATCCTTTTTAAAGTTTCGTTTCGATTCATCCCTGCATCCCTATTCACCCCGTTTTACCGTACGAAAGTAACTGTCGGTTACCGTTTCACGCCTAAGCGGACCGTTACAAAATTTTACAGATACAGCCAGAGGGACCTGGGGAGGGACGTAGACTTCTTTTCATCCTAGAAATTTGCAGAATGGGGATGATGACAATTTTTGTTTTTTTTTCCAATTAGTCCAAATAGTATTACAAAAAGTGTAAAAGCTTAAAAAACTGCCAAGTTATAAACGTTTTAAAGTAAGTGTTAGACTAGGTCAGCACTATCGTAGAAGTGACAACATGACTACGTAACTTCATACTAGCGCCGTACATTGTCCGAACCGCGCGACAAGGACAGGAATAATTCCCTCCAAAAACTTTTAAAGCGTGTCTTCTTCATTTTTACATCGATATAACATATTTTTTCGATTATTATTTTTTATAGTAGTCATCATCCCAATACACCCAGACAAACACAAAAACACGCTAAGAGATAGTATTCACTCCATTTCATAAGTCTAGTTCAATCTTAGATGCAAAACTAAATTTTTTTAAAAACTAAATTTTCATTATCGTACACATCGGACCGATGTGCATAAAACTATAAACATGGCGGGGTGGGGTTATCGACACGATATTGATATATCGACCTATAGGTGTAAACATCTTGTTTGTCTTGCCTTATCATGGCCGGCGTAGGAGCTAATTGAACATGGAATTGTGTAAGGTTTTACGTTATTTTGTTTACGACGTAGGTGGGCGAAGATAAAGAAAAATGCTCACCGCGTGCCAGTAGTTAATCTGCCACTTTTATTGAATATCCACACGACTTGAGCATTTTTATTCATGTACCAAAAAGGTTTAAATCCATTGGGATTTAAAAAGAAAAAGAAGGGACTGTATTAAAAGGAAATGTATTCCCATACTTTGCAGTTGTTTTTTTTTTTTTGAAATAACAAAAAACAAGCCTGCGGCATCTTAGCTCCCATACGGTTGAACAGATTTAGTTTGTTTGAACGGTGATTTGATAAGTGTTCTTTGTTAAAAACAGGAACATCTATCTGATCAGCCTTTTTTAGGGGTTTTTGTTAGTATCTGCGGTTTTTTTTAAATTAAATTTTAATCGTCTATCGAAAGGGCATGATCAGTAGTGAAAGGTAAAACGCCGATGACGAATCGATTTGTGTCACAATATTGATGTTTAAATAAACGAAACTTTTTTTTCAAGCATAAATAAACTATAACGTTACTCCGCTTGACCCAGATACCGCAGTTTTAAATTGGCACAGATTCTTTAACTATAAAGCAAACGTGTCAAAGTGCCAAATACTTCATTCTAACTGTGTTACTCACTGGTTTTTCCAGTGTTTTGTTCTGATACATTCATTGACACACGAACTTGCGAAGAAATCCCTTTTCCTTGTAACTTTATTTTCATTGAAGATTTTGCGAAATACTACTTTTCACAATATCGTTTTAATCACACGCGTCGACATCGCACTAATCCGACCAGAAGTCGGCCGACACAGGCGCGACGATTCGGGCAAGGTGGATAAATGCTATACGGTAGTAACAAAATTTATTTAGAAAGACGTTTTCAAAAATATTGTCATTAATTCGAACAAGGCTGAGAATCGGCACTTTTTGAATGTCAAAATTACATCAGACAGTCCCCCAAAACGGCAGGGTGCTCTGGCGTAAGCAGAAGAACAGCGTTTGTGCTGCTTAAAATAGAAAACTTAAAATGGCGCACGCATGCTTTTCCGAAAGAAATGCAGATGCTACGGGTTTCATAGCATTGTTTTTCAGTGCGTAAAGCAACTCACTTAATAAACTAACTCACAAACAAATGATAACAGTATACATATTTGTTTAACAGCTTTGTACCTACAATCGAGCCTAACATCAAATTTCTTGAAAGCTTTTCAAAGCATACTTTCACGTAAACAATTCTCAACAAAAAAACAAAACAAGGTACATAATTATATCTGCCAATATGACAAACTGAAAATGACTAAAAATAACTAGAACGCCAATGCTGGCTTCGAAATAGTTGTTATTCTGCTTCGGCCTTGGTTATGTCTACCTCTGTTGTAATTGTGTAAACACAGCCATTTTTAAGCATTTGTTTATGATGTGTGGCAAGGTGATATGCGTGGAATTACTGTAATTTTTTTAACCGTTTCTGTGAATAAATAAGTAGGTTCTGTAGCCGGCATTTCTCAAAAGTAACTTGATTCAATTTTGATAATTTTTTCCACTATGTTTGTGGTCCGAAAAGCAACTGCACACTTTTCTCGACCTGCAGGGCTAACATGACAGGCGCGAGAACGCTCTCTATCTTAATTTGTCTACGAATCTGACTTTATTATAATGCCTAACATGACCGTTATGCTCGAGTAAACTCGAAAAAGTTTTACATTTCTATAACTCGCGACGAGATACCGATGTAGTAAGTTATTAATTAGAAACATATGATTTTTACCATTGCAACATCGGTCGATTTTACGCATGGAATTAGTATGTACTATATTGATTTTACGTCTACCTCTTTTAATTTGTGTTTTGTTTCTTGTAATCGACTTTTTACAAAAAAATAAAGTACAAAATTAGTTGCTTTAGTAATTATGTTGCGAAAGTTTGTTATTGCCATACACCCACAACTTCCTAGATTTCGATAATGACCATAATTGGCAAATAGACTGCACGTGATGCTCATCTATGTAATAGTGCTCCCTTCCCCCACAGTTTTTCTCGCGGCTCCCGAAAGGAACTTCGTTCCAACGTAAATAGTAGTTTATAACTAAGTTCTTTTTTAAATATTATGTTTATAAAATTATGAAATAAGCATATAGCAATTTGCCATATTATTTTGGAGTTTTTATTTTATTGTATTTCATAATACAACTAGCACTTCGTCCGCGTGGATTTCGAAAAAAAAAGTTGCCTATGTTCATCAGACATAATTTCGGCTTCTAATGGTAAAACAATTTTTCAAATCGGTCTAGTAATTTCGGAGCTCATTCAATACAAACAACCAATCAAATCTTTCCTCTTTACAATATTCATGTCTACATCAATGTCTGTAATTTTTAAGGTGTACATAATAAAGAGTATTCTATTCTATTCTATTCTATTAGTATAGCTAAAAAATAAAAAAAGTGAAAAGGATTATTAAGCTGCTTTCATAAGCCACTTTTTAGGTTATTTCTGTCAGTTTTTTTTTTACTGTCATTAAAAAATGTCACCAAAGGCTTTTATTGAATAATTCTTCATTTATATTTGTTTCATTGTTACAGATTCAACAAGCAGGTGCTAGCAATATGCACACTTTGGCCCAGTCGGCCCAACCGCAGATTTTAGGTAAGTTTACAACATCTAGACGGCGTTTAGTGTCCTGCAACATGTTAAACTCAGATTATCTTCTGCAATGCATAGTATCTGTAATCTGTGACTGACATTCAGATGCAGACTCAGATATTAACTTTGTTAGGTAGTACTCGTAGAAAGGCTTTTGTTTCAGTACGAAGTAGCTGTTGCTACCACTAGACCCGTTGGTCTAGTGATAGCAAGAGCTACTGCTGAGCATTAGGTCCTGGGTTCGATTCCCAGGACGGTCAAAGTGTTATTGAGTTTTTCCATCTAGAATTTCTCAGTAGCAGCCCGGAGTCTGGATTTGTGCCCTGTTGATGACAAATAGGGTCGCCCCCTATATCATGGGACTTAAGCATAAATGGCGAAATGTGGGTGTACTCGCTAGTCCTTCTGGGATTGCAGGCGCGATGTTATGTTATGTCTATCAGCTGGATTACTTAACTTGGAATTTATAATCTGCGAGTAGGAACGCCGAACTTAATTTATAGTCAACGGTCTTGTTAAAACTACCATTTGCAGCCCGCTTCAAACTTTATGGCGGCTCTGATGTGCGCTACTCGCTGCGCAGTACCTACCTCAAGCCTCCCCCCCGCTGACGTGAATTGGTTACTGCGCAGCGATTTGTCTCATCTTCCGGCCGCCCTAAAGTTTGAAACTGGCTGTAATGGTAGTTTTAAAAGACCATTGCCTATAAATTGAAATTCGGCGATCCTACTCACTGATGAAAAATTCAGCAGACCCA
This sequence comes from Dasypolia templi, assembly GCA_963555695.1. Classification (NCBI taxonomy): domain Eukaryota; kingdom Metazoa; phylum Arthropoda; class Insecta; order Lepidoptera; family Noctuidae; genus Dasypolia; species Dasypolia templi. Next base: position 3,806,205 of record OY743163.1, on the reverse strand, counting down.
AGTTAAGCAATCCAGCCGATGGCATAATGTACCAAAAACCCTTCTACTGTACGACATAATAAAATGATAAACTGTGAAGTGCCATTATACAAAGCGTCATCTCCCTCAACAGACATCCGCTCCCCGGCCGGTCCAACAACGCTCCTCTCGGTCGGCAGCGGGAGCTTCGCCCGCACTAACGCGCGGCCTCCAGGCGGCGGGCCCGTCATCAACTACCTGAAGACCAGCGCCGTGCAGTACGCTGCCAAGCAGCCGCCGCCACAGCCGCAGCGGCTTAAGGTTCGTAGATCTACTAGCAGAAACATAGCCAATACCGTTCTACTGCTGGGACTCAAGCCTCCTCTCTTTGAGAGGGATTTCATGTATCTTACGAGTTTTTGGTTCAAATGCAAAGGATTTATTTCAATTAAATAATTTACGGGCACTTTGAATTGTCAAGAAGTCGGTCAGTCAGAAATATGAAGCTGGTTGCCCATTCCAAAGCACAAGCAGGTACCTATGGAGAAGAACGTTCTAGAACATGTTTCCTCACGACGTTTTCTTTCACCCCGTTATGAAAGCAGTGGTTATGAAACAATTTACACAAAGTTAAGTCCCTGTCCGAGTTCGAACTAAATACTTTAGGAGTCGCGGCTGTTTTCAAAGGGACACCACTGCTCTACAAGAAACTGAAACTAACAGTGGCTCTCCGTGCTTTGTGATTTGAGCCGTAAAAGTATGACATAACCTTCTGCCTTCTCTATACGTGATGGGTTCATCAAAGTCTTTCGTATCCTGGGATTAGAGCCGTCTAACACCATGTTGACTGGCTGCCCAGGTGGCAGGAATTTTTCGTCGTGTTTAAAGTGCAATACTTACACGGTCAAAATGTATGGCTGAGCAATATTTTTGGTTCAGAATCATGTGCTGAGCCCATGCGTGGTTATAGGTCATGCGTCAATGCCCCTGGCACCCTGCATTTTACGATGGCATGAGTTATTTTTGTACAGTTTGTGCTGATATGAAAATACATCTTAATATTAGGGTCATATGGTACATTGTAGGAGACAACTTTGTTGTAGGAAAATAAAATCAACAAACACAACTTCCTAATGCCAAATGCAACTTCCTAATTACTACAGCCGTTTCGTTTCGTTCGGAAACTTACACATTTATAATATCAGTTTGGTTGACACGCCAAGAACTCATTTGTTTTTTATCCATTTATTTCGGACGAAAAAATTCATGATGAAACAACTAACAGATTCTTTATTATTACTTTACTAGAGGCTTCAATTCCCATGTCGGGCTAAGTGTCTTTCCATTGAGAAATTCTTTGGCAGCCCCTTTTCTTTTTCCCGATCAATGTCATTAATCTCGACCCCTATTACATAGGACTAGATAATTTCCTTTATATTTAATAAGCTTCTGGAAAGTTTAATATCACCAAGCAAATGGCAAAATTTCCTCGAAACAGTTGTAATCTCTGTTTAAAACTTGGGTACTCTCTACCTATCCCTTTATTGAAACTCTGGCCTGATGTTATTTACGTAAATGCAAATATAACTTCGTAGAAATTTTTGCTCTGAATACAAGCAAAATCTCAGGACAACTGAACCCATAGAATTCTATAAATAGTTGTTGTTTTCTTACGCGAGAATAATACTCGTATTGTACCTAGCTGGTAACATTTATAAATAGTATTGTTTAACAGTTGTGCGTGTGCGCATATCTATGTAGTGGTTCAATAGGTTATGTTTTGACATAGGTTTTTAAGTTGTATTTATGTTTTTATTAGCTGTTGCTAGCGAATTTCGCACTCAACCTATGTCCTTGTTTTAGTCATGGTCTATCTGTGTGCCAAATCCGTTCAGCTGTTTTGGCGTGAAAGCGTAACAAACAAACAAACTTACTTTTGCATTTATAATAATAGTTAGGAGTCCATCTGCCTAGTCTTAGCACAATTACCAGTATTTTACACGGAGTGACTGACTTTCTGTCCAACACACACAATTCAGTCACTCGGTAACACGATTCCCTTTTGTAAAACTGGTTGTCACAGTTTCCAATTCCGAGGCACGGAGTGGTGCTAAAATGGACGGTCATATGTTTTCTGTTTAATGATAAATAGCGTTAATATCTCTAAGTAGGCTTTATAGTGGTTTATACAAACGCATTTTTTTTTTCGGTGGGAAATCATCAAATGACTTCTCCCGCTCTGGGTGAAGCTGCAGGGCGTGTCAGACTTTTACTGACTAAAACCCACCTGTGTTCCTTCAGTTGTCTGTGCCGGGGCCACGGTATCTCTTTCGAACAACCCGCGACCCTGGCAGAAAGAACAGAAAAGAAGAAAAAAAAAACGTTTATTTGCGGTTAACATGACGCACGAACACAAACACCAAAAATAATAAGATGGGTAAAAATATGCGTCACATTCACGCAAAACGGCCATCGCTTAATGCTACGATCCTATTTGCACCAGCCATTTTAAAGCCCAGACATTATCTTCGCCCGATCATGTGAGGATCATGATGCAGATAAAACCAATGTTTGACCAATTACATATAAAATTCACTCAGAAACAATAATTACATTGTAAGACCTTAGCGATAGTCTGAATAACTTTGATAGCTTATCCATGACCTGCATTATCTAATTATGTAAACAATAATCATGTGAAAATACTTATTTGTCATTTGTTTTGTTTATGTAATTGTGTGGACTTCCTTAGGTAATAGTGCAAGCAGATGATGGGACTGTTGATTTTAGTAGAATATAAACTTAGTTTTTAACAGAGTTCTTAAAAAGGAGGTAGGAGGCTCTCATATCGTCTGTTTTTATTTTTGTATGTTTTTTTGCCACCACAAAAATGACCCATAAAAGCCTCAGGGGTGGTCTCTTATAAATTTTATTAACTTTGTTTCGGTAGTTTTTTAATAATTAGCTTCAATAAAACAATCTACTTCACCAGCACTACAATGTGAAAAGTAACTTTAATTTTGGAAGTCGGTGGCAAAGAACGAAAACACAAAACCAAAAGAGTTCCGTAATTTAAGTTATTTTTCACTGTCTAGTGTTTTATTTGGAAATCGGTTGTTTTTTTGTTGAAATAAATTATGCCATGGAAATATTTGGTTGAATTCTTTGTTCTACTTTAGTGTCAGTTTTAGCTAATAAAGTTCACATGCTGTTGTTAAAGGATTAGTTGAGTCATCCAGTTTGGTAGTGGGACTAATTATCCGGAGTGACAGGTAGAATGGGACCTTTCTGTTAGACAACGACAGTGATTTTTTTAAAACTAGTTTTATGACTCCAGCTTGAGTAAAAATCCCGGGTAAATGGGATGGAAGTGTACTGAATCCAGTTTATTTTTTTCAGCCATAATGAGTAATGCGACATACAGATATGCTTTATTTGTAGTTACTTCAGGTTATCAAAACCCGCTACTAGCATAAACTGATCAAAACAATTGGTTCTTTGACAACAATAGTTCTGAAAAAAAAACGATTTGATTTTTAATCATAACTACTTTGGCCCAGAATGTAACAACACACTTCTTCCAACAGGCTCTACCACCACAGCAGTCAAACTTGAGCGCCCTACCTGCAGCGCTAGGGCGGCAGTCACCGGCGCCCGCGCCGCTCGCGACCCCGCCCGGCGTGGGGCCCGGCGTGGGGCCCGGCGGGGGGCCCGGCGTGGGCCCCGGGGCCGCACAGCAGCAGGCCGCCGGCCAGTTCCAGCGGCTCAAAGTGGAAGATGCTCTGTCCTATCTCGACCAAGTCAAATACAAGTTCAATACGCAGCCACAAGTGTATAATGACTTTCTGGATATCATGAAGGAGTTCAAGAGTCAAACGTAAGTGTTCTTTTTTTAAATTGTTTTTGTTTTTACCTGCTGCATTTGAGGTTAAGTGAGTTGAGGTAAGGCCTTGATGTGGATGGATAATAAATGCATCTCTGTCTGTTCACCGTATTTACAAAGCATATTATAGTTTTGATTTTCATGGATGTGTATTAAGATTGAGCTTGCATAAGGAGTTATTACAGGAAAAGGGCAGGAGTTTGATGTTAATGATTTTGCATGACTGTTTTAACATTTTTGCTTATTTAATACGATTGATATTTTTAGAACAAAAGTTTTTTATTTTTTTTGGTTGTGGCTTAAAACTTGTTCTAGCAAAAACGTAGCTATAATCAACGTAAGAAACCATTTAAAGCTTAGTCCCAATAATCATGCCTCATTTTTGCCATATAATTCACTTGATCTTGAATTTTCTAACTTAGTACAAAAAGATAACTCACTACATAGATTTTTCCATAAAATCTGAATGATGAAAACAATTACCGTTTGAACACCATGAAAAAATTAATGGCTGCAATTTGAATTGTATCTGATATCTGATCATTAAAAAAAACCGACTACTAACAATTATCCTCCATCTTAATTTTAGTTTATATTGCAGTATTGACACCCCAGGCGTCATCACCCGGGTATCGAACCTGTTTAAAGGGCATCCGGAGCTGATAGTTGGCTTCAACACCTTTTTGCCGCCGGGGTATAAGATTGAAGTTCAGAGCAATGGACAGGTAAGACAATTATGTAATTACTTATAGAGTTGACTGGCTGCCGCGATTGCTGAGTTGAGGGTCCTGGGTTTGGTCCCCAGGTACGGCTAAATTAAATTTTCTGTAGGAATTTCACAGACTGGATTCTTTCCAGTTTATGGTAATAGGCTCTTAGTTCATGGGACTTAGACGTAACTGGCGAAATTTGGGTTTAAGATTTCATATCTCCTCCTACAGGTTAAATAGGTGTGATGTTTTGTTTTGTCCACCGAATTCTCAAACTACGCTTATCACGTTTTATTATAGTAAATAAGAGTTTCTTTAAATGTAAATAGCTTGCAAGCGTGCACCATTGTTAACCGCATCATCGCTTACCGTCAGTTGGTCCAAAGAAAGTGCATAAAATCTACATCTATACAAATAAAGTGTCTCTTTACTAAGTGCATATAAAAGTATATAGGGTTATATAACAAAAAAAAGTTGTCTGTGTATCTTTTTATTCCGGCTAATCTCCGAAACGGCTGGACCGATTTTGACGGGACTTTCACACTGATGTTATAAAGAGCAATTTAGGCAAAACAAAAAAAAAGATTTTTTCAATGGAAGATTACCTACACCTTATTATGCTACACATAATTGATACCCGACATACACGCGAAGCCGCGGGCACAGCTAGTATTTAATTAAATTTCAATATTAAGTAACTTGCGATATGAAACAAACATGAGAATCAGGATGTCATGATTCTAAAAACAGTTTATCTTCATCAAAAAGTTATGTTAGAACAGTTATGTCCCCCCCATCCCGTTGCTAACCTCAATAGGTTTGACAACTGCGTACAAGGGGGTATAGTAAGTTAGCATTGGAAGCATTGCACAGTACTACACGACTTGCAGTGTGCCGAAAATGTTAATACAATGAAACTTTAAGACATTCTGAAATCTCTCTGTTGCTATGCACCTTTAAGTGTTAAGAGACGTCGTCAGACTTAACTAGGACTTAAAATTGAGTTGCATTTGAGAATTCGGTTGTATCTATACTAATATTTTAAAGAGGATTTAAAAAAAAGTTTGTATGTAGGAGGTAATATCTGGAACTACGGGTCGTTTTTCTTTTGCATTTGGTTGCCAAATACCTGAGGAATAATGCTCAAAATCAAAAGTAATTTAGTGAAATTATGCTGAGCATCAGCAGTTTTCGAACGTTAAACGTGCTATTGGCTATGCAACATCACGCTTTGTCCCTTAGGAGCGCTGAGTCGGTGGAACAAGCGGTTGAAGTCGTGGGTAGAAGTACTAGCACCCTACTTCGCCAACCGCAAACGTTACTGTGTTCCAATTTGAAGAGTATGGGTGCTGATGTAAACACATGCATACAGACATTTCATCCTTTTGCCTTTTCCTTAATATAGCGAAGCATATGTGATGCTTCTGCATTTGAGTTTTGAGTGGCAGACAACATGATAGATTGTAGAAATATTTCTAAGGAGCGTTGTCAAAATTCAAGAAAAGAATGACATGTCTTTTTGTTAAGTGATTTGCCTTCTCTTCGTTTGAGTTGAAATAAAAATGGGCTTACTGTGCATGCTGGTAGCGTTAAAAAATTGTAAACTAGAGCTGCACGGAGGAATAGGAATACAATTGGGATAGGATTTAAACATAAGCCGCCTTATTTTAAAAAAATTGTTTAAAAGTTAATAATGATTAGCGACTGTTTAATCATGAATTTTTGATGTTTTAAACGTCCCTTAACGGTAAGCAATGTTTATAAATAAGAGGGTAAATCAATATAGTTCGTTGCCAATAAGGGACCTATATTCATTCAAATCTAAATCCTTACTAAATTTCGATTCCATTCTTCCCTGCAGTCTTTGCAAGATGCCCATTAGCAGTAACGATAATTTAGCATCAGCTGGGCCTGTCTGGTTGTTTATTTCTCCTGCAGAATACTACAGCACTCCCTTCCTCCCCAGGTGTCGGTATCAATGCCATCTCCGACGGGCTTCGGAGGGTCCGCAGCGGGCGGCGCCAGTGTCGTGCTGGGCGTGCAGCACGCGCCGCCGCCGCAGCCGCAGCTCGTGCATCTGTTGCCGCAGGCGCAGTAAGTGTTTTAGTAAACATAATGCATTTAAATAGGACATCTGCTATGGAAGACGCAGAGGGAAACTTTGGTCAATAGTTTTCTGCAACCGAAATAAAAAAATAATTAATGTACATTTATTTGAAAGACAAAAAAAAAACAGGGTCAACACGAGGTAGTAAAAACAAAAGATGCGGACTCTTTTTATTTCTTAAAGAAAACGGTTTAAAGGTTCATGCACACACGTCAGTCGCGTCAACGTCAAGTCGCCGATTTAATATTTCATTGGTCTCCTCCTTCGGGTAAAAAAGTTGTGTTGTTTTGTTTTTTCCACCGAATTTTCAAACCACGTGGTTTATGACGTTTTATTATAGTAAATAAGAAATAATTTCTTTTATTTCTTTAAATGTAAACAGCTTGCAAGCGTGCACCATTGTTAATGTGCATCATCGCTTACCGTGAGGTGGTCCAGAGAAAGTGCATAATCTATACTTATACAAATAAAGTGTATTATTAATAAGCGCATTCCAAGTTTAAAGGGTACTTACAAAAAAATATGTGTGTTTGTTCCGAAATGTCATAAAGAGTATTTTAGGCAAAACAAAAAAAGATTATTAATTTTCAATGGACGACTACCCACACCTTGCTAAGCGAACACGCGAACGAAGTCGCGGTCAGAGCTAGTTTATAATAAAATGTCAAAATTAAGTTACTTGCGATAGGACAAACAGATTCATGACATGATTCTAAATACAATTTGTCTTCATCAAAAGATTATGTTAGAACAGTTTTGTCCCCCCCATCCCGTTGCTAACCTCAATAGGTTTGACAACTGCGTACAAGGGGGTATATTAAGTAAGCATTGGAAGCATTGCACAGTACTACACGACTTGCAGTGTGCCGAAAATGTTAATACAATGACACATTAAGACAATCTTAACTCGTTTATGTCGCTATGCACCTTAAAGTGTCAGAGTCATCATCAGACTTAACCGGGACTTAATTGATTTGTTTGAAAATTCGGTTGTATCTATACTAATATTATAAAGAGGAAAAATTGTTTGTAAGCTTGTATGTAGGGGGTAATATCTGGAACTACTGGTAGATTTTTTTGCATTTGGTAGTCAAATTCTTGAGGAATAATGATAAAAATAAGCTTTTTTCCAACGTCTAACTTGGTATAGGCTGTGCAACATCACGCTATGACCCTGAGGAGAGCCGAGCAAAGAGTAGCACACGTGTCAGTCGCGTCAACGTCAAGCCGCCGATCAGTCACGTCTGTCAGTTTCAGGGCTGTGTGTGAACAGATAGTCTATCAGTCATAGCAGCGCGCCTCAATAAATTTTTCGTTCTTGTTTCGTTCGTAGCAATACAAGTTTTGACTTGACGCGACGTCGTCTGATGTGTGTAGCCAACGTCCAATAACTTGACTTGTCGTTGATATGACAGACGCGTGTGCATGAACCGTTAGACTGGATATGCAACAAATAAATTGGCATAATTTTTGTTCTTTCTGTAAAGGACTCCAATAGAAATTTTGCTATAAGCATCTCGCTAGACAAAAATAAGATCATTGCAGTTACAAAATTTGCATAAAAAAAGCCAATCCTCTTGACAATAATCCCTCTTAGTCCTGTCAAATAACCTAAGGTTAATCACCATTTCATACTTCGCGAAAGCCGTCCTGATAATGGAACGAAACGCCAGTAGTGTAAATCGGGAGCCGCTGCCTGTATCAATGTGTAGGAATGACGCAACCTTAACCCTGTGTGGGTTATGTTTCAAATTATATTATTATGACGAAGAAGTGCGTCATCTCCGAGAAAGGTCTATGAAACGCTGGCGTGATGATCTGGAGTCCTTCCCGGCCGACTAGCGGGAGAAGGCAAAACTTAGAGTATTGAAAATGTATTGGGGGCACATAATGCCCAGCAGTGGCACAATTTATGTTTATTTTTTTGTGGGGTGAGGTCCTGGGTTCGATTCCCAGGTCGGGCAAAGTGTTATTGAGTTTTTCCATCTAGGATTTTGTCAGTAGCAGCCCGGAGTCTAGATTTGTGCCCGGTTGATGGCAATAGGCTCGCCCCCTATTACATGGGACTTAAACATAACTGGCGAAATGTGGGTGTACTATAGGTACACCTCTGCCTAACCCTTCTGGGATTACAGGCGTGATATTGTGTGGCACAATTTATTTCATCACCACTGCTCTTAAAATGGTGAAGGAAACCAGAGTGATTTGTGATGCCCGCGTGGTGGATTACGGCCCTCTCCCTCCCACAGGGAGAAGGCTCGAGTCCCAGCAGTAGGAACATTATATGTTGATAATGTTAGCAAAGATTAATTTTCTCTTCATTCGTATTTCAAGTGACTGACCTCGAAAAGATCGTGAACCCGCATTGTGCCTGCGTGATAAATGATGATGCCTTCTCTCTTGCAGAGAGAAATTGTTAATATTGGCAAATATAGATTTTATCTGCATTCTTATTTGAAGTCACTTACCTCCGCCTCAATACTGTGCCTCCAACGTTGTGATTGGTTAGCCAAAACAATATCCAAAAACAACAAAAAAAGACAAACCATGTCTCCAAGTAGTCTTAAGACTAATCACTATGTCACACTTCGCGAAAGCCTTCCTTATAATAAAACAAAACGCCAGTTATTCAGTATTATGTAAATCGGGAGCCGCCGGCTATATCATTAGGTAGGAGTGACGCAACAGCTGTTTGGTTCGTTCACCCTGCGCCGCGCTGCACACAACTTACAAGTCAATATTTTTGTTGCTAACTTAGGTATTTTCGTTATTATCTAACTGTTTTAAGTGTTATTTAATACTTTAGATTATTTTTAAATTTGGTGTAACAACGTATCCTATTATTCTACTAATATTATAAAGGCGATTGTAAGGATGGATGGATGTTTGTTACTCGTTCACGCAAAAACTACTGAACTCATTTGAATGAAATTTGGCACACAGATAGTTTATAACCCGGATTAACAAAGAGTACTTTTTATCCCGATATTCCCACGGGTTCGACATTTATGCCGGTGAAAACGCGGGGAGCAAGCTGGTAACATAAATTGTTTGTAAAATGAGGAAATTAACATTGCCTTGTGTGGCAGTAAAATGAGAGGTTCTACTTCTCCTTCGGCACCAGTTTTGTACATGTTTATAGGGTTTTATCGTGAAGTTCAGTCTCAAAAGCCCCATGTTGTTTTTTTCTATTTCAAATAACAGACAAATTATGGCCTTTTTTGCAACAATCTTTAGTCAACAATTTGTTTGCCAAACAAATTGTTGACATGTTATATGGTTGAAATTGTTATATGGTGGCTAATAGAAATGGAGTTTTAAGAATGTGTATTAAACAAAAGTCCTTGTTCACAGGGAGGTGGAGAAGGAGGCAGTTCGACGATCGAACTACTCTAATATGGAAATGTAAGTACCTACTTTAAAAAAAAACCGTTTGATTATTAGCTGATATTTTTGTAGGAAAATAAAAATAAAAAATACTGACTAACGCACTCCCAAATTACTTTTATGCAGTTGTATATAATATGACAGCTCATTCCTCACTTAGCATAAAACGAGTCCTAATGAAGATTATCGACGATTAAAAAAAAAACCTCTATTACGCTCATGTGGCCGTTGTGCCAATGCGTCAAACAATACCTAACGTGGTCACGGGCCAGGTTATTGAAAAGGTTTCCATTGCGAGTTAATCTTAAATGCCACACATTTTACTACATAACGTGCCCAAGGCCTCATAGCAAGCTCCCGTCATAAGTTTCCACCTGTGTTGCTGCCACAGAGGTCTGTCAGGCACACACAATGGTCCACTTGAAGGACTAAATTGCGGAAACCAAACTCTAACATTTATTTATATTTCTACAATCACTGCTATCATTACAGGAATATTCCTAATGCGGTAGCGTGGTCCTTATTATACTATCTTAAATAACATAAAACGCGTGCAAGGCGCGCGTCAGTGGCGCTTTGCTGAGTAAGTTGGTTCGTGCGTGTGGCACTGCTAGTAACCGTGGCTTCCTGCGTCGCAATGCGTGATTGTCAGGTGCATTCAGACAAATCTCCTTCAAAACACCGGGATTATAAGTCTTACCGCGTAATAGTTGGAATACATATGTGGTTATAGCTAAGTCCCTCCTTGTCTCGAGTTTGTTGTATCCAACCATACCAATAACAAATAAGGTTGGGTACATTAACGGATAGAAGGGATACACACCGTAAAGCTTCATGTACAAAAATCTGGTGAATTCGTTTTGTATACATAGAACATGGAGGTCAGTTAGGACACAGGAGTTTATATACCTCTATATCTACTTATTTATAAATCAGCCCCTGTCTGGGCCAGTCTTAATCCAAATTGATTGGTAACGAGATTTGTGAAGTTTTGTCCTAAACTCACCTAATTTCTCACAGGTCGGTTAACAACGCGATCGTACACAATTTGTCAGTGAATTCAGCTCCTACCAACACCTTGCATCAGATCTCTCAAGCTCATCAGCAGATTGAAGCGGCTGCTATACATCATGCTTCTGCGCCGGGTAAGACCTACACGAATGTTTTTAACTTTTTTATTTTATTGATTTTAACACGTCGTCGTCTAACAGAATTCAATTCAACAAAAGATTTAATAACTTAGTTTCCAACTTGACCATCTTTGGCACTAATCGACAGTTTCCTTAGTTTTAAATATATAGGCAAAGAAAATTAACTTCTGTTTTAAATTTTCGACACTCAACACGATGACACGTTCTAATGATGAAATTAATTACCGTTCGACTCGTAATGATAAAAACTTGCGGCTGCTCTATTTGAGTTCTGATTACCTTCCTAATCCAACCCTAAACACTAGGTAATTCAACAAGTACTAAACGACCATGCTATGTCCTGTAGGGTCCGCGCAACCGTCGAACCCGACGCACGCTGCGCCTGCGCCTTCCAGCCAGCCGGTGGAGTTTAATCATGCTATTGAGTATGTTAATAAGATTAAGGTGAGTTTTTCTAATGTTGTTTTTAAGTTAATTAGGAAAAGCAACAGATGTGTTAATTATAGGCCAGAATTTATCACTACACTAATATTATTAATGTTTTGTATTTATTGAACAAAATATTTCAAAGAAACTTAGCCTAGTAAAATCTCCTTGAAATTAAAACGTTAATCAAAATGGCTCAAAAGAACAGTTTTATGCTACAACTAGCTGACCGGCGAATTTCGTACCTACCGCCTAAGAATATTATCTTAATTTTTTTCGTGAACTTTTCCTATGTTTTAATAGTTATTCTGCTATTTGCAGCGGAGACAAATCCAACAAATCAAAGATCATAATAATTGGTCCAGCCAATCTTGAGCTATAAATGGTGTAACTAACCCGACTTTGCTTTATACATATAAATTGATTTATATAAACTTTTCCTACAAACACCACCAAAATGATGAAATTAATTACCGTTCGACCCCTAATGATAAAAACTTGCGGCTGCTCTATTTGAGTTCTGATTACCACTTTAACGTGACCACCACTCAACCACCTGCTACCTCAATACTGACCACCGTTTTGTTTTATCTCCATACAGTCCCGGTTCTCAAGGCAGCCGGATAAGTACAAGCGGTTCTTGGAGATCCTGCATGCTTATCAACGTGGACATCGCGAGATGAAGGAGCCACAGGCTAAGCTGCAGACGGAAGCTGAGGTTTATTCGCAGGTTAGTTTTTAAAAAAAAACCTTTGTTGGAGCCACCAACAGCTGCTTATTAAAATATTGTGGCTATTTTGACGCCATCAAGTCAGCTAGTGGTCATATACGTCAAAAAGTTAAGAAACACACTTATTCTCGTTTTTCAAAGGATCAAACTGCGCTCACGTATTTTCTGAAGCAGAATTGTATTTAATTAGCTGTCAAATCTCATTGGTAGTGAATGGATTAGCTTTTGTTGTTAATTATTTAACATTACATTTAACAACGTGATCGTCCGTTGGCTACCTCGTCCGACGGCACCTTTGTCTGATGCTATTGGAGGTTTAACCTTCGAATATTTTTTTTGTGTAAATTTTTGAGTTGATTCGTCTTTTAGAAACTTCTTCTGTTCCTATCTAACAATGAAAGGTAAGGTGTAAAAGTATGGTGAACTAAAAAACTTCCTTAATTATCAGGTGGCAAAACTGTTTGAGAATCAAGACGACCTGCTGGCCGAGTTCGGTCAGTTCCTGCCGGACGCTAAGGCGGTCACGAAGCCCGTGCCCGAGGTGCGCGAGCGACACTACCCGCACGTCAGGTCTCCGCCTGTCACACATCATCAGGTAAACTAGCTTATTTGATTTATGAAATAGGGATTATGACAATTTTTATTTATTTTTAACTCTGAAAAATATTTGTTTGCAAATAGTGTATACAATATTATAGAAAGTCTAATAGCTTAACAAATTACCAAGTTATGAACGTTTTAAAATAACTGTTAGACAAAGACAGCACTATCCTTGAAGTGGCGTCACGACTACGTAATTTCATACTAGCGCCACACATTGTCCGTACAGCTCAACAAGGATGAGAATAATCCCCTCCAAAAAGTTTTAAACGGAGTATCTTCTTACTATTTCCGTCGATTTTATTGATTTTTTCTATTATCTCATTTTACAATGCCTTTGAAATTTGATTATTTGTTCGAACAATTCTAATGTTAGTCATCATCCCTATTACTGAAATTATCTAGATTGGAAATCGCGAATCGGCCAACGTAGGGTTGGCAAGCTAGGTAGGTGGTGAGACACTTTTAAAAGTAGCCTAGTAGCTGTTGGATGAGAATAACCAAGGGTTCAGTTTGATGGTGGAAACAGTAACTTGACAAGACGTATCGTGAACACGAAAGAAGAAGTGAAATGGCTCCGATTGGAGAGGTTTATGCCGTAGCAGTGGAAGACTGTCAAAGAAATCATTGAATCTTAGATTTTTTAATAGTTTGTAAAAACCATTATCGTCAGTACCGTTGTGTAGCAGATCTGGTATAATTGGCTCTTGAATAACTTATTGTTTTTAAGGTATCGGCTGTCCTCTTTTTTTTGTAGGAATGCAGAGCACTTAAAGAATTGGTATCCTAATGTTGTGTGTATCCCGCAGCCGCCGCGAGTGGACAGCTCTCCGCCGGAGCGCTTGTCGGTGGCCGCCGCGTCGCCGCCGCACGCGCCCGCGCACCACCTGCACCACGCGCCCGTTAGTACACTCACACCTTCTCCTACACACACACTGACTTTTCACAGGTTTCCATACACAATCTACACCACATTGGGAGAGTAACCTGTCATACAAGGGCTCTGGGAAGGAAATATTATATAATAATACGGGTACATCATCTTATTTCAAATTTTCCACGTTGTCGCCCCTTTAATCTGAGATATCTTTAGTAACCGGCGACTACTATTTGAAAGACCATCAGCTGGTTCAACAGCCAAAACATAAAAAAGACAACCTGATAATTCACAACACCCAGTTTTAATGAAAGAAGAAAGGTAGGCCTCTGCCCTGCATAAGAACAACACAAGCTATTAATAACAAGATAAACAATTTATTTATTTTAAACCATATTCAAACACATATATTACAACACAATACCAACTCGTGACAAACACGCTACTTCCTGTATGACGGCACGAGTGTCATTATCAGATAAACAAACGAACGTGTAATGATACTCTTTTATTGACCATGATTACATTGTTTACTTCTCTGATATAGATATATAATTTATTTTTTGTGATATTATAGAATTTTGTTGTTTGGTAGCATCTTGCTTTCGATTCTAGTTTTATTTTAAGTTCATAAACTAATTAGAAGAAATTCAGAAATCTGCAATATTTAAAAATCCATTGTTATGATCAAAATCGAAATAACTTGGCGTATTGAAATCTTTTCAAATATCGTAGTAGGACGAAACATGCGCTTAGGACGCATTCAAAATCAAACTATTTTAGATCATGGAACGCCCAATTTCGCTTCAATACGTTGTTTTCCATGTAAGTGACAAAAAGACTCCTTAAGAAGGCTCCATTAGTTATTTTTGGTTTTTCTCCATTTCTAGCAACAAAATGATTTCACCAGATAATAACAATTTATTCTCTCTCATTGTTCAGCAGCTGCCAAAGCACCAAAGTTCAGCTTCCAGCACGGTGACGGCTCCGCCTCTGCCGCACCATCATCTCAAGAGATCTCCCAGCTTCACTTCATCAAGCACCATGGGTGAGTTCCGTAATAATAATGGTAATGTTGATTTTCTAATAACACTAGCTTCTGCCCGCGTGGATGTCGCAAGTTATCTCACGGGAACGTGCTACCATTACAAAAAGCATATGTTCTTCCCCTTCTTGGCAAATTTTGTCGAAATCTGTTCAGTGGTATAGGCATGAATGATAATTATGGATTTAACATAAAATCTGATGATCGTGTAAATAACAGTCATTCATAAGATTAGTGTGTTAAACAAGATTTACGCGGTGCGTAGCAACAACAAAAGTTGCACCATAGAAACAGAAAATTGCTTTAATTTTTGCTTTAGAGTATTTTTTTCAGCTTGTCAGTATATCAGGGCAGATTTAAGCAAACTGTTTTGTGTGAATGTGCCATAACTTTTAATATAAAAAATATTGAAGACAGTCATGTGAATATTTTTTTACCCATATTAAGTTTTGTTAGGTTAAATGTGTTTTAAAATAAAACAATTCTGTGGCTAGCATGTGGTTATAAACCGCAACCGCAGCGACTGTTGTAGTCGTGAAAACAACAAAATTATAGGTCGTCCGTCAAGCTTCGTTTTCGCTGATAAAATTCAAATAGTAAAAAGTTTAAATAGTAATAGTCCATTTATTTGTCAGAATATTGTTACAGAGATGTTACATAGTTTTTAATGTTTATAATATTTTGCCACTTCTGGCGTACATTTTTTTTTCAGGGGGTGTTTTTTATTTAGCATCTAGTCCCTCCAGTTTCATAACAAACTTTAGTTCAGTGTTGCTAATGTTTTCTCCATTCCTACAGCGGTAGGAGCCCCGCCGCCAAAGAAGTCCCGTCTGTCCGGCCTCACCGGCGCCACAGTACGCGACGTGTCATACGCAGAGGCGTCTAAGCTCGCCACCGTGCACGAGTTCAACTTCTTCGACAGAGCGCGCAAGGCGCTTCGCTCACAGCACGTTTATGATAACTTTCTGAGGTGAGTTGTTGAAATTTGCTCAAGTTAATTGAGAAAAATCATTTTGTTGTACGGAAAATAGAGATCAGGTAAACAGATAGTCAAATATGATATTTCTAGTTTAACAGTTACATAATACGCTATTTAAAAATAAATTTTAACTACTTCGAGACAATGATGACAAACCGTGCGATGTGCAAACGACAGAATATCTTTGGTGATACACGCATGCTGCCTTCCTACTGATAGTCTCACAACATAAATATAATAGTCCAATTTTCATACAACCTTTTTTTAAATCTTTCCCTTAAAACTTCACCACCTCTAAACAGCATCTATCTTAATACTAACCTTAAGCAACTCTTCACAGATGCCTCCTCCTCTTCACCAACGAGATAATCTCATCGTCGGAGCTGCTGTGCGTGACGGCTCCGTTCCTGTGTCGTCACCCGGAGCTGCAGAAGTGGCTGCAGGACTTCCTCGGCCCGCCCTCGCCGCCGCACACGCCCACCAATACTAATGCATTGCATGGTGAGTTTTGTGATATTTTAAGCCAGATCCAGGATGAAAATGTCTCTTCTGTCTATGTCCTTCTTCATGTCATGGTCTGCCCATGTGCCAGATTTCATCCAAATCCGTTCAGCCTAAAAATGAAATCTTTCCTCTTTATTATAATATACACTACATTATAAATTAAATTATCTTGTACTAGTTTCCCGCGACTTCGTATGCGATCCAGGATGAAAAGCCTCTGTCCTTACCCTGGTCATGGTCTATCTGTGAGCGAAATTTCATCAAAATGCGTTCAGCCGTTTTAGCGTGGATGCGTAACAAAAAAACATACTTTCACATTTAGATAGTTTGTTAGTAAATAACTTCAAGCCGTCGTTCCCGTCGTTCGTAATCTTTGACAGTCGTTAGCCAGAAGCCTGAACTTTGACAACCAGTCTTACCAAGGGGGTACCCAGTAACTGGGTTGTGGAAGACAGACAGAGAGAGATAATTAAGTGAACACAGTTCTTTTTATATTGGTAGAAGTTGTGAAACAGGTTACAGAGTCGGGTAATCATTAGCGATGTCCCTGGCTGTCTATCCGTTAGTGCTTCATTTGATTCTCATTTTTATTCTTGGAAATGTTCTTTAGCTAGATTTTTGTATACATACATCAGCTAACGCGAGCGATCAGGGACACGGCAAGTGTCTAACCTAAAAGGTGTGTTCTTTGAGTTCGTCTTTCTTGTGTCTACTGCCTTTTGTGGCATTATTCATTAGTGTCTTAATTTGTGTATTTCGGGGCCCGGGTGGTGGATTACGGCCCGGTCCCTCCCTCTCAAAGAGGAGGCTGGTGTCACATTATGTACTGATTGTAATGTATTTAAATTATAAATACTCAATTTTCTCCCACAGGCTTCAACAACTCAGCCTTTGGAGGAGCAAGCAGCGTATTATTCGAACGGGAGCGTCCACAAGTAGAGAAGCTGCGGTACGAGCCTATAGGACAGCTGGGCGCGCAGCTCAGGCACGAAAGGCCACAGGGAGATGCCGCTATGGATATAGGTATGTACATTTGTCTTGGCGCAGCTAGGAGCTAGTCCCCTTAAAACATATTTGACATTGCCAGCACGCAATAAACAAATGTAAAAATTTCCGTATGAGAAGAGATCTTGCAGTGAGGCAATATTATTATGAACTGCCTAAAAAGCAAAAAGAAAGTGTTTTTGGTTGTCTTGATATTTATTCTCAAACAAAATAGAATGATACAAGATACTTGGTTTTGTTCTAAATACAATAACATGTGCAGGGGACTATTTAAAAGTTAGCGCATAATTTTTTAATGTGAACAATTCATCATCATCTAAGGCGTTACGACCGCGGGTAGGCCTTAGCTTGATAGAGTATAATTTTGAGCGCCCTGTTTTTAGTTTCTGCTTTCATTTCTGTCAACTACAGGTATTATTTCTCTGATCTAACAATTACGAGCAAAGCGCAGTATGTCTAGCATACAGATACCCACTGCATGAAATAAAATTGAATATACCAAGTGTTTTTCAGAGCATAAATCATAACACTATTTCTTTCCCTTAGATCTGACAACATGCAAGCGCTTAGGCACTTCCTACTGCGCTTTACCGCGCGAAGCCGCCGCGCGTCGCTGTTCAGGACGCACGCCCTTATGCAGGGAGGTGTTGAACGATACCTGGGTGTCCTTCCCGACGTGGAGTGAGGATTCTACGTTTGTGACGTCACGGAAGACGCAGTATGAGGAATATATCTATCGCTGCGAGGATGAGAGGTTTGAGGTGAGATTTGAAACTTATTCTACAGTTTTATAAAATCACATATGAAGACACTCACTTAGGCATTGTTAATGTGTGTAGAATGTTAACAGAACCCTTTCACTGCTGACGACCTAAAAACAGATCCATAATAATTCTATATAGTCCTTCGCTGAACATGGGTTATAAATACCGAACAACAACAATACAATATTCTAATACCGAATAGGTAACCGTTTTAATAAAAACTTGAAATCTAAATCCGTGACAAATAAACATTCAGACATCTGCGTTGTTTTTTTTTAATTTCATTTCATATTATTGCTACTACAATATTACATGCGATACAGTTTTAATTTACCAAATCCATCTCTCCTCGTTCCAGCTGGACGTCGTAATAGAGACAAACGCGTCAACCATCCGAGTGCTCGAAGGCGTTCAGAAGAAACTCGCCCGAATGACTCCAGAAGACGCGGCGAAGTATCGCCTGGACGACTGCCTGGGCGGCCACTCGCCTACCATCCATCAGCGGGCGCTGCGACGCATTTACGGTGATAAGGTGGTACGATCGAGTCGAGACTACTAGGCATGCTGTGCTACAGTAGAGGGCAAAAAGGGGAGGAGTGGGGCAGTCTTTGGTTGGCAAGGGGTAAAATGGGTTCTTAAAAGGAGTTAGCAGGGAAGATTTGGCAAAAGGGGGTTTAGAAATAGGGTTAGTTTGGGAAAAAGGGAAAATAGATGAGGATACGATTTAATTTGGTACAGGGGTGATATGCGATTGCTATAGTAAAGGGTAGATTTAGATAAGGGAGATTTAAGTTTTATGATATTTTTGAAAGAGAAGGGAACAGTGCTATCTGTGAAAGTCAACAATTTGTAGGGAAAGGTTGATGACAGATATTGGTTTGAGGGTTAGTGTAAATTGAGGATTGGGATATGAATGATTTTTTGATGGCACATCAAAAGTATTGCCAAACTATGTTGAATTTGTTAAAATTAAAAAAAAAATAAGTATATCAGAAAAGATGCATTCAAATTAAAAGCTATAATTGGTAAATTACAGCATAGTTTTTTATTTTTAAATGCATAGAAAATATAAATCAAAGGGTGCAGAGATAAAAACAGTACAAAAGTAGGCAGATTCATTCTATTGAAAATATTTAGTTCAGGAGAAATTTTTGCATAGTAACACTTTGTTTTCAGTTTTACAAATTAGTCTCAGCTACAAATTTAATTTCACGGTCCGCTATTTTTTATTTCGCCTTTTTTCATTTAAACACAGCATTGCATGCCTTCGTCTATGCTCTTTTATATTTAGTTTTAATTAATTTTAAGTTGGTTATGGTTATATTGTTTTTTTTTTTTAATGCACTTTGCACTTGAGTTCATGCCTTAAAGAACTTTATTCTAGTTAGATGCTTCCATTTTAAGATGTGCAAAGGAAAAGCTTTAAAGTAGTGCATTTGAAGCTATTATAGTTATAACATGGTGTTAATTGGTATACAGCGAATAATACTAAGTAGTATAAAGAGATTATGTTTGTCCCAGCTGACATTTGCAAATCTGACAGTTGTTATGGGTAGTCCAAAAGTCTGAGAACCAGTCTTACTAAGGGATATTGTGTTACCTACTAACGAAATGTAAAATTCTAGTATTCACCCCTTCCGTGCCTCGCAAATCACGTTAAGCTGTTGGTCCCGGCTGTCATTCGTGGACTTAAAACAGTCGTTACGGGTCGTTAGAAGCCCGTAAGTCGGACCACCAGTCTTATACCAAGGCATCCAGAATAGGGCGAATTTCACCAAACTTTTATACCTAGAATACTACTGAGAAAAATTTTTGCCACATAGTTTTTCATACTAGAACTGTCAGACGTTAATTTTGTTCCACAGAAAAAAAAAAATGTTGTAAAATCAGCCCTTAGTAGCATTAAAGCTCTGATGGAGCTCGTCCAGAAATGTACTACCACGATACCGATTATGTAATTTTGACGTTCAATAAGTGCAGATTCTCAGCTTATTTTTAATGAATTACTTTTTGATTTCGAAGCCGTTGGAAGGTCTTAGCGCAAAACTGGTCATTGGGAGAAGCCTATGTACAGCAGTGGATGTCTTAATTATATTTTCATATCAATTAACACCACGTATCTAAGCTTACTATACGTATTGTGATACTTGAATTCAGAATCCTAGATAATATACATTCATTGCTGGTTACTCTACTGTCAACTTTATTGTTACGTAGTCCAAGTACATATTTAAGTGATAAAAGTCGAAATATGGTTAAAATAGAATTTGAACTAGCTCAATGTAAAATACTGGTACTTGGCTGCATCCGGTTGTACTGGAAGCCGGCCTTAATTTGGTTGAAATTGAACTTTGTCACCTAAGACACTGAGTTTGTTCTAAAACTGGATAATTATCTGAGATTCTGAATTGAAGTTTAGCTATGCTTCAGGTAAGATAACTGTCGTATCTTTTGCAGGCAGTGGACATAATCGCCGGGCTCAAGAAGAACCCTGTAGTGGCTGTGCCGGTCGTGTTGCGACGACTGAAGGCCAAGGAAGATGAGTGGCGAGAGGCACAGAAGGTAGGAAATACACGAAAAATAGTAATTATGTTGCTAGAAAAAAATACTGGTTGTATTGCATACTGGCAGATAAGTAATTCATGTGACTGACATTCATTGTGTGTTCTGATTTCGAGAAAACATGGAAGCATTATCCCTGAAAAGGAAACAGGCTTCACTAACTCATGTTAACTTTTGATAAGTCGAGCAAAATATTAACAGAAAATCTATTAAACTGGCTCGATTTTAAAGATACAGATTTTTGCAATAAATATTAGTATTGTCTTTGGTGATACACGCATGCTGCCTTCCTACTGATAGTCTCAACAATATTTACTAAACACTAATAACACACCACGTTTTTTTATAGTCTAGTTCCTTTCCTTAGCAATATTTGCTTGGAGTAGTGGAAAACTGAGAGAATTCGCTCAGGGTCGGAATAAACCAAAAGAACAAGTCGGAAATTATAGCAATCACGTCTCATTCAAAATGATATTTTGCAAACTACCAAGAAAGCATGGTGTATAGATTTAACTTGTACCTCAAGTATATTGTAACCATTTAATAATCTCTTCAATCCTTCACAGGGTTTCAACAAACAATGGCGCGAACAGAACGAGAAGTACTACCTAAAATCCCTCGACCATCAAGGCATTAACTTCAAGCAAAACGACCTGAAGGCGATGCGCTCCAAGTCGCTGTTCAACGAGGTGGAGTCTGCGTTCGCGGCGCGGCGGCCTGGCCCACATGTCGTGCTAGATTATAATATGCAGAGTCGGCAGGAAGGTGAGAGAAATTAATTTTATTATCTGAAAAGACTGACAGATATACATGCATTGTTGAAAACTAAAAGGCAGAACTCAGCCTCAGCTTAAGAAAAAAAAGGAAGTCTTAGGTGAACGAAATTACGGGTCTTAACGGGTATGTGATAATACCTGCTTTCATGTAAATATTTAATGTTGTTAGAAATAGAAATAACAATATGTAATAACTTTGTTTTGAATAATAAGAAAAGTTAAAATTTGCAATTATTATTAAATGAAAAATCATTGCATTATGTTTATATTTACACAATCCACCTAGGATTGGGTAAAACAAACACGAATATTCATATTTCTGATGATTGAATTACACAGTCAGTATTTGAAACCATCATAATAAAACATGTAACATGATAATTACTGGAATAGGTGTTGTTGTAATAGAAATATAACGTTATAATCAGCAGAATAAAATCATTGGAAACTGACTAGACTAATAAATTGATTGCATTGCGAGTTGCGACCCACGTAAAAAAAAATCATTAGTAGTCTACCGAAGTGTTGACTATGTGAAGCGCAAGCGCTAGGTGAATACAGCCACGTGAATTATAATAATTAGTTAGATAAAAAGAATCATTTAGCTAACCCTATTTAAACGTGCACGATCATGAAATTTCGTAAAAGTTATTCCAAAAGATGCAGTTCAAGTGCTCGCACCGGCCGGCCAGTTCCCGCCGAGACGCACTACAAAAGTGCCTTAAATCTGCAATACAGATTTGCCGAACAATAACACAAAACCAAAACCCTCTCTTGCTGCGCCGCAATCGGTTAAAATTAAGTCTAGTTTCTTATTTTAGTATTAGATTGTAACGCGACCGACCTTGAGTTGAAGGTCGCGCGCAAAATACGTTCGTAAACAAACTACGCGGCAATTTTAATGTTTTACTCTTTTAAATCTCATGTAATATTATGTAATGAAAGCTTTTGTGTTAAATATAATAATGGTTTGTTATGTTTGGTATTTATAAAGGCCAAGGCTGAAACACATAATATTGTAACATTTATGTGATTTTATTAAGAATATGTTAGGAATGAGTTCACGACGTATTGCGTCGTAGACGTTTTTAGATGACTAATGTAAAGCGTCATTCACACGGGCACGTTCGCGTGACGCGAGACTATGTGTCCGATGCCTAAGACAAAAACCAGCTTATTGTAAAGCCTAGCTTTTAATGCGTTTTTTCCATAATATACGGTATACATAATTGTACGGTATTATGGGTAGGTTCTTACCTATTTATTAGAATTTAGAAAATTAAATAGAATTGTTAAAGGAAATTAAATTTGATTTTGAATATTTGGTTCTTATTACGATTTTATTCATATTTTAATAACTTGGGTGTTTATTGAGACAATGATGACAAACCGTGCGATGTGCAAACGACAGAATGTCTTTGGTGATACACGCATGCTGCCTTCCTTCTGATGTCTCTAACAAAATTCATGTTTAAGGTCAAGATAGACTAAAGATAAAACGGGAGTATGTCAAATTAATTCGAACATTTATGGCAAGCATTTTCGTCTGGTTATTTTATTTATACCATCTATTAACAGACAAGAAGAAATTAACAGATAAATACGTACAAAGGTGATGCTTATTTCTAAAGAAATCACTTCCAGCAGTTTACGGATTTACTCAATTGTTTCGGGATTGCCAGACTTATTTCAAACTCGAACAAAGTCATCATTACACGACGAAATCGCGAGTCGAAAAAAACAAATACACTGTAAAGGCCTAAAATAACTTCTGAATGTGTGCAACAATTCTTACATTGCTTTTTACATATTTGGAACGCGCATGTGAGCATAATTACAACGTTTTCTAATAATAGGAAATACGTTTTCGTTCTCCTGCTCTAAATACACAGAATGTTGTTTGCACCTTCCTTCCCATCCAATCATCAATAATGTGCTTCAATTAAATTCAGTTGTTTCCTTATAAATACAAATTTGTAGGTATTTAGTTATTAGAGGTAAATGCTTGCCGTATTTGTTAACATGGTTGGTTAACTAACAGGTGAATTTGTTACATAATCAAAGCAGTTTTGTTAAATACTGACCTACATTAAAAAATAAATTGAAGTTCAATGAATATGCTTAACTCTTTAAATTATTAGTTTTTGAAAGCTTGATACTTAAATGTGACTTCCACCAATGAAACTTAACGCGATCAGCACGAGAACTGTCAGTAACATCAAAACTCAGTCAGTCTTGAATGCAGTTTCATCCATAAAATAGTTTTCAGAAAAAAAAAATGTAAAAACAATAAAAAAAAACATGAAACTCTTTATTATGTACTTTAAAAGAATATAATATTACATAGTATTTATATTGCGCACATGTTTAGTTAAACTGTTCAATAAAGTTGGTTACAGCAGAATTTTATAAAGTTGCTTTGTTTACACTGCTAGAATACCTTTTACTCATTTTATTTCGACCAAGTTGACAATATTATTTCCTCTACTCCACCAAGATATCAAGAACGATTCTTATTATAACTAAAACATCTTCCTCTATTGTCAACAGCAATAAAAATACTCCGTGACACAGCTGAGCTGCTAATCCACCACGCGCGCCGTCAGACCGCGATACAAAAGACGGAAAAACGACGCATCAAGCGGCTGTTGAGGCATTTCCTGCCCGATCTCTTCGCACATCCGAGGCAACCGCTTTCTGATGACGAAAGGGATGAAGGTATGTTTATTAACTCTTCTAGCTTATGGGCTGACTTGATCAATGATTGGATACCCTTCATCGTCGCAGAGAAGCCGAGAGAGATCATCACACTAGCTCAAGGATTGGCGCCGTTTATATTATTTCTTAAAAATAACGGTCTAAGGCGGTCTGTCCATTTGAATTTGTGGAAACTGAAACTCGTTCCATTTACATAATAATGGCAAGTTTAATAAGAAAAAATATACTAAAGGTTATGTTGAGACAATGATGACAAACCGTGCGATGTGCAAACGACAGAATGTCTTTGGTGATACACGCATGCTGCCTTCCTACTGATAATCTCATACACATAACCAAAATATAGTTTTTACTTTACCTTAATAATGTACACACCAAAATCAACACATAATAATCCAAACGTTCACGTAAATATTTTAGCATTGATAAATGTAGGTTGAGGTCACAATATACATGAAACAAACATTAGTATGTATTTGTGTTGATACCAGTCAATATTCTAACACGAATCGATGCTAGTATCACGATTTACATGCTTTAATAACAAGTTTAAATAATAATTTAAATATACCTAAATCTTATTTATATCATAGTTCCTAGGAAATTAAAGAACGATAGTTTTCAAGTTAATCACAAAAAGTTTAGTTTGGAACTTTATACCATTTCTTCTGGTCAGGTTCAATAAAATAGCGAAATTCGATAATACAAAATCCTTTTAGAACGTAGGTATATTAAGTAATATTCCCACTAAACACACTAAAATAACATTGAATATTTGTATCAGCAGAAGAAAAAGATGACGCTGGCAGTCCAGATAGCCCGAGCGGCGAAACGCCAGAGGATAAGAACACTAATGCTGTCAAACAGGAGAAACAAGAGGTAAGCGTTTTAAAAAAAACTGCGTTTTTACGGCAAATGAAAAAAATATTAATTTCACAGACTATGTAAGTGAAATTCATAACTTACTTAAAACAGTCTTAGCCACTTAACTGAAAAGGAAATGAATATGATAGTAGCAATATTTCGGATAAGTAAATAACTCTTTGCTTAAAAATTTTAAGATTTTGTTCCCTTCATTCTTGTTTTGAGTAATCTTTTTTTTTCTTTGTAAATTCCAAACTTTCATCCCTAGTTTCAAGCTGCATCTCTGCCACACCACAGTGCAATGTTTTTGATAACTAATGTCAAAATATTTATTTGTCCACAGTCGTCAGAATCTGATAACGCGTCGGACAAGAGCGGTAAAAACAACAAGAATAAAGAAAATAAACCGAAGAACAATAATAATACAGACAGCAAGGGTAAGATTAAATATCTTTATAACATTTGAACGTAAATGATTATATAAGTAGTTTTGATGAACACATGACGCGGAAGAGGCCGTTGAAACATTAGCTTATCGCAGAGCTTAATTTCCACACGTAACTAAGTACGAGACAACACGTGTGAGTTTTCTAGTTTAACAGTTAAATAATACGCTATTTAAAAATAAATTTTAATTAATTCGAGACAATGATGACAAACCGTGCGATGTGCAAACGACAGAATGTTAGTGGTGATACACGCATGCTGCCTTCCTACTGATAGTCTCTACAAATTCTTAATTTCATTCGGAAACAATATTCCAAAAATCTTCCAATCCATTATAACATCTTTTGTACTAATTTTTAAGTTTATTTTCTGTTTTACAGAGAGTTCAATCGCCTCGGCGAACAGTGTGAAGAGAACTAGCAGTAACGAGGAAATGTCGATGAAGACTGAGATTAAAGCGGAGCCACAGGATCTCGAGGATGATTACAGAGATCATCCTGCTAATGTAAGTGCTAGAACTGTTTATTTTATAGATTTCATAAAACCTTTAAATTTTTTTGAAGCCTGTGCTTCGAAAACATGCAATAATAATAAATAAAAAAATAACACACGATGAAATTTCAATTGTTGTTTTAACGCGACAGAACGATTTGCCCTCAGTAGTACTATCGAATCATAGAGGATTATTTTTGGTCTGAAATAATAATAAAAAATATGCATCAAATCGAAAGCTTGAGAAACAATAAAAATCCACTAGACTTAACGTAGTACACGTAATCTTGAAACGCACGTGCCGCCGAAACAGTGAAGAGCGATTCGTAAATGTTTAGAGCTAAATAAGCTTGGTTTTCGCTATGATTCCTTTTATATAAAACGATTTTACTACCAAGACGATATGATTTCGTTGGTGGAAAACGACCACAAATATTTCAGCGGGTAATTCTTGCAACGATTTTTTAAAATATTTTTTGCACGCTCACTCTGCTCCTGAAAGCATTGACAATATTACACGCGGCCGTACGCAGTCATGAAATTGTTGTTATGATG
This sequence comes from Dasypolia templi, assembly GCA_963555695.1. NCBI lineage: Eukaryota > Metazoa > Arthropoda > Insecta > Lepidoptera > Noctuidae > Dasypolia > Dasypolia templi. Next base: position 3,779,665 of record OY743163.1, on the reverse strand, counting down.
GAAAAAGATTGCTTGGGTTTCATCCGAATTTATACCCTCAGTGTTTCGGAATTCTCTGTGTAATTTAATTTAATTTCTCTGTGTTGACGTAGATATTGACAACTATAAGATTACCTAGAACTGTGTTATTAAATCTAGTAATAAGAAACAATAAGATGTCATAGTAGACAATTTGACTGTATTGTTTTTATTTGATTCGTCGAAACCTATAACAATTTTAAGCATTGGTATTTTTTACAGTTAGAATTCATTTATTTCTAAAGATTACAAATCACTTGTACAGAAATAAATACAAAAAAATACTTAATTATAACATTGATGTCCAGGAGTAGCATGGGCTTCTAGTGTTAGCATTACGAAAATAAGAATTTTGCATTAATATTTCAAAAAAAATGGCGAAATTCTGTGCGTTTTAAAGTCGATGCTAGACAGAGATTGCATTATTACCATCTGACGTCACAACACAGGAACGCCATAGTAACTTCGCGTCAGTCTGTTTTGCGTGACAAGTTTTTTTTTTTTTTTAATCGTTTTTTACCAGTACCATTTTTTAAAACAAGTTTTATTAATGTATATTTTTTAAAGCAGTCGAATACTCTATTCTTCGACTACCTAAATTTTGAACGGTGCAGGTGTTCTAAACACGTAATTGACTTGGCAACAGGAAGCCCGCTTCGTGTGCACGTCGTCGTGGTACCTGTTCCTGCGCGTGCACGGCGCGCTGTGCCAGCGCCTGGCGGGCGCGCGTCGCTCGGCCGCAGCGCTGTGCCGCGCGCGCGACGCCGAGCGCCCCGCCCGGCCGCCCGTGGCGCACGCGCTGCGCCTCAAGCCCTCCAACCTGCCGCCCGGCCGCGCTGAGCCCGAGCACTACTACGACGTGCTGCTGGACCTGGTGCGCGCGGTGCTCGACGGGAACATGGACGCGCCTGCTTACGAGGATGCCGCCAGAGAGATGCTTGGAATCAAGGTAATCACCATATACTTGAAATAATTGGAACACGTCATTTGGGTTTTATACAAATTAATGACTTTAGCTTAAAGTTCGTGTTCAACAACCTACATTTAATAAAAAAAACAATCTGTTAACGCCCTTTGAAATGAAATATTACGAAAAGCCATACTAAGAGATGGCCGTTTCGACGCATGTTTTTCCCATTAAAAAAACCCTTCTAAAACCCCAACTAGTTTTTATTGGAAGTAATTGTTTATTGTCATAACTAACTAAATAAACATTTTTATCTTCCAGGCTTACCCTGCTTACACGCTCGACAAACTGGTCAGCATTGCAGTGCGACAACTACAGCACTGTGTAGCGGAGCCCTGGTCCGTTCGCGCCGCGGAACTTGCAGCCGCCGGCGGCATGCGGGGCCCCCTCGCATACGTCAGACGGGCCGCCAGATATCTGCGACAAGAACACACCGCGTTCCTTGTGAAATTATATGGAGGAGATTCCTGCCGTGTCACGTTTGAATTGCTAGCGGGCGGCAGCGAAGGCAGATCGTCACCACATGAGCCAGAAAGACTCGACAGACTTGAAAGACATGAATCTTGGCCGTTATTCCGAGAACGATACGCCCGGCCCACACCCGCGCCTTCTCCACCCAAGCCAGTCTTTTTATTAAGAAACGCCCGAGCGCGAGCGCCGGGTTATACGCACAACGCGCACTCACTACCAGCGCAAGCGCAATCGTCGCATACAGACCCAGTGCGACCACACGCAAGACGCAAGCCTCCACGGCTTCACGACGCCCCAGAGTGCACGTTAGGACGGTTACTAGCCTTCCGACCGCTACAGCTATATCAACGCGGTTCCCTAGCCGCCGCCAGAGCGTCACATCCAGCCCTAAGTGCGCGTCGACGGGAACGTTTCCGCGCCTGGTTACGAGCCCGTGACGCACCCTAGCGTCACGTGCGTCACGAATGACGCAAGCAAGCGTCACGGAAGACGCACGGTACCCCGTCGCGGGCACGTTTTAGTGCTTGCAACGCGCTAGTGACGTAGGACTTTACGTTACTCCATGTCAACTTGTAAATATACAGTCAGTGATAGTGTTACAATGTTGTTAACAGATCACAACACATTATTATTATATTTATAATAAAATTTTCTTGTTTAATTTTTTGTTCCTTTTGTCTTTCACTCGAACAATATCGAGTTTACTTAGTTTGTGATGAAGAACATTGGCACCCAAATAAATAGTAGCATCCTGAACAATACTGCTACTATACATTCATACATATACTCACGCCTATTTCCCATGCAGGTAGGCAGAAACTATTAAACGTTATCTGCTTACGATCCCTACTTAAACACAACAAACTCTTCCAAAAGCGATTCATTTCTTGAATTCCATACAAAACCGTCAGATTTATTGCGTGCTTTTTAAGAATGGTACGCAGATAATATTATGAATCATTGTCAGTTTGTGACCATTTAAGGATTTCTAACAAGACTCAAAATATCCTAATAAGATTCTGCCAAGTTAATGAGTTCGTATATTTGGTTCGTATGATGGGCTAGCGATCCTTGGTGTTTCTGAAATAATTCATGTTTTTGTTGTTGAAATTTGGACAAAAAACTAACTTTTGGACTGAAGAAAAAAATGACTGAAACCGTAAAAGATTGATGGAGATGTGGGAAAGGAGAATGAATGCGGGAAATAAGTGAATGGTGCCTTATAGGCAATTGTCACCAACCAGTTGGATGTCCAAAAAGGCACGACTGGGTGTTCACAATGGTGTGCTGGTGCTTACGCTTGAATGTCGGTTGTGGCAAAAGAAGCATGAAAGCAGAATAAATGAACTGAATAATAGGCTGAGGAATGATTTACTAAGAAACCGGTGCGGTTTAAAAGATGTAGTGACAAACATATGAAGAGTATCTTAGATGGTTAGGTCATGAGAGTTTTGTAGGAAGGAATGCTGCTAACTATTTAATAATAATTAGTTCCATCCATTTGAAGCCCATGCAGCAAGGAAGGGAAGCGGTAAGTACAGATGACGTTTTTTGTTCACTTTCCGAAGCGATAAGTCCGCAAAAAATATAACTTTTATGTAAATACTGTCGTAATTTAACTGCACCATTCATATGTGAATGTTTTCAGCTTAATTATTCACCAAGATTCATGGTTATTTAGGTGGTGCAGCCGACGAATTTATAAAAAATGATTGTAAAGCAATGGATTAGGAATTTCCTCCCAAATCCTTCGGATTGTGATTGCATGTTTAGCTATCGAACTGACTGTTTTGTCCCTTTCTGTCGAGCAAAGAGTAATATAAGTTATTTAAGAAAAGAGAGCCCTCTCTCGAATCTTTTATGCATGACAGTTTTATACGCCATCTGTATTTCTGAACAGGAACTAATTCCCAATCTATATGTACTATAGATTGGAAGGATATTATAATTTTTATAGCTCTTTATGTTTTAAATGGATGGATAAATATGTAGTATGAAGGAAATAGCTTACTTACGTAGGTTATTTTCAAGGTAAAATAATGTTCTGGAAATTGGAATAAAACAAACTAGATATAGTAGTATATTTTATTTTCTATTTAAAAAAATCACACTGCTGAAAAAAATTAAGTACTCTCACTGGTTTTCTGAATAGTCTTAGTATCAGGACGGAGGAGTACTCTCAACTCAACTTCTATAAGGAGAAAACACTCGGAAAACCACAAAAATTACACAAAATATGAGAACACAAAACAAACGCAGACGCACGTTCCGGCAGCCATATTACGTGTGTTTCAGTGTGCCAGTGTTGCCACCTTCGTTTTTGTTTTTTACCCTAACGCTCGCCGAAATTACCCTAAATTAGGCACTTTTTTTTGTTTTTACCCTATTTTTTTTTAATGTATACAAATAAATTTACGTATAAATGCAATTAGTAATAAATTAATAGCCAAACTATTACACCCTTTCCAAACATTCATGGAATGCATTGATCGATTGCCATCCGCAGTAATTTTTTTTTCTTAAAATCGTACATTTAATTCGAAATCATTTGTCCCTCAAAAATAGATTCTTGTGCTAGCGGAAGACTGAAGAGAACGGTACATCGTCACAACAAGTTATGTACGTTCAGAAACACGTATTCAATCAATCACCATTTTGCTTGCAAGGAGTTTTCAACATTCTATAAAAATCCTTATAAATTTATTTTACCCTGAAAAATACCCTAAATAATTTTCTACCCTAAAAAATACCCTAAACGCGTAAAAATACCCTAAATTTAGGGTAAAATACCCTAAGGTGTGGACACTGCAGTGTGCCCCTTTAGGGGTATATATGTTCTGTGAGTGTGCGTGTCCGTCCGTGTGTTCAATAGACGAAGCACCAACAACAAGTAGCACAGTAAATAATTATTTTATGTAGGTGTAATTTAAAATGTTCTTTATTTAATGAGTAATCCATAAAATTTGATTGTTTATAAACATTTTATCTTATGTTTTATTGTGACAGTAGCGACACCTATCGGCACTTTTTTGATACTTCTGAATACGTTTCCCAGTTCAGCAATGTAGATGGCCCTACATTCTTTGCAATGTGCTTAATGTTCTATGTGTCCCCCCCCTGCTGTCGAGTTTAGAGTGTTTCACGTTTCACGGTGTCTGAATAACCACTGCTCATTGAAAACAAACTTTTAAATGAAATACGATTTGTAGAAATGAAATCTATGAAATTATCTGCCTAGTATGTTAATGGGAACTTAAATTGTAGGTGGTCAAGTGAAACAGGTCCTTACTCTCGAATCTATTTTGGAAAACTTTAAGAAAAAAGAAGAAGCCCGCTAAATTCAAATTTTCTTACGTTTTTTCCAATTTTTAGTCTCTTTGTATTAGAGTGCGTTACGCCAGAAGGATCTTACCTCCTAGAATTAATTTAGCCAGACAAACAGTTAGTGCTTCCCCTGTGATTCATCTGCTAGCAATGTGCGATAAATAAAGATTTGTGCGCCTTAACGTTTTGAAATAAAACGGGTAAAAAACTTCCTGCTCGTGTAACGTTCTAGCAGGAAAAATCTAAACAAACAACCGTAGAGCACAGAACATATAATTTTTTTTTTTTTTTTTTTTTGTGTATGGCATCTCGTAGTTGACCTTGAGAGGTCCTGACTACTTCACCGGACTATCCTGTGGCTGCCTTAAGCGGACTCAAAGCCTCCAGCCAGGGGCGTAAAACTACTTATATTATTAAGCGAACGCTCGCTAAGGGCACCCCCTGTGGGGTACGGACCTCGGCTTAGGGCGTCGCTGACGGGAGGACAGCAAGATGGGACAGGCTGGATCAAGTTTAGTTGATTATTATTAATCGGGGAATTTAAAGCTACAGGCTCAGCTACGGCGCGGGCTGGCACTTCGTCGAGCAAGGGTCGGGGGGGACAATTACGTCGGGATCTTCGCGAGGAACCTCGGCGGCGAGGTCGGAATATCGGTCTGTGTTTGTGCACTGTACTGGTGGCCCTACTGCTCTCCTGAATGAGAGTTATGTGGTCATCGGGATCGGTGAGGACATGCTTGGGACGGCGGACATGACTAATGGAGGAGGGAATATAACTAGCGGCTTTCACAACCAGAGGGTTGCGGTGATTCGCGGCGGTCTCGAAGAAACGCTTTGAAATGCGTTTCATGAACTGACGGATAGTGGGAATCCTGAGGTCTACGTGGAGGATTTCGTTACGAACGTACCAGGGGGAGCCTGTTATCCTACGGAGGAACTTGTTCTGGAGGGTCTGCATTCTGTTGAAGCGAACGGGCTTGGCGTGTGCGAAGACTGCACTGGCATAGGTCATGATCGGGCGGATGCACGCTGTGTAGATACGCATTTTGCACTTCAGTGACAATTTGCTACGTGCATTGAGGACAAAGTGAAGTCTACCTAGAGCGAAGGCGGCGCGCGAACGAGCCGCCTTAATGTGCTCTGAAAAAGAGAGGTGTTCGTCTAGTACGACACCCAGGTATTTGGCTCGCTTCTCCCAAGGGATCGGCTTGCCGAACATGGTGATCGGTCGAGGAACATATTAAATAATTTTGACACATTTATAATCTCGAATCCACGTGGTTTTTTAGGGTTCCGTTGCCAAATGTCAAAAAACGGAACCCTTATGGATTCGTCATGTCTATGTGTCCGTCCGTATGTCACAGCCACTTTTTGCGAAACTTTATGAACTATACTGTTGAAACTTGGTAAGCAGATGTATTCTTTGAACCGCATAAGATTTTCACACAAAAATAAAAACAAATAAAAAAAATTGGGGTTTCGAAAATCATTTTTTTGTAAACTGAATAGTTTGCGCGAGAGACACTTCCAAAGTGGTCAAATGTGTCCCCCCCCTGTAACTTCTAAAATAAGAGAACGATAAAAAAAAAAAATATGATATAAGTACATTACCTTCCACCGAAAATTGGTTTGAACGAGATCTATTAAGTACTTTTTTTTTAATACGTCATAAATCGTAAAACGGAATTTACCTTTCATTCAATCAACTGAAATATAAAAAATTAAAAACATTTAATTTCAGAAACACAAAACCTAATGCATAAACCGTGAACCATTATTTTCTAATAATAAATTTGCAATAGGTGCCTACGTAAATAATAATTGTAATTCGCGCAGGGCGTGGCTTGATCGGTAGCGGGTGCGGAGCGCGCGGGGAGAATATTACATATCATAACTTAATTTAAAAAAATCACTATTATTAAAACATCGATGAAAGTTACAAGGAACTGCAAGAACTTTTATATCATGTTACTTGCTGCTACGGAACCCTTCATGGGCGAGTCCGTTTCGTACGTGGCCAATTTTTTTTCTTTTGTTTTCGCAACGTTTGACCTACCCAGTAATTTTTTTTAGAGCCGGAGGAGCGCAGAGAGGGAGCCTCGACGTGTATGGAAAATATAAAAAAAACCTACTTGTTCAGTGTTAGGGGTAAGGGTTTCCTGAATGGGGTAGAAATTTTCATTGTTTTTGCGATATGACACACCGTTTTAAGAGATATAAGCAAGAAAAGAAAAAAAAAGATAGTAAGTACTGTTTTTGCACGTCTGAATTCGAGGTGTTGGTGTGAATTTTATTTCACGACAGCTTATTTATTCCACATCTTTATAATAACGGTTAAAATAGTCAGATTCATTTTAGATTTAGGTAAACAATCAAATTTTTTGGTGAAAAACGTCAAATTCTGAATGGCAAAATTGCCATTTTCACTAAAGTAACTACTCAGTGCCATCTTAGTGGTGTCAAACTATAATACAGGTTGTGTCACTTTAGTCAATTTCAGAATGTGAAATCGCCGATTGACAGGATTAAACCAAATTTTAGTGATATTTAGTCTAAGTGTGGCATTTGTGACAAGAGAATCTGTAGTTGCTATTGTGTAACCATCTCCCGTGAAAACTTAAGTGAAGTGAGCGTGGAGTGAGCTGTCAGTGCCACTGATGCTAGGGACTGACCAAGACGGGATGACACTGACAGCTCACTTCACGCAAGTCTTCACGGTGAGATTTCTACAGAATCGATTTGCTGCACCTGTTAGTGTTGAATTCAAGTAGTATAATTTCAAAATGCGAGCACGTACATTCTCATTCTTTTTTTGTAGATGTTAAGAATAGCAAGAATAACCGAAAACCGTTTTCAGTGAATAAAGATGCTAGCTCATTTAATTGCTATGTTTTTCTTCTTCACTTTTTAAGAAAAACTCGATTCCTTAATAGTAGATTTATTTGAAAATGATGAAGCACGAAATAAGAGCTACTCCCATCCCATTCTTTTTTCTACGGTCGCCATCAATCACTAATAGTGATCGATGACGGTCGCACATTGAATAGTTTCCGAGAAACAAGATTCTGCAAAACGTTACCCCAGCAGTAATTGATATATCTAAAACCATACGACGCTCATACTTAATTTTTTGCGCACGAATGTGCACAAACATAAAGCAATCTGTCCCATTATTTTGTTTCTCGCCACGGTCATTCGCTTAGAATTTTGGCCGGTAGATGGAGGTGATTGTTTTTTTTTTGGCTTGGCGACGCCAGCCTCTAGTTTTCTTCCTGGAAGATAATACGAGATTTATCTTTTCCTGACATTTTTTAACAAGGGATTAATATATCGATGATGTTTCCCATGTATTATTTGGCACCGTGACAATATGCTTTGCCTATCATAGGAATGGGAATAAAATATTTAGAAGCATTTCATTTTTTTTTTCTCCCACAATTATTAAATTTACCTAAATATTTTATATCTCAAAATTTGAAGATGGAAGACAGGAGCCTATACTAAGTAAAACCTGTGCTACGGGTCTCCTGGCATTCTTATCTCGGATCCAATATTGAGAGCTATGCTGAAGACATAAACAACAGTAGCAGGCAGGCAGGTAGCGCTTACAGCTAAAAAGTAAAAACAATATTAAAAAAAAAGTTGAATAAGGAATGGTGTTTGTGAGTTTGTTGATGGGTAATAATGGGTATAATTATATTGTACCGTGTGTGTGTAGGTAGTGCTTTTGTGGGTGTGATATACAAGTTGTGCTTGTGATGTTATGGGTGTGTGTGTTATACTTCTATGTAACTTCAGAACAGTTTCTCCGTGTGGCCTTAGGTAGTGTTAGGAGACATTTTGTAACCCCGCCTGTGGTGCAGTGGATAAATTGTGAACAGTTTGTGGGCAATAAGAAAAAGAAGAAGTTCCGGCTGAACTTCTTCCTAGCTGCTCTAGCTTGACAGACTTGATGAAAGCGCCTTCTCTTTAGGACTGCTTAGATTAAAACTACTGTAGCGTAGGGTGGCATTTTGAATTGGTATAGTAGCAAGAACGTATACTTGTCTATCCGTTAAAACATGAGCTTGTTGGTACAGATCTATCGTAGAAAAAAACCCGCGGTATGAATGGGCAGATTTTAGGACAAGTCTCTGAGCTCTTTCTAGTTCAATGAGATGTGTTTTGGGCTTGGCTGCTCCGCCCCATGAGGAGATGCAGTAGGTAAGGACAGACTGACAGCGCGCCAGGTAGTCAGTTCGCACAACTTTAGAATCCGCTACAAGCCGGAGATATGTAAGTTTACTGCCTCGTTGGTCTAGTGGTCGCATGAGCTACTGCTGAGCATGAGGTCCTGGGTTCGATTCCCAGGTCGGGCAGTGTTATTGGGTTTAAAAAAAATCCGAATTTTGTGACTAATTAATAAAAAAATGGACTTACGAGTTTTTCATTTTCATTCTAGTTGGACTTACGGCTTTTTCTTTGACATAAGAAGTTTTACAATTCAACTTATATCATTTCGTCTACGACGCAGAGGATTTACGCAGTTTATCTTCTTCTTTTTTATTGCCCTTTCTAGGACGGAGTGCATACTGTCGCATTCCATTTGGGTATGCCCTTTTTCAAGGAACTTTTGTTTGAGAGTAACTTTTTTTTCCATGGTGTAGTATAGTAGTGCGTTCGATAATCCAGTATTTATATTTTGGTAGGTACAGCCATCACTGTAAATAATTATTTCTTGGTTGCTTTGCTTTGGATTTGTGTGTCATGAACTTCTCGATGGCTGCTACGATAACTGTTGAAAATTCGTTGCTAGTTAGTTTCCCTTCACTTTCATTCCAAATGTAACAATAGCCTTTATTTCTTTTACAATCGAAGACTGAAGTTATGTACAATGAGTTTCGTCTTCTAATAGTGACGTCACATTTGATCGCGGGCTTAAAGCACAGATTGCAAATCTATGGTGAGTACTTCATGTTCTGACGCGGTGTCTTTAGCTAGTTCGTTCCTAGCCTCCTCTTTCATAGCACGGTGTATCTGATGATCAATTTCTGAAACATTCCCGGGTTTATAAGACTCACAAATGTCACACAAGACCTTTTTATCTATGGACAAATTAAGCGCTTCAAACATGTCCTAAAAAGTTGTAACGCTGAAAGGCTCAACTTTTTCTCTGACACAGAATTACATTCTGTATGTTTCATAGAGTTGAGTTTTTGACGTCCAGATAGGTTCCAGGTACAGCTTTGAGGCATCTTTTCGACAAAAATGTGATTCAAGCTTAGGCATGGAATCAAAAAACTTACGTAACTGCATTTTAGCTTCATCTTTCGTGTTAGTTTTTGGCGCATCTTTAGGTGGATCGTCTTGAATTATCCACTTTTTTAAGACCCATTCTCAACACACACAATTTGTTAAGAAACATGGTTTTGCAGACCCGATATCTTATCCCCTCGCTATCAGTTAAATATAGTTCTACTGAATTCTGCCGTCTTGAATTGCCAGCACACCTTTCTCTTTCTTTTCTCTTCAAATCGAAGACATTTTAACAAACACCTTTTCTTTCCACGTAATGTTCCAGAATTTATCAAAAATCTTTTGTCTTTCCTCTTCTGATATCTTCGTAGCTTTCGAGCTTAGTTTGCACTTGCACCTAGCTTTCATCTTTCTGTCTAGCTTAGGTTCAACAAACCCCCATTTATTTTCTATCTCTTTTTTTCCTAAATAAGCCTTTCCTTTTTCTCTTTGTTCTTTGTTTTTATTTGCGTTCCATTCTTGAGGCTGACTCTTATTTTGTCTCTTTCGTGGTGGTTCTTCTGTTATCAAAACATTAGCTTCCTCAGCTGATTCAATATGTCCGTCTGATGACATCGGAATGAAACTGTCAACAAGTTGAACTATTTCTGTGCTAGTTACAGTGGCGATTTCATTTGCGGTATCAGATTCCATGTTTTTATTAGTGGTCCATTCTTCGTGGTGACTTGTACACCCCTGTCGCGATGTTTCTTCATCTGCTATGTTCTCATTACCCGTGTCTTTTACAGCTAAGTTCATAAGGTTGGTTGTAGATATCAAAGTGCTAGCCTGCTCAACTGATTCCATATATGATGGGATCTGAATAAAACAGTTCATAGAGGGTTTATTAATATCGGAATGTATTTTTTCTGTTTCAATCATAGCTGTTGCAATGTTATTAAGGGTGTCACATTCAGGTTATATCGACTGTAAAATAGAAATGCTATTTTTTGAGTCTTGACGTGTTAATCTTTGTTAAAAAGACCGGTCATTTCTAATTATTACGCTTTGTGGTTTATCAAGCACCAAAACATTATTTGTAGCGTGTAGTATCCTGTTTTAATATCAGGGTCGGTCGGACCATTTTGGAGTATTTTTGCTATCCGAGAATTTTTCTTTTAAAATTCAAGCTTAGATATAACCAAATCATTAAATCAAAGTAGGTAGTACAATAATATAAAATAAAACTGAAAACTCTTAACTCCACTCGACAAAAAAACAGTTATTTTTGCTCTTTAAATCATAAACTTTTATCAATATAACAAATAATTCATTTTATAAACTAATCTACCAATCTACTCCATGCAAATAATCAAATTAATACATTAATACGATAACAACTCAAAAAGAATTAACAATGTGTGTGTCTCCAAGAGAATCTGTAAGCTTACATACTACGTAAGCTTACCGTATGTGTGTGTGGGTGCGTGTTTATTAATTGCTTGTCTATTTGCTGAGGACAAGAGTGTGTGATTTTTCTGTGTGATGGAATTGGAGTATTTCGCAATGAAAAAGTTTTTGTGGCATTTAGAGTTAGCAGGTTTGAGGCAAGCCAGCGGCAGACCGTGTTGAAGCCTTCTTGGGCATAATTAAAACATCGTCTCAGGTGTCTCCATAGAAGGTAAGGGTTGGTTCATCAGCGTATGATGTAATTTTGCAATTTTTGAGATTAGGTTTGCAGAGGTTATTTATATAGCACAGGAAAAGAGACGGGCCCAAAATACTGCCTTGTGGGACTCCGAAGATCACCGAGCTACTCCCGCTTACAGTAACGCCTATCCGTAACATTTGCGTGCGATTCATAAGGTATTCTTTATAAAGGTGCAGTTCCGTTTCTAGCTTAACCATGCTTTCAAGCTTTGCCAAAAGTTTAACAGAACCCTTCTGAATAAAACACAACAAAACATTCAAAGTAATTTATTGAACAACTATTAGTTACAGTGATCACGCTTTACATTTACAGCATCAGCAGACATTCAACTTATAATAATAATAATATTTTCGTTAATACCGATAAAATGATATATTTTTCTTACAATAGGCCAACAAAACTTCCCATTCACATCAATAGATTCAGGAATTTAGTAAAATCACTGGAAAAACTATAAGTACCGACCTCGGCAAAGTCTAGAAATTAAAATAATCATTTTCATTACTGGCAACACCATATGCCTAGTGTGAATCTGTGTTTCAGAAACCTTTTGCTTTTTTTTGCCAAGTCGCACTGCATTATACGTTATAATTATTAATGACATGGTTTCTATTCTGCAAAAGGCTTTCCCCTATAAAATCACTATCTGCGATGTAAAAAAGGTAAAAAACAGAAGAAATCGTTTTTATTTATTTATCGTGCAGCAAGCTATCTAGCCCAGACTACTGGAAGCTTGTCCAGCAGAGGGCACTGCAAAGGTGATTACTTATTTAAGACTTGGATTGTGTAAAAAATAATGTAAAAGTCCTGTATTTTCTCGTACCTGCTGTCATAAAAATAGTCTCATAATCACTTTCTTTGAAACGAGTGCTTTCTCCCATTTTTTTTCTTTTTCGTCCCATCTTTATACATATTTCGAGGAAACTTATCAAACATACAATTTAGGTATGAATGAATATAGGCAAGGATTGACAGTTCTAGTGTAACAAACTTTTAGCGACGTCTAGATGGTACTCTAATTTAACAGTAATCTTCCTTATTGGACGAAATAACTATGTAAGTGTTAGGATCAACAGGTCTGTCATCTTCTTTTTCATCGACAGCGCTGCCGTCACCAGGCTAGATGGGCTTGCTGCACTATACTTTTCGTCAGCTTTTGACCGACCTTGGCTTTTTACAATAAGTAGAAAACTGACTTACTACTCAAATCGCTAGCCAAATTAAGCACAGCGCCTACGCCCTACTAACACGTATTCAGCGAAGAGTTTAGCCGCAAAAACGGCATGAAACTTGAATAAACTTCATAAGGCCCCATTTAGCATGAGTTTAATTTTAAACTTTTAAAACTGTATGTTATAAGGTGGGTACTTTCAAAGTGATGTTTTCAGCTTGCACTTGGACGTTGACCGTCGACCGATTATGTCTCATGTGTGATTTGACAAGATCTGAATTGACAAGTGCGGCCATTAGGCTGAGCTCTCCCGCCAACACTGTGGCACATATCAGTGAAGCTAGTCTTGCAGAGTTTTCTGCAGGGCGTGCGCCTGCCCCCTTAACTCCTAGGATGTCTAAACAGGCTCCTTGACCCGTCAAAATGGTACCTCCGCCAACAGTACCAACTTCTAAAGAAGGCATGGTGCAAGTAACATAAAGATCGTCACCATTTTCGCCGCAAACCTCCATGTTTGTTGAACAGTTCGAGCTGGTAACATTCTGAGCCGGATCTTGGCCTGTAGCTATGTAAATAGCTGTTACCATATTCGCTGCATGGGCGTTATTCCCGCCTATGGAGCCAGCCAAAGCTGAGCCAGAGAGATTCTTAATTTTGTTGCACCTAGCCAGAGTTCTGGCATCAGTTTTAAATATGGTTCTTAAACTATCATTGGTTATCGTCGTTTCGCAGACTACTCTTTTACCTCTACCCTTAACCCAGTTAATGGCTGCTGCTTTTTTGTCTGAACAGTAGTTTCCAGATAAGCTAATAACTTCCATGTCAGGGAAGTAGTTTTTAAGTAATTTTAGGGCGTTTTCGGCTCCTTTGGAAACCATGTTCATGCCCATTGCGTCGCCTGTCGTGGCTCTAAATCTTAAGTACAGTGTTGCTCCATCAACTCCTATATGAATCTCTTGTAGGCGAGCGAATCTTGATGTAGAATCAAAGGCTTCTTTTATTACAGCGTAGTTGTCTTTATTATCTATCCACTGTCGGCATTCATGGGCTCTTACAACGTTGGGGAGTTTGACTGCTGGGGCTCTTGTCATGCCTACGTCTTCGACAACACTTATGACTCCTCTCGTGCCAATGGCTTTGGCACCCCTATTTGTGGACGCAACTAATGCCCCTTCCGTTGTAGCCATTGGAATCATGTATGGCTTGCCATCGACGACCAAAGGACCAGCATAACCAACGGGCACACCTACGTAACCGATCACATTTTCGCAGCACGCGTTCAACACTTTAGAATAATCATAATTTAAATAAGGCAGCTGTTTTATTGCTAATTCCGTTTGGAACCTCGATCCGATAACTCTTCGGCGCAATCTCACACCACGTAACGGATCGCCTAATACTGCTTCTAGTCTATGTAAGGGTATATGGGACTGTTCTACGAGCATCACCACTTCTTCATCGCTTAGTGAGACACAAGCTCCCTCAGATCTGTATATTTCAAGGCATTCTGCCATCGGACGCTTTTTAGAGTTAAGTTTGGCCGCAGAAGAGCTCGGAGAGAGTGTAGGCCATTCATCTTCTAAAACTCCTTCAGTTTGCGTAGAAACTTCTGAATTCGAGTCATCTCCTACTGAGAATTTTGGCTTATTCCTGGCCTGTTCTTGAACCACTTCTTTAACGATCATGTCATTCATGTCGATGACCCAGTTCCGTTGCTCCTCAAAGAAAACAAATTTAATAATCAAAGCGCAGAGCAAAGTTGCTATGACGATATAGTCGGCAGAGACCGAGAACCATTTGACGTATGAATGTAGAAGAATGTTGTCATTTGGAGCAGGGGTCAAAGTGTCTGTTGGACCTTCGATGATTCCGCTATCAGAACTCCACGGCCACCTGCTGGTAAGATGGACGCATAGTAACCCAGCTGCCATAATCATCTTCACTCTTTGAACAACTGGATTTGGTTTAAGATCTGCTTCAGAAAACGGACTGTCAGGGGACATTTCTTTTCGTCCTGAAGCGAAGTCTGCTACCAGTGAAAGACAGGCTGGATAGAAAGTGACGAAAACTAGGTAGTCTACTAACAAAGCTAAGCAGGCGAAAGTACACATATGTTCTAGCCTGGGAACCCCAGATAGGGCTCCAACTCCAACTAACAAGACTGCTAGGAGAGTATCCAAGGTTGCTGTAGGTCCAAGCAAAGCCAATGCTCTTCCGACCCTCTTGCCCTGGTCTTCACCAGCAGACCACCCCGCCTTCGCCATTCTCGCGCCCCTAGCCACGTCAGCGACCAGCAGAAACAGAAACGGGGCATCCTTAATACTCGCTAACTCGCTCCAGAACAAACTAGCGACCGCTGACGTGAAGATGAAGCTGGCAAACGTAGAAAACACCCCGGCAATGATGAGGAGGTACTTCGAAGCGATTTTTTGGAGGTTTGAGATTTGGTAGTAAGCGTAGAGGAGGGCTGCGCAACGGACAAAGGTCATGATTACTGCGTCTGCGGCCTGATATTCGGCCTCTAGTCCCGGACATGCTCTAGCCCATCCCGCGCAGTGTTCTGATCCATTGCCCGGGCCATTTCTCTCGACGCTAGCGGCGCATGCGAGCAAGGCCAGGGTTGCAACGATCACTTCCCATTGGTGACGAGCGCAGAACTCGCCGTGAGCTCCCCACACTTTCATTTCTACTGCTTAGCTGCTTACACAGCTGATATCTGGAATTAATGAAAAGGGAGAAATTAGTTTTGAGGTATTTGAACGGGCGAATGGGATATTACATGGGCCGTTTTTGGGCCTATTATGACGTTGAAAAAGCGGCTAACTGGCCTAATTGGCACAAGTTTTTTTGTTTAAGTTTGTACTTTCTTCTGACCAACAAGTCAGAAGTACTCCTGTCACACTGTTGGAATTGGACGAGTTAATTTCGACTACCATCCCAACTAGGCAGAAGTATTGAATAATACACTTTGTGCTGGAAAACACAACGTGTATTATTCAATACTTCAACGGGTTAGGTTTGAACTCACGACCTCGCTAGGCTATCCGTCTTTGCCGTCAGTCTATTAAAGCTTATGGTTAGGTTAAAGAAATATCAAATATCCCTGTATTGTAGGTATTTTTAATCACATAATATTCTGGTAGTAACAAAATTAAAATGGTAAAATAGTAAGTAAAAAAAAAAAAAAACAATGCATCATCAATGTCCAAGTTAAACGTCATATTTAAAGAAAAGAATCTGCATTTCGAATTTAAGACCTTCGAATAAATATGGCGTAAATTCGTTATGAAGAATTTATTTTAACTAACTAGGCACATTTTTTAAAATAGTAAATGTTTTGACGTTTAAACGTTTGTATCCACGTGCAATGTATCACCACAGAGCACAAAGTCAAGGGATTTATTTCAAATAGGCATTATTAAAGACAGTTTTGAATGTCATAATTTACATTTAAATAGAATTGATTCTCCTCGCCCCTACCAAAAGGTAGTTTTGTATCGAGAAGTATGTATAGGCAACCTCTTTAAAATGTTTTACAATATTTTGTATACATCTTCTTATTAAATAAAAATCAATTGTCAAAAAAATTTTTGGCCGCGCATCACTTCAAAACGGGTGCACCCATTTGGCTAATTCTTTGTTTGTTTGTAATTGTCAGGACAAGGTTTGCATGAAATTAACCCCGGGCGACACCGGGCACGATCAGCTAATTAGTTATACAACCTGTTTTTTTATATCCCACAACTCTAGTGTTATATTCTGTAAGTAAAAATAATACTAAAACTCCTAGAATGGGTGGTCCAAAAATGCATAGTTTCGGAGATATCAACAATCATAATTAAATTAGGTCAAAAATTGTCACCAGTATGACGAATCTTTACTTTTGCGAGGTTGCCAATTTTGTTTGCCTACCGTACAAAATAGACCCTCGATGCATCTAGGTATCTAAGTTTCATTGATAAATACGAGTAATTAATTTATATTCAAACATATTTAAAGCTAAGAAAATACGACGTTGTAATTTTTCACGTTAGGGTGTTTTACATTAATACTCGTGAGTTTGCCGAATTATTTTGTATGAAAAAAAAAAGAAAGGATAATTTAAACATCATTCATATGCCGCCAGTTGATTCTTTGATATGGTCTCAATCATACCCTAGAGTTATGGGATATAAAAAAAAACAGGTTGTATAATTATATGTGAAAACATATTTAACATTAACAAGAATAAAAAATGTAGCAATGAACGATAAATTAATTATGAAAAAGATACGTAATGCTCACATGTTTAATAACTATGTAAAATTATACGGTTTTTTCTAACAAAAAAAAATTATGTCAGTATGTGAGTTAGGTAATCACAGAATATCAATGAAAGTCATAAAAATTATAAATTATACATTTAAATTAGCAACCAGTTTCATTTTGTCTAGACTCTAGCTAGATTGTCATATGGAGCAGGACCAGCATGTTTGCAAGCAATCTTATTTTGGATATAATTCTAAAATTTTAATAAGTATGCTTTTTACGAAGTGTACTTTTATATGAGTTTTAATTTTCTTTCATTTAATTGCAATGTATGATGTATGTAGGTACTTTAGCTAATACGAAAAATGGTTGATCTATTTTATCATTATTTCTTGTACTAAAATTATATCACTTATTTTACTAAAAAGATGTAATTTTTTTCTTACATAAATAATATTCTCATAAATGAATTGGCAAGGTCAAGTGTCATATTTTATTGTTCACTGAAAGATTCGCGACAACTTAAGTAGATTATAAATGACTCTGACAGCTCTCTTTTGCAAAATAAAGATGGATTCAATGTCAGCAGCCCCACCGTAAAATGCCATACGACGTAACGATAGGGAAGTAGCTAAAATAGACCAAACGCGCGGTTTCTACATCTGTTAACGGTCTTGTCACAAGAGAGAATTTTGATTAATTAAGCTCTGCTTTTGTCAAATCTAATCATTAGCCGAGCGTATTCCAACCATGTGTTCCAAACATAGAGCGACTGCCTACCTGACCCCCACAACCCAGTCAGTGTGTAACACGATACTCTTTGGTAAGACAGGTGGTTAGAGTTCTGACTACCGGTAACAACTGTCAAAGATCCACGAATGACAGCCGGGACTATCGGTTTAAAGAACAATTAAAAAAATGGAAGGATTTCGGTATGTATGTATGATTTCGGTGATGAAATTAATTGTAATGTAATTAAAGGACCTTTTCTTAATACATTGTTTATCAGTAGAATTACAAATCAATGATAAAAGGAATTCAACCCCTGAATTTCCTATTGCGTTACTTAGTGCGCATGATACACATAAAAAAAAAGGTTTGAATACCTGTAAAACAAAAAATCATATTACATTTACAATAATTATGATAATGCGTAAAGTATATTTTGTTTAAATCGCTTTTAACAATAATAAACTGCACGTAACCTGTAAACAATGACATTATTGTTTTAAGATTTTAACAGAAACCGCAAGTTCTACAGGCATTAGGATAAATGTTTAGTTAACATTAATAAATGAGCTTTAAGATGCTGCATATTGCAGGCTTGTAAATGACTTTTATTTAGGGGGCAAAGTTCTATTGAGTTTCTGGCATGTCCTTTAAAAAGGGTTTCATAAACGGGAAATCATCATCTTTCTGACTTTGTCGCTTTTTAGGTATTTTACAGCCCAATTCAAAGTTTATGGCGCTTCTGACCAGTACCTCACCGCTCACCCCAGCTTTTTTTTGTCCTCCGGGCGATCCACACAATGGTGACACCCGGGCGTCTCCTCCCGCCTTATGCGACACAGGAACCTCCCGAAACAACCGTGTCCGGTGAGGACCTGTGTCAGGCGGAAGGTGAGGACGCCGTGGCGCCTCTCCAACCACTCCTCAAAGAGGGGACTTACCGCCGCTATTGTGGCGTGCCCAGCACTGGGTTGCGACAATCGCACCCTCCATGTCGCCATGAGATCCCGCCGGAGCTCTGTCCGCTGTACCGTGATTTGTCGCGGCAGCGGAGTTACACCCCGGCGTTTTGACCGCTCACCCCAGCTGACACATGAATTGGTAACTTTCCGCAACTCTCCTCATGTTCTGAGTCGCCATAGTTTGAATCAGACTGTACCTGCTTTACGTTCGGCGCAACACATTTTCTACTTCCATTCTCTCCCACACCTTAACAGAAACGGAAAATAAACAATCTAAATACCTATAGGATCTCAATTCTGAACCCACAGCATTAAATATAACTTTATCCAAACACCGGTAATTCCGCGAATCCATTGCGCACTAAACACAACACTATTTCTAAACAAAACAACGGATACGATATACAGTTACGATTCGCTCGATAAACGTTGTAAAACGACAACACTAGTGACCTATAAAAAAACCAGTTATGAAGTTGTGTGCTTAAAAACGGACAGATGACCGTGATAGCTTTCTACAAAGTATTGACATTTTAAAGGTGTTTTTAATAAAAATGAAAGTAAGTAAGTTAAATTTTTCCTTGTTTAATTCCCGGCCTTTTTTAATTTCCGGGATAAAATGTGCCGTTGTAGCGAATTTTCAGAGAGGTCGCTAAACGCGGCTGAATTTTATTATTAAAACATTTCGATTAAATAAATTGTATTTAAATATTAAAATTAACGGTGAAGGAAAACTTCGTGAGGAAACCGGCATGTCCTAGAACCAAAAATTCGAAGACATGTGACATCTGGTTGGTAGATGTCACTTGTCTTCGAATTTTTGGTTCTCTCTCGCACCTCTCTCACAGAGAGCAGGCCTGTGTCCTAGCAGTGGAAACACTAAAGGCTGATTATGCATAATATTTTGTACATAAAGTAGTCTCAAGCAAACCATGATTTAAGATTTTCTTTAGGTACAATTATATCAAGATAATTGTTACATATACTATCATAAATATTTTAGTAGGTAATGTCGACTGTTCTGCGAAACTTTCTTTAGCAAATAGGAATCGTACATTGATCACTACGTTTCGGCAATTTCGTAATGGTTTCCTCACAGTGCCGCGGTGGCTGATTTCAACCAGACATAAAGTCTCGTTCACACAGGTGCGACGCCACAGCGCGACACAAAGGCCCCGCGTGTCGCGCGACGAGCGGTGCCTTTGTGTCGCGCAGTGGCATCGCGCCTGTTTGCGAGAGCCTTAATTTAGAGCAATTAATTTTTTTTGTACAGGACCATACCTTCTGGTTACGGAGATATTGAAGGTCAAAATCCCAATTGTTACTGACAAGTTATTTTATTTTGTATGGCATCTCGTAGTTGACCTTGAGAGGTCGTGACTACTTAACTGGACTATCCTGTGGCTGCCTTAAGCGAACTCAGAGCGTCCAGCCAGGGGCGAAAAACTTACATTACTAAGCGACTGCTCACTAAGGGCACCCCCTGTGGGGTACGGACCTCGGCTTAGGGCGTCGCTGGAGGGAGGACAGCAAGATGGGACAGGCTGGGTCTGGTTTGGATGATTATTATTATCTGGGGAGTTTAAAGCTACAGGCTCAGCTACTGCGCGGGCTGCACTTCGTCGAGCAAGGGTCGGGGGGAGGGGGGGGGGGGCAGTTTTTTTTGTTGTATCACAACATTAAATAACCCCGTCTCCTGTACCGTTGCATGCACCCTTAGGCACAATGTTTTGCGTGCGTTACATTGCACATTACCGCTACTGGTAACAGCTAATTTCCACACCAAAAATAAAAGTCATTTATCAGCAATAATTTTTGTACAATGTTACTTAGTGCCGATTTCACCAATGACACTAAACGCTTTCAGGACATCTAAAACGCGTTCAAGAGCTGTCAGTATCAATATTCCATAGAAAATAATAACACGACAGGTCTCAAACGGAGTTTCAGTACTGATCGCGTTAAGTTTCATTGATGAAATCCACCCTAAGTTTGATGAACAGAATGCGTATGTGATTTATGTTTTAAACCCTGTATGTATGCTAGTTGCTTGGTAAACTCTGCTTGCGCGATGCAGGATTTTGCGTGACGTCAGTGTGTTGCGTTAGAACCAAAAATTACTCATATATATCACCTATTAGTCTAACACTTCACACCAGATAAACACTCACTCACACATGGTCTGAAATGACTCAACTTCTGCAGAATTATAGGTAGGTATTCTTTATTGATAAGACTTTCTATTTAATTTGTCTCATAATTATCGTTTAACTGTTACTAAGTTTTTATTTTTGTTATGCATATTGTTCAATCTTCGACTCCTGCACGGTATCTCTGTAAAAGCTAATTCTAGCCGTGGAGGGGGCCTGGTGACCTGTAGCACAGGTTTTTGTCCAAAAACCTATATCAAGCACCAGTCTCTCACAAAGGTGGAATACAGCTGAAACATTTGTTGTACGCATTAACTTTAAGTCAGCTTTGTGAAGAAAAAATAAATGATAAATTATTATTATTAGAACCAAAAAAATTAGACATGTGACATCTACCAACCCGCACTGGGCCCGCGTGGTGGTTACCGGCCCACTTCCTCTCACAAAGAGGGGGCCTTGGTACCAGCTGTGAGAACATAATGTAATAGGCTGATTATGATATTCTAAATAAAATGCTTTTCGAAGTAAAGATATTAATGTACTTAAAAACTTAGATACCTACATCGTTTGTTAACTGACTGGTTTGTTAAAACTTTTTTTTTAAAGAATATTTGAAATCTGGCTGGTA
Source organism: Dasypolia templi (assembly GCA_963555695.1). Lineage (NCBI taxonomy): Eukaryota > Metazoa > Arthropoda > Insecta > Lepidoptera > Noctuidae > Dasypolia > Dasypolia templi. The sequence continues at coordinate 3,758,072 of OY743163.1, read as the reverse complement.
CTTCCAGATTTACACTCTACTTTATCCTCTACTGAATTACTAGTACATACAAACTACAACAATAATTGTTTATTATGCAAGACGGCAAAGTTGTTTTTCGGCGCGAGTCAAGTACTAAATTGAAACCTGAGCAAGCAAAAGATGGTTCAAATATAGAATCCAGCGTGGGTAGCAGAGGTACTTACGAGACGCAAAATAACTTTGCTGAAACACCCAACTTTTCACATCACCAAAGCGAGGAAAATGATAGATGCAAGAAAATTTTAAAAAGTTATTTTTTTTTTGGCAGTGCCGGCGTGCTGGCCAGTGCGATAATTCTTAAAATGAGGTTGGCTCACTGACATGAAATAAGTATTAATGCATTTTCAGTAGACTGGCGGTATATAAAAATACTGAATAAAAAGGTTCGTATTTAAATAAATATTTTAACGCTAGCGGATAAATGCACTATTGCACTCAGATTTCGAATCATGAACAGAATCTGTCAGTTGATGTGAAGTGAAAAAAAAATGTTTACCTAATTAATAGAGATGGTATGGTTGACTTCCACGCGGACGTCCATTGACAGTATTTTTCCTCTGACCGCAGCAACCCAATAGCAACCTTATCGTAACGATTATAAAGATCATTGTGAATTTGACAGACTTGTCAATGGCAGCAACCCAACAACTATCTTATTGCAACGGCAATAAAGATCACTGTGATTTTGACATTGATACGAAACCAGAGGTAAAATAACTGAACGTAAACTGAAAATAAATAATAAGTACCTAAACTGTATCCTCATCACATTCTTCTCACGTCTTCTTCGCGGGACCGTGAATTATATTATAGTCATGATAGGTCCTACGAATATCAAATTATTATGCCACGAACGATACAGCAGGAAGACAATACTGTATTGGAACAAAAACAAACTTAACCGATATTTGGGCAAAGCGTATCTGTGGCGGCATCTACATCACCACATGCGAACCACGCAACACACTGGCGTCACGCGAAATCCTGCATCGCGCAAGCAGAGTTTACCGAGCAACTAGCATAAATACTCCGTCCTGACATCACTTATCGGGCAGTTGCCCACCAGACACAAAACTCCCGAGAGGAAACTCCCTTTAACGAATATAAAGAATGCATTATTGGATTTTGCACCCAGTTCCTAATACCACTATACATCGATCTAAGCCATTCATCATCATCTTTCGGCATTTTGGCATGGAATCCAAAAATTCGGTGATTTTAATAATACCCATACAACCATATTCGGTCGCGAAATTTTCAAAAAGTTGCAGGTTAGTAACAGTGTCGTAACTAATACTAAACTAAATAACTGTATGGATTTTGCAACGTGTAGTAACGGTGTTAATACTTAGCACTGAAAAATGTTACAGTAACTATGTGTTGTCCCTATTTCGACAACTTCCGACATAAGTGTTTCTAAATTCACTCTCGACACATTGTGTTTACTTTGAATTTATGTGAAAATATTAAAATTAAATTGTTGACACATTGTCGAAACCAAGTTGCAATAAATTTTGCAGTAACACAACTGTATCGGTCACGACAACAAAGTGTTGGATTTGACCAAACAGAAATAGCTGTGATTCTCAATAAATGTACTTACTTAAATTATTGTTCTTCCATAACAAAGACCCGTAAGCAACCGAAACGTTTTCGTCTATCGTCGAGCTTTTACAGAAAACTAAACATGAGATTGAGTTCATTAATTTGACATGCAAACATTTAAGGTAAGGATTTTCTTTTGATAAATAGATTTGTTCGTAAAATCATGAGAGACATTTTTTTTTCTTGTAGACAATTCGCCTACACTGCCCTCAGCCTCGAGTGAAGTAAGTCAAGAACCTAATTAAGAAAATATGAAGACTTCTACTTCACGTCAAGAAACTGGAAGATTAGATTTTAAATCCACTTCATCTGATTTTATGACAATTCAAGTCGATACCGCAGAGCTATCTGATATGTCCCGACAATCAGTTATTGTAGAAGACGACACGGATTCACTTAACAAATGTTATCAAACTACAATGTTAATGATTCATCAACTTCTGATATCGTTGATATGGATGACGGCATAAAAATTTCTATTAAAATTAAAATTCAACAATGGGCACTACATCATCAAATCATCATCATCATCATAGCAAAATACGCTCTGAATGGATTACTAGGAATATTAGGAGATATTCAAAATACGGTTTTTTTGCCAAAAGATAACAGACGTCTATTACAAACACGGCGACGGCGCAGTGTGACTGAAAGTTACTGTTACGATTATTCCCCACTTTTCGAAACGGCGCCGGCGTAGAAACACAGGTCGCCACGACAACGTAATGCTACGGAACAATATTACCAAAAAGTTCCGCTATGACACAATAAGTGTCGAGTTATGTCGGAACCCCTTTTTGATATGGCTGTATGGGTAGTCATATTCACGCGAGTGCGTTGACAACGGAAGTCTTTCCTGTAAGATTGGATAGCGCATGAATAAAAAAAAACCGGACAAGTTCGTTTCGGAACACGCAAAACGTCACGGTCAATTCTCCAACTGCAAGTAAGTGTAAGTTTTTAATCGCATTAATGTGATTTAACTACAAATTAATGATTTTCAGAGTTTTTTCTTTACTTCTGCTGTGAGACCTTGCTCCTTGCCAGATTTCATGATTCTAGGTCAACGGGGTCCCTTTAGGTTGATTGCGAGTGTCAAAATATGCAGTAAAATGCGGCATAAACGGCCGTATCTTTTGATTACGTAAACTTAGAGGTTCGATTACTTCACAGCTCCAAGGGATTGCAGATGTGATAATTTGATTTAAATTTCAACTTAATACCTTTACGCGTTCCTGAGAAGAAGGCGGTCATCGAAGTGATCCTATAAAGGTTCTGTTTTTTCCTTTTGAGGTACGGTACCCTAAAAATCGCCCACCTTCTCCTTTTTTTGATGTCGGTTATAAAAATGGTTTTCTTTACATATGTTCCGTTTTCAAGTGTCATGACAATAAATGCTACCATGAATTTACAGTAGCAAAATCCTGCTCTTACAATTTGTTTGACTTGAATCCTAATTGATCATGCAAACACCATCAGAGAAGACTGGTTATTCCGCTAATGGACCACTTACTCTACCATCACCTGCATTGCCTTATTCCCAAACTATGATGTGATTTGCTTCTAGTATAACCGGATGAATACCAGTATTTTAAATGGAGTGATTGCTAAACAACCTAGTTACTGGTTACCACGATACCCTACCAACCCAAAAACGCATGGAAAAAGTTCTTAGGGTTAACCAAACAATTTTTCTCAAAGACATGTTTATGCAAGATACAAGGTCATGCATACTGCCATTATGAAATACATCTCAGAATACATATTAGCTAATCAGCAACTCAATTATCACCTCAAAAACTATGCGAGTAGAGTATAAAATTACTTGAGAATGTATTGGCGTGTAGTTTTTACGGTGACGCTAATTCGGTGACTAGCAAAAAAATACTCGTATGATTTTTAAGGTGTTGATAGTAGACAAACTCCAAGCATAGCTATCCATTTCCCTTTGGGTGACTGGAGCCTTCTAATAAGGCCTATTGTGAGCGACCACGTTTCAGTGCCATAGGTCATCAATTGCAACACGCACTGGTTAAAGACTTTCGTCTTGAGACAATGCGGTATGTGGGACGAGATGATATTTAGTAGCTTCTCGAGCTGCCCAGCCGCGTCGGATTCGAATTGACCTCCGTCTCGAAGTTGGACCTACCTAACTGGACAGTTTGTCCTAGGTAAACGTACTCATCCACAAGTTCGAGTGTAGCGTCTCCGAACTTCATGAGAGTAGGTGTTACTTGGACATCAAATCAGAAATGAAGAGATCCACAGGAGAACAAAGGTAACCGATATAGCCCGAAGAATTGCCAAACATAAATAGCAGTAGGTAGGGCGCATTGTTCGCAGCTCTTTGGCCAGTAAATTATTTGTTCAAAGTTTTTATAATTTATGTGACCCAAATGAGTTCTATGACGAGTTCTTTTCACTATTAAACACAAAATTTAATTAAATTTTTCCACTTAAAACCAAAAGTATTTACACAAAGTTCTTATTTAGTGATTGGGCGACTCCAGGTATTCGTAAAAGCAGGGGAAAACTTTTTGAACTTTATGGTCTAAAGCAACATATGAATAATATAACCTTTAATATGTATGTTGCAAAATATTCTAAAATTATTAAAATGTGTGCAAAGTTCACATTCAAATCAGCCGATGATAAAATAAAAACTACCTGGCAAATAATAAATAACGAAACAGGTAGGAAAAAACAGCGTAATACTGAATTTAATTTAGAAACTGTACATGGCCCTATCAACTCAGATTTAGAAGTAGCTCAGTCATTTGAAAACTTTTTTGCTAATATTCCCCTAAAAACTACTGAAGCTTTAAATTCCTCACCCGAGTTCTCTGCTGCCTTACTTAGAAAGAATGTAAATGCATGCCCTTTGGAGTTAAGGTTTCAGCATACAAACCCCCAGGCTGTTATAAAAGCTTTTAAAGATCTTAAAATTAAATCAACAGAAGATCTCTGGGGAATGTCTGTAAAAGTCTGTAGAACTTTCATCGAAACCATTGCGCCCTATTTAGCTGTCATATTTAACACCAGTGTAGACCAAGGTGTCTTTCCGGATCTCATGAAACACAGTAAAGTAGTTCCTTTGTTCAAATCCGGTGATAGTAAAGAACTCAACAATTATAGGCCTGTATCAATTCTACCAGTTCTCAGTAAGGTGTTTGAAAAGTTGATGTTACGACACTTTAATAAAAACTCCATCTTTCATGAACAACAGTACGGTTTCACCAAAGGGCGTTGTACCACTGACGCTGGTGTTTCTCTAATAAAGAACATTTTTAACGCCTGGGAGGAAGCAAAAGATGCCATTGGAATCTTTTGCGACCTCTCTAAAGCATTTGATTGCGTAAACCATGAGACCCTTCTTCTGAAACTGGAGCACTATGGGGTTAGAAATACAGCTCTTGATCTACTTAGATCATACCTGAAAGATAGAAAGGTTAATGTTCAAGTAAACGGCATAAACTCATTAGGGTATGAAATGGAAATGGGCGTTCCTCAAGGTTCGATATTGGGTCCATTCCTCTTCTTAGTTTACATTAATGATTTACCTCAAGTACTTCAAAATCAACCGGAGATGGTGTTATTTGCAGATGACACATCATTAATCTTTAAAATAGACCGACGGTCACCAAATCTGGACGACGTGAATAACTCGATTCTTCAAGTCCAAGATTGGTTTACGGTAAATAATTTGGTACTAAATGAAAAAAAAAAACAAATGCATTAGATTTAAATTACCTAATGTTAGAAGTAGCGAATGTGACATCATAGTGAATGGAGAAAAACTGGAATTTATTAATCAGAAGGTTTTCCTAGGAATCACGCTGGACGAGAAATTACAATGGGGACCACATATAACATCTCTTGCGGGGCGGCTAAGCTCTGCCGCTTATGCTGTTAGAAAGATAAGACAGTTAACAGATGTAGAAACCGCGCGTTTGGTCTATTTTAGCTACTTCCACAGCATTATGTCGTATGGCATTTTACTGTGGGGTTGGGCTGCTGACATTGAATCCATTTTTATTTTGCAAAAGAGAGCTGTCAGAGCCATATACAATCTTCTTCGTCGCGAATCTCTCAGGGAACTATTTAAAGGGATTAATATTATGACAGTACCTTGCCAATTCATTTATGAAAATATTATGTATGTATGAAAAAATCTACATCTTTTTAATAAAATAAGTGATAGACATAATTTGAATACTAGAAATAAAGATAAAATAGATCAACCATTTTTCAGATTAGCTAAAGTACATACATCATTTATGGGGTACTGTGTTAAATGTTATAACAAAATACCTTGTGACATATTGCAAATAAATGAAAGAAAATTTAAAATTTGTATAAAAAGTACACTTTGCAGACAAGCTTATTACAAATTAGAGGACTATATACAAGATAAGAATGCTTGGACACATGATGGTCCAGCTCTATAGAACAATCCCGTCGAGTCAAAATCACACTTTTTGCTAATTTAATTTTTTATTTTAATTTTTTTTTACTTACTCACACACTGACTAATTCCTTGTTAATATTTTAGGAAAGTCATATATTTTTACAATGTTTGTAAATATGTGAGCACAATGTACCTATCGCGTGATTAATTTATCTGCCTTTGCTTTATTTTTAATTCTTCTTACCAATTGTGGTAGTATTTTTATTCTTGGTGCATCGTCTTCACTTATAAAAATATAATTAATGTATAAAAATATTGTAAAATATTTTAAAAGAGTAACGGTGGAGTTTCTTGCCACTTCTTCTCCATACGAAACTACTTTTTGGAAGTGGCGCCTATCCTTAGTGGATTCCTAGGCCGCGAATCAGTTATATTTTTAATGTAATTTTTGACGTTCAAAAGTGCCATTTTATGGGCCTTTTTGAAATAAATGCTTTGACTTTGACTTTTGCAGAACAGATGGAAGATGGGGCCGAAGTGGCGGTGCTTGAGGGAAGCCTATGTCCAGCAGTGGACGTCTTTGGGCTGAAATTATCAGGTTGACAAAAGTTAGGTTCACAATAGGTCATTGATACATTGGTTTCGATTTCAGCTCAATTAAACAAAACAGAACAGCAAGCCTGTATGTCGCAAAGGGTCGGCAGAAAGTACTCATTTCGGCATTTATTTAAGCCCCATGTGATAGAGGGCATTTGGACGATCCTATACTCTTCAGTGGGCGAAATTCTAAGCACCGAGCGAGCTGCCATTACGAAATATTCAAAATCTCAACAACAACAAAAAATCGTATTCCATGCCAAAATGCCATTTTGTATGAGTTCCTGCATGGATAGTGCTTCAGACCTCACCCTGCCCATGATAGTGACAGGAAAAAAAGTTATTGCATCAACTTATAACTTATTCTAGTTACACTAAGCAAATAGTTTGCTTAAACGCGCTGAGTTGTGAGTGCTGTGTGTAGGAGATGGTGTGGAGGTGAGTGTGTGTGGGAGTAGTAGGTGTGAGTAAGTGGGGGTCGTAGTGTGGTACCTCCACATCATACATGTTGGACATGAATTATCTACTGTAATTTAAGGTATGAAGTTAAGTTTTTGCTAGCTAACCCTACGACTAATCTTGGGAACGAAAAATAATGCTCGGCATTATCTTCCATTAGCGGCAGTAAAATAGAATGCGTTTATTACAGACTCATCAATTGAACCATATTCTCCACTTCGTCATAGGTCTTTAACTTAAGCCATTTAGACAAAGCGTTTTTGCATTCTCGGTAGGTTAGTGGGTATATATCAAGTTCTTTACTATGAAGATTGTATAAGTGGGATGATTGCCTAGGATTTTGTCTTTTTGCAAATGTAGACTTTACTAAGACAGTGGGAGCAACCGAGTTTTTTCTTCTGCCTTTTGTCTTCTGTGGGTTGAACGACAGAGTTTCATGCTTAGTTACAGACATTTGACAGATATGGGACCAACACGTGTTTACTTTACAGCAGAGTCTAGACAATCGGTTCATCATGTGATGGACCGGTTAAACACGATGATTTGGTGGCCCGAAAGTTAAGTCGGTGGAATTTTAGGTTATCCTTGTAACCTGGGTCATAAATTCAAGGTCGTTCATCAAGCTATGCGACGAGCTATACTTGGAATCTCTCTGAGGAATCGAATCCGGAACAAGGTGATCCGGCAAAGAATAAAAGTTGTCGACATAGCTCACAGAATAAGCAAGCTGAAGTGGCAATGGGCCGGCCATATAAGCCGTAGAACCGATGACCGTTGGCGCAGACGTGTTCTTCAGTAAAGACCGCGAATCGGCAAACGTTAAGTAGTACACCATTAGGCTAGGTGGAGCGACAATCTTCACAGGGTGGCTGGTAGCAGTTGGATGAGAACCGAGTTGACTGGAGTGCAAATCGAGAGGCTTATATCCAGCAGTAGCCTGCTGTAGACCGGTGATGATTTAACCAACTGGCAACCTCGTAAGAGACCATGACATCCGAATTTGTTTCAGCATTTCTTCTCAGGGATCAGTCAGCTGAGAAATGCCGGCGGCATCTAGTATTAAAATATTGATCAACAATAAATATTGACGTGTAAAAGTGGCTTAAACGATCTACTTATTACAAACATTATATTTCAACTACCAATCATGATGTAATAAAAAAGCCTCTATTGCTGTTTAATCTTATTTTGGTTTTTAACATGCCATAAGATTTTTATTCAAAGTCTTGATGTCGTCTGGGCTATATACAATCTCACAGGTCATATAAAAACCTGTGTGTAAAAAAGACAGATCAGAAGCAACTGAAATTTAAGATGGTGCTCAATATTGGTCCATCGAACTTTTGTACCAATTTTTTTTTTGCCAGAAGCATTTGCAGATAGCCACGGGAGTTGGAGGCCCAAAAACCTGACTAGATTTTTTGACAGCTATTGCCAAAAACCATTCATTGGTAGATCTAGTCAGTTTTTACTTAAAAATAAGGAACGTTGCCGACATACCTACTAAATTAACCTTTCGCCGGGAAACACCGCGTACAAAAGCGCTGTCTGCCGCGGAATTTGGAGAGATACTCGTATAATTATTATGTACGCTCCGGTAGCCTTTTTTTTTTTGTTCCCGGGGTGGAAAATCCTCATGGATGTCCTCCGCCTGGGGTGGGCGGAGGGGTCTGTCAGACTCTTACTGACTAAAAACCACCCCGGTGTTCCATCTCACACCTACGCCGGGGTCGCGGGAACACATTATTCTTCCACAACCCCGGCTGGTGCTGGCCTGCCTTGGCGGGCCTCCTCGTGTTGGGAGGGGGAGTGAGGTGTTAGACTCCCCCCGCAACGTCTAAGAGGGGCGCGCGTGGAACACTACGCGCCGCCACCTCGGGTCCTGATGTATGGGGGGCGGTGGACGTCCCCGAGTCCGCCGTCCCTGGACCCATTTAGAGGGGCTGGAAGAGGGCGTTGTTCGCCCTCAGCCTACGACCAACCCCTTGCCCCTTGCGACGGGTCTGATGAATGGCCCCGTCGCCTACCATTTTTCGGCCGCAGAGGATAGGGAGAGCGGCCAACGACATACCGTCACTCCTCTTCCCCTGCGGCCCCACCGCGTCAGCCATCATACGGTGGCGACCCCGTTAAGGCCGCGGAAGGTAGGGAGAGCGGCGCACCGCAATACCGGCACTCCTCTCCCGCCGCGGCCCCACCACAGTTGCGATGTCGCCCAACAACACCGCAACCTTGCCGCTACGTCGTCGGCTTGTCTACTAAAGCCCTGACGAGCGGCCCCTCCTCGGGTTCCTCTTAGCTTCACCGTGGGGTCCAAACCACGGCTACTGAGCCCCCCCGCCTCGTCAATGCGGGAACCCATTGGGGGGGACGCTCCGGTAGCCTAACGCAACTTGTTTTGGAACGTTGATTTACGTTCGACACGACGACAGGACTCAGTGTTCGTTTTAGCTGTTCCCTGACCAGTCCATACATATTAAAACATAGACAGATGGTAAGTTGGCACCCTGACACACAAAGGAAAGGATCACGAACTAGAATTGAGTTTAGCAGTATACCATGTGCGATCGTTAGGTGAAAGTCGACGACATAGAATTTTAAGTGCGACAGCGAAAACATAACAAGAATTTGACCTGTAATTAAGTATAGAAGGGTACAGTAGTAATTTCCTTGGAACAAGTGCTTTCTGGCAAAAAAGGGGTCGCTTCTACGCCAAATAAAAATGTGAAAAAATCCGGCCGACATAGGAGTTTTATCGAGACGGTTATCAGCAGTGGGTCTAAAAGGGAAAAAAATATACAAATACGATAAATGATAAATGTTATTATTCAATTAAAGATTGTTTATTTGACAGTATGTGTTTGTTGACCTGCACCCTAATTGCGTAATACACAATCAATCGGAATCTGAATCGTTTTGAAACAGATTGCTAATCCATTGCTTCTTAAGTTCGATAAAAATTCTACTCAACAATATATAGAACGCAATGAATGTTCTTGAACCGTCAAAATCAAACAGATTAGTCGTAATCGTTTACGAAAGTGTGTTACGCAATTAGGGTGCTGGTTTTAATTTTATAATATTATTTTAATTTTCTGAATTATTATTATTTTTCAACAATTTTAATTTGACTAACGAGTTAATTTTTTGTTAAATTTATATTCAATATTTGCATGCCTAATTTAAGGTAGATTGTACAGGGATCACAAAGTTTTTAAACACCTTATTTATGTACATAATTTCTAAGCAAATAAAATAATATGATTATGATTACGTGAAAGAGGAAAGCGACATTTTATACGCAGGAAAATCTTCATTGACAACCTCTGCCCGGAAAATATATAATATAATGTCAGTCTAGCGTCAAAAATCAATTTCCTCTAAATTAATATAGGATACGACTTACTAGACTGTTGTATGGTACTTGCAAGGAATATCACAAATATATATCCTATGAAAGGAAGTGGAAACTATGCTAATGCATTTTCCCGTTATTCTATCCTTTTCTGTCGCTCAGAAACATCCTTCACTAGAGCGAAAAAGAAGCGGCCACGGAATTGGTCTGCCAATGCCGATAATCTTGGGCATAGCACCGTAATCGGCCTATATAATGTTCCCACTGCTGGGACGCAGTCCTCCTCTGTGTGAAAGGGAGCGGGCCGTAAACCACCACGGGGGTAAGCAGATGGCTGTCACATGTCTTCGAATTTTATGTTCTAGGACATTTTCAGGCCGGTTGTCATTGTTCACCGTATTGAGATCGCGGGCGTTTGTATGCTATCTTGGAAAACACAGACCGGGTAGATTGGTTAAGCTTAGGCCTTAAACAAGACATGACCCAACAGACGTAGACATCAAGCATCATAGTTTATCTCTATTTTTAGACGATAAACAACATACTTATGACTATATTATATTCGCTAGATGCCGTGATTAAATCTATAACGTCAAACATTACAATACATCCATTGTCACATGAATGTTTAAGAAATACGCGTAATGTAAAATATATGAATTGTGATTCTAATGCCTACGGAAGCTAGTTTGCGTATCTATATTTTTTTTTATCTATTGATGGTTTCTAAACGCACAATCAAGTAAGATCTGAATTATTTAGAGTACAGTCGTTTTCGGGGCACTTACATAGGAGGGAGTTTTAAAGTGCCACCGGTGGCATGTGATGCGGGGGAATGGGCAAAATGTCGTGGTGTGTGGAAAGCTGTAAGTATAAATGTGGCTGGATGTAAGAGTAGGAGAAGACCAAAGAAACGATGGATGAGCTGTGTAAAAGATAGTACGGCGTCAAATGGGATGATTATCGAGATCACGATTAATACTATGGAAGAAAGACTGTACCTACTGATCTAGTGAACAGTTTGTGCTACCTGATCCAACTTTTGGTTCATGTTCGGGAAGTTCGCTCGAGACACTTGTTTGCAACTACTTTCTGTAGAACCAACTCAGGCGTACGGTCACCGCTGCATCGATTAGTTGACACCTAAAATGGGCAGTTTGGCTCAACTGATATTATGTTTCTCAGTAGAGGCTGTATTTAGAAAAGATATTGTTACTATTTTAAGTGATCAGAACCCTAATAATTAAGTAATATTTAATTGTATTCTGTTTATTTTTATATTGTTCTGACTAACAACTAGTAGATTTGTTTAATAATCTGTGGATAACGGTGTGAGTAGTGTGTTTGTTACTTCTAATGACTTCTAACCTATATTTACTTATTCATCCACTGCTGTTTGTTGTCCCTAAGTAAATAAATAAATAAACATATAATAATTGCGCCGACCTGAAATAAATCGGTATAAGGGCAAGACAATGACAGTGACAAACAAATAGCTGTCAACACTGACAGCTCACTCCACGCTCACTTCACCTACGTTTTCACGGTGAGATGGCTACAGAATAGCACGACTGTACTACCGCTGGCGATTTACGAGAATAGAGATAGCATCTAAAAACGAGTTGGCGAGCAACGAGCAGCGAGGGCGCGCCAGCGACGAGCGATTACTCGCTGGTATGCATATACAAGGTGGCAGAGACATCAACGAGCACAATAACCATGTATTCTAGATCGTAGCGTAGAAATTTTTAGTCGGTTATAAAAAAAAAAGAAGCAGTTCCAATATGTATGGAACAGCATTTTTTTATTATTATCTGCCGAGATTTCAAAGCAGAGGTTTAAAATCGTGTACTGAATTTGAAGTAACAAGTTGCACGTGCTGGCCACCGGTATACTAAGCGTGAGTCTACCAGCGAGTGTTCTGCCCGCCAAACGAGCGTCGCTGAGCGAGTACTCTCTTGTCGCTGCAACAAACCCAAAACAAATCAACTATTAATATGTATACTTGTTGTGTCTGCGGCGTCGCCCGCGTTTAGGTAAGAAATTGTCCCACGGAAACGTACTACCGAGATAAAAAAATCCTATATGTTAATCCAGGTTATAAACTCATAAAATGTAACACTTATATTTTAAAATAATAACTCTTTACTTACTACGAGTAAGTTTATAATAATACTAGCTGCTCCCCGCGGTTTCACCCGCATAAATCTTGATTCCGTGGGAGTATCGGGATAAAAAGTACTCAATGTGTTAATCCAGCACCCTAATTGCGTAATACACAATCAATCGGAATCTGAATCGTTTTAAAACAGATTGCTAATCAATTGCTTCTTAAGTTCGATAAAAATTCTGCTAAACAATATAAAGAACGCAATGAATGTTTTTGAAGCGTCAAAATCAAACAGATTAGTCGTAATCGTTTACGAAAATGTGTTACGCAATTAGGGTGCAGGTTATAAACTATCTGAGTGCCAAATTTCATCCAAATCCGTTCAGTAGTTTTTGCGTGAAAAGGTAAACAAGTAAATTTACTTTCGAATTTATCATATTAGTTGATAGCTCGCTTCTTCATCGGCGGTGGATCAGCACCCTAATTGCGTAATACACAATCAATCGGAATCTGAATCGTTTTGAAACAGATTGCTAATCCATTGCTTCTTGAGTTCGATAAAAATTCTGCTCAACATTATATAGAACGCAATGAATGTTCTTGAACCGTCAAAATCAAACAGATTAGTCGTAATCGTTTACAAAAATGTGTTACGCAATTAGGGTGCTGGTGCCATAAGTTGGTTTTCATAAACCGCAAAAAAAAACTCGCTGTTCAGTCAAATTAGGGGACAATGTTCCAGCCAATACGCAGAATAAAGTAACTTACCTCGTGTCGCATTTTTTACGGTGCAGTTACCTGGTAATATTGAAATAACTTCTTGTAAAATTATAATAAAACAAGTACTCTTATTTCCAAATACATTTCCACGATCTTTTATGTTCAGGCTTATCGTAAGACTTGCCAATTTGAGTTGATTTTCAAAGGCATTCTTTCGTATTTGCTGCGTTATGTATCACGCAGAAAACAATGCTCATTCATACTTTAATCTATACATATAATAAATCCGTAGACGAGGCGTTTCTTAACATTGAAAATATTTCCAAAAAAAATAATGGGAGGTTGAAGGATAACCAACAGATGTCATTTCTACTATTTTTGGAATTTTTGTCTGTTTGGATGTGAGAGATTCATTAGATCAAGTATCACGTAAAAAGTATGAAACCAATATGTTTTATTTTTATACTCAAATATTGTGTATAACTCGGAGTAATTATTAGTTTTGGTTTCATCGCAATCGCTTCGGTCTATAAAATAAATAATACATTTGAAGTGTTCAAGAAGAACTTTTCATTACGTTATGCACTTAAACGTAATGACATCTATTGATGCCAAAAGGTACTAATGATTTTAAGTGATATTTTGATTGGTGGTTGATTAGTGGCGCAAAAAAAATTTCAAATAAAAAGTGGTGATAATGAGCTAATAATTATTGATATGGTGTTCTGAACAACTGAGTGGTAAAGGATGCAATTTTAGATAATTATTTATTAGTGTAAATCATAACAACTTAAAAAAAAACAAATTGGGTGCAGTTTGATTTTAAAAGTTAATTGTATGCAGTACAAGTCTTACAGTGGTGTAAGTAATCGATAGATGGTGTTGAGCAAATGTCATTTTAAGATTTTCCGCAAAAGTGTGACACGTTTTTAAACTAATTTGAAATTTCTGTATTAACATCGTCGGAAATAAAGTAGTTTCGTAGGTAAATTCCATGGATTTCTCTAGCTAGTTATTCTTCTCACCACAACGCAGCGTATACAAATATTGTCTTTTTAGCTCCCGAAGGAAAAAGAAGGTCGAACAAGACAGTCCCCCGGCACACGCGCCTTTCACCACTTCCTGCAGGCACAGTTTCCTGAAATTAACAGCGTCCCTACCAGATAACCCGGTCGACGCTTGTAGGCTGTGGCACGATACCTTTCCTCCACCTACTCATTATCTAACTCCAAACGAGCATCTCCCTGCAAGGTGCAACCATCTGTGGTCCACTTGGAAGTCCCTGAACCGTCCGAACCCAAGTGGGAAGGTGTAAGTCAAACCTCGTAAAGTATCGTGCACACAAAAGCACCGCGTGTCGCGCGACTAGCGGTGCCTTTGTGTCGCGCTGTGGCATCTCGCCTGTTTGTGGGAGCCTTAAAGTTGGGCTACGCCTACGGAACGGCAGCAGCGTGTGGATGTGGAGCTAAGTCACAAACTATGTTCCACGTCCTATCCTGCCGTGTGCCCAGAAACACGCCGCCAAAGTGACCAGTGCGCTGCCACCGATAATGCAGTGGAAGTGGCAAAGTTTTGGGCCAACAGAATTTGAACAAGTGTCGTGCCATTGACACGATGAAGCTGAGAAGAAGAAGTGGCGCAACAAACTCCCCAGCAGCACAGCGGTCTGTTCAGTTACAGGAGCTTGATTCTATACAATAGCCATCATTTGCTTAACTTGGGCCAGACTATGGTTGTGTCTGGTCCCAGTGAAACCGAATGCAGCGGAATACCAATATGTTTCACGGAGCGACTGCTTATACCAACCCCGACACCCCGGTTACTGGGTAACACGATACTCCTTGGTAAGACTGGTTGTCAGACATTCGGGCTTCTGACAGCCCGTAAGGACTGTCAAAGATCTACGAATGACAGCAGGGATCAACGGCTTAACGTGCTTTCCAAGGCACGGATGTTATTATAAAAGCGAAAAAATGCTTAAGTACTGTGTAATTATGTTTTTTGCTGGTTTGTTTTGTGCTTTATAATGGTGTTCGTTTTAATTTTTCGAATTTGGTTGTTGTAAGTATACAGGGTGGGAGGGACATCGACGCCCAACCGGTTACCATGGACTCAGTACATGTCGTAATGTTCTTTTTTGTCGGTTATTAAAAAAAAAAGGGTCTGCCATACATTTTGACCGCGTAGGTATTGCACTTGTCTATGAAACAGCCGTTTTTTTTTTTTTAAATAATTGACAAAAATTTCAACGCGGGGGCGTTCAAAATCATGTACTGATCCACCCTGTTGTGTGTCGATGTCCCTTCCACCCTGTATAGATTAGGTTATTCGTTGAAGTTCTTAACTGTCGCATTAGGGATAACCCTGTAATGATAGTTTAGGCTGTTTTAAATACATAAATAAATTATTAGGACTGCCTCGTTGGTTTAGTGGTCGCAAGCGCTACTGCTGAGCATGAGGTCCTGGGTTCGATTACAAGGTCAGGCAAAGTGTTATTGGGTTATTCTATATAGAATTTCTCAGTAGCAGCCCGGAGTCTGGATTTGTGCCCGGTTGATGGCAATAGGCTCGCCCCCTATTACATTGGACTTAAGCATAACTGGCGAAATGTCGGTGTACTGCAGGTACACCTCTGCCTAACCCTTCTGGGATTACAGACGTGATGTTATGTGTATGGATGTTATTATTTGAGCACGAGACCCACGATTCTATACATAAATATGCAAAGTAAAAAAATGCATTACGCATAACTTTCAAGCTACACCGTTTGACGTCATGTGAACCAGCCTCAAGGACGGTATACGCAGTAAATGCATAATTTAAACAATGACGATTATTCTCGACATATTTCCACAAATTGTATGGTTTGACGTCGCGCGTCGCTATTTAGGCGGTTGCGATTCGGGGAAAACCGTCTTCAGTCTAAATGAGTAAACAGTTCTTGAATTATACATTTATGGATAGGAGAGACCAAATAAACGATGGATGACTGTGTAAAAGACGATATGGCTAGAACGGGACTACCGAGACGGCGACTGATAGAGAAATATGGAACAAAATATTTGAAAAATAAAAACTTTTTATGTAAAGAAAATTTAAAATTTTGTTTCTTTATAATATTAGTTTTGATATATATTTTTCAAGTTAAGTTTATGCTCTATGTATGTCATGTATTTATTGTATATTTATATAGGTAAGTGGTACACTACGGACTACCTACAGTACTGTCCCTCTTTAAATCTATCCAAAGTCTTTAAAAGATCGCTTTTAGCAATAAGACCACCCATAGTGTCACCCCTTGTAAAATTTCTACATTTATATCTGTAAATGGCTGACCCGGCAAACTTTGTACCTCCTTTGAATATTTCGTGAATTTTCCCATGTTTTAATTGGTATTCTGCTATTGGGGTCCGAGACAAATCCAACAAGTCAAAGACCATGGCAATTAGGTCCAACCATTCTCGAGTTATAAATGGTGTCACTAACCCAACTTTGTTTTATACATATAGATTTACACACTGGCTCCGATAAAATTGTTTTGCATCTTTATTTTTTATTTTTCTTAATAGATGATGGCCGATTCTCAGACCTACCCAATTTGCTCATAAAATTTTATACATTAGATATGGCACACATAGTAAAAGGTATGTTATTCTATTGTCAAGTACCATAGGATATGATTTACGTTGAAACACAATAAAGTTAATAAATAAATAATTCAAATAGTCATTTTGTAGTGTATATTCCAATAAAACCATCATTTCCTGTCAGAATTTGGATTACAGGATGGTGTTGAAGTTCTTTAGCAGTCCACCAGTTATTTTACCCATGATTTCAGATCATTGTCAATGGTTATTGTTTAGTTGCAGCTGTCAGAGGTAAAAATAACTGTGTGTCGGCATGAATTAAAATACAAAATCTTGAATAGAGTTTTATCTACTTCAAAAAACAGCTATTTACTGATCAAATTGTTATCAGTACCGCAACATTGCATATTTTTTGTGAAACATTTGACATACATCATGAGACGAAGAAAGGAAGGATTGCAGGGTCTTGGTAATAAGGTCCCGTATTACCACCCATCCGTCTGTCACAGGGCTGTATCTTTTGATCCGTAGGTAATAAGTAAACACTTGAAATTTGCACAGAGTGTGTACTATTAAGGTTGCTATGTAACAACATCTTAAATTATTTAATATTGTATGGTGGTACGGAACCCTTCGTGTCCGAGTCCAACTCGCACTTGGCCGCTTCTTAATAATATCTATGAAATAGTTCCCACAACACTTTCTCCATTCAAGTTTCCTTTGCTTACATAGAGAAAAATACATTAGGTATAATATTATCTGTGATCTAGAAAGTGTGTCAAGTGTCTTCGGCGCCGTTACTAGGTCAGTAGAGTTTATACACATACTTTTTATTTAACAACATTTAAAACGTATTTTCTGGTAATCAAAACTTACGTGATAATATTTGCCGGCGGAAAAAACTATTTTCCTGCACGTGAGAACGATCCTGTGCTCACTTGAAACTGATTACTAGTATCTATCTAGCACGCAATCCTCTAGTACCTTTATGTAAACCACTGACCTATGAACGAAGTAATTTTTCATTCATTTCAGAGTGAAAAAGAACTAAATAGATACATCTACACAATGATAAACGTACATAAATAGCATCAGAATCAATCGCAGTAACGATCTCTCTTTATTATTCAAATTAATTGAATAAATAAATTGCCCAAGTTACCTGTGAAATTTCACTTCTTCATAATAACTAATAAAATATTTTGACTCACCAGTAGATCGTTTTGTTAAGCTGGAATTTACTTGAACTTTATACACGAGTTTTGGAGTCTGAGCAAATGATTTTCGGTTAGAATTATAGCTCAGATTTATTTTCTTAATTAAAAATAGTGTCAGCGTAACACACTTCTCGCCATTTTCGGGGTGACTGACGTTAAAGAAATCCTTTTCTACCATCTGTTTTCTGTCAATGTCAAATTTTAAAACGTCAGTGATAGTATTGCTATAGTCATAATTTTAATCTACCAATAAAAACTTGTATCGCGCCATAGTTTCCAATAGATCCACTATTGGAAACTATGGCGCGATACAGAAGCAGAAAATTCTTTTACATTCGTTTGAATCAAATACGTATATAGACACATAAACTCACGCCTTCTTCTCACGAAGGTAACTATGAATCAAATACATTTACTGAACTGGGTTATCGGCGAACTGCTCGGTCAACAGTAAGTATTTCGTGGATTCTTCGTACCGGGTGGGTTAACGGTACGCACAATGACATGAATATTACATTTCCATTAAATAATGGCCTCTCTCTCATTGCACGGAAAGCCTACACAATGCCTTGGTCGCTTAAACTCGAAAGTATTGAGTAATTTAGAGACTTGATTGTGTCGTCGTGTGAACATACCAGATTTGCACGGAATGTTGCCATGATCATTAAGTCTTGAATGAAGAGAAGAAACAGAAAACATTCTGACCACAATAAGCTAAAAAAAAAACATTCACGCACACACATTCACACACGTACACACAGAGAGCTGCAAAATTAATGCTTTATTTTATTTTATTTTTTATACAGTTAATTTTTATTTCCATTTTTCATAAAAACCCTCTAATTTCTTACATTGCGAAGCTACCAATAGGGAAGAGTGAGACAGCTCCGACAAAAGTACTTTAGTTATTAATGGGGTTGCCTCGACTCATGTATGATCAACCGATCACCATAGTTTCGGCCTACCTCCCCCCCATTAATACTTCGGAGAACTTCCAACTCCTTACTGAAGATCTTTCTGTCCTTTTTAGCCTGAGTGACTCCGTTATCATAGCGGGTGATCTCAACGCCAAACACCCCTCCTGGAATAGCACCAGGACCTCTTCCAGAGGGAGACACTTGTTCAACCTCTCCTCCTCTCAGAATTTCGATGTCATCGCGCCGATGACTCCCACTCATTTTCCCCCCGATCCCAATCACACCGCCGATGTACTCGACGTGGCGCTCCTACAGAACGTCAACCTACGGTTGGACTCTATAGAAGTGGTACAAGAGCTCGCTTCCGATCACCGTCCAGTAGTCATGAAACTGGTCCCCCGCATAGGTCTGCCCGATTCCACCCAACCCCTTCCCAACAAAGTGGTAACGGACTGGAGGAGAGTAAGCGATCGCTTAAAATCCACCACGTCCCCCCACTTGGACCCAATCCCCGACCATTTTGACTCTATCGCTGACACGACGGCCGCGATCGACTCATTCACAGCTCACGTACAATCAGTCCTGAACGATTGTTCAAGGGAAATTCCAGCGACGGATGACCGTCGCTGGAAGTTGCCGGACGATGTACGCGAACTGTTGAATGAGAAGAACGCGGCTGTCCGTGCCTACAGCAACTTCCCCTGCGACGCGAACAAAGCCCATATGCGTTACTTACAGCGTACTGTAAGAACATGCATAGAGGAGCTGCGTACCGCCGGCTGGGACAAGATGTTGAGCGAACTAGAGCCCACCCACCTAGCCTTCTGGCAACTCCAGAGGAAGCTCAGATCCGGAGAAATAGTCTCCATGCCCCGCCTGATCCGTCCCGACAAGACCATCGCCTTCGATGATGTCGACAAGGCTGAGCTTCTAGCCGACACTCTAGAAGTCCAATGCTCGCCTAGCTCTCAACCAGTAGACCAAGCTCACCTCTCTGAGGTCGACGCTGAAGTCGAACATAGAGCCTCCCTCCCTCCCGTCGAAGACCCAGAGTATCCACTGCCCCCAGTCACGCCCGACGAAGTGCACGACCTCATCAAAGGTCTTAAGGCTCGTAAAGCCCCCGGTTCAGATGGAATCACCAATAGGGTATTCCAACTTTTCCCTGCCCACCTGATAATGCTACTGACCACCATCTTCAATGGTGCTCTGAGCAACAACATCTTCCCACAGGCATTCAAAGAAGCCACCGTCATCGGTATCCCGAAGCTCGGCAAGCCAAAGTCAGAGCCTAGTAGTTACCGCCCCATCAGTCTGCTCAATGTCCTCGGCAAAATCTATGAAAGGCTTATTTATAAGCGCCTCAGAGACTACGCCGAGACAAAGGGCCTCATCCCCAACGAACAGTTTGGTTTTAGAACCCAACACTCGTGCGTACAACAGGTCCACCGTATAGTCGAACACATCAACTTCGGTTTCCAACGAGGTTTGATGACCGGTGCTGTTTTCTTCGACATAGCGAAAGCGTTCGACAAAGTCTGGCACAACGGCTTATTATATAAGCTGTACCAACTCGGTGTGCCAGATCGTCTCGTGCTCATCTTACGGGACTTTTTGTCGAATCGCACCTTCCGTTATCGCATCGAAGGAGCGCTATCCTCCCCCCACCCTATTCGCGCAGGAGTCCCTCAGGGCTCTGTGATCTCTCCCCTAGCATTCACGCTATTCACCAGCGATATGCCCAAGTGCAGCAAGGCACAGCTGGCTCTGTTCGCAGACGACACGGCCATTTACTACACCGGCCGCGATCCAGACTCGATATCTCGCATTCTCCAAACCCAAGTCAACAAGCTTGGCGCCTGGTTTAGGAAATGGAGAATCGAAGTAAATCCCGACAAAAGTCAAGCGGTTCTATTCTCGAAGCCGCGTCATACCCCCTGCCCCCCTCGACCGATCACCATGTTCGGCAAGCCGATCCCTTGGGAGAAGCGAGCCAAATATCTTGGTGTAGTTCTCGACGAACACCTTTCGTTTTCAGAGCACATTAAGGCGGCTCGTTCGCGCGCCGCCTTCGCTCTAGGTAGACATCTACACAGCGTGCATCCGTCCGATCATGACCTATGCCAGTGCAGTCTTCGCACACGCCAAGCCCGTTCGCTTCCATAGAATGCAGACCCTCCAGAACAAGTTCCTCCGTAGGATAACAGGCTCCCCCTGGTACGTTCGCAACGAAATCCTCCATGTAGACCTCAGAATTCCCACTATCCGTCAGTTCATGAAACGCATTTCAAAGCGTTTCTTCGAGACCGCCGCGAATCACCGCAACCCTCTGGTTGTGAAAGCCGCTAGTTATATTCCCTCCTCCATTAGTCAAGTCCGCCGTCCCAAGCATGTCCTCACCGATCCCGATGACCACATAACTCTCATTCAGGAGAGCAGTAGGGCCACCAGTACAGTGCACAAACATAGACCGACATTCCGACCTCGCCGCCGAGGTTCCTCGCGAAGATCCCGACGTAATTGTCCCCCCCGACCCTTGCTCGACGAAGTGCCAGCCCGCGCCGTAGCTGAGCCTGTAGCTTTAAATTCCCCGATTAATAATAATCAACAAAACTTGATCCAGCCTGTCCCATCTTGCTGTCCTCCCGTCAGCGACGCCCTAAGCCGAGGTCCGTACCCCACAGGGGGTGCCCTTAGCGAGCGTTCGCTTAATAATATAAGTAGTTTTACGCCCCTGGCTGGAGGCTTTGAGTCCGCTTAAAGCAGCCACAGGATAGTCCGGTTAAGTAGTCACGACCTCTCAAGGTCAACTACGAGATGCCATACACAAAAAAAAAAAAAAAAAAAAACTCATGTATGACACAATGTTACAAGTTTTTTTTTTTTTTTGTAATGGTGATTGTGAGTTTGATTGCTTCTTTAAATCAAAGTGAATAAATGGTTGTAGTTTGTATATTATCTCAGCACATCGTATATAAACACTTCTAATAATAGCGATACTACTGTTATTGGACCATTCTTCAAAGATGAAGATGAATTTTCATAGGGTGTATCAAAAATTTCACCTTTTCTAAAACAATATTTTCTGAAGGATAATCGTGTTGTGTTTTTCGGTTTCGACCCCGGTTCATTTTCCATCCATGCCTCATAATAAGCTAAGAAATATGGTATAACAACGCTTGTCCCGATATAACGCCAAACCATAACGAAGAATGCTGTTAAAAGTATAACTTGACAAAACATGTAGAAATAGTAAGGGAAGATGATAGGGTCAGGTGTTGTTAATTTTGTTATTTTACAGACTAGCCATTGTATCATCATCCAGTAGACGAGACATTGATTTGTTCCTGCGCATAGTGAGACGCAGCAGTCCCATAGTCTGGCTCCGAGAATGTATGGAAAGCAGAACACATCCCACCAATTGTAACCGAAAACCTCCTCGATCTGTGCGTGGAACTCTTCGCCATGAACTTCATCACATCGGAACCTTTCATTTCGTTTTACCTTCTTCTTGGGCGCCATATTTGAATTTCTCCTTAAACTAAAATTTTTCCTTGACTACAAACTCCAACTCATAATTTGGGGTGAATTACTTTTGATTTATTCATGTGTAAATATTAAAATATGAATAATTATTCAGAGTTTAGATTTTGGCATTACAAATCCTAACGTCATTCATTCAAGACTGACATAATCGCTGACATTACATTTATGTCATGTCATGCTTGATAACTCATGACTGTTTGTTTCAGTACAATTGTTCTTAAAAGGCCAATTATTAAACTGCACGGATGCGTAGCAACAGCAACCGAAGGTGGATCTACTGCCCCCCCCCCCCCCCCCCAAGTAATAAATCGTTGCATACATATTCTTTAAACTGAATTAAAAGTCACGTTGTCACGGTATGTAGCAAAGATTGCAACAATAATAAAATACAAGAGGGAGAGACGTGAGCTCGAAAATTTAAGCCCCGTCTTAAAGGTTAGGCGCCAGACCCTTCCAACCGCACTATCTTTTTAGCTTTACATGTTAACCTTAAGGCTGAATTCCGGCTCATTTTTGGCTTAGCAGACCTCTGGGCCCGTAGATTGGTAACCAGTAAAAAAGAAACAGTTCGGCGTTCCTTGTCCTAAGACCTTGTACTATAGATGGTTCCATGGCTGCTTAGAGGGATCTATCCTTGACAGCAGCACACCTGCCGAAATAACGCGTGCTTATGGTTTTCACGAGAGTTGAGGTGGCCCATTGGTAACGACTCCGAGTACTCCGACTTACGAGTTATAAGTCGTAGGTGCGATCACAGTCCAAGGCAGGTCTCGTATCTGCCTGAACCGGAACCCACGACCACCAAATTGCACTAATTAATTAGTGCAATTTATTTCATGACCACGGCTTTCAAAAGGATGACGTGGGGCTGGCGTTTG
Source organism: Dasypolia templi (assembly GCA_963555695.1). Classification (NCBI taxonomy): domain Eukaryota; kingdom Metazoa; phylum Arthropoda; class Insecta; order Lepidoptera; family Noctuidae; genus Dasypolia; species Dasypolia templi. The sequence continues at coordinate 3,734,652 of OY743163.1, read as the reverse complement.
TTGGTTTTAGGATATGTTAGAAAATGTCCTAGAACCAAAAATGTGAAGATATTGTGATCAAAAGTGACTTCCGTCAGTTCTTCAGACAAGCGTGCATTCGATTTTCCGTTGTTCGTAATTCAGTTTTGTCGCACTTCCGTAGTGCACTATCGTTCTAAGTTGAAAGTAAAAACGGCACCGCGTATGCGACACACGCATACGCGGTGCTTTAGACGCTGGCGATTCATCAGCTGTCAGCGTGTCTGAGATTTCGAAATCGCCGCGGCGGCGGTGACTTAAGTCGCTGCGTGTGTATCCAGCATAAGAATATCATATCACGGATCGAATGAAGTTATTAGATTTAAGGTTTTCGAACCCAGGCGTTAAAACGGAAACTTATTTATTACCAAGTCTACCTTCACTCTCTGTCTGTCTGTTTGTACGTCGGCTTGAATGTCCGAGTTTCTGTAGCCACTTGGATTTTGCACAGATTTTTCGTGATGAGATCTATGGATTAGTTAGTTTAGGTGGAACGGAATATTTTATGCGTCCGTAAGTGGTACTCGCACTTGCTGGTTTTTATTTTATTCTATTTTTGAACAGTATGATTGAAGACCTCATGCGCATAAAGCATTGCAAAGAGTACTATAATTAGACATTGTATGAGACGGCGGTGGCGTTGCCCAGAATAGGTATATTGAGGTTATTACGATAAAATATTGCAAATGGATTAAAACGAAAGATGTTTTTGGAAATTATGATTATTTAACAATCCCATTAACAAAACCTTCTATGACAAAAGTAATTATCGTTATAGAATGAAACTGAGACGCTGAACTAGTTTCTACAGGTGTGTCAAATATTTCACCTCTTTTAAAACAGTATTTCCTAAAAGACTTTCGCGTCGCATTTTTCGGCTGTACCGTTTGAAAATCATTTACAAGCGCCGCATAGAATGTATAAAAAAACGGTAAAACCACAGTTTTTCCGAAATAGTACCAAAGCAAAAAGAAAAACACGGACATAATGGCAATTTGACCAAACATGTAGAAATAGTACGGGAAGATGATGGGGTTTGGGGTTGTGGCACGAGTGATTTTGCAAATACACCATTGTACCATCATCAAGAACACCACAAACTGGTTCGTGCCTGAGCAAAGAGCAACGCAGCAGTCCCAAAACTTCGAGCATATAGCGTAAGGAAAGCAGAACACCTCCCAGCAACTAAAATTGTTGTCTTCATCTGTTTGTATAAATAACTTTTCTCCTTCGAAGTCGGCGCTGGTCGGGACATCTGTTTTATTTCTATTTATTGACGGCATAATTGAGTTTTACTCCACCTTTATCCGTCTTCTTTCTCTTGACTTTACAGTTTTTGTTTTTTATAAAGTTTTTAATTAACTGGTAAAATATATCTGAAACAAACAAAATTCGTTTCTAGAAAAGGGGCGTCCTGCATGTTCTAATCAAATAGTACGGCAAGGACTTGACTATTAATTTATACCTGATGAAACGAAACTGATTAGTGGTTTGGCGTCTTTGTTGAACTAGCCCTATTTGGCGCAGCCGCGTGGCAAATAAATGTAGGTACTTCTAAGGACGGTTTATGTGGAACATCACTCAATATAATTTTTGCATTCCACAATGTGAATTTGGGTGGTAGGTTTACAGAGACAGAATTATTGTGTACATACCTTATCGGGCACAGCAAAGCAAACACCTCTTATTATCCTGGCTTAACACAAACACAGTGCGTAACGCTTCCAAAAATCAACACTAATCGAAATACTTTATACAAAAGGGCGAAGACACCTCAAACGAGGTGAAAACATATTTAAAACAGGCAGAGAAATAAAATAAAATAATGTCAGTATTTTCACAGGTTTACATTGGATTGACAGATGTTTTAGGCTTAATCAGGCATCTGCCGCGGCATCAAAGAATATAACTACTCTCTACGCGGCATGAAGTGCATCAAAAGATATTAATTTTAGTCTTTTTTATTTTTGACTTTTCTAGCTGACATCAAATGTCAAAATGTCAATAACAAAACAAGTTCTATATTATACATAGCTCTATGGTCAGTTCCGTGTTGATCATGGTGGGGTAAAGTTACGCAGTTCTTCCTAGAAAATAATATTACGAATTTAACGTAATGATTATGATACGGATTTAGAAATTTACACATCAACTGCAGGATTTCGTGTAATCCATGTTTCTTCAAGGATTACGCGCAGGTAGTGTGATTTCAACTGATTTATTAGAAGTGAAAGTTTTGTCGTAGTTTGCTAAGTACATAACTAAAGTTAACTTTTCAAGGAAATCCCAGCTATGTAAAACATGATAATTAATCCTAATTAGACGGAGATATTTGGTCATTTAAGTTCTAAATTCTATTGTTATTTTGTTTTTAGTTACAACTGGTTTTTTGACCTTTAAAGTTGGCAAACAAGTAAGAAATAAATAATGGAAACTTCAGGCCTATGTTTTGCAGCCTTGAGTGAGTTTTTTATTCGTCATAATGTCCTAGCTTATAACGAGTTATTCTTTACTTATTTGCCGCTAGCAACAGGTTTTATTTTACAGCAACCTTTTCTTTTGTGTGCTTTAACAAAATTTTGTGTATTTAGTATCATAAAACTTAAACTTAAGTTCATAGGTATGAAGAACATGTTTCCTGCATATTGGTGCAAGGCTTAAAACGAGAACATCTTCTGATCTAAATTACTTGGGTAAAATCAAAATAAATGGGCTCCACTGTACTTTATATCCGATTTGTGCAATGCTTCACAATTTCATAGAGTATACATTTCTTTAAGTAAAACACTTTCGAAGACTTACTCTTAAAAGACTGCACCATTTTAACCTTCTTACAATCCTGCAAGGTGAATCATAGCCGCACAATATTTTAAATGTGCCAAATCCAATATAGAATCTAATTTAATTGAATGTGATGTTGACAATGATCTAATCCTGTTTGCGGGCCCTTTGTGGCCAGACATCGCCCAAAGTAGAAAGGCTTGGAAGAAATCAGAGAAGGCCCTTGCCCAGCCCTCGGACACAATGTAGGCTAGCAAAATTAGGAATATATAATCTATTTTTTCTCTTACTCTCATATTTTGCTAAGCTAACATTAATTAATTTACAAAATTATACTCATTCGAATCATTAATACAACTCTCTTAGTTAGAAAAACCGTCAAATGTTATGATTGCCAGAAATCTGTAAATACATACTTGTTTTGGTTGTGAATCTAATTTTGTTCAACTTACAACAGCATTTGTAAATTGCAAGAAAACATAGGAAAATTTTAATTACGAGGGGGAAGAATGAGTTTTGTTACTTACTGGGGCGGCCTGAATTAGTGTTTGACACATTGTTTGTAAATATAAATTTGTATTCATATTTAATTCATCAATTTAGTTTTTTGTCATATAATCTGCACCTAATGGATGCTGTGCTTTTCTATCAGGCACTTAGTTTAGAATTAAGTTTGCAATGAACAAATTGTTAGGTGTATTCATTGTTGAAGAACTGATTAAATAAATGAAAAGCAGCTTAGAGTTAAACTCAAGGGTCCTGGTATTTCATAAGCCTATGTTGAGGCGGGGACTGCTAATGGCTAATGAACACGTAAGTTAAGCTCATAGTGCCAATACTACGGCAATTTGCTTGGTTGCTAATGTGGCAAGAATTAATATAAAATAAAATGTTTCCTTTGTTAAATCAAATCAAAAGTCATATATTGGTTTATTCAAACAAGGCTCAGAAACAGCACTATTTGATCATCAAAATACATAAGACAGTTTCAAAACGCCTGCTCTTCAGCAATTCCTAGAGCTTCAGCTGGGAAGAAGTGGCGTAAGAAACTTCCTAGCAGCACAGCTGTCTGTTCAGTTAGATGAAGTTGATTCTATAGTAGGCAGAGTAATTAACATTAAAATACTTTGATATGCAAAACGCTCAAGTTTCCTATGGATGTAGAGACCATCGATCACAGTGTTCGGTGGAGACATAGGTTCAAATAAGCCAATACTTTTAACAAACCATTTCATAGTCTAGCATTGTAATCTTTTCAGACGTTCAGATTGAATTTATCATTTAAAATAATACCTAAAAAAGGTTGAAAGTCAAGTAAAACTTCCAGAAATCTTATCAATTTGCAATTGTTTTTAAGACTTTATTGAATATTATCATAGTGCCGCAAAAAAGATATTTACAGAAGGCCAGCTCCATAGAACAACCGAAAACAAACGCAAGCGTACATGGAAAAGAAAGAAGATTTGTTGAGAAACATCATCATTTATTTTCTTTGTTTTTGTTTTTGCTTTTTACACCATTGTAATAATATGAATGCTCAAACTTGACATGTAATTATATATTTTTTTAGTTTTTCTCAAATTTAATAATAACTAAGACTTCACCCGCGACTTCGTCCGTGTCTATTTCGTAAAAAAGAAGTAGCCTATGTTCATCAGACATAATTTCGGCTTCTAATGGTACAACAATTTTTCAAATCGATCCAATAGTTTCGGAGCCTATTCAATACAACCAAACAATCACATCTTTCCTCTTTATAATATTAGTGTAGATTTTCACCATTAATAATTTATTTTCTCAATTTGTATTTTTAATGAACCTAGTTATATGTGCAGGCTGTGATCTCCTGTAATTGAAAACTCACACATAAAAGAACCTTGTTATTATTGTGATTTATATTGTATTTGTGTATCCTTTGTTGGAGATCCTAAATCAATAAATAAATCTGCAAAGCCTTTCCCCAACTAAGAGTTTGTTGGCTTCCAACTACATGAGTATAAACTGATTCAGCTGAATACCAGTATTTTACATGAAGCGACTATCTAGTTGACCTTCACAACCCAATTGGGATGATGTCAATTTTTTTATTTTTGTCTCAAAATACTATTTGTTTCCAAATAGCGCAAACTATATTACAAAACGTGTAAAAGCTTAAAAATTGCCAAGTTATAGACATTTTAAGATAATTGTTAGACAAGGACAGCACTATCGTAGATGTGACGTCACGACTATGTTACTTCATACTAGCGCCGCACATTGTCCATACCGCGCGACATGGACGGCAATAATCCCCTCCAAAAACTTTTAAAGCGTGTATCTTCTTCAAGTTTACACCGATTTAACAGATTTTTACGATTATCTCATTTTTACTAAGCCTTCTTTGAAATTCCATAATTTTATGAACATTTTTAATATTAGTCTTCATCCCAATTACTGGGTAATACGATACCCCTTGGAAAGATTGGATGTCAGGCTTGCCACGAATGCCAAAGATCAACGAAACAGCCGGAACCAAAGGCTTTACGTGCTTTCCGAGACACGGAGGGGTACTGCAAAACAATTTATTATGAAAAGGTCCTATAATCATTACAACTATTTTCACCAATTGACATTTCCTGTAAATAGCTGGGGCAGGATCTGGCATTGTCATTTAAAGATGGTCACCCACCCACGAACCAACCGCGGCAATTGATCGATCGACCTATGATACAATATACACAGATGATTTAACTCCAAAAAGATGAGTTGTCTCATTCTGCTGAATTTAACTGAGTTGGCAGATATTTAAGATGTAACAAGCCATGTCTGTTACTGTTGCATTGGAGAATATTTATGTGACCGATGCACCATTCCATATTTTGGCGTCGTTTGTCGTTTCCGTTAGTTTCGGTGTTCCTTCGATGTCTCATATTTGTGTTACCACTTGTAAAAATATGCCTTCTACACAAATTATCATATATTTGCCGTCATATATTGAAAGATGAATCATGAAATCAGAACGAGCTGTCCATCTAAACTTATAATAAAGCAAACGAATTTGTTGGTTTGTTTGAACGCGCTAATCCTGTAACTACGAATCTTATATAAAACAATATTACATTAATAACTGTACGTGAAGCTTGTCTATGTGTTTTCGTTCGTTGTTTGGACCTTCTGCATCTAGTTATCATTTAGCGATAGTATCCCACATTCTTTATGTGAATATAAAATAATTCTAGACGTAGTTATAAATTGGCTTTTTGTGAAGACAATGTATTTTCAAATTGTTTTTATTAATTATTTAATTTCTTATCGTTCGTCTGTTTTGTAACTAAGTGAAGTATCACTTGTTCTTGGTGTAAACGGTAGTATTTCCATTGGAAATGAAGAAAATAATAGAAGAAAAATTAATATCGGGAAATAATAGTATTAGTAATTTACCTAAGTATTTAAAAGGACTTAAAAAAAAGTCTAATTATAAAATCAATGCTAAGGCCAATTTGAAACAACACCAATATTTTATTTCTCTAATTTTCAGATCCCTCACCCACAAAAATGGTCACAAAAACAATTTTCGCTCTGGCAACCCTGCTGACCTACACAAACGCGGAGTACATACCGCCTGGTCCGGTCTACCCCTGCCCTAAAGATTCTACAACGACCCTATTGTACCCTTGTGTCTGTGAAAAAGGGTCAGATACAGGCTTGTTCATAAAATGTGAAAATACAGGGATATCTGTGCTCAGTGTCGGGTTGGGGAATATCGCAGGTTTGGGGTTTCCAGTTGAAAGGTTGTTGTTGAAGGAGTGCAAGATTTGTGAGTATGACTTTTGTATTACTTTTTTTTAAATGTACATAACATAACATAACGCCTGGAATCTGCAAAAAGAGTTGGGCAGAAGTGTACATTTAGTACACCCCCAAATTTTTCTTTAACGTTGTTAGGGGTACAGCAAAAGGACTTAGGGTGCCTACCTTCCATCCAGAAAGATAGTACCGTTCCCAAGGGAAAGAACACGGAGATGCGACGGCTACAATAGCTTTAGGACGCTAGATGGCGCTACGTGTCTTTCGAATCATGAATGACTTTTATTTACTATAAGAAACTTTATAAAGCCCACTAGCTTCATGATTAAAATATACCTACCTTCAAAGGCGAGCGAGATAAAGGCATTGTAACTTCCGACATCCACGCGTTCGAAGCCGCGGACAAAATACTAAAGCAAAATTTGTACGTAATAATATAGTGTATTGTTATTTTTTGCTGCCTCTTCTATTATTCTATCTACAATCGTTTTATTGTTCAACGGAATTAACACAAGCCAACATACAAGCCAAGTGTACAATATTATTTTTTACCCAAATGTACGTCATTTGTCTTGAGCGCTTGCACAATCTGAATCTTAAAAGGATGGAATTTTAGATCCTTCTTCATTATTTCATGCTCAATACTCTTTGGGGACCCAGGACAGCCGCTCTCTTGCGCACGGACTGACGTGGATTGTCGTTCAAACTGTTTGCGACAAAGAAAATTCAATGTTGTCTGCGACGTCCGGCTTGGCCCCGGCCGTGGATTATTTTATTCTGAACATGTTTGTCGGAATCTCCGCACCCACAAACGTAATCACGTAATCGTCGATTATTATATCGTGAACAAAATCTTCGAGCACACGAATCAGGCATCGTCCTAATAGAATGATGGCAAAAACTGGTGTCCTATTGATCATCGCGCGAATTGACGACGCGAGCAAGCGACCGTGGACTAAGGCAGTGGTACGTTCGATACCAACGCGCGGTGCTCCGCTGCGCCGACGCGACTCGCGCGTAGTTAATTAGGACACCTATTCGAATTCAATATGTTTGATCGCACGTTCGTACGGACTAAGTTCGCGCGAATAGATTTACAAACATTTTGAGTCACGCGACAGCGTCGTGCGATGTCAGTTAGGACACCTATTCGAGTTCAATGTTTGATCGCGCGTTCGTACGAGTAAAATTCGCGTGAACCTGCGATGATCGCGCATTCGCGTTCTATTAGGACGATGCCGCATTCGCCTTCAAAAAGTTCAAATACGCTTCGATTGCGAACGCGCGTTGTTCTCCCGTCCAATGCGACATTGTGACTAAAATACCCGCACGAGTGACGAAGCTAGCGCGGTATTTTCTATGTGTTTATAGAGAAATTTAAATTTAAAATCCGAATTCTGCCACCGGACACTCTGTAAAACTCCCACGATCTGTGTACCGTCATGGGGTCTCAACTCGAACAAAGTATAATTTGTCTTGAAAAAAAAATCGTAGATGGCAGCATAGGTAACCATTATAAAATGAACAATTTTGGCTGAATTATGATGGGTAAAAAACAAAACTTAATTGTTTAATGGTGATTTATCTATTCACACTCGTATGCACGTATTCTAAAAATAAAATAAAATTAAGTCTAACATAATTCGAACCCTTTTAATGGTAAAAGTAGTCATCTTTTAATCATTTTGTTTACGAGCTTTTTGCAATAGATGGCGTTTTACTCGATTGGTCCTGTCATCGCACTTTCCAAAATTATTACTTATTTAAATCAAACAATTGTTTTTTTTAACATAAATATAAAAGAAATCTAATAACATGTATGAACCCGGAACTATAAAAAAGTATACAAAAAGGATTGCACGAAAAGTTTTAAAAGTAGGTCGACTCTTAGATGGCGTTGTAAATCACAGTCTCCGGCAATTAGTGGACGCTGACGCTGCCATCTGTTGAAAAACTGGACGAAGAAAAATTGCCAGCTCAATAGTCAGACTTAGGGAGGTTTCATTAATGTGTATGGGATTGGGTATATGTACGTGGTATTATTTTATCTGTGGTGGCGTTCATCCATAAGCACAATGTTTTACGTGCGTTTTTAAAGCTCACTGCTGTAAACAGCCAATTTTCACACCAGAAATAAAAGTCGTATCCCAACAATATTTTTTGCTGTGTTACTTAATTAGATGTACACAATGCGAAGACAACGGCTATGTGATGGGTCTTTTTAAAACTTATATAAAACTAAACTCCTATCTAAAGGACTGGCCCGTATGCCAGTGGACCTTAAACAAAAGCAGTGGACAGACGTGTGTGAAAAAGGAAAAGGGAGGCCGTTGCCCATCAGTGGGGCTTTTTGGGCTAAATCTATGATCTAAACTAATAACAGCGCTAAAGACTTTGTTAGCTTTTTTCGTTTGATTGTGTGAGCTACCAGTCGGATTTAAAACAATCTTTTTGCATCTGATAGTCCTTTGGTCAATCTTTGAGGAAGCATAGGCTAACATCACACCAGCAACCTAATTGCGTAACACATTTTCGTAAACGATTACGACTAATCTGTTGTATTTTGACAGTTCAACAACATTCATTGCGTTATTTACATTGTTGAGCAGAATGGTTTATCGAACTTATGAAGCAATGGATTAGCAATCTGTTTCAATACGATTCAGGTTCCGATTGATTGTGTATTACGCAATTAGGGTACAGGACCCTAAGGAGCCAAAGAAAACGAAAAAAAAAATACGCTAAGCGAAAATGAGGTGATTCCGCGGGCAAGCGATGCGTTTATTATTGTTACAGTAATTGTTCTGTTAATTTATTTTACTTTGATGGTCCTAGTTTATCATTTATTTATTTTATTTCTTTGTATAATAATTCCAGTATTGTATATGTAAGCTGCCATGCCCTTTAGGCTTGGAGGCTTTTATTTCATCATCATCATCAGCCTATAGTAGTCCACTGCTGGACATAGGCCTCCCCTAATGAGCGCCATAGCGCCCTGTCTTCAGCTCGACGCATCCAGCATCTGCCTGCAGTCTTTCGCAGATCGTCATCCCACCTGGCCGGAGGACGTCCTACACTACGTTTGCCGAGTCGCGGTCTCCACTCAAGAACTCGTTTACCCCAGCGGTTGTCGGTTCTTCGCGAGATATGGCCGGCCCACTGCCACTTCAGCTTGCTAATTCTTTGAGCTATGTCGATAACTTTGGTTCTCTGTCGGATGTATTCGTTGCGAATTCTATCCTTCAGAGAGACTCCGAGCATAGCTCTTTCCATAGCTCACTGAGCGACTTTAAACTGGTGGACCAGCCCTATCGTGAGTGTCCACGTCTCAGCTCCGTAGGTCATGACGGGTAGGACGCACTGATTGAAAACTTTAGTTTTCAAGCATTGCGGTATGGATGACGAGAAGACTCGGCGTAGTTTCCCAAACGCTGCCCAACCCAGCTGGATCCTCCTCTTGGCCTCCCTCTCAAAATTGTTTTTACCTAACTGCAGAATTTGCCCAAGGTAAGTGTACTCGGAAACAATTTCGAGAGGGTGGCCATGTACGACGACCGGTCCCGGATCAATGAGACCATTGACCATGACTTTGGTTTTATCCAAATTCATGCCGAGACCGATGCGTCGCGAGGCTGAAGCTAGGCCGCCCAGCATCTGGTTCAGCTCCTCCAACGACTCCGCCATTAAGACTATGTCATCAGCAAATCGCAGGTGTGAGATGTAATCGCCGTTTATGTTAATGCCCTTACCTTTCCAGTCCAGCGTCTTAAACATATCTTCCAACGCGCTCGTGAACAGTTTCGGGGATATAACATCCCCCTGTCTCACTCCTCTGCGCAGTTGGATGGGTTTGGACTGCTGGTCCTGTACTTGGACACTCATGATGGCGGCGTCGTAAAGACATCTCAGTATCTCGATATAGCGACAGTCTACTTGGCATCGCTGTAAGGATTCCAGAACAGCCCAGGTTTCGACAGAATCAAAGGCCTTCTCATAGTCCACAAAGGCCAGACACAGGGGCTGATTATACTCTTCGGACTTCTGTATAATCTGCCTCACTGTGTGTATGTGGTCTATGGTGCCATATCCTCCGCGAAACCCGGCCTGTTCCGGTGGCTGGAACTCGTCGAGTCTCCTGGCGAGACGGTTCGTGACCACTCGTGAGAACAGCTTATAGACGTGGCTCAGGAGTGAGATGGGTCTGTAGTTTTTAAGGAGGGCTTTATCACCCTTCTTAAAAAAGAGCACCACCAAACTCCTGCTCCACGCCTTTGGAGTTCTCCCACTGTGAAGGATATCGTTGAAGAGGTTCTGTAGTTCCTGTATAACAGGAGCTCCTCCGGCTTTCAAAAGCTCTGACGTTATGCCGTCCTCACCGGGGGCTTTTCCATTTTTAAGCTGCCTCAGAGCTAACACGATCTCGTCTTGACTGATGTCTGGCAGTTCGTCGGTATAGTGGCGTGTCAGGGTGGCTCTGGAATCGTGGTCGTCTCGTTGGGAACGAGGGGCATGTGCAGCGTATAATCGGCCATAGAAATCCTCTATCTCGGCGAATATCTCCGGCTTCGACAATACAGTCCTCCCGTCGTGCGTTTTAAGCTTCGTCAGGTGGCTCCTGCCAAGCTGCTGAGTGAATACTTTGGACCCTCGGTTACGCTCTATTGCCTCTTCAATGAGGCGTATGTTGGAGCTCCGAAGGTCGTGCCGTACCATCTTCGCAATTCGCTTGTTCAGGTCTGACCTATCTGAAAAAGTCGCTTGGGTGGTTTCCCGTCTTTTTGCCAACAGCCTGAGAGTCTCATCCGAGAGTTTGGATTTCCTGCCAGTACGCTGCTTTTGGCAGAACTGGATGCCCTCGTCTCTCAACGTTTCGACCAGATTGTGTAGGGTTTATTTATGTATTAAGTTTTATTAACTTTTTTTTTTCTTTTTTTGTAACTGGCATGGCTAGCTGACGTATGGCAATTTAATTTAATTTAATGTTTTGGTAATTACTTACAATTGCATAAAATCCAGTTCTTCTAACCGAACAGATAGCTGTGCTGCTGGGGAGGTTGCGCCACTTCTTCTTCACAGCTGAAGCACTAGGAAGTGGTGACGGGCGGGCGTTTTGGGGGACTGTCTTATGTAATTTTGACGTTCGAAAAGTGCTTCTCAGCCTAATTTGAATAAATGACTTTTGATTCGATTTGATTCGTACGACTTGGTGAAGCGGGTAGAAAGATAAGACTAATATACTTGCCGCTTTTTCCAGCAAACCTCTTCGGGCCGCTCTTCCACCGCTCCACAATCAGGGTTATGGAGATAGTGGACACTCCTATCAAGACGATAGACCAGTACGCCTTCGCTGGAGTCAACAGGACGTTGCAGGAGCTATACATGACTAATACTAAGATTGAGGAATTTCCGAAAGATGCTTTTAAGGTAAGACTTTACTTCATGATGGTAATAGGCAATGAAGCTCATTAATACTGAATATAACTAAATAGAAAAATAATTATAAGTAAGGTTGATCCAAATAGTGACGTCATAAAAAAAAGATTCCTCGTGCCCAAGGGAACACTGTTTACAACATGTCCCGGAATATTCTGCTTAGGTGGTGGTGTGCGTTAACACACCTCAATTAAAATATTATGTCATAATCATAACACACACACAGAATTTTGTATGAACAACAAATTCAACTTTGACAAAGAGCTTATTTGTTGTTTAACAAAATTGAGACTTGTTACAACAGACGAAAGTTGTTATTAATTCACATATTTTTTTGCATAATTGTGACACACGCGGGATAACTGACGGGCACTTCCACTTGTTTTTTCTATTCCGTGGTTGGTACGGTTACAGTAACGGGGACATTAAAGTTAAGTACATGGAATTGTCCAACTTTGGATCGGTAATCACATTGCTTATGCAGGTGTCGTAGACGACGATGCGTAATACACGATGAATCGGAATCTGAGTCAGTTTTGAAACAGATTACTAATCCATTGTTTCAAAAGTTCGATAAAAAGATCTGCTCAACAATGTAAATAACGCAATGAATGGTGTTGAACTGTCAAAATACAACAGATTAGTCGTAATAGTTTACGAAAATGTGTTACGCAATTAAGCTGCAGCACTGCAATTGTTTCACACACTTTCAAATCACATTCCAAAGGGTTTTGAAGGAAATTGTAAAGCATTCCTTTATATGTTAAGCGTAGAATCGCCAACCCGTCTTCAGTAAGCGTGGTGATCAATGAGGCCTTTGCACTTCAGTTCGACAATGATAAGCTTGTATTATTTATTATATACGTTTCAGATCCTAAGCAACCTGTCGGTGTTATCAATAGACGGACACAAAATGACGAAGCTGAGCAAGGATATCTTCGTAGGCAGCGAGGCTGCCGGCAAGCTGGAGAGATTGCACTTATCCAACGGATTACTGGCTGATATACCGCCTGAAGCTTTTCAGGTAACTGAAATTTGTGAAGATGGCATGATCAACGTTTGACCAAATTCGTTCAGCTGTTTTAGCGTAAAAGTGTAACAAACAACCATACTGTTGTGTAATAAATTGCTGTATATTCAATCATTTATTTAATATGAAAAGTGACATGGACATTTTATTACTCCTCTATTGATTGACACGATTCCCAACGAGTCACCACGAAGGCTGGATATATATCAGTCCTCCGCCACCATTTTTGGATCAGGCACTCTGGAAGCCGGCAGGATCTGGTCAAGGTGTCTTCTCCATACCATACCATCATCAGTTTGTACCTCGTAGTGGAGGAGACCGATCCGTCTTAAGATTTTGCCAAATTTCCATTTCATATGTGGATCTGAGTAAATTCTGGCTTGCACTCTGTTTCCAATAGCGAAATTTCTCAATGTTTTAGTCGGGGTTTCGGGTTTCTCTGAGTTAGGTTTACATTGTTTATCCGAGGAGAACATAACATGTAAATGAGTTCTCACTTCTCTTCCAAACATTAACCGATAGGGCGTAAGCCCGTTTCGGCCGGGGGTCAGGCCGCAGTCTATTTTTGATGATTATCAGTTTCTCATTTAAACTGTCACTCTCCCCCTCCATTGCGTGTAAAGATCTCTTTAGAGTTTGAACAAAGCGTTCCGCCTGTCCATTAGTTGCAGGGTGGTAAGGGGCGGATGTCCTGTGTGTAACTCCAATTTCCTTAAGAAAACTCTCAAATTCCTGCGAAGTAAACTGTCGCCCATTATCTGACACCAACATAATAGGTATTCCAAAGGTACAGAATATCTCCTTTAGCTTCTGTATGCACCAAGAACTTGTAGTGGTCTTAGTTGGAATGACCTCAACCCACTTTGTGAATGAATCCACTAGAATAAATAAGTATTGTCCTGAGATAGGGCCGGCGAAATCAATGTGTATTCTTTGTCATTGACCTGTTGGTTCTTCCCAATGATGTAACGGAGCCTTTGGTGGTTCGTTCTGTTTATTACTCCTCTGTTGATTGACACGATTCCCAACGAGTCACCACGAAGGCTGGATATATAACACATACAACAAAAAATCTTTTATCTTTATATTAATAGTAAGTAGAGTAAAAGTTTGACATCGTTTAAGGCTCTTCATATAGCCATAGATAATACACTATATGCATATAGCTAAAATTGTAAGAATCGTAGATAGTTATCAAGCTTTGGAACAACAAACTCAATATCATACATCACCAAGTTCAAACGTACATAAGTCCAATAAAGAGCCTATCTTTCTAGATTTCTGAAGCAAACGTAAAAATAAAATAGTGAAGTGCTGGCTGGGATAGCCCTTTCAAAAAACTAGGCCTGTGAAACCGGGCCTAAGTATTTTATCCTTTTCCATGTTTTGATTCCAGGTGCTAAAAAAACTAAAGAAATTAGATCTACACGGGAACAAACTAGTGACACTGAAGCGTAGTCAATTTAAAGGATTGAGAGACACCGAAGTATTGGATTTAAGGTAATTTTCACTAATCAGTATTTGTAATTTTCGTAATAGTAGATTTTGCCGAATGCAGTTTCGCCTAACTTTCACGAAATTAAATGAAATTATTGTTTCTGTAAGTAGATTTTATAAGACACTTTTACACGTCAATATTTTGTTGGTCAATATTTAAAAACTAGATGGCGCTGTCAGGAAATGACAGCGCCATCTAGTTTTTAAATATTGACTTGAGCTGACTGATCCCTGAGAAGAACAGCCGAAACAAACTCACAGTTCATGGTCTCGTTTAAAGTCCAAGTTAGGTCGTGGGTTCGTACCCAGGCAGGCGCTTTACTTTGAGTAAATAATTTTATCACCACCGCTCTCAAAACTGCGAAGGAAAACATCATGAGGAAACCGGCACGTCCAGGAACCAAAAATTCGAAGACAAGTGACATCTTCTTAACCGCACTGAGCCCGCGTGGTAGAATACGGCCTACTCCCTCTCGAAGAGGAGGCCTGTGTCCGAGCAGTGGGAACACTGGGAACATTATAGGCTGATTATGCTTATGCTACTACGAACTTAAGAACACCAGCGCTGTGACACTTATTATTAACTGTCGCAGCATTATGCTGAGGTACCTTTATACCACGTATAGGACTTTATTTTAATTGCCATTAAAAAAAATGTTCGCAACACACTACGTACTGCGTATTCCTGTGCATGTCGCAATAAATACTTTTTCTTTATTTCTAACTTCTGGCCCAGAGTCTAGATTTATGCCCGGCTAGTGGCACTTCTACGGTCACAGTCCCACACTGTCCCGTTCCATAGTGAGCGATTCTACACTCGCCCACCATTGCACCTTTTTCTTCGTGTCGCTGGCACGTGTTCTCAGAACTTGTTGGCCCAAAACTTCGCCACGTGACAGCGTTGAGGTCACTTTGGCTGCATGTTTTGGGCCACAGAAGGCAGGATAGAAGGTAGATCATAGTTAGCGACATAGCTCCTCATCCACACCCTGCTGCCGTTCCGTCGAGTAAGCCCCACTTTACCAGCATGTCGATTCTGTAAAAGTCTCATCGTGAAGACTTGCGTGGAGTGAGCTGTCAGTGTCATTCACTCACTCCACGCTCACTTCACCTAAGTTTTCACGGTGGGATGGTGGTTGGAGTTACATCTTTCTACTTGTGTTTGGAGACGGTTCATATCCTTCCAAGTGGACCACGAAAGGTTACACCCTGCAGGGAGACGCTCCTTCGGTGGTAGTAGTAAGTAGGAGGGGGAATAGTATCCTAAAAACAGCAAAATCTGAGTGTGGTCTGGTCTGAGTCTGGTCTATCTAAAAAAGTTCCGCCCATTGTGCCACCCCTTGTAATTTTTGTACATTAATATCTGCCTCGTTGGTCTAGTGGTCGCAATAGCTACTGCAGAGCATGAGGTTCTGGGTTCGATTCCCAGGTCGGGCAAAGTGTTATTGGGTTTTTCTATCTTCTCAGTAGCAGCCCGGAGTCCGGATTTGTGCCCGGTTGATGGCAATAGGCTCGCTCCCTATGACATGGGACTTAGCATAACTGGCGAAATGTGGGTGTACTATAGGTACACCCCTGGCTAACCCTCCTGAGATTATCGGCGCGATGTTATGTAATGTCTGTGATTTCTATGGTGTACATAATAAGGAGTTTTTCCATCTATCTGCCTAAACCTTCGAAAAAAACCTTAGGTTTTGTTCAAAAATGGTCGTCGCTCTGCATAATACATTTCACTATTCAGTTGCATGATTGACTGGAAGCCAAAATCAATCAGCAGAAATGCTGAATACCAGTATTTTGCATGGAGCGACTGCCTATCTGACCTCCATCACCCAGTTACTGGGTAATACGATACTCCTTGGTAAGGCGGGTTGTCAGACTTTCGGGCTTCTGACAGCCCGTAACGACTGTCAAAGATCCACGAATGACAACCGGGACCAACGGCTTAATGTGCTTTGCGAGGCACGGAGGGGCTTCGGACTCTCGATATGTAATAGATGGTCACCCGTCCAAGTACCGCGACAAGCGTAGCTCAACCTTCGGTCGGCCCAAGAAGCTGTAATCATGACTTATTCGACTTATTCCACCATTCCCCCCTGAGAGAATCCCCCTCAGGGGGGTAAACAACCCTAATTTAAAAACAATTCAGAAATCCCCTTTTTCAAGTCGACTTATTCCACTATCCCCCCCTGAGAGAATCTCCCTCAGGGAGGTAACAGAAATCCAGTAACCCCCCTTTTTATTTTGGATAATTCAATTTCCCCCCCTATTTATAATTTTAATTTCTACGCTCTTTACGAAAATAAAAAAAGTTATGATTAGACAAAGATAGAGAGATACATACTCGTATATGATATAAGACTTTATTTAGCCACGAGCCCTCCATGATTTAACTAAACTGGCCTCTTAATTAGACTGGAACCTGGGACGTCAACAAAGGCCGGTGGTTAGCGACAAATTGTTTCATCGCAGTACCCCACACTGCTTATACTAAACTATATAAACATCCTTCGGTCGTCACAGAACCCATTTTGCTTGTTATGTTTTATTTAATAAGTTCTCTTATGTCTACTTTTCAGTCACAACAGTTTGACCAAACTAGATGGAACTCATATCGGTGATTTGAGTAAACTTGGCTGGTGTAACGCTAGTCACAACCAACTTGGAGAGATACCGAGGTAAATAAATGAGTTTTTACAATCTGATAGTATTTTATCGTCATTTTTGCCGTTTTGGTAGGTTGCCCACGATAAACTAATAATGTAAGTTGACATTAGATTAGATTGAATAATTTTTATCTCAAAAAAATGTTTATTTCCAAAAATTGCGCACAATGTTATAAAAAGTCAAAAAAATCGCCAATGTATAAACTTTTTAAAATAAGTGTTAGACAAGGACAGGACTATCGTAGAAGTGACGTCACTACTATGTAACTTCATACTAGCGCGATACATTGTCCGTACCGCGCGACAAAGACGGGAATAATCCCCTCCAAAAACTTCTAAACCGTGTTGCTTCTTCATATTTGCATTGATTTAACTGATTTTTTCGATTATCTCGTTTTGACTTGATATTACAATATTTTTTCGAACATTTTTAATATTAGTCATTATTCCTATTCAATCCACTTTTAGTACTATTAACAGTTCAATTTACTGGGAGATTTTTCTTCGATTGAACCCTTTTCAGCAATGTTCATAATCTTCTATATCACCCTGAAATATCTGAATATCTCACGCCGTTTCGTTATTTAGTAGAACAGACGCTTGAAGCATATTTTTTGCTTAAACCCCTATGAGTGAAGCGTATAATCAAGTAATATCAAACTTGTTATCTTTAATTTTCAGAGGCATGTTTGCAAGAAACACCGTTATAAAAGTGGTACATTTGGACAATAATAAGATCAAGAAATTGGATACTAACAGTTTTAGAGGCATGAGGTTTTTAAGGTTAGTCTCATTTTAAATTGTTTCTAATGAGAAAATAGTAAAAAAATACAGTTTTTATGAAATGTGAGTGCCTCGTTGGTTTCGCGCGGGATCGTTGGTTCAAACCCCAGAGCCTTATTTGCTATAACTGATAATGCAACATATTTGTAAAAAAACCGGACAAGTGCGTTACGCACCACCACAGATAATATAATACTACGTACAGATATCCAATCCAATACAAAGAAATGACACCTCCCTAAGTCTGGCAATTGAGCTGGCAATTTTACTTCGACCAATTTTTCAACAGATGGCAGCATCAGCGACTCACTAATTGCCAGAGACGACCTACTTTTAAAACGTTTCTTGCAATCACTTTTTATATAAAGTTTAATTGTTCCGGATTCAGAAACACATGTTAATAGATTTTTACATTTATATGTAAATTAATAGACAAAAAAATAAAGTTGTTTGATTTAAATGGGGAAGGCAACTGTCAAAACGGCGCTGTCGTAGCTAGTTCCCAACACAAGCTAAAAAATACAAGGCGTGATGTGGTTTTATTTTATTTTAGCGAAAGTTGACTCGATGTTGTGTTCCTAGACACTCAGAAATTGGAGTTCGAATTTCTCGTAAGCCCCTAAAATTAGAAGATTGTGCTTTAAAGCTATTCGTACAGATTTTTTATGTCGTGTTTGAGTTCGAATTTATGTCGTGAACATTTTGAAGAAAGATATTACGAGGAAATATTAATTCTGACACTTTCCATGTCAATTACTTGATTTAAAATACTGAAATCACCGAACATAACGAAATAGTGAAATAAAATCAAACTCATGAATGAACATAAAATGAAATGAATGAACGAAATGTCAAAATTTTTGTAGGCCGTAGGGACCTAGCTATGGTCACGCCATCTACAATTAGCTTTGCCCGACCTTCCCCTCTGATGTGTTTAAGTTGAGGAAAGCGCCATCTATTCTAAAGAGCTCTAAACGAAATGATTAACAAATCATCATTTTATGGGTTCGAATTGAAGTTTAAGGCTTCATTCATGTTTTTCTTGAAAACACGTGTATTATGAGTGTAAATAGATAAATCAGCATTAAACAAGAAAGTTTTAATTTTTACCAATCTTACTTCAGCCAAAATTCTGCCGTTTAACGCTTTTTATTGATAGTCAATTTCATAATGGTTACATATGCTGCCATCTATGATTTTTTTTCAAGACTAATTATAATTTGTACGAGTTGAGACCCCATGGTACCACGTACACAGAAATGGGTTCCTTAGTTGGGATGAATTTATCCCAAGAACAAGAACAAGAAACTGTTCTCTCGTACATCGATTTACGTTTCGGTCAATAAAACTACAAATTAACGATTTTGGGCATTTTTTCCTCGTTCTGAATCCTTTACTTGTGCTGTAAAATATGTCTAAATTAGTAATAATTATTATAACTTTCTCTTCCCAGACGTCTGTATCTCCAAGATAACCAGATCTCAGACGTAGGTCGCGGCACCTTCTCGGCGGTGACGCGCATCGGTACTGTAGACCTCGCCAGGAATAAGATCAGCAAAGTTGACTTCCAAATGTTCCAGGCGGTTAAGTATGCTGAGGTGAGTGCGACTTCATATCTTTCTTTAACCATCATGTCAGGGTCTGCTACCACTGCCAGGGTCGCGGGTTTTTCGGAAAAGATACCGTGGCCCCTGGCACAGGTAACTGAAGGATCACTGGTGGGTTTTAGCCAGTAAAAATCTGACACGTCATCCAGATTTCGTATGTGTTAGGATTTCACCTTTATTCTGGGTGCGTATCAAAGTGCGTATGCACTTACATACCTACCTTCTCAAAATTAGAAACGTCATTCTGTATGCCATCATCATCTGTCTTCGGCTTCCAGTACAACCGGATTCAGCTGAATACCAATATGTTACATGGAGAGATTGCGTATCTGACCTTTACAACCCAGTTAATAGGTAACACGATACCTCTTGGTATGATTTCGCGTGAGGTCTGTCCGTCAAAGATCTACGAACGACAACCGGTACCACCGGCTTCACGGGCTGTCCTATTCACGGACTGGTATGTTATGGATGGTCACCCATCCACGAACCAATCTAGGCACGCGTAACCTAACCTTGACCCGTGAGCTGTTATTACCTAGCCAACTCAATCACAATCCCTCCCTCCCATCAAATCACCCTCACCTCTTACCCATTTTTAGCCCTTTTACCCTTTTTATCCCTTACTTTTTAGGCCTCTTACCTTTTAAGCCCTCCCGTCTTACCCTTTTTTTACCAACGTGTACCACAGATAATATAATACTATGTACAAATAACACCTACGTAGGTCAGACTATTGAACTGGCTATTTTTCTTCGTCAAAATTTTCAACAGATGGCAGCATCAGCGACTCACTAATTCCTAGAGACTGTAGTTTTACAACGCCATCTAGGAGTCGTCATACTTTTTAAACGTTTCTTGTAATCCTTTTTATTTATAGTTTTATAGTTACCGGGTACAGAAAAACATGTAAATAGATTTTTATATATTTCTATGTAAAGTAATAGTTTATAAAATGTAGTTGTTTGATTTAAATTAGTAAGGGTAGGACTGTGATGATAGGACAAATTGAATAAAACTCCATATATTGCAAACAAAATGATTAACAGATGGCTACTTTTATCATTTTAGGGGTTCGAGTTGAAGTTAAAGGCTTCAGTCATGTTTTTTTTATTGAAAATACGTGCATTATGAGATACGCGTGCGTGATAATATATATTTCATCCAAAGTTCTGCCGTTTAACGCTTTTTAATGATTGTTAATTTCATAATGGTTACCTGTGCTGCCACCTATGTTTTTTTTTTCAAGACTAAGTATAATTTGTTCGAGTTGAGACCACATGCCTGTACTATCCAGCTGGGCGAAGGTCTCACCCATACCTCTCCATTCGTCTTTGTCTGCTGTCTTTTCCGGCCGATCAGTCAAGAACGAGTCTAAGTCGTCGCACCAGCGTTTCTTAGGCCTGCCTCGGTGACGACACCCTGTATAGACTAAATCAAAACTCCCTTTTTTCTTTCCAGGAGATAAACCTAGCTGAAAACAATATAACTGTAATAGAAAACCAAGCGTTCACCGACCTCTACCATGCCGTAGTGAACATATCACACAACTCTCTATCAACCATAGAGACGGGCGCGTTCCAGAACTGCAACAACATGACTTTGCTAGACTTTAGCTATAACAAGTTGTCTGTGATCAGTCCGCAGGCTTTCGATGAGAATAGTTATGCTTATACACTGCAGATGGCGCATAATGAGTTTACGGATTTTTCACAGGTAAGAGAAAAGAGTTAACTTTGTTAGGTTAACGAGTTCATTTGTGAAAAACGATGTTATGATCTTACTCTTTTGATTTTCATTCTAATAATAATAAGACAGGTTCTTATTAGAATTGCGCCGTGAACGAATAATAGCCATTGAAATATGTAATATCTACAAAAGCAATATTGCCTTAACCAATATATTGCTTTCGGCGATATTACCATTACCATCCTAAACAATATTATTTATTTATGAGCCTTTGGGTAATATTGCCTTAGAAAATAACATCTCAAGCATTATGGGCCTAGGCTATATAGCCAAGGGCCATGGTGCTTGAGATGTTATATTGATGAGTTAATGCAATAAAACCCTACAAACAATTTGTTGTGGTAATATTAACCTTATACATTTTTTTATTAATATTGCTTGTGGCGAGCGATATTACCAACCTTGCATTTGTAAAAACTATCGTAACTATAAAAAAACTTGTTCTTACAGATACCCATACAAAATATGTCAGGCATACAAATCCTAAACGCATCGTACAACAAAATAGAATCTATACCGAGGCTAGCATTCCCAAAGTTGTACGAGTTAAATACAGTGGATTTATCACATAATAATATAAGTCAAATCTTCAATGCTGTTTTCCAGAATCTATTTTCTATTAGGTATGTACATATTTTTTTTATTTAAAAAAGGGTTGCCAGCGAGCAATGGAGTGCAACATTCTTGGAGTCAGATTAACGGACATTGTTAGGAACACAGTGCTGCATTCCAAAACACAATTGTCTGACGTCACCCAAAAATCAGCCAAGTGGGACTGGATTGAACACGTTTGCCGCATGTCGAACGAGTCGTGCCAAATCTACCACCAGATGGCGGGACAGGATTGATCCACACTAGCTCAATACAGAGAGTAGTGAAAAGAGAAAGGAAGGCCTTTGGCCTTAAAAATAAAAAAGGAGGTCGGTCCGCCAGTGTTATTTAAAACGAGAACTGCTTTAATTCATGTTTTTTTTAAACATAACATTATGGTTGTATGGCTTGTGGGGTGAATAGAGATGTAAGCTTACACCTCTACAACCACGTTTCGCCATTTTTTTTAAATCTACTTCTTTTTTGTCAAAAAAAATAAACAAGCAATATTGGCTACCGTGCGTGAGCTTCTGCGTTCGGTAGGGGGTTAGTGAATCTTGCTTCGTATCCAAAGTTGTGTTTGACATTAAAAACTTGTTTTCGTAAAAACCTTAGTAAAAGTTGAAACTTTGACCGTCAATATCTCCGTAACAATGACGGGTAGCACAAGTGACTCTCAGCTTCGTTAAGTATCTTTTAAACCCGTTATTATAATTTAAACACAATTCCCCCTCCACAGATTCCTGAACCAAAGCTACAATTCCCTAGAAGTGATAAAACAGTATTCCTACAGTGTTAGAATTAGATCTGTCATTTAACAGACTATGCGATATTTCCCGAGCCAACTTATATGTAGAAAGCTTGATTGTGTTTTTGACTTGAATATGACTGCCTCGAGGCAGACATATTCAAGTCGGGCAGATTTGTTATTGGGTTTTCCCCACAGTGATTTCTTTGTAGCAGCCCGGAGTCTGACTGCCTCGAGGCAGTCATATTCAAGTCGGGCAGATTTGTTATTGGGTTTTCCCCACAGTGATTTCTTTGTAGCAGCCCGGAGTCTGACTGCCTCGAGGCAGTCATATTCAAGTCGGGCAGATTTGTTATTGGGTTTTCCCCACAGTGATTTCTTTGTAGAAGCCCGGAGTCTGACTGCCTCGAGGCAGTCATATTCAAGACGGGCAGATTTGTTATTGGGTTTCCCCACAGTGTGGGGATTTCTTAGTAGCAGCCCGGAGTCTGACTGCCTCGAGGCAGTCATATTCAAGTCGGGCAGATTTGTTATTGGATTTTCACCACAGTAATTTCTTAGTAGCGGCCCGTAGTCTGGATTTGTGCCCGGTTGATGGCAATAGGCTCGCCCCTTATTACATAGGACTTAAACATAACTGTGCGAAATGTGTGTGTACGAAAGATCACCTCTGCCTATACCCTTTTGGGAATACACGCGTGATGTTATGATATATTTTCATGTTAAATATGTTTTTATCTTCCCACAGATTCATTAACCTAAGTTACAATTCCCTAGAAGTGATAAAACCGGCCACTTTCGGCAGTATTCCTACAGTGTTAGAACTAGATCTGTCATTTAACAAACTACGCGATATTTCCCGAGGCAGCTTGACTAAACTAGTCAGTGCTCGACTTATTGATATCAGCTTTAATCAGCTGGAGAAGCTGTTTCAAATACCTATTAGTTTGGGGTGAGTAACTATATGTTATAATTATTAATAATAATCCTTATCCTAACTTATATTATAAATGCAAAAGTAACTTTGTTTGTTTTTTACGCTTTCACGCCAAAACGGCTGGAAGGGTTTGGGCTTATCTCATATCGATTTTTCAATTTTCTCATTAACTATGCGTTTTTTGAAATAACATTATTAGTTCGAACATTTCTAATATAAGTCATCATCCCAATTGTTGTACCTCTCCCACGTGTGACATTTGCCATACAGTTAGACTAAAGCAGGCTGATAATCTTATTTTTCAACACAGTTGCTCATAAATTGGCTTACACCGCTTTTAGGTTCAAAATGCAGTGTATTAAACACGCGTGCTAAATATACTTATTACTTTAAATTACCGCACTCAGGTTTTATATTTAACTTTTTTTTTTCTTTCATCTCCGTAAAGAGTTTTTATGTCTAAATACAATGAATATTTTTATCATCTCCGACATATACGAGGGCTGCACTAAAAGTATCGGGAATGGAATATTTCCACTGTTCCTGTCATATTAAAATCTTTTTAATTGAAAACTCCTTGGTTTTAAAAATCGAATATTATTTATTTATTTAAAAAATGATTCTCGGTCTTGTCACAAGGTTTTGTCAAACTTGTTTAGTCGTTGAGAAAATGGAATTGACTCGAGAAAATTATATCTACTATCGAAGACTATCGAAGTGGTTTAACACAAAAGCAGTGTGTTGACCGGATGATTTCTGCATTTGGTGATGAAGCCCCATTCAAAACCACAATTTATCGCTGGTTTGCTGAATTTCAACGTGGACGTGTCAAGCTCAGTGATGATCCCCGTCAAGGTCATCCAAAAACTGCAGTCACCCAAGAAAACGTTGATGCTGTGCGTAAGCTGATTGAGGAAGATCGACATGTGACATACCGCGAAATTCAGGCAACTTTAGACATTGGCATAAGTCAAATACAAATAATCTTGCATGAACAATTAGGTGTAAAAAAGTTGTTTTCCCGATGGATACCGCATTCGCTCTGTGAACAGCAAAAAGCGGCTCGCGTTACTTGGTGCATCAGAACACTCGATAGATTCCACGCATCAACCTCAAATGCTGTATACAACATCGTATCAGGTGACGAATCCTGGATATACGCGTACGAATCCGAAACAAAAAACCAGTCACGAGTTTGGGTGTTCGAAAATGAGTTAAAGCCAACAAAAATTGTTCGTTCACGGAGTGTTGCAAAAAAAAAATGGTGGCCACGTTTGTCTCCAAAACCGGCCATGTTACGACTATTCCTCTTGAGGGACAAAGAACGGTTAATGCAGAATGGTATGCTAGCATTTGTTTGCCACAGGTCGCTTCTGAACTCCGTAAAGCGAACTGCAACCGCCGCATCATCCTCCATCACGACAATGCGAGTTCTCACACCGCACACACAACAAAAGAGTTTTTAGAGCTAGAAAACATAGAATTATTAGATCATCCGCCGTACAGCCCCGACCTAAGCCCTAATGATTTCTATACTTTCCCTAAAATAAAGAATAAATTGCGTGGACAGAGATTTTCATCACCTGAAGAAGTTGTGGACGCCTACAAAATGGCCATTTTGGAGACCCCAACTTCCGAATGAAATGGTTGCTTCAATGATTGGTTCCATCGTTTGGAAAAATGTTTCAAATTTCGCGGAGAATACTTCGAAAAGCAATAAATACATTTTTAAATAGTAATGTGATGTCACTTCCTTGATTCCCGAAATTTTCAGTGCCGCCCTCGTACCCAAGAAAATGAAAACAACGAAATTATTAATAATACCAAAACCATAACACAAACTGTAAAAATGCCAACAAAAACTGTTCGGTATCATTTTGAGAATTGAACTTTCACTAATTGTTTCAATAATTCAAGATAATAACAATACGAGTCTGTTTTATTCCTCGCAAGTGTGTTGAAAAACGTCGTGTGACACGCGTGTGCATTGATCATTACCCACGACCATTAATGACCAAAAGAGCACACTTGTATCACAATGTACTATTGTTATTAATAATATTATCAGCCTGCTTTAGTCTTACTGTTGCTGCACTGCTCGCTCTAGCTGTTGCCCGAGACTTCATCCAAATCCGTCCAGTCCTTTTGGCGTGAAAGCGTATCAAACTCGCTATCGCATTTATAATATCAGTTAGGATTATTATTAACCAGCTGACGCCCGCGACTTGTCTGAGATCTACGATAAAAAATAGCCTATGTTCTTACGCAGGTTATGGTCTATCTGTAGTATACATTTGAATTTAATTAGTACCACGGTTAGAATCTGCAACCTGGTGTTCAAAAACCGGGAGCAACTCAATCTTCGAAGCACCACAGCATTTAATAAGTTACATTTTCGTCCGCAGCGAACTCAACGTCGCCCACAACAACCTGACAGAGATCAAACCGAACACCTGGCCGTCAATGAACGCGCTCCTCCGACTGAACTTATCGTCCAACATGTTGGGCGACACGTTGGCCTCCGATAGCTTCCCCAGTCTGTTGACGCTGCAAGCCTTGGATCTGTCCGACAACGGTTTGACGAGACCACCTTGGGAGGCGCTGTCTACGCTGACCAGTTTGCAGTATTTGTATTTGCAGGTACCTAAAGATATTCACAATCAGACTATGGTGTTCCCACTGCTGGGACACAGCCTCTCTGTGAGAAAGAGTGGGCCGTAATCCACCACGCGGGCCCAGTGCGGGTTGGTAAATGTCACATGTCTTCGAATTTCTGGTTCTAAGTCAAGACGGATTTCTCACGAAGTTTTCCTTCACCGTTTTGGGAGCAATGGTGATGAAATTAAATACACAAAGTAAAGTGCCTGCCTGGGTTCGAACTCACGAACTTCAACTCATAATTCGGCCGATACAACTGCTGCATGTAAATTTAAAATTATCTAAATAGTATAAAAAAGGTGTTTTTTTGCTGAATCGTTGGCGTCCGACAAGGTGGCTGATTCATCAGCGCTCAACATGTTGCATAGTAGAAATGAAAATGAAAATTAAAATTAAAATTAAAATTAAAATTAAAATTAAAATTAAAATTAAAATTAAAATTAAAATTAAAATTAAAATTAAAATTAAAATTAAAATTAAAATTAAAATTAAAATTAAAATTAAAATTAAAATTAAAATTAAAATTAAAATTAAAATTAAAATTAAAATTAAAATTAAAATTAAAATTAAAATTAAAATTAAAATTAAAATTAAAATTAAAATTAAAATTAAAATTAAAATTAAAATTAAAATTAAAATTAAAATTAAAATTAAAATTAAAATTAAAATTAAAATTAAAATTAAAATTAAATGAAATTTAAGAAGGATAGTAGAAACTATTAAAGTTGACTATGAGGAAGTAGGATAATCGTCCTTTGATGCAATTCAATTTAAATTTAACTCTTTATTTATCCAGTAACAATTCACATTGCGTTCGAATATAAACCGGTATGAAACACCAACAAGAAGTGTACATGCAAATTAGACAATATTATTTAGATTATAATATCATACCAACACAAAACAATAAGCCATTAAATCAATAGAAATTTAAACGTAAAACAAGAATAAAAGTCGTATGAACACGGAACACAATAAAACACCGTATTAGTTACATGTCAGTTTGAAAAACATTAAGAATTACAAATCATCTAATGAGTAGATTCAACTCTCAATATCCGTTAACATCCATTTCGTTCACCGCATCACCAAGTTGGGTAATACGTTGGCGTCCGATTGCTTCTTCATCCTGTCTTCGCTGTAAGTTCTTAATTTTTCGGACAAAGGTTTGACGAATCCGCCTCGGACGGTGCTGTCTACGCTCAGTTTACAGTATTTAAATATGTATTTATGAAATCACCGGCAGAAACCCCAAAGAGAAGAACTCTTGCCACAACTATAAAAAAAAAAACTCCTTTTTTTCCTATAATTAAAAAATGAAACTCAGAGCTCAAAACATTTATTTCAATTAAACCATTTACTGGCACTTTGTCAACGAGTCGGTCAGTAAGAAATATGAAGCTAGTTGCCCATTCCAAAGCGTATTAGGTACCTATGGAGAAGAAAGGGCATGAAACTTCATGTGAAATGTATGACCATTATTAAGACCTTTTAAACACATGTGATAAGCAATAAAGATTTGAGTTTGAATTTGAAATACCGATCATTAAATTAAAAAAGCCTTTTTCCTCATTCCAGGACAATAACATAACAGAACTAAGCAGGTCAGCATTCGGCAACCTGCCAACCACCTTCAAGATAGATCTGTCGCGCAACCAACTGACAACTATCGCGCAACGCTCCTTCAACGGCCTGCAACAGTTGCTCGATCTGTCGCTCAGCGGTAACAAGCTGGAGCATATACCTAATGAGGCTTTCAAAGGATTGGTGGCTTTGAGGTTTGTAGAAATATGGTTTTGAGAAAAACTCTAGCGCAACTATCTCAAAATAGTGCAACTATACTAGAACGGATTAGGTGGTTAAATAAAGGTAAACAATCTTCTAATGGTTCAATTGATTTAGTAATCATTATTGTTTTAATTACATTGGTTTTTATTAGCATTTTTTTTTAACTGAGTGAATGATTAAAAAGGCACATCAAGATTGTTTACCTTTACTTAATTAACTAAACCTTTCTAGTTTAGCAATTTTTGTGATTCTATCTCAAAACAGTCAGGCAACAAACAATTTTGAAAAAAAAAAACTCGCAAATTTGAAAATAAACGATCGAAAAAAGTTGAGCAACTATGTGAAAACAGTCGCGCAACTATATCAAGCTGGAGCATATACTTAATGAGGCTTGATGGAGGAGGAATTGATGGCTTTGAGGTTTCTAGAATGTACGTTCAGAGGTGAACATTTATTATCATTATTATTTATTTATTTACTAAGGCACCAAGTCCCAATATACAAATTACAAGTACATAAAATTCATAATATCATTCAAATGGAATACATTAAAACTCATTAGATCAATTAAATAAATAAAAACATTAATATATCATTATTATTATTTAGAAACGGCGAGCCTTTTATCTCTTACTGAGCCGTGAATTGAACCCTATAACCAAATACTCGGAAGTCAATGTATAAGCCTTAAGAGTCTAAAAACTAATAGCGTGACTTGAATGACGTGAATTTTATGGATTTTAAGTTTAGACATTTTATTAACCTAACTAATATGTATTATAATTGCGAAAGTGATTTTGTTTGTTTGTTACGCTTTTACGCTAAAACGGCTGAACGGAAGTGGATGAAAGGGGGATGGGCAAATATATTATATACGGAAGCTGGTACCCGAAAACCAATGCCAAGAAATAAAAATAATTTAAATATAGTTTTAAAGCTCTAATATGTAGAGCAATAGTCGTTAACGGGAAAACTCTTTCAAGGAAAGTTTCTTGTCCGTTCACAGATATAACAACCTTACATTCACATTTTTCTGTTAATCATACTCGTATTATTTGCTTTCTTGTCGCATTTGTTCTTATTATTGTTATATTAATGAGATACTTAATGATGATATGATCATATTAATGATGATGTCATAATATGGCACACACATAGAACATGAACTGGGTAAGGATAAATGCTACTTTCCATCGTGGATCACAAACAAAGTCGCGGGCAACAGTTAGTCACAAATAAAGTGGCGCAACTATCGCGCAACATCATCAGAACACATCATTTTTGTTATTATTTCTATCATACATTCCACAGCTTCAATAAAACAGCTGACGAGACGGGGGTTACAGAAACTGACGGAGATAATGATTATAATTTCCTTTATATTTCAGAAAATTGGATCTTTCACATAACTTCTTAGAAAAGATTGATAACAAGACAAATGGATTATTGGATGACTGTCTATCGTTAGAAGAGGTAAGTTAAATATTATCACTACACAATCTACATACATACATATACTCACGCCTTATTCCCGTGGGGGTAGGCAGAAACCACAGAACGCCACTTGCTACGATTCCTCACATAGATCCTTTTGCCTCGTTTGCGTTCATACTAGACATGCGCAAAACAGTGCGTTTTAAAGTGATGTTATATGACCTTACATTTCGTACCGAGGAATGTTGCATTACACCATGACTCCAAACATGACGCGAAATGACGCGCCACACGCGATGGCTATTGTAATGAAATGCTCGCGTTGTAGAAGATGGTACATCATTTCATGAGATACCGTCATGTCACGTCATGTCATAGTGTCCTACAGTAGTACAGTGCGAGTCATGTCATGATTTAAAACATCACGTAGGCCTAGGCAGTCCGCGGTGTCAATTAAACGTAAACCTTAAAACGTTAACAATACGGTTCTATATAATAGTTCACTAATTTCGCAGCCAGCCGACCGGCGCATGCTCCTTCTCACTTGCACACACAGCGAAAATTACCGAGATAATACGATACGAAGTTTACGAACACCGAACAGCGCGCCGCGGCCCGTGCGTCAATGCGTCATGTTTTAATGTCATGTGCCATGCTTAATTTGGTCGAGTCATGTGTAATGCTACATTACGCGGTCGGGATATATGACGCGCAATGCAACAATCGCATTACTTACACAAGTCTAGTTCATACATCTGGTCGAACACGCATGCTGGTCGCGAGTACTACGCACCTGACCTTAATAATCTACATGTTCGCTTAAGAACGGTTAGAACGGTTGGTTATTTTTGTTTTAAAATGCTTGTTATTATAAGCATTTTAACCGACTAAGGTGGTTAATGGAAATAGACATTAGAAAAGTTTCCCAGAAAATTTCAAAAATGAGGAAAACTGAACATCCTCATTTCTATGCGATGTTGTTTGAACATATTGAAATTTTGTCAGGTAAAGTCTGTCGGGTCTGCTAATCTAAATCTAAGCTAACACTATAAAGGAAAAATATTTGATTTTTTTAATGTTGGTTAGTACGCTTTCATGCACACACGATGAAATCTGGCACATGTCCAAATTCAAAATCAAAATATTTTATTTCACATGAACCTAGTCGTTTCCTATGGAGAAGAGCCGTGCTAGCTGGCGAGAAACTCCACTCCTCTCCCGTTTTAGAAATAATTGGCTTTACAATGTTTTCAAATTACAGTGATAATATTTAAGGGAGGACAGTGTAGGCCTGTCCACATGTACCAGGTCCTTAACAAAAAAGTAAATGTTCTAAAATCGACAGTCTACAGAGCCTACAACGTTCTCCCATTCACAAAATATTAAAGAATCTATGTAAAATATAAACAACGTATTCAAACCAAATGACATAACTACCATCAAATAATACAACAATGTTGGCACACAATCTACCATTAATGTAACTTCTAAATGTTTGCCTAACATGTTATTATGACACTTAGTCATGGATCTGTTTGACTATTTATGTTAACACCGAAATTATACCAAAACATCTCCACAACATTCTTTTTTTTTTTTTTTTTTTTAATCTCTCTTGTTTATTTATTACATAAGGATTACGATTTGGCTCGATTACAACCACTAATACCTAAAGAGTGGACATGGTAGAACATGACCGCAGGGCTAACATGACAAGCGCGAGAACGCTCTCTATCTCGACTTCTCGATATTTGTCTACGATTTTGACGTCATTTTAATGCCGAACATGACCGTTAAGCTCGAGTAAACTCGAAAAAGGCACTTTGAACTTCTGTATCTCGCGACGAGATACCAATGTAGCAAGTTATTAAAAACAAATAATTTTATCATTGCAATATCGGTCGATTTTACGCATGGAATTAGTATGTACTTATATTGATTCTATGTCGACCTCTTTTAATTATGTTTATTTCTATAAAACTGACTGCTTTTTCTTAGGCATGCTAAAATTAAAAAATAAAATTTGTGAATAAAATTTTACTCACTAGATAATCACCACAATTGATAAGTCGGCCAAAGATTCGACAAAGCGAAGGTTGTTATTGTAACAATCACCATAAAACACATATTACTGTTGATCACGAACTTTGGGGAACTAACTGGCGATTTTCATAATTATGTTGCGTGTGTTTTATATTGCCTTATAGACTTAACACCCTAAATTTCGGTAATCACCATATTTGGCAAAGAGACAGGTCATTACTGCACGTGATTTTCATTTAAGTAATAGTGTTTCCTCTGCGCCACACCGCCGAAAGGAATTTCATTCCGATGTATATACGAGTAGTAGGTATAGTTAAAAACAAAAAGTTTCATTATAATTATGGTGTATTATAAAATTAGGACAAAAAAAGTAAAACTATGAATTTGCCATGTTATTTTGGATATTTAATTTTATTTTATCATAATTTTGTCTACTCTTCTCGTCGTCAAAATTGAGGACGACAAAATAAGAGAAAATCACGAATTTCCCATGTTGTATTGTCAAAATGCGAGATAAATTAGGTGGTCATGTTAGGGTTTAACGAGAAAACATCAAGTTTGACAGAACGAGTCTTGTATTTTGTATGGCAGAGCTGTCAGAAAACGAGAAAAGTGACAGATATGGACATGACGAGAAAACGCGAGAGTGAGTAACTGTCGCGTCTGTCATGTTAGTGAGTAACTGTCGCGTCTGTCATGTTAGCCCTGCAGGTTTAAGAAATAGAATAATTGTTATCCCGTTATACCCACCACGGTAAAAACTGCGGGGCGCAGCTAGTTTAAAATGAAGTTTACCGATTCTGTATTTTTTACGGATTGTTAATAAAATTCGTTCAACAATACTTGAGTTTAAAATTTTAAAAATTAAAATAAATAATAGGTTATTAATGTATATTTTTGATAGCCGTCAAATACACTATCGAGTGTGCCTTGTAGTGTATTTGCATTATATCTAAGTATATAAAATACGCGTGTGAGTTCATTGGCATATTATCGGCACCATAGGCTAATCATATTTCCTACAAAAAATTTCCCTTGAACTTTATAAAAAACTAGCTTCTGGTCGCGACTTTTTCCGCGTGAAATTTCTTTGTTCCCCGATCCACCCCTTCGCGACGCAACCCCTTTTTTTTTGGGTGGGAAATCATGAAATGACTTCGCCTGCTCTGGGTGGAGCGGGAGGGCGTGTCAGACTTTTACTGACTAAAACCCACCCGTGTTCCTTCAGTTGCCTGTGCCAGGGCCACAGTTATCTCTTTCGAATTACCCGGGACCCTGAGGCGTCGGCCCTATCGGACCCCGTCATTTTATGCTGACATATCTTTGAGGCGCGCGTGGAACACGACGCGCCGTCGATCCGGGCCTGGTCCTTACCGGACGGCAAGCCACCCATTGCTCGCCGACACAATAATGTATCTTTCTCAAATTTTGGTGTACTAGAGATAGAAAAAACTATCCACATCTGGTTTTAATGTCCCAATAAAGCCAAAGTATGCGACCCCAAATTGTGTTGACAGCTATTTATTTGAACGGACAGATATAATTGTATGAGAAGTGATGTCAATTTTTTAGTTTTTTTTCTTGTTATTTACTTTATCTGTTTTTAATTTCCAGGTAATCCTAAGCCACAATAGATTCGGTTTCCTGACGAAGAAGATGTTTCCCGCGAACCCCTGGATTCCCTACAGACTGCAAGTAATCGACCTGAGTTACAATGAGATACCGGTGTTGACGCACGATCTCACTTTGGGCGCTCAGAAAGTTAAGAAATTGAATCTGGCTGGCAATTTTATCAATGATATTAGGAATAGTAAGTTATTTTTAATATATTGTAAAACTAAATTCAGCATCATCTGCCGAATCATGGGGTCTCAACTCGAACAAATTATAATTAGTCTTGAAGAAAAAAAAAACATAAATAGCAGCATAGATAGCCATTATGAAATTAACAATAATTTAAAAGCGAACTACGGCAGAATTTTGGATGAAGTAAGATTGGTAAAAATTTCCTTGGTTAATACTGAATTATCTATTAACACTCATAACGCACGTATTTTCAACTAAAAACATGAATGAAGCCTTTGACTTCAATTCGGACCCTTATAATGATAAAAGCCTATAATCTGTTAATCATTTTGCTTAGAGCTCTTTGCAATAGGTGGCGATTTACTCAATTTTTACTGTCATCACAGTAACCACTATGTTACAAATTTAAATCAAACGACTTTTTTTATCTATTTCTTTAAATAAACATACCACATATCACATTAACAGGTTTTTCTGAACCCGAAACTTATATGGCGTTGTAAAACTACAGTCTCTGGCAATTACTGAGTCGCTGATGCTGCCATCTGTTGAAAAAAAGGACGAAGAAAAATTGCCAGCTCAAAAGCCAGACTAATGCTCAGTTCCTAAAAACAAAAACGAACCGTTTTGCTTACATGTAGCATTTTTTTCCAAACTAAGCGTTTAAAGAGATTCATAAGCTGATTTTAGCTGTGTTAGCTACTTCCATATGGGAGATCTACTATGCGAAGTTATGAGTTCTTCGCTTCATTATTGTTAAAGATACAATAAGAGTTCATTTTAACCAATAATGGCCCGTAAATTTTAGGAATCAACCATTAGGGAGGTGTCATTTCTTTGTATGGGATGGGTATCTGTACGTAGTATTATATTATCTGTGCCATGGAGGTAGGCAGGAACCACAGAACCCCACCTGCTACGATCCTTACATACTCCTTTTCCCTGGTTTACGTTCATACATCTGGTCATACACGAGCGCCGGTTGCGAGTACTGCTCACCTGACCTCTCTGAAGAACATCACCAATAAGGTCGCTGTATGGCCTTCTAGGGCGTTCCCTTCCGGCGTTTTTACTCACATCTGCCTTGTAAATACTTTAAGTTAGTCTCCTTTCATTCATCCTCTCAACATGACCAAACCATCTAAATTTTGTCACCACATGTTCTTTTAAACCGCACCATTGCCTTATCACATCATTCGAGGTAAGCTAATTAAAGTATTTTCTCCGTTTCTATATCTCCGACGGAAAAAGAGAGGTGTTATAAGTTTAATGTGCGTATCTGTGGATCTGTCCGCGGCATCGTTGCTCCCAAACGGCTGATTCCAATTTGTTTTGTTTGAAAAGTGACTTGATCGAGAGTGTTCTGAGCTAAAACAGAAAGAAGAGAATCTTTTGCGTCGGGGTTTATTTTTACCTTTGTTTTTACATCACCTTTCAAAATCACAGTGATCTTTATTTTCATTCCAATAAGGTTACTTTTGTGTAGCATAGCTTTACGTGAGAAGTCGTCTCTGCCACCCATGGACATTTATACTCTGTACTCACCATAGAAATGAGATTTGTCGACTGAAGAATAGAGAAAACGTCAGATGAATAAAAGAAATCTTTAATTTTGTCTATTCTCTTGTCTACAATACGTGGTCATGCCACGCGTGCTGCAGTATGCAATGGCTTTTTCTTCAAAAATCCCATCCAGACATGGCCTTGCATTGTTAGACTCACATACAATCCTATTAATATAATGTTTGGACTTTAAACGAGACCATGACCTCTGACTTTTTAAGATCTGAGATAAGTCAGCTAGGAGCGCCATCTAGTTTGAAAATATTGACCAACAAAATGTCGTAAAAGTGTCTTAAGATCTACTTACAGCAATATTTCATTAGCGGCACCCATAGGTACTTTGATATTCTACTAAAATATGTTTTCATTGTTTTTCAGATGTCCTTGGCAATCTTACTTCGTTGGAAGTCTTGGATTTATCTCATAATAATCTGAAAGATATGATTTCAAGAACATGTGAGTGTTTTCTATGGATTTTAGTTTTAGATAATATAACATGACATCACGCCTGTAATCCCAGAAGGGTTAGGCAGAGGTGTACCTATAGTACACCCACATTTCGCCAGTTATGCGTCAGTCCCATGTAATAGGGGGCGAGCCATTTGCCATCAACCGAGCACAAATCCAGACTCCGGGCTTAAACTCAATAACACTGCCCGACCTGGGAATCGAACCCAGGACCTCATGCTCAGCAGTAGCTCTTGCGAACACTAGACCAACGAGGCACTACAAAAATATCAGTTCCTATGGCATATTTTTTTTGCTGCCATAATAAAAAAAATTGCATTGGTTGAGACCTTAAAGGATTAAGGTACAATGGAACACACTTGGAACACACTTGGACCAAAGCTGACAATGTTCTGTTCTTTTAATACAAAAAAAAAATAAAAATCGTTTCCCTGCAATTATTTTTGTGCTATGTTACTTAGTTCGATTTACAGAATGGCTAGTTGCCGGCTATGTGATGGGTCTATTTACACTCTCTATGTATTCTATAATTACTTAACTGCCTCGTTGGTATTAGTGATAGCAAGCATAACTGCTAATCATGTAGTCCTGAGTTTGATCTCCAATCTGGGCAATATGTTGTTAAGTTTTTTCCATTAGCGGTCCGGAATATATCTGTGGTGTCTGTCAAAAACTATTTTTTTCAGTATGAACAAAGACTTTAAAAATTTGATTAGATACAGACCGATATTGTGACTCATTTAAACAATTTAAGTAAACACAACCATTGTATTTTTTAAGCTCTAGTAAAGTTACCAAGGTTAGACCAAAATGAAATATGGTCAATTTTAATGTCATTGTCGTACCGAACTAAAACTCCACCAAGTTGGAGTCATCATGTTTCTCCCCGACACCACAGATATTTCTACTGTGTTGGCAACACTAGGCTTGCCTCCGGTTACAAAGAACTAACATGACTGACGAAATAAAAGTGTTCCACTCTATACAATAAATGTTCCCAATTAAAAGTTTCTTTGGCGAAATGTGGTTGTACTATAGACCTCTGCCTAACCCTTCTGGGATTACAGGTGTGATGTAATACTTTGTAATCATCAAATCTCAGTTATTTTGTTGTTAAATTAATTTAAATGCCTAGTTTTAAGCTATTTGTAACATCTTTTTTACAATATGGAATAGTAATTAATATGAATACAAATCAGCCTTCCCCTTCAGAAGAAATAGTCCTGATGTAATGTTTAAAACTTACGTATATTTTTTAACCATTCCAGCCGAAATTAAATTCAGTTTCCCGGATAACATAACCGAGCTACATCTAAGAAACAATACCCTTCAGACATTACCAACTGCAAACATAATGTCGGCGAAACAACTCAAGCTGTTAGATGTTCGACAAAACGAGCTGACAAGCTTCGAGCCGCAATTAGTTAGGAAAGTCAGAAATGAGGGGTTGACGGTGTTGTTTGAAGGTTAGTACTTTATAATAATGTGGCGGCATCTACACCGCCGCACACTGACGTCACGCAAAAACCTGCATCGCGCAAGCAGAGTTAAACGCGCAACTAGCATATATACAAGCCTCGACATAAATCGTCGGGCAGTTGCCCGCCGGGCACGACACCCATCTGGTCGGAGGATCCTCCCTTTTCTATAGAAGATGAGCGTACTTTAACCCCTGTTCCCCATCCCCTTGAACATAAACCAGCAGTAACTGGTTTCAGAGAAAATAAACCATTTATTATGTCGCCAAAGCTCTCAAATGTTTTAATTTCTGTTTTGCCAGCTGTTAAAATAACTTTTCTGGTCGGTGGTTAGTTTTGTTTTATAGATAACTTTAATTAATATTGATAGGATAATACATATTGTGCTCATTTATCTGTCTGACAAATCTGGTGATTAATGTTATTATGTCACTGAACTAAAAATTATGCTGAGAACTAAATAATCTGGTCCATAATGTTTTTTTGTATTTTAATTTCTTGTTTTATTTACAGGAAACAGCCTAAAATGCGACTGCTTCACGCGTCCTTTAAAACATTACTTGAATCACATGAGACCATCTCTACTAAAAATGGACGAAAAATACCAAAATCTAACCTGTGCTGAACCAGTAACATTGCAAAATGAAAATCTACTAACTGTAGACGAAGATAGATTATTGTGCACTGGCAACATTGGAGTTGATTCTAAGATTTTGGAGCACAGCAACACTGAGGGAGAGAGTGCGTTCGACTTTGTTTCTGAACCAGATTTGGCGTTTAGGGATATACAGTAGTAAGTATATTTTATAATATTTGGACTCACTGGTAGCAGGTTTGTAATCTTGCTATCACAACTTGAATACAAATAAAAAAAAATGAGTAAGTATGTAAGGATTGTAGCACGTGGAACTTAGGGCGAATTTCACCAATGAAGCTGAACGCGATCAGCACAAAAAATACGTTTAAGAGCAGTCAGTGTCATTATTTTCTCAGAAATACTGAAACTGACATCTCTTGAATGCGTTTTTTTAAGTGGTGATAGCGTTCAGTTTTATTTGTAAAATTGTTCTACAGATCCATATGATAAAAAGGCTTGTGTATTAAGTATTTAAAATAAGTCAGTAATTTCGTCACAGCTATCACATCTTCGGTAGTAATGCGTTTTTTTAAGTGGTGATCGCGTTCAGTTTTATTTGTAAAATTGTTCTACAGATCCATATGATAAAAAGGCTTGTGTATTAAGTATTTAAAATAAGTCAGTAATTTCGTCACAGCTATCACATCTTCGGTAGTAATGCGTTTTTTTAAGTGGTGATCGCGTTCAGTTTTATTTGTAAAATTGTTCTACAGATCCATATGATAAAAAGGCTTGTGTATTTAGTATTTAAAATAAGTCAGTAATTTCGTCACAGCTATCACATCTTCGGTAGTATAGTGGTAAGTATCCCCGCCTGTCACGCGGGAGACCGGGGTTCGATTCCCCGCCGGAGAGATTCTTTTTGTGTTTTTGAATA
Organism: Dasypolia templi; assembly: GCA_963555695.1. Taxonomy (NCBI): domain Eukaryota; kingdom Metazoa; phylum Arthropoda; class Insecta; order Lepidoptera; family Noctuidae; genus Dasypolia; species Dasypolia templi. The sequence continues at coordinate 3,696,274 of OY743163.1, read as the reverse complement.
CAGTTTTAGGCGGTTCAATCACATTCATCGTCGTAAATATATGTTTTTTTGACGCGTAATTTACAAATTACAATATCGTCATCAGAGGGCCCAGTCAAATGATCTATTTCTACAATCGCTCCACTATGATACTACGTTATGACCTGACCATAGATCCTATGATCAAGTGACATTTTGATAACTTATGACAACCTGAAAAGTTTTTTTGGCTTTTTTTCTGTTTTATCGCCTTCGATCAATAATACTCGTAGTACTAGATTCCCGATAAGCGCTTCAAAATCGGCCCGAAAAATAAGCGCACAAATGTATTTGTGCTCAGCTCTTGCGTGCTGTTATTTTTGTTTGAAGATTTCCTAATTACCCATTTTGTTGTGCAAAATGTTCTATTTAACATGCACGTATTTGTGTAGCCTCTGTTGGCTATCCAATAAATAAATACCTTAAACATTACTAAACATTTTAAATAAAGTAAAGAATACGCCGAAAACACGTTTCTTGATTCACTTTGTTTTGTTTTTTATTACCTTGTAATAGCGACAACGTTAAATAGTATGAAATACTTTTTTGAATCGGTCGAAATATTTTCCACCATACAAAACGAACCTAAAAAAACATATATTATGCAACTCTACGTATTTCAATACTTACTGTGTTCTGAGCATTGATTTGAAATGCCATGGATACTATAGAATAAGCACACTATAGAAAAAGCACGACATTGTGTACATTATTTTTTTAACCTTATTGCTTAGTGTTTAAGTTTCATTTTAGAATACATATTTTTGTACTGATGACTTTTTATTTTCAAGTGACATTTTAAATTTATTGCCTCTAACCTTTCTCCGATGAGAGGACTTAAATAAATATATTATGAAATAATTATTAAACGATATGTTTAAGCTTTAAGGTGTATAGTCATCTGAAGTTGTTAACAACTTTTTCTAAGCAATGTACCTGTGTGCAAATGTGGCCACTTGGGCGACTTATTTTTGTTCCTAATACTGAATCTAGTACTATTATTGATCGAAGGTTATCGCTAATCGAATGTTACTTTGTCTAGGCCCTCAGTCTCTTATATGATGCCAAGTAAACGCCAGTCGTTACCTAGTTAAAATTATCTCAATAATAGAAATTGCTGAGTAAAAGTAAAAACGGTGCTTATTCCTGTTATAGTATTTTATGTCACGAAGCGACGCTCGCTTTATTTGTGGTTAACTAGTGTACAAACACGCTGTGCTCTCGTTACCGTCCGAGACAATGGCAGAGTGTATTATGTGCTGACGCTACTCGTATTCACGCACAGATTCACAGCGTGTTTGTACACTTGGTTACAAGTAAAGCGCGCGTCGTTTCATGAGGAACAAAATGCTGTAGCAAAAGCTTATTTGGCCAGCTTATTAACCCAGACTGGAGAAAGTATGATACAACTTTGTGGGTTTTTTTTTAACTAACATAACGGTTGAGCAGAGGTGTACCTATTCCCACCTCCCACATTTCGACAGTTATGTTTAAGTCCCATGAAATAGGGGGCGAACCTATTGCCGTCAACCGGACACCAATCCAGACTCCGGGTTGTTGCTGAGAAATTCCTGATGGAAAATCTCAATGTCGCTCTCCCGCTCTGGGTGGAGCGGGAGGGCGTGTCAAGCTTTTACTGACTAAAACCCACCCGTGTTCCTTCAGTTGCCTGTGCCAGGGTCACGGTATCTCTTTCGAACAATCCGTGACCCTGGCAGGACTTTGCTCGACCTGGAAATTGAACCAAGGACCTCATGTTGAGCAGTAGCGCTTGCTTCCATTATACAAACGAGGCAGTCAAAAAAATTATGTTCAAGTGTTTTCAATAATTGGTCAAATAAGCCTTTTTAAACGATAATTCCAATGATATAGTATCCCCGCCTGTCACGCGGGAGACCGGGGTTCGATTCCCCGCCGGAGAGATTATTTTTGTGTTTTTAAAGACACTTAGTACCAGCGCAAACTGTGCGTCTTGTCGCTGCGTCTAGTTGCTGCAAAAATACGCAGAAATGTCGTTTGCGTCTGCGACTGCTTTTTTTTTTCGTATTCGGGAGAGACGGTCGTGTTGGGCATCTTGTGAGTGAATATGTAGCCTCTAGTTGCACATGCTTTGGTCCTTACCTTATCATGCGAAGACGTAGCGCGTCCGACTATCGTCAGGCATGCGCGTGCACCGTGCGTCGTGCTCATCGTGCACTAGACGTGTGCGACTCCCTTATCCTGTCGTAGCTACACTCCGCAACTCGACGCCAATATTATGAAAATTGTCGGCAGCAGCCTCTCGTTGCGACCAGTCGCAGTCGCATGTCGCATGGCGTGCGACATGGCGCAGCCACTAAATAAGTTTATTTTCACTCTCGTAAATGACGAGTACACGACAAATGGTACCTGACCGAACAAAAATATCGCAATACTAGAAATTGTTGAACAAAACTTTTAAACGATCCTAATTCTAGCGGTAACGTACGCACGGATGTAAAAATATAGCGTCGGGATTTTATCTGGATTTTCGATTCTCAGTGTGGAGCCGAGTGTTGAGAATCTAACAGTATCCCAGGGCGATGATAAACTTGCCGTTTGATTTTCAACTCTCGGCGCTAACCAGTGCGCGTCTAAATCCCGCGACGATTATTTTCTCGAAGCGTATACATTTCAATGATGTTGTACCAATAGTTTGCAAATTTGGCCACACTCGTCACATCTTCGGTAGTATAGTGGTAAGTATCCCCGCCTGTCACGCGGGAGACCGGGGTTCGATTCCCCGCCGGAGAGATTCTTTTTGTGTTTTTTTGTAACATTGTAATCACACTGGTTCATAGAAAAACCCCAAAATAAGTTGAAATTACGATACCACATGAAAAATCTGTTAAAATATATTTTTATTCACTAAAATGTCAGCAGTGGTACAAAATATCTGCCTCTTTTTAATTTCTAAGTGCCGATTTCACCAATGAAACTGAACGCGTTAATCACAACTAAAACGCGTTCAAGAGCTGTCAGTGTCAAAATTGTTATGGAATATTGACAATGACAGCTCTTGAACTAGGTTCAAAAGTGATGATCGAGTTTCATTGGTGAAATCGGCACTAAATGACTTTGAGAAAAGAGGTTCTGTCTTCCAACCGTAATTTTCTCAAAATTAATATGATATTTTTTTATTGGTGCTGTATTATTTTATTAATATCAATCTAGTATATTATATTTGAATGTTATACTGTTGTTTTTCTACTTTTGGTAACTGTGTTGTGTTCGTCACACTCTTTCCAATCTGTATTTAGAAGTGAAGACTTTTAATTGGCTGTTAGTCTCACATACGACTTTATATTTTGTAATTTTTTGCTGTAAGTCATCCATAGTTCATAAAAAAAATACAAGGACGGCTGCATCAGTAGGTACACTTCTGTCTACTAAAGCAATGGTTTAAAATTTTAAGTTTTGTTTTACATCATTCATTTAAAAATTAGTTAACTTAGGTAGGTGCAATAAATAGTTGTTAAAAGAAATTACAAGCGCGCTATGTTATAAATTATACCAGAAGGCGTACAAATATTCATGGATGTCATTGATGCTAAAATTTATAACATAATTACATTATCAAACGCATATAGTATTCATTGATTTTCACAAACAGAAAAAAAATTTAATATCAAATATTCTAATAATGCTTAAACAAAAAGGGAGGATTAAAATAACATAAAATGTCACATGCAATGTTAAATGGACTTGAGCTTAATCCCATACCAGATCAATGAGTACCAACTAAGGTCACACACACACACACATAACATCACGCCTTGTTTCCCCGAAGGGTTGGGCAGAGGTGTACCTATACACTCACATTTCGCCAGTTATGTTTTTAAGTCCCATGTAATAGGGGGCGAGCCTATTGGCATCAACCGGGCACAAATCCAAACTCCGGGCTGCTACTGAGAAATTCCAGATAGAAAAACCCAATTACACGTTGCCCGACCTGGGAATCGAACCCAGGACCTCATGCTCAGCAGTAGCGATTCGCGACCACTAGACCAACGAGGCAGTCAAAAACAGTAATTACATTTTGTCTGCCAAAAATTCCGAAAACTGTAATATGCTTTTAGCAACAGTAAGTTTTGCGAAAATAAAAATAAATGTTCTTCAAATATTTTTTTATTAAATCTGTTCAAAGTAGCCGTTTTATTTTATTTTCGGGAATAAAAACGAAGTCACACGGTGCTAGGTCAGGGCTGTTAGGATGTAAACGAGGGACTTCCTGAACAGCACGCCGGTCAAACTCCTGCGTCACTCACGCAGGAGCAGCCCACGCGTGTTTGACCGGCGTGCTGTCCAGGAAGTCTCTCGTTTTGAGCACGGTGTGCGAAATCTCGTTGTCGTGGTGGAGCAGTAGCCCGAGGTCACAAATAATCATATTTTCAAAATAGACTATAACTGGCCAGTCTCTCATATTTAATAACTTTTTTTCGCAATACTTTCTGAGTGGCCTGGTCAACATTTAAGCCTTTTCTTAAATAAGTTTTAAGTTCAATTCTGTTAATATTGAACTAGCTATGTGGTTGAATATGATTTGTGCCATATAAAATACAAGGAACTTACATCGAACCAGGCGTCCCACGACATCTCTCAATAAAATAAAAAAACTCAAACCGATTTTCTATCTTTTTCAGCTCTCAATCATCGATCTACGCCCATTGGTTCATAACCTCAAACGAAGATGTCGGTGATTTCATCCTCTACATTCGAGACAGCACAAACAAGCTGCACTATTCATCAGACGTTGCATACAACCTTAGATCCCTTACCATCCCTATCGACGAGCCATTCAAAATATCTCTCCAAGACGGAAAAACTCATGAAGTTTGTATACAAGCGAAAAATTCAAATAATACTCCTCGCAAATGGCATCCCAGTCAATGTCAAAGTGTGCCCACAGATTATAATTCTTGGCCCAAAAAGTTGATTGTTGACAAAAGGAGGTTGACGAAGAAAAAGGTTAAGTATAGCTGGTTTGGTAGCAGTAGTGTTCTAGGGTTGGTTAGTGATTCCATTTTGATTACGTTGTGTATATTTTTGAGCGTTTGTTTTAAAATTACTGATGATTTATAGATGTGGAAATTAACTACATTGGTTGGTATAAAATTAAATTTTGTAATATTTGAATGAACAAGATACATTCCCGGCGAGCCATTTAAGCCAACCTGCAATTTTTTTTTGCACAAAGGTCAAAGATGCAAAGATAAAGGTGGATTTAAATTTAGAACAATGATGACACAAAAATGATGACCTGTTAAGTTTAAGGTTATCTTACATGAAAATGCATGGCGGCTCGAATTTAGGAGTCCGGGAGGGTAGTTAGACATTTGTCCCCTAAACAGTATCTTAGTAATGCTGTACTCAATAATAGTACTTATGACGAGACAAAGCACACATTCGCTTATTTTTAAAAGATTTAAAAAATAAGAGGTTCTCAATTTAATAAAGAAACATCGAATTAATATGTCGAAATCTTTAATCATGATCGAAGTTTGAAATGCCGGCTTGCCGGCTCTTCTCCATTGGGAATGACCAGTTGGAATCGTGCGCACCTAGCTTCTGACGTTTTATTAGTGTCCATGTGGGTTTATGTGAACCGACCCATCCTGTCGCTTTCCTCACCTGCCCGCGTTATCACTTCTTTTGCGCTTAGCGTTCTTGCGTTCTTAGCGTAATGGTAAAAAGCCTATTGCCTTCCTCTTGAATTGGGCTTTCAAATGCAAAAATAATTTGATCTTTTATAATAATAGTATACTTTAATAAAGTAATTGATTTTGATAAACTTGACTTCGCTATATATATATTTTATTATTTTTATACTCAGTAGGTACTTTATTTAATGTAACTTTAAAATTGAAAAATAATACTTTATTTCAATGTTTTTGTTCTGAAATCTATTTATATAATACTTAAAACCTACTCCATGCTGTGTTTTGATATGTTTCGACTCAAATTTGTGTTTTGCGGTATCATGTACAAAAACCGACAGTAATTTGATGAATGAAATAAGCCTTTAATGAAAAAAAAACAGTCCTGACAGTCTTTGTGTTTTGCGGTATCATGTACAAAAACCGACAGTAATTTGATGAATGAAATAAGCCTTTAATGAAAAAAAAACAGTCCTGACAGTCTTTGTGTTTTGCGGTATCATGTACAAAAACCGACAGTAATTTGATGAATGAAATAAGCCTTTAATGAAAAAAAACAGTCCTGACAGTCTGATTTTAATATATTTTTTTTATAAAAAAGTTTAAGTGTAAAAAAAATTACAAAAAAAAAAACACTGCCATGTTACTATGACATTTTTAGTGACTGTAACGGAGCCCAAAAAGGGTAAATTTTATTTCAATTTTAATTTATTTTGTAATTGTAAATGCGACATCTTTTATCACAATATTTAGCTTTAATTTGAAACTTAGAGATATTTTTATGTGTATAACTGCAACTGTATGTGATTTGATGAGCTCAAAAATTTATTTTTATACAAAAGTTTATGTTTGGTACTTATTTAATATTTTTTTATTATTGTGTAGTTTTGTATAATAATATTATATTCTAGTGACTCTTCTAAAAGATTTTTGACTTGTATATAGGATTTTTTTATATAAATAGGAATCGAATCTCGATATTTACATTCCAAAATGAGCTTTATAAAAAAAAAAGAACAAAGGAAAAATGAAACTCCGTCCATATTTTGATACATTTTTTATTGCAATAAATAAAGTTACCCTTATAAATTATAAATGCAGTTTTCTTTTAACTTAAGGTACTTAGTTATGCACACAGAGTACACTATAGTATACTGGTTATGCATCTGCGTACATTGTGAATTACTCATTAAGTTTGTAATCGCTTCACAGCATACCTAATTTTCTAAGGTTATTGAATGCGTCAACCATGCCGAATAAATGCAGTAATTGAAATTACGCCCTTGAAACGGGTTTTAAAAATACACTTAACAAAGCCGCCGTCATTGATTTAAATATTTTTTTGTACTGGATCATACCAGGGAACCTTCTGGTTACGGAGGTATTGAAGGCCTAAAATTCCAATTACCCTAACGTTTTTTTTTTGTTAACAATACAATGATAAAACACAATTTTAAATCTTCCAGGACCCCTGCACCGTTCGCATGTACCCATAAGCACAATGTTTTGCGTGCGTTACATTGCGCACTACAGTAAACAGCAAATTTTCACACCAAATTAAAAGGCGTTTCTCAGAAATTATTTTACTTAGTTTGTGTACACCCTGTTTAATATAACGATGCTCAGTATTGAATTAAGATTTTAAACCGACAAGTCTCATACAAATCTGTTCTCAGAATCAAGAATAAGCATCATTCTCTTGTGTATAACACTATAATTATTATCTGACTATGGTTTGACCCTGCGACCTAGCCAAAGAGATAGGTCGCACCCGAACGTCGCGTTCATGTCACTCATTTGTTTGCAGCATGTCGATTCTGTAAAAATCTCACCGTGAAGACTTGCGTGGAGTGAGCTGTCAGTGTCATCTCGTCTTGGTCAATCCCTAGCATCAGTGGCACTGACAGCTCACTCCGCGCTCACTTCACCCAAGTTTTCACGTTGAGATGGCTACGGAATAGCACTACTGGAAGGCCCTTCTGCCGGCACGATCAGGCGTTTGAGTTCGCCGAACTTCGCGAAGGTCACGTGTACGCTCGGCTATGTTGGCGTTTTGGTTAGGACGCAGCCGTAGTCGATATGATCGAAATAAATAAATTACTTAATTCTATTATAAACAGGTTTAAAACACGGGGACACGGCAATACGCTTTCACTTTTAACATCATTTGACGCATTGAATTAGGACCTTATTAAAGACTAGATTGTATCAGCTATGAGACTTGCTATCTTCCGTATACTCCGCATCTTCTAACGTTGGTTCATGGTGCTTGTACACGGGGATCGTCTTGTATAGAGGCGACACATCGTTGATCTCAGGGATGTAGGAGTTCCAGTCAGCTGGGAAGTATGAACCTGGAAGAATTAGGGTATTCTTGGTAAGGAAATATCTATGTGAATTTTTCAAAGCATAACAGTACCCCTGATTTGTTTTTGTTTTTCATGAATACCCCTACTAGCAATTCAGGGGTGGTTATATGTTTTTTTAAGGCAGAAATTGGAAGTTGGCCGTTGACATAATCAAAAATGGAGTTTGGAAAGACTGGGAAAAACCTCTACAAGATAGCGTGGTGGCATCTACAATGCCACATACGAACGGCGCCGCACACTGCCGTCGCTCAAAATCCTGCATCGCGCAAGCAGAGTTTACGGCACAACTAGCATTTATACAACGTCCCGACATCAATCGTCGAGCAGTTGACCACCAGACACGACACCTGTCTGGTCGGAGGTCTTTTCTATGGAAGATGAGCGAACTTTACGGGGAAAATTGCATAAAAGTAGGCACTCCAGGGTAAATGCCTTCCTCTACTCCTTCCATCTTTCGTGAGTCCGCGCGTCCTCCTCCTGCTTTGACGAAATCTGTCCAGCTCGTGCTGCCATCTCCTATGTGGCCTGTTGCGAACCGCCTCACTGTCTCAGGGCACAAGTTCTTGTGCCCACAGTTTCTCGGGCATGCGGCAGACACGTCCTGCGCAGTCGTTTTTAAGTTGTGCAGCCTTTGTTTTGGAGCGCAATATTGTATTTCGAACTCGACCCGTTACTTTAACGATTAGGATACTGCGCTCCATTGCTCGTTGGCAGACCTTGAGTTCGGATTTCTGGATGCTAATCAAAGACCAAGCCTGGACACCATACTCGTATGTTTAGACGGGGAGAATACCTACACATGTCCATGAGCCTGCGTTTCAGTGTCATAGGCAACTCACCCTCGAATAGTTTCTTCATGGACCAGTAGCTCTTCCATGCGTTTTCTGTTGTGATTTCTTCTATCTTGCATCGCCTGGAAAGAGACTACTTGACCCAAGTGAAGGTATTTCCTGGACATGTTGTATTTTCTGTCCTCGTCTACGTTTAAGGGTGGATTTCACCAGTGAAACTGAACGCGATCAGCACTTAGACTACGTTGAAGAACTGTCAGTGTCATTATTTTATCCTACTAATATTATAAACGCGAAAGTTTGTGAGTTTATATGATAAATGATTTATTTTCTGTAAATAGGTTTGTACAAACACTTTAACACGTCAATCATATTTTAAAAACTAGGTGAGATCGGCGTTGCCTATCTGACTACTCTGAGAAGAAACGCCGAAACAAACTCAGATGTCACAGTCTCTTTTAAAGTCCAGACATAATCTTGGTCAGGTCATGTGAAGACCATGTGGATTTATGTCTGAAATGGTTGATGGATGCAATGACATTTACAAAGTAAATGTCATTGCATCCATCAATGTCAAAGTGTATATAAAAATATGAAAATAATCTTGGTCATATCGAATCCGTTCGGCGGTGGCGGCCATTTTTCGGCCACTGAAGGACGTGGGTGAAGCCACTTTTTGGTGTTTTGGCGGGAAAACGGCGCGTGTAATTAAAATGACGATAACTCCTAAGTTATACACGGAAGCTGTATAATAGTTACCTCGTTGGAATCTTTATTAAATAAGCTAACATATTATGTATAGATTAGCCCAGTTTTGCTTGAAATCTATAAGTAATTATAATTTGTAATCAGGGTGAGGGAATTTTTCCCAATTTCTTTTGTAAAGTTGAACATAATTAAAAAAATAAACCATTATTTCAAAAACTGTTCGTTCAATTTACATAAATATACACTATTTCACAACTATCCATTAAAAGTACAAACCTCCCCATACATTTTTTACAAGCTACAAGCTTAACAATAACATGACGTCATTTGGACGACTCGAGCGCCTGCATAAACAAGGGTCTGTTCATTGTTCGATTCCCAGAACACTAAAGGTTAAGTAGCTTGGGTTGTTATCTTAAAATAACAAATGGTCCACATACTTATCACAGACAGAGTCTCAGCTGCTAGAAGTGTTTAGTTTAACAGTATAGACTAACCAAAACAAACACTTGAAAACAAGCGCAAAAAACATCCACTCAAACATTGAATCATAGTTTAAATTCTGTTGTACGAGTATGTCGGATTATGCCCAGACATCAGAAGTAAGACTCAGGTATGACAATACATTTTCAATTGAACAATCAGTTAATAAGTATCATGAATCTCAAAGTACAGAAATATAATTAAATAACTAATAATTTTAGTGAGGGCGGTCACATAGGGCAGTACTGACCGTGGTCCATGCACCCACCGCAATAAGGACAGTACTAATTGTCAGAGACATCGTTCCACGTCCAATAACCGGGCAGTACTGACTGTCGAGAGACAGTGGTCCGTGCACCAAGACGCATCCGTTCGAAATGCGTGCTGATTGTTTTTTTTTTTTTTTTTTTTTTTTGGGTATGGCATCTCGTAGTTGACCTTGAGAGGTCGTGACTACTTAACCGGACTATCCTGTGGCTGCCTTAAGCGGACTCAAAGCCTCCAGCCAGGGGCGTAAAACTACTACTTATATTATTAAGCGAACGCTCGCTAAGGGCACCCCCTGTGGGGTACGGACCTCGGCTTAGGGCGTCGCTGACGGGAGGACAGCAAGATGGGACAGGCTGGATCAAGTTTAGTTGATTATTATTAATCGGGGAATTTAAAGCTACAGGCTCAGCTACGGCGCGGGCTGGCACTTCGTCGAGCAAGGGTCGGGGGGGACAATTACGTCGGGATCTTCGCGAGGAACCTCGGCGGCGAGGTCGGAATGTCGGTCTGTGTTTGTGCACTGTACTGGTGGCCCTACTGCTCTCCTGAATGAGAGTTATGTGGTCATCGGGATCGGTGAGGACATGCTTGGGACGGCGGACATGACTAATGGAGGAGGGAATATAACTAGCGGCTTTCACAACCAGGGGGTTGTGGTGATTCGCGGCGGTCTCGAAGAAACGCTTTGAAATGCGTTTCATGAACTGACGGATAGTGGGAATCTTGAGGTCAACGTGAAGGATCTCGTTGCGAACGTACCAGGGGGAGCCTGTTATCCTACGGAGGAACTTGTTCTGGAGGGTCTGCATTCTATGGAAGCGAACGGGCTTGGCGTGTGCGAAGACTGCACTGGCATAGGTCATGATCGGGCGGATGCACGCTGTGTAGATACGCATTTTGCACTTCAGTGACAATTTGCTACGTGCATTGAGGACAAAGTGAAGTCTACCTAGAGCGAAGGCGGCGCGCGAACGAGCCGCCTTAATGTGCTCTGAAAAAGAGAGGTGTTCGTCTAGTACGACACCCAGGTATTTGGCTCGCTTCTCCCAAGGGATCGGCTTGCCGAACATGGTGATCGGTCGAGGGGGTGAGGGGTTGCGACGCGGCTTTGAGAAAAGAACCGCTTGACTTTTGTCGGGATTGACTTCGATTCGCCATTTTCTAAACCAAGCGCCAAGCTTGTTCACTTGGGTTTGGAGAATGCGAGCTATCGAATTTTCATCACGGCCGGTGTAGTAGATGGCCGTGTCGTCTGCGAACAGGGCCAACTGCGCCTTGCTGCACTTTGGCATGTCGCTGGTGAATAGCGTGAAAGCTAGAGGAGAGATCACAGAGCCCTGAGGGACTCCTGCGCGAATAGGGTGGGGGGAGGATAGCGCTCCTTCGATGCGATAACGGAAGGTGCGATTCGACAAAAAGTCCCGTAAGATGAGCACGAGACGATCTGGCACACCGAGTTGGTACAGCTTATATAATAAGCCGTTGTGCCAGACTTTGTCGAACGCTTTCGCTATGTCGAAGAAAACAGCACCGGTCATCAAACCTCGTTGGAAACCGAAGTTGATGTGTTCGACTATACGGTGGACCTGTTGTACGCACGAGTGTTGGGTTCTAAAACCAAACTGTTCGTTGGGGATGAGGCCCTTTGTCTCGGCGTAGTCTCTGAGGCGCTTATAAATAAGCCTCTCATAGATTTTGCCGAGGACATTGAGCAGACTGATGGGGCATGCTGATTGAACAGCGCAGCTCCTTTTAAAGGCGATCGCTTGACAGCGAAACGTCACAACATTTTATTAGATTGGATTCAAGTCTATTAAGCCAAATGATCTATAGAGTACCACTAGCGCCATCTAGTCGCCGTCTCTCGCAGCTGCTAATCAATATGGCTGCCGTCACGGCCATTCTGACAAATCACTCGTCCTCGAGTGCATTCAGGCATCTAATAAAAAAAGACTCATTAATTCATATCATCACCATCGTTACATATCAAAATAGAAAATATCACTGGTCTAGGTATTTCTTTATAAAAGAAAACCCCTACAGTTTAAATATGCTGGTCTAAATCGTCACCCACTAAAGCAGGTGAGATTCCTGCAGCTCATCACAGATGTCACTGGTCTAGGTATTTCTTTACAAAAGAAAACCCCTACAGTTCAAACATGCTGGTCTAAATCGTCACCCACAAAAGCAGGTGAGATTCCTTCAGCTCATCACAGATATCACTGGTCTAGGTATTTCTTTACAAAAGAAAGCCCCTACAGTTCAAACATGCTGGTCTAAATCGTCACCCACAAAAGCAGGTGAGATTCCTTCAGCTCATCAAAGATATCACTGGTCTAGGTATTTCTTTACAAAAGAAAACCCCTACAGTTCAAACATGCTGGTCTAAATCGTCACCCACAAAAGCAGGTGAGATTTCTTCAGCGCAACACAGGATCATCATCAAATAACAGCAGGAGTGATCTTAATATTGTTTTTGCAGAGATGATCGTCTCCCACAAAAGTAGAAGAGACCATACTAGTTGATCATTCCAAAGATTCTATTATAGCTTCGGAATTATCTACACTTAATGTTCGAGAGCTAACAGATAAAGTTTCTTCAGAGTTATTTAAATCATTTGCACTAAGGGTGCGAGAGCTTACAGAAAGTGTTTCCTCTGAATCATCCGCAGTCAATGCACGAGAGCTTAGAGTACGAGTTTCCCCTGAATCTGAGGTCATGTTATTATTTACAGGTACAATAGACATACTGAACTCATTATCTGCCACGGTTCGTTATGATCATCATCACCATAATTTTCGTCAAACAGTGACTATTTTATAAGGCCACTTATTTTTAAATCTAAATTAATTTGATGTCTTTCTTCGCAATTTACAAAAAATCACCTGCAAAAGGTTTAATCCGGGCTTTTCCCTTATTAAACCTTATAGTGTCAGGTTTAGTCACTCTTATTTTATGATGCACGATGAACGAGCAGTTTCAATTTTAAATTTACAGTTGTTTCAGAAGAACTAGGCGTTATTTTAGCTAGATTAAGTGAGGAACCCCGAATGACAATTAGAATTACATTCTCTATAAGTAAAAAATGTTCTTTAAAGTTAGCATGATCCTCTCAACCTGACCGTTAGCTCTACTTGAACCGGTTGCTATGAAAGGGAACTCTATTGTATTATCATTACAAAAGTTTTTAAACTCACTGCAGTCATAACAACGTCCGCTATCTGCGATAATGCGCTTTGGAGCACCAAAATTTTTAATTGATCTTTCAGCGTATGAAGAACTCAGGCCAGAGTATATTCCAGCAGTACAAACTTTGTAAAGGCGTCTATTAAAACTGAACAACATTATTTTCTAACACTTTTTCCCGAAAGTGTTCCAGTTAGATCTAAATGAATTGTGTGCCAAGGGATTGGATGTTTTGGAATTGAATGTAACTGCACTTTCTGTACACCTGAAGGGCCTTTGGAAGTTTTACATACTACACAGCAAAAAAATAAACTTTTTACAAATTTTGCCATGTCGAGAAACCAATAAAATTCGTAAAGTTTTCCTAAACTCTTGTCAAAACCTAAATGTTGTATTTCATTATGAACATGGGCAATTAGGGACCAAACCAATGAACGATAGGTAGCCAACTAGAAACTCCTCTATGTTCTGTGGCAGAACGCACATTTTGCGCGCGCGCCCCGCGACATCACACTGGTGCTCAGCTGTGTGTGACTCATATTTATAACCTCGTTACGTCTAATTAAACCGATATATTTCTGATTATACCTTCATCTGGAGTTATCCCTCTACTGCCTAAACGCCAAAGTGGTGACCCCGAACGAAGTAACCGCAAGAAAACTATGCAGCGTGACACCGAACAACCAGACATGAAATTAGCAGGAGCAAGTCTAGCGAACTCACAGGAAGTTTCGCTATCACCCCAACATATCGCCGAAATCTCGCTTACCCTTCGAGTACCACCTTTCTGGCGCGACAAACCCCGATTATGGTTCATCAGTTTCGAAGCAGCTACGCGTGATCTCAAGACAAGGGAAACACAGAAGGCAAGATGGTCATCGCTCAGCTACAAAAAGAAGACATCGAGCAAATATGTGACTTATCAAACAATCCGTCTGCCGATCGTCTATATTCAGTCATACAGAAACGTCTTATTTCTGTGTACGAATAATCTGATGGCGAGCAGCTACAGAAGCTACTTTCGGATATGGAACTAGAAAGCCTAGCCAAATACTACGTCACAAGCGCAATCTCGCTCACAATAAGGCGCCAGATTACACACTACGGCTCATGTGGATGAACTTACTACGCGCACGTCCGATCAGTACTTGTAGTAAGTGACACAATAAGCAAGGATACAGCATTCGATGAATTAGCCAAGCTCACCGAAAAAAATGCTTCAACAAGCAAGTGAAATTTCCGCAGTATCTGTCACATCAGCGTCAACGTCCCAACAAAACCCACCTGTGAGCATACAAAATCACGTCGAAGAAATTAGAATTGCACGTCGAGACCGCCACAAGAACCACGACCGCTCGCGCACGCCACCGCCGTGACACCACAGGTGCAACTCGTAGCGAGCACGTTCGACGTCACGCCTCCGCTCTGGTTCAACTACACCGTCAACGCATTCAATTTTAACAAAGCAGGGAAGACGGAAAACTAAAGGAGGCGCGGTTCTATCTTCCTATACAATATTCCTGGTCTTGAACCTTGCGTACGTGATATCTCTTCAGGTAATTGATTATTTAGGAATTGTTATCATTTCAAAAAGTACCGAATCGCGCTTCCGATCTTTATCTAAATGTAAAATTTACTTTACGAGGTTTAGAACTATTTGTTTTTGATAAATTGCAAAACAAGAAATCTGCATGAGCCATCTTTAGACTTTCTTCGTACACGATATCAAAATCCTAAGCCTGCAATATAGCCCCCACCAACGGTGAAGCCTTGGAGTCAAATAACGTTTTGAGAGAGAAGACTTGTCTATGGAGTTCGGTAAATACAGTGAATTTTCATAATACGCTATAACATATGCAGTATCATCATATTTTTGGATAAGAACTGCACCATATCCCTCAGTACTTGCATCGGTATAGAGTTCAATGGGCAAGGAAGGGTCAAACACTGATTCGGACCTTAAAATGTGGATAATTTTTGCGTGTATTTGGTCATGCTCTGGTGTCCAGTTAACATTGCCTTTTCCCCGGCCGAATTATTTGGAAATTGAGTAACAAAATTAAACAGGAACCCCGCATTGGAAAGGTAGAAACGATGTGGCCTGGCTCCCCGCAGCCGTAGCATGTGACTTGTGGCTTTTGGTTGACACGTTTATCCGCAAATATAGAACTATTAAATGGCGATGCCCGATCCTGCCACATACGTTACGTGGCACGAGGGCGTTTGACGTCAGAATCGTTTGATTCGGGCAATTTTGACCTACGTTTGAGGATATGCCTCGCAGTAAATCGTAACAGCTTATTCACGACTTATTTGAACATCAGACATAGATAATATGCAAATGGCAAAACCCGACACAACCTTTTCAGATAGTCTTGCGTCCGGGATATTCAATCATTTGGCAAAGACATTAACATGCCTGAGCGGCGGTCGCATTAGAAATAATTAGAAATTTTAAGGATACTGTCAAAGTGATCCTGAATAAGAATAGGGCGAGAGAACCGAGCTTTAAAAGTCTCCTGTATATCTTCCTATTAATATTGACCTATGACCTTAGCCAGTTATGTGGCTGCGCGGCCTTGAAGACAATGGGTCAACCTCATGATTAAATAGACACCATTCATATTTTTGCTCCTAATTATGGTGTCTGAAAGCCGTCACCAGCCCCATGTCTGAATTGGGCTCGTCAGGATCAAACGGTACCAACTCCGTGAAACGTTGAGGTGGTGCACCAAACCGTGGCAGCAGGTATCAGTTAATTTTGCAAGATATGCTTCTAAACTATTTGAGGGTAGCGGAATATTTTCCTGCATGTTTTGTGATGACGAATTGCCAGAGGTGGGCGAAAATCCGATCCCACTTCTGATGTCGGATTATGCCCAGACATCAGAAGTAAGACTCAGGTATGACAATACATTTTCAATTGAACAATCAGTTAATAAGTATCATGAATCTCAAAGTACAGAAATATAATTAAATAACTAATAATTTTAGTGAGGGCGGTCACATAGGGCAGTACTGACTGTTAGGAACAGTGGTCCATGCACCCACCGCAATAAGGACAGTACTAATTGTCAGAGACATCGTTCCACGTCCAATAACCGGGCAGTACTGACTGTCGAGAGACAGTGGTCCGTGCACCAAGACGCATCCGTTCGAAATGCGTGCTGATTGTTTTTTTTTTTTTTTTTTTTTTTTTGTGTATGGCATCTCGTAGTTGACCTTGAGAGGTCGTGACTACTTAACCGGACTATCCTGTGGCTGCCTTAAGCGGACTCAAAGCCTCCAGCCAGGGGCGTAAAACTACTTATATTATTAAGCGAACGCTCGCTAAGGGCACCCCCTGTGGGGTACGGACCTCGGCTTAGGGCGTCGCTGACGGGAGGACAGCAAGATGGGACAGGCTGGATCAAGTTTAGTTGATTATTATTAATCGGGGAATTTAAAGCTACAGGCTCAGCTACGGCGCGGGCTGGCACTTCGTCGAGCAAGGGTCGGGGGGGACAATTACGTCGGGATCTTCGCGAGGAACCTCGGCGGCGAGGTCGGAATGTCGGTCTGTGTTTGTGCACTGTACTGGTGGCCCTACTGCTCTCCTGAATGAGAGTTATGTGGTCATCGGGATCGGTGAGGACATGCTTGGGACGGCGGACCTGGCTAATGGAGGAGGGTATATAACTAGCGGCTTTCACAACCAGAGGGTTGCGGTGATTCGCGGCGGTCTCGAAGAAACGCTTTGAAATACGTTTCATGAACTGGCGGATAGTGGGAATCTTTAGGTCAACGTGAAGGATCTCGTTGCGAACGTACCAGGGGGAGCCTGTTATCCTACGGAGGAACTTGTTCTGGAGGGTCTGCATTCTATTGAAGCGAACGGGCTTGGCGTGTGCAAAGACTGCACTGGCATATGTCATGATCGGGCGGATGCACGCTGTGTAGATACGCATTTTGCACTTAAGTGACAATTTGCTACGAGCATTGAGGACAAAGTGAAGTCTACCTAGAGCGAAGGCGGCGCGCGAACGAGCCGCCTTAATGTGCTCTGAAAACGAAAGGTGTTCATCTAGAACTACACCCAGGTATTTGGCTCGCTTCTCCCAAGGGATCGGCTTGCCGAACATGGTGATCGGTCGAGGGGGGCAGGGGGTATGACGCGGCTTCGAGAATAGAACCGCTTGACTTTTGTCGGGATTTACTTCGATTCTCCATTTCCTAAACCAGGCGCCAAGCTTGTTGACTTGGGTTTGGAGAATGCGAGATATGGAGTCTGGATCGCGGCCGGTGTAGTAAATGGCCGTGTCGTCTGCGAACAGAGCCAGCTGTGCCTTGCTGCACTTGGGCATGTCGCTGGTGAATAGCGTGAAAGCTAGAGGAGAGATCACAGAGCCCTGAGGGACTCCTGCGCGAATAGGGTGGGGGGAGGATAGCGCTCCTTCGATGCGATAACGGAAGGTGCGATTCGACAAAAAGTCCCGTAAGATGAGCACGAGACGATCTGGCACACCGAGTTGGTACAGCTTATATAATAAGCCGTTGTGCCAGACTTTGTCGAACGCTTTCGCTATGTCGAAGAAAACAGCACCGGTCATCAAACCTCGTTGGAAACCGAAGTTGATGTGTTCGACTATACGGTGGACCTGTTGTACGCACGAGTGTTGGGTTCTAAAACCAAACTGTTCGTTGGGGATGAGGCCCTTTGTCTCGGCGTAGTCTCTGAGGCGCTTATAAATAAGCCTCTCATAGATTTTGCCGAGGACATTGAGCAGACTGATGGGGCGGTAACTACTCTCCTACGGCTCTGACTTTGGCTTGCCGAGCTTCGGGATACCGATGACGGTGGCTTCTTTGAATGCCTGTGGGAAGATGTTGTTGCTCAGAGCACCATTGAAGATGGTGGTCAGTAGCATTATCAGGTGGGCAGGGAAAAGTTGGAATACCCTATTGGTGATTCCATCTGAACCGGGGGCTTTACGAGCCTTAAGACCTTTGATGAGGTCGTGCACTTCGTCGGGCGTGCGTGCTGATTGAACAGCGCAGCTCCTTTTAAAGGCGATCGCTTGACAGCGAAACGTCACAACATTTTATTAGATTGGATTCAAGTCTATTAAGCCAAATGATCTATAGAGTGAATGATTTCTTTATGATGCGTCTGGTGCACGTTCCACTAGCGCCATCTAGTCGCCGTCTCTCGCAGCTGCTAATCAATATGGCTGCCGTCAAGTATTTATTTTAAATATAAATGAACATTCTACATCTTGATGATGTTTACAAATCGATAAGCACTATTCAAAGGCATGCTATCATGGAAAAACATTACGAAAATAAATAAACAATTGAACTACGAAATGCACAAGTACCTGACAAGGAACGACAGAAAACAGACACGAAATTTTGTTCCGATTTTAGGTGGGATCGCAAGTTCCCAATTGTTTTGCCGTTGAGTCACTGCATGGGATAGCTGGATCCCAAATTACATTTTTAAAATAGTTTACTCTAGTGTTTAATCCTTATTTCTACTACGTGGATAACCTTCTTTTCCACCCATTTCGATCATCCCGGATTTATGGCAAAAACTCTTGTTGGAGGAGCAGACTGAATCAGTCTGATTTTTTTGTTGAGTATTTTTCATATCAATGTTACGCTAATTGCTTACGTTATCAGTTAAAATTAATGCATGAAATGAATAATACGATACATAACGACGTACGTAGTAGCAACAGCTTGATCACAATAGTATAATTATAAATTGTAATACGGGGAAATGCAACGCCGGCGGCAGCAAAATGGCGCCGAAATAGCTCACGGTGTTTGTTTTAATAACAATTTATATCAAAAATCTTTAACAAATCAACAATGTAAGCATTAAAAACTGTTTATTACTTAATTCTCCTTGCCCAGTTCCAGGCTGCATACGTTTATTATAGAATAGATAGGTCTCCGGAGCTTGGCAAAATGTGCGTCGACCGGTCGAAATTGGCTGCGCGGCCCGCGTTCTACAAATGTCTATGGCAACCGCCGTTTACGTTCCAGTGAAGGGAAATGCTATTATGTAGCATTCTTATTTCATTTAGTACACTCTGTGCAAGTTTGAATGCTTAAAATACAGAACTATAATAATATTTCACGTCAAAACAGACTGCGTCTCAACCTACTTCAGTCCGCCATTTACTGTCTACATTTCTGCAGACTGAACTAGTCTGGTCCACCACCGAACTGACCGAAAGGACCATGTAGACTGGTGTCTGAAATGGTATTTTGAGGAAAGAACCACACGGATTTGAGTGGACCTGTCCAGTCAGTGCACGCATTTGTCAATCATCGTGCAGCTCAACTCAGAACTAAGGAGCTCAACGATTCGACGAACAATTAATGACGACGCCTATTTAGCAGGCTAGAGTCTCGTTCGTTACCGGAATTAACCAGACAAATGGCTCCACCAACTAAAAACGGCCATGCACCACCACCCACCGAATCAAGAAAGAGCTGTTAATCTGTCAATCCTTCCGGTGTCCGGGCCTGGTGAGATTTCCCGTGTTGAGTCAAATTAAGCCGCAGGCTCCAACAAAAGAAAGGACATTTGGGGAGGCCGCGGAATGGATGGATGTTTGTTACTCTTTCACGCAGAAACTAATAAACGAATTTAAATGAAATTTAGCACACAGATAGTTTACAACCTGGATTAACACATAAATTACTTTTTATCCCGATATTTCCACGGGATCAAGATTTATACGGATGAAACGAATATTGATACTGACAGCTCTTGAACGCGTTTTAGATGTGCTGAACGTGTTCAGTAAGATTGGTGAAATCGGAACTAAGTCTCGTCTCTAAAACAATTTTAAAAAGAAGAAACTATGATAGAAAAGAAGATGCTTAGTGTCCATAAGAAAGAAAAAAAAAAAAAAACAATTATTTCACATAGACATGGGCACTTATGAAACGTCAGATTCTAGGTGCACGGTTCCAATTGGTCGTTTCCCATGGAGAAGAGCCGGCAAGAAACTCCATGGTTACTCTTTTAAAAATATGTCTTTTACAATGTTTTCCAATTACAGTGTTAACAGGTATGGGAGGACAGTGTAGGCCTGTCAACAAGTACCATATGTTAAACAAATAGACAATTGTCTATAAATTTACAATCCACAGGGCCTACGACGTTCTCACATTTACAAAATATAAAATAATCTAATAAAGTAAAATCAAAAACTAATTAAAAATTTTAGGTATATAATGTCAAATAATGAAAGAATTATGTCAGAGATATGTAAAAGTCCATATCTAATAATAAAAAATAAAAATTAAACACCATTATTTGGGAGCAGTTATTAGAAATTTACATAGTGATACCGTTTATGAGGTACCAGGGAAGCCACATGTGCAGAAGGAATTATTGCCAAACATTCTTGTCTTCGACGTAGTCTTTAATCTTATAGTACGCTTTTTTGATAAGGACACGTTTAATGTGGGCTTTGAACTTTCCATCGCTAAGTTCTGTAACCGACTTTGGCAACTTATTATAAAAGCGGATACTGTTTATCAGAAATGATTTGCTTGTTTTAGTTAATCTAAATTTGGGTATTTATTTATTTTTATTAGATTTACCAACGTTCGCATACACTACAGAAATTACAGAAAACAACAGAAAATAAAGAACTAAATGTAACAAACAATTATAGGTAAATACAGCATTTTCTTATTATTACCTACTAGGAGAACAATCTTAAAATAAAGCAGTTAAAAATTACTATAAAAACAGAAAACAGAGAGAAACAGCCGCCTCATAACCTAATTAACAAAAATTTTAATTATTTTAACTTTCGACACAAATGATCAAGAAGTTTCGATCGGAACCGACCAAGTGAGTCCATATGAACATCTACCAGATCACAGCACTCATTCATGAGCCTACACATTCTTGGCAGTGGTGAATTTGCTCCGTACACGGTTCTTCGGCGCGGTGGATAGAAAGGGGTGATACGATTGCGGGGGTATCTGGCAGGGACCTTGTAATTTATCCTACTCAGGAAATTGGGACTGTCAATCATATTATTTAAGATTTTGTACATGAATAGACAATCCGACAATTCTCTTCGACTAGACAAGGAAGTCATTCCAAATTTCGCCAATTTTTCCGAGTAAGATGTTTTTTTCTTTACTCTGCTAGAACTATATACCAAGTGCCACATGAACCGTTTCTGAATCCGTTCCAGTCGAAGTGAGTGTGTCGCATAATGTGGCCTCCATACCACGCTGCAATAGTCCAAGGTACTCCTAACCAAACTGTTAAACAGCACTATTTTCGGCCTGCTATTGCGGAAGATTTTTCCGTTCCGAATGACGAAGCCCAACATTTTAGAAGCCTTTTTAATGGTACTCTCGAGGTGCGGGAGGAAGGTGAGTTTACGGTCAAATATTACGCCTAGATCCTTTATTTGGTCTACTGTTTCAATAATGTCATTGCCAATATGGTATACACCTTCAATTGGGTGGACTCTTCTTGAGAATTTTATGTGAAAGCATTTTTTGCCATTTAAGTGCATGCCATTACGCTCACACCATTCAATCAACCTGTTGAGATCGCTTTGAAGATACACGGTATCATTAACTGAGTCTATCACCCTCCCAAGCTTCAAGTCGTCTGCGTACATGAAACTTTCCGAGAACTGAAAACAAGTTGGCAAATCGTTATTGAAAACATTAAAAAGCACCGGG
Organism: Dasypolia templi; assembly: GCA_963555695.1. Lineage (NCBI taxonomy): Eukaryota > Metazoa > Arthropoda > Insecta > Lepidoptera > Noctuidae > Dasypolia > Dasypolia templi. The sequence goes on along the minus strand of OY743163.1, from coordinate 3,674,058 downwards.
CCGACATGAGAGCCCTGTGGCACACCAGACGTAATATTTCGAGCACTTGATTTAAAGCCATTTACTACCACAAAGAAGGTCCGTTTTTTGAGGTAAGATTTTAGCCACATTAGCAAGGTGCCGGTGATGCCATATGCTGATAACTTTTGCAAGAGAATTTTATGTGAAACTCGGTCGAAGGCCTTACTGAAGTCCGTATATATTACATCAACTTGTTTGCCGGAGTCCAAGGCTTCAGTGACAAGTTCAGTGAAAGCAACCAAATTGGTGCAAGTTGATCTTGCTTTGACAAATCCGTGTTGGCTTTCACTGAGATGTTTCTTGAGATGGTTTTGTATGTAAGGGCACACTAATGACTCGAAGATTTTGGCAAAAGATGACAAGATCGAGATTGGCCTATAGTTACTCACCACAGTATCATTTTCACATTTGTGGATGGGAACCACTTTAGCAACCTTCCACTCATGTGGAAAGATTCCTGTCATTAAAGACGTATTATAAATTATTAAGAGAGGTCCAACCAAGAATTTTGCACAAGAAGATATAAAAGCTGGTGGAATTCCGTCGGGTCCAGCACCCTTAGTACAATCCAGTGTCTCCAGTTTTGTCAGTAGTTTATCGTACTCTATGACGGGTGATGTAATATTCAGGCTATACATATCCAAGTTCTTAAAAAAATCAGAACTATTTACGTCAGAGTATGTATTATCATTTTGTGTATACACTGATGAAAAATATGTGGCAAACATCTCGCAAATGTTTGACCCTAATGAGGTTGTTGAAGCGCCATCGGTCATTGTTATTGGATAAGAGCTCAGTCCCCCGCGTTTTGTCTTAACATATGACCAGAAAACCTTGGGGTTTTTTGTTATCTTATCCCCTAAATCCAACACATACTGGCGATAACACACGCTAGCCATGTTTGAACAGCGCTTACTCACTAGTTTCAATTCGATTTCGTCCATTGGGTTTTTATATTTTCTGCAACGTACCCTAAGCTTATATTTTTCCTTTAAATTCTTTATAAGACTGCGATCAAACCAAGGAGGAAAATGGCTACGTCTTTTTGCACTTTTAGGTACGAAGCTTTCAATGGCGGATCTAATATAAAGATAAAAAATGTTGAGCATTTCGTTAACATTACTTAAACCATCAAAAATATTGGTCCAGTCCAGTTCTGAGAGATATTTGTGAATTTGGTCATAATCTGCTTTATTATAGTTGTATTTTACGTTATTCGCGTTATAAGAAAGTTTTACTTCGCCTAAAACTGGAAAGTTTATTCCTAGAGGAGGATGATATCCATCAATTATGCTAAGGGCATCAGAAGCCTCATTCACATTACAGGATGGTAAGTTGGTAATTACTAGGTCGAGTATACGTCCAGATTTATTTGTTACAAAATTATATTGGGCCAATTCATTTAAATTCATGAAATCGATTAAGATCTGACCCATAGCAGGAATCAAGCAAACCCTAGAGGGCTCATTTAGCCGGATCCAATCCACACCACCCTGATTAAAATCGCCAACTATACAGGTATACATGTCAGAACGTTCAAGAACGATATTACAGTTATCCAAAAAATATTCAAATACAGATCTCTGCACTGGAGGCGGCATATAGATTGCACAGAGAGCTACTCGGTGCCAGGTACCCGACATTGATACATCCAGAATGACCCACAGATCTTCACACTTACTGTCCCACTTACTCATACGTTGCGATTTAATTTTCTTGTCTACAGCAATTAACACACCACCTCCGTCCTTTGCGTAATGAAAACCAGTGTCCTCCCTATCCCTTCTGTAAACATTGTACCTGTCGTCGAATAGCTCACTGCTCAAAATATTGCTATTAAGCCATGTCTCTGTAAGAATAATTACATCGTAGCTAGCACAACATATTTGCCGGTAAAAGTCATGGGTTTTAGTACGCAACCCACGAGTGTTTTGATAGTATAAGTTTAAGTGAGAGAATTTTATTGATTAAATACTACTACAGTTTCTAAAAAAAGAAGAAAAAATATTAAAGTAAAATATGCAAAAAAAAATAACAAAGGCGAAAACACTATTTAAGTTAGTTTATCTAAAGCCGCCTTACTTTTTACCAAAATGTATTCATGGCCTTCAAGCTTTCTCATGAAGATTTTACCATTCCTTATCCAGACATAGCGGTAGCCTTTTTCCTTAGCTTTAAGTCTAGCCGCTGCATGGAGTGATTTGTTGGCCGGAGATAAATGCTCCGTTACGAAGATGGGTTGTTTTACGCCAGTAAAACCAAACGTTAAATTGTTTAGTTTATTGTCTGGATTCGCCTTGTTGTAGTTAATCGTCGATGCCAGGAGCTGGTCTCTAATTCTTGGTGAACTTAGTTGTATGACTATGGAACGGGGTCGTGGGCTAGTACTGTGTTGTTTGGCTATACGCGTACAATTCAGAATATCCTTTGCTTGGATGTTGCAGCCTACCACAGTGCCCAGTTTAGTGACGATATTCAGGAGATTCTCGTTTTTATTCTCTGGTACGCATTGTAATTCTACATTACTAGATCGCGCATGTTGCTCCAGTTGGTTAAGACGAGAAGTCAGATCATTAACGCAGGTTTTAAGGGTCAAATTTTCCTTGCAAAGGTCTTTTATAGACCGCTTGGACTCTTCGTTTTCCCTGGCAAAGTCATCGTAACTTTTGCTTAGAAAGTCTAAGGAATTCGCCATTTGTGATATTTCAAGTTTAAGTGGTGCTAATTCTCTGTTGATTGTATCCGTAATCGATACACTAATTTTGGAAAGCAATTCATCCATTTTACTAGACATTGTTTCTTCAATAATTTTACGGATACAGTCTGGTTTTAGAGGTGATGCCGGAGACACTTGCGGCGGAGAGTTTAAAGCCTGTCTCTTGTTTCCTCTCGTAGCACATACGTTACGGATAGGAGTGTTCTCCTTTTTATTCGACTTTGGTACAGCGATTATACATGCAGAACACTTCCATGAGGCCAACTGCTCTGCAGAGTATAACAATTTCATTTCAATTCATTTTAAAGAAGTGCCTGCAGATTTAGTTATCAACAAAATCTCATTTATATTTATGTACATTGGATATTGTAGGTAGGTAAGAGATAGGTTAAAAAATTATTCTTACCGGGATCTGGCAGACTTCTGTCATACCCTGCAACGAGAAAACAGAACGCTAGATTTCATAAACAGGATTTTGTTAGATAACGATCATTGCTTAGAAAATATAATTAATTTAGGCATATACAGAAAAAAATAACCAGTGCGTAAATAGTAACTATGAATTCAGCTTATTCTAGGTAGACCCTCTAAAGTAAGACATTTTCGGCGGTTATAAGGTTAGTTATACGGGTTGGGTCTAGCATCAAATCGCCTGAATTTGAGGATTCTGACAATGGGGGGGTCATGGAAGTTAATCTCAAGCAACCCTAAGCAATTTTAGCTGCCGGAGCTGCATCGATGAATTTAAAATTATTTTCTAAAAATATCCGTAAATCACTAACTAATGTGACAGATATAGTACCTACTCGAATTTACGTCATTCCGTTGCTTCCGAATTTACGTGAAATTAATTATAAAAGTTCATATTTTGGTGTTTATTATATTTCTTATTATATTTATTTTAATTATTGGCTGGATGAGCGAGCGAAGCGAGCTCGGGACTTTGGGCACCCCGAATTTGTTTATGTTTTTTTTTTCTTAAACCACCGAAGTAGGAGCCCCGCGTTGACTACGCCTTGATAATATTGCTTGCTTCCCCTCCCCCTCTATTAAGGCGATTTTTCTCAGAAATCATTCCATGACAATGCCAGATCCTGTAACAGTTATTTACTGGAAATGTCAATTAATAAAAATAATTGTAGTGATTAAAGGACTTTTTCTTAGTACATTACTTTTCAGTAGAACTTGCCGATAACAAATCAATGATAAAGGATTTCAACCCCTGAATTTCCTATTGCGTTACTAATTGCGCATGATACACAACAAAAAAAAGTTTTAAATACCTGTAAAACAAAAACTCATATTACGATTATAATAATTATTATAATGCGTAACGTATATGTTGTTTAAATAACTTTTTAACATTTATAAACTGCACCTAACCTATAATCAATGTCAATATTGTTTTAAGATTTTAACAGAAACCGCAAGCTCTACAGGCATTAGGACAAATGTTTGGTTAATAGTAATATATAAGCTTTAAGATGCTGCATATTGCAGGCTTGTAAATGACTTTTTGATTTAAGTGGGGCAAAGTCCTATAGAGTTTCTGGCATTGTTCTTTGTAACTTTGTGTTTTTTGTAACATTTAATAAAAAAAACTAAGCACCTCCGGCGAGGGAGAAAGATAACACTCCCCCCTTACCACAATCCCCACCCGATTAAGGCGAATTTTCTCATTTAAACATTTACCCTCTTATTTATTATCATTGTTTAAAGATAAGAGACGTTTAAACGTCAAAAATTGATGATAATGGCGGAATATATAAAAAAAACTACGCACCTCCGGCGGAGGGTAAAGGGGGGGGGGCGACTCTACACCTCCTCCCCCCACACCGCACCCCCCAATTCAGGCGACTTGATTCTAAACTTTACCCGTGACATTACTCACTCACTCACTATTATTTCTTAAGTATCTCTGTCTGTCTCGGGAAGCGAACCCTAGACCACACGTTTAGTGGTCCTTCGTATGGCACAACACAAAAAAACGTGTCAATGATATACTAACTACCTACCTACTTGCTGACTTTTTGCTAGTTAAAATTGTCCTTTAAAAAGACCATTCCATAGTAATGGTTGAATAAGTCAGTGGAGTTTATCAGTGAGATTTTAAACTGAGTCTGCCTGGACTAAGTATTACGGCCGAACCCGTTAACGTATCTATCACTAATTTTGGCGTACTGGACATTGAAAAACCTATCTAATCTCTTGTTGTAACGTCCCAATAAGGCTAAAGTATGCGTCTCCAGTGAGAGCAGTGGTGACCCAGTGGTAACGGCCGCGACTTACGAGTTGTAGGTCGTAGGTTCAGACCCAAACAGGCGTTTTACTTTGTGTAAATTATTTCATCACCACTGCTCTAAAAACGGTGAAGGAAAACATCGTGAGGAAACCGGCATGTCTTAGAACCAAAAATTCTAAGACATGTGACATCTACCAACCCGCACTGGGCCCGCGTGGTGGAGTACGGCCCACTCCCTCTCATAGAGAGTAGGCCTGTGTCCCAGCAGTGGGAACATAATAGGCTTATTATGTATGCGTCCCTATAACATGTTGACAGGTAACTGTTTGACAGGGACTGATAGAATGGGGATGATGACTATTTTTTTATTTTTATCTCAAAGAATGGGGAAGGCAACTGTCAAAGTGGCGCAGTATACGATTGTTCCAAATTATCTGTCAAATTGTATAGCATCTTATAAAATATGTTCACAAATAACATAGAAATTACAAAGTGTTGTGTAATTGGGTGTTAAAACGTAGGCCAACACAAATTTCCAATAAATCGTATTAAAAGAAGAAAGTGGATAGCTGCCGTAAGGATTAAAAACCGAGCCTACTATCACTACGAGGTTATGTCGAGAACATTTTCATGAAAATTATTACCAAACATTAAGTGTGAGTACAGGTGGGTGTTTTAAACGATAGTTCTTCTATTTAAGCTAGTATCTATATACCTAAATTGTTAACATTACATATTATCTTTAAATACTTATCATTGTTCATCTTGTTTTAAGGTTTGCCCTGTGTACACAAACTTTTAAAGAAAGAAGCAGTACCAAGTCTCTTTTCATGGAACCAGAAAAAGATATCAGCCAGTGCTAGTGTGAGAGACGAAAGACATGCTAAGAGAAACATTCCAACATCTTTCAAGCAATCAAAACCCACATCCTTCTATTTGTCGAGAGTGTATCACAAATAAAACTCATAAATAACTTTTAGGTGTCTTTTATTATATTATAATAATCTTTATACAAATATTTATTCATAATTTCAGCCTTTATATTGTTATTGTAAAATAATCTAACTTTATAATATGTTTTCTATGAACAACTCATCTTTTTCAATATAAATAAATTACAGAATTTTCTGCCACTGCAGTACACTTGTCCTTGTACTTGAAAATCATATAGGCAGGTTTTTTTAAATAGTAATTCCCCATTTTGACTCTGTATATAAGGTACAGATACAGGGCTAATAAGTCCGTTTCTGCTTACATGCCATGCCATGCCATGCTACGCCATGCCATGCCATGCCACCCTGGTCATCTATCTTGATGTCAACTTGATAGTTGAGTTTTTTCATTGTCTTCTTGACAAATCCTTTTTTATAAAAGTGATCATTGATAAAAGCGGATCTTATCAATATGAGGAATCTGTCTTCATATAATTTTTCTGATGCATCTGTTTTTTGTTGAATCTTCAAAATGACAGTAATATTTCGTATTAGTAAAATAGGAACTACCTACCATCACATAAAATAAAACCGATAAGAAATATTTTATTTATTTATTTACCAAGGCACCAAGTCCCAATATACAAATTACAAGAACATACAATTTCATCTAAATTTATAAAACGTTTAACATTAACATTCAATCCAATCATTAAAATAAAAACATTCAGTTGAACATACATTAAAATTAAAATTAATTAAATTGTTACCAACAATAAATTACACAATAAAAATATGATAAAATTAAAATTATAAAATCTTTACCGTCGGTTGGCACTCCGATGAACTTCGAGCCAATACCTGTGGATCGGACTGCTCCAATCCTCACTAACGACCTTCAACAGCTGATTGCTCGATTTGCGTAAAATGCTGGAAAACGATGCTATGCGCGATCGAATAATGGCATGAAAGTCTGGCACCCTCGCTTCAGCGAACATACTCGACGCGCTACAGTACCTCGGAAATTTCATTAGGATGCGGTAGGCATCATTGTACTGTACACGCATAGTACTTAGCGTCGACCTTTTAAATTTTGTCCACAGCGGGCATGTGTAAAAACAGAGGCAATAGGCACGGAACAACGTTTTTTTAACACACGTACTACAAAGAGAAAATCTGCGCGCAAGCATATTGCACCTTATGGAGAGCGGCCTAGGTACCTAAACGTCCGTACAACCCTTACTGGTGAACCATAAATAAAAACATCCGGGACTGTCTCCGGTCCCTTACCAGCCCTAAAAACTAACATTTCGGTTTTCATTACATTATAGACCATGCCATGAGCTTTGGCATAACGTTCGCAAATACCCACAAGTTGTCTGAGAGCTCTTATTGAGGGGCTCAAGAGGACCATGTCATCGGCGTAACTTATATTGTTAAAGCACACACCGCCTATGTGACATCCGACACCAGCTCTCTTCAGCTCCTCAACAAGACCATTCACGTAGATATTGAAAAGGTCCGGAGAAGTCAGTCCCCCCTGACGCACGCCACATTCTAACCTATAATCGCTTGACAGCGCGTCGCCCCATCTAACACTGTTAGTTTGGTTACCGTACCAGTATTGTAGCATACTTACTAGGTTCGAATGTACCCCCGAGTCGCGCAATTTGCCCCAGAGAATATTATAATTCACCAGATCAAAAGCGCGACTTAGGTCCAAGAAACATGCATAAACCGAGGTGTTCCGACTTTTGTAATAGTTCACTGTATGCTTTAAAGACAATATTGCTAGGTCAGTGGATAACCCAGGACGAAAACCAAACTGAGCATCATCTACTCTAGCACTTAACAACAGTAAGGGCTGCACAAGACGCTCCAACACCTTACCCAAGACAGTTCCAAGGGAGATTGGTCGGTAGTTGGTAGCAGAATTGAGATCCCCTGTTTTATTCTTTGCGATCGGAATAACTATTGTTCTCATTATGTCTTCGGGTAAGTAAGAGTACTTAATACATAAATTGAATAGTGTACATAGTTTGACGTGTATGAATTTTCCTGCATGAACCAAGTGTTCAATGCTCAGGTTATCATGACCCGCAGATTTACCACGCTTCATGCATCTTATTACGTCATAAATATCCTGTGGTGAAAATTGCAACTGCTCAGAATCCACACAATTCTCAACCACACCGCCCCCTGCATCCTGGCCAGCCCGATCCACAGGCATGGGCTCCATTTTAAATTTATTCGCAAACATATTAGCGATTTGAGATGGCTCAAGTAGGCCGTCTATCGATAACGGTACATTTTGTTTCCAATTCAACTTTTTTGTACTTTGCCAGAATTTTATGAAGTTCTTGCTTTTACAATGTGTAGCCAATATATCCATTCTAAGTGATTCTTCATTGCGTTGACACCACTTTAATTTGTTTTTAAATATCTTGCGACTCATTACCATGTTATTATATAAGTCACCCATAGACGGTCTACCAGCTGTCTCCCACCAATTATAATACAACTTCGCTGTGCTATGGCATTCTTGCACATAATAGTTCCAGCCCGTAACTGGTTTACGTGGTTTACGTGCACCGGAGTCCACCCCGTAGCTTGTTATACTCCCCCCCTGGAGAATAACCACAATATCACAATATAACTTGTCAATAAATTTGCAATGCTCTTTATCTCGATTACATAATACTTTATTTTCACATTTTACACAACCTAAGACATCGTTTATTTTCTCTAGATAAAAATCACAATAGGTAGTATATTCCATTATCTGTCTAAGCGATCTGTTTCCCCACAAAACTTTGTTACATTTATTTTTATTTTTATTACAATCGGCAGCTAGACCACTGCCAGTCCCTCCCACCTTACATACAATGCGCAATGGAAAGTGGTCCGAAGAGAATACATCATACACAACATTGACTGACCTGACAGTGCTCCATGCAGACTCCGTGACTACGCAGTGGTCTAGCCACCGGTTGCATCCATGCACTTCACTAGTAAAAGTATACGTATCCGATTCTAAGCCTAACATCACTATATCCGCACATACTAGCTTCTGCTCGTCACAAAACAACATTAATTCACGGCCAAACGGCGCATTTGGGTGAGCATTAAAGTCACCCAACACATAAGCAGCACATACATCAGATTCTTCTATAATTGCACTCATACGGGCAAGACAATCCGTGTAGTCAGTGAAATTGTCTGGTTTATCGGTTGGTAGATAAACACTAAAAACTAAGAACGAACCCACGGGACTGTTAACACGGATCGCGATCAACCTATCGATACAACACTCAACAATAGACACATTTGGAAACCGTTGTTTCTTCCACATCAGTGCTAGCCCACCGTAGGGTCTTCCTCGTAGGATACCGGCGGAGGTGTCAACCGAAGATTTAGCTGTACAGCTGAATTCCTTATCAATATTGTGAACTAAATCCAGGTCATGAGGTAGCCGCCACGTTTCCTGTAACGCCAATATATCCGCATTGACACATAAGTGTCTTATTTGCTGTACTGATCTTTTCAAAGATTTGCAATTAAATGATAACAATACTATCTCTGAGCTTGTACTATCCATGTTTATGCTGATTTGTTTACATTCGTTGTACGCTCACGAAATCGTCTGAATATACTACCACTCGGCCAGAAACCTGCACTTAAAAATGTACTGAGCTTATGTTTGGGGACAACAATCTTAAATGAACGGAAACTAGTCTCTTGTCTCTGTGGCAGTATCTGAACATCCATACAATGTTCACCCAAAGACAGTATATGCTCCTTAATATCCTCGATGGTCGTGGTGTTTTTAAGTCTTGATAGGTACACCGCATCTGGAATGTCCGCTACCAGTAAGCGACACGATTCCGTCGCAGTCCCACGCATGTTTCTGTTACGTGCACGCTTCTTTTTGTTATCTACATAGGTAAATCCATCGTCATTAATGATAGAAAGTTGTTCATTAGCGCTCAGTTTAGCGACATTTTTCACAACATCACGGTAAGACGGTGCGTCGCCAACCGTCGCCGTCAATGTTTCACATTCTCGCTCAGAGCAGGTAGGTAGGTGAACACTACTATCAACGCACTGCTTAGCCACAGGCTGCTGTGATACCGGTGGCAAAGTCCTTGACACCGCGCGGTTATCGTCCTTATTCTTAACACCGTAAGGTATGGATTTCTTCGAAGCACTGTTGTTGACGTTCGATCGTATGTCGATTAATTCCGTATTAATTCTAGCTTCGAAAGTACTCATATCTTGCTTGGAGACTGAGCTTTCTCGCACATTCTGCAATTCACTTTTTAAAACAATAAGATCCTTAAGAAGACGAGACACATCCACGTAATCAAAAGTCACTGGAGGTAGACGATTTAGATCTTTCGCCACAAATACTGGTTGTTTTGATGGATCCGTGTCCTTGAAGGCCTTAATCACATCTCTAATGTTTTTCTTGCTTTTATCTTCACCCTTCCTCTGCACACATTTTAGGGACAGTGAAACAAACAGCACAGATTTACCGTCCTCAATTTCACCTTCGGTGAAATTACTCGCACATATTTGAGTAACACTCAGCTCATCTATCACGTCGATTTTATATTGACCTTTCAAAATAATCTAAAACATTGTCTTTCAAGCGGAGGTAAAATAGAGTCAATATTTATGTCATGGTACATCTCCAATGGTAGAAGTATGATACAGGGTTCTGTTGGATTTGGAGAGAGTTGTGGTGTACTAAAGTTAAAGTTTTTGTCATACAGCTCTTACCTGGAAAAATATAACCAATTATTCATCTCTCTTTAACCCCAAAAGTAAAAAGAACTATTACTTAAGTAAAGTTATGCATTGGTTAAGCTATTGTTATTATAATCCTGAATTAGTTTGATTCAATAATTTTAACTTATACACATATAATACATGACAGTATTCACCAAAAATATAAAATTTAAAAATATAAAATAAATATACATACTAACTACCACCAAGTTATTTAATTATAAAATTATTCGTTCAAACATTGTAAGCGTATTGATTTCAAAGGTCTACGTTGAACTAGGTCTAGGCAAACAGCTCCTAAAAAGTTTTTTTCAAGAGTCCTACCTTTCCACTTAATCAGCTTTTCTACGTTTATCAGACGCCCCTCTTCTCTTTAACTCGGCTTTAAGTTCAAGCAAGCTCCAAGTAGAATCCATTTTCGCGTCCATGTTTTCAAATAAACTACAATAACCGCCCACAATGTTCGTTTTTTCCGTTTGTTTACACGATTCAAGAAATGTCATACTGACGCCATTGAGAACAACTGTACGCAGCGCCATCTGAGATTAGCTTTAACTTGCCATCCCCATTGTTAACTTCCAAATAGTGCAAATAGTATTTATTACAAGAAGTGTAAAACCTTAAAAAACTGCCAAGTTATAAACGTTTTAAAGTTAGAGTTAGACTGGGACAGCACTATCGTAGAAGTTACGTCACGATTTCGTAACTTCATACTAGCGCCGTACATTGTCCGTACCGCGCGACAAGGACAGGAATAATCCCCTCTGATAACTATTAAAGCGTGTATCTTCTTCATATTTACCTCGATTTAACAGATTTTTTCGATTATCTCATTTTTACTATGCCTTCATTGAAATTACATTATTTTCACGAAAATTTTTGATAGTAGTCATCATCCCAATTCTACTGTCATATCATCAATAGCGACAGATCGTTTACTGAAAATAGGTTACTGGGTTCGGCCGTTAAAGTCTACTTACTCTCGATAATAAGGATAAATTGAACTTACCATGATGTTCGGAGGGAGGTGATGGCCACGAGTATTCGTGATGATGACCACCTTGATTCGCCTTCAATGCTGTGAAGAATGATGCCACCTGGAAAATAAACAATTGAATATTACTTGATTATTTTTGACTGATTCGGTAATATAGCCGTTGTGGCTTTAGGTACAAAGTAAATCCCGCATCATACGGGTCGATCGATCAACGTTAAGCTACCCTTGCCGAGGTAAGTCTATGGAAGGGTAACTATTTATTTTACATCGATACCCTCCGTGCTTCGCACGTGAAGCCGTTGGTTCCCGCTGTCATTTTGTTTCTTTTTTATTTTGTAGATTTTGTATCTAAAATTCTGACAACCATGATCTACATTGCCACATGCGAACTAAGCATCACGCACAATCCTGCATCGCGCAAGCAGAGTTTACCGCGCAACTAGTATATATACAACGTCCTGTCATCAATCATATCATAGTCCGGTTAAGTAGTCACGACCTCTCAAGGTCAACTACGAGATGCCATACCAAAAAAAAAAAAAAAACAATCATATCTCTCCGCCCGATCATGACATATGCCAGTGCAGTCTTTGCACACGCCAAGCCCCATCGCTTCAATAGAATGCAGACCTTCCAGAACAAGTTACTCCGTACAGGCTTCCCCTGGTACGTTCGCAACGAGATCCTTCACGTTGACCTCAAGATTCCCACTATCCGCCAGTTCATGAAACGCATTTCAAAGCGTTTCTTCGAGACCGCCGCGAATCACCGCAACCCTCTGGTTGTCAAGGCCGCTAGCTATATTCCCTCCTCCAATAGTCATGTCCGCCGTCCCAAGCATGTCCTCACCGATCCCGATGACCACATAACTCTCATTCAGGAAAGCAGTAGGGAAACCAGTACAGTGCACAAACACAGACCGACATTTCGACCTCGCCACCGAGGTTCCTCGCGAAGATCCCGACGTAACTGTCCCCCCCGACCCTTGCTCGACGAAGTGCCAACCCTCGCCGTAGCTGAGCCTGTAGCTTTAAATTCCCCAGATAATAATAATATAATCCAGATCCAGCCTGTCCCATCTTGCTGATACAGGATAGTCCGGTTAAGTAGTCACGACCTCTCAAGGTCAACAACGAAAAAAAAACAATCATCGGGAGTCCTGGCTGGAGGCCTTAATTTATTAGGGCAACCACAGGCAATTCCGCTTAAGCAGCCGACAACCTCATAGGTTGACCTGCGAGATGCCAAACAAACAAACTCAATCACCGGGCAGTTGCCCACCAGACAAAACACCCGTCCGGTAGGAGGATCCTCCCTTTTCTTTGGAGGATGAATGTACTTCACATATTGTTCCTCGTACTTCTATATTGCGACCCAGTAGCTAAAAAAAAGGGATACCTATGTATGGCCTAGAGAATGAAGTTATATTGAGTAGGTATAGCCGCCGGCACGTAACTTGGCAAGAATCGTTAGATGTTTTTTTCCTTTCTTTAATTCTCTTATAAACAGATGTTAAAAAAATTATATGGTAAGAACCATAAAATAATGACAAGCAATATAATAAAAATAAAAATAAAAAAGTTGCCTAAGTGCATATGCGTGAACTTTCTCAGACTACGCCAAAACCTTGCCAAGTTACATGCCGGCTACTATATGTGTGTAGATACCCACTGATTACGCACCCAGAATTAAAAAGAAATTCAACCTCAAGTGAAAACTGAAAAAAAAGTCGCGCTTACATAAAACACTTTAAAAAGTAATGCTGCCTCAGATATCAATCAAATTCTTATAAGGCTGAGGCCTTATAAGAATTTTTTTAAATTAAGCTTAAAGAAAAAAAAAAACCAATTAACTTCCTATCTTTAATAGTATCGCCATATACTTACGCCTGCCTATAGCTTTTGCATTTCACGAGTTCTCGTCAATGTTATTTAAGCCTTATGCCGAAGATTTTAAAGACACAAATAACGCGTGCATGAGAAACAATGTCTGCGCTACTTAGTATTTTTTTATTCTTTTACTATTTTTACATCGTATACAAAATTGAATTCGACAATGTTGAATACATTAGTCTATTTTGTATTGTCAATAGGTATTATGTGTCGCGGTGGGTTTATGATAGGGTCCCAGTGCGAGTGGGGCTTTCTCTCATGATCCTAACGCCACATCGGGACACAGAACATCATAATATCGCGATAGCGGACTTCGGTTCGCTATTCATTCGTTCGGCAAGATCTTTATCTGTACATAGTGTATATTAATATTATCAATAGGTATTTTTTTGTTTAAATGTTTGTTTATTAGTTTGTATGTAGAGGGTACTGCCCTGATGCTTTAGGAAACTGCCTCGTTGGTCTAGTGGTCGCAAGAACTGCTGAGCATGAGGTCCTGGGTTCGATTCCCAGGTCGGGTAAAGTGTTATTGGGTTTTTCTATGCCCGGAGTCTGGATTTGTGCCCGGTTGATGGCAATAGGCTCGCCCCCTATTACATGGGACTTAAACATAACTGGCGAAATGTGGGTGTACAGGTACACCTCTGCCCAACCCTTCGGGGAAACAAGGCGTGATGTTATGTTATGTGAACCACTTTGGAATTTACCTATTTTGACTATTTGCTTGCGATTTTGTAAATACGAGTATGACTTAAACATTTGTAGTGCTTTGCCTGTTATACCAATAAGAGACAACTTTTGTATTAATAGATCGGGACTTATTGTGTCGAAATCTTTTTTGAGGTCGATAAAAATACCTTCATCATCAATTTTGCTTTTAATTTTCGTTATAAATCAATAGTTGCCGTAAGAGTATTTGAATCAGGTCGAAATCCGTATTGTTTGTGATATAAGAAGTTTTTTGATTTAAGGAATGTTTCCAAACGGTTATATAAAATTTTCTGATTTTTTTTTTGAGATCACAGGTAATACAGAAATAGGACGGTAATTACTAGGATCAGACTGATTTCCAGATTTATGAATTGCGATAACTTTAGCAACTTTAGCAATTGTCGGGAAATTAGCCTCGATCTAAACAGAGATTTATACACGCTGTAAGCTCGTTGGATATTAGATATTTTACACACATTATAGATTTTGTATTCACGCCGTCAATGCCAGAACTAGTATTTGGGTCTAAATTGTCAATTATTTTTAATATTTCATCTATGGTTGCAGGTGTTAAGAAGTTAAGTTCTGATTGGCCACTGTCTACAGATTCTTGTTGATGTTGGTCTCCCTTAAACTTGCTAGGCATATATGTATAAGTACAGTACAACTATTTTCTAAATGTCCCTTGGCAATCTGTCGTGCCTGCGACTTTAGCAGCTTTCCTCCCATTTTTAAAATTAATTAAAATAAGTTAAAAGAGTATTAACAACTCTGTATATATTCTTCCAAGTCTGGTCTGCAACAAGCGCAAAGGGCAGTTGATAGAAATCCGACGACTGACGAAACACGAAATTTGCCGAGACCCATTAAAAAAAAACTTGTACTGTGTGTATGTATGGTGGCCACTAAGAAAGTATTGTGAAAAAAAAGTTTTTATGTATGAGAGACTGGCCAGTTATAGTATATTTTGAAATTATGATTATTTGTAAGTTAAAATAGGTACGTTCCAATTTAAATTATCGTGTCTCATTAAAGAATGGATCTGCGCCGGGAACATTTTCGCGCTATGATTTTTTACGATTTCAAGTGTGGCCTGAAACCGGACGAATCGTACGTTAGACTTAAAATGGCATTCATGGATGAAGGCCCTTATACGGCAACCGTACGGTATACGGTATCGTTGGTATAACGAATTCAAGCGCGGTCGACTAACTTTGGGGGATGAAGAAAGAAGTGATCGCCCTTTGATGGCTGTTACGGAAGAAAACGTGCTGCAGTGAAAAATTTAATCCAAGACAATAGGCGAGTTACGTATCAAGAGATTCAGCCTCAAAAAGATCATAGCAAATTGGAGCCAGTTTAATGAGAAACTGACCCAATTCAAGCAAGAGACGGCCTCTACCCTCCCTTCTGAGAACAGGTTTGATGTTATTTAGCAGTCTGTATGTTGTGCCCTGTTGATGGTGATAGGCTGGCCCCCTAATACATGGGACTTATCTATTACTCGCGAAATGTGGGTGTACTATAGGTACCTACTACTACTAGGCGTGTTTATGTTAAAAGTATGTATCAAGTAGCATACATAATAAACGCAACCCCTCATACACCTCAATTAGAGTGTTGAGTTTAAAGCATAATGCAATGACTAAAACTTATTTTTTTAGAGCTATCCATTGTTATTTAGAAAATCGTGTCGACCCTAGTATTTATTCATGTATTTAAAATTGAGTCATAATACCTTGAAATACGATTTTTAATTTTCTTTGGCTCGGTCGGCAGTCAGTATGGCAATTTTTTTTTTAATGAAAAAGAAGCCTATTTCAAAAGTTACTGAAATCGGTTCAGAGTCAATTATGAACAAACCACTTTCAGGACTTTTCCATGTTTTCCTTTATTACACTCATCGCCTTAAGCTTGAGCTACCATTTTTTTTTAAAACTTTTTTTTATATTTTACTTTTGGCTTGTCAATCAACATAGAATTTGACCTACAAAGCCTATCTGATGCGAGTTATCTGATGTTGAGTATAAGAAAATAAATGAAACTTAACGTGATATTTACGACGCAAAGGAGGGTAATGTGTTTATTAGCCTATGTATGTACAATGCAATTATTTTCTTTATGTCCTTCGGCAATCGATCGTGCCTGCGACTTTACCTTTAAATTAGTATATGCTAAAAGAGTATTAACAACTCTATATATTTCCAAGTCGATTGAGGGCGTCCGGTCTGTACCAAGTGCAAAGGGCGCCTGACTAAAGACAAATCCAATGATCAGTCGTTGGATTTGTCTTTAGTCTTCGTCTTTCGTCAGCGAAAGACGAAGTTTTCCGAGGGACGTTAAGAAAATAGTTGTTACTGTATGCATGCATGTTTGTTATAAAGACCAAACGCGTGGGTCGATTTTCATGATTCTTACGTCAATCGATTTGTCTTAATTTTGCAATTTGTCTTAAAATTGAATTTTGATTGCTGTCAAGTCTCTAGTACACTCTAGAGACTTGACAGCAATCAAAATTCAATATGGCGACAACCAGACACAATATTGTGAAAAAGTAATACAAGAAAGTCGACGAACTATGTCAATGTATGAGTTATATATCATTGAATAGGTTATATTTATAGGTTTCTCTTGTTAAAATCGTCTTTAGGTAACTCTTGTCATTTTTAATTTTGAATTACCATTTAGGATCTTTAACAAATTCAATTTTTTTAATTCAGACCCAGGGATCCATATAGTGTTAGTATGAACTTAGCTTATGTTAGTAAACACAATAACATAAAAATACAATTGGCTACATGAACATGTGCACGCACATGTCTGCCAGCCCAGAGCCTGATAAATGGTCCATCAACCTTGTCCGCCAGTGTAGCTAAAATACTGTTCGGGCTAACCCTGAATCGCCGCAACATCGATGCACACCGTTTACGCATGATGGCATGAAAGTCATCTGTTCGCGCTTCTGCAAACATTCCCGATGCACTGCAAAACAGAGGCAGCCCCAACAATATCCTCAGCGCATTATTATATTGCACGCGCAGAGCGTTGTAAGCCTTCTGCGTATACCTAACCCACAAGCTGCACGAGTAAAACGACTGGCAATAGGCTCTGAAGAGCGTCAGTTTT
Organism: Dasypolia templi; assembly: GCA_963555695.1. Classification (NCBI taxonomy): domain Eukaryota; kingdom Metazoa; phylum Arthropoda; class Insecta; order Lepidoptera; family Noctuidae; genus Dasypolia; species Dasypolia templi. The sequence goes on along the minus strand of OY743163.1, from coordinate 3,656,630 downwards.
ACCTCGTCAGTGCACCGCGCAAACCTGTGGGCAAGCATATTGCATCGGGCTGCCTGGTCATCCGTGAGAGAACCCGTGACCACATGACCAAGGTATTTAAATTGAGTGATGACTTTTAATGGTGTTCCCTGTAACGTCACCGGTAGAATATTCGTGGGTGTATTATTATGTACTTTAAAAACCACCACCTCACTTTTAGTAGCATTGTAGCCTCAAGCCATGAGCCTCCGCGTACTTCTCACACACGGCCAGCAACTTCCTTAGTCCACAGATTGATGGGCTGAGCAGCACCATGTCATCAACATAACTAATGTTGTTGATCATTCTGCCATCCACAGAACAACCAACCATAGCGCTACTCAGCTCACCAACGAGCCGATCTATGTACAGGTTAAATAGAGTGGGTGAAGTCAACCCCCCCTGCCTCACTCCGCAATCCAGCCCATACTGTACTGATTGAGCATCTGACCATCTTACACAGTTTGTCTGACTCCCATACCAATATTTAAATAAACTTATAACCTCAGGTGGAAGGTCTGTTTCATCCGACAGTTTTTGCCACAGAATTTCATAATCCACCAGGTCAAAAGCCTTCGACAGGTCCAGAAAACAACCATATACAGGTGTTTTCCTGTCCGTGTAGTACTGCACAGTCTGCTTGAGACACAGGATTGCACTTTCCGTCGACAAACCGGTTCTAAAACCACTGTCGTTCAAGCAGGATGTCCAGCACTTTGCCAATGACTGTGGACTGTGACCTGTCTTATTTTTATCTATAGGAACTACAACAGTTTTTACGAGATCGGCCGGCAGGTAAGAGTGACCCATACAAAAATTAAATAACATGGCGAGTAACCTAGGTAAATGTACACCAGCGGACCTTAAATGCTCAACACTCAAACCATCGTGTCCTGGTGACCTGCCTCGTGTCATACTTTTTAACGCATTTTTTATATCTTTCACGTTGACCCTCACGTGAGTATTACCTTCACACGGAGCTCGAATTCCTTGCCTACATGCATTTGTTATATGCGGAGCGACCTTAAAGTGGTTCATGAACATATTGGCTATATCACTGTCATGTGATGAACGATTTAAAGTTGGGTAATAACCATTCTTAGTTTTTTCAAAACTTTAAAGTTCTTATGAAATCGTAATAGGTCTAATTAACGTGATAAATAATAATAATTACCTAAAAAGTGTTGAAAAAAAAAACCCGACGGCTTAAAAAGTGAATAAAAAAAATGGAAACAAGAACATTTTATTTTAAGAGGTTGACTATTGACATTTATTTCGTGTTTTTACTGATCGGTGGTAGGCCCCCCTGATGCAAAGGTGGGTGCAGTTTCATGCCATAACTATTTTTGGCAATAATACGAACACAATTTTTTAAGTACATTTTTCGCAACAAATTATGGATCGGATCTGAAATAAAGGTTTAATAAGAATTAAACTTAAAAATAAAACAATCTCATACAGTTTGAGGCATCTTCTACAACAAAGACCTATATTGCCTACGACTGCATGGTATTTAGACATCAATACTCATTATGTCTACAGGGTTTTGCTTGCTAATTTCATTTGACCCTGTATGTAAAAAAATCATTAATTTCAATCCATTAAAGATCATAATCATGTTTTAAATTTGAAAAAAAAAAACTTTAAATTATAAACAACATAACATAACATCACGCCTTGTTTCCCCGAAGGGTTGGGCAGATGTGTACCTATAGTACACCCACATTTCGCCAGTTATGCTTAAGTCCCATTTCATAGGGAGCGAGCCTATTGCCATCAACCGGGCACATATCCAGACTCCGGCTGCTACTGAGAAATTCTAGATAGAAAAACCCAATAACACTTTGCCCGACCTGGGAATCGAACCCAGGACCTCATGCTCAGCAGTAGCGATTGCGATTAAAATTTAAAAAACAATATGAAAATAAATCGATAACGTTTGAAAATAACTAAATAAATAAAAAATGGTCTAGCTCTCTTAAGCCTTATGTTTTTAGGCAAATATTTTTTTCTCATTCATCTTCATCAGCAAACCTTTCTTTTTATCTTTGCTGTAGTCGTGTTTAAAAAGGTATTTATAATAATACTCGACTATTATTATCTCACTGAAGGGCTAAGGCCTCTCCTTAACTAGGTATCAGCATTGATCACCACGTTTGCTTGAGGTGGATTTCAGACTAAACTCATAGATTTTCACAAACAGGACGTAAAAAGACCTATCATATAGCCGTGAACTACGAATTCTGTACTAAAAACTAAGTAACAGAACAAAAACAGCATATTATACAATTATTATTATAAAGCCGTTGAATATACACACCATATTTTATGCTAGTAGTTAGTAAATCATGTTTTAAGTTAATCTGGTGCAAAAAAGATGCCAAAGCAAAATAACAGGAGCGGCACTGAATAGCAAACAAAAACACAACACTTTTTTTTGGCGATCGCTGTTTTCGTGTCGTGAGCGCAGCGCGATGTTTTTCTAAGCTTACCTCAATTCTTTTTCATGGTTTTTGCATGGTCCAATTTTAAATTACTTTTACTAAACAAATAATTAGAGCAGCGATCAACGAGTGCGCGCCGGCGACGAGCTAACTCTTTGGTATGTGTTGTTAGTTTTGTTGTATTAATAATAGACAGTTGCTTTAATAACGATGGAAGAAATTTAATTGTTTAAGTACATGAAGGAAAATTCAATGACAGTCACACACGTCATAAATATGACGTGTGTGACTGTCATTGAATTTTCCTGAATAGAACATAGCATTATTTCTTCATAGCCACTTAGCCAGTAAATACGATTGTTTGATACTATATTTTAACAAGTTTGTGACAAGCGACGCAACAAACAATCAGCTTCTTCTTCTTTTCGTGTCGATGGTACCCTTTTTTTGTCCTGTAGTTAGCCACGTTGATTGGGGCATCAGTGGCATTCTTTAGGCCATCCGAGGTGCACGTGAACGGGCACTTAGGACACTCCAGTAAGGGTCTGATCAGAAGCACCGCACTCGCACTGGGTGTTGAATGGGTCAGTAACCCTCACTTCGACAAATTGTGTCTGCATCGGCTTACTTGGGTACGCAATCGTGGGCTAAAACTGTATAAAAATATGTAAAAAAACAACGAAGAAGTATACCATCGACACGTTAAGAAAAAGAATAAGCTAATGATAAATGATTTTATTTCTGTAAGTAGGTTTGTACAAATACTTTCACACGTCAATCATATTTTAAAAGCTATATGAGATCGGTGTTTCCTATCTGACTACTCTGAGAAGAAAGGCCGAAACAAGCTCAGAGGTCACAGTCTCTTTTAAAGTCCAGACATAATCTAGGTCAGATCATGTGAAGACCATGTAGATTGGTGTCTGAAATGGTCTTTTGAGGGAAGAACCACACAGTTCGAGTGGACCTGTCCAGTCAATGCACGCATTTGTCAGTAATCATGCAGCTCAACTCAGAATTAAGGACTCAACGAATCGACGAAGATTACCAAAGAAAGGACATTTGGGTAGGTTACTCAAACTGCATAAATTACTTAAACTGCCATCCAGACCATGATTAAACCTAACTGAGAAAAAATAAAAAATAAAACGAAAAAATCCACAATTGTCTTCACATTCACAATTAATAAAATACTTTACAAAGTAAACTTTCATATCATTGTATATATAAATTCCATCAATGTCAAAGTGTATATAAAAATTCCGGAAATAATCTTGGTGAGATCATTTGAGGACCATGTAGACTGGTATCTGAAACGGTCTGTTGAGGAAAGAACCACACAGTTTTGAGAAAACCTGTCCAGTCTGTGCACGCATATGCCAATTATCCAGCTAAAGCACTAGGAAGTGGTGAAGGGCGGGCGTTTTGGGGGACTGTCATATGTAATTTTGACGTTCGAAAAGTGCTGATTCTCAGCCTAATTTGGATAATTGACTTTTGATTTTGATTTTTGTGCAGCTCAACTCAAAAGTAAAGGAGCTGATTGTTGACACCGTAAGTACTCGTTTGTCGCAGCGAAAAGAGCTATCGAAGGGAGAGTACTCGCACAGCGCCGCTCGCTTGGCGGGCAGAACACTCGCGTAGAGATTCACGCTTGGTCATATCAGAGACGTTGCAGATTTTCGCATCCGTAGCCGCAATTGCGAAGCTTCCGCATCGCTTTGGACTTCTGCATCCGCAATCATCGATGTGGATGCTCATGCGGATGCAGATGTAGCGCAAATAAGAAATTGGGTGGGGCCGGCAAGTGGTGCCTGCCGTGGCTAAGTACGTGCTGATTGACCAATAGAAGTGAAGATTTGGTGACAAGATCCGAAGCGTTTGTTGTTGTTTATCATTTGTTCCTCGTAAATCAATCATAACGTGTTTAATTGCGCTTATCGTATGTACATTCAATGAATGAATGAATGAATTGTACCGACCCCAGCATGGTTTGACTAGACTCGATTAGTTGAATCCCGAGATTTGCACTAGCCAATGAAGCCTCATGTTTCATGGTGCTACAGAGACCATTACATATCAAGTAGTAGACCGCGGGGCACCGTAATGGTAGGGAAGACGTGCACTTAGGATTGGGAAGGATTGCGAGCCGTACCAGGTGTGCATCCTAGACTAGTGGAGAGACAGGTGATATTTATCTACTTTTCTTTATCTTTTAACGCTGTCGCAGCTGAGGTCGAGGTTTATTTCGCTTATCCTATGTACATTTAAGTTTTTTAATATCATTGTCAGTTTCGTTTCTGGAGTTAATAGTTTATTGGACAATTGAATTTACTATGCCACCACCGAAATAAACTGAGTTTCTGGACCCATACGAAGATTCCTTAAAAAAACGCCTTCAAAAATCCATGTCTGTGGATGTCAAAAAATACGGTATGTATTTGTACACGCGCAGCATGAGCACCATAAAACACCAAAAACGAGTTATATCGATGGATGAATAGACAAAATGACAGATGAATATAATAACTCGCTTCTCGCCGGCGGTGAGACTAGTGCCTAGTCGCGCTAGAACCCAGTCAGAGTATGAATTTAATTTTTTTACTTAAAGTGAAGGCGTTACTTATCTCACTTTCACTCAGGACCAAAGTTGCGAGAACCGAGGACAGAGTAAAATCATACTAGGTACAAATCTAGGTTGTAACAATACTTAGTCTAGTATTTTTAAGTGCCTTTCTTATTATTATAATTTAATTTTAACGAGCTGTTCTATTAACTAGAGAACTACACCGCTAGGTCATTAAACTGCAGTAATTAACAATGTTGTGATTTATGAAGGAAATAAAAGAAATGTTGAATTATACGGTCATTGATAAACAAAAGTTAGAAATTACAAGATTTTTAACATAGTTCTCAAGAGACAATCACAAGAAATAAATAAACAGAACCCAGTGGTAACAGCTACGAATTACGAGTTGTAGGTCGTAGGTACGATCCCAGAGAGGCGCTTCACTTTGATTAAATTATTTCATCACCACTGCCCGCAAAACGGTAAAGTATCGTGGCTGTTACACACCAGGAAACTGTTCTTGGACCAAAAATTCGAAATCATGTGACATCACCAAACCACACTGGGCTCGCGTGGTGTATTGCGGCCCACTCTAGAGGGAGTCGATACAGCCCGGCGCGGGCGGTGGAACATTAGGGCGCTAAATCCAGAATACTATTTAATATAGTACAATAACACGTTATTTCAATAATTGTGAATGTGAAGACAATGTGTTTTTATTTTTTTGTCTTTTTATTAGTTAGTTTTAAACGTGGTCTGGCTATTTGAGTACCTAATTTATGCTTCCTACCTAAATGTCCTTTCTTTGGTTATGTTCGTCGAATCGTTGAGCTCCATAAGTTCTGTGTTGAGCATGACTACTCTACTACAGGATCTGAGCCGGGAACATTTTCGCGCCATGATTTTTACGATTTCAAGTGTCGTCTGAAACCGGACGATTCGTACGATAGACTTCAAATGGCATTCATGGATGAAGGTTCTTCTAAGGCAACCGTATATCGTTGGTATAACGAATTCAAGCGCGGTCGACTAACTTTGGGGGATATAGAAAGAAGTGCACTTGCTTGAAGAAAACGTGCTAGCAGTGAACAATTGAATCCAAGACAATAGGCGAGTTACGTATCAAGAGATTGGGCCGGGAAGCCGTCACGAAATTCTACAGGTGCATCTTCGCGTGAGGAGGATAGTTTCACGCCGAGTGCCGCACAACCTCACCGATGCTCAGAAGCAGCCCCGGGTGGAATGGTAACGACGTCTCGGCGTGTTTACGACTTCATTACAGGTGGGGATGAGTCTTGGATTTATCCAGAAACGTTGGGGTATGCCATGACTCGAGCCACCAACGAAGCTGCGCGCTTGCGCATTATGGTGTAAAACAATCTACACGCGCCAACGGAAACATCCCTGACGCACTGCAACGGCCGCGCCATGGCAACCCCATCAGTTTTCTAAACGCGTTATTGAATTGGACACGAAGGGCTCCTACGACGCTTGCGAATATTTCTTCCACAAGCTGCTTGTGTAGAAGGAGGAACAGAATGCTCTAAAGAGCGTCACCTTCACGTCACCAGTACACCGTGCAAACCTGCGGGCTATCATATTCGCGCGTACGGACAAAGCCCTCCGTTCCCTTTCAATATCAGCATTGTCTTAAAGGTCAGTGGTGACCAAGTGACCCAGGTATTTAAATTGTTCCACTCGCTCAAGATGAACACTGCTTAGCCGTATGGGAGGCACATCAATATGGTACTTGGTCCCCCATCAAAAACAATGTACTGACTTTTTTTAACGTTATACAATAATCCATGTTCTATCGCGTAATGTTCCCGTATGGCTAATAGTGCTCTTATACCTCCGACTGACGCGCTCATTAGCACCATGTCGTCCGCGTAACCTAAATTATTCACACATACAATGGTGCTGATTCTCTTGTACACCGAACTAAACTATCACTAAAATTCCTTACTTTTTACTATGAAAATCTTGAAGCTATTCTGCGAAAAATAATCTCTAAATTTAAAAATAATTTTGACACAACTATAATCGAATTTGACAATCGCGAGTCCACGTGTTTTTTTTTTTCTTTTGGTTTCGCAACGTCTTTGTTAGAGCCGGGGGCAGCCTCGACGTATTTTATGTTTTGACTTTTTGTATGGAAAATAAAAAATAAAAATATCTAAATGTAGAGATTTGGTGGTTTCAATGATACAAAGGGGGTCGAAATTTTCATTATTTTTGTGATAGGACATACCGTTTTCGAGATATGAGTAAAAAAAGAGAAATAAAGTTAAAGTACCGTTTTTGCACGTCTGAAGTCGAGGTGTTGGTGTGAATTTTAGTCCACGCCACCTAATTTTATTCCACAACTTTTTAATCGCGATTAAAAATAGTCGGATTCATGTTCAGATTTAGTTAGACAATCAATTTTTTTGTTGAAAAACTTAAAATTCAGAATAGCAAAATTGGCATTTTCACTAAATTAATAACTCAGTGCAATCTTAGTGCTGTCAAACTAAAATATAGTTATGTTGTGTCACTATAGCCAATTTCAGAATGGAAAATCGTCATTTGACAGAAATAAACCAAATTTTAGTGATTTTTAGTCTAGTTTAGAGGCATTTGTGACAAGAGAATCGGCACCACTGTCAATGTGACAACCGACATGATGACTACGAAGCGCCTCAATCAGGGCATTTATATACAAATTGAAGAGGACTGGGGAGGTCAAACCCCCTGTCTCAATCCACACTCCAATTGATACGGCTATGAACATAGTTGACCTGATTTCCATACCAATGCTTGAGTATAGGCAAGCTTCAAGTTTCTTCCATAATATGTCGTAGGAAACTAGATCAAAAGCCCTAGACAGATCGAGGAAGCAAGCGAAAACAGATGTACTTCGATTTATGCAGTACCTGACGGCCTGCTTCAAGCCATTAAGTCATTTCCAATCTATATTGCTGTTCGTTAGTCTCGCTGAAGCTCAGAAACGGCCAATCGGATTTCATTAAGTTTTGTTTTGTTCGCTCAAATAAAGGGGTGGTTTAAAAAAAAGGCATTGCAACGAAAAAAGAAGGCAATAGATGATCCAGAATGTAATGTTTTGAAGTGGCTGGGTATCTTGTTATAAATACGCAGGCATGACAAATCATTTAGCACAAATTTAAATGGATCTCAAACAAAACACTAATTTATGTGTTGATGATTCCAAACGACATCGCATGCGGTCTACCTTGGTAATTAATTACCACAGCTGCTTGTAGAATGCAATAAAGTGACTGGGTTTCCAGAGACATCGCAGAGCGTTGACATCCAAAGACCAAAGTAAAATATTTCATTTCATTATGCTTGAATTACCCACACCAGCATGTCGATTCTGTAAGTATCTCACTGCAACTTGACTCCTCAACGAAGACTTGCATGGAGTGAGCTGTCAGTGTCATCCCGTCTTGGTCATTCCCTAGCATCAGTGGCACTGACCTACTGCACTCGTTATAACTTTCAAACTAAAACAGCAGCAATCCACAACTGAAACTTTGCGGCAAAAAATATATATCCCTAGATAGATACTTCCCCGGACAAGCATCTTCACAAGGAGCTCTAAATATTTATAAAATGTTGAGGTGACTTAGCAGTACTAACAGCAATCTTGAACACCAGCAGCGCAACTCTTATGGCAACAGACTGGCAATCATGATGCTGGTCAGCAGCATCGGAAGGAATATTACGTAGGTACCTTAGAAGCACTAACAGTAGTCAATCTTGAACACCAGCAGAGCCAGAAAATATGGCAACAGGCTTGGAAACCATGATGATTTGAGGATAATTTATCAAACTCCACAGTATTGATTTTTTTCTATTTTTATTTTATTTACCTTGATTTATTTGTTTTTTTTATTCATTTTTGACATGATTTTATTTTATTTTGTTTGATTTAATTTGTTCTTCTTTTGGTTTTATGTAATTTCTGTTAATTTAAAAAAGAGACATAAAGATATTGTTCGATTGGTTAAATATTACAAAGCTTCCTCTCTCCTACTATTGTTGCTGTGCCCGACAAGGTCCATAATGATCGCAAATAATTTTAAGTTACCACCTAAGTACACATTGGAATGCAAATAAATGATTGAGTATTGAGTATTGATAAAAACCTCTAGTGTTATAAGTTTAACATGTGTATTTGTGTCTGTCAGTAGCATCGTAGCTCTCAAACGACTCAATGGATTTTGTATTTTTTGTTAGTTTGAAAGGTGACCTTGATCGAGAGAGTACTTAATTTAAAAAAAAAAGTAAGAAGAAAATATGTTCAGCCGTTTTTAGAAGTTTTTGTTTGCGTCGGGTTAAAAAAAAATGTTAAATTAAACTTTTTCATGTTATTCTAGTTAACTGTTTTTAAGCACGAAATCTGAGCCAAATAACCAATTTTTATCTCTTACCTTAGCAGAACTAACAGCAATCTTGAACACTAGAAGCATCAGACCTATAGCGACCGACTTGGCAGCCATGATGCTGGTTAGTAGCGACCAGGTGGAGGCGGCTCCCACGTGGAAGATTAGCGGCATCATCGCCATGCCCATCTTTTTCATGTTCTTGCCTTCTGTTGGGGAGGAGAAGAAGTTAGCGTAGTCGATAACATTATATAAGGTTGACTGGTCGAAAATGCCTCAGGCATTAAGTCCGCCTTTACAGCATTTTTTTACTTGTGCATAAAGTTTTAAAACATAAATAAATATGTATGTAGTGACATGTGTGTGAGGTGTATGTGGAGGCATTTCTTTGAGCAGGCTATCACTAACAAAAATATTTGGTCAAAGTACGCCTCGCAGTTTTAAAATAAGAATCTCGTTAGCCCATTTATTTTTATCTTACAACAGTTTCTCGACCGACTTTGCGATAAATAAATTTGAAGTCGGGGTTTCGGCACATGGTTCCGCACATACTTACGGCCAAACCCAATAACCTTAGACAGTTCGCTACTGATGATAGACAGTACAATAGGGATGTTGACTCAAATTAAAATGTTCGAAAAAATAATGTACTTAACTTCAAAGAAGGCTTAAAAATGTGAGATTTGAAAAAATCTGTTAAATGGATGTAAATATGAAGAAGCTATACTACAGGGGATTATTCCCGTCCTTGTCACGTGGTACGGACAAAGTACGCCGCTAGTATGAAGTTACATAGTCGTGACGTCACTTCTAAGATAGTGCTGACCTTGTCCAACAATTACTTAAAAACGTTTATAACTTGTCAATTTTTAAGCTTTTACACTTTTATTAACATTGTTTGCATTATTTGAAAACAATCATAAATGAGATAAAAAAAAATAAAAAATGTTATCATCCATATTCAATCTGTCCCTGTCAAACATATAGCTGTCAACACGTTTTATGGTCGCATACTTTGGCTTTATTGGTACGTTGAAACCAGAGATAGATAGGTTTTTTCTATCTCCAGTATCTACGCCAAATTTAGGGACAGATTGTTGGGTTCGGCCGATATTCAATAACAATGATAAGAAGTCGTTCAGCTGGTTTAACGCTGACGAGAAGCAATAGCTAATCGGAAAAGCGTGAAACCAAATAACTACGCTCAATAATTGGGAATCCAACTTAGCAACTATCAACTGCAGGCGTGTATTCTAAAACTTTTGAACCAATACACATTATGAGATTAGAAACATTGCCAGTGCAGTATTAATTAAATAAGTAATGATGCTTGAAGATGACAGACGTCATAAATAAAATGAATGATGGGAAAATGTTAGAAAACGCTTTTCCTTATTTCCAGTATTTTACAAACATCTTGGAGGAGGTTCGGCTACTGTCTATTGTTTTTTTTTTAAGTTCGTAAATTGTTGATTCTCAGCCCATTTAGAATTGTAATCATCTACTTAAGTAGATCGTCCCTACAATGAAAAAATAATTACTTTGTTTTTTTTTTTTTATATGCACGTGTTTCTGTGACAAATAAATCTATTTTTCGAAAATATTGGTGACAAGTTAAATAGCCGGACGCGACATAAAGACAGGCTACGTTTGCCATCAATAAAAATAAAATTATTTAAGAGAAATGTCTGCTGCATGTCTATTATATTATACAACCATGTACCAAATTCCCTTCAAGATTTACCATTGACGTTGTTCAAAAAAATATTGTTTAAAATTTAATATTCATACAAGAATCGAACTCAAAACGTACCCAAGCAAAGCTCACTGCAAGTCGAACTTTAAAATTTACATAAGTCAAGCATTCAGGCAATCTGCTTCGCACGGTTTTTTACGGCTTACCAAAACATAGAGTTATTTTTTTTTTTTTAATATTAAAGTATGTTACATTATAAATTCTCTAAATTATGGTTAAAAAAACACATACAGTTTAGAAAAGTGTGACCCATTTGCGACAATAAACAAAAAAATGTAAATTCATGGGATTCGAGAATACCCAATAACCATGTATTTTTGAAAATTTCCCAGAATTCGTCACTAATTATATCACTTTTCTCTAAACTCTCTGATTGAAAGTTCTTTATTGATATTCCATTGGATGCCTTTTGAAATTAGGTTCTCTAGAATTCCGTGAATTTTCGCCTGAGCTTTATGTGGTGCTTAATTATTGCAAATGGATCATCCTGGGTGTCCATTACAGGTGACTTGTAAATTGACGTATGCCTTAACGTAAAATGGAAGTGCACCCTGTATTTATTAAACCAAACAGACGGTCCATGTACTTACTCGTAAATTAAGCAAACATTTAAAGAAATACTCACTTCTCGCAGACTCCACTCCAAATTTGGGTTTCAAATCTCCATAATGCAGTAGCCTACCCAACTCACTGTTCCCTAAATGTCTATCATTAAAATCTTCTAACCATTTAGCTACATCATTACTACATTCACTTAATTTATCTTGAAACTTTTCTTCTAAAACTGTCATTAAACTATTTTCTTCCGCCATACTAACTTTGAGAAAATAACAAAATAATAAAAATATTAATAATTTTGGTAGCGACTCCATATTGGATTTTTGAATTTTGAATGCGCGCGTTCGCTCGCGTTCTGACAATGCGACTGTGCGATTATTATTTATTTCGAAGTTTCGAACGTCGAAAGGTGAATGGTAGGACCAAATTATGTTGATCCCTAATTTCGGTTAACTTATATGATAGGATGGGTCTTTGTAAAATGGACGATCAAATTTAAATATACGTATGTTCACCTCTGGATTGTATACATAGTTATTTCATCCTACAACTACTTCGATCAAAACTATTATTGATCGAAGTACAACTAGGTCTCATAAAAAGTGAAATTAAAATTTTGTACGGCATAGCAGCACTGAAAAGAAAGACAAAAAAAATGTGTTTTTAAAATTCATGTCGAGTAGGTAGGCTTAATCTTTTACAGACAAAGTTTTTCTCTATTTTTGTTTTTGCTGTTTACTGTACACTGTAAGATGAATGCTAAGTTGTCTTGTATTTTTTTTAAGTTCCCATTATCATTTATTTTAATCATTAATCATTTATTTTCTCAACTTGCATTTTGATGTGTTTACACATAGTTATATTTGCATGCTGTGGTCTCCTGTAATTGAAGGAGCACACATTATAGTACATTGTGATACAAGTGTGCGCTTTTGGTCGTCACCCCCGAGACGGTTAACAAAAATTTAAAAAAATATGATTACACAAATAAAATAAAAATTCATTACAATAAAGAATACCTATAATTCTGCAGAGGTTATTATCGAGTCATTTCAGACAATGTGTGAGTGAGTGTTTATCTGCTGTGAAGTGTTAGACTTCAGATGAGTAGTGTGTGAGTTTTGTGGAGTGACTGCAGTCAGAGTTGTTTTTTTAAGGAGGTGAGGAACAGCTACGTGACATAGTGGGGTTGGTCGAAATTATTTTTATTTCAGAACGGTCAAAATATTCTCAGTTTTATCAGAGTCTAGAGTTTTTAAATTGATTGAGTTTTTGGATATAGGTTAAGGTTAAGCAAATGATGAGTAGGTAGAGCTCTTTTAAATAGATAGTCCTTGATTATCATTCTGACGTTTAACTTCTCTACTAAATCATAATCAAACTATTATAATTCCAGTGGTAGGACACAGGCCTCCTCTCTGTGAGAGGGAGTGTAGGTAGTGCGGGTTGGTAGATGTCATATGTCTTCGATTTTTAGGTTCTTAGACTGCTGGTTTCCTCACGATGTTTTTTTTAACCGTTTTGTGAGCAGTTGTGATGAAATAATTTTCACAAAGTAAAGCGCCTGTCTGGGTTCGAACCTACGACCTACAAGTCATAAGTCGCGGCAGTTACCACTGGGCCACCACTGCTTTATCAAACTGCCGAATCAAAATCGAAAGTCATTTATTTAAACTAGGCTGAGAATCCAGCACTTTTCTTCACCACTGCCTTTAGAATCCAGCACTTTAGCTGGGAAGAAGTGGCGCAACAAACTCCCCAGCAGCACAGCTAAAATAAAAACTTGATTCTATGCAATAATAATTCAATAATTTTAAGTAATTAACATATCGAGACACACAACATAAAATTAAATTATTTGCCACCAACAAAAACAATGACAAAAAAATATTAGCAAGCCACAAAAAAAAAAACTTAATACCTTGTTGGAGTCCACTGATAGCGTAAATGAAACTCCATATATTGCAGGGAATAATTGCTTAATTTATTGGTTTTGTTTGTTTGTTTGGCATCTCGCAGGTCAACCTATGCGGTTGTCGTCTGCTTAAGCGGACTTGCCTGTGGATTCCCTAATAAATTAAGGCCTCCAGCCAGGACTTAAACTTATATACTAACTAAAACTAAGCGACAACGCTAAGGGCACCCCCTGTGGGGTACGAACCTCGGCTTAGGGCGTCGCTGGAAGAGAGCAGCAAATGACTAGCTGGATCAGGATTGGTATTAATTAGGGACGAATTTAAAGCTACATGCTCAGCGGCGCGGGCTGGCTCGAGCAAGGGTCGGGAGGGGATTAATTTATTGGTAAAAGATCCTTCCTTATATTATATTTTTGTACACACAATTAGTTGCTAGGCTTACTTTTATAAAAATATTTAATTGACCAATGGGAGAACATTGATTTCTAAAACTTAAAACTATACGTGACGATGATCTACGATGAACGGGCACCCATCTCGCACTGGCGCGTGCGCGTTGTATAGCGTCGTCTGTACGCACACTATAAATATTACCGACACCGGCGCATTTCATCCTGATCCGTCCCGACAAGACCATCGCCTTCGATGATGTCGACAAGGCTGAGCTTCTAGCCGACAGTCTAGAAGTCCAATGCTCGCCTAGCTCTCAACCAGTAGACCAAGCTCACCTCACTGAGGTCGACGCTGAAGTCGAACATAGAGCCTCCCTCCCTCCCGTCGAAGACCCAGAGTATCCACTGCCCCCAGTCACGCCCGACGAAGTGCACGACCTCATCAAAGGTCTTAAGGCTCGTAAAGCCCCCGGCTCAGATGGAATCACCAATAGGGTATTCCAACTTTTCCCTGCCCACCTGATAATGCTACTGACCACCATCTTCAATGGTGCTCTGAGCAACAACATCTTCCCACAGGCATTCAAAGAAGCCACCGTCATCGGTATCCCGAAGCTCGGCAAGCCAAAGTCAGAGCCTAGTAGTTACCGCCCCATCAGTCTGCTCAATGTCCTCGGCAAAATCTATGAGAGGCTTATTTATAAGCGCCTCAGAGACTACGCCGAGACAAAGGGCCTCATCCCCAACGAACAGTTTGGTTTTAGAACCCAACACTCGTGCGTACAACAGGTCCACCGTTTAGTCGAACACATCAACTTCGGTTTCCAACGAGGTTTGATGACCGGTGCTGTTTTCTTCGACATAGCGAAAGCGTTCGACAAAGTCTGGCACAACGGCTTATTATATAAGCTGTATCAACTCGGTGTGCCAGATCGTCTCGTGCTCATCTTACGGGACTTTTTGTCGAATCGCACCTTCCGTTATCGCATCGAAGGAGCGCTATCCTCCCCCCACCCTATTCGCGCAGGAGTCCCTCAGGGCTCTGTGATCTCTCCTCTAGCTTTCACGCTATTCACCAGCGACATGCCAAAGTGGAGCAAGGCGCAGTTGGCCCTGTTCGCAGACGACACGGCCATCTACTACACCGGCCGTGATGAAAATTCGATAGCTCGCATTCTCCAAACCCAAGTGAACAAGCTTGGCGCTTGGTTTAGAAAATGGCGAATCGAAGTCAATCCCGACAAAAGTCAAGCGGTTCTTTTCTCAAAGCCGCGTCGCAACCCCTCACCCCCTCGACCGATCACCATGTTCGGCAAGCCGATCCCTTGGGAGAAGCGAGCCAAATATCTTGGTGTAGTTCTCGACGAACACCTTTCGTTTTCAGAGCACATTAAGGCGGCTCGTTCGCGCGCCGCCTTCGCTCTAGGTAGACTTCACTTTGTCCTCAATGCACGTAGCAAATTGTCATTAAAGTGCAAAATGCGTATCTACACAGCGTGCATCCGCCCGATCATGACCTATGCCAGTGCAGTCTTCGCACACGCCAAGCCCGTTCGCTTCAACAGAATGCAGACCCTCCAGAACAAGTTCCTCCGTAGGATAACAGGCTCCCCCTGGTACGTTCGCAACGAAATCCTCCACGTAGACCTCAGGATTCCCACTATCCGTCAGTTCATGAAACGCATTTCAAAGCGTTTCTTCGAGACCGCCGCGAATCACCGCAACCCTCTGGTTGTGAAAGCCGCTAGTTATATTCCCTCCTCCATTAGTCATGTCCGCCGTCCCAAGCATGTCCTCACCGATCCCGATGACCACATAACTCTCATTCAGGAGAGCAGTAGGGCCACCAGTACAGTGCACAAACACAGACCGACATTCCGACCTCGCCGCCGAGGTCCCTCGCGAAGATCCCGACGTAATTGTCCCCCCCGACCCTTGCTCGACGAAGTGCCAGCCCGCGCCGTAGCTGAGCCTGTAGCTTTAAATTCCCCGATTAATAATAATCAACAAAACTTGATCCAGCCTGTCCCATCTTGCTGTCCTCCCGTCAGCGACGCCCTAAGCCGAGGTCCGTACCCCACAGGGGGTGCCCTTAGCGAGCGTTCGCTTAATAATATAAGTAGTTTTACGCCCCTGGCTGGAGGCTTTGAGTCCGCTTAAGGCAGCCACAGGATAGTCCGGTTAAGTAGTCACGACCTCTCAAGGTCAACTACGAGATGCCATACAAAAAAAAAAAAAAAAAAAAACGCATCTCATCAGTACGTATTTGCTTCCGAGGCCGGTATGTCGTCTGTTGGTGTGGCGGCGGCGAATGGAATGATTACATGTGGTGTAAGTATGTGGCTACGCGCTCTGCGCGTCAGTAAACCGTGTGCCGCTGCGCGGTCACGATGTGTTGTTATCATGACACCCCCGCGAGCCATTAGCGCCGCTTTCATTGTCCGGTGCCATCGCTCAACTTGTCCATTCGACTGAGGGTGGTACGCTGTAGTACGAATTCTGTTGATTCCCATTTTTTTCATGAGCGCGTAAAATAGTGAAGACTCGAACTGGCGTCCTTGATCTGTCGTGATGCGTAGCGGGCAGCCGAATCTCACTATCCACGTTTCGTACAGTACTTGCGCGACGACCTCCGCTGTGATGTCACGGACAGGTACTGCCTCGGGCCATTTGGTGCATCGGTCAACTATAGTGACGCAGTAGCGATATTCATTAGACAAACGCAGCGGGCCAACGATATCAATGTGGATGTGTTCGAAACGTTGTGACGGCGGGAATTGTACTAACGGCGTGGTAACGTGCCGATGTACTTTCGCTCGCTGGCAGCTTATGCAGGCTCGCGTCCATTGTGCTACTTCTTTATTCATAGACGGCCAAAATAATTTTCTTGTCATCAGTTCTCTTGTACTACGTACGCCCGGGTGACATAACTCATGTAGCGCTTTGAATGCTGCGTAACGGTGTCTTGCGGGTAGGTAGGGTCGTGGTATTGAAGTTGTTAGCTCACATGTGATTGGTCGGTTACATCCGGGTATAGTTATGTCTTTGAATATCAAGTTTTCTTGTTTTCTGAGAGTCTTGAGTTCTTGGTCTTGTTGTTGATCGATGCTTAGTTGATTATAATCGATAGTTGATGGACAAATAATTTCTTCAAGTCTTGATAAAGCGTCGGCGACTGTATTTTGTTCCCCCTTTATGTACTTTATGCTCGTACAAAACTGACTTATGAAATGTAGTTGCCTCTCGCGTCTTGGTGTGTCGGTGGTACTCGCTGTTCTTGTAAGAGCGTAAGTAAGCGGTTTGTGGTCCGTATATATTTCGACGTCGCATTCCTCTATTAATCGACGAAAGTGTTTTACAGCTGTATACATGGCTAAAAGTTCGCGATCGTATACACTGTATCGGCGTTGTGTTTCGCTCATTGCCTTGGAATAAAATGCAAGTGGTTTCCACACTTCATCCACTTTTTGTTGTAGAACAGCACCAAGGCTGTGATCTGAAGCGTCTGTCATGATAGCGAGGGTACTTCCTGAAACTGGATGTGAGAGTATGGGGGCCTCTGTGATGCTTTGGCGGCATTTCTCAAAGGCTTGCTCTGTATCAGTTGTCCACTCGATCGGTGTGTGATCATTGCGCTTTCTGTTATGTAGGTACTTGTTGAGTTCGTTCTGAAGTTCTGCTTGTCGAGGGAGACAGCCTCGGTAAAAGTTGATCATGCCCAGGAAACGTCGAAGTTCGAGAATAGTTTTCGGTTTCGGGTAGGTAGATATTGCTTTTACCCGTTCCGTTGTTGGTTTTATGCCGGTCGCCGATACTTCATAGCCGAGAAAATCTATTGCTTCTTTGCCAAATTCGCATTTTTCTATGTTTAGTGTCAGGCCGTATTTGTCCAATCGCTGTAGTATTTGATGAAGAAGCTGCTTGTGTTTTATTTCGTCTTCTTCACAGAGGAGTATATCGTCGATGAAACAGAAACAGCCGTCTATGCCTCTCAGCACCTCGTGCATGAACCTTTGAAATGTTTGACTGGCGTTGCGTAGTCCAAAAGTCATACAATTGAATTCGAACATTCCAAAAGGTGTTGTGATTGCCGTTTTCTGTGCGTCCTCATTGGCGATCGGTATCCAATAGTACGCCATTTTTAAATCAAGTTTCGAGAATATTTTCTTGTTATGTAGTTGGTACGTGAAATCTTGAATGTGTAGTACGGGATAGCGATCTGGTTGAGTGACCGCGTTTAGACGTCTATAGTCGCCACACACGCGTAGTCTTCCGTCTTTTTTCTTTACTACATGAAGAGGGCTGGCCCATGGGCTTTTTGATGGCTTGCAAATTCCCATCTCTAACATGCGGTCAAACTCTTCCTTGGCTGCCTTATACTTGTCCGGGGGCAGCGGGCGGGGGCGAGCGTATAGTGGGGGGCCGGTAGTCTCAATATGGTGGACAACTTCATGTTTCGGTGGTTGTTTCAGCGACATGGGACGTAGGACATCTGGATATTGCTTCAATATGTCGTGGTATGCTTGATTGTTACTTATGATGTGCACTGTTTCGGTGTTTGCAGAAACTTCTAATGCGTCGATAGATAGTTCGGTAACCTTGTCAACTAACTTCTTCTTGTCAAGGTCCACCAGTAGTTTAAAGTGACGGAGAAAATCAGCTCCCAATATTGAGGTTTTGACGTCTGCAACGACGAATGACCAAACAAATTCTTTTCGCAATCCAAAATTTAGCCTGATAGTTTTCTGTCCGTAGGTCTTGATTGGTGTATTGTTTGCCGCGTATAAATTGTAGGCGCTTGCAGTTTTGTTATTTTTGTGATTGGCAGCCAAAACGGAGATGTCTGCGCCTGTGTCCACGAGGAAACGTTCGTGAGTGTTACGGTCGTGTACACAAAGGCGATTACTGGTGTACGGGACACCGACGTCCGCCACGGTCGGTGTCGGCTCTAGTTTTCCGACGGCATCTTCCTTCTACAACACGGCGATTCACAGCGCTTTGCTTTGTCTCCAAAACGGTAATGGTAACGGCATTCCCAGTTGGCGTCTCCAGGTTTCGATGCAGGTCCTCGTTGCGTTGACTGCGAGCGAGAACGGGATCGAAAACGAGGATTGTACGAGCGGCGACGGTGTGCATGTGGTGGCCGTCCTCGACGTAGCTCGGCAATCTCAAGCGTGAGCTTCTCCATTTGCTTTGCCAGTACTTCTAGTTGTGTCATTGATGTTGTAGATGACGAGGATGGTGCTGGTGCTGTAACTGCAGCGACACTGGGACTCTCTGCGTACTCGACCATTTTGTCTGCCATCGCTGCTAAGGTGTCCAAAGATGATTCCTTGTTTACGGACAAAACGACTCGAACTTGCGCTGGCAGGTGATTTAGCCATTCTATTTTGAGACCTTCTTCGGTAATCATGCCGCTAGCGAGTTCTCGCATCTTCCTTAACAGCTGGGAGGGTTTCTGATCTCCCAACTCTAGTCCGCTGATAAGCTTTTGGAAGTTTTTGACGTCTGACTTGTCGTAGGCTTCGAGTAAACGTTGTTTAACGTTGTGTCAAATGTTGTAAGTCGACCGCTTGCCGCTGTTGCAGGAGATATCGGAACTTCTGGTCATCTGAGGTCTTCAATGGGTCAATCACGGCTTCGAATTGGATGAACCAGGCACGGGGAATTTCTCTCCAAAAAGGTAAAAGCCGCGACTGCACGGATACTGCGCTCACGTCGTAATTCATTTCGGTCTGGATTCTCACTTGTTGCTCTTCAGACATGGTATCTTTGCTCCACACAACAAAGTCTTCTTAAAAATGTTCCGTTTTAAAATTCGGGGTCACCAATTGTTGGAGTCCACTGATAGCGTAAATGAAACTCCATATATTGCAGGGAATAATTGCTTAATTTATTGGTAAAAGATCCTTCCTTATATAATATTTTTGTACACACAATTAGTTGCTAGGCTTACTTATATAAAAATATTTAATTGACCAATGGGAGAACATTGATTTCTAAAACTTAAAACTATACGTGACGATGATCTACGATGAACGGGCACCCATCTCGCTCTGGCGCGTGCGCGTTGTATAGCGTCGTCTGTACGCACACTATAAATATTACCGACACCGGCGCATCTCATCACTGATCCGTCCCGACAAGACCATCGCCTTCGATGATGTCGACAAGGCTGAGCTTCTAGCCGACAGTCTAGAAGTCCAATGCTCGCCTAGCTCTCAACCAGTAGACCAAGCTCACCTCACTGAGGTCGACGCTGAAGTCGAACATAGAGCCTCCCTCCCTCCCGTCGAAGACCCAGAGTATCCACTGCCCCCAGTCACGCCCGACGAAGTGCACGACCTCATCAAAGGTCTTAAGGCTCGTAAAGCCCCCGGCTCAGATGGAATCACCAATAGGGTATTCCAACTTTTCCCTGCCCACCTGATAATGCTACTGACCACCATCTTCAATGGTGCTCTGATCAACAACATCTTCCCACAGGCATTCAAAGAAGCCACCGTCATCGGTATCCCGAAGCTCGGCAAGCCAAAGTCAGAGCCTAGTAGTTACCGCCCCATCAGTCTGCTCAATGTCCTCGGCAAAATCTATGAGAGGCTTATTTATAAGCGCCTCAGAGACTACGCCGAGACAAAGGGCCTCATCCCCAACGAACAGTTTGGTTTTAGAACCCAACACTCGTGCGTACAACAGGTCCACCGTATAGTCGAACACATCAACTTCGGTTTCCAACGAGGTTTGATGACCGGTGCTGTTTTCTTCGACATAGCGAAAGCGTTCGACAAAGTCTGGCATAACGGCTTATTATATAAGCTGTACCAACTCGGTGTGCCAGATCGTCTCGTGCTCATCTTACGGGACTTTTTGTCGAATCGCACCTTCCGTTATCGCATCGAAGGAGCGCTATCCTCCCCCCACCCTATTCGCGCAGGAGTCCCTCAGGGCTCTGTGATCTCTCCCCTAGCATTCACGCTATTCACCAGCGATATGCCCAAGTGCAGCAAGGCACAGCTGGCTCTGTTCGCAGACGACACGGCCATTTACTACACCGGCCGCGATCCAGACTCGATATCTCGCATTCTCCAAACCCAAGTCAACAAGCTTGGCGCCTGGTTTAGGAAATGGAGAATCGAAGTAAATCCCGACAAAAGTCAAGCGGTTCTATTCTCGAAGCCGCGTCATACCCCCTGCCCCCCTCGACCGATCACCATGTTCGGCAAGCCGATCCCTTGGGAGAAGCGAGCCAAATACCTGGGTGTCGTACTAGACGAACACCTCTCTTTTTCAGAGCACATTAAGGCGGCTCGTTCGCGCGCCGCCTTCGCTCTAGGTAGACTTCACTTTGTCCTCAATGCACGTAGCAAATTGTCACTAAAATGCAAAATGCGTATCTACACAGCGTGCATCCGCCCGATCATGACCTATGCCAGTGCAGTCTTCGCACACGCCAAGCCCGTTCGCTTCAATAGAATGCAGACCCTCCAGAACAAGTTCCTCCGTAGGATAACAGGCTCCCCCTGGTACGTTCGCAACGAAATCCTCCACGTAGACCTCAGGATTCCCACTATCCGTCAGTTCATGAAACGCATTTCAAAGCGTTTCTTCGAGACCGCCGCGAATCACCGCAACCCTCTGGTTGTGAAAGCCGCTAGTTATATTCCCTCCTCCATTAGTCATGTCCGCCGTCCCAAGCATGTCCTCACCGAACCCGATGACCACATAACTCTCATTCAGGAGAGCAGTAGGGCCACCAGTACAGTGCACAAACACAGACCGACATTCCGACCTCGCCGCCGAGGTTCCTCGCGAAGATCCCGACGTAATTGTCCCCCCCGACCCTTGCTCGACGAAGTGCCAGCCCGCGCCGCAGCTGAGCCTGTAGCTTTAAATTCCCCGATTAATAATAATCAACAAAACTTGATCCAGCCTGTCCCATCTTGCTGTCCTCCCGTCAGCGACGCCCTAAGCCGAGGTCCGTACCCCACAGGGGGTGCCCTTAGCGAGCGTTCGCTTAATAATATAAGTAGTTTTACGCCCCTGGCTGGAGGCTTTGAGTCCGCTTAAGGCAGCCACAGGATAGTCCGGTTAAGTAGTCACGACCTCTCAAGGTCAACTATGAGATGCCATACAAAAAAAAAAAAAAAACGCATCTCATCAGTACGTATTTGCTTCCGAGGCCGGTATGTCGTCTGTTGGTGTGGCGGCGGCGAATGGAATGATTACATGTGGTAAGTATGTGGCTACGCGCTCTGCGCGTCAGTAAACCGTGTGCCGCTGCGCGGTCACGATGTGTTGTTATCATGACACCCATAACCTAAATAACAGCCTCCAGGCTTATAGGGCGTGATAGTTTACATATGCAATGTTAGGCCTTGTAGACTGTAGATTTGTGGACCATTTTCTACTGGCTACGCGTACCAGTATAAAATCAGGATCCGGAGAAGAGCCGGTAAGGAACACCATGGTTTCTCTTTAAAAAGTAATTGCCCCTAACACGTTTTAAATTACAATTGAGTTGAGCTCCTTAAGTTCTGTGTTGAGCTGCATGATTACTTACAAATGCGCGCACTGACTGGACAGGTTCAATCAATCTGTGTGGTTCTTACATCAAAAGACCATTTCAGACACCAATCTACATGGTCTTTACATGATTTGACCAAGATTATGTCTGGACTTTAAAAGAGACTGACCTCTGAGTTGGTTTCGGCCTTTTTTCTCAGAGTAGTCAGATATGGAACGCCGATCTCTTCTAGTTTTAAAATATGATCGACGTGCAAAAGTGTTTGTACAAACTTACTTACAGAAATAAAATCATTTATCATAACATAGAACAGTGTAATTTAAAAACATTGTAAGTGTAATATATTAAGTCATGTTGGGATGTGTTATTTTTTTAAGAGAAACCGGGGTGTTTCTTGCCGGCTCTTCTCAGGAAGTTCGTCAGCTTCTGACGTTTCATAAGTGCCCCATAATGTAGGTTTGTGATGTAAAATGAAATATTTTGATTAGATGGTCATTCACGAGCATAACACAAGACGTTCTTCTTTTCAACTACTTCATCAACTTTTTTGAAGCCATTTATTGACCACAAGAGCTAAAGCGCAGTCACTGTCAGACTACAGAGAAAAGAAAGAGAAGCGCGATCACACAACGCTGGTAACTTATTGCAGAAAAATAAGCAATTATCTATTTACAAAAAATCTATTGATTTGGCAAAAAAAAACACTACTACGTTAATATGTTGCGTGTATAATAATCTTACAAAAAAACCTGAACGATTGCATTTATTATTAGCAAGGTTTATTATCGTATTTTTTCAAATTATGTTTTCGTGATATTTTTCTATCGTGTCAAATTCGTTGTATTAAGTGTTCAACACACTGTCTAACTAGCATATATCCTGAACAATCATAACATCACGCCTTGTTTCCCCCCAGGGTTGGGTGACTATCACCCACATTTCGCCAGTTAAGCTTAAGTCCCATGTAATAGGGGGCGAGCCTATTGCCATCTACCGGGCAAAAATCCAGACTTCGGGCTGCTACTGAGAAATTCCAGATAGAAAATCCAATAACCGTTGCCCGACCTGCGGATCGAACCCAGGACCTCATGCTCAGCAGTAGCGATTGCGACCACTAGACCAACGAGGCAGTTCAACGAGGCAGCTGAACTAGGCTTGTGTAGTACATGAACTAAGTACTATTAGGAATTCATTCATGACACTGTACTAGAATGAACTATTCTCTAAGCTTATTAGTACTTCGGTCATTTAGTACTTCAGTACTTCGTTTTGATCACGTTCCGTCCGATCGGTCGCTCGGACTTGGATCCACTTATTATGTATGTGCTTGTACTAAGATGCGCAAGCCCGCCATTGCGGCGACACTTAACTGACGCAACCGAACTTTACGGAACGCCTGGCGACGCGGGAAGGCGAAGGAACGAGAGAGACGCACTCTTTGCCAAGTTGTTTAGATCATTATGATGATAAAATTTTAATCTATTTTGCTTTATGTCTTTTGAAACATTTTTGCGAGGTTGCCGAGTTTTCAAATTAATTTCTGATTTCTCTACTCAAATATTTTTTGAATACTTTCTAGTGAGTTTTAATTTTGAATCTAGTATTTATATGTGTATGAGGGCATTCGCTTAATATAATATTAAAATGTTAGTATTTTTATTTATTAACTTCTGCCAGCGAATTCGTGAAGTTGTAAAAATTTGCATTGGATAACATACCTGCGTGATATCATACAAGCACTCGTAAAACTCTTCATTCGAAAGTGTACTAAATGTACTAATAGTACTAGTAGACCGAACTAGTACGTTTCACAGATTGTACTAGATCGGAGCGGTCCGTTCATTGAACGAGCAAGAACAAGTCTAAGCTGAACAATTTCATATATTTTTCCGATTTTGTTTACTGCAGCCAATCATATTGTACTTTTAGACCCCTTAAGATATTTTGAATACCTGTAGACCGCCTCGTTGGTCTAGTGATCACAAGCGCTACTGCTAAGCGTTGCGTTCGATTCTCAGGCAGTGTTATTGGGTTTTTCTTTCTAGAATTTCTCAGTTGCAGCCCGGAGTCTGGATTTGTGGCCGGTTGATGGCAATAGGCTCGCCACCTATTACATGGGACTTAAATAACTGGCGAAATGTGTGTGTGGTTAGTATGGACCAATTCATTACTGGATAATAATTAATTTTATGTGTTACGTACTCGTATGTCTAATTATCAGTTGTTAATTGGCTCTTTGGTACCTGTAGTTATTTACGGCAAACCAATAACAGTTTTCACTTTTTCGTAATTGAAAACTCGACGTTTTTGGATTAAGAAAGGCGTTTAAATTTGTATGTAAGAATTGATTTAATTACTTATTCATAAATTAGTTTATGTTAGTACACTTAGTTTCGTAGTCTTGATGAGGCTAACAAGCTTAATTGTAGCCAATTTCATCTTTAACTTTATTTAAAAATTACTCAAATATTCTACGTACTACCTAAAATCTAGCAAAAATTTACTTATGTTGTACATACTTAATGGTGCCCAAGATACAAGCTGTGCCTAGTTTGGGACCAACGATACCTCCATATTGTAACTTTGGAATGTTCAAATAACCGATTTACGATTTACGATTTTTTATGTTGTAATGTTCCCAATGTGTGTAAAAACACACTTAACGAAGCCACTTGTACCATATTGATGGTCAAAATCCCAAATTTTACTGTTTTTTTTTACGAAAGCAAGTTTTTAATGTTAGAACACAACTTTAAATACCCCAGGATACCATTGTATGCACCCATAAGCACAATGTTTTCCGTGTGTTACATTGCGCACTACCGCAAACAGCAAATATTCACACCAAAAATAAAACCCGTTTACCAGTTTTCACTATTCCTACAAGTATTTCTTACTAATCGTTACGTTAAACTAACGCTCGTGTTTATAAAATTTCCAAATCTATTTTATTCTCGCTTATCCATTTAAGATTATGTGAGAACTTGTCCGTTATGCCCTTAATATCTTTTGTCCAAAATGATTTCATAATGCACACAGACGACAACAAAAAGGTAGTGCTATTCTGTAACCATCTCACTGTGAAAACTTAGGTGAAGTGAGAGTAGAGTGAGCTGTCAGTGCCACCGACGCAAAGTATAGACCAAGACGTGATGACACTGACAGCTCACTCCACGCAAGTCTTCGCGGTAAGATTTTTACAGAATAGACATGCTGTACCCAAATTAAGCAAGTTTAGGAATTTGGAGAGGCCTACATGAAATAACTAAATAACAATCGTGAGTCTGAGGCCGAGTATTTACATACTATATCTATATCAATCCTACGGTTTTGATATAACAATCAGACCAATTGTGTAAGGTGGGCAGGCTCGTTATCGGATGTGTTTTGGCTGGAGTGTGGTCACCCCCCCCTCCCCTCGGCTCTTCAATCTGTACATAAACTGGTTGATCGTCGAGCTCACCCACATCTATCAGGGTTGTTATGTAGACGGAGTATGCGTCAACAATATTAGTTATTCTGATGATATGGTGTTGCTGAGCCCCTCGATTAACGCAATGATGGCGCGGAGGCTCATGGGCTCAGATACAATGTCAAGAAAAGTCAGGTACTAATCTTTAAGGCGGGCACTAAAACTTACCCGATTGTTAGTCAGTTGAAACTTTGCAGAAGTTCCTTAGAACAAGTCACTTCTTTCAAGTATCTGGGCCACTGGGTTTCTGAAGACTCGAAAGACAGTCTGGAGTACAGTATTGAGCGTGAGCGCGGGGCGTTGGCTGTCCGCTGCAATATGTTGGCTCGCAGATGTGCAAAATGCACGACTAAAGTAAAGGCTACACTGTTCACAGAGTACTGTCAGTCATTATATACATACAGCGTTCTGGGCGTTCTATACAATAATGAATTTAGAGTGTTAATGGGGTTGCCACACCACTGCACTGCTTCCGGCATGTTCGCAGAGGCGAGAATAGATGGCTTTCACGCCATCATGCGCAAGCGATGCGCCTCCATCATGCGCAGGGTGCGCGCCAGCCCCAACAGCATCCTGAATGCTACAGCAGATAGGTGGGACAGCCCCATACTGTCCCATACGCCTACATGCCACTGTGGCGTTATAATAATAAATATAGTTTGTGTTGATTCTCTGGTAGTTGTAAGTACTAACAATAGTTTCTAAGTCGTTTGTATATTAATCAAATGGACGTTAAGGGTCCGAAATCATTTTTAGAATTCCGGAATTTGTTGCTCGTGATGGATTTTATTAGTATTGAAATGATTGAGCATAGAATCACTTTTTTGTCCGTCCGTCCGTCTGTCTGTCAAGACCCTTTTTCTCCGGAACGTGTGGAGGTATTAAGCTGGAATTTATATCATATACTCAGGTCTACTGTCCTTTGGAGCTGTGAAAAAATCAAACTTCTAAGCAAACGAAATCAAAAGATACAGCCGTTTATGCCGCAAATTTTCGACACTCGTAAGGGAATCAAAACCTACAGGTTACTTCCCGTGAACTAAGAATCTTAAAATTTGGTACGAAGTAACATCTTATAGCGCAGATAAAGGAAAAATTGCGAAAACCGTAAATATTTAGCTACATCTTGTAATATAAGAGGTCCCTGATTGGGAAGCCAAAAGTAATATTTAAAAAAAGTAATCCCTTGTTGGGTTGGATTGTAGTACAAATAAAAAATAGAAAATATTTGTGTGTGTTTCTGAGTGTGTGATATAGATTTAAAAAAAGGTATGTTGATATAGGAAATGAAATTTCGGGCGCCGTGGAGCGACACACTTATAGTGGATAGCCAGATGAAATTGGAGAGATTGAATCTTAGGGTGGGAGCCTGTGGATGTCAATGGTGATTAAAAGTCTCACTTCCTTGAACGTTCCCAGTTTATTATCTATTTTTAGCTTATTGATTACAATTATACTATTATAAATTTTAGTTGTTATTTCATCATTGCACGTTTCCAGTAATTTTAAATTAGCACCTGAAGGCTGTTTTGGTATTATAAGAAAATTAAGAAAAGAAAAAAAAACTTGAAGGTGACCCCGAGAGCCGGAAGGTGGTACCTCTCAGGTAATCAGCCCCGTGGAAGGCCAGTAAAAATTCCTCGGTTGAAGTAAAGGTGGAATAAGCACCCACAATTGTAGGCTGTGGACAAAAAGGGATTCTGAGATGTGGTTTCACTCCGAACTCGGACACGCGGGGACGCATCGACCAACGAAAAACTTACCGCTTATTCCAGGAATTTAAAACTCGCGTCTCCCTCGGTGTACCGTGAAGATAGCTGGTATCAAAAACCGTAGGGAGGCGAACGAGGGATTCTGCGAAAACAGTAAGATTGGTCACAAACGAACCGCCATTGTGGATGGAAATTTTCTCTCGAAAAAGAGTCCAACTTACCAAAAATCCGACAAAAATAGGATCTGGGACCATTTCACGGGTCCTTTGGTTTAGGATTAGGGCATTTAATAGCCCAGTGTCCCTGATTAATTAAGGATACTTGTGATGGGGTTACCTCGCAACTTCCCATGGTGGTGGTTGCTAACAAAAAGTCATATTGAAGATTTGGTGAAGACATAATTAAACAAAACAATAAAATTAAAAAACTAAAGCAAAAATAAAAGTTTAAATAAAAGTGTAGGACGTTGCAATTTTTTTTTTTTTTTTTTTTGTAGCATGTTCAGGTGTGTACTCTACAGAGTGTTTGTGTGTGTGTATGTGTGTGTGTGTATGTATGTGAATAGGTGTGTGTGTGTGTGTGTGTGTGAATGAATGTAATAACTGGATTAGGTACAGGTTGTTCATTAGCATATTCTAGTTAAAATAAATTCAATTTCATCATACGTTTGTGATTTTAACCATTCCATTACAGTATTTTTACATTCGTACCGCAACATGGGGTATATATTCAATTTAAGGTTCAATTTATTATAAACATAAGCTGATTGAGTATTATACTGCCGCCTGGCGAAAACCGTGCGGACCGGAGGGGAATGGGCCACAATATCTTTACGTCTTTTATCGAGGTTTGATGGATCAAATGTGAGAGTCTTATGCAGAAGTATGGTTATGTTCAATATGTATAATTTCCTAACAGTGAGCAAATTACTAATCTTGTAAAGGTTGTATGTAGGATATCGGAAAGGTTTAAAATACATTACTTTGATGAGAGACCTTTGGGCCCTTTCTAGGTCTAGAAATTTGGTCTTGGTGGCCCCACCCCAGATCGGTAAACAGTATGTGATGACCGATTGTGCCAGAGCAGTATATATTTTGTTAAGTAGCAACGGTGGCATCACATGCCGCAACGTTTTAAAAATCCATATAAGTTTTCTGACTCTGGCCATGGTATTTTCGATATGGGTGTGCCAGGACAATCGTTGGTCAACTGTTATACCAAGATATTTAGTGAATCTAACTTGTTTTATGCTTTGACAATTGCAAGGATAATGGGAGTTTGCACACTCATGGATCACGATCCCAAAATCAGCACCTGGCTGTGTCCTCTGATTTGGAGTAAAGCAGATGAAGTTCGTTTTAGAAACGTTGAGGGTTAAAAGATTAGCATTTAGCCAACTTGCTATTACCGCTAATCCACGTTCAGCAGCAGCACGCACAGCAGCCCATGAGTCACCGACGAAAACAACTGCCGTGTCATCTGCATATGAAAATACTCGTCCGGCACTGTTCCTGATATTACATAACTCATTTATATAGATCAGGAACAACGTCGGGGCGAGTACACTTCCCTGCGGTACTCCAAAATACACAGTTTCTTCATCACTAGTTAAGTCTCCGACCTTAACTTGCTGTTTACGGTTAGATAGATAGCTTCCGAAAAGAGATAGAGCCATACCTCTTATGCCGATTTTTTCAAGTCTGTGAAGAAGGATGGGGACAGAAACGGTGTCAAATGCCTTTTTTACAGGCGTAACCAAAGATCGCTTAAAACCAGCTGGAAATATCCCGGTTTTAAAGCACAGGTTAGCCAGTTGGCTTATTAAAGGGACCACGAAGTCCCTAGATATTTTCAAAAAATTTGTAGGTATACCGTCCCAGCCCGGTGAGCTTCCAGAATCGAGACCCATGAGTATGCCATCCACTTCCTGCGGGTCAGTGTCAAGCAGTACAAATGATGTAGTATGCTGTGTACTCCTTATGCATGAAGAGCTAAGGTTAGAGAACATAGATTTTTTTACTATCTCTTCCGCTAATGTTTTACCGATTGTGACGAAAAACAGATTAATACGGTTTAAAGAATCGAGAGGGTGTGGTGTGATTTTAAGAAGATTTAAATTGGCTGATTTGGGGGTTTTAAATTGTGTGATTTCGTTAATTGTTTGCCAGAGCTGTTTTGGATTATTGATTGACATTGTTATTTGTTCTCTTTGTGATTTTCTTTTTAGTTTCTTTATTAAGTTTGTACAAAAGTTACGAAAACGTCTGAAAGTAATTCGTAGTATTATATTAAAGGGATCTTTCTTAGTTTGCACTTGCATTTTGTTACGGAGATTAATACACCGAAGTACACCAGCGGTCATCCAAGGCTTGATTACCCGCATGCCGTTTGGGACTGACTTAGTTGTAGTATTTGATAGAAGTGAAGTTTTTATTACATCTATAAATTTATGAGCTATGATCTCAGGGTCATTATACGTATTGAAAAATAACATGTCATTACTTATCAAGTTAGTGTAGGCATTATCAAAGTTAATTACAGTTTTGGTTTTGGCTGACTTTTTGATTTTTATTGATCGGGTTATGTTTGTCAACACCATTGCGTGATCTGTAATGGATGTATTTATAACTCCCACAAAAGCTGAGCTCAAAGTTTTGTCAATTTTTATAAGCGTATGGTCCAAACAGCTTTGTTCTCTGGTAGGTAGATAGTGTCCTGGTAATAGACCGTGTGCCGCTAGCATATTTAGATAGTTTAATCTGTTACTGCGTTGTTGAGATGTTTCAGAATTCTTGATGATTAAACTAATATTGATGTCCCCTACAATTATAATATTTTTATGTGTCTTAATAGAGTCAAGGTGAAGATTTAATGAATTTATAAAATTATCAGCACAGAGGTTAGAGGGAGAACGGTATATACCTATGATGGTATAGTTAGAAATGGATACCTGGATAGCTGACGCATGTGAAAGATTGATTTCAGTTACCTGGGCCAGATGGCCATTTAGAACGTATGCTACCACACCATCATTTTGATTAAGCTGATTTTTCGTATAGTGCGATGTGTAGTTACTAAGCAATGGTAATTGTTTGTGATAGTTAAGCCTACACTCCGTTAACATCAACACATCAGTTTTATGTTTTATTTGCGATAAGTTTAGCTGTAAGTCTTCAAAGTTAGAATAGATACTCCTGATATTTTGCGTTAATACTGTCAAGTTATAGTTGTTATGCTGTAAGTAATTATGCAGTTCGTCAATGTTAATAATAGCTGACTTCGAAATTTCTGTGTCATCAATTTCCCGTAAGGTAATAATATTGCTATCCATTATTGTGTCTATGATACGAATGGTGCATCATACAATTTACGTTAGTGAAGAAACATTGAGAGACAGTGTGTAAATATTTTAATTTTATAATAAGTTTGTTTGTGCAAGGCAGTTTAATTATGTGGAAAAGTGTGTGTAACCTGTGTGAAGGTGGGTGCGTGTTATAAGTTTGAGAGATTGTAAGTGTGAGTGTAGTTGGGTGTAATGTGTAAGTTGTTCGAGTATTGCATTTTATTATATTATGATGGTATTGAACATGATTGAATGTGTAGATTTTAAAAAATATACTGATTTTTGACACATTTAAAAATATATAAGGATAAAAGATTACGTAAATAATACAAAAGAAAATAATTACTTGTGACAACTTAGTAAAGACCTTTACATAACTTAGTCACAGTTCTTGCATTAAGTGATGTACCTGAGTTTCACTCTTGATGAGAATAGCCCTCGAATGTAACACAGATAAAAAATGACAACTAGAAATCGTTCCGAAATCGACTATAATTATCTAAACATGTAACGGTATAAAAAAACTCGTTAAAATCTTAATATTAAAATAATTTTAATAATTTTAAACTTACCTCATGAACGCGTAGAGGTATTAAATTGAAATTAATATCAAATACTCAGGTATTTGATATCAATCATTGTGCCAGTCAGTCGCATGCTCATTTAAGCATACTCTCAGTGTACAAATAATAAGTGTGGGGTCGGGGGACCTCCATCAGAAACGTAGTTCATTACGGTTTTTCTTCAACTCTGATATTAGTTGACTTCACTATCGGCTACGCGCCCTCGAAAATTATGAAAACGATACCCATTATGAAAAATTGAAATAAAAATATCTGTCGCCATCTTGGATTTTCATGTTGACCTCACTGTTCGCTTCTGCACCCTCGAAAACCATGGAAACTATCTCTCTGTCTCTTTCTAATAAATAACTAAAAGTCGCATGGATCTTGCATTTTCGTTTACATTATGTCAAACTCCTACCGAAGTTACTGCGTTAAAGAATTTCGTTCCAAAAAAAGAGTGACATGATCACACAATTAGTATGTGTCTCATGGTAATTGTGTGCTCCTCAGGGGAGAAGCCTCCATACATCCCGGTTCCACTCGTTTTGTCTTCGGAACAACCACTCTTCTACTGGTGACAAATAATATGATATACCAGTGTGTGTTAAACACCACATATTTTTTTTACTACCACCACCCCTACATAACATTCCAATTCCTTAGTTTTGACTGGTTCATAACGAGCCTCTTAAGCCTGCGTGCGAATCGTCTGTACCCATTAGTCATTCATTTCTTTACAAAAATCCACTGAAGTTCACCATGTGCATGTGTCACCATGGGCAAGATGTTGTTGAAGAAGCTGCGCCAGCGCATGGAGACGCTGTGTGTGCAGCGCAGCCCGCCCAGCAGGAGTGATGACAGAAACTGTATGTACATCATCGGTGACACAGCTAGTGGAGCGCTCGGCGGGCTCGCTGCACGACAACGCGGTCACCATGGGCAAGATGGATGGATGGTTTTAACTGTTGTCGTTCGTTTGCATCTATTGTAACTTTACTTTAAAACACAGTTGATGCAATTAATGATTATTTTCTCCAGTGTACACTCAAGTTTATCAGAGAAACTTCTCAAAATGTTGTTTATTCCTTTACTCGCCCTAAAACCTAGTTGACAAGAACTGAAATAAATACAAATATACACACTGGACATAGACACAGTCGCGGTCAAAAAATATGGGTCGATGACGAAATTTCCCGTAACTTGCAAACTAATAACATGCATAAAACTCTCGTTACATTACGGAGAATTTTATAATGGTATGAAATAAAACCTTAAATGATCTACAATGTAGGTAAATTAGAAAAGTCCTCGAATTTGGAAATAAATTCAGCTCGCGGTTGTTTAAAATTGCTGGTTTTCTCACTTTTGTTTTCAATCTGTCAAATCATAATGGTGAAAGGCGGTAATTGTCGTCTTCCACCGTCATTTTTGAATTACCATCATGGCGCTAACATCAGAAGAATGTACATGTGTTTTCACTATGTTGGAAGAATGTAAGCTGAATGATGTATGAATGATTCAGATTTTGATGCTCATTTCCACAAGGGTTTTTGTAAAGTATCCCCCTACATAAATCGAAACTATCCAAACTATGTTGTTTTTAGTCTTTAGATCACGTCTTTGTAAACGCCTCCTTTGTAGGCATGCAATGTATCGATCATGAGCGACTCCTAAGTCAACTAACGTGACCACAACGTTTTTGGAGATCTGGTTCCACTCCTGGCAAGAACAATAGGCGTGTTACTTTGCACAGTGCAGCGAGTCGTCTAACGTTTCCGAGAAACTGGGCAGACCACATCAGAAAACCAGGAACTGGAAGACTGAGACGCACTACGGTTGTATTCGATGTGTTGTTACGACCATGGGATGAGGCATTTTTATTGGCATATTTAAACGTAAATATTATATATATGTATATTTTTTTTGTAAATGTAATTTTTACAATTAAACTACCAATATTTCCAACTTTTGGTGTTTTTTTTATCAATTGGTAAATTATCAACAACATACAGTTTCATTTACGCCGCTTTTTTAGTTTTTCGTACTGTCCCGTATTCTTTGTCCGCGCGTGTATTATACTCTAGCATTTAATAAATGATTATGATTAACTGTAGCAGCAGTAGAGCTCCTTATAAAATATCTAAAGAAATATGGAAAAGATTTTTTTATATATCCAGGTTAAGGCACACTCAGGGTCGCGGGTAATTCGAGAGACTAACCGTGGCCCTGGCACAGGCAACTGAAGGAACACGGGTGGGTTTTAGTCAGTAAAAGTCTGACACGCCCTCCCGCTCCATCCAGAGCGGGAGAAGTCATTTGATGATTTCTCACCAAAAAAAAAAGGTTGAGGCACACAAAACAACAAACCGAAGATGGCTGCGCCAAATAGGCTAGACAAATAAGTGTCAGGCACTGGTTTTTAAGATGACCTAATGTTACGTAAATCAGGTTTATCGTGTGTGTTAATATTTAAATAAAATATAGGTAGATATGTTTAACAAATAATAATCAAATCGAATAAATAATTGTTAAAAAATTAATGTACATAATAATACAGAGGCATTTAAGGAAACAAAAAAAAAGTGGTATGGTTACACAAGAAACAAAGGACTGTCGTCATATTTTTTTTTAATTTCATTAACTGCGATATTAGCGACCACATCGCCCAGTGCAGAAAAATACAAAATTGTTGATTACAATCTACCACAATTGCTTGTACAATTGTTTTGCCATATCGGACATGGAAATGCAAGGATGGTATTACAAAAGCCAATATCATACCTTTTATATTGTCCTAAAACATCAATTCTAGTATTTTCATTCCGGACACACTCCATCAGAATATGAAACACATCATCAACCACACCACAGTCATCACAATTTGGAGACAGAACTTTCTCCATTAAAAAATAAAACTTATTTGAAGGAATATGTCCAGAACGAAGTCTTAAGGCTATATATAGTAGGTTTCTGTTGTCACAAACAATCCACGGAACCCGAGAAATCTGTG
This sequence comes from Dasypolia templi, assembly GCA_963555695.1. Classification (NCBI taxonomy): domain Eukaryota; kingdom Metazoa; phylum Arthropoda; class Insecta; order Lepidoptera; family Noctuidae; genus Dasypolia; species Dasypolia templi. The sequence continues at coordinate 3,621,962 of OY743163.1, read as the reverse complement.
GCTGGATAGGTCGATACCATATCCCTTTCTCTTTTGATCTTTCATCAAAATATTCCTGCCAAAGATCTAAACACTTTCTTTTAACCTATCCAAAATACGTCGTCAATTATAAGTAGTAAATAAAATATAGTTCATAGTAATGAAAAATTCCAATCGAGGTACTGCCGCAGGCGTTTTCTAAATGTGTCCATCGTGGTAATTGCTCGAATAGGTGGTGGCAGGTTATTCCACACTTTGGGAGCCCCATAACGCTAAAGTAACACCATGTAACCTCTAAAAGCGGCTGTAGGTACTATGCGACTGGGTCGAGAGTTGCTGCTAGCATTGCCTTCTCCCACATTCTCGTCTACTCGCTACCCAACTTAAGTTATTGTGCGGGATTTGGTATTTAAGTACCCCAAACAGAAGGCACACCAAGTGCAGTTTGCGTCTTGATTTCATTTTCAATATGAAGTGTCTATTTTAAAATGGGGTTACATGACTTCTGGGCGGAATCTCATCTTGGCTTATTCTACTTTCATGTCTTTTTTTGCCGCCAAGCATTCAATATGTTCCGATGTAAAGGTGACGTTACAGGCACATTCAAGGCATTTCTACTTTGTCTCTAGGTACTGTCTTTAACGCATTGACAAACTCCATGGTGCCGTCGAGGGTTGAAAAGAAAAAAAAAACATAAAAAGGACCATAACTCCAAAACAACTCAATTTGGACCCAAAGTAACTACTACAACTCTTAACTATGGTGAGGTTGGCTTCGAGGCTAACGATACAGCTGTATTTTACATGGAGTGACTCCCTATCTGACCCCCAGAACTACTACTAGAGATGATTGGATTTTCCTTTTTTTTTTCAAGGAAAATCCAATCATCAAATGATATTGAGCTTTTGCAGGATGATCTGAACAGAGTAAATGAATGGTGCAAGAATAATAAAATGGAATTGAACTTCAATAAATGCAATCACCTGTCATTTTCTAGAAAGCTTCACCCCATTCATTCGACCTACTTTATAGACGAACATAAAATTCATGAAGTAGAAACTATAAGGGATCTATTTAACAAAAAAGTTACTTTCAAACAGGGTTTTAAACAGGTCAGCACTAAAATATTGCTGTATAACAGCCTTGTACAAAGCATACTGGAGTACTGTAGCGTTGTATGGAGACCACATTACGCCACTCATAAACTTCTCTTAGAAAGGGCCCAGACACGATTTCTATGGCACCTTGCTTTTTCCAAAGGAAAAACCAAGCAGCTACCCTCCTATGTGTCCCGTCTGCAAACTTTCAAGATGCTCTCTTTATCGACTCGAAGAGAAGTTATGGATGCCCTGTTTCTGTACAAACTCCTCAGGAAACAAATAGACTGTCAGCAGTTACTAAAGCTCATCAAGTTTCGAGCCCCAAACCGCTGTCCTCGTAAAACCATTACTCCGCTCCACCCGCCCTTGCGTTAAACTGTCTTAGGTGCTAACTCACCTATTCCGCTAATGTGCAGTATATTAAACAGTTGTAGTGACCTAATCGATGTACACCACGAGAGCATAGGGAAATTTTGTATATTAACTATCAAATACTACTCGCATAAACAAGGCAAGACCTGAATTAGAATTTAGTTAAGCTACATAATTATAAAACATTATTTTATTGGTTATTAATTAATTAATCTTTTAATTTATTATCTAATGTGCACCAAGTATTTAATCTTGGTTTAATTTAATTTATTTATAATCCATCACTCTATTTCACAATTTAATTCGATTGTTATTTAATTTATTTTAATTAATGTGTGTGTTACATTGCTACATTTATGATTTGTTATCTTTAATTCTAAAATTAATTGCTATATTTGCGGTACTAATAATGTAAAATTTAAATATAATTAAAGTGCACGTGGTGTTAGCCTGTAAATAATTGCTACACTTAAAAATGTATATCGTGTACTTTTAAATGTAATGTAATGTGGAAGCAATTGTAGGCTAACATATTATAAATAAATAAATAAATGAATAAAAAACCCATCTACGAACCGTCTTCTGCAAATTTTACTTAACCTTGAATATCAACAAGTGTGGCTGTTATTATTTAGCTCAAAGCTCCTCCACAAGTCCACAACACTGTCCTTAAAATTACATATTACAATATTAAGTACTCTAATTGTACAAAAGAACTCGTCCAGGGTGGTGTTACCACTACAATATACCGTTTTCTACCTCCAAGCATTCACAATGGAATACTTGTAGGTAGAAACCGGTAGTTTCAATCCTAATTGCGTAACACACCAAAAAAAGTTATTTATTCAAACTAGGTTGAGAATCAGCTGTTTTTGAACGGCAAAATAACATAAGACAGTCCCCCAAAATGGCCGCCCTTCAACACTTCCTTGTACTATAACTGGGAAAAAGAAGCGTCTCCACTCACATCTGCCTTGTAAATCTATAGACATAAAAATCAATTGCCGCATGTATAAAAGATCACCATCATTACCTATTCCTGCGATGTATGTGCACGCTCACCTACGTTATATTCATAAGATGCAGACCCTCCAAAACCGTTTCCTCAGAAAGGTCACGGGTGCCCCCTACTATGTCAGTAATATAGATCTCCACGTCGACCTTCGAAGCGTTTCTTCGACTGTGGCATAAAACACCCAAATACCCTGATTTCAGCGGCCGCCCACTATACTCCCTCCCGCATTAGCAGTATTCGCCGACCAAGGCATACCTTAATCGCCCCCGATGACGCCACTACTCTCCTCCAGGAGAGCAGTAAGACCACCAGCACTTTACACAAGCCCAAAACCCGATCGCCGTCCTACCGTCCTCGCCGCCGAGGCCCGCCGCGACGCTCAAATCCTAGCCCCTCCCGACCCTTGCTCGAGTCGATCCAACTCGATTCGTCCCAAAATCTCTACAATCCTGATGCAGCTAGTCCCTTGCTGCACCAATTCCAGCGACGCCCTAAGCCGAGGTTCGTACCCTACAGGGGGTGCGCTTAGCGTGTAGTCGCTTAGTTTTTAAGTCCTAGCTGGAGGCCTTAATTTATTAGGGCCACCACGGGCAAGTCCGCTTAAGCAGACGACAACCTCATTGACCTGCAAGATGCCATTCCAAAAAAAAAAAAAGTATAAAAGATCATTACTTGAGAACGGCTCGACCGGTTTGGCTGTTTTTTTTAAAGGTTTGGTTGTAATTGGGATGATGACTATTGGATGATGATGAATGTTCAAAAAAACAATGTTATTTCGAAGAAGGCATAGTAAAAATGAGATAATCGAAAGTGTTAAATCGATGCAAATATGAAGAAGCTGCAAGCTTTAAAAGTAGCTGGAGGGGATTATTCCCGTCCTTGTCGCGCGTCAGTCGTGATGTCACTTCTACTATAGTGCTGTCCTTCTCAAAAAAATATTTTAAAACGTTTATCACTTGGAAACTTTTCAAGCTTTTACTCTATGCAAGCCCGCTTAAGCAGACGACAACCGCATAGGTTGACCTGCGAGATGCCAAACAAACAAACAAAAAACAAACAAACCAAGCTTTTACTCTTTTTATAATATTGTTTGCCCTATTTGGAAACAAACATTTCTTTAAGGTAAAAATAATAAAAAATATCATTTTCCCTATTGTCAGGACAAGGTTTGTATGAAAGATTTATTTTTGAAAATTGACCGGAATAGTCGGAAACCACTGGAGACCTGGGCGACGCGAATCCGGGCACAAACAGCACAGCGTGATGGCGATGTTAACCCAAATTTTTCACAATGTTTTCCTCACCTAGTTTGTGTGATTGACTAAAAAAATATTATTTATTTACAAGCTTTGTATCATGAGAGTAAGTATTTTACTATGCTACCTCGTATCTAAAACCACAGAACCGTTTTCTATGAGTATTCTCACAGACATATAAAGAGTACCAGACCAAATATTCATCCCTAGTTATGTTTATATAGATGGACATGATTCTTTATCTTTTTCTTGCTAAGCGACAAGTCGTAAATAGTATCTCGTTCTTTCACCTTTTCTCACACTGACTCATACATAGACAGAATTTGACGCGTAGCTTGTCTGTCCCGCGCCGCCATGTTGATAAGCAACATAATCTGCAAATAATGAATGAACGAATACACAGAGAGGAATAGGTCTCAAAAGGAATCATCTTAAAAAAAAGTGTTATTCCAAAACAAGCAAAATAAAAATATTAAGATATTCATTAAATTCATTCTTTTATTTCTAGATTCCTGATGTATTCATAAACTAACTTTCAGGCATACAAACACCTTAACTCTAGGTCCCACCAAGCTGAGTATGCGGGTTAATGACTGCAGGGCCAGTTCTTCTTTCCGATACTGATGTCAACGGTACCAATGTGTATATATATGTGGCGGCATCTACACCGCCACATGCGAACTACGCATCACACTGACGTCACACAAATCCTGCATCGCGCAAGCAGAGTTTACCGCGCAACTAGCATATATACAACGTCCCGACATCACTCGTTGGGCACCAATCCTGATCCAGCTAGTCATTTGCTGCCCTCTTCCAGCGACGCCCTAAGCCGAGGTTCGTGCCCCACAGGGGGAGCCCCTAGCGTGTAGTCGCTTAGTTTTGAGTTTGTATTTAAGTTTAAGTCCTGGCTGGAGGCCTTAATTTATTAGGGCAACCACAGGCAAGTCCGCTTAAGCAGACGACAACCCATAGGTTGACCTGCGAGATGCCAAACAAACAAACAAAATCACTCGTTGGGCAGTTGCCCACCAGACACAACAACCGTCTGGTCGGAGGATCCTCCCTTTTCTAAAGGGTATGAGTGATCTTTATACCCTGTTCCTCATATCTCTATGTATAATGTCAAGCATGTCGTCAAATGGACTGCTACCGATAGTCCTCTTAAAATACTGTCATAATCGCCTTTTACAATAATCACTCTACTCTACACTTCTTATACCCAGAGAATGTCGATTTTCGTGGATTTTCAGTAAGTACTCGTATATTCGCGGCAACCGGCCTCCGTCTGGTCCTGTAAAGACAACATTCCCTATGTGTGCGTAATGGCTACGCAATTTTTTGTGAATGTTTGGTCTGATACTCTCTAAAAGTCTGTGAATGTTCTTGATCGAAAATGTGTCAAAGAAAATTCAAAATGGCGGACGCTGGATAGAATGAATTTGAATTTCATTGTTGTCCTTAGTCAGTTAACTCTTATTAAACCATTTATTACTTTTGCGTTTTTGACTACTTCGTTGGTCTAGTGGGGCATCAGGTACTGGGTTCGATTCCTGGAATTCCTAGGAATCTGGAATTCAAAAGTCGGGATTTATGCCCGGTTGGTGGCAGCGAAATAGGCTCACCCTCTGTTACATGGGACCTAAACTTATCTGGCAAAATGTGATTGTATCTACCTACCTACTAGGTAGTTACAGGTCTGCGGAACCCTTCAGGAAAAAATAGGTGACGTTTTAGTAAAGTATAGAGGCTCGTAAAGACATGCGCAATACACGACGCAAATCAAAAAGGCACAAAGTGTCGCGCGACTAGCGGTGCCTATGTACCTGTTTGAAGGACCCTTAAATTGCATACGCAAATACCTACTTTATTACTTAATCTAACAATAATTATTATCTACTACCTAATCTAATTATGTTAAAAAACCAGCTTGTTTCCAGTCTACAGACCAATGCTTAGTTCGTGTGTCAAAATTGTATCAAAAAATAATACTGCACTAAATGTATCCAACTATCTTGATGTTTATTATTAGAGCAAGACTTTGTATGAGGTTGAGTCGCATTGTAAAATGAGCGTTAAGAGCGGGCCGCTAGCAAAGCTCATCTTAATGTGAATGGGCGTTTTGTTTGCAGTGGGCCAATGGCAGGCGTATATACTGAAGAAAAATCTGAAAATTGTTGAATTATAATTTTAAATAAATATTATCATACATACTCAACCAGATTAAAAATTCACGCAAATCAATTGGCAATGAAACTTATGTTAAACCCTTCACAAGATTGAAAAGAGGGACAACCCAAGACTTACTTACAACCAGATAGAATGAGCTTGTAGTAGCGATCTGATGGGGCAGTGGCTTCATACCGTGCAAGATCAGGAACCATCATCTACCTATTGCTGAATGCACCAGGACATATTGCAGTGTTATAAAACTATTACATAACAACTCTTTTATTCTTTTTTTACAAAACACATAGAAAACATTAAAAAAAATACGTAACCCACTGGCATCAGGCACAGGGATCAAGCTGCCGGTGGTCAAACCTCTAGAGAGAGGAACCTCCTCACAATGCGTGCCGTGTCCAGGAGTACTGCTTTCTGAATCAAGACCTTGACGAAGACGCGCAATGAGAGCCTCCTGAAGTATTGGTCGAGGCTATTCGCTATTAGGCCATTAACTGTAACGATTATCGGTACAATGATTGCAGAGTCCACGTTCCACATGTCGACCACCTCGTGTGCTAAGTCAAGATACTTGTTTTTATATCTAAAATCTTTCTCAGCTTTCTCTGTATTCTCGTCATGAGGGACAGCGATATCAACAATCACTGCATGGCGCTCTCGTCGATCTATCACAATTCTTTTGACTACTATTGCATTACAAAAAACACATAAAATATGTTATGGGTAATTATTAATAATGAAAACAATAACATTTTCATAGCATGAAATAAAAGGCTTTTATACTTAATGTTATTTATACTGAAGAAGAATGGTAGAATGTATGGACTAGGGGACTAGGAGCAGATTTAGTCATAGTTGGAAACTTGGAGAAAGTTAGGCTATGCTTTAATCCGCTGGATATAAGAGAGAAGATCGGTCGATGTTGCGACGCTTTGGAGAGGCCTTTAGAGAGTCCAGTAGGTAACTAAAACCCGTTGGTATCGAGATCGCCAGCGCGATTGCTACGCTTGGGGTCCTGGGTTCGGTTCCCAGGTCAAGCAAAATGTTATTGGGTTTTTCTATAAGAAATTTCTCAGGCAGCGAGTTTGGAAGTTGGTGGTGTGATAGCCCCGTGCCTGGACCTGCGTCTGATCTCTCCCCCGAGTGTCAGATTGCCGTCCCATCGGACTATATGAGTAAAGGAACATAAACTGCATCTGCGTATGCGCACACACTTGTGCATTATAATATCTCCTGGCTAATCTCCGCTGAGGTTGGACACCGTGACCGAAACAGGTCGGGAGGATTATAATGTCTAGTAGTGCAATTTATCAGCTGAATGATAAATATTGATGAAGACTTACAGCTGAATTTGTTCTTATACCTAACTCACTTTTGGTTGCGGCAGTGAGGTAAAAAAATAACCATATAAAGACATTCTCCATGAGAAAATCACTACAACATATTATTATAACACAAAGTCCCAACGCCGCGTCTGTCCGTCTGTCTGAACGCGATACACTCAAAAGCTTCCCAACGGATTTTCATACGGTTTTCACCAATGGACGGAGTGATTTATGAGGAAGATTTAAGCGTATAGTTAATTAATGGTTTTGAGTACATTGACTGAAATATGACGGCGATTGTTGAAGATGTCGAACAAAATGTATAATCCGACTGGGAGCTTCACTGTTGTGCGCCGCGTAACTGGTAGACTTACATGAAAGCAATGTACACTTGGGAGCAAATAAATAGAGCCACTTCCTTTTTCACGCATTATGGTTATTATTTTTGGTATTATGGAACGCATCGATTCGAAACATATATCGCCTAAAAGGGTATTTAATAACCTTTACAATGAGGGTAGTTAGTTGTCAAAATTTCATTTTAATTAAAGTTTAAAGGGTAGAATAAAATTATCGCATTTAATTTGCTTATGACATTTTTATTGTACTCTGTTAAGAAAAGATTAAATTTGAGGTTTTTGTTAATCATACCCATATTACTTGTTATTGTTGTCTTTATCTGTGTGTGTGTAATCAAAATAACCTGATAAAATGGATACTACACCGACGGAAGCTGCCCAAGTTGTAGCTTTACTTGAGGTTGGACACGGACAACGTGAAGTGGCACGCAGACTTCATTTGAGTCGTTCAAAGGTACAGCGGGTATACCGCAGGTATCTGGAGACTGGTGCTTTTGTTCGGCGACCTGGAACTGGCCGACCACGGGCAACAACAGAACGTGACGACCGCTTTATTGCAACCAATTCGTTGCGCGACCGTGGACTTAATGCTGTTCAGCTACAGCAAGCGTTACGTGACGTTCGAGGTGTCGCAATCAGTAGGTGGACAGTGAGACGAAGACTAAAGGAACGAAATTTAACATCACACAAACCAGCAACTGGCCCAAAATTGACTGTAGCTCATCGCCGATCTCGCTTGGAGTTTGCTCGAGAACACATTAATTGGACGTTAGAAGACTGGAGGTCAGTTTTGTTTTCTGACGAGTCAAGAATCTGTCTTTTTAGCAATGACGGGAGAAACCGAGTGTATAGACGTCCTGGTGAAAGATTTGCCCAATGTTGCATTCGAGAAACTGTGAGTTTTGGTGGTGGTTCTTGTATGGTGTGGGGAGGAATTTCTCTAGACGGAAAAACGGAACTTGTCTTCGTCGACCCCGCCAACGATGGCAGTGGTAGACGTGGATTAACAGCTGACCGATACATAACTGACATTCTTGAAGACCACGTAATGCCGTATGCTGGTTTTGTCGGAGAAAATTTCTTGTTTATGCATGACAATGCGAGACCTCATACCGCGCAGATCGTTACGGAATACTTGTCTGCGATCGGGATTCAACAAATGGTATGGCCAGCACGAAGTCCCGGTTTGAACCCGATCGAACACCTATGGGACGAGCTAAAACGGAGAGTCCGAGCCAGGGTTCCCGCTGTTTCATCCATTCCCGAGCTTAAAGTCGCTGTGCTTGAAGAGTGGGAGAACATATCACAATATGTCATCGTAACTCTGATCAGATCGATGACTAATAGGCTACAAGAATGCATCAGGGCACGGGGGGGTAATACCAGTTATTAAGAATATTTTTTTTGCAATAATTTTGTTTTTTATTGTTTTTATGGACTGTTTTAGCCCTACTAAATTTTCTATCAAAATTACCATTTTTCTTGCAGAGCCAATAATTTATCATTCAATAAGGTTATTATTCAATAATTTACCCTCATTGTTAAGGTTATTAACTTAACTTTTAGGCGATATATAGTTCGAATTGATACGTTCCATATTCCCAAAAATATTTACCATTTTACGTGAAAAAAGGTAGTGGCTCGATTTATTTGCTCCCAAGTGTATTACGGAATTATATTGTTAAACTTGATTAACACAAAAGGTACTGTTAATCCCGGTAGTACCTACTTTCCCGTGGGATATTTTCCGACATCTACAGGGCGAAGCAAAATCAACATAATATATAAGCCAACTGCCAGAACCTAGAATAATTCCTATTTTGGGTGGCCAAGTAACAACGACCAACTTGGATTTATCGCTTGCTGGCCGCTGCCACGGCACCATTCTTTAGTGGTGAAAATCCTGATGGATGTCCTCCGCCCTAGGTCGGGCGGAGGGGTCTGTCAGACCTTACTGGCTAAAAACCACCCCGGTGTTCTTGCACCGGGGATCAGAGGAAATTGTGCGCCTTCCACGATCCCCGGCTAGTGCCGGTCCGCCTCTGTGGGCTTCCTCAATTCCGCGGGGGGTGTGAGGTGTAAGACTCCCCCCGCGACGACACCGTTATAACCTAACCTAACGCAATTATAAATTATTTTAACTCTGACCACCGCCCAGTAGTCATGCATCTTGCACCCTACTCGGGCCCAATCGACCCCAACCGCCCCCCTCAGACCCAGATGATAACCGACTGGAGGAAAGTAAGCGAAAGACTGAAATCCACCACGTCGCCTCACTTGGACACCATCCCCGATCACTTAGTGTCAGTCGCTGACACGACGGCCGCAATCGACTCGTTTACAGAGCACGTACAATCCGTATTGACGGATTGTTCACGGGAAGTTCTGGTGATGGAAGACCATCGCTGGAAACTACCTACTGACGTACGTGACCTGATAACCGAGAAGAACGCGGCCATTCGTGCTTACGACTCATTCCCTTGTGACGCGAACAAAGCCCACATGCGCCATTTACAGCGTGCTGTAAAGAAACGCATAGGGGAGGTTCGCTCCGAGGGCTGGAACAAGATGATCAGTGAACTCGAGCCCACTCATCAAGCCTTCTGGCAATTACAGAGGAAATTGCGTTCCTCAGAAGAGGTCTCTATGCCTCCTCTCACTCGCCCCGACAATAGTATCGCTTTCGACAGCACCGACAAGGCCGAATGCCTTGCTGACAGCCTGGAGTCTCAGTGTTCTCCCAGCTCTCAACCGGTTGACCAAGCTCACCTGAACAAGGTCGACGCTGAAGTCGAACGGAGAGCCGCCCTACCACCCGTCGAAGACCCTGACGATCCTCTGCCTCCCGTCACACCAGACGAAGTGCACGGAATCATTAAAGGGCTCCAAGCTCGGAAAGCCCCCGGTTCGGACGGTATTACCAATAAGGTGTACAAACTCCTACCTGCCCCTCTAATAATGCTTATGACCGCCATCTTCAATGGCGCATTGAGCAACAACATCTTCCCACAAGCGTGGAAAGAAGCAACCGTCATCGGTATCCCAAAGCCAGGCAAGCCAAAGTCTGAGCCCTCCAGCTACCGTCCCATTAGCTTACTCAATGTTCTCGGCAAAATCTACGAGAGACTTATTTATAAGCGTCTACGCCGAAGCAAAGAGCCTCATTCCCAACGAGCAGTTCGGCTTCCGACCCCAACACTCTAGTATCCATCAGGTCCACCGTTTCCTGCGATTTGGAAACGTGCGTTTATAACCCCTGTTTATAAGACTGGTGATGAGAACAATGTAGAGAATTATCGCCCCATCTCTATCCTCTCTACTTTGTCTAAGGTTTTTGAGGGTCTTGTGCATGGTGCCGTGTACCCTCACATTCATCAGCTTATTTTACCTGAGCAACACGGTTTCGTCAAACGTCGTTCAACCGCAACGAATCTGTTAGTATTAACAAACTACTTGTTTGAGCAATTGGATCAAAATGTTCAAGTGGACGCTGTGTACACGGACTTTCAAAAGGCTTTCGATAACGTGGATCATACGTTGCTTTTAGAAAAAATTGCTTTCAACGGAATACGTCGCAATTTGCTTAGATGGTTTGTTTCATATATTCGTAACAGGACCCAAAAAATTATTGTTAATGGTTACGAGTCAGACCCTATAGTTGTTACATCTGGCGTAACGCAAGGATCCATTTTAGGCCATCTTCTCTTCATTATATTTATTAATGATATAAAACAATGTTTTATTGTATGCTTGTAATTTATGCGGATGATATAAAAATTTACAAATCTTGCAAGAATATACAAGAGTGTCTACTTCTTCAAATGGACCTAGAAAGATTATATACGTACTGTAACAATAGTAAAAATTATCTCAGTCTACCCAAATGTCATGCCATCTCATTTACCAAAAAGAGAAATAAAATAAATATTAATTATTCAATTAATAACGAACTCGTAAATGAAGTTAGTTTTGTTCGTGACTTAGGTGTCACGCTGGATGCCAGTTTGCACTTCGACAAACACGTTGACAATATAGTAAACAAAGCGTATCAGATGTATGGTTTTGTCATGAGATCGTCACGTGACTTTGTGCGGCCCTCTACGTTCTTGCTGCTTTATAAGACTTTGGTACGATCCCAGTTAGAATACGCCATCCCTATCTGGAACCCTTTCTACTACAAATACGTCACTAGAATTGAAAGGGTACAGAAGAAGTTCTTACGGTCTATGAACTATTAGTGTTTCTGATCAAAGGTTCCTTACGTGCAGCTATTGAAACGGTATGGCGTTCTGGATTTGGGATCTAGGCGGCTGTTACTTGATTTCATGACACTGCACGGCATATGCAATAACAAATTTGACTGTATAGACCTTACAAACAAATTGTGTTACAAGGTACCCAGAAGTGTTATCCGAAGGGGGGTGCGCGTGCCTCAACTGTTCCATACAGGAATATGCAGGACTAACGCTGGGGAACGTGCGCCGCTTCGTCGCCTTGTTGATTCTTACAACACACATTTTATAGAATTAGATATATTTGTCTATCTAAACAATTATTTAGGAAAATGGCTTTGGATATTTTGTCTAGCGAGTAGTTTAATTTAACTCAGCAATATTGTGACAGCGACTACTGTATTCTTGTTTTATTTTTATTTTATTTTTTTATTTCACTTGTCTTCAGTACCTCTTTTAACCTTTTACTAAATCGTGGACAATGGTGTGGGTTAAGTGTTTGTTAAAACTTAGTTTAAGTAGTTCTCTGTATTTTGTAGCATGTAACTGTCTTTTGTCCCTAACAAAAAAATAAATAAATAAACATTAGTGCACTCAAAAATAGCGTAAGTCACCTGTTGTTAGAAAGAGACGAACATACAAAATAAAGTATGTCCCTACCTGCTGCATATTCATTGGCGCAATGAACATGCAGCAGAAAGACAGTTTCAAGTCAGGCAATTGCCTTGCTTTAACCTCGCCAATATTAAGCGCAGGTAACGTATCTAAAGGTAATAAATAAATCATTGGCTGAATTATCAATAGCCGATTAAGTCACTTGGCATGAAATTCAAATAGTGTCAATGTGAATTTTCTATCCCGAAAAGGTTTTCGAATCTTGAAAGTTCACTCTGTTCAATAAAAAATCGACATCTCAAATAACTATTTTTTACATTACGAGTACCCAAACAACGTTAAGCTCTATGACAATACGAATTTGAAAGTTTCGTCTGACGAAAGATAAATAAAACAACGTGATCAAAATCACAATTTATTCTTAAAACACGAATTATAAGAACATCAGTACAAGCCCCATTATTACCACAAAGGCTTTAGAGCCTCTCTGTGGCGCGAATAAGCCACGTCGTGGTACTTACCAGTTTCTGTAAACCAATTAAGACCAAAGGACAATTCCAGATCCTGCCCCTGATTTTTACAGGAAATGTCGATGATTGAAAATAATTATAAAGATTAAAGGACCTTTTCATAATACATTGTTTTGCCGATTACAAATAAATGATGAAAGGAATTCAACCCCTTAATTTCCTATTGCGTTACTTATTGCGCATGATATACAACAACAAAACAGTTTAAAATACCTTTATACAAAAACTCATATTACAATTATAATAATTGGGATGATGACTATTAAAAATGTTCGTAAAAATAACGTAATTTCAAAGAAGGCATGGTATAAATTAGAAAATCGAAAAAATCTGTTAAATCGATGTAAATATGAATAAGATTCACGCTTTAAAAGTTTCTGGAGCGGATTATTCCTGTCCTTGTCGCGCGGTACGGACAATGTACAGCGCTAGTATGAAGTTACGTAGTCGTGACGTCACTTCTAGGTACTATAGTGCTATCCTAGTCTAACACTTCTTTTAAAACGTTTATAACTTGGCAGTTTTTAAGCTTTTACATCTTTTTGTAATACAATTTGCACTATTTGGAAATAAACATTTCTTTGAGATAAAAAAAAAAAATGTAATCATCCCCATTATGATAATGCGTAACGCCTAAGTTGTTTAAATCGCTTTTTTACAATTTATAAACTGCACCTAACCAATCAAATCATCAACCAAATCAATGTCATTTTTGTTTTAAGATTTTTACAGAATCCGCAAGTTCTACAGGCATTAGGACAAATGGAATAAGCTTAAAGTTTCTGCATATTGCAGGCTTGTAAATGACTTTTATTGAGTGGGCCAAAGTTCTATAGAGTTTCTGGCATTTTGCTTTGCTAAACGATTGTCAAACTGCTGTGGTTGGTTAACCTAGATGTTTTTTTTTCTCATGTAATTTTAATCATGGTCTGGCAGTTGAGTAATTTATGCGGCGTCCCCAAATGTCTTTTCTTTGGTATTGTTCGTCGAATCGTTGAGCTCCTTAAGTTCTGTGTTGCGCTGCATGATTACTGACAAATACGTTCTCTGACTGGATAGGTCGACTCAACCTGTGTGTTTGTTTTCTGATAATACCATTTCAGACACCAATCTACATGGTCTTCACATGATCTGACCAAGATTATGTCTGGACTTTAAAATAGACTGTGACCTCTGAGTTTGTTTCGACCATTCGTGTCAGAGTACTCGGATAGGAAACGACGATCTCATCTACTTTTTGAAATAAGATTGACGTGTAAATGTGTTTGTACAACCCTACTTACAGAAATAAAATCATTTATCATCTACCTGTTAATGCAACAGCCAATATGTGTGAATTTTGACTTTGTGACGGTTGAATAAATTTGATTAAGAGTATTTTCTGGACTTTTGTCAAACCCATAAATAAAACAACGTGATAAAAATTGGAATTTATTCTAAAACACGAATTATAACAACATCAACACAAGCCCCATAACTATTACTACACAGGACGTCTTTAGAGCCTCTGAAGACCCTCTCTGTGGCGCGAATAGAGCCACGTCGTGGTAGTTGGAGCTCCAGCCAATGAGGGGCTCGTCACGGTTCTGTACTCGCAGCCAGAGCTCTAGGGGGCGAAAGTATCTGGGGATGACAACATACAATTTTAAAATCACGCATATGAAAATCTAAAACACTGTGCAATCAGGAATGAAGCAGTCTAACTGTTCTTCTTTAAGGAATACCCGACTAGTTTAGACCTCAACCGAGGTCCTTGTTTGTACTTGTAAAAAGGGCTGAGGAGAACGCGAACCCTGACTTCTTCCCGACATGGTCTCATGAATAAGGTTCTTATTAAGATTAATAAGAACTATCGGTATAAAAGTAGACAGTAGTAGCCCTTATTATGCGGGCTCCGTTTCAGTCCGATAGTTTAAGAGTCGGTTCAGTTGCAATGCTTTTTCATAAAATTACTACTACTAACCACTTTGGTCGTAAACCCAATGTTAGACTAAGGGATTTTCAGACACCCTATCGCTCAAAGGATAATGGATACTTCGGCTGCAAGAAGCCAGCAGTACTGTCAATCAACGGGCATGGAGGCTAAAGTGGTAACAGCCCCGGATCTTCATATATTAAAAGAGGGGTTCAAAGTACAAAGCCGGCCCTCTAGGCAATTTTTATAAAAGAGGTGTGCAAGTTTCTTTAAAGGGGGGATGCAAAGTACAAATTTGCCGGCCCTCTATGCAGTTTTTTTTTAACAAGTAATTTATTACGATAATAAAAAATGATTTTTAAAGTAAACAATTCTAAATATTTATTCTTCGACATTTTTCAGCGAAAGCGTCAATTAAAATGTTATGATCGAGATTGTTGGCTATTTCGCTCTTATTCGATAACGTTGCCAATCCCGACAAGCGCTCATGAGATATTCTGGAACGCAAATAATTCCTGATGTGCTTCATTTTGCTGAAGCTTCTTTCGCATGAATCAGAAGTTGTTGGTAGAGCATTCATTCTAAGAGGTATGCTCAAGTTAATAAATGCATCCTGTAAATAATGTCAATCATCACGGAAAAGACGTATACAGTGTGATTTTGTATTTTTGATTTTTCTGCCACCGCCCAATATTTGCCACCCGGTGCAAGTGGATCCTCTGCATCCCCTTAGATTCGGGCCTGACTGGTAATAATCAGTAGCTTAGGTAAAACTCAGAAGGCTTGTCTATGGGGCAAGCCTATATCAATTTGTTGGTTCTAAGAAGGGCACTTACCTAACAAGAGCTTCAGGTGATATCCTATTGGTCTTCCCACGGGTCATAGATTTGATGATTTCCGAAGCAGGCTTCGAGGAGCCAGCTTGCATTATTTCACTGAAAACAAAATGAGTATGATACGAAACTTATATGAGCGTACGAACGTATGTTTTATGAGCAGTTTTCGGAACATGCAAGGTGGAGATGGCAATCCTAACTAATATTATAAATGCGAAAGTAAATTTGTTTGTTACGCTTTCACGCTTAAACGGCTCAACGGATTTGCATGAAAATTGTCACACAGATAGACAGTGACTTGGGTAAGGAACTTAAAGAAAATCGCAGGCAACAGCTATATCAAATAGTTTTGTCACTTTAGCTAGAAAAAGATTGGCAAATCCCAAAGTCGGCCATCACTACTACTTATATTTATTGTGTGTTTGTTTCAAAATAATCCCAGTTGTATTTCCGTGCCCCAAATGGTTATAATGTTTCCACTGCTGGGACACAGGCCTCGTCACGGTGACAGGGAGTTGGACAAAGTAAAGCGCCTGTCTGGGTTCGAACCTACTACCTACCACTAACCTACAACCTACAACTCGTAAGTCGCGGCCGTAATCACTGCGCCACTACTGCGCTACTGGCCTCCGGTTGTTTGTAATAATAATAAAATTATCTAATTAATTCCTTTTAATATTATTTTTATTAGATAAATTAATGATCAATGTAAGAAATGTTTTTATTAAAATAGATATCGCACACGGTAGATGGATGCATGCATATTGTTTAATTTAAAGATCTTTTGTTGTCTGTATCACCATATGTACGTACCCTTATTAAAGCAATTCAGTGATTCAATGGGGAAGGTTGGGCAAACCTAATTGTAGATGGCATGACCATAGCTAGGTCCCTACGGCCTTCAATAAATTTGACATTTCGTTCATTCATTCCATTTTGTGTTCATTCATGGGTTTGATTTTATTTCACTATTTCGTTATTTTCGGTGATTTCAGTATTTTATATCAAGAACTTGACATGGAAAGTGTCAATTTTAAACGTTGAATACTTCCTCGTAAAAAAATTCTATAAAACGATTCCGACTCAAACTCGATCTCAAAAAAATCTGTACGAATAGATTTAAACCACAATCTTCTAATTTTAGGATCTTTCGGGAAATGGTGCACTCCAATTTAGGAGTATCTAGGAGCACAACAACGCGTAAATTTTCGCTAAAATAAAATAAAACCACATCACGGCTTGTATTACTAGCTTGTGTTGGAAACTAGCTACGACAGCGCCATTTTGATAGTCGCCTTCATCATTTGATATCGGTCAGCAAAAATTGTGTTTTTCGTTCAGAATTAATTAAGCACTTTTTTATAGAATCAAGTACTTATAACTTCTTGTTCCCAGCTAAAGCACTAGGAAGTGGTGAAGGGCGGGCGTGCCTGGGGACTGTCTTATGTCATTTTGACGGTCAAAAAGTTTTGAGTTTTTGCCTCGTTCTAAGTAACGACTTTTGTATTTTTTTTTAAATTCCTGGTAACCTTTAAATATAAGTGTATTAGTGACCATTTATCATTATAATCATCCACTGACCGCCTTCACTTACTCCTCGTTACAGGCCTCTCTTTTCCTGTGCCAGCCTCCACATTCCGGTGTCATCTCAAATCAAGTTACTGTCCAAAATTTTCATAA
Source organism: Dasypolia templi (assembly GCA_963555695.1). Classification (NCBI taxonomy): domain Eukaryota; kingdom Metazoa; phylum Arthropoda; class Insecta; order Lepidoptera; family Noctuidae; genus Dasypolia; species Dasypolia templi. The sequence continues at coordinate 3,604,564 of OY743163.1, read as the reverse complement.
AGTGCCCGGTCAAAAAATCTGTCCAAACATTACAAACTAACCTTAGAACTCGTCCGGCATCCCTGCTCCTGTAGATATCACACTCATAAAGGTGTCCAGTATGACCGGACACTGAACACAGCTGCTCGAAGATCTGGAACTCTAGGATAGTAGCTAGGAAGTATTTGATGTACTCCTGGAAGTTGAGAAAAAAGTCTTAATTTCTTCTGACATAGATAGGAAAGTCTACTGTTGTCGTGTATACTATAATAAAGTTTAGGGATATGAGGAACAGGGTGTAAAGTTCACTCATACTCTTCGGAAAAGGGAGGATCCTCCGACCAGATGGATGTCGTATCTGGTGGGCAACTGCCCAACGTTTGATGTCGGGAAGTTGTATATATGCTAGCTGCGCGGTAAACTTTGATTGCGCGATGCGGGACTGTGTGATGCGTTGTTCGCATGTGGCGGTGTAGATGCCGCCACAAAGTAAGTACTTTCTACTAATATTATAAATTAAATAACAAAACCAAAATGTTGATGAAGCGGCTCTTTAACGGCCGAACCCAATAACGTAACTATCTCCAAATTTGGCGTACTGGAGTTAAAAAAAACGACAGGTTGCACTCCGGGAGTGCCGGCAGAAGTGAAAATTTGAATATTAACGTTGTACATTTTTGATATTTTGGAATGGTTAGGGAATCATTTTGCACGAATTCCTTTAATTATCAGTATAAAAGTACTATCATTTATACGGTAGAATACAATATTTATTTATTGCGCTATCGTACACAAACATGACAGTTTATATTACATTAAAAAGTTTATCTCTCAGCAAAATCAATCAATAAAAATCTAAAATCAACAATCATCCGTCTTACGAATTTTCGATCAGGTCACGTGTCCTGACGCGAGTTTAACATTTTTCACCCATTACAAAAAAAGTGTACAACGCCGCTAAAGAAGTTTTCACTTCTAAAAACCTATCAATTTCTGGTTTTTACGTCTCAATAAAGCCAAAGAATGCGGCACTATAGCGTGTTGACAGCTATTTGTTTGTCAGGGCAGATAGGATTGTACTGTATATCATCAGTAGCAATCAGTCAGACCAGTCTGTCTTACGACCGAACCCAATAACGTATCAATATCCAATTTTGGCGTACTGGATATAGAAAAACGTACCAATCTCTGATTTAAACATCCCGATAAAGCTAAAGTACGCGACCCTATAACGTGTTGACAGCCATTTGTTTGACAGCATAATAGCATAGCATAATCAGCCTATTATGTTCCCACTGCTGGGACACAGGCCTCCTCTCTGTTAGAGGGAGTGGGCCGTAATCCGCCACGCGGGCCCAGTGCGGGTTGGTAGATGTCACATGTATTCGAATTTTTGGTTCTAAGACATGCCGGTTTCCTCACGATGTTTTCCTTCACCGTTTTGAGAGCAGTGGTGATTAAATAATTCAGACATAGTAAAGCGCCTGTCTCGGTACGAACATACGACCTACAACTCGTAAGTCGCGGCCGTTACCACTGGGCCACCACTGCTCACTTGTTTGACAGGGATAAACAGAATTGTACTGTCTATCATCAGTAGCGATCTGTCTTAGGTTATTGGGTTTGTCCGTAGATCCATCAACGAAGGTACGGGTCCGTCCGAAAGTTGTTGATCCGTTTAAACAAATGACAAATTCCTTTTTTTCGAACGGACAAAAGCACATCGGGAGTAGAGAAAACTGTCATATAGTGTTGTTATTCATTCTTAGTTTGAGCCAAGCGGAAATTAGGTAATAGCGCTGACAGGCGACTTGATGCTACAGGGTGGGTCGGGGCTACAAGATATTTCACGCGGACGTAGTTTTCTATAAAATTTATAATTGAATAGACTATCAATCAACTTGAGCGCTAACAATAACTTTGAATCTAAGTGTCAAGGGAAACTTATTGTAGAACAATTTGACAACCAACGTCAATTTGCCATGTTGTACATTTCATACAACTGCTAAAGATTGGCAGATGTGATTTGAATATGCGGAGACAATTTGAGTTGGCAGGCAATTAATTTCTCCGGCTTTACTAACCTGATCGGAAATGATGTGGTATTTGGAGCCAGGGTCAAAGTCACCTTCGTGTCTTGCGAGGGGCGGGATCACACCCTGGAACATAGTGATAACATATTCTTACAAAGAAACTGAAAAGTATACCCACATTTCGCCAGTTACTATAGGTACACCTCTGCCTAACTTTTCTGGGATTACAGGCGTGATGTTTTGTTATGTGTGTAAACTTAAAAGTTGTCTGGAAATCGGTTGTCATGAATGGAGGAATGAGCAAAATGACGTCAGGAAAGTTTTTAAGTATGAATGTCGGTGGCTATCAGAGTAGGGGAAGACCAAAGAAAAGCTGGATGGACTGAAGTCTTGTGTAGTTCGTGAACGATGAACGAATAGGAACCGTATCTTCGCACTGTACTAGAAAAAACGTTTCCGAACGCTGACTCGTAATCGGTCTAATAGCTCTTTTCGATCTCGTACATTGCAAACCGCGCGATCGTTTGTGCGAACGAGAACGAGAAATAATAAACAGTCACTGATTGTTTGACAGATATGTTCGATGTCTGAATGAGGACGAGAAAGAATTGCCGACGAATGACGATGCCGACCGACCGAATCTGCAAGAATGAGATGAGATGCTGACCGAGAGCGAACACCGAATAGAGTTATTAGAACTAATAGAATGAACTAGTTCACTGTTCGAAATGAACTAGTACGGAGCGATCTTAAAATAAAAAAGACCGAGCAGGCACAAGACTACCATTGTGAAAGATGATATTATGGCTAGAAAGGGAGGACTACTGAGGTGACGATTGATAGACAAGTATGGAAGGAAAATACCACAAATAAATTGGGATAAGGACAGGAAAATGGTCTAGATATATAGGCATAGATTTCCTTTTGACCATATATACTGAGTTACGTTGTCACAGTAAGTAGAAAAGTTTGAGACAAAAAATGTAAGCATCCCACCTCGTAGGTATTGGTTAGGTTTTCTTTCGATTTTAATTTAAGAGGCTACTAAGACGTCGAAGTCGATTTCGTGTAACTAAAAGAAGTTCTATTGAGTTTCAGTTGGGCGTTTCTTGTTTTACTTGAACCACCTTGTGACAAGGCCCCTTCCCCCCGAAATGGCTTCACTATTTCTTGCTAGTCGCCCATAAGACGGATGCTATTTACATCCTCTCATCTAATCCATCATCATCTAGTAGTTTCTGCCTACCCCCATTGGAAGAAGGCGTGGGTTTATTGTATGTATGTAAGTGTATTCTTACGAAACTCAAGTTATGTTTTTAAGAAAATCACCTGCCAAAATGCTAGCTGGATCTGCCTGTTGAGTCTGTAAGATCTCACCGTGTAGACTTGCGTGGAGTGAGCTGTGAGTGTCATCCCGTCTTGGTCAATCCCTAGCATCAGTGGCCTTGACAGCTCACTCCACGCTCACTTCACCTAAGTTTGCACGGTGAGATGGTTACAGCACTACTGGTTAAATTGGAAGCTGAACCCAAAACAGTTGGAAGCACCATTAATAGGCCACGTTACCGCGCATCGGACTTTTTCGCGCACTAGATTTTTAACTCTCGGTGTTGAATCGAGCATTGAGAGTGGATCGCGTTGCGTCAACAGCACGTCGAAAAAAAACACTGTTGGATTTTGTGCGCGAAATAATCCCGCCGTGATATTTTTATGTTCGTGCGAACGTTGACATTATGGTGGCATACGATCTGGAATGGACTAATATGATCATACCTAACCGAGGCAAAAGGAGTATGGGATCGTAGAAGGTGGCGTTCTGTAGTTTCTGCCTACTCGCATGGGAAGATTGCGTGAGTTTATGTACGTAACTGCTCAATAACGTACAAAACGCAATGAATGTTGTTGAACTGTCAAAATGAAAGCCAGATAGTGTGTTACACAATTAGGTGCCATGTCTTTTCGTTTTTTTTATCGTTTATTAAAAAGATCTGTCTCTGTCTATAAAAAAAAATGCAATCTAGCCTAGATAAGACTAATAAGCAATTTTAATCTTACTTAATTTTTTTACGTGATTATTATTTTAAAACTCATGTTATGTTTTTGGATTGTTACTTACCTGGTATCTTAGTTTCATTTGCCACCATCTTGTGTTCATGTTCTGGACTCCGTCTTCAAATATTGACCAGCGCCACTGCAAAATATATTCCTTAACTTATTTTTATCGGTGTACAAAATATGTTAATTTTATTTATTCTAGTAAATAACACTGGTAGGATCTGATTCTGGTATTGCAAATAAAATTAAAGGAAGTTTATATCTGTGAGGAGATTTTTAAGACACTTTTGAACGTAAACTTTTTGTTCAGTACCTTGTGGCATCTACACCGCCACATGCGAACAACGCATCACACTGACGTCTCGTAAAAATCCTGCATCGCACAAGCAGAGTTTACCGCGCAACTAGCATATACAGGATATATAGTTTTTTATTTTTGTATAACAAACTTAAAATTGATGTAGCAAAAAATACACATTTGAAATTTCAGCAACTTAAACAACGCGACGTCACTCCGTGACTAATCACAGGTGACTGACTGGCGGAAGTACTGATGAGATGATGAGATAAATGTGTAGTATTTATTGCTAGACCAACTTCCGAAAAAAATAATAAATAAAACTATGCCATATGCTTATACTCCGTTCACCTATTATACCCTATTTTTTTCAAGACGGTAACAAAAGTCAACCGGTGTCCGGTTTACAAAGTCCTGACATCAATCGTTGGGCAGTTGCCCACCAGACACGACACGCGTCTGGTCGGAGGATCTTGCCTGTGCTATTTATTTTATTTATTTATGTTCTATAGAGGATGAGTGAAATTTACATACTGTTCTTCATACCACCACCCCATATAGGTATTTTAAAACTAGATGGCACCGGAATCTCCTACTGACTGATTCTTGAGAAGAATTTTCTTCAGATAAAAATCCTTATAATGTTAGTAATAGTATACCTACCTTAGCTTAATGTTAGTATTACATAAAATGCATAACAATAAACAACGAACGAACCATTGAATTCTTCGTTCAATGGTTCACTGGTTTATTCGGGCAAGTAAGTCTGAACTACCTACTTTCGTAAGAGGGGAGAGTCCCACCGGTCTGCAAACACATTCAGGATGCCATTGGAGGCCGAGCGCAAGCGTGCCATCATGGAGGCGCAACGCTTCCGCATGATCGCGGCGAACCCGTCGACGCACGCTTCCGCGAACATCCCTGACGCGCTACATCGCCACGGCAACCCCAAAAGCAAACTTTTTTTTTGTGTAGTAAATCATCAAATGATTTCTCCCGCTCTGGGTGGAGCGGGAGGGCGTGTCAGACTTTTACTGACTAAAACCCACCCTTGTTCCTTCAATTGCCTGTGCCAGGGCCACGATTACTCTTTCGAATTACCCGCGATCCTGAGGCGTCGGCCCTATCGGACCCCGTCATTTTGTGGCGCGCGTGGAACACGACACGCCGTGGACCCGGGCCTGGTCCGTACCGGACGGCGAGCTAGCCATTGCTCGCCGTACGCAAGCCCGCGCCTACGGTGGCCGGGAATCTGCAGGTGACTCCCGACGCTTTTGCCCAGAGAGTCGCCTGCGGCGATTAGGGGCGTGAGCGTGCAAGGCTCTCTCCCTCACGCGCTCCGCCTCCTCGAGGTGACGGCTTTCCATTCTGTCTCGCTCCGTACCATGGCCTGGACCAGGGCCGGACGCGAGAGATCGCCGCCGCCGACCGCCTCCGCGAGGACACTGCGGTGCTCCGCCCGCGCTGGGCAGACCTCCACCGTATGCTCCACCGTGTCCTCCGGGCGATCCACACAATGGTGACACCCGGGCGTTTCCTCCCGCCTTATGCGAAACAGGAACTTCCCGAAACAACCGTGTCCGGTGAGGACCTGTGTCAGGCGGAAGGTGAGGACGCCGTGGCGCCTCACCAACCACTCCTCAAAGAGGGGACTTACCGCCGCTATTGTGGCGTGCCCAAACCCCAAAAGCAGCCTAAATGCGTTATTGCACGGTATGCGCAGGTCGCTGTATGCCCGCTGGGTATAATTGGTCCACAGGCTGCACGTTTTATACAGGATTATGCAGGGTGGCATCAACATCGACGAGCAAACCACACACACACACCACATGATTCTATACTTTTTGAAGTTATCGTTGAAAGTTTTCAACGCATGGTGTTCAGAATCATTTACTGAATCCATGGTACCTAACAGGTTGCTCGTCGATGTTCCTGTCAATGTCGATGTGCCAACCTGTAGTATTAAGATTTAATGTGAGTCTAATAATGCAATGGGAGTTCAACAAATCCAATGGTCCACTAAAAGATCTAGGTGTTATTCATGATTTTGATCCTATTCGTATTCGGTATCCTCATGATAAACCTCCATAATCCCAATGCTGGGCGTGGCCATATCACGTTATTCTATTCATATTGTTCTCATCCAGTTTTTTATTTGTTTAAAAGGAATTGCGAACTGTGTGCGTGTATTAATGAAATGTAATTTGGAACATGGAGAGAACGATTAATTTCCTTCTACAGAATAAATGAACACTTAGGTACCTGCATCGCGCAAGTTTATAGTTTCAAATAAACTAAACTAAACTTGTAAAGTAATTAACTGTTAACTTATTTTACTTCAAAGGTCTTGGTTTGTCATTTGTGACTTCAAGTTACAGCTATGAACACAATGCAGTATTGCACATTGGCTGGATTATTTATTTCTGCTTGAGTATAGTTTTCAATGTTTTTTTTTGGTTTATAGGCGTGTGCTAGCTGACATATTAAACAATTTAATTTAATGTTTTGTGTTTCGTAATGTTAATTACTTACTTTTGTATAGAATCAAGTTCTTATAACTGAACGGACAGCTGTGCTGCTGGGGAGTTTGTTGCGCCACTTCTTCTTCCCAGCTAAAGCACTAGGAAGTGGTGAAGGGCGGGTGTGCCGGGGGACTGTCTTATGTCATTTTGTCGTTCAAAAAGTTCTGATTCTCAGCCTAGTTTGAATTAATTACTTATTTTTTATTTTCATTATCTAAATAAAGTTCCTTGTATAAATTATCACAGTTGACGATACTGTAACCGACTTACAATATAGCCTATTAGTTAATAAATAATTTAAATATTTAACTTAAACTGCTAAATAGCTATAAAATTAAGAAAAATGGAATAAAGACGCCATCTTTCTTATCCACTTTATGTTATGGGGAAGACATCAAAATAAATGCTATAATATCTTAATATGTTACCTGGTCCACCATGAACGCGAAGGGTAAGTACGCCACCTTCTCCAGCGCCATCGTCATCAGGAAGTTCATGCCCACCTCGTACGGGTCTTGACTCCTGAGAGTAAGAGTATATTGCTATTATGAAACGGACGGACTTTAAGTATTGTTTTAAAACGTTAATTGTATATTTCTGCAAAATGTTTTCTACAACTGTAATTCCTGGGCTTCAAGAATAACACTGGAAAATCCTAAGTTTCAAGGCTGAGACGTCCATAATTTGTATTTTGGCCAAAAAAAAATAACTTTACTAACATCAGGTATCTACTGGTAACTGGCTTAACATAAATAAGAAGATTACCTACCTAAAAAGTTTTTTCTACGTTTTTTTTTTGTTCAATTCAAAGCTAATTGGAAGCTGGACAGCAGAAACAAATGTTTGTTTGGTTAACATTAGCACCTCAAAAATAAGTTATGGACAACTTGCAGTCTACCAGTAATCATTATTTTTTTGTTTCTACTATATTATTCCCACTGTTGGGACACAGGCCTCCTCTCTTCAAGAAGGAGTGGGCCGTAATCCGCCACGCGAGCCCAGTGCGGGTTGGTAGATTTCACTTGTCTAGGATATGGCGGTTTCCTCACCTCACTATGTTTTTGTTCACCGTTTTGAGAGCACCTGTCATGAAATACTTAACACAAGGTGAAGCGCCTGTCTGGGTTCGAACCTACGACTTACTGACACTGATCTCTCAAAGCTCTCTGCTGGGAAAATGCCTCCCCATTTTCCGTCCAAACCTCTTTTTGTATCTTGTCCTACTAATATTATAAACGCGAAAGTTTGTGAGTATGGATGGATGTTTGTTACTCTTTCAAGCAAAAACTACTGAACTGATTTGGATGAAATTTGGCACAAAGATAGGTTATAACCTGGATTAACACATAGAGTACTTTTTATACCGATACTCCCACGGGATCATGTTTTATGCTGGTGAAACCGCGGGGAGCATCTAGTGTACTATAATTTAGTTTAAGTTACAAATAAAACACCTAAAATCGCAATTAACAGTCCTGTTACTTGCTATCTTAAAAATGAAAGGAGTATCAAACGAAACTTAAGTACTTATTCTGATAAAGTCCAACTCGCTGCAGGTGAGGTAGGTTGTACACTGACAAAGTGGCTGCGTTGGCTACTGCCTCATGAAACGCTGAAAACAAAACATAGATTTAACTTTACCTTCGGCTTTAGTTAAAAAAAACACACATTACCATAGCCTGTAGTCCATGTAAATATTTTATAGTTAAGAACCACCACAGTAATTAAAATTTCTTGTACCTATTAAAGAATCAAAAGTTAGGTTTTAAATGGTATATGTTTTTTTTTTGCATGAAAGCAGAATAAATGCTGTAGAAATACGTTCCTTGCGGAGCGTGTGTGGTGTGACTTTGAATGATAGGCTGAGGAATGATATGATAAGGTAACGGTGTGGTTTAAAAGAAGATGTAGTGACAAACATTGAAAAGAGTATGCTTAGAGGTAATGGTCATGTTGAGCGGATGTTATACGTTTGAAACCGCCAAGAACTAACTACGGAAAAAAGAGTATTCTGTACGAAGGAGCCCAGAATTATAATAAATTACCTAAAAACATTAAAGAAGCTAAAAGTTTATCAACCTTTAAGAAACTGTTGAAACTCCACATTTTGAAGGATCTCTCATTAATAGAACAAATAGAACAAAAAGATAAAATTTTAAATTTCATATCATTACGAAAACTAACCTTCAACTAAATAACCTACACCTGCTTACTCCCTACGATATGCACCATTATATAAAAAAAAAAAGCATTGTATGACATTTTTTAATTATCGCTTATTCAAACGCACTGTGCCATCGGCCTTAACAAACAAACATTGTTCGCACCGCAGCTTATGCGCGCACTCACGTAAAACAATCTCCACTAACATTTTTAATATCTACCCTACTAAAAACGCTAATCGGTTATTTTATATTTACTTATTATTGTATTTTCTCTGTAAGTGATTATTGTAATCTTTTGAGAAAATAAATGTCTTTAACCGTAAAGGTGAGGTGCTTAGTACTCGCAACCGGCGCTCGTGTATGACCAGATGTATAAACGTAAACGAGGCAAAATGAGTATGTAAGCATCTTAGCAGGTGGCATTCTGTGGTTTCTGCCTACCCCCATGGGAAGAAGGCGTGAGTTAATGTATGTGATATTTATTTCTGTAAATTTGTTCGAATACACTACTAATAAAAAAGTAGTTTTTTTATGTTATTTAAGAGCTTTAAATACTACACGACCCCTGAACCGTTGCATGCACCCATAAGCATAATGTTTTGCGTGTGTTACATTACGCACTACCGCAAACATCAAAATTTTACACCAATAATATAAAAGTCGTGTCCCAGCAATCTTTTGTGTGCAAGGTCACTTCGTTTGATGTACAGAGTGCGTAACTTTTAACACCCTGAGTGCTATTCTGTAACCATCTCACGATGAACACTCAGCTGAAGTGAGCCGTCAGTGCCACTGATGTAAGGGATTGACCTAGACGGGATGACACTGACAGCTCACTCCACGCAAGTCTACCCGGTGAGATTGAGAATCTTTTAATAGTAAATCTTTCCCACGACAAAATAAATAAAGTTTTTAAAACAAGATCGGTGTTTTCTAACCGACTGCTCTGAGGAGAAAAACCGAAACAAATTCAGTCACAGTCTCTTTTTAAGTCCAGACATATTCTTGGTCAGGGCATATGAGGACCATGTATATTAATGTTTGAGATGGCCTTTTGAGGAAAGAACCACACAGATTTGAGTGGACACAGTCCAGTCAGTGCACGCATTTGTCAATAATCATGTAGCTCAATTCGGAACTTCAGCAGCTCAACGACTCGACGAACAATACCAATAAGTAAGAATAGTTGGATAAACGGATTTTATAGGCATAATGTGGATTCTCTGACATGAGTTTCCGCGAATTCACCTTAGCGTGGATTTTGTCAACTTAATAGTATCAAAAAAACTGAAAAATGCTTGGTTAAAACTAATTATGGAATAATAAAGAAAAAACAGTGCGGTAAAAACACAAAAAGAATCTCTCCGGCGGGGAATCGAACCCCGGTCTCCCGCGTGACAGGCGGGGATACTTACCACTATACTACCGAAGATGTGACAATGAAGTTGAAATTACCTATCTATTAAAGCGATGTACATATTACTAAATCACACCACTATGTCCCGAGACGGTTGGTTCATCATAATATTATGTTAAACGAGTATTTTAGGAAGGAGTAATTTGTAGTATGACTGCGCTGACCCCGCAAACGTTGATTTCCTTTTTTTTATATAGATGTTGGCCGATTCTCAGACCTACATGCCTATAGGCACACAAAATTTTATTCAAATCGGTCCTGCCGTTTCATCCAGCTGTTGGTAACAAACATTGCGACACGAGAATTTTATAGATGAACATAACATCACGCCAGCCCCAAATGGGTTATGCGGAGGGAAATAATATGATTCTACAGGTATTCTGCTAATGGCTTAACTAATTATTGATTTTCTTTAATAATATTGGCACAAACATGTCGTGTTAAAAATATTGCGCAGAGCGTAAGAAAATTTAAGTGGAGTTTCTTGCACATTCGTTTCCATACGCAACTGCCTTTTAGAAGGGGTGCCTTCAAGTAATTCGTCTTATAAATATTGACGTTCAAAAGTGCCTTTTAATGTCCTCATAAATCAGGCCATTATGTTCCCACTGCTGGGATACAGGCCTCCTCTCTGTGAGAGGAAGTGGGCTTGGAAATCCACCACGCGGGCCCAGTGCGGGTTGCTAGAAGTCATAAGTTTTAAAAAAATTTGGTTCTAGAACATCGGAACACCGGTTTCCTCACGATGATTTCCTTCACCCATTTGAGAGTAATGATGGTGATGAAATAACTTACACGAAGTATGTAAAGCGCCTGTCAGGGTTCGAACCTACGACCTACTACTATTAAGGGGTAGGCACCAGGGTTGCCCACGATATTAAATTTTTCACAGGTACGTGTTTTGCAATTAGGAGCTCAGTGTAAGATTTTATGTTAAACAAAATATGATTTGCGATCGTAACAAGTACCTACGTATTTACAGAATGGGGATAACGATTAATATTTTAACCTAATTAAAAACGTTTTAAAATAACTGTTATACCAAGTCACAGAAGTGACGTCACGATTATGTAACTTCATATCTACTAGCGCCATAGGACGGGAGTAATTCCCTCCAAAAACTTTTAAAGCGTGTAGCTTCTTCATATTTGTACCGATTTTACAGATTGTTTCGATTATCTCATTGTAATACTCGTATGCCTTCTTTGAAATTACATTAATTGTTCGAACATTTCTCATAATTGGGATGATGACTACTATTAAAATTTTCGTGTAATTTCAAAGAAGGCATAGTAAAACGGAGATAATCGAAAAAATTGTTAAATCGATGTAAAAATGAAGAAACTACACGTTTTAAAAGTTTTTGGAGGGGATTATTCCTGTCCTTGTCGCGCGGTACGGACAATGTATGGCGCTAGTAGATATGAAGCTAGTATTTATCGCGGTACGGACGGAAGTTACGTAGTCGTGACGTCACTTCTACGATAGTGCTGTCCTAGTCTAACACTTACTTTAAATTTAAAACGTTTATAACTTGGCAGTTTTTTAAGCTTTTACATCTTTTTGTAATACTATTTGCACTATTTGAAAATAATAAAAAAATTGAGATAAAAAAAAAAAAAATTGTCATCATTCCCATTAAAATCATCAATACAACTCTTACTTCATGTAATATATAATCCCATTGAATGCGTATTTAATGTAATAGTGGGCTACCCTAAGCTTCCCCCATAAGAGGACTCTTCAGTTTCAGCTCGACAATTTCTATTTTTTGCAAACATTGGAAAGAACCGCTTAAGGTTATTTCAGAATATTTCATATGAAAATTCTTAGGTGGAACAAATTTCTACAGTTCGACGATTGATTTGAAATGAATGATTATTAACTAGTAAATTTAGCTTTAGCATTTTGATTAACATACGACGTAAACCACAGCTGCTATTTGCAAAAAAACAAAAAAAAATGTTTTGGCGAGCTGAAACTGAATAGAAGAAGCGCCAGGGTAGCCCACTATATCATTAAATAGCCATTCAATTGGATTATATATTATATGAACTAAGAGGGTTGTATTGATGAATTTTAATGATTATAATCATCACCCCGATGACTAAACTAAGAAATGTTCATATTACAATGAGATAATCGAAAAAATCTGTAAAATCGGTGGAAATATGAAGAAATTACACGCTCCTAAAGTTTTTGGAGGGGATCATTCCAGTCTTTATCGCGCGGTACGTACAAAAGAACTTTCCAAAGTTTGCAAAAAAGACAAAGAAAAATTTCAATTTTGCGGGCTCCAGCTGACGGCGCTGCTACCACTGGCCTTACTGCGACTGTTTTTTTTTCTAAGTATCACTGATGTTGAGTATTCCAACGCTCATGCGATTAGGAGAAGCAGTACTTAAAATCGGCTTTGCGATCCTTGGGGAAGCCCTATGTCCAGCAGTGGACGTCTTTCAGCTGAAAAGACAATGAAGACTCACCAGGGTTAGCGCCATCCCTGAAGAGTTGCGGTTGCTCGGAGTATTGAAGGTAGTACTGCACGTGCGCCATCTCGTGGTGAGTGGACACCAGGTCTTGCATTGTCACTTCTGTGCATTGTTTGATTCTGAAGAAAAGATTTTAGAATCATAAATAGCGGTTTTTATTCGTAAAGCTGGTACTCCTTGCTGTAAGGATTCCTTAGTATGTGATGGTCGTAGGGCTTGTAGAAGTAAGGACAGATTTATAGAGATAATTATACATTTCTTTCATTTCACGAACGCGTTCAACCCGAATCTCTTCAAAGTTAGAGTGAACAGGCGTCTTCTATGTAGGCTCACTCCATCGCAGACTTTGTCTCTGACACCTCCGAACTAGACTAGAGTCAAGAGTAAACCCATTTTGAATAAATAAAATAAATAATTTTGGAAATTAGCAGTCCGAGCTGGAAGAGAGTTTTGTAAATAAGTGTTTTATGGATGAGTAGAATTGAGATGTTGATATTGAGTTTAAGTTGTACAACAACTAAAAACTACATACCATTAATGATCTCATCCTAAGAGCGAAAGGCAGAAGTTTCACGTGTGGATGTTTTTAGCAGAATAAACGATTCATGTATTCAGTAACTATGTCCCCCTAGTCCATCCTGTATGCCTTATCTTTGAGGATGTAGACGTTAGTAATATAGAATTATGAATAGCTGTTTATTTTATGACAACTTACTTAAATGATGTCTTAGTTATGGGCGCAGATCCGGCCCTGGTACAGGCCATGGTACGGAGCGAGAGGGAATGGAAAGCCGTCACCTCCTTCTGCGAAGCAGTAATGCTCGCGAAGGAGGTGGCGGAGCGCGTGAGGGAGAGAGCCTTGAGCCCTCACGCCCCTAGTCGCCGAAGGAGACGCCCTGGGCGTCGGGAATCGCAAGCAGATTCCCGGCCACCGTAGGCGCGGGCTTGCGGACGGCGACCAATGGGTAGCTCGCCGTCCGGTAAGGACCAGGCCGGATCGACGGCGCGGCGTGTTCCACGCGCGCCTCAAAGAGATGTCAGCACAAAATTACGGGGTCCAATAGGGCTGACACCTCAGGGTCGAGGGTAATTCGATAGAGATAACCGTAGCCCTGGCACAGGCAACTGAAGGAACACGGGTGGGTTTTAGTCAATAAAAGTCTGACACGCCCTCCCGCCCTCCCTCCACCCAGAGCGGGAGAAGTCATTTGATGACTTCCCACCCAAAAAAAAAAGGTATGGGCGCAGAACTCTTGTTGGAGTTGGTTCCTTTTGTGTTGATTTTAAAACTCTACCTACACAATTCTGTGCAATGGGCACCTAGATTTTGCATAAGCCTTTTCGGTCCAAAAACTATCTACGCAAGAAATCACGCCGATCCGTTGCTCTGATGCATGCGGTTTTTAACATTCGCTGACAAAAATGTACAAATAAAAATGTACAAATTTTTGACTTGATAAAAGCTTATTTTTTTAATAATGAAGTCCCGTCAGCTAATTTGGAGGATAAATTATCAATTGTTATTACTTATATTATTAACTAGCTGACCCGGTGAACTTCGTATCACCTGCAACATTTTTTTTCAACTTTTGTTACGTTATTATCAACCTTTAAACTCTATTTTATTTTTGTCATCAGTAAACACTGGTTGTATTGTGCACGTTTAAAATGGTATTAAGTTATTAAATGAAACCTCACGTCAGCACGCGACTTATAGTTGTCCACGCAAGAAGCATGGAAATTCTAAATTAATCCCGCAAACTTCCAATGACTGGCCTTGCGATTTGTTTATGGTCATCGCAAAGGCCAGGCCGCACGGGGAATTGAAGTCGCTTAAAATCGAACGGCAAGTTCGTTGGAATCATTGGGATACGTGGAATCAAAACATCTCCTTTATAATTCCTTTGATAATCGTTGCATGACATTATTCATTCATTACATAATCGAGGTTGATTAATGTTACGCAAAATGATGATAACTGAACCAATGTTCAATTGTAAGTTGTGAGGTGGTAGGCCAGACAATTCCAGTGAATTCAGAAATTCTGTTGGATAGTTAACTACGTCATCCTGATTGATGACTGTATCGACAGATTTGAAGTAAAACAACTGTCCCGGAATGAAATTTTGAATGGTCGCGTTGAAGTAATCGACGTCTATGTTTTTGCCGCTAATATTGCTCTTTCGCTCACCCAATTATGGTTTTTAAATTGTTGCGCTACATCTGGAAAAACACGCTGAATAAGCTCCTCCTTCGATTCTGTCTATAGAAAAAAATCGTTGGGGAATGGAATGAATCCGGTCGAGGTGTCAACTGCAACTTTCCCATCACTAATATCTAACAATGGTTTCGAGAACACATCTGTTCTTTGATCATGTTGTAAAAATACTCTCATAATAGTTGTCAATCGAAGTCTTTTCACATTTCGCCACAAACTTGATGATTTCAAGCACGCGTTTAGTTCGTCAGCTGCAGTTGATCGTGGAATAACTGGAAGAGTCTGACGAAAGTCACTGGACAACAGAATCATGGTTCCACCGAAAATGTTTTGGTTATCACGAAAATCTTTCAAAGTTGTGTCGAGCGTCTCCAGTGACCTCATGTGCGCCATCCATTTATCCGAAACGGTCAATTTACACACTTGTAGAATCTTCGCCATTGCATTATTTTTGGCTGTGTTGCACACTGGTGTCTCATTTATTTACATGTTTAGCGGTAATTTCAACGCAGAATGTGCGGTTCGTCCGCCTTCTAAGAAAGTCGCAGCTATACAAGATGAAGCGCTAGGGCAACTTCATTCTGCGATCGAATCCTCGCCAAAAGCAATAGTTTTTCCTGTGTCTCCAGGAGCATCCAGGAAGTAAATTCCACCAGTTCCATTGCTCACAACTTCTATAAAAGAGTCGTAGACAATTTTTTGTTGTTGATTCAATTGCGAAACATTCGTACGAACTGCTTCAGCTAGTGCTTCGGTATCGTATTGGCGTTCCCTTTGTAACTCGTGGTTAAACGCATCATGCATTGGACGATTGGGCGATGTAATGCCTAAAGACGATAACACTTTATTTGCCATCAATAGACACATATCTTCTATCATAATTAATGTCTCATTGTAAATCTCTTCAGTTATTTCTAGTGTTGGATTTGAAGTT
This sequence comes from Dasypolia templi, assembly GCA_963555695.1. Lineage (NCBI taxonomy): Eukaryota > Metazoa > Arthropoda > Insecta > Lepidoptera > Noctuidae > Dasypolia > Dasypolia templi. The sequence continues at coordinate 3,588,454 of OY743163.1, read as the reverse complement.
TGACACCGCATACGATGTAAAATATCCTCAGACATGTCGGCCTTATATTTAAGCCATAAATAGTTTGGATTTGATGGGAAACATGTAGATATTATGATCGCAAATAATGAGCGAATTTGATGCGGTGATGAAGAGATGACGGTATCCTTAAGCGTATTATCCCAATGTGAATCATTCTCCAGCAAGTGTAAGAGTTGACACGCCTCACGGTAAGTCGCACACAAATGTCCATTAACGGTTTTAGTTGTTGAAACGACGTTGGACCACGAACATTCACCAACAACAATCGAAGATAATAAAATTCGTCGTTATTTGGATGCACAGTGTAGATGCGTTCCAGAACGTCTGAAGCAAAAACATTGGGATGTCCTTCAACTGGTATTTAACTGGTATTATTTCCGACGTTGAAACGATTTCGATGATGCGTTCCATGTATTTCAGCATACAGTAAAGTGCGAGCAAAAGTGTTTGGTAAAGTGAGAAAAAGATTGTTAGTGTCGTTGATGGAGGCTGTAGCGCTCTGAATGCCGCGTTGTCTCGATTGAAATACACACGTTTTCCATTTTCCAGATGTACTGCCAAATGAACTACTGTAGGGTGTCTCGCGTGGATTGCAAATGAAAAGATGCGCCAAATTGCCTCGTTGCTAGTGACAGCGACCCATCTGATCCCATCAAACTCAAACTCAAACTCAAAGCATTTATTTCAAATAAACCAATTACAGGCACTTTTGATGAAGCTAGTTGCCCATTCCAAAGCGAAAGTAGGTACCTATGGAGAAGAACGGGCAAGAAACTCCATGGACACTCTTTTAAATAATAATGTTTTTACATATATCTTAGTTACATCGATTAATGTTGACACTATAAGTGAGAACGATGTACAAAAAACCGTACACGTTAAAAGCGTCCAGAGTGCATCAAAACATAATTAAAAACAATCCAGCTAATTAATTATTAAAATAAGCCGTGGCTGCCAAGAGATGACCAGGTCCCCACTGACGGCGCCCGTTCACGAACATGACGTATGGATCAGCACCACTCAGCTCAACCATTTTGAAGGGAACTTAATGATCCAACACACACGCCACCACCAGCGAGACATTTGAGTGAGCGTGACATACTCTCAGCCGCCAGGGCATCTGATACTGATATACTTCGTCATGCATTCGATCTAACGCAACGACATTTCTCTAATTTTACTGATTTGTCAGAACTGTAATCGATTTTTGGATCATAACGGAATGCTGCTCGTTCCAGATTTACAGGAGCGTTGCGTCGGCGCCATCGCTCATGTTCATTGTGTCGCGCTCGCTGTTGTTCCGTTTGGCGTGTACGAACTCGTTGCATTCTAGATCTACATAGTTCTCGTTCATTTTCTGTTATTCTCAAACGTAATTCAGACATCCCGATACGACTATTAGCAATATCTGTCGTTTGCTGGTCGTTAGAACGATTAGCCCGTGAGGTAGCTGGGTAGGTATAAATTGTAGATAATCAATGTAAGGAAAGTTATCGCGCACTTAGTTGTAATTATTATCACAAAGGATCAACAAAGTAAAGTTGTCTAACTTTACTACAATTTTGTAGCAATCTTAACATAAGGAAAGTACGAGTAGTATTCCCGCTTGAATTCTTCAATTGCTGCACACGAACACAGATTAGTACGCATGCATGATGTACTATCACATTAAACCGCATTATGCAAATAAAAATAAAATTCAACCGAGTCAACGCGACCTTTACGCTCAGATTCCCGCCAAAGTCCATAAATGTCAAAGACAAATGAAAACAAATCATAAGTATTCTTTTAGATTTAATTTGATTTCTAAACGACTAGCTATTCAAGTTTAGAGTTCAGGGTAAAGTGTTATTCAGTGACATACAATAGGAAATTTTCAAAAATTCATAAAAATGGGGTTTCTCGAATCCCATGAATTCTTGGCTTGGATTTATCGGGTGCTCAATTATTGCATGGTTAAACGTCCTGAAAGGAATACGTCACCAATTACTTATGCAATAAAGCTAAAGAGTTTGTTTGTTTGAACGCGCTTACTTCCGGAACTACCAGAAAGTGCAGACGGATTTGAAAAAATCTATTTGCATTTCACAGATCAATTCTTGAGAAAGGCTTAAGGCTGCATAATATTTTTTTATTTATTTTTTATTTATTTATTTACATACATAACGCTACCATTACAGTCTCCCAATTCGGTAGTGTAGTTAATTCACCATTCATAAAAAAAAAATATTTACAAGATATTAATATCCATCCATGCCATAGTAGATTAAAATATTAAAAACATAACACTTGTAACGTTATCCTGCGAACTCGCTCAGTGAACATGAGAATATATCTATTTTTCCGGCAACCAGATTTAGTGTGCACATTGTTCGTGTCAGGGGAACGTTGTCTAACAGTTTAGTTCGACCGCGCGGCACTGCGAACAAGTTGGGCCGTCGTCGGCGCTGCACGTACCCATCTGGTACACACAAGCATATACCCTGTAGCACACCTGGATTATTTATGTTACCCCGGAATACTCCGAGGATATACGACGCCAGTGCTAGATCCCTCCTTGTTTCCAACTTGTTGTATCCCACCATGCCTAACACAAACAAGGTTGGATACATCAAGGGGTAAAAAGGATACACACCATACCGCCTCAGGTATATGAATCTCGTGTATTTATTCTGTATGCGCTCCAACATGAGAGTATATTTAGTCTCACGTGGAGCTCATACTGCCGCATTACCCTCCAACTGACTTCTTATTAGAGCGTCATACAATGCCGATATGGCTTTAATATTTGTGAAAGCTGCCGCTCTACGAAGCACAAACCCCAGTCGCTTGTATGCTTTTTTACAGACATTGATAATATGCTCCCGGAATCTTAATTGTGTATCCATACGAACACCAAGGTCTTGCACTGCCTCCTCCCTTTTAATGGGCACTTCGTGCACTTTGTAGTTGTGGAGGAGTGGTACTCTCGCACGACTGAATGTTATAACGGAACATTTCTTAACATTGAATTGCAGTTTGTTCTTTAGACTCCACTCCACTACTCGATCAATGTCGTGCTGAAGGTGGTGACAGTCGTCCTCGTTTTCGATAGCCAGTAGCAACTTGAGGTCGTCTGCAAACAGCAGACACCTGGCATCTCTTATTACGTCAGGCAAGTCATTGATCATGATTATGAATTCTAACGGCCCCAAATTGCTACCTTGACTCACGCCAGACCTAGTGAAATAAGGTTTCGACCTTAAACCACAGTATTCTACATACTGTTTCCTGTCCCTCATATAGCTCGCAAAGAATTGAAGCAATTTAGGTGTGCAGCCAACTTTCGCCAACTTTGATAATAAGACATCGTTATCCACCAGGTCAAACGCCTTCTTAAAGTCAAAGTAGGCGGTGTCCACCTGCACCCCTGCATCAATATGAGGAACTAAGTAAGTCATAGCATTCAATAGGTTGCTGGTCGTGCTACGCGCTGGTCGGAAGCCGTGTTGGGCGTCCGATAATTGCGATGCTACTTGCTGCTGGACATCTCGCTGAATGGCAGACTCAAACACCTTCGCTGGTGTCGACAGAATCGCTACCGGTCTAAAAGATTCAACCCCTGTTCCGTCTCCCCCTTTTGGTATAGGAATTACGCGGGTAACCTTCCAACGTTCCGGGAAGTACGATGTTTCTAAACACAAGTTAAAAATGTATACTAGCGGCTCTGCCAATACCGAGTGGCAATCTCGCATAATAAATGCCGGGATACCATCCGGGCCTGCTGAGCGCTTTGGTTTGAGCCGAGTCAGTGCAGCTTGAACTTGGTCGAGTGTTAGTCGTGGGATGTGCACTCGCGCGCTGCTTGCGCCCCCCGCCTCCACCGCTTCGTTCACGTCAAGCCGCGCCGGCTCTTCATTATATACAGAATAGAAATACTTTGCCAATTCCGTCACACATTCTGGTTCTGATAATACTACCCCCTCTTTCATAATTTTGTTACCTCTAGTGGATTTCTTTTTTGCCCTTATATAATCCCAAAAAGACTTAGGATCCTTTGCTAAGTTACTCTGCACTCGATCTTGATGATTTGTGTATTCCCGGTTAATACTTTCTTTAATCCGTGCTCTGCATGTAGAAAAAGCATTGTAATCAACACGCGATCCTGTCGATTTATACCGCTTATGAAGTCTCGCCTTTAATTGTATATCAGCAATATCATTCAATAACAAAATCTCATTATCAATATCATTCAAGGACCCTGATCAATTAAAATGCCAGGAAGAATGCAAAGCGAAAACGAAGTATAGCGCGGCGCGGCAGGCGACGCGATGTGCGGGTGGGTCGGGTGCAACAAGAAATTTCACGCTGACGAAAACTAAGATTTATTTAGTTGCTACTGCAAACGTGAGGGTGGACGCCCTCAGTCTAGGTGGAGCTTACAATCTTCGCAGGTTGGTTGGTAGTAGCTAGAAGAGAGTAGCTGAAGAATGACTGGCGTGCGAGGTCTATGTCCAATTACTGTGAACTGCTATCAATATTATTATCCTCCAGGCCGTATATGCCCAGCAGTGGTGGCCGCGACTTACGAGTTATAGGTCGTAGGTTAGAACCCAGACAGGCGCTTTACTTTGTGTAAATTATTTCATCACCACTGCTCTCAAAACGGTGAAGGAAAACATCGTGAGGAACCGGCATGTCACCAAAAATTCGAAGAATGTGACATCTAGCAACACGCAGTGGGCCCGCGTGGTGGATTACGGCCCACTCCCTCTCACAGAGAGGCGGCCGCCGTCCCAGCTGTGGGGACATAATAGGCCGATTATGTAGGCCGTTTTTCGGCCATTGCGGCCAACCTCAACGGAGACTAGCCTTCGACGCGGGAGATATTAAAGTGCAAAAAGTGTGTGTGCAGACATAAACTCTCCCTTCCCTCACTCTCATAGTCTGAGGGGACGGCAATCGGACACTACCGGAGAGAGATCAGGCGCAGGACCAACAGTTTAACGTGTGTGCGTGGACCGCTTTAAGCTGATGCTGATGGTGATGATAGTTGTTACCTATAGTCAATCCTGTTGCACAGATCCCAGGCGCTGGCTGTGCACTGCACACTGCGCTGTGCAGGCCTCACTAACATGGACCCGCGCCAGAACTCGGGAGGAACTGGTTTCAGGCCCATAGACGTGTAGAATTCTTCGGCCATTTGGAACATTCTGGAAAAAATTAGAGGTTGCCAGTTAAAGATGTCTTTAAACACTCTACTGTCGTTGTGTCTGAAGTAGGATGCTTGCTATCTATATCACACCTTACACATAACATCACGCCTTGTTTCCCCGAAGGGTTGGGAAGAGTACCTATAGTACACCCCCATTTCGACAGTTATGTTTAAGTCCCATGTAATAGGGGGCGAGCCAATTGCCATCTACCAGGCACAAATCCAAACAAAAAAACACGTTGCCCGACCTGGGAATCGAACGCAGGACTTCATGCTCAGCAGTAGCTCTTGCAACCACTAGACCAAAGTGGCAGTCTATCGAGGAAGGCTATCTATACAACCCCTTAAATAGACGCTTTGACCAGAAAGGCTGAAGCACCCCAATAGTAAAAGACAAAAAGACGGATTTGTAATGACCATTTATTTATAAAATGGGGCATATTGACAATAATTAACACCGGTTATACCATTACCGATTATAATAGAGCGCAGTTGCCTTTTTTTGCCTGAACTAGGTTGAACCTGTGCTTCAAGCAAGAATGTGTATAAACACTTAATGTAATAAATTTTACAAGAAGTATAAATTAAAAACCAAATTAAACTTAGGAAAAGAAACGAAAAATAGTTTGTTATTCGATCTATTTGCAGACAACAAGTAGATCTTCTGTCTGTGCAGTTTTTTTTTCTGCAGCTGTAGTAATTTAATTTATAGACAGGTAACTAAGTTTTATACAGATGGAAGGATGGAAGGGACATCGACGCACAACCGGTTCCGGTAGGTACCCCCCTGTAGCCCCCCCCTCTGCGCCTAACCCTTCTGGGATAACAGGCGTGGTGTTATGTATGTTATGTTATAATTATGTTAATTTACGCAATTTTTTAACTAGACTTTTAACTTTAGAAATATCTCGTATGTATGTTTGTCACCGGCGCCCATCCGTAAACCAGAAAATAGCAGCGCTGCTACCGAAAGAATTAGGTTCTGTTCTAGAATCTGCATCATTTCAGCCGAAAGCCTTGGCCTCTCCAAGCACCGCCACTTCAACCAGTTCTGTGCTTCGCGCATCTAGCGGATTCCTGCGGCCTTCACCAGGTCATCGGTCAACCTTGTGGAAGGCTTTCCAACGCTACGTCTTTCGGCCGCCACTTCAGAACCTTTCGGCCCCATCGGCCATCTGCAAGCAATATGCCCACTGCCACTTAATTTTGGCAATTCTTTGGACTATGTACAACCTGTATACCTCGTTACAATTATTTTCTCTAGAGCAGTGGTTCCTAACCTGGGGTTAATAACGCCCGCAGGGGTAAAACGGAAATTCTAGGGGGGTAACACGGGATGGCACGAAAAAGTATTAAAATAATAAACAAAATAATAGTACGGTAGCACGGCCGCATGGCGCTCTCATCAGTGCGGCTGACTACGGGGCAGCGACGGGCCGACGGCGGGTGAGCGGCGGTGTGGGAGGGGTGAAGCACCGGCGACGCGCGGCGACCGTTTCATTCCGACCCCATGCTCTAGACTCTAGCTAGAGCATGGGGTCTCCGGATCGAGAAAATTATTAAGTTATTTCATCAAGTTCTCAGCATCAAAATGGCGTCTAGATTTATGTCTGGTTGTTTGCAATAGACTCGCATGAACTTAAAACATAAATAACGAAATAACTAGTGTCAAAAGCTAGTACAGTGGTACTCCCCGTCATTGTATTTTTTTTTTGTATTAGACCATATCTGGGAACCTTCTGGTTACGGAGATATGAAGGTTAATATTCCTAAAATTTATACTGATGGGTCAAAGAGCGCTAATGGCAATGGCGCTGCTTACTATGATCCTTTGAATTCGGATTATACAAATACCTGCTTTAAAATAAATAATTATGTGTCAGTTATGTCCTTGGAACTTTTTGCAATTTCGGAAGCTCTCTCTTATATTATACCCAATGAAAATAATAGCAAAATATTAATTTGTGTAGATAGCAAAAGTGCACTACAACATATAGCTCGATGCGGCTCTGGTTACAGAGGTGCACCAATAGCTTATGAAATTCTTTCTAAAATACACGATCTAGCCAAAAGAAATATAGATCTAAAATTGCAATGGGTTCCCTCACATATAGGTATAAAGGGTAATGAGGAGGCAGACCGCTTAGCAAAATCAGGTATTGTTGAGGGAAGGGAAAAAAACATTGGAACTAATTACATAGAAATATTGCCTAGGTATAAAATTAAATGTCATGAAGTTTGGAAAGAATATTTTAATCAAAGATCTAGAGAAAAAGGAATATGGTATAGGTCTATAGTCTCGGAGCCTCCTCATATATCGTGGTTTTGTAATACTAGGTTTAGCAAAAAAAAAATAGTTACAGCTCACAGGCTGAGATCTGGACACATGCCGCTCAATAATTTTGGATTTTTAATGAAAAAAAATGATTCACCAAATTGTGAAGTGTGCGGCACACTGGAAGATGTTATGCATTTATTGTGTGTCAGATTTCAGTCTGCAAGAGAGGATCTAGTTAGAGAGCTGGAGATAAACATGTACGATGTTTCCATGTTCCATCATATTTTGTCAACACCTGGCTCCGGAGCTGCTTATAATTTAATTAAGTTTGTTTTGTTACGTTTCACATGATAAGGTCCGATGGGACTGGCATGTACACCTGTATAAAAGTCCCTAAAAAAAAAGAGAAAAAAAAAAGGTTAAAATATTCCAACTTTTACTGACGGGTTTTTTTACGAAAATAAAGTTTTTAATGTTATAACCAGTGTCCGGAATAGGTAGTGTATAAATACCTAAACTTGGCGGGAAGGTATAACATAGAGTGGTTAAAACCACCAAAAATTTTATTTCATTTTTATTGCATCCCGCAATCCCGGAAACTGATATTAAGTAGTATTAATTGTCGCACTAAGTTTAAAAATTTAGGGCAATGATCTCTAACGTACATATTGTACTATAAACACATTTTCGGGATCCCGGGATTTTGAAATTATCATTAACTACTTAACTTGAGTTAACTACTTGACGTAAGTTAAAACTACCACGGGATCTTTGGAAATGAAAGAACCCATACAAATAAAAAAATAATGTATTTTCTAATTTTTTTTTTTAAATACGAAGTTACAAAATATTTTCCATGTGTCCAAATTAACTGCAGCAGCGCAAATATTTTAACTGCAGCAGCGCAAATATTTTAACTGCAGCAGCGCAATAATAAACCAATATAATCTAATGATTCAAGTAATCGAGTCCAACTTACAAAGTTTAAAAATCAATATTCAGTTGAAATTGCAATTGAAAGCCGGGTCAAAAAATTATTATTCCACTTTTCATTTCACCACTTTACATTTCAAACAAATTACAGTATGAGACTGCAATCTATCTATCCCTCTATGCACAAAAAGAATAGAAGCGACAGCTGCTATCTCTTTCACACCATTCTAAAAAACACACAAACAATAGACATGGCGACGTACGAGAAGCAAAAGAAATATTGTCCGATTCTTGGAAACATCAAACTTTCAAAATTAGCATTATTATTTATTCAGTAGACAATAATTATTACTACACTATAACTAGAGAGAATAGGGGGAAAAAAACGGCAACGAAAAGGATATTCAAAAACATAGATAAAACTCACTTAGTTTTAAAACAAGACAAAATAGTTATTAAATTGTATACTGTACCAATTGTGAATCATAATAATGTCTATTATAGCGGCAGTCATTCTTAATACTAAAATACCAGGATCCCGGAGGCATGTATATTTAAACGTAAACGTTTAAAATTGCTCACCTACTGTGACAATACCTATTACAAAAGTTCCCGGCATCACGGGACTAAAAAAAATATATTCTGTGGTTGGTGAGAATTATATCGTGTTGTTGATAAAAGTTTAGGTTAAGTAGTAATTTACTAAATACGTAGATAATTTTAAAATCCCGGGATCCCAAAAACGTGTTTATATTAGGATATTTCCGTTAGAGATCATTGCCCTAAATGTTTAAACTTACTGCGACAATTAATACTACTTAATACCAGTTCCCGGGATTGCGGGCTGCCATAAAAATCAATTAAAAATTTTGGTGGTTTTAACCACTCCATGTTATACCTTCCCGCCAAGTTTAGGTATTTATACTCTACCTATTCCGGACACTGGTTATAACACAACTTTAAATACCACCACACCCCAACCCCAAACAGTGATACTTCGCACCAAAATTAAAATTCGTTTCCTAGCAATTGTTTTTGTACTATGTTACTTAGTTTGACGTATGTTCGCGTAGTTGACGGCTATGTGATTGGTCTTTTTACAACCTGTATGTGTCTATGTCGGAGGCAGATTGCAAAATTCGTCAATATACACACGACGACGTCCGTTTGCGTAACTGTCAGCGCGCGGCGTTACGTAAAACGCCTTAGACAAAATGTAAAACGCCTAGGCTTTATGTAAAAGTCCTTGAAACCCAATTGCTGATTCAAACGCCGCATAAATAAATCCTAGGCAAATTGATACAACTTGTTCTATTTTCTACCACCTGTGGCGCTGCTAAACAAAACCACAAAAGTGGCGTCAAGCAGTGCAAGTGGTTCCGAAAAAAACACGAAAACAAGTGCGTGCTTCAAGAAACTAGTGATTTAAGATTAAATACATTCAATAGAAACAATATTAAACAATTATTACGAATCTCATACGGGAACATTAATAAAGCCGTGATTAAAAAAAAAAAATTTTTGATGCTGTCCAGTTCGTAAAACACGCTTAAGTGTCCATGGAAACTGGCGTTCGGCGGAATTTAGTAAATAAATTAAGGGTTATAACGTTTCCAACTGTTATTTAAAAATTATGTAGGTTATTATGAGCAGTTGAAAAATACGGGCAATCATTTTATTTTTCGTCGGTTATTTCATCCTATAATGCCAGTAAAAATGTTGGAATGGGCAGGTTTGGTTAATAATAATTCGCCAATTCATAGCGGCGAGCGAGCGTATCGATCGGTGCCGCGGCCACCGGCAAGCGCTACTTCCAACTCATATTTCTTAGCGACTAATTCCGATTTGTTCACTGCCCACACATTACCGGTCGATAAGCCATTTTACTGCTTAATATTTATTTAATTACCCATTTAATTAATTTTTATGACCTTTTTTTTATTTAGTACATCTACTGCTCAATTTTATTTGCCGAACTTGTTAATAATCATGGGTACCCTTTTTTTTTGGGTGCGCAATCATCAAATGACTTCTCCCTCTCTGGAGCGTGTCAGACTTTTACTGACTTAAAACCCACCCGTGTTCCTTCAGTTGCCTGTGCCAGGGCCACGGTTTCTCTTTCGAATTTCCCACGACCCTGAATCATGGTTACCCTAACATAAGACTCTTGATGAAATGGATGTGATCCATAAATTTGCCACAGGCAACGACGACAGTATGCAAATGGACAGCGCCAGGGGCGGATAAGGGGCGGATACAGGATTTATTTCTGGGCCACATGGAAGTTTTGTTGTCATGATAATATTATGTGGGAAAGTTTGGGCATGAAAAAAATACAGGGCGAGCGAAGCGAGCTCCAAATTATTTTGCGCCCCCCTCGTCGAGTTAGGTTAGGTTTTCTTTCCACTGTTCATAGTGAAATAGCAGTAGTTAGGTACTCTGTCGACGTATGTAGAAAAGTTTTAAAATTAAGAGATGTTGACAAAAGAAGAAAATTTTAATCACCGCAGGTACAGCTATATTTTCGAGTACTTTCGACTGTTCACACTGAAATAGGAGTTTCGCGGTCGACACATTATGCTGAAGATTTGGGGGTTTAAGACAATCTAGAGCGAGCTAGGAAATTTTAGCTACATTAGGTTTAGGGGCGGACCGCCACTGCCTTCAAGAGCATGAAGTGTGCTTAATAACAGTCATCTCGGAATGGTTTGTACCACCGTAGCCATATATTGTTAACCAAAACAGGCCAAGTGCGAGTCGGGCTCGCCCATGAAGGGTTCCGTAGCAGCAAGTAACATAATATAAAAGTTCTTGTAGTTCGTTGTAACTTTGATCGATGTTTTAATAATAGAGTATATTTTTAAATTAAGTTATTGATACGTTATCATTTTATGTCGTATAAAAAAAAAACTACTTGCTAGATCTCGTTGAAACCAATTTTCCGTGGAAGTTTGCATGGTAATGTAAATCATATATTTAGATGTTACAGGGGGGGGGGGGGACACATTTTACCACTTTGAAAGTGTCTCTCGCGCAAACTACACTACAGTTTAAACATTAACCCCCAAAGTTAATGTTTTTTTTTAATTTCTGTGTAAAAATCTTAATGCTGTTCACAGAATACATCTATATATTTACCAAGTTTCAACAGTATAGTTCTTATAGTTTCGAATAAAAGTGGCTGTGACATACGGACCGGACAGACAGACAGACATACATGACGAATCCATAAGGGTTCCGTTTTTTTTTCCATTTGGCTACGGTACCCTAAAAAACTGATAATTTCATACGAATCGAAGAGCTAAGAAGCTACTAAGACGTCGCAGTCGACTTCGTGAAATTAAAAGAAGTTCTGTTGATTTTAAGGGGGCCCAGCTTCCTTGCCCCCCCTCCCGTCTCACGAATCATGCGATCTGCCTGCGATATCTATATCCACCTCTGCCTATCTTGGGGAATACAGCCTTGATGTTGTATTTACCTGAGTGGAGTGAACCCTTGTCTCAACATCTCGGCGGTGACATCAACGTTCGGAGACTGCGGGAACGGCATCACGAGGTCCATGATCGACTTCCAGTTCTGTGCCCACATGTTACCTGAAGATAAAGATTTACTAGATTTCTTGTTACAACAAAGTTAAATCTTAACAGAAAACTGCTTGTCTTTTTCTAAACTACAGTATTCGTAACTAATATTACAAATGCACTATCGCATTTGTGTAAGTATATGTATTTTATAATAAGTATGTTGTCTTTCATGCTAAAACGGGTGAACGGGTTTGGATGAAATTTTGAACTTATTTGTTATTTATTCATTCTTTTTTCGGACCAGTGTACTCACAGACCATAACGTATTAGTTACAATAACTTTAAAATTATGTTAGTAAAATTCTTACAATGCAAACAACTAAAAATACGTGGCCCAACACACGATGGCACGTACCCTTTTGTTTGTTTGGCATCTCGCAGGTCAACCTATGGGGTTGTCGTCTGCTTAAGCGGACATGCCTGTGATTGCCCTAATAAATTAAGGCCTCCAGCCAGGACTTAAACTTAAGCGACTACACGCTACGGGCACCCCCTGTGGGGTACGAACCTCGGCTTAGGGCGTCGCTGGAAGAGGGCAGCAAATGACGAGCTGGATCAGGATTGATGTTATTTTGGGACGAATTTAAAGCAACAGGCTCAGCGATGCGGGCTGGCTCGAGCAAGGGTCGGGAGGGGCGTGGATTTGAGCGTCGCGGCGTTGGCTCGTACCCCTGCACCCAGTGCCTTAAAGAGACTGTCCATTTTGTCAAATAAAGTTTTTAGGATACTGTTGGAGCTTCCGCGCAACCTACCCGTTATTCACGCTGTTCTTTTCTCATAATACCATAAAAATCGTCAAAACGGGCTTCCGCGAACATATGCGAAGCGCTGCAGAAGCGCGGAAGCCCCATCAACATCCTAAATCTATTATTACATTGAATGGGCAGCTGCACGTGTAGAAAGTTTGGCAGTATGCCTTGAAAAGAGCGACTTTAACATCCTTACTAGAACGCGGCAACCTGCGGGCTACCATATTACATCGAACCGCCAACGCCCTCCGCTCCCTCTCAATATCAGCATCATCAGATAAGTCCTCTGTGACTACATGCCCTAGGTACGTAAAATGTGCCACTCTCTGTAGTGGCTTTCCGCTTAAAGTCACTGGATGAACATTATCTAATGAGCTGGACTTACACTTAAAAATCAACTGCTCACTTTTCTTAGCAATGTATGCGAGTCCATGTGACGCAGCATAGGACTTACAAACAGTCAACAATTTCTTAAGCGCGCTGATTGGTGGATTCCGCAAGAACATGTCGTCCGCGTAGCTGACATTATTCACTATAGTGCCATCAATCGAGCAACCGTCTCGCTGAGCTCAAGAATCAATTGGTTCATGTAGACATTATACAGGGATGGAGATCTAGTCTAACACCACACTCCAGGACATACGTATCAGAGTGAGCTACCGCCCACCTAACACTGTTAGTCTGAGAGCTATACCAATACTACAGTATATTTATAAGCTCCTCGGGCATCTTTAGCAGTTTATGCTTCGACCATGCAGATTGATTATGTATTAGCAATCTGTTTCAAAACGATTCAGATTCCGATTGATTGTGTATTACGCAATTAGGGTACTGGATTCGGACATGAACTCAAACTCAAACTCAAAGCATTTATTTCAAATAAACCAATTACAGGCACTTTTGAATTGTCAAGGTCGGTCGGTCAGAAAAATGAAGCTAGTTGCCCATTCCAAAGCGTAGTAGGTACCTATGGAGAAGAACGGGCAAGAAACTCCACGGACACTCTTTTAAATCAAATTATGTTTACAATAGATTGGTTACATCATTAATGTTGAAATTATGCATGTGAGAACGATGCAGAACGTTAAAAGCGTCCGATATATAAATATGAAAACCATTCAAAAATAAAATTTAATTAAAATACGCCGTGGCAGCTAAGAGATGACCAGTACTCAACTGACGGCACCCGTTCACGAACATGACGCATGGATTAGCACCATTCAACTCAATCATTTTGAAGGGAGCTAAATGATCCAACACACGCGCCACCATCAGCGAAACATTAAAGTGAGCATGACATACTCTCAGCCGCCAGGACACATTCAAGTCAATGAAAGACGTACCCTGTAAATGGTAACTTTAAAGCATGTACATAGTACTCACATAATATGGCATATAGCAATTATACAGTACTAAAATATTGAGTTTATACAATGCAAAGATTCTTGTTTTTAATCTTCAGCAGCTCCAACAGTAATTTCAAATGCTAATCAATTAGTTGATGCGTCCTTGAGGAGCAGGACCAGCGATTAGCCAAGCATTGTTATCAGCAATGTAATCCCCTAACTTATAATATGCTCGGCTGCATAGTGTGCGTTTTATACAAGATTTAAATTTGGTTTCATTTAGTTGATGTATGTGGGGAGGTATTTTATTGTAACATCTTAAACAGTACCCCATGAAAGATGAGTCTACTTTAGCCAGCCTGAAACCTGGTTGAACTAATGGGTCCCTATTTCTAGTGATATAATTGTGTCTTTCACCTCTTTTACTAAAAAGATGTAGATTTTTCCTTACGTACATGATGTTTTTATAGATATATTGACAAGGTACCGTCATGATGTTAATATCTTTGAACAATTCCCTTAGAGAGTCGCGCCTACGGAGGCCATATATGGCTCTGATGGCTCTTTTCTGCAGAATGAAAATGGATTCGATGTCTGCAGCCCGTCCCCATAGTAAAATACCGTACGACAAAATACTATGAAAGTAACTAAAATAGACTAGTGTCGCTGTATCTACATCAGTAAATTGGCGGATTTTTCTCACAGCATATACTGCTGAACTTAGCCGTCCTGCAAGGGATGTTAAATGAGGACCCCATTGAAGCTTTGAATCGAGCGTGATCCCCAGGAAAACAGTTTTATCGACGAATTCTAGTTTCTCTTGATTCAATACTATCTCACAATTAGTACTTTTGACATTTGGTAAAGAAAATTTTATGCACTTAGTTTTTTTCCTATTTAATACTAAATTATTAGCAGTGAACCAATTTTGGATCTACAGTAAGGCGTTATTCACGTCGTCAAGATTTAATGCACGCCTATTAATTTTACAAATTAACGAAGTATCGTCAGCAAATAACACCATAATATATGTGGTTGGGTTTTAAACAAATGAGGTAGATCATTAATATAAACTAAAAAGAGGAAAGGACCCAATATCGAGCCTTGTGGTACACCCATTTTTACTTTTAGACCGAGTGAATTGACACCATTTATTTGGACTTACTGTTATCTATCATTCAAATAAGATTTTACTAAACTGAGCGCAAGTTTTCCAAGTCCGGAATGTTCAAGTTTTAAGAGCAAGGTTTCGTGGTTGACGCAATCAAATGCCTTGGAGAGGTCACAAAAGATTCCTATGGCGTCTTGAGCCTCTTCCCACGCTGTAAATATGTGTTTTAATAAGGTGACACCGGCGTCAGTCGTACAACGTCCCTTTGTGAAACCATACTGTTGACCGTGTAAGATATTATTGGTGACGAAATGATTTAACATTTGATTCAGCATTACCTTTTCAAACACCTTGCTGAAAACCGGCAACGCGGTTACGGGTCTATAATTATTGGTATCTTTACTGTCCCCGGATTTGAAAAGTGGAATTACCTTACTGTATTTCATTAGATCCGGGAATACTCCTTGATCCACACACAAATTAAATATTAAAGCCAAGTATGGCGCTATAGTCTCAATAATGGAGGTACAAGCTTTAACAGACATTCCCCATAGATCTTTTGTTAGTTTGATCTTGATTTGCTTGAAAGCTTTCACTACTATTATGGGGTTTATATGCTTGAATTTAAATTCAATCTGGCAAGATGAAATCTTTGCTTTTAATAAGTCAATAGAACGCAAGGGCGAGGAGTTTAAGGTTTCAGTCGTTTTAAGTGGGATACTGGTAAAGAAATTAACAAATTCTTGAGCAACTTCTTTGTTAGTGCTTACGAGACCACTTGAAGTCTGAAGTGTGAAATCATTATTGTGTCTTTTATTCCTGTTGGTTTCGTCATTGATAATTTTCCAAGCCGTCTTTATTTTATTATCGGCTGTTTTGATCTTGTTGCTAATGTACAAGGCTTTAGCTACCTTGCAGGTCTTTTTAAACGTTTTAGAGTAATTAGCAACGTATTTATTAAACGTTTCAGAGTTAATATAAGGCTTAAGGCCATACAACTCAAACAATTTTTCCCTGCTTTTCCTAATACCCTTAGTTGCCCAGTCACTGAACAAAAAATTGTGGCAAATTGTTTTTTTCTTTAAAGTATTATTGAACTCGGTGCTCACTACCGAAAAAAAATCCTCATATAATTCGTTTCCGTTGTTTCTAATATGGCCCGGTATACTTAACTTACAAATTAAGTTATTAGTAAAGGTGTGTTTGACTTGAAAGCAACGGATTGACCACTGTGATCAGAAGGGAGATAATAATTTACAATGGCTTTATGTAAGTAGTCGCAGCAATAAAAAATATTATCAATGCATGTAGCAGAATTTGTAGTTATGCGGGTGGGTTCTGAAAACACATTTGACAAATTGAATGATTTAAAGAGACTTAATAATCGACTGCTATTTGAACTATTCTCTAAGATATTAATATTGAAGTCACCACAGATAATTAGCGATTTTTTACCATGATACTTTTTATCCCGATATTCCTACGGGATCAAGACTTATGCGGGTGAAACCTCGGATTGCAGCTAGTAAGGGATAATCTTGGCCATCATTGAACAACGGTGAAGGAAACCATCGTTGTTAAACCCAGACTTTAAAGTGCGTCTTCGAAAACACATGGTTATTTAATACGCATTTCTTCTGATAAATTCTGCCCTCGACTTCGTCCGTGTGAAACTTGTACCACCGCCGACCGACGCATTGCATCGCCTGCCCGCGCTATCACTTCAATTTCGCATAGCGTTCAGTCTAACTTTTTTTCATTTTGCTCGGGTTTGCTTAGGGTTTTAGCGTGATGTTCATAGCCTAGTCCTTAATAATTTGACTATTAAATGCAAAAATATACTAATAATAACTACCGGTTGGATTTGAAAAAATCCAAACATATATCTCATTACAACATTAGTATATCAGTATAGATAAAATACTAAAGACTAGTGATGCTCAAACTGACCAAACAAATGAGAAGTTAACATAGTTTGTGATGGGGGCTATATACCAGGCCACTCAGAAAGTATTGCGAAAAAAAAGTTTTTATGTATGAGAGGCTGGCCAGATATAGTCTATTTTGAAAATAGGCT
Source organism: Dasypolia templi (assembly GCA_963555695.1). Taxonomy (NCBI): domain Eukaryota; kingdom Metazoa; phylum Arthropoda; class Insecta; order Lepidoptera; family Noctuidae; genus Dasypolia; species Dasypolia templi. Next base: position 3,571,161 of record OY743163.1, on the reverse strand, counting down.
TTATAGTCTATTTTGAAAATATGATTATTTGTAAGTAAAAGCATGTACGTTCCCATTTCAAAATTTCCCTCCACATTGTTTGCGAGCTAATTTAAACTAACGTGTCTCATTATAAAATGGATCTGCGCCGAGAACATTTTCGCGCTATGATTTTTTAAGATTTCAAGTGTCGCCTTAAACCTGACGAATCGTACGATAGACTTCAAATGGCATTCTTGGATGAAGGCCCTTATAAGCCAACCGTGTATCGTTACGGAAGAAAACGTGGAAACGTATTGCGAAAAAAAGCAGAGAAAGGACATCGTCGAAAATGGCCCCAAGACCAACAAACATCTGACGTACTTAATAATTATAAATATATTTTATTATACCATTTGTGAATATGAGTATGAAACGGACATTACGCGTTCCATTTTAAAAGAGCTGTAACGATTTACGACTTATCATCAAAAATGCTGCCATCTTTTTTTTGACTTGACAGTTAGTGATGCCCAATCTTTTTTTTTACACATGGATATCGAGATTACTTGAGTTGACCACCTGCTCACGGATGTCAACGCATCCGTACCTACGTACTTTCATTTTAAATATATTTCGCTTTATGCTAAGACGATTCTGTATTTAAAGAATTCAACAACAAAACTGATTTTCGTAACCTAATTTATGCGTCCTAAATAATTAATTATCTTTTTCTAAGCAATTACTACACATGAGGTCGTTTGTGCACTACCCTTTATTCGATTCATATTCGTGTTTTTTACGAACAGCATAAAACGGATCCGAAATTCACAAATGGGCGCTGTGCACTCACTCGTAGTCGATTCATATTCATGATTTTTGTGGCCAATTTTTCATATTTCGTTTTAAAAACACGAATACTGTCCACGGGTACTGATCCGAGATTCGTAAATTCACTAAAACATTTCGAAGGCAGAAATCGCGTTCATAATGTGTGTAGCATTTCGCGAAATCGATACCATACAGTACTCCGCGTGTTATTTATATTTAAAATATTATGTACTTACTATGGGGCGTTTTGTGCACTCACTCATATTCTCGATACGTATTAGTGTTTAAAATAAATCGATATTGATCTAATTTATGGACATCCCTAATCCATCTTATGTCATGTCAATGAACTCAAATGTCAAGCGATGTTTACAAATAGCTATGCGATTTAGATATGAATTCATAAATGTCTTTTAGATGACATCTAAAAAAACATTAGGAAAAAGTCGTTTGCATTCAAGTTTAATAAATAAGTCCGTAATTATCTACCTACCTATTTTAATATAAACACTAGAAGATTTAGCAAGTAGTAGATGCTATTTTTACTTTATTGAACACCAAACAAAATGGTTAAGTACAGTACCAGTTAAAGTTTAGTATCGTTTGGCAAGAGGAGGGTGTGGGGAGGTAGTGGGGGGGGATGGAGGAGGGTGCTCCGTCCCCCCTGGTACCACTCCCATGAAAAGGTAACGCACCGTTCTTGAGAAAAACTAATTATTGTAACCTAACCTCAAATGCAAACACTTAAATGTCGCTTTTCTAACGTCTCCGGCGCTGCTGGAAGTGCAACCCCTTCGCCCTTGCGTAACAAAGGATAGGCACCCATGCTCACCTCCGCCTTGCCCTCCCTTCGCGCCTCCGGATTTTTATTAACACTCTAGGGGTAGGAGCCAAAAGACTACGTGGAGTCGGGGTGCCCCGATTCGGTTTTGGAAAAATGTTTAGCCATGAAGTTGGGTTACAATAACTTCTCACAACTCTGGGAGAAACGGAATGAACGTAAACAAATGACACTGACACATGACGAAAAAAAGCGTTTTTTTTTTTACGTTCCGTTTCATCGATTTTGCACGACATTTTACACCACAGACAATACACTAGTACAGATTTGGTTGTCAATCGCCGATTTTAACGTTTCGTTACGCTGTAATCTAATTACCTTGTAATAAGAGTGGTAGCGTTACAATCAGGGAACCCACCCCTACCATCTTCAACCCTTTCTACCCCAAAACTCCTGCCAAACGATACTAGACCCGAGCCCAGGCATATACTAGCACTTGCAAGGATTGAAAGGATTTTTTCTTACTAAATATAACCTCAAAATCGTAGTTTTCTTTATAAATAAATGTTTTTTGCAAGTTGTCCTTAAACGTTGCCTTCATGGGCATATTAAATTAAATTAAATTAAATTTCATTTATTTCAGAACCAGTCCAGTCCATAAGAATACATATGAAAATTTAAAATATTAAATACACACATTAAGAATTAATTAAAAGATTACAATTAGGAAAATCATCATACAATACAAATATTATAAATTACAATTAATTTATTTTATATGCTTGTAATTTAGAGCTCGCTAAGTAATTTTCCTTCGCTGTTGGTTCTGGGGCGAACGATGTATGGGTGCAGAACAGTCTCTTTTTATCTTAAGACAAGGCGAGTTACGTATTAAGAGATTCAGCATATACTGCAGGTTGGATCAGGAAGCCTTCACGAAATTCACAAACTCAACACGTGCATCTTCGCGTGAGGAGGACACTCACCGATGCGATGCTCAGAAGCAGGCCCGGGTGGAATGATGCCGTGATATGATAAAAAAGTTTGAAGCAGGCTCGTCACGGCGTGTTTACGACATAATTATAAGTGATGAGTCTTGGATTTATCAATACGGTGTTGGGTGTTTCAAAACGAATCAACGCCTACCAAAGTGAAGGGATCTAGAAGCGGGGGGAAGATTTTGATCGCGAGCTTTTTCAATTTGACCGGCTACTTGGTGTCAATTCCTTTACGGAACCAAAGAAGCATCAACGCTGAATGGTATACTACCAAATGCTTGGCAGAAGTTTTCTCTGTTGTGAGCAACAAGCGACCATACACAGGGCTCCGCGGGCTACTGCTCCACCACGACAACGCGCCTTCGCACACGGCGCTCAAAACGAGGGGCTTCCTGGACAGCACGCCAGTCAAACTCGTGGGTCACCCTCCTTACAGCCCTGACCTAGCACCATGTGACTTCTTTTTATTCGTGAAAATAAAAAATCTGCTCAAAGGGATACAATTTTCGTCGCCGGAAGATGCGCTGTCAGCGTTCGAGCAGGCTGTAAACGAGGTGTCTACGGCGGATTGGAAAAACTGTTTCGAAAACTGGTTAGGACGCACTTTTTATAAAGGCTAGTGGAGAGCACTTTGAAAAAATAAAAAATAAACTATCGAACATTTATTTTTATTTTCACAAAACATTCTGAGTGTCCCACGTATGTCCAATTGTAGAATACGATAAGCTATTAATCAGGACACTTACCTAACAAATGACCAGCGACTAATTGCGTAGCACACTATCAGTAGTGATCGCGTTCATTTTTTCGTTATTTACGTTGTTGTGCTGACAATTTTTTCGAACATATGAAGCAATGGATTGGCAATATGGTCCTGCTCCATAGGACAATCTAGAGTCTAGACAAAAACAAACTGGTTGCTTATTGAATTGTCGATGGTTGACGTTGATTTTACGTTCTGTAATTAGGTACTTTAACGCACACACAAAATTATTGCTTGTTATTTTTTTTTTGCGAAATCATCTACTTTTACAATATTTGTAAATATGTGAGCAGCCAGTGCTTTATATTCAATGGAGATGATGACAATCTTTTTGTTATTTTTTTTTTTAAAGTTTATTTTCACATAAAGCAAATAATATTACAAAAACTTAAAAGATAACCTTAACAGATTGCCAAATTATAAACGACAGCACTATCGTAGAAGTGACGTCACGACTATGTAACTTCATACTAGCGCCATACATTGACCGTACTGCGCGACAAGGACAGGAATAATCCCCTCCAAAAACTTTTAAAGCGTTTATCTTCTTCATATTTACAGCGATTTAACTGTTTTTTCTATTTTTACTTTGCCTTCCTTGAAATTACTTTATTTTTAAAATATTTTGAATAGTAGTGATCATCCCAATTCTTTTTACCTGTGGCGGCATCTACACCGCCACATGCGAACAACGCATCACACAAATCCTGCATCGCGCAATCATAGTTTACCGCGCAGCTAGCATATATACAACTTCCCGACAACAATCATCGGGCAGTTGTTGTATTATTTTCTAGGTGCACCTGGAAAAAAATACTGTAGTATTTTGTAGTTACATAAACATTAATTGTATTGTAATCAATGTATAAGTATCTAAGTACAAAATATAGTCAAACATTTTAAAACAGTAACGGTGGAGTTCCTTGCCCATTATTCTGCATACGAAATTACAGTCCGCGTGCCTAATCTGAGATCCGCGCGCGGACTGCGCGGACTTTACCTTTTTTAATGGACAACTAGAATCAATTCAATGTCTTTGTAAGTATTGTTGTTCAAAAGTGCCATATGTGCTTGATATAAATTACTTACTTAACTTTAACAATATCCTTCAAAATTATTCAGATTGTGATGAATAATGAGTTACGAAATTAGGGTGAAGGGTTATATAGTTATACTGGAGGCCTAGGTCCAGCTCCATGGGGAAGGCTGTTGATGCTATGACTTACCCAACAAATGCGCAGGTATAGGACCATCAGAGCGCACGCTGGTCTCCCCGTACCGCTGCACCAGCCTCCTCCTCACGTACGTGAACAGCTGCTTGTATAGCGGCTGTATTTGGTTGTACATCTCTTCAACGCTAGCTCTGAAGGACTGGTCTTCGTATGCTGCTCGCATTTGGTCGCCGGCGTCTCTGTATCCTGGGAAATGTAGAGGTAGTAGTAGTAGATGTATTTATGAAAAAAACCGTTTATAAAAGTGCTATTTAAGTGGACACCCATATTCTAAGTCAGAACCTCACGGTTTGATATTCACAGTTGCAGATGTTACTCCTCACCTCAAACAGTATTGTCAGTAGAGGTGAATTTGAGTTGAGGAACCAACTGTCAAATACAAGGTATAGATCGCGCCAAACTTCTAGACGACTCTGATATAGTTCGAGCCAACTTCAGAGGCGTCAAGAAGTTTGGCGCGATCTATACGTCGGCACCTACCTTGAGGCTTCCTTGAGGTAGAAGTTTTAACCAAAACACGCGTATGTTATCCGATTGCAACAATGTTTTTGATGAGTTTATTGATTATTGACGTAGTCGCGACGTCAACTCCTCGACTCACACTCATTCGAGGTACCTCATAATTTTCTTATCTGACTACTATGAATACCGATTTTGAGGGTTTTCCGAGGTACGCCTTGAGGTCTCCTCGATAGAGTTGTGAGTCGAGTCGCTTTCGAGGATACGACTTGGAATATGGGTAGTAACTGAGATCTATAGAGCGAATTTTGACTTTATTCAAGCTAAGTACAGTATCAAATGTATAATGTAATGTAATGTCTATGTGTAAATACGGCGGTGCATGTGTTGGATCATTTAGCTCCCTTCAAAATGTTCGTGAACGGGCGCCGTCATCTCTTTGCGGCATATTTTAATAATTGTATTGTTTCTATGCGCTTTACTCTGGACGCTTTTAACGTATACGTCTTACATTTTTCTCAGATATAATTCTGAGCATCGCTACTGCTGAGCATGAGGTCCTGGGTTCGATTCCTAGGTCGGGCAACGTGTTATTGGGTTTTTCTATCTGGAATTTCTCAGTAGCAGCCCGAAGTCTGGATTTGTGCCCGGTAGATGGCAATAGGCTCGCCCCCTATTACATGGGACTTAAACATAACTGGCGAAATGTGGGTGTACTATAGGTACACCTCTGCCCAACCCTTCGGGGAAACAAGGCGTGATGTTATGTTATGTTAATTATAAGTTCAACATAAATGATGCAACTTATATTTTTGTAACAATTTTATTAAAAAGAGTATCCATGGAATTTCTTGCCCGTTCTTCTCATACAGTACCTACTACGCTTTAGAATGGGCAACTAGCCTTCATAAGTCTGATTGACCGACTCCTTGCCATTTCAAAATTGCCTGTAAATGGTTTAATTGAAATAAATACTTTGAATATGAGTATTGTTTTATACGATAATGAACCTTATTCTTATGAAATAAAGATAATATTAAAATGCGAATGAAACGATTGATAACAGCGACTTATTGTTAACTTGATTGAAGTCTAAGTTCACCATTTAGATTGTAGGCAAAAACATAAAGTTTTTCACAACCGAATTGAATGAATAATATAATTAATATTGGCTTATGACTTAGCAAAGAAGCATTGCAATTTCAGCTAGATTTTTTTCTGCTGGTTTGAAATGTAAGTATGCAGGTGGTTGCCAGGGTATTGGCAAACCCCTAGGAGTTGCAGATAGTAACAAGGTTCTAACAGTCACATGGGAAAAAATGATTAAAAGAGAGGTAAAATTAATAAATAAAGAAAGAAAAGAACGTTTATTTACGGTAAACATGACGCAGTGATCGAACACAAACACCAAAGAGAACAAATCGGGGGAAAATATGCGTCACATCCACGCAAAACAGCCATCGCTCAGCTTAATGCTACGACCCTATGCGAGACAGAGCCCCAGCGCTGGTTTTCATCATCAGCTTGTGCTTGAGTGGAGACTTCAAATCGGAAAACGTGGAGTAACATTGCTTCCCAGGGTGGCTGATTGAAACTGGATGAGAATGGTCGAGAATCCAGTTTAAAGGCATGCGATTGAGGAGGGTGTGGATGCTGATGATGAGGTTCAATTACCAAAAGCATGTTCCTAAACAAGAACAAAACCAATTCTGTGTGATTTACAGTAAAAAACAAACTCCGATAAAATGCGGACACTCAAAATTGCTATTAAGAGGCTGACAACAGCTAAAACGCGCTCACTGTCAGGCTGCATAGAAAAGAAAGAGAAGCGCGAAGACACAACGCTGGTAATTAATTGAAAAAAATGAAGCAATTATCTATTTACAAAAAATCTGTTAATTCGACAAAAAAAATAAAACACTGTTACGTTAAAATGTTGCTTGTAGAATAATCTGACAAAAAATCAGAATGATTGCATGATATGTACATGCAATCATTCTGAAATTATTAGTATGGTTTTTAATCGTTTATTGAAAATTAGAGGTAACTTCGTGTTTTTTTTTTGCTATCGTATCTAATTTGGTAGTTTAATTATGTTTTCAAAACACTATCTAACTAGTTTAAATCCTGAAGAATATCATAAATTTTTCTGAATTTGTTTACTGCAGTGGATCATATACTTTTAGGCATTATAAAACTTGCGTTTACGTCCTGTAGCCCCTTAACCTGGACCCTTGATAAATGATCAGTAATAAAGTTACAAAGTACGTACCAGTAGCCACAGCCGCCTGATTAGCCAACTGCACGTATCTCATGAACCGATTCCTCAATTTCGGCCCCGTTTGATCCCGAAAACTCTTCCATACGTACAGCAGTTCACTCTCAATCCTCGAATGTGCTAAAATCCTGGATATCTCAGGATCCAACTGCATATCACAGTAGTTAGATTCCGTTGCTTCTGTGTAAGGTTGGTAGTGCTGGTATGGTTGGTTTGCCAGTTGGTACCCCTGGCTCATGTCCTGGTATTCGTTGCTGTAAGGAATCCTTGGTATGTGAGGGTCGTAGGGCTTTTGGCCGTACGGACAGATTTTCGCCGAGTTGTAGATTTCTTTCATTTCGGAGATTAGCTGTTGGAGCTGGAAGAGTTTTGTAAATAAGTATTTTAAGGATAGGTAGAATTGAGTTGATGCAACTTAAATTATTATTATGTAACTTTCAGAACTGCAAAGGCAGAAGTTTCGTGTGTGGAGGTTTTTATCTGCATAAACGATTCATGTAGTCAGTAACGATGTCCTCCTAGTCCTTCTTGTATCCCCGTTAAAAATAAGGACCACACATACCCGTCTTGGTATCTTCGAGAATGTACATGATAAGGACTGGGGACTACATACTACTAACTACAAACCAAAAGTAACCTTTAAGTGTTGAGGTCCGGTAAACAAGTTAAAGTTTTATGGAATTGTAGAATTTCGTAAAACTACTACCTAAAGAACCGGGTCTAGGAGCCAGCCATTTTTAAAGCAGATCTTTTATCATTATTCTAGGCTTTGTCAAACGTAGGTAACTATTGCAATAAGCAAGGTTTTATTAATAAATCCTAGGAAATATTTCGCCGAAAGGGTCCAGTTCCAGGAATACCTTACCTCAGAATACTTCTCATCTGGCAAGGCCGCCCTGCTTGCCTGCACAATCTTCATCAGCTGCCGTCTCCCCTGTGGGTCGGAGAGCCTGGAGGAGTCGTAAGCCGCCGCCTTTCTCCAGGAGAGCCTCTCGAACTTGGAACTGAGAGCCAGTTCCTCCAGCATACGGCGACGATTGTACTCCGTGATGTTGGTTACGAACTTCCATTGGGACATCGTTACTCTGAAATAGTATTGAGGAACTTTGAGTAAAAAATGAGGGAGTCGACTCTTTACGTGACCAGAAGTTAATTTTAGCCAAAGAATCAGCATTCCTATACAACGTGGCAATGCAGCCTTTTGGCCTTTTGGTTGACAGCAATGCGGACGATTTTTTGGATGCCCTGTGATTAATTTCCTCTCGCTTTTTTTACGTATTTCGGGACCATGGATTCCCGGTTCTTTGGAAGGCATACGCCACTCGCAGAAGCCCCATAAACAATTTTAAATGGAATGAGGCACCAACGCACAACTCACGGTTGGTGCAGGACTTTTGCTGAATATGGAAATTAACATATTTGTCTATTGGTTTGGGTGACTATAGCGGATTGGTTGCTTAGAACTATGGAAGAACTATGTCCCCTGTCTGCCTTATTATTTTAAGAATATTTAGTTTTTATAGTAGGTAAACGAGGGAGAAAATTCATTTTCAATTTTTTATCGAGGAAAACTTTAGTGAATAACGGATGGACGCACGATTCTCGGACGCATCTTGAGAGAACGCGTTTGACAGACACAATCTTCTTTTTAGCACGTTGATGACAATCTATACAAAGGTGTTTTTTTATATCCAATAACTCTTGTGTATGAATGAGACCATATCAAAGAATCAAATGACAGGACTTATTTTTCAAGGTTTTTTGTTTGTTTTAATTTTTCATACAACATAATTCGACAAGACAAAACGAATATTGTTAAAAAACACCATACGTAAAATTATGAGTACTTGGTTTGAATGAAAATAAATTACCTACTCGTGTTTATCAATGAAACTTAGACACCTTCACACTTATTATGATGTCTTCGAAGTCTTACCTGTAGCACATTCCTGAAGCTTCTCTGTCATACTCCCGAAGAAACTGGGATGCCTCTGCTGTGTTTGTGTTGGCACCCTGAGAATTTGAATTAATTTTAATTTGATTACTGCCTTGGTTCGATTCCCAATTTGGGAAAACTGTTATTTGGTTTTCCCTCAAGAATTTCTCAGTAACAGGCAGTAGTCTTGATTATACGGACAGATTTAAACCGAGATAATAGCAATAGGGTCGCCCTCTAGTTATTATCTGGGATATCGCAATGGAAAAACCCAGAACCTCGCGCTCAGCAGTCGTATTTGAGACCACAAGACCAAGACTATGAGAGTTAGGGAAGAGTGAGTGCACCTGTGTCTGCGCATAGACGTGTGCATAGCATAGCATAACATAATCAGCCTATAACGTTCCCACTGCTGGGACACAGGCAACCTCTCTTAGAGAGGGAGTGACCCGTAATCCACTACGCGGGCCCAGTGCGGATTGGTAGATGTCACATGTCTTTGAATTGTTGGTTCTAGGACATGCCGGTTTCCTCACGATGTTTTCCTTCACCGTTTTGAGAGCAGTGGTGATGAAAAAAATTACACAAAGTAAAGCGCCTGCCTGGATTCCACCACAGCTCCAAAACAGTCGTGTGCACTATAATAGATATCTCCCGCGCAGAAGACTGGTCTCCGCCGAGATTGGTGCGCAGCAGCTCAATGAATCGCCATTTGAATTCGATACACCTAGTAACAGAATATCCTAAAGGCCGTTGTATCTTCTGAGGGTTTTCGTCGACATGGCCGAAATTCGGTCTGAAGAACTATTATTACATGGAATGTTAATATGGAAAACTGTAAACATGTGGAAGTCTAATACACCTCAACCTACCCGTTCGGAAAATGCAGGAAGGTTCGGTAGCAAGCAATTTGGTGTAATACCAATGAAACCGAACGCGTTCAGCACATCAAAAACTGTCAGTGTCAAAATTGCTTTGGAATATTGTGGATGACATCTCGTGAACGCTTTCTCGATGTCCTGAACGCGTTCAGTTTTATTTGTCAAATCGGCTTCGAAGTGTAGATGTATCTTCACGAAATAAATGACTCTCTACTGTTCTAAATCAATGAACAATATTGTTCTTAGACATACCAATTGTACCTACCCACTTGAAAAATATACTACGACCGTTGAACCTTTCTGGTTCACCCGCCAGACCTTCGGAAAACCCTGACAGTTACACAATTTGTTATATTACTCAGAAAAAAGGACATAATGCACAAGATTGTCACAAAATCGGCGGAAATCCTTACGTTGTTAGATGAATTGCTAGCGTTACAGTAATCGTGATTGTAGGTGACCTTGAGGTGGACATACAATGTCTTTGTGTTAGGTAGAATGATGACTGTAATAGCTGTGTCCTATAGCCTTGTGTCGAGGAAAATACCTTTTCTCTTACGACGTGTGAAGCCGTGTATTGTGAGAGTTCTAGCCAAGTTCTAACACTATTTGTTGACTGCATAGGTTTTTCATCGTGGCGGCCCATTTTTTAATGAGCATTGCGATGAAATTAAAGCAAGTCTTTATCTGTTATTACGTAGGTTCAAACAACTATGCAAAAGTCATCAGTCTTCTTTTCTTTACTAATGCAGATATGAGTTAGCTTCAAGTCCAACCAGTTAAAAGAGAAAATGCCCATCGGTGGCAAGCAGGCTGTCCACCTAGTGGTACCTACAAAAATCTGCAATGAGAGTTTTTTTTTTTTGTGTGTGGCATCTCGTAGTTGACCTTGAGAGGTCGTGACTACTTAACCGGACTATCCTGTGGCTGCCTTAAGCGGAATCAAAGCTTCCAGCCAGGGGCGTAAAACTACTTACATTATTAAGCGAACGCTCGCTAAGGGCACACCCTGTGGGGTACGGACCTCGGCTTAGGGCGTCGCTGACGGGAGGACAGCAAGATGGGACAGGCTGGATCAGATTTGGTTGATTATTATTATCATGGGGCAATGAGAGATTGCAGACGCGTTACTTATATTGCCGACCATTCCAGAGACGAGAGTTTAGAAAGTCTCAAGTGTAAAAAAAATATTTTCAACTCTCGGTTTTAAGCGAGCATTGAGAATCCAATAGAGAGCATCCCAGGGCTTCGAAAAAAACACACTGTTGGATTAACTCCCAAATAACGGTGTTTTTTTTTTCATTTTTATTATAGATATTAACTTTCAACTTATCTCTGACATAATGTTATCTTTATTTCACATTATAAACCTACAATTTTAATTTCAACTTTCCATTATTGGCTTTTGGTTTTAATTCGTTTTTTATTTTACTTTATGTTATTATTTTAAATTTTGTTAATGTGAGAACGTTGTAGGCCTTGTAGATTGTAAAATTATAGACCACACACCATTTCTTAAACATATGTTACTTGTTGACAGGCCTACGCTGTCCTCCCATATCTATTAACACTGTAATTTTAAAAAAATGTAAAAGACTAATATTTTTTAAAGATAAACCATGTAGTTTCTTGCCGGCTCTTCTCCATAGGAAACGACCAATTGGAACCGTGCACCAAGATTCTGACGTTTCATAAGTGCCCATGTAGGTTTATGTGAAATAAAATATTTTGATTTTGATTTTCAACTCTAGGCGCTAAGCAGTACGATGACTGTGCAAAAAAATCCCGCCGTGATAGTAAGTCTGTGCGAACGTCGACTAATTACACAAGTCCCTTGAAATCGGAACACAACAATGCTGTTTACCGAAGACTGGATCGTTCTTTTCACATTCGACTACTCATTTATGTTCCATTATAAGGATAAAGTCTGTTCAATAAGTCAGTTTACATTGGTACGTTACATGGTAATTGAAAAATTGTCTATATCAATGTAAAATGACTTACGGCCAAATCCGATGTCAGACAGATAGGTACTGATGACAGACAGTACAATTCTATCTGTCCCTGTCAAACATATCGCTGTCAACACGGTCGCATACTTTGGCTTTATTGGGACGTTAAGACCAGATATTGATAGCTTTTCGTGTCTCCAGTACGCCAAAATTGGGGATAGATATGGTTATGTTTATTAGGTTTGGCCGTTATTGAACAGACGAGATATTGCCAGACACACATTCTGTCAAAAAAGTATCGGGAATGGATGATTTGTTTATGGTTCCAAATTCAATATTGTTGTTTTATTTTGTGGTTAGATTGGCGCAACTGTTTTCCATTTTGGCGCGGAGTTTGAGTTGCATCTGTTATTTAAATTAAATACAGTGCTGTTTTTAGTTAGATCGCATCTAGAGTGTAGGTATTACGAATTTCAAAATGGACAAAAACATCGAACAAAGAGTTTGTCTTAAGCGGTCGAGATGTGATGAAAGTTTTGCCTCGCTCTGGTAGGCCATTAACGTCTTCAACTGAAGTTAACATCGCAAAAGTGAAGGAAATAGTGACTGAAAATCCTCATTCAATTTTGAGAGAGATAGCCGCTGAACATTCTGTGTCTCACGAGTTGATACGTACCATTTTAAATAATCACTTGGGTATGATTATTCGGATTATTCGTTGGTGTATCGTTTCTGAAGGAGCATTTTGAAGGCGATAAAATAAATTTGGATGAATAACTAACATTTTGTGTATTATTGATCTTTTCCCGGTACTGTCTTGGCAGAGCAGTATATTTAATCGCTAGAGTCAATTCAATAAGTCAGTTTACAATACTAAAGACTCTACTAAATTCATGTTGCCATCTTTTCCATATCCATTAAAGCTTAAAGCGGATCCAAATTGGAGAAGAGTCGTGAGAGATAGGACTCAGTGGAAGTTGTTTGAGGAGGCCTTTGCGAAAAGGCACAACGAATTAAGAGACATTTAGTAAACTACTGGATAAATACCGCAACCCATAGATGTTCAGAATAAAATTATCATACTAAATAGTAGGTACATAAGATTGTTCAGAAATTTTGGCAGCGGGGATGACTGCACATCTAGTACATTTGTGGATTGTGGATCTAGATAGATCGAATCGTCACTCGCGAAGGCAATTTCATTACAGTGGAATAAATACTATGTAGATTTCGATGAAAAAATAGAACCCATTTCATGAAAATAGTAGTACAACGTTAATAAAAGAAGCGAAAGTGTCCCGCCATTGTCAGTTGATACATCCGTCAGTCTATATCTCTGAAACAATGGTTCAATGAAAGTGGTCAGGGAAATCACGTGGTTTTACTAATGAGACCGTTCGCGTTTGGAGGTTGATTTGTTAACGGAAATAAATTGTTGTTGGATTTTTTTTATTTTGTTTTTGATTGGGTTTGAAAATAAATAGACGAAATTAATTTGGATGTGACTTCAAATACATAAATAAAACAGGGATTGTAGTGATGTCAAGCTATAAATATGAAATCCCTTGTCAAAGATTTCGTCCGCAAACAGAAACATATTAAGTTTATAAAGTAATTGATGGTTTTATTCGCCGCATCAAAACAAAGTTTCTATACCTACCACAAACAGCAAAATTCTGTTTCTGTGATAGCATTATCAGCCTATAATTTTCACATTGCTGGCACACAATACTTCTCCCTGTGAGAAGGAGTGGGCTGTAATCCACCACGTGGGTCCAGAGCGGTTTGGTAGATGTCACATTTTGTTTTCGAATTTTCGGTTCTACGATATGCCGGTTTCCTCACGATGTTTTTCCTTCACCGTTTTGAGAGCAGTGGTGATTAAACTATTTACACAAAGCAATGCGCCTGTCTGGGTTCGAACCTACGACTTGTGTTCGTTTCTGTGATAGCAGTGTGCGATCCATAAATAGTCAGGCGCTCAACAGTTGGTGCGAATTTGATTGTAAACTAGCTTTGGCATAAATTCTACTAAGTGCATGAGTATTTTTCTTTTTGTCTTGTATGGCAGCATGTTATTAACTGTCAAATGTCAGGTCTTTGAAATTCTCTTTCGTTTCAGTAAGGTGTACAATGCGATTAACGTTCGTTGAAAATGTCATTAAAGCGTGTCCTTTGCAATAAACACAGCGCTGTTACAATCTGTTATTTCATTTGGGTTGCAACATTATCTCTATAATTTTCTACCATGTATTTTTTACTAATCTGCAAAACTACCAAAATCTGAAAACGGTTAAAAAAACTGACACCCAAAGTAAACAATGAAATAACCACCTCTTTTAAGCACAGGATCGCAAAGCATGACGAAAACGAAAATTAAAGCTAAAAAACACTTTTTTTAAGGTTAATCTAAAAAGCAATTGGCCAAAATGACTTTTTATGCATCTCCCGACCAATTTGTCATTTCGGTCATGCCTTGTGCAGACCACGAAGGTTGTAAGACAAAAAATGTCACATATAATGACGTGGGTACATGCTGGTGGTGGGTACATGTAAGTATGGTCATGAGCGTGACTAAATACAATAAGACTATCTGGGTCATGTTTACGGCGGGGTTTCTTTCGATGAAGATGTTCTGATGCTTACAATATTGTAGTAATTATATTTAGTAGATGATTGTTTTCAAAAAGTTAAAGTTAAAGGGTTTTATTCCACTGAACCTCGTATAGAGAAAAAAAAAGTAAAAAAAAAAGAGAAATTGAAAAGTAAAAGTAAATATTGTTTCTTCTTTCTATTCTGTCATCTTTTTTTTTTGGTTTATAACTGTGTGTATCAATGAATAAAGAGAATATAATTATCATTAAGCTGCTCCAATTAAAAGCACACGATGATGATGACCAATGCATGGGCATCATCATCGTGTGCTTTCTCTTCTCAATTTCTTGTTTTGAGGTGAGATTTTAGTCTTACAGAATGAGGTAAATATCAGTCACCGTCTTCCCATCTGACTGCACCAAACCTTGCAGAGCCATCGTTTCCCCTGGTTATTATCTTTTAAGCCATGAGCTGCATTATCGTTTCTAGGTCATCCTCAACCTCCTGTCCTTACTGCAGTTCATTTGAATATATGATATTCTATGATATCTCACGATATATGCTAGTTATACAGTGTATTTAAAACATAATAGAACTAATTCAGGATACGATAAAAATAATCACGAAGAAACCTCAACATTTTTTTTTGTTACGATTTAAAACCATTCATACAATCAATCAGATCTTTCTTCAGATTATTCTACAAGCAACGTATTAGTGTTTTATATATACAGTCCAGTCAATAGATTATTTGTAAATAAATAATTGCTTCATTTTTTGCAATAAATTACCAGCGTTGTGTGATCGCGTTTCTCTTTCTTTTCTATGTAATCTGACAGTGACCCTGCTTTAGCTGTTGTCAACCTAATTACAGGTTTGAAAGCGCAGGGAAAATGTTATTACAGTTAAACAAAAATTCATACAAGTCTAAGTATCGTTCGTCACGCGTCTTTGGTTCTATCGGTAAAGGTGTAACTGTTTAGCATTTTACCATTCACGAACAATTCTTGCATTGACTGTGTCATACGTAATTGTGTAGAGAGAGAGCACGTCGTTTGAACATGGCTGGTGTTAACGCTCGTTTTTTGATAAAAAATTGATATAATTTATTTCTTATCTGAATTTACATAACATACAAGCTAAATAATAAATAATATAAACATGAATATAAAAAAGGTAACGAATCTTAGGGCATCGAAAAATTCGTCCACATCGCTGTCAACAGGAAATGTGCCCAAAATGCTGGCAGCATTGCCACGTTGTATGGCGATGCTAATTCTTTGGCCAAAAAACAGGCCAGCCCTCTGGTGTCGTGTCGTGTCGAGTCGACCAACCGCTTAGCAATGTCTCGAGAAACCAAGTGGACACTCGGATCCCATGGCCCTAGTGTTTCAACCCCAAACGGCTCAAACATATAACTCCCAATAAGATTAGAATTTTTTCGCCGATGATTGATATTTTACATAATTATAATGGTAAAAGTACGCCAATAGGCTTACAAGAAAAGCAAAATTATTGCAAACTGTTCGAGTAAATTTAAGCTTTGGAAGAGTGAAGTGTCCTATAATACGAACAGGCATTTTTTTACTTCAATATTAAAGATAAAACACTAAACTGTTAAAACACTAAAGAAAATATACACAGGCTGTTCCGTAAGTCGACATAAAGCGGGAATCGCAGTCTTAATAGATAACAGAAAAAAAATCTTTGATAAGTATGTTTTTTTTTAAATACGGACATTTATTTTTTTTAAAAACGAGAATGTCTACTACAAAATAAATAAATAAATAATTCTTTAATGACACAAAATACAGGTGTAACATACAAATTGAAATCCTGGCTCCTGAGCTAGGTAGCAACCTGTGTTACAGGAGCCAGTGTCTTCCCCCGTTTGTGGAATAATAATAGTAGGTGTGCAATAAATTAATTTAAAAACAAAGTAAAATAAAAGAAATTAATGATGTCCGCAAGCTCTTTGTGTGTGAATGTGTGTGCATGTGTGTGATTGTGTATGTTTAAATGAGCTGTGATGCGTGGGTTTGTGTCTTATGAGTACTGCTGTTGAACTAGATCTTCCGTCCGATGATAATCCAATGTTTGAAGCCATGTGGAGATTTTGTTTTTACTTTCTCTAGTTGTAAAAGGGTTTATGTTCAGTGCATTGTTTATTTTATTGTAAATGTACGTAGCCATGTAAAAGTGTTGTCGTCTAGCGGACGAGTAATCGTTCTCTTTAATTTTGTGGTGGGCTTTACCGGTGTGATTTGATGTTGTCTCACTATGAGATTAAGAAGGTACAACTGTCTCACGGTAAGTACGTTACAATTTTCGTACATATCTTTCGTAGCAGGCACCTTTAGCAGATATCTTTGGGCTCTTTCGAGGTGAATCATAAAGGTTTTGCAAGCGCCTCCCCAGGCCGTGATACAGTAGCCTATCATTGAATGGGCCGGCGTAAGATACACCGTTCGTAGTAGTTCAAACTGCTACTGCCGGTGACGGTCTTGTAACTCCTGTTGCTACATTTTTTTTTTCTGCCAACTATTACGACCCGTCCTATCACCCGATTCCGGCTAGATGTCGACTTACGAAACACCCTGTATATGTTTTTTGTATTTGCACATATTGGCTATTCTGCTATCGAATTGTGCAAGAAGCCCTCGTGTTTTGTGCAAATGTGTAAAACTAACACATATTTATTTATTTATTTTTATTTATTTATGTATTTACATACATATATAGGCTACCATTACAGTCTCCCAATTCGGTAGTGTAGTTAATTCACCATTCATAAAAAAATATTTACAAGATATTAATATCCATCCATGCCATAGTAGATTTAAAAAATTAAAAACATAACACTTGTAACGTTATCCTTGCGAACTCGCTCAGTGAACATGAGAATATATCTATTTTTCCGGCAACCAGATTTAGTGTGCGCATTGTTCGTGTCAGGGGAACGTTGGCTAGCAGTTTAGTTCGACCGCGCGGCACTGCGAACAAGTTGGGCCGTCGTCGGCGCTGCACGTACCCATCTGGTACACACAAGCCTATACCCTGTAGCACACCCGGATTATTTATGTTACCCCGGATTATTTATTTACACATTAGCACTTGTCAATTCGAGTTCGTCCAGAGCTTTGGACTAACTCAACTAATGCATGTACTGCCAAAAGACGATGTCCAACAGTAGACTAAGATGCTAAATAAACGCAGGAGATGTATACGAGCGATATTTTAACGAATAATGGGGTACCTACTTAATGAATGCAGTTTTCGCATGCATGAAGCATAAACCTCATTTCTAAAAGATAGAGAACATAGATAGGACTAGACATAGGACAATGGTGCAATTGTTAGTTTAATTTTGAAATCCAACTAAGGTTCTTCCTCATAGAAAACTACTTTTCAGCTTTCCTTAGTCAGGAATCAAATATCCTCACGTTTGACAGCCGAGTTTCGATTAGATAATAAGAAAGCATAAACTTGGTAAGCTCTTTAAGCAACACAATAGAATATCCATAATGTTTCTGTTGTAAGCCTTGCATACTATCTTACATAAGCAAAAGATTCTGCATCACAATGCACTCGAACGAAGATTTAACGCGATAAAAACTATTCTGTATAGAATTTGCATTAAAGTTGTTAATCAGTGGAAATTCAAATTGAAAATGGATTAATTGGTACACTTACCATTCTAAAGTACTCCTGAGATAGCGCATACCGTGTGAAGAAAGCAAAAAATACTAGACGCGCTGCCGCGCCTTTGCTGGCGTCCATCTTAAAAATATAACTCCCAACTGTCAGTTACAACATCAATTCCAACACTTATTTAACAAATCAACTGTTTGTAAACTTTTAATTAACTTCTAAACGTATTATATGATTAACGTAAGACATTTTCATGAATATTCATTTTATTTACAACTTAGAGAATAAAATGTAATTTGATTTGCGTAAATATTTTGGCGGTAATTTTTGACAGCTTATTTTTTTTTTTTCACTATTATGCAATGGTAAGCGAGCACACAGCCGACGTTTTATTTGAATTATCTAAGGATAATAACTAAGTGTTTTGTATAGAAAACTGTCCTCTGGGCTTTCTTGTCGTCGACTGAAGTAATATTTCCGTTGCTTTTGTTTTCTGCATGCTTTGATGAGCACGACGCGACTTGCGAGGGAGCGGCACGAGCCAAGATTAATTTATTTATCTTGAGATGGTTTTACTTATATTATGAAGATGAAGCATTATAGAGATTTCAGTAAAAACGCAACGCAAAGTTTGCGAATCTATGATCACCCGTTCCAATACCTACCTCAAAATGACTGAAGAAACCCTATTTAGTGATGTACAAGCAATGACATAATACATCATCGGGTTGGTACCAGATCCTTTTTTGTGCGACAGCACAGTTAACTTAGTTTTCTATGTTAAAAGGTATATCCACGTGATGATTATGTAATTGGTTCATACAATGCTGAATGTTTCAGCTGAAATGGTACATTTATCGGTTAAAAAAATAACAAACTTTTTCTTAATTTTGTGTTCCAGTAGGTTACTACCAATATACGTCTACAAAGACGAACTAGAATTCGAAAAAAAATATGAGAATTTACATGTTTTTTTTACAGACATACTTTTTATTGTCGACTAAGAACTCCTTTGACTTTTTTTTTACCTTCAACTCGGAACTTAACGCTAGATAGTGGGTTGTGGGATTAGTTTGTGTTACATTATTATGTATTATGGCTATCCACAAATAGGCACTGAATTAGAAGAGCAATCTAATAAGTACCTACCTTAGATTAGCTCCTGAGAAATGTTCAGTCTCCGAGCTATGACGAAATAAAAAATATGAATATGATCAACGTATGAAAACTCCTCACCTATCCCATGACGTTTCTCTCCTAAATCTTACAGGTAAGCAAGACATATCTTCAGAAAACCTATCAAATATATCCCAAGCTAGTTACCTCATCTGCAGTTGCGCATACGACGCGCCATCGCGTGCGTTACTGCGACATACTTCACCAAGACTAATATTAAGTTGTAGACAAGACATTGGTATGTATTTTGTACAGTTTCATTTTAGGTAAATAGCATTATTATATTGCAGATAGTACTGAAATATCTGTCTTCTTAAATCTACCTATTGTTTACTTTTGATTTTTGGTTTTATTATATTGTGTAACTTCTAAGTATGTAGCCTCATAAATATTTCGATTTCTTGGTAATTTTCATGTAATAATATTAAGTACCTGGTGCCTGTCCTTCCTTATCTGGGAATTGGCGAAAAGTATTCCGAGGAGGCTTTAACACTTTAATTTGAAAACATTGCAAAGGCCAATTATTTTTTAAATTTTCTTCGCAAACAACCAATTGGAATCGTATTCGTGCATTTATAACCCTGCAATAAAAATTATTATTTAAAATAAACTATTCTCCTGACGTTTCAGAAGTGCCCATGTGAAATAAAATATGATTTGATTGATTGACTGAGAAACAAACGCTTCCATTTTCAGCATCGGCGTTTTTCAACACACTAATTGAGTAACACACTGTCAATCTGAATCATTTTGAAGGATATTGCTAATCCATTTTTTCATATGTTCGAGAAATAATCATGGCGAGATCTAAACATTAATTTGTACGAAAAAAAAAGTTGAGAGTTCAAAATATTTTCCAATGTTTCTCAACACATTACCAGGAGTATATTGATATAAATATCATATTTTTAAAACCCTGCATATTTAAAAAATATTGAAATGAAAATATCAGATTTTTGTTTTATCTAATTGCCCATTTTATATTTATTAAAAGAAAAAATAGTGACAACTGACAACGGATTTATCAAACTGACAGACAAAAGAGATGAAATTTTGACTGATGTGAATCGTTGTTTACAGTTGCGCTAAGAGTTGACATTTTCCTTACAACGATGTGTGGATTGCGTGAAAGACACACATCGTTTTTGGCTAGAAAGGGTGTGACTACTGTGATGAAGGCTACGGATAAGGCATCCAAGAGTGAAGCAGATTAATTGGGCAGACTACTCATAAACTGTGACATGGGCGGGAGGATGACACCCACATCACATCCACACTGCTCCGGACGTAGCAGCGTGCAGTGCGACACTAAGCGATCACTAAATACCCCCAAAGGAGGATCTTAGACTGACAGCCGCCGTTTCCTTCTAAAATAATAAGCCCCTCGTTAAACTTTTTACTTTTAACATTATATTTTTATTGCGGGGTTATAAAAATATTGTAAATGGCTGAAGACACTTTTTATGCACCTAAGAGTATAAGAATTATAGAATTCTAACTTCTAAAAAAATCTATCTTTTTTTGTACAAATCCTGCCATGATTCTTTGTCTGCACTTTGTCTGCTCAACAGACTAAATAACGCAATGAATCTTGTTGATCTAGCAAAATAAAAGCCATTGCTACTGTTTATTAGTCCGCTGGTGTCCCTACTTAGATTGAATGTAGGTAGGTAGTCAGTCTTTTATAAAAGGACTAACTATACTAATAAAACTGGTGTAGTTTCTCCAACGTGCTCTGTTGGCTGCAAGCGCCATTGCTGACCCAAGGATGAGTCTTTGATTCGATTCTGAGGTTGGGCAAAGTGTTATTGGGTATGAGGAATTTCTCAGAAGCTGTCCTGAGACTGGGTTTCGGTTCCGTTGATGGCAATAGTCTGCAAGTATGGCTGTGAAACTGTTTTACTCGTAATTGCGTAACACACTAACAGCAGCAATGGCTCTCATTTTGACAGTTCAACTACCTTCAATGCGTTTAATTTACGTTGTTGAACAGATTTTTTTTTCGAACATATGAAGCAATATACTTTGAAATTATTATGGTAAGGCACGGGACAAGCCGAAGAGAGCAGTGGTGGTCCAGTGGTAACTGCCGCGACTTACGAGTTGTAGGTCGTAGGTTCGAACCCAGACAGGCGCTTTACTTTGTGTAAATTATTTCATCACCACTGCTTTCAAAACGGTGAAGGAAAACATCGTGAGGAAACCGGCATGTCTTAGAAACAACAATTCGAAGACATGTGACATTTACCAACCCGCACTGGGCCCGCGTGGTGGATTACGGCCCACTCCCTCTCACAGAGAGGAGGCCTGTGTCCCAGCAGTGGGAACATTATAGACTAATAATGCTAAACAAGCCGAAGAAACCTAGGTATCTAGTAACGTCAATGTATACTTACTTAGTAGCTTTTACATACCTACAAGGAACTCACGCCTTCTTCCTAAGAGGTAGGCAGAAACTCACGCCGCCTGCTATATGATCCTTACATACTCTTTTTGCTTCATTTACGTTCATACATCTTTTGGTAACTTTAAATGCACTAAAAATTTGGTAGGTTCATTTTGAAGTCTATGAAACGTAGGAAATCGTTTGGCTTGGTTTGGGAATGTGATGAGGAGGTTGGAAACGCATGTGACTAAAAGAATGATTAATTAAATGTTTATTGACGGAAAAAGAGAGAGAGATGTTCTTGACATGTGGCAGCATCTACACCGCCACATGCGAACAACGCATCACACTGATGTCACGCGAATCCTGCATCGCGCTAGCAGAGTTTACCGCGCAACTAGCATATATACAACGTCCCGACATCAATCGTCGGGCAGTTGCCCACCAGACACAACAACAGTCTGGTCGGAGGATCCTCCCTAATCTATGGAGTGAACTTTACACCCTGTTCCTCATACCTCTTCACTGGTGACCCCGACGTGATGAACGTCAGCGCTGCCTTCGTGCAACTACTTCAGCGTGACGTCATCATCATCACTCCCTCAAGCTTTAGAGCGGCGAGTCACACAGACAGCCAGCAAGGTATCCTGACCATCAGCATGCAGCGCGAGCGCATACATGGTCATCACCCTCAGCCTCATGAGCAACCTTGGCACAGCACCCTGCACAAGCAGAGCACTTAATCCCTCTCCTGGTCGACACCAACAGTCAGCCCCAACCCAGCGCTGTAGCTCTAATACCTCTTCAAAAAAAAAAAAGTTAGGGGAGTCAGGCGGAAGGTATTCTCTGAGCCATTTTCGTTTGTGTCTCTCTAGTCGGTGAGGTAGAGTGACGAGTTGAGGAGGAAAAGTCGAACTTGCGGTTAATATTACATTGCTAAACGTAGAAATGAATACAATAAATGTAGGGGCGTAAACAGAATAGAAAGTAAACTAGTCTACAAATCTACACTTAAACTTGGCGTGTCCCTCGCAACGGGCGACAAGACAAGCCTCGAATAATTATGTGCGACCCCTCGAACTTAGTTGAGGGTCGACAGTTAATTACGAATGCACAAATGAGCGTAAACTTATGTTGGGTGGTGCCACGTATTTAAGGGGACTACAGGATCTAAACGCAAGTTTTATAATGCCTAAAAGTATATGATCCACTGCAGTCAACAAAATCAGAAAAATATATGATATTCTTCAGGATATATGCTAGTTAGATAGTGTGTTGAAAAAAAAACACGAAGATACCTCTAAAAATAACTTTTAACGATTAAATACAATATACTATACATGCAATTATTCTTATTTTTTGACAGATTATTCTACAAGCAACATTGAACAATAAAATTTGAAAAATTGTTTATTTCGTAACCATAATAAAACATAAAAAAACACATACAGTCTTATTACAAAAAATGCTTTAGGACTGGTTTAAACCACGACTACAAGGTCTAGGATTGTTACGGTAATAACGTTAGTAACAGGTTCAAAATGTGTTTCTATTACAAAACGAAGACTTTCTGAGGATCAGTTAGTACCAAAGAAGGTCCATGATTTAAATAATATCCACAGATGAGAAACAAAAATGGCTTTCTTTCATTCGTTCACACAGGTTTTATTTGAAGCAACGTTCCGTTTCTCTAACTATTGATCTAATATATAAAATTCTCGTGTCACAGTTTTCGTTGCCATACTCCTCCGAAACGGCTTGACGGATTTTGATGAAATTTTTTGTGCTTATCGGGTATCTATGAAAATCGGCCAACATCTATTTTTCAAAAAAAAAAAAAAGAAGCAAAACAACGTTTGCGGGTTCAGCTAGTATTATATAAACATTTGAAATGATTTAATAATTATGTATGAATACAAAATTAAGTCAATAATTGTTATTTGTATAGGTTAAAATATATTGACCAAGCACAACTCAAACTCAAACTCAAAGCATTTATTTCAAATAAACCAATTACAGGCACTTTTGAATTGTCAAGGTCGGTCGGTCAGAAAAATGAAGCTAGTTGCCCATTCCAAAGCGTAGTAGGTACCTATGGAGAAGAACGGGCAAGAAACTCCACGGACACTCTTTGAAATCAAATTATGTTTACAATAGATTGGTTACATAATTCATGTACACAGTACTAAAATATTGAGTTTATACAATGCAAAGATTCTTGTTTTTAATCTTCAGCAGCTCCAACAGTAATTTCAAATGCTAATCAATTAGTTGATGCGTCCTTGAGGAGCAGGACCAGCGATTAGCCAATCATTTTTATCAGCAATGTAATCCCCTAACTTATAATATGCTCGGCTGCATAGTGTGCGTTTTATACAAGATTTAAATTTGGTTTCATTCAGTTGATGTATGTGGGGAGGTATTTTATTGTAACATCTTAAACAGTACCCCATGAAAGATGAGTCTACTTTAGCCAGCATGAAACCTGGTTGAACTAATTGGTCCCTATTTCTAGTGATATAATTGTGTCTTTCACCTCTTTTACTAAAAAGATGTAGATTTTTCCTTACGTACATGATGTTTTCATAGATATATTGACAAGGTACCGTCATGATGTTAATATCTTTGAACAATTCCCTTAGAGAGTCGCGCCTGCGGAGGCCATATATGGCTCAACTTGTACTTTTGACGCGCTTTTATAATCAGGTTGTGGATTGAATTAGGTAGGCGACAGCGCGCGTTATTTGAAACGAACGTTGACGCTGCATCCTTCATAATAAATAAATGCAGTTCTTATTTTTATTTATTGTTATATATATAAATATATACTCTTACGAGGTTTGTTCGTGAGTTATTCGGTTAAATCGTGAGCTACTTGAATGCTAAATGCTTCATTTGGTTGTGAACGATTCGCGATGGTAAAGCAAATGTAGTTAGTCTTATCTGTGTTTAGTGTGAGAAGGTTGTCATTGAGCCAGTTAGTTATTTGGACCATCCCCAATTCAGCCTTGAGCCTGACATCGGACCAGTCATTCCCGGAAAAGACAACAGTGGTGTCATCGGCGTAAGATTTCTTTTTTTGCGCCATTGACTTTTAAGTTGCAAAGATCGTTAATGTACGTTAGGAATAACGTGGGGCCCATTACGCTCCCCTAGGGCACGCCGAATGAGACGACCGCATCATGACTACTATATGCTTCTATCTTAACCCTCTGCATTCTATTAGACAGGTAATCTTTGAAAAAATTGAGAGGGGTTCCTCTTATTCCGGCTCTATCCAGCTTGGTCAGGAGGGTTGGAACAGAGACGGTGTCAAAAGCCTTTTTTAGATCCAGAAATACTGTCAGGCATTTCTTCCCTGCATCGAGATGCTCAGTAACTAATGAGCTGAGTGCAGCAACTGCGTCTTCAGTGGACACTCCCTGTCTAAAACCGAATTGTGTTGATGATATTATTTTAAATTTATTTAAGTAAGACTACTTAAATAAATTTCAAATAATATCGACGAGTCTGGTATAAGTTAGTTTTTCTATAATCTTAGACAGGGCTGGCAGGACCGAAATAGGACCGTAGTTATTGACATCATCTCTGTTCCCTCCCTTGTGTACCGGTGTAATAATGTTTTTTTTTTTTAATTGGTCTGGGAAAATGCCATTTTTGAAACAAAGGTTAGCCAAGTGGGCAATGATAGGAAGAACATCTTTGCAAATATGTATATTTAAAAAAACCAGTAGAGATACTGTCCCATCCTGGGGCTCATCAAATTTCTTTCGACTTCCATTGGGTCCGTGTCCAATAGCACAAAGGAATTGGTTTGCGCAGGGGAAATGTTAGGTCGAACAGAGGGCATTTTATTAGGCTGTGGTTGAATTTGCTCAGCTAATTCTTTTTCATTTTTCACGAGTAATCGTTTACATAGTTAACTGATTCGGTTGGAGATGATCTGATACTTAGCAAAGTTGCAATTTGGCTGTTTACTTTATTTGAGTAGGTGATTGATTTTATGTTTTTCCAGATTAACTTTGAGTTTGTGACTGATTTAGAGATTAATTCTCTTTCATATTTTGTTTTTGTGTTATTGTGTAGAATTTTTTGTAATAATCTCAATTATTACAAAAAATTCTGTATCGACAGTATGTGATTTTTTTAATTGCATTATACGGATCTGACCGACAGTTTTTTTGCAGTTTACTGCGATTTTTTATACAGCGTAGTAAACCTGGAGTGATCCACGGTACGTAAACACATATTAACTAATATGTGTTTTAATTTTATAGTCCAATCAACAGGTTTTAAATAGATAATTGATATTTTTTTTTGCAAAAAATGACTAGCTTTGCGTCATCGCGCTTCTCATTCTTTTTAGTCTGACAGTGACAGCGCTTTGGATCTTGTCAGCCTCATGGATGGATTGTGTGAGGAATGATATGAATGAGAAGGGAGTGACGGATGGCAGGGAGAATGGAAGAAGAAATCGTGTTATTGCCGACTCCAAGTAACACGGGACAAGGCCGACAGCACGTGAAGCATGTTCACGATAGAAACGAGTTTTGTCGACAAAAGAATAGAGAAAATGACATATTTCTTTTATACCTAGTTATGTCTATTCTTACGTGCAGGAAGATAATGATGTTATTATTATGTCCTGTCTACAAAATAATCTTTGCATATTTAAGTATCTAAGTAGGTCCGTCACAAGATGGAGAGAGCTTAATTATTTGATATATCGCTAATAACAGTTAGAGATGTTTGGTTAAATTATCAGACACGCGATGTTGCAAGATTATCTGCTGGCAATGACTTTACTGTGTTTTGTACTTGGTTGGCAAGACATGCAATTATAAGTAGTGACGATGTGTAAAAATTAACATAAACGAGTAGAAATAATAAGAATCAAGAATTTCTCAGTGGCAGCCCGGAGTCTGTATTTGTGCCTGGTTGATGGCAATAGGCTCGCTCCCTATTACATGGGACTTAAGCATAACTGGCGAAATATGAGTGACATAACCCTTCTGGGATTGCAGGCGTGATGTTATGTTATGTTATGAATAGATATAACGAAATAAAAGTCAGAGTTGAAACGCCGGGGGGGACGTTTCAGGAGGGTGTAAGGGTAGGTACCGTATGAGGGCGCACCACTACTCATGATATTACCCACATGGTGATGAAAACCAACTCCATAAAATTGCTTCTTTGACGATATGAAAGCGAATATAATCGCATCACTTACCTTCCGCTTTTTCAAATTGAGAAAATGGAATAAATTGAACAAAAATACATTACTATAAATATAATATTATTATATTTATATTAATCTAAGAATATTTGTTGGCCCACAGTGATCAGCAACCCTACTCCACACCGTTCACTTTTTTTTTTGTAATGTCCTTTATATATTTGGGGGTTGGTCGCTCAAAGTCGCTCAAAACGGTTCGTCTAAAGTTACCCTTACACGAAGTTTGTCAACGAACCAATTTGGGTCCTAAGTTAAACGCAATAAGATCTAAATCTCCAACATGTGCTTTCAAATGAACGCAGAATTGGCTAGCTGGCTATGTTGTAATTATTCTTCGCAAGAATCGCGGGGTAATTGCGTAACATATTATCGGTAGCAATGGCTTTCATTTTTACAGTTCAACAACAACATTCATTGCGTTATTTACGTTGTTGAGAAAATAAAATTTTCGAACTTAAGAAGCAATGGATTAGCAGTATCCTCTAAAATGACTCACGAACAGTTCTGTTCTGACCAACAGCTACTGACTAACGTACAGGGAATAGAAACGTGGGTATAAGGAGGATTTTTTCGTAAGTTTACTTCTGAACTGGTCAAATGGAGACTTGGAAGTTTGTATGCTACCGAATTGAAACTGACATTCGACCTTGGGCAAAATAAAAAATCAACACATATGTAGCGCTGTCAACAAGAACGTGAAGCCGGTTTCGTAAACAAGCTCGATTCGCTTCTAATTAATAATTAATAATGGGATAGGTGGGTGCCTTAGGGCTGATTACACCAATGAAATTGAGCTGTCAGTGTCATTATTTTCTATGGATAATGACATCTCTTGAACGCGTTTTATTTGTGCTGAACGCGTTCAGTTTCATTGGTGAAATCGGCACTTAGTCTTCACAATACCACATTAACAATGGGTACCAGCTGATCTGGTATCCTGTGCATTTTATATCTGAAATATTTTATAATTTCTGGGCCATTTGAACTCAAGACTACCTACCGTTAGAATGCCCGACAAACCTCGTCAAACGGTCAGCCAAACAAAGGAGTAGCGAGACGACTCCACATCAACAATACAAGTTTGCAGACCGTAGCATCGTGTCACGTTTCTTCACTATTGTACCACGTAGGAGTTTTATTAGAGCGAGAATTACCTAAAAGTAAGTAACATAGCATTGCATGGCGTAGCGGTGGTCGGCCAGAGGTAAAATTCCGAGTTGTAGGGCGTAGGTTCGAACCCAGTCAGGCGCTTTACTTTGTGTAAATTATTTAATCAATACTACTCTCAAAACGGAGAAGGAAAATACCGTGAGGAAACCGGCAAGTCATACTCGTAGAACCAAAAATTCAAAGACATGTGACATCTACCGACTAGGCCCGCGTGTTGGATACAGCCCACTTCCTCGCGCTGAGAGGATAAATCATAAATGATTTTGTTGCTGTAATAGTTTCGTACAAACACTTTTACACGTCAATCGTATTTTTTGAACTAGATGAAGTCATATCTGACTACTCTGAGAAGAAATACCGAAACAAACTCAGAGGTCACAGTCTCTTTTAAAGTCCAGACATAATCTTGGTCAGATCACGTTAAGACCATGTGGGTTGATGTCTAAATTGGTATTTTGAGGAAAGAATCACACATATTGAGTGGACCTGTCCAGGTCCAGGTGGTCCAGTCAGTGCACGCATTTGACAGTAATCGTGCAGCTCAACTCAACACCTAAGGAGCTCAGCGGTTCGACGAACATACCAAAGAAAGGATACTGGGTAGGCCGCATAATTACTCAAACCGCCAGACCAAGATTAAGATTAAAACTAACCGAAAAAAAACACAACAGTAAAAAGCAATTACCCACATAGTCTTAACATTCACAATACTTACAATAAAATAATACTTAGGTAAATATTCATGTCAATGTTAATATCAAAAAAAGGAGGCCTCTTTCCTAGCAGTAGAAACATTATAGGCTGATTATGATAGGCTAATTTAACATAACAGATGTATTTCTCGAAGGTGAGCATAAAAAGTATAAAGTATACTCACAATTCGCTGGTTATTTTTAAGCCTCGTGTAATAAATGGGGGTAACAATTGTACACAAAATCCAGGCTCCTGGAGCTACAGAGAAATTAAAACCGTCTAATTGCGTGTGGGACCCCACACAATGGAGGGTTCCGTAGGTGGTGGTGGAAAATCCCAAGAATATTCTCGTTTGTAGTTGAAAAACATGTTCTTCCATACATTCGAACTGCAAATGTATGTTGGTTGACTCGTTAACTTGTAAAGTCTACTTAGCAATGCAAGCAAGCAACTTCGTTATACATATACCTACAGGGTGTTTTATTTTTAACTCACCTTCACGGAAAGTACTCTATGGTTTCCTCTCTCATTTGATCCTTATGATTAACCCTATCGATTGATTTCATAAAAGTACAGGGTGTTAGCTACCAACACAACATGCGGTGTGGACCGGGCGTTCTGGCCCCTTGGACCAGCCACCAACACAACATGCGGTGTGGACCGGGCGTTCTGGCCCCTTGGACAGGCCACCAACACAACATGCGGTGTGGACCGGGCGTTCTGGGTTCCTTGGACCAGCCACCAACACAACATGCGGTGTGGACCGGGCGTTCTGGCCCCTTGGACCAGCCACCAACACAACATGCGGTGTGGACTAACTTGAATGGCAGACTTCAAACAAATTAAAATCCAAGATTTAATCTTGGACCTTCCTCGTTGGTCTGGTGGTCGCAAGAGCTACTACTGAGATGAGGTCGTGAGTTCGATTCCCAGGTCGGGCAACGTGTTATTGGGTTTTTCTATCTGGAACTTCACAGGAGCAGCCCGGAGTTTGGATTTGTGCCCGGTTGATGGCAATAGGCTCGCCCCCTATTACATGGGACTTAAACATAACTAGCGAAATGTGGATGTACTATCGGTACACTTCTGCCCAACCCTTCGGTAAAAACAAGGCGTGATGTTATGTGTGTAATCTTGGATTAATTAAAAAGTTAAACAGCACTTTTTGAACGTCAAAATGATATAAGACAGTCCCTCGCCCCGGCACGCCTGCCCTTCACCACTTCCTAGCGCTATAGCTGGGATGAAGTGGCGCAACAAACTCCCCAGCAGCACAGCTGGCTGTTTAGTAATTAGAACTCAATTCTATACAATAGTAAGTAATTTACAATGAACGAAACAACATCATTTATGCTGACCAATATCAAATTAAATAATTTACTTGCCTTTATAAAACAGACAACCAAAGTTCTTTAAATTAAACAATATCCATGCATCCATCTACCGTGTGTGTTAAATATCCATTTTAATATATAAATATATTTCTTACATTAATCTTTATTTTTACATTTATAAAAAGTATAGAGTATTCATTAAATTTATTAATTAGATAATTTTATTATTGTTACAAACAACCACAGGTCAGTGATGCAGTGGTGGCGCAGTGGTAACGGCCGCTACTTACGAGTTGTAGGTCACAGGTTCGAACCCAGACAGGCGCTTTACTTTGTCTGGCAATGGTCGGCAACTCCCTGTCACCGAAACGAGGCGACGAAAAATAAAAACGCTGATAATAGTAGTATAGGATTACTTTGAAACAAACAATATCCTTATATCGAAATTAAAAAGTGATATAAAAAATAAAACTAAATAAAGTGATGGCTTGGATGGGTTTTGCCAATCTTTGACTAGCAATAGTGAATAAACTAATGGATATAAGTGGTTGAATTTTTGTAAGCAGACTGGGAACGCCATTAGCTATACAAAGTTAATTTATCGTCGAAATACCTGTTGCCCGCAGCTGATATTCGGGATGAGAACCAGCCTGTGTCCTTACCCAAGTCACTGTCTATCTGTGTGACAATTTTCATCCAAATCCGTTGAGCCGTTTTAGCGTGAAACCAAACAAACAAAAAAACACACTTTTGCATTTATAATATTACGTTATGTTAGGTTAGCCGGTTAGATGTTTGCCGTCTCCACCTTGTATATTGCGAACAATGCTCATAAAACGATTTTCGTCGTTCGAGCACTATTTTCGTATCATATACTCATTTCTCACTCTTTTTTTCACTCTTCGAGGAGCCAGATTGCATTTTTCAGTGAAATAATGCAATCTGGCTCCTCGAAGCCTGCTTCGGAAAACATCAAATCTATGACCCGTGGGAAGACCGAAAGAACCTGAAGCTCTTGTTAGGTAAGTGCCATTCTTAGAACTAATAACTTGGCCTTCTGAAATGTACCCAAGCTATTAATTATAACAGTCAGGCCCGGATCGAAGGAGGTGCAGAGGATCCATTTGCATCGGGTAGCAAATAAAAAATATAAAGGAGCGCCAGAAAAAAAAATACAAAATCCGTAGGCGCCGCCTTGCGTGGCATTTCACACTGTATACGTCTTTTCCGTGATGATTGAAATGATTTACAAGATGGATTTCCTAACATGAGCATAGCTCTTAGAAGGAATGCCCTGCCTACATCTGCTTCATGCGAAATATAGCTTCAGCAAAATAAAGCTCGTCAAGAATTCTCATCAGCCAAGAGCGCTTGTCGGGATTGGAAATATTATCAATTCAGAGCGATTCCATCAATCTCAATTATGACTTTGCAATTGACGATTTTGATTGAAACAATTAGAATTATTTACTTTGATAAACCATTTTTTTAAAACTCGTAGTATATCTTCGAGGCAGATCACTTTTAAAATGTAGAATCCGGGGCTGGTTCTGAACCAGTTGTTTGATCGTTGGTTGACCCCACTGCTGGCTTCTTACAGTCTAAATTTATTTTCCAAAGTATCCATTATCCTTTGAGCGATAGGGAATCTGAAAATCCCTTCGTCCAACATTGGGTTTATAACTTAAGTAGTTAGTAAAAGTAGGTAGTCATTTTATGAATAAGCATAATAACTAAAGTGCTATTCAGTAACCATCTCACCGTGAAAACTTGGGTGAAGGGAGCTGTCAGTGCCACTGATGCTTGGGATTGACCAAGACGGGATGACACTGATAGATTTTCACAGAATCGACATGCAACTATCGGACTGAAACGGAGCCCTCATAATAATAGAGGAGGAATTGAGGGTGAAGTTCGTTCCTTAAGAGAGGCCATGGTAGAGCGGACTGATTTGACCTTAAGCCTTGTCTCCCGGTGGTGTGATGACAATCTGGTCTCTTTTAACGCCACAAAAACACAGGCTTGTCTTTTCACCGCAAAAAGGAGTCGTTTCGACCCAACTCCTACTATTCGGGGTACACCTGTTCCTGTAACCGGTCGGCTTGAGCTCCTAGGCGTGGAGTTGAGCGAAAGTTCAAACTGCGGCCAAAAAGCTGGGCATTCTAAATAGAGTGAAGCGATACTTTACGCCTGAACAGCTTCTAACTCTTTATAAAGCGCAAGTACGATCCTGCATGGTGTATTGCAGCCACCTTTGGGATGGCTCAGCAAAATACCAACTTGCCGCGCTCGACTCAGTGGAACGCAGAGCTAACAGGCTCATAGGCGACGTAAAACTGGTGGATGCCAAGCTTCACAGCTTAGTTCATCGCCGCAAGGTTGCCTGTTGTCGGTCTTCTATAGACTGTACTTCGGTGAGTGTGCGCAAGAACTCCACGACCTCATCCCACCTACCCCCTTCTACCATCGGACATATATACGTACTGCTAATTACCATCCATACTTAGTTGCCATTCCACCAATTCGCACTAAGCGCTTCCAAACATCTTTCATAATGCGCACGGCGAAAGAGTGGAACTCACTACCTGCGTCTGTGTTCCCGAACACATTCAACCCGAATCTCTTCAAAGTTAGAGTTAACAGGCTTCGGGGTAAGCTCACTCCATCGTAGACTTTGTCTCTGTCACTTCTGACCTAGACTAGAGTCAAGAGCAAACCCATCTCAAAAAAAAAATAAGAACCTTATTCATGAGATCAAATCGGGCAGAAGTCAGGGTTGGCGGTCTCCTCAGCCCTTTTGTACAAGTACAAGTTCAAATAAAGACCTCGGTTGAGGTCTAAACTAGTCGGGTATTCCTTAAAGAAGAACAGTTAGACTGCTTCATTCCTGAGCTTGGGTTTTGGGTCCGACCCCCGATTGGACAGTGTTTTAGATTTCCTTAAGCGTGATTTTAATTTTCGTACAATATGATAAAAATATTCGTTCGTAAGCTTAAAAGTTACAAGATACGTTTAAGAGGTTACAAACAATAATGTTTAAACATTTTCTGCAATTTAGCTATGTACTTTATGTAATAAACTACAAGTAATGAGATGAATTGAGACTTAACCATGCAATTTGATACTATAAGCACACAAATATACAGAAGCGGACTTAATGCTTGGTATAAATTTTGAGTTTGTTCATAACAGCTAGGTCTTAGTTACTTTTATGCCACAATCACAGTCTTAAAAAATATTTGTGTTTAAATGGACTTGCTTCACCTATGGTTACAGCAGTGAGTCAATCAGTCTTATTTATTGAACATAGGAACTCGAAATCAGGTTAATAATTCTGTAATAGGTAGACAACTTCTTAATATTAACCTAAGAGCTAAATTCCAAATAATAAAATAAACTCTAAATTAATTAGTCAAAAAGTTATCATGACATGAGTCATAATTAGTAAGAAAGTGACGTATAGAATGCCTCATGCTACGGGTGTTGTTATTGCCAAAAAGTCATCAATTTTGGGCGGTGTCGGATTGAGAAGTCCTATGTCCTCTCTCATGAAAACAGAGACTTGTCTCTAATGAGAAAGAGTGCGTGTAATCACTTCTCCGTGGCTAGACTTAAAAAAAATCTTTTCAAGTTCAGCCTTCTTGACAGAATCATTTCTGTCCAGAAACTCGTATGTGTACATTGACACATAAGATATTTTAAGCACCAACTTTTAATTAGCAAGCACATTAGAGATCTTGCAGTTGGTGAACAAATTACGATTGAAACGTCGTATACACATGAGAGTTCTTGCATTCGATAGAGCTTCAAAATGTAGAATCGACTGGCGTAAAAAAGTGATTTTGTGAAAAGTGACACATAAGAGGTCTCAGTTCAAGCATCGGCCTTCATCGTCTTTTTGATTAGGTAGGTATGTTGTCATCCCCAGATACTTTCGCCCCCTAAAGCACTGGCTGCGAGTACAAAACCGTGACGTGAAGTTTTAATTCCAAAGACCTACTTAACACCCTCAGAGTGTACTTTCAAGATTCGAAAATATTTTCGGGACAGAAAATTCACATTGACACTACCTTGAATTTCCTGCCAAGTGACTTAATCGCCTATTGTTACTTCGGCCAATGATTTATTGCCTCCAGATGCGTATTCACTTACATCCGCCTGGTATACAGTGTGTCCCGTAAGTCGACTTCAAGCCGGAATTAGGTGCTAGGTCAAGTCTTAATAGATAGCAGAAAAATATAAAATAAATCTTTGCTAGGTTTTTTTTAAATCTACTGCCTGTGTCTGAATCTCTTTTAACTTCTGTTGCTACAAATTTCAACATTTTTTAGTTTCTTTTAACTATTATGAACCGACCTACACCGGCTCCGCCTTGACGTCGCCTTACACAGACCGACATTCCGACCTCACCGCCGAGGTTCCTCGCGAAGGTCCCGACGTAACTGTCCCCCCCGACCCTTGCTCGACGAAGTGCCAGCCCGCGCCGTAGGTGAGCCTGTAGCTTTAAATTCCCCAGATAATAATAATATAATCCAGATCCAGCCTGTCCCATCTTGCTGTCCTCCCGTCAGCGACGCCCTAAGCCGAGGTCCGTACCCCACAGGGGGTGCCCTTAGCGAGCGTTCGCTTAGTAATGGAAGTAGTTTTACGCCCCTGGCTGAAGGCTTTGAGTCCGCTTAAGGCAGCCACAGGATAGTCCGGTTAAGTAGTCACGACCTCTCAAGGTCAACTACGAGATGCCATACACAAAAAAAAAGGACGTCGACTTACGGGAAACCCCTTTTCGTTAGTCGCCTTTCATTTAATTTTATCCTTTCAACATGAACAAACCATCTAAGCATATCTACTCTTTTTTTTTGTCACAAATGTTATTCATTTATTGTTGTTTATTGTTAATTAACACGGTAACACCAATTACATTAATTAACATACAGATTGAATTATTAGAAAACAAAAATATTTCAAATTCTAACATACTTATAATAGAGGACAACCTAGCATATTTACTCTCGAAACATCATACATACACGCATAATTCTGCTCCATTCATCAGCAAACAGATCACATTCACGATTTGTGCTCAGGAGGTCGTTAAGCGTGTTTAAGGTACGACACACAGGGGACTCAGCTCTGGCGACAGTTTTAGATAACGGCGGCGCAAACAAATTGCGTCGGCGGACGGCTTTGGCGATGTCCGATGTATTTATCGGAAACAAATAGGCCACAGAAAAGATCGTGGAGTTCGGGACTGTCGATGCGTCCTTTTAGAGTTTTGCAGGCTGCTGTGAGCTGTAGAAAGCCTCCCAGACCCAAAACTCCAAGGAGGTAATTAGTAGGGTACATGAAAGGGAAGAAGTGAAACGTCTTTATAAACAGAAATCTTAGGAATGTTTTCTGTACTTTTTCCATCGTTGAAGTATGAGTCGTTGTGTATGCCAGATACAGGCATATTACAAAGTACAAAGTAGGTAATAAAATACCTGTGCACTTGGGTCACCAAACCAGAACAGATGGGACAGTCTTTTCGGGGGCACCGCACTCGCACTGGATTTTGGATGAATCGATAATGCTCCATTTTGCTAGATTGTTTGCAGTAGCCTTCTTGGGTACGTAATCGATTCAGTGGTTTCCAAATAGGCCACTGCAGTTCGAGGCCGGGAGGCAAGTTTGCAGTAGCCTTCTTGGGGCTTAACGAAGTCTTGAAGTGGACTAACTCCGATTAATGAACAACTTGATGTGTGTAAACGTACACCTCTCAACATTTTTTTCTGAGTGAGATTTATACTGTAATACAAACGATTTGAGATTTTTGTATTATTGAAATTTTTACTTTAATTTAAAAGATTTGACATTAATTTGTTATTTTTTCTGTATTTTGTATTATTATAATTTCATAATTGTTATTAAAATTACAATGTCTTTTAAATTTGTGTACATTAAACACGATTTGCATGCTCATGACGGTAGAACATGGAGCACTAAAAAGAAAACATCTATGTACTAATGTTTGCAAACGAATAAATGATTTGATTTGAGTGAAATGAAAACAACCAAAACGAATAATAAAATATTGCTTTATTTACTTACATACATAAGAACTGTATACATATGAGTATAATAATAATTAATTACTAATATGTACAGTAAGGGAGCGAACACATTAACTAACAAACCATTTTTTTTTTTAATCGTTTTCACAAAAATTAAAAAAATTAAACTGAAAATGCAGCAAGATCTTGTAATGACAATAATATGCGCGAATTTTAATAAATTGCTGCAGTTTTTAACAATAATAAGTATAAATATTTAAATCCAAGCTGATTTAGATACATGGAATGAAAAGAAAAAAAAAAACAATTGATTTGAAACAATAATCATCATTCTTTTACCCTTATCTTTATTTATTTGGGGTAAAAAAACTCATAGCGGGATTTAATCGCGCACTGGATTTTCAACTCTCTGTGTTGAGCCGAGCGTTGAGAATCTTGAGTGCATCCAAGCGCGTCGAAAAAACACACTGTTGGATTTTCAACTCTAGCGGCTAAGCAGAGCGTTGAAAATCAAGTGTGCGATAAAATCCCTCCGCGGTATTTTTACGTTCGTGCGAACGTGGTCTCCACCGCAGTCGGGTAAAAACACACATCAAGCTATACATTTCCATTTTTCGCTGACCTCACATTGTGTAGGCTTTTCGTACAATGAGAAGCCAGCTTATACTGGAAATCCATTGCATAGCTTGAACTGTAGCCGTACGCACTGTTGGCGCAGTGACAAAAAAAAAAAACAGCTTCTAAGCAATAGGCCGTTGTTTAGAATCCGGAATTTGATCGGTGGAGAATCTGTAGGCCGACTTTTTCGTTGGTAAAAGTCCCATGGCTCACGCGGGCGACGGGGGACGCGGATGAAAATGAAAACAAATGACCGCACAAGGTAATGCGGGCCAAAGAAGAGTCTGCAGATTCCTCAATGAAATACGTAACGTAGATACTGATACGAAGCAATGTGTTTAAACAAACAGTAATTTACATCATTGTGTCCATTCTTGCGTATCGATTTGGAGGGAAACTTAACACACCCAATGGACATCACAAACAGAGAATGTTTATTTATTTAATTCAAAAGAAAATAAATTGTAATCCATTTTAAGTTATGTATATCTGTCTGTGTTGCCACCACTGAACCAATCGTTATGAAAGACAGATCGGACCGGATCGCCCTGCAGAAAGGCAATACAATTATCCAGGACGAAATGTTGCTTATACATTTCATCCTGGATTATTGTATTTAAATAAAACTGATATTATAAATGCAAAAGTGAGTTTGTTTGTTCATTACGCTTTCACACTAGATCCACATAATGTATGAGTGCTAAGATTGTTTAACCTATTTCAGTGTTGGCCAATTAATAAAACTTGCAAATATAAACATTAAAAGAATTCTTATTCCTGTTCATCCCATATTTAAAAACAAGCTTTAAGATTAATAATACATTTTAATGTTACCAAAAATGTTATCTACGTTTGATTTGTCTCAACATCACTGTGTTCTAAACTCGGTTCATTCTCAACAACATTTGTAGTATAGCGCTTTCTTGAAGTATCAATATTATGTCTGCGCTTCATATGCTTCTTAAAATTAGACCCATTTGTAAAGTCCCGCTGGCAATACACACATTTATATGGCTTAGCACCCGTATGTTGTCTTACGTGTAAGTTCAAACGGGTTTTAAACCTAAAAGTTTTGTTACAATACTGACATACATAAGGCATTAAGTCTGTGTGCACTATAGAATGAGATTTCAAGTGTCTTTTAACACGGAAACTTTTACCGCACTGCTCGCAAACAAACGGTTTGGCTCCGGAATGGAGACTGAAGTGAGATTGAAGATTCCCTCGAGCCCGGAAGGCCATTGGACAGAACTCACATTTGAAAGGTTTTGTGTCATCATGGGTCATCATGTGAGTACTCAAAGTACCTTTTGTAAAGAACATTTTACCACATACATGACATGAGAAGTCTCTGCTACGCTCCGTGTGTATGAGTTTGTGCTGCTGTAAGTTACTACGCGATTTAAATTCCTTTTGGCAATGTTCACATTTAAGTTCAAATTCGATTGTTTCACATTTCATTCGTTTTCTGTAGTTTTTTGTGTAAACTATGATGTGGTCTTGCAGTTGTTCTTCGTTCTCAAACATTGAACCGCAGTTTTGACACATGATTCTGTATGCATTGACGTGAGAAGTGTTTATATGCTTTTTCAAAACTGATGCCATTGTAAAACGCTTGTTGCAAAACTCGCAGCAGTATCTCAGCCATTTCTTGTGTGAACGTACATGGTTGACAAATGATTTGTAATTATTGAGCACTTTACCGCAGTCCGAGCACTTGAATATGCAGCAATGGGTGTGTATTTGTAATGCATGTAAGCGTAGAGACATGGCATTCTTGCATTGAGCATCACAGTCAGCACAACGGCACATATAGTCATCCCAAGTCAATTGTTCTGACCCATTTTCTTTACTCTCAGCATCTAAATCAGAATTGTACTTCAATTTCTTTTTCTTTTTGAGTTTTTTCTTCTTAACAGCCATGTATAGAGGTGCATCACTATCCGTGGTGTTAAAACCATCGGAATTTTGGAGGATTTCGTCCACACTTAGTCGTTCTATCTTCACTGCAGCTGCAGCTAAGTCTATCAAAGAATTAGGATCTACGGTCACTATTTGCAGTTCCTCATTGATAATTTCCGGTTTTACGTCTCGTTTAGTGTCTTCAAAGTCTTCCCAATCCACATTTACCGGTTTTCCATCATTACTTGAGTCTATTTTGAAATCAGAACACGAATTCTCCTTGTCATCTTTTTTCAAGAATATCTCGTTCAATTTTGTCTGTGCAGTCCTCACATTATGTAAAAAGGCCCATGTACGTTCTAGTAAGTCGAAACATGAGAAGCAAATGCTTTTTGGAAGAGCTTCTGAGGTATGAACATCGATATTTATCCACAACAATTTCGTAGCTATTTTGGAGTTCATTCCTACATCTTCGTCTGGCGATATTAGTGTTTCTTTTGTCGTTGGTTCGGCGCACAGGCGACAGTAGGCTTCATCTTCGTCACACATTGCTAATTATCAACTGAATTTACGTAACATTTGATTGTAAATTGTTTAATTTTCGGGAAATTGTGAATGCTACATTCTATCAATGATAAACAACCATTTTGACAATAGACGCGTCGGTATTGCCACACAAAAAATAAATATCTACTCCAGTGTTTTTATAAAATATAACTAATAAACGAATTCCATGACTAAATAACAGCAACTCCGAGCCGTTTTCTTTTTTTTCTTTTCTTGTAGATTTCGCAACTAATTTTACACGAATACGAGACGCAATCCGGAAGTCGGTGTTGAAGTATTTGACGAAAAGAAGTGAACTTAGATAGTTACGTTGACAGCGTATAGAGATGGATAGCTATTCGGGGGCTATACAAAAAATTGCCACGGCTACGAAATCCGTCAACACGATAACTAGTTAATCTAGCTATTGGCTAGCTAGAATATCTGATAAGTTTATGGCACAGCGGGTAGCCTCCACAGAGTATAATATAACCACTACGTTTTGCAGCCGTCCCGGTAACCGGTTGCGCGGCTAGTAGGACTAGCCAGTAGCAGATAGCTGCAATAGCTGTGTGCGCGATCACTGCGGGAACTACTGAGTGAGTAGTGCGAGACGCCAATATGAACTTCATAAATGCAACACACATGTCTTTCCCACAATATTCACAAAATAAAATAGAGAAAGAGAGGGCATTAATCTTAGTAATTTGGTTTAGTTTGCGAATTTACGAAATAGTCGAAATACGTTACTTAGTTACCGGCAGATGTAAAGGTAAACCAAATAAATAAATATTTGCTAAGTAATTACATAACCAAAACAAGTTTTTTTATTTTAAATATGAGGGAAAGTCATTTCTTTTCAAAAGGATATAAAATAAAATAAAAAGTAAATAAAAAACGAAATTCGACAATAGGTAACTTTTTATTTCATCATCAAATCTTGTTGCCTCGGCGAGGATCGAACTCGGATCGTAAGCCAGTTGAGCATTTTTCCAATCCTACCCAGCTACCGGGCTAACCGGCCGCCGCAAGCGCTATTCGCTAGTCAACCATTTATTCAATTGCCATGTAGCCAAAATAGCCGCCTAGCTAGCTGGCTATTCCACCACAAATAGCCGGCTAGCTAAGCTAGTGAAATTTCGGCTGGTTACCCATCTCTAAGCGTACGGCTATCGAGTATCGAGCCGCCTCTTCCAATCTATTTATGTATAACTAGACTATACTATCCATTTTTATTTTATTTTAAATGAAAGAATGTTCCTTGACACTTGTTCATAAACTTGCTAATTTGTTTAGTTCACAAAATCATAGCTGCGTGTAGTACAAAAACTTAATTCATACGTACTCGGAACAGGTATTTTGAGAAAGTATTTTTCGATGCTCGTACTAGGCCAGGCATGTAAAGCGAGGGGAAATGGTAGAATCCGTGAGAACCAAACTCTCGGATTCCTTAAACCTTCATACCCATAAGTATTTATGGGTATGTCGGAAGCGTTGGGCATCAATGCTACTGACATGATGCAATCGTTGAAGGAGCGCGAAGGTTTTGTTTATGGACGAAGTTATACGATCAACAATTACCGGAGATTTATTGTGAGAGACGGCATGGTTGACATCGGTCGGGCATGCCACCGTCCGGGGAAATCAATCAGACATATTATTATCTCGGTTCTCGTCCAGCTAACGAAGAGTACTAGACACAAGCTCTGAAATACAACCTTGTGGAATCGGAAGCGCCGTACTACAGGGGGTTTACCTCTTATAGCAGGGCAGAAGTTGAACTGCATTGCTGTTTTGAATTTTTTGTATTGACATCTTAATAGCAGGCCTGCAGCAGGCTTGTTGCGTTGACGTGTATGAAAACCATTCACTTGCCGGTCCCCCTTTTTTTTTGTATACTTTTGTACCATAATGCGCTAATTGACAGCAACAAAACGACTGTTGAACGTCTGTCAAAATAATAAACCATCTTGAAAAAGTTAATCTAGATATTGACATCTGATGATGGATTGTATAAGGTTCCAAAGTATCTTGGCGAGCTTCATACATTAATTTGTAAAAAAAAAAAAATGGTGAGTTCTAAATATTTTCCAATGTTGAGAACACATTAACAGGAGTGGATTGATATACTAATCTTATTTTTCAAACCCCGCAAAATTAATAAATATCTAAATAAAATATTAGTTTTTCCTTGTACCTATCTCGTTGCCCATTTTGTATTTATAAAAAAAAAAACAAGTGACAACTGACAACCGGAACCGATTGATCAATGATCAAACTGACAGAGAAAAAGCGCGGGAAACTTCGAACTTGGCGGACGCGTCCTTTTTTGAGAAAAATTGTTTAAATTGAAAAAACTTGTAATATGGGATCAGTAGTCGTAGTTTTAGTGTTCTTTTCTATTTTAAATATGGTTTTAATATTAGTTTTGAGTATTTTCTTCGGTGGTGGTAAGTTTTTTTTATTTTGTTTTAGCGGGAAATGAACGAACCGCCTGACCCGGGGGCCCCGGCAGGCAATTGTGTTACCATACTATCTAAAGAGTCGGGCATGGATACCGATGGGTCATCTTCAGCTCGTCATTTAAAAAGAAGCCGTGTGCATGTTTGCAAACACTGCAATAAGCGTCGCCGTACCCGTAAAAACCACGGTTCCGAGTTTTCGGGTTGTGGTTGCACGGACTCTTCATTAACTTCTACATTGTTTCCAACGTTGTTCCCACTAAAAAAATGCCTGATATTCCTGCTCCGTCCTTAGTTTCCACTCAGATTGAAAGAAAAAGTTATGAAAAAACTGATAACTCGCCATTCGTTATTCATATTCAAAAAAAAAATATTACACCTGATGATGGAACCACATTGCACCCAATCACATTTGGCAAGTTTTTAAAGCGCAACGCTTTCAAAAATATAAGGTAGCGTGTAGTGCACCTTGCGACTAACTTGAGCAACATGAGCAGTCCACGATAAGTAAGAGTCCAAGGTCACCCCCAGATTTTTTACCGTTTGTGCGTATTCTATCTGAACTCCATTCAGACAGAGTGGAGTCAGCGACGCAACATCGAGCCTATTTCGCATATGTTACAGGCGATGTAGATGCCACGGCGGACGACGTAGAAGCGGCAGGCACGGGATCATTGGGTGCAGCAGCACTGGCTGAAGCGGGGAATAGCGCGATTAAAGAATCAAGCTCACCCATAGACGCTATCTTCCGGCGAGACTTGTCAGGCGTCAAGACAATAATCTTTCCCTCCGCAGACCAGCAGTTATTGATGCTAAAGTGCTTGCGCGCCGCAATAAATACCTGCTGCCGTGTCTTCGTCAAAAACTCCGAAATGGTGATGCCGCTGCCTTTGAGTGAAGTTTTACCATCCCAAACTAGCCGACGATGCTCCATTTCTTTGAATCGCACCAGCACAGGTCTGGTTTTACCCTGGGCGGCTCCTTGTCTGTGGCACACGTCTAAATGTTCCAGTTTTATATCCTCAATCATCAGGTGTTTTGATATAATAAGGAGAATCGAGTTGCACAGCTTTTCATTAGCTGTCTCAGGAATACCGTGAAACAGCAAGATCTTTCTTCGCATTGCAGTCTCATGTGTATCCAGACTTCGCGACAGGAGTTCAATCTGAGTTTTAAAGTGAGATAAAGTTTTGCAGACAAAGATTTTAAACTCAGAAAAGTCCAGTGACAGCGCTGCAAGATCTGGGTGTGCCGGGCCAGTTCCAGCTGTAGCTCTCTGCAGTTTATCTTCGTACTCATTCATGCGGAAGCTGAACAGCTTCTCCAGTTCCTCCATACTGTGCACAAGCTTGCTGTCCATATTTTATTGGAGTATTTGAAGTGCTGTG
Source organism: Dasypolia templi (assembly GCA_963555695.1). NCBI lineage: Eukaryota > Metazoa > Arthropoda > Insecta > Lepidoptera > Noctuidae > Dasypolia > Dasypolia templi. The sequence goes on along the minus strand of OY743163.1, from coordinate 3,527,885 downwards.
GTTGTTGTAGAGTGAAAGTGATAGGAAAGTTCCAAGCGAAGGTGGGTTTTAAAGTTAATTAGCACATAAATATATTGAAAAAGAACAATGAACTATTTTAATATAAATATTAAATAAGGAAGCTATGAAATGATGTGTTTATGTCACGCCTACCCACGTAGGAAAAAAAAAGTCGTTGAATATTTGTAGTTTATTTTGTTTTAGCGCTGTTATCTCTTTAAGCAATAGTCTGATATGAAGGGCTTCTTTTACAGCATCAGATAATGCCATGTACTCTGCTTCCGCTGTAGACATGGCTGTAGCTCTCTGCTTCCTTGACTCCCAGCTGACAACTCCATTCGCCATCATAAAGCAGTATCCAGTATAGGACTTCTGATCTAAGGTACATGCTGCCCAATCGGCATCTGCATATCCAACCATTTCTTTATTTGTAGTTTTCCCGAATTTATCCCCATTGATTTAGTTCCTGTATGATAACGTAAGATCCTTTTTGCAGCCTTGTAATGTTCACTTCCATAACAATTGTTAAACTGTGATAAATAGCTTACAGCAAACATGATGTCTGGTCGCGTGGCTACAGCTACAAACATTAAGGATCCAATGAGGTTCTGATATGGTATTGACTCATCACTTTTCCCTTCTTTTTCCAACTTAAGGCGAGGCTCTATTGGCGTAACGCTCGGCTTGCAGTCTTCCATTCTGAATTTGGTGAGTAATTTTTCTATATACTTTTCCTGTTTTAGTTTGATTTTGTCATTTTCTTGTTTAATTTCAATTCCTACAAAATCGTTTACAGGTCCAAGATCCTTCATTTCAAAAATTGATTTTAATTTTTCATTTACTTGCTCAAACAATTGTTTGCAGGAGTAAGCCATCAGCATGTTGTCGACGTATTATCCTAGAATAACTTTAGCTCCTCCTCTCTCCAGTACATAGATACATGGATCAGCTGCTGAAGAGATGAAGCCAAGCTTCTTCAGTTCATTATCTAATTTTTTAAACCATTGTCGCCCGGATTGCCATACAAAGGAATGCCATACGGAAGGCCAAGCTTTCTTTAGTAAACATACTTTTTCTCCTTTAATCTTTGTAACATCTTCTAGCATTTTCTTTGCTTTACAAAAAACAGTGTGATCCTCGTTTGAGCTTTCATCTGTCATAACTTCCATGATGTACTCTTCCAAATACTCTGGCTTTTTCATTTGAATTCTTTCATCTAAGTCACCGTTTAGATAAGCAGTTGTGACATCCAATTGATGAAGTTTCAAATCTTTTCAGACTTTTCTAGACGTCTTTTGTCATTTCCTTGTTTCATTTTAACAACCTTCTTTTTGCCCCAACATGTTTCTGTAGTATGTCCTTTTTTCTTACAGGTATTGCAAAACTTGGTTTTCTTTTTAGTATAGAAAGCTTCTTCTTCTGTTTTTGTGTTCTTTCTAGCTTCACTTTCTTCTATTATTTTTATTTTTAGCTAATCAGGCGTAGACAACTTGTCACGAGATTCAATTGCGATTCTGAAATTTTCGTAGTTTGCCCGCAGACTGTACAGCATCATTATACATAGTAGGTCTGGATGCAGTTCTACGTTCATGTCAGCGAGCTTCTCGAATATATCCATGAAATGATTTAAATGTTCACGAACATCATTACTATCAATTTTTTTTCAGTATTAGTTGCTTTAGTAATGTTGCTTTACGCGCAGGGCCGGTACTCTGGTATATATTTTTCAATTTACTCCAAAGTTCGTAAGATGTTTTGCAATTTTTTACCTGTTTTATCTCTGATGGTGAGATCAGTAACAAAAGTTCAGATTTTTCTCATCTTCATTTTTAGGCGGCGTTATAATGCCACTGGCAACCTTCCACAAGCCATTCTTAATTAATACGGCTTGAGCCTGGACGCTCAAAGTATCATAATAATTTTTTGTTAGCGAATCTATTCGGTAGTGTGTAGTCATCTTTATATTTGACTTACTTACATTATTACCACGCTCTGTTACCACTTGTTATATATTCCTGAAGGTCCAGAGTTAAACAAGGATATTGGAGATTACTTTTATATTACTCTATAGAATTAAATTTGAAACATATTACGATCGAGTTGACACACTAGTATATCACAATTTAAAAAGAAATCACACACTCCGTTTTCCATTTTGAGGTTGATATTTTGTGTAAATAGTTTTCATACCAACACAGACTCATCGGTTTCCAGCAATACAAAGGGTTTGGAAACCAGTTGTGAGGGCGCTTTATTAAATTGACTATGGTATGTTTTTATACAGGAATGAGTATTATCAGCCAGCTTTTTGCCAATCGATGCGAAAAATTCGTTCACCATCTCTACAGACTCTTTTGTTTTGTTGGATTTAATAAATCTGTAGCGCTATGTTTCAATTTAGTCATATTTGTTATTGTTTTGATCGCTTCCCATATCTTTTAATTGTTATTTCCTGCTTTTGTTAATAAGTATCTATCATGCATTCGCTTGACCTTTTTTAATAGGTTATTGCAATGATTTCTATACCTGAAGTAAGTAATTTTTAAAATCTCATTATTAGTTGATTATCGCAATATTTTATGAAGCCTATCCCTATGTCTAATACACCTTTAACATACTAGGTGTAATCCATGGCTTCATAATTTTATGACGTCTTGGATATTTTATTACAACTGTGTTTAGCAATATAGCCCTTTGAATTGACATGGAGAAGTATTCCATAGCGAAATTTGCATCGGTTGACGCATGGATAGGTGAAAATCGGTTTTAGTGAGATCTGAGGTCAACCATTCAGTCTCGATCCGGTTCATAGATACATAGGTAAAGGTTCTCTTTTGTTTAAGTTGCAGGCAGAGTAGGACTGCTTGGTGGTCCGTAATTAAAGAGTTTAACACCAGTGTGAAAGCCGATTTTTGAGTTTTAATCATAACATGGTCAAGACATGATTTATTTTGTCTAGTCGGGAGAGAGTGTGCTGGTAAGAGCACATGGAATGAAGAATGAATGAAGCTCATTCTAATGCCATCAACTGGAAACAAATCCAGACTCCGGGCTGCTACTGAGAAATTATAGATAGAAAAACCCAATAACACTAATACTATATTGGTACATTAAGTTTTAAATTTAAAAAACCCACACAAACAAAAACCCCTAAAAAAGTTACTAATCGTTCACTCTGTTTGCCGCTGACGATGTGACGTCACTCAAGGGGTAGCGTGAAAAAATCTAACAAATATCGAGAAAACTGAAGAAAAGATGCCGAATAAGCAATCACATGCGCTTGCGATGAGGTAGCTTACGGTACAGTTTGCTCAATATCCGCGCGCCTTAGGAAATACCAACTGGAACCGAGCACCTACCTTCTGACGTGTCATTAGTGCCCGTGTAGGTTTATGTGAAATAAAACATTTTGATTTTATTAGATTTGAACGCCATTTGCCATTAATTAGTCACAACGAACACCATTAAGGTCGCCTTCCAATTACTTTACAAAGCAATAAAATATTGCCTGTTAGTGAAACTCTCCGATTAGATTCAGTTCAGCGAATGAACACAGACATGTGGAACCACCTGTTAATTTTCTTATTTGTTTTGCATTATGTTGCTTTTGCAAATTGCGGTGATCCAACGGTAAGTACCTTCACTTTTCTTCTGTTTACCCCCACTCTTGCCCTGGAAAACAATGATTTACAAGTGGCATAATCTTCTCAAGCAAGCATAATGCATACTCAGCCTATTATGTTCCCACTGCTGGGACACAGGCCTCCTCTCTGTGAGAGGGAGTGGGCTGTAATCCACCACGCGGGCCGACCGGGTTGTCCGATTTATGTTTTCCTTCACCGTTTTGAGAGCAGTGGTGATGAAATAATTAACACACAGTAAAACGCCCGTCTGGGTTCGAACCTACAACTTGTAAGTCGCGGCCGTTACCACTGCGCCACCACTGCTATCATTTCAAGCAAGGCAGAGAATCAATCGTGTGTCAGGTTACATTTTTTTTGGGATTCAGAGAGGATTTTATTGATCGAATATAAAGATAAAGTTGTAAATATCACGGGCTAATACTACGCTACGCTACTAGAAAAATTAAAAGAAGCAATTAAAGAAAAGAAGGGGGAAATGGTGGAAAATGGACAAGAGTCTTTTTGTGGTGGCTACCTTACACAGGTGCGGCTTCGGAACTTTAAACCACCGTCCCAATAGTCCAGATTTAGACCCATCTGATTATTATTTATTCTCAAACATTAAATAAGGAGCTTCGTGGAAAGAAATTTACGGTGACAAAGAAGTGAAGTCGGAAATTTGTGCTTATTTTTGAATTATTTGAAGGTCTGAAAAAATTATTAGGGTTAACGGAGAACATGACAAGGAAAGATAATTACAAGTTTAATTTCACCCCCCTTCCCTTTGATTTCGAAGTTTTTGACCCCCCCTCGTAAAACACAACATATATAAGTGATTAACAGAATATCTCTCTGTTCTCAATAGGTGGGCGACGAGGTGCAGTCGGGCAGCGTGCTGCTGCCGGCGTCCAGGCGCGGCCGCTACCTCGCCAACATCGCCAGGAGACAGGCAATCGTAAGTATTGGGTGCCCGATGGGATTTCCTATCAGTTGCAAAAATTACGAACTTCCCCACAAACTTTCATGCCTTATTTAACGAGGAACGACAATTAAGAGGACCAATTTAAAAAAAAAACCGGCCAAGTGCGAGTCGGACTCGCGCATCGAGGGTTCCTTACAAACCTGTAGGTTTATAAGTTAGGAAAGGGGTAGCAAGTTTAAAATTATAAAAAATATTTTTTTATATGATGTAACAAAAAATGTACGGTTTTCGCAATTTTTCCTTATCTATGCTATAAGACGTCGCTTCGTACCGAATTTTAAGATTCTGAGTTCACGCGAAGTACCCTGTAGTGTCGAAAATATGCGGAAATTTGCGGCATAAACGGCTGTATTTTTTGATTGCGTTGGCTTATTAAATAAGTTTGATTTTTCACAACTGCAAGGGACAGCAGTTCTGACTATTTGATATAAATTCTAGCTTGATACCTCCGCGCGTTCCTGAGAAAAAGGGTCTTGACAGACAGACGGACAGACGGACAACAAAGTGATCCTATAAGGGTTCCGTTTTTTCCTTTCGAGGTACGGAACCCTAAAAAAGCTTTGCCCACGTTTGCACGGACGGAATAATCGCGCACGCGATTTTCAACTCTCGGTGTACAGCCGAGCGTTGACAATATGTATAACAGAGTGCATCCCAGCGCGTCGAACAGTGTGTTTTTTGTGAGCAGACCGGTTGATTTTGCTAACCTCCGTTATAAAAGAAACTCTGGTGCTTCTTGCTTCTTGACGTTCAGACTGCTTTGTCTGCCAATAAGTGAATTCATTATTTTTACTGAAGATCCATTTACCTTCTAACAACAACACAATGCCTCGTTGGTCTACTGGGCAAGCATGATTTTCAAAATAATTCAAAGAATTTCCCAGAAATTATAAATAAGAGCCTCAAGTCTTGGTTCATGACCAGCAGGCTTAGCACGAGCGCCCTAGAGAAGCGTATTGTCGACGGAAGAGTAGACAAAAATGGCGTTTCTGTGTAGACAGTAGAAAGTTTTCTACTGTCTACACAGAAACGAAACGCAATTGTACGGTAAAAATGGGTAGTTATACACATCACTAGCAACTAACCCGTTGCTATGGAAAATCACTGTCTATAAAGCAACCTTAGTCTAAGTGTGTCCTCGTGCTCGCGAAAAAGAGATTTCGAGGAGCGTAGAAAGCGATTTCTATTCTACAGTAGAGTAGAAACAGAAAACGCCATGCTAAGCCTGCAGTTAAGACGACAAGTCTCGTCTACAATTATGTAGGACAAATATCGATGGCTCCTAAGTATAATGAGTCAACTAACAAATTTCGACATTTGCACTCATGTTCTATTTACCTGTATAAAAAATATCATATCACTATATATATTTTTTTAAACGGCTTATACTGGATTAAGTTAACAATTTATTTATTTTGCACATAGTACACTAACTCAAGTGTTCCCAAAATAGTATATAATAGCAGGACGCGAATGCGGTCATTTTGGTGCAGTTTGAAACTGGCTCAGTGTACGTCGAAACAGTTGGATGTAATTGTGTACTTTTTATTACTAATGAATACTTGTTTTTCTTGTGTTATTTTTATTTAAATTGAGAGTCATAATTGAATAGAAAGTGGTGATGAGTACCAGGTCTCAAAAAAATATGAATTTAGTGAATGAAAAACATGATTACTATTGGCAATAAGGAAAATACTTCAATTTTTTTCCCTTGTACCTGTAATTGTATGAAGAATGGTTAGATCCCAGTAATTACACGAATTAAGTAACCAGCGTGCGGCAATATCGTGATATTATCAACAAAAATTGAAGCATTCGTTTCCACAATACCCAAAAAATATGTGTGTGAACAATGTCACATATCAACTGCGAAATTTTAATAACTCCTATCTGAAATGTATCGTTTTGAATTTATATGCGTTATTCGCATGTTTTAGTGAAATCTCCTTAGTGTATTTTTTGTTGCAACAACATTAAATTAAAATGTGGAAATACCCCCTAACTTAACCAACGTGTCTATCTTATGACTAACTAAAATATCTTAACAATGGTGCCGATTCTCTTGTCACAAATGCCTCTAAACTAGACAAAAAATCACTAAAATTTGGTTTAATCCTGTCAAATGACGATTTTCCATTCTGAAATTGACTAAAGTGACACAACTTAACTATATTTTAGTTTGACAGCACTAAGATTGCACTGAGTTATTAGTTTAGTGAAAATGGCAATTTTGGTATTCTGAATTTTACGTTTTTCACCTAAAAATTTGGTTATCTAACTAAATCTGAACATGAATCTGACTATTTTTAATCGCGATTAAAAAGGTGTGGAATAAAATTAGATGGCGTGAACTAAAATTCACACCAACACCTCGACTTCAGACGTGCAAAAACGGTACTTTAACATTTTTTTTTGCTCATATCTCGAAAACGGTGTGTCCTATCACAAAAATAATGACAATTTCGACCCCCTATGTAAGCCAGAAACCTGCAAAACTCTACATGTAGATATTTTTATTTAATATTTTCCATACAAAAAGTAAAAACTTCCATATAAAACACGTTGAGGCTGCCACAGGCTGCTGTCAAATTCGATTATCGTTGTGTCAAAATTATTTTTAAATTTAGAGATTTTTTTTAAGCAGAATAGCTTCAAGATTCTCATAGAAAAAGTAAGGAATTTTAGTGATAGTTTAGTTAGCTCAGTTCGGTGTACAAGAGAATCGGCACCAATACCTACTACACCAGGTATCCCCAAAAAATTTTGGACAAGTGACCCCTTTTCCAAAATGAACTGTTACCTCAGGCCCCCATGGCCAAATTACCTACTTTTAAGATCAACTCCCTTATTCATAATGGTCCGCTAACTTAAAACAGCTGCTACAGAGTGTTATTTTTCATTCTGACTTAGGTCAATAGAAGAAGACAGAGTGAGAATTAGCAATGCTTTAAGTTAGCAGACTATTATGAATAAGGGGGCCTATCTTTACTCAATACTCAATTCTTTATTGCGTTCCACAATGTAGAATTAGGTGGTAAACATTTTTTTTTTTAAACATACGTGGACCCTGTCGTGCACAGCAAAAGTAAAATATATGGAGAGGACTTAATATGTTAGTATCTTATAATCTAACGTATTCTAAAAACATTGACATTAACATTAATATAGACATTATTTTTCGAGTTTCAAAGATTTATCGTTTAAATACTCGTTGACACTGTAGTACACTGTAGTATGCATTGGCTCAATAATAACTTTTTACACTTATTTGTGAACAAATGGAGTTTTTTTTCATTTCTTATTGATTCGGGTAACATATTGTAAATTTTTATTGACATAACCAGAGGACTTGTTGAATGTATTTTTAAGCGGGATAGTGGTAGGTTGAGTCGTGTTTTGTGTCGAAGTGTGTATCTTGTTTGTATGTCTTCTCGTTTAGTGTAAAAGTCTTGGTGTTTGTGAGCGAATTTGCATATTTCAAGTATGTATATACAAGGCAGCGTTAAGATATTTATTTCCTTAAAGTGGGGTTTGCAGCTATCTATCTATTGTAAATTTACCAGGATATGGACAAGTTTTTTTTGTACGGTGAACACTGCTAGTGCATCTGTACTGTATCCCCACATTATAATGCCGTAGCTAAGCCATGCACAAGCATAGGCATAGTATGTAACTAGGGCAGTCTCTAAATTTGTGGTTTTTTGACTTCGCGAAAAGCGTATATACATTTTGAAAGTTTAGATTTTATGTTTTGTACGTGTGACTTCCAATTTATGTTTTTGTCTATAGTTATTCCTAATAATTTGAATTAATTGACTGTTTGTTTCAATTATATGGTTATTAAAAGAAAAGAGTACATTTACAGGATCTTTTGGTGGGGATGGAAAGTTATGAGTTTAGTCTTCGAAAAGTTGATTTCAAGGTTGTGGCCGTTCTTCCAGGTTAGGATTTTGCTGAGGATTTCATTAAGGGTACTATTTAGGCTTATGTTGTCATGACATTGGGTGAGAATGGAGATGTCGTCCGCAAATAAAACGCAAGGTCCGGTTTCTGCTATAAATTTTGTTAGATCATTGATGTAAATGAGAAACAAAAGACATCCAATAACACTTCCTTGTGGTATTGATGCGCTAATCGCCTTTCTGTCAGAACGGAACTTTTGAAGTTAGTTTATATTGTAATTATAGTATTCTATCTCCACTAGCTGTGCTCTCTTTTCCAGATAAGATTTGAACTATTCAAATGATTTACCACGTATGCCTAATCTATATAATTATATATTAAAATATCGTATTGCACTTTATCATATGCTTTAGTTTTTTCCTATTGATACAATATACCTAGGCACTTGGTTTAGTGAGTAAAGTTGACTTCATTTTCTCATCAAAATTTAACAAAATAAAAAAAAACATACAATTCAGTAAATATCAAGTTTAATTTATAATGATTATTACAAATTAGGTACTTAAAGAATCTTAAGTAGGTAGGAAATTATATTTAAAAAAGTATTAATTCGCAAAGAGAAAATAAAACATGTGATGGATGAACATGGTGACTATCTACCAATCTAGCTACATTCGGTTCAATATTGGTGAGATGCAGCCTTAAATCTCCACGTTCGTAGATTTTCAAACGGTTTCTTTGTTTCGTCAGAATGTTTGTTACCACACTGAAGCTTTATTTAACTTGTTATGATGATGGAAAAGCGATAAGGTATTTTTCAGCAATGTTCCACAAGGTAGGATACTGTGTTTCAATGTTGCGTTGCAACCAGAACTTCTGATAGCCTTGGTTGAACTTCTGCTTAAGCTCTTCGTCTATGCTGATGGTAATCAACTCTTCTTGCATTATCACATTGGCTTCTTCTATGGCTGTGGTATTGTACGGATTTATTATCCAATGAGGAATTTGTAAATTTAAAAGATCCTCAAACCTCTCCGTAAAATCCTTGTGGAATGCGTCCAAGTGAGTGACATATAATAAAATGTCATCATTTTAATGCATTTCTGGTAATATTGACAAATGCAGAAACTGCGAATATTCTTTTCTGTTTAAATTTTGTTTATAAAGGATTAGTTTACCCACGAAGGCCGATATTATAATCACATTAAGATCGTCACCCTGCAGCTGCAAATTAACTTTGTTGAACATTCCAAAGATATCAGTCAAGTAATAAATATCTGTTTTACATTTGTTCAGATTTTCTTTCAAATTCGGATCTTTTTCTTGTAAAAACTCCAACACAGATTCAAAAATGGTTGAAAATCTTTCTAAGCAAGAGCCTCTTGATAGCCAGTGAACTTCTGTGTGCAGAAGTAATCGAGTAAAGACTTCGTCGTTTTCCTCACATAGCTGAGCAAATAACCGAGAGTTAAAAGAATTGCTTCGAATCTTGTTGATAGCATTTATTACAAATTGTAAAGACTTATGCAATCTAGGACTCAGCTTTTTTGCTACTAAATGCTGCCTGTGAATCACGCAGTGAATGACCAGTACATCAGGCAGTTGTCGCTTTAAGTGAGCTATAAAACCACGATGACGACCAACCATAGACGGTGCACCATCAGTCGCAACAGAACAATGTTCCTTCCATGGAGTAGCTTTGTCAGTAAAAAGAAATGTTCCACGGCCTAAAAAATCGATTCTCCTCTGGTATCAGTCTCTAAATATGTAGCAAAAAGCAGTTCTTGGCACATATTTTCATCTTTGATATATCGAACATATCCTAACAACAGAGCTTCATTGCCAGGTAATGTAGACTCGTCTATGCGTCTCTGAACGGTGTTATTGCTCAAAGGTATTCTCTTTAAAATATCATGTGCGGGTTTGTGCAATACATTGTTAAGGACCTCCGCAATGGCTGGAATGGCTGGTAAGGTAAGCTGCTCTCCAATTGTGTGGGGTTTCCCCGACCTCGCTATTAGTAAAGATATACTATAGGACGCTCGTAAACCATCATCGTCTTTAACAGATGATGACGCAAACGTCGATCTTATGGTTGGTCTTTTGTCTAGTTGTTCTTTAAGTGCTTGAAAATATGACAAGGGCTTACTTTTATTGTCAGCATGATAAGATAAGATAAGATCATTTATTTGTCAAACATGCGTTTACATAAACTGAATAATCAGACACGCAAGGTATTGAGGTAATAGTATGTTGTGTGCGTCTATGTTTTACCGATAACGGCGTACAAATTTTGTAGGTATAGAAGATTACATTAAATTGCATTTTTCTTAAACATTTTAAATTTCATTACAAATTACAAAACAAATAAATAATAATTTATGTCAAGATTTTATAGGTATATTATACTCAACATAGATTAAATTACTCCCAGGATATTCATTATTATGCAGTCAAAAAGAATAATTCAAAATTGATACAAAATTCAAATTGTTATTCCTATCTATATATTGGAAGTCGGAATAGAAAAGTAATTTTCATTAAAAAAATCTGTAACATTGTAATATACTTTACTAACTAAAAAAATTCTCAGCTTATTTTTCAAAAGTGACAAGGGCAGTTCTCTCCAACTTTTTGGTAACTTATTAAATATCATAGGAGCCATACAGAAGACACTTTTGCTCATGAGGGTTGTTCTCGCAGTATGAGAGCATATCCTGCTATTGTCGCGCCTATTAGGTACGTGGTATTACTTCATCTAATCGTCTAAATCGGTGTGGATTTGTTTTGACAAAAACAGTTACTTCTAAAATGTACAGACATGGCAAAGTAAGTATCTTATATTTTTTAAAGTAAGGCACGCAACTATCAGCAGGTTTTATTTTAAACATTGAACGAACGCATCTCTTCCGAGCCTTGAACAGCGTGTCTTTGTCTGTTGAGTTGCCCCAAAAAATGACACCATAGCGTAGATGAGATTCGGTTAAACCATAGTAGGCTTTAAGTAATGCCTCCACACTTAATATGGACGACAATGTGTGCAGGGTGTAAGCAGAATTACTGATTTTTTTGCACAAGATTTCGATATGGGTCTTCCAAATCAGTTTTTTGTCAATGTTGAGCCCTAAAAATTTGGTTGTTTCTACCTCTTCTATAGACTGGCCATCATAGTGTATATTTAAGTTACTCTTGCTATTGATCCGTTGACTAAAATGTATTAATTTAGTTTTTGTTAGGTTAATACGCAGGCGATGTTTACTTCGCCAGTGTTGCCAAGGTGAACTTGTACTCTTGATAAGTGGTCATCCATTTATGAAAGCTTCATGGCATCGTTACTGAATACTTTTACACATATGAGACATATCGGCAAGTGTTGATTTGATGGAGATGCAATAAATCCGAACTTCAAGTAGTCCAAACTGTATTATCTGTATTTTTTTACGTGTCCGCCATCATAAAACTCTCAGTAATCCTGCAAATAAAAAATAAGAAACTACCTACATAAAAAAACAATCATCAGCTGTTACATTTACTGGTAAATTTTTACAATTGAAACAACTGAGGCAACTGCAAACTGTTGCAAACAATCCACAGATAGCTCAACTGATCACTATCACACAGTGGCCCACTGTATGGTAATGCTGATGCGCTGTGCCGGATAAAAACTGTTTGGTACTTACCCTGTTAATTTTTCATAAACTGCAGATATTGTATGGTTACGCTATTAACTCGCGTAGGGAGCTCAGCATTTTGTAAATTCTTTTTCAGTCACTGTACTTCACTTAATTTAGCTACGAGTATGTAATAACTTTGTAATCTCTTGATATAAATGAGTACTTATATGAGTTATTATCGTTGAAGCTGAAAGCTCCATCGAATTTCAAAAAGCAAATGAACTTTCAACCTAAGTGCAAGCTCGTTAAATAGTAAAATATCAGGAACATGTTTGGACTTGCAACTTGATCATGAATTCGTTCGTGTTAAATCGCGTAAGCGTCAAATAGAGAGCAAGTCAAAACGCGCCTGAAAGACGTACGCTCGAAATCATTATCTTGCACAAACTTGTCCACACTGACTTGCCGAGTTTTTCATCTTGTACGAACTTGAGGGTTTACATTACTACAACAATGCTATTTCCTACAAAAATATTAATTATTCTTAGTACACGTAACACAACATAATCAATACAGCACCTACCTACCTATCTTGAAAGTTTTCTTTTTTGGTTTATTAGCACAGTCAATCGACTGTGTTACTAAACTTAAAGCAACACGTAACAAAATTGTCCCTAATAGAGATCTTACGGAGTTTCACCCAGTTTACGATAGGCCCATCCCAATAGATAAAAGTAACATGTGCCAAAAAAAGTATATCACTTGTTTTTTTTCTAATTGTATAAAATTGATACCAATATATTACAGTGGAAAGCAATTAAGATAGTAAAACATTATTTTTATTTTTCTATATATTTCAAACTCGAAGCATTTATTTCAAATAAACCAATTAGGTACAGTCACTTTTGAATTATCAAGGAGTCAGTAGTTGCCCATTCCAAAGCGTAGTAGGTACCTATGGAGAAGAAAGGGCAAGAAACACCATTCACTCTTTTAAATAATATTGTTACATAAAAGGAGACTGAAACGATTACATACAATCCTGGGCCTAGGTGTAAAAATATGAAAGTGGTGTCAATTAATAGCTTTTACAGTATCAAATTTTTACTGAAAATTCTCCGGATTTCGTCAGTCTGAAAACAGAGATATCAGAGATTAAGTAAAAGTGAGGTTATGTTACAATCTTTAACTAACAGCCGAGTCCTGAAGTGCAAAATATGTTCTTGAATGTTTGAAAAATCATATGAATTAACGTCAATGACTTTAAGTCAGGTAGAAAACAGGTAACAGGTTATCTCCATATGCCTTCTAATTATATGTATTTTATGTAAACCTGCCAGGATGCATCATGTAAGGGTCGTCGGCTTCGTGAATTGCTGTGAATAGTTGTCTTCCCACAATTCACACAGCGATCTATAGTTTCAACAATATCCAATCCACGAGCCGGCGGTAAAATCAAAAATTACAATTCCAAGTCAAAGGTGTGAGTGATCTTCGGTGTCCAGTTTGAAAGCAACGGTCGTACATGGTAGGTAGGGTCGGACTCCGTAAAATACAAAGCAGAAGTCGTGAAAAATGAAGAATAATCGGGAAAGCACTCAAAACGCATCGGAAATCACGAAACGAGTGAAGAGCAAACAAGGGCCGCATTCCGAAATGCGCCATAATCGATTTGAGCACGCTTACACCCGTTCCGAGTTAGCATGAGCGCGATAACGATGTCCCGCGAATCGTCATAGATGACGTCATTACATGCGCCATCTTGCGATAACGCCGACCATGCCCTATAATAATATCACTGTGAGCGAATTGTTGACAGCTCTCAGCTGTCATAATCGTGATATCTAAATCGAAACGGAAATTATCGATGTGAGCGCCGTCAGCGATTATAGTATAACTCGGAATGCACCCAAGAGCAGTCGGCATCTGTCTAGTTAGTGTCAATGTCAGGCATCTGGTAAGCCAGTGACATAAATAGACTAAAAAAAGAAGACTGATTTAAATCGATAATCATGAATATTGATTTTTAAGTAATTAATTGATATTTTAATATGACTGTAATTATATGCACTATATTGCATATAGGTAAATAAAGTACATTTAACTACTTTGAGTTAATTATTTAGAGCAAAGGTTTTATTTTCGTAACTGTGTAATCGATTACACATTTCTCCGCTTCCAGATTGAGAATTCAGGAGATTTTATATTCTAAGATAAAAAATATGACTAATTTTTTAGATCATATCTCAACTTATTACATTTGGGCCCACCGTTTTCCATATCCTTTGTTACATCAGTCATGTGGACATTATACATGTGAGAAAGACGTGCAAGTTAAAATAATGAAAAATATACAAAAGGAAAAAAAAACAATTCGGAAATTAAAATAAGCCGTGGCAGCCAAGGCATGCCCAGTACCCACTGACGGCGCCCGTTCACGACCATGACGTATGGATCAGCACCATTCAGCTCAACCATTTTAAAGGAAACTTAATCATCCAACACAAATGTCACCACCAACGAGACTCATATGTCTCGCTGGTGGTGACGCGTGTGTTGGATTGCAGTGAGCATGACACACTCTTAGACTTGGACTAACTCGGTCGCACTCAACGCGAACAGACGTAGATTATCGTGCACGAAATATTGTGAACTATTTGTTGTAAGAATTTACACGAAATTAGACTCTGCCGAAAAAGCTTTAGAGCTGAATTTGGGTTACAGCTGGCGTGATCACGCACCGAGTAACCAAGTTTACAAGGCCGTGTTACAGTTTAGGCAAGTGTATCAGAATCAGTTATGTTTCACTTTCCAACCGCTAAAACATTTGGATTTGAACCCGAACTCTCTCGAACAGAAGACTTAGATTCCGCTTCGTCGAGAAAAAGTAAGGCTCACCCAGATATGGAGGAAATACTTCATCTCCGCACGGACATCCAGAAAATGTTTAAAAACTCAAAATTCCTTAATTTAAATAAAATGATAAGTGATCATAAAGACCAAAATAAAGAAAACATTATTTTAATTGAAATTCTAAACAAAACTCTAGAAGAGAATATGGGTTTAAACAGTAATTTTAAAACTTAAACATGACACTTTACTGCTAGGAAATAACGCTGCTCTCACCAAAATTGGATACCTCGAGGATAAAATAGACGCCCTACAGCGAAAACAGCTAGAAAGTATCATAGAAGATAAAAGTGATCCTGTTACTGACAATGAAAATTTGATTGAGGTGGTGAACCAGCTACACAGCTCTTTAAACTTACTAATTGACCCAGATCAGGGACGCCAAGTGTACAGGAAATAATCTGGTCAAATAAAGACAATTTTTGTTGAGTACCAAACTGTAAAAATGCATGATAACACATTAAAAGCTATCAAATTCTAAAATGTAAACAACAAACAAGATAAATTTAACACTTAAGCGCGAAAAAAACCTGGTGACATTCAGCCAGTCTACATTTCAGAAGCACTTACCCCAACTGGCAGCAAACTCCTCTACCACTCTAGAGAGTTAAAAAAGAAGTATGACTTCAAGTTCTGCTGGGTTTCTAATGGACGGTTATTCTTGAAGAAACCGTAAGATAAACCAGCAATACAGATTAAATATCAACGATATTACTAACCCCGTTTTGCAACTTTGACGTATAGTTAAGACTAAGTTGCCTCCACGTCTAATTTTGTGTAGTTATTACTCTTATATTTTAATTTCATTATCAATTGTTATTTCTCTACGGGTCTTAATCTTTCTGATTATTAAAACACCTGTAAAAGGGTGCCTACAAGCACACTATTCTCACACACCAATTGTTTACATATATGACACTGTTTTTACATGGTTATTGGGAGTATCCGCTTTGTGCCGCTGACATGATTTTCGCTACAATCAACTACTTACTACAAACAGTATGGTTGATTTATCTGATATTTCGGAAGACATCGATAAAACTATAAATGTTGGCATCGCACAGAGCGTAGATATTACTGAAAACTGCAAAAAATATTTGGTGTATCTAATAACTACAAAGTACTGACACAAAAGACAAAACATAATTTTGATGACTTTCGACATCGAATTTTGTCGACTAGACAAAGTATTTGATTTTATTATTTTGACTGAATGTTGGCTATCTAAACTCGAGGCACTGCCAAAGATTACCTCATATTATATAAAACTTTCGCTACCGCTGAAACAATTAACCAAAATGGTGGGATAGTGATCTACTTTAAACAGTATCTGGAAACTAAAATGGTTGAACCTACAAGCAATGTTGATGAAATGAACTGCCTAGTTTCTACTATTAAAAATGAGCTCGCTATAATCTGAGTATAGAGCCTGCATTCAAAAATATTGATAATTTTCTAACCGTTTTAGATCGTAATTTAAATAATTTAAAGATTTATAAAAATAAAAAAAAATGGAGAACATAATTATTTATTTATTTATTATAAAACCTTAAATCTATCTTTACAGGTTGCCCTAATGCGATAGTTAAGTACAAATATACTAATAATTACAAACTAAATTCGCAATAAAATAAACTAACGTGTCACCTAATTGTAACTTAATAATAACACAACACCCTGAAAGTCGCCAGAGTAAAGTAATTCAGTGTACAAGAAAACAAGTATATTCTATCGGCTACTACGTTTAGGGTTAAACAGCGCGCGCGTCAGCGGTGCGCGCTGAATAAGATTGGTGCGCGCGGTCGGCACCACCAGCAGCCGCGGCCGACGCCGCTTGCTCACATACTCGTCTGGCAGTATTGTCTGAAGTATGGCAAAATAAGAAATTTTACCCCTCAATACTATGTGGCTAGTGCTATTTCTCGCTTAATTTATAATTTGTAGTAACCAACCGTTCCCAAAATGAATAGGGTTGGATACAACAATGGGTATCCAGGATATACTCCATGAAACCTCAAATACATAAACCTAATATACTTATTTTGTATCCGCTCTAGCATCGTACAGTATTTGGCTTCACTAGGACTCCAAATAGCCGCGTTGTACTCCAAGTGGCTTTTCACCAATGCTTCGTACAAGGCCCTTATAGCGCTCATATTAGAAAATTCATTTGTCTGTCGCAAAACAAAACCTAGGTTACGGTATGCCTTTTTGGAAACCTCTACGACATGTTTCCGGAAGTGGAAATCAGCTGTGAATCTAATGCCCAGATCTTTGACCTCCATGACACGCTGCAGTGGTTTACCTTCTATGAGGTACTCATGGTGACGCGGGACGCGGGCGCGGGTGAACGAAAGCACAGAGCATTTCTCCAGGTTGAAATAAGAAGTTTATTTTCCTGGCTCCACTTAGTGACCCGATCTAAATCTTGCTGTAGTATGTCATGATCAGCTTTTTGCTTCACTACATTAATCAGCTTTAGGTCATCAGCAAAGAGTAGGCAGTTGACTCAGTGACTACTTTCGGTAAGTCGTCCACCACAAGGATAAAAAGGAACGGCCCAAGATTACTACCTTGGCTGACGCCGGATCTCGTGTAGTAAATCTCAGAAAAGCGTCCCCTACAGTAAACGTATTGTCGTCTGCCGTCCAGGTAATCGGCGAAGAACTGAACAGTGTGCGGTGAGAAACCCATGTTGGCTAATTTCAACAACAGCACATCATTATCCACTGTGTCAAACGCCGTCCGAAAATCTAGGTAGGCTACTTCCACCTGTAGTCCTGATTTAACGGCTGGCACTAGTTGCGTCATTAGGTGAAGTAAATTTCCTGTTGTACCCCGACCAGTGTGTATAAACAGCTGTGAATAGCTGCCTCAAACACTTTAGCAGGAGCGCATAAAACCGCCTCAGGTCTATAGACACTCGTTTCCGTACCTCCGTGACCTTTCCGCACCGGCACCACTCGCCTAAGCTTCCATCGATCAGGCAATGTTGCTGTAGCAATGCAGACATTGAACAAGTGTAGTAAGGGTTCAACTAACAACATGTGGCTATCTCTAAGGACAAAGGGTGGTATGCCATCTGGTCTGACTGAGCGTTTTGGTGGCAAACGGGCGAGCGCACGGCGCACCATAGACACCTCAAGACGACCGAGGTGCGCCCACGTGCCGCTTTGCGCCGCAGTTGTGCTAGCGGTCTTTGCGTTTAACGTAGCCAGCTCGGGGTTATATACGGAGTGAAAGAAACGTGCAATCTCCTGTGCGCATTGTTGGTCCGTCATGAGTTGGCCGTCCTTATTTAATTTATATTGGCTCGAATTACCTTTTTTTGATCTGACGAAACTCCAGAAAGCTTTCGGGTCTGTTGCAAGATGGCTCTGTACGCGATCTCGATACCGGTCGTGAGCAAGTGCAGTCTCAGCCTTAACTTTCGCCCGACACCGGGTAAACGCCTCATAATCACTCGTCGATTTACTTACCTTGTATTTTTTATGTAGGCCGTATTTTAATTGAAAGTCCCTGATAATATCTGAAGTATACCACACTGGGTATGTATATCTATTGTTCTTATTTTTTTTGTTTTTGAGACATCACAAATTTGGTTATAAAAAAAAGCTAAATCCGGATCGTGTAAACTGTAAATATCACTCCAGTCTATTAAGGTTAAAAGATAATATAATTGATTAAAGTTTGCTTTACTGAAGTTCCATTGCTTAGATAATATTTGGTTATGAGATTCTGACTGTGCGTCGTAGCGGGTAGCGGCAGTGGGGACGTGACGGAGTCCACAGAGACCGCGAGCGGCGTGTAGTACGCGTCCACGGGTTGCAGCCCCTCCTCTCCCGCGCACACCGAAACGCCGCTGCGCCCACTCAACACGAGATCCAACTGTCTTCCATTGCAATTAGGAACCTTATTATACTGAACGACTTCACAGAAGGCAACAAAATATTCCAAATAGTCACGTACATAATTTTTACATGAAAACAGATTTAAATCTAATATTAGTACCTTATTTTTATATTTAAAATATATTTCTTCTAAAATGTTAAACATGACCGAATACACACACAGCAGGTAAATAAAAAATCGGTTTTGCAAATGAACTGTAGCACAAATCAACTCAAACTTATAAATGTCAATATTTATGCTATCGGATATCGTAACTTGTCGCAACTCGAAACGCGGTGTGGCCACTAAATGAACGCCGCCTTGCTCACGTCCATCCGCTCGATCACATCTCAGTATCGATTAACCAGGTAGTTATTTCTTCGTTATGAAATGACTCATTGCAGCCGGTTTCCGTAATAGCGAATAAATCCGAACCCGAAGATTCTAATAACGATAAAAATTTCGACGACTTTGTTCTCAGACCTCTAACATTTTGATACAAAATGGTGAATCTTCTACTGCAATTGCGGTTAGAGTTTGGTTGGTGTGGTTGGGCGACGAAATCAAATCCTTTCACTAACTTCTATATTCATTGGCCATACTTTTTTTTTTTTTTTTTCTCTTTATTTAAAGGGCTTTATCGCTGAGCGATAACGTCGCCCTGTAACAGTTGTACACAATCAATAAACCTAAAAACATTTAACTCTTAATTTAATACAAATAATGCCAGTTTGTAAAGTATCCTAGCTTGTTCCGATAAAGGAAAAGCCAGGATAGCATTACATTCTCCAATATCATACTTATTTGTAGGACCGAGTAAATTAAATCGCAAAGCCTCATTCCGCACACACTCCATCAAAACATGTTGTACATCCTCGACGACTCCACATTCTTCACAGTTGGGTGACGTAACCTTTTTCATCAGAAAACCAAACTTATTTGATGGAATGTGACCGGAACGAAGTCTTAGTGCCATAACTAAATCTCTTCTGCCATACTTCCGGAACGCAGTTTCTCAAAATTGCCTTCTGTTACTCCAATTTTAAACGAGGCATAATCTCTTTCAGTGTTAGGTCGTATTTTTTCAATAATAAATTCCGAGTCATCTCCCAATATATTTTAAGAAAGAAATTTTAAAGGAATATATTTATTTTAATATATTCCTTTAAACTTTCTTCTGTGGTAGATTTATCTAGTCTCCAGACATGAAGGTATTTTTTACGTTCGACTGCTTTAAGAGATACGACCGATGTGTTTCCACCTCTTATTATAGGTTATATCTTTTTTACCTCTCACTTCTATCCAATTATCACCCTTATCAACAGATTCACCGGGTAAAACCGCTGAATTACTGGCCACACTTGCGTAGCTAAGATTTGGCTGCGGCAGCAGTTTAGCTTTAGAGTTGCCGGGGTCAAAACTTATAACTCTAGTGGATACCTCTGTTACGGATGCAGGTGGAACTTCAGCTTTTTGATGAGTATTAGTAGCGAAACTGGTACTCTTCTTCTCTATATTATTTTGCCTAGAATTATTCTCCCAAACTTTCAGAACATTAATTTCTACTTCGTAACTTAAGCATTTTTATTAGCTACACTCAACTCTTGCCTCAATTGACTATTTTCTAGAACCAAGGCCGTTACTGTACTCTTAATTTCTTCAGTAAGGTTTTTTTCTAAAGTATTAATCCTTTCAGTTACAACTCCTTTCACCATTTCCATTTATTACTCTGCATGACGTCCATGTTAACTGATGCGGATGTAGTCGTACCAACCTCCTTGCAAGGTAGATAAGTTCCTTCCTCGTTCGACCCACCCACTAATGCGTGGAAGCCGCGTACAGGAGTATCGTCAGTTACTCGGACAAGCTGAGCGATGTTTGAGTAGGAGTCGCACATATAAGAACTTTTCATATGTACCATCGATCACTAATAAAAAAACTAGATACACAATGTTCATGCCCACGCAAAAGTTCTCTTAAAATATGTCGCCAATTATGTTTACGTAATTCTAGTTGAAATAAATATACGATAATTAAAATTCAACCTTAAATGCTACGCGTAAAGTTGTATTCATAAAGCTATGTACAAAAAGCAATACATTTTTAAGAGCGATAATCTCTGGTCAACATACATCAAAACAAATTCAACCTTACACGCATGTTTCAAAGTCGGAAATACAAAGTGCCAAATGAAAGCAATAACATTTTACGACCGAGGGTCGCTGCTAGGACAAGGAATGAGTGGAGTCGAACTGTTCAATATTTTATTTTAGTTTGTAATGTAATTCTAAATGGTATTTTTAAAATTTTGTCAATGCATCAAAAAGTTGGTGTAGGTAATAAAGCATATCTTATTCTATGTTGTATAGGTGTAATGATTATAATTTACCTGAATGTAAATATGGTTTTGGATAGGCACCACATTAAATTAATAATAAAACTACAGTCATAATTATTTATTTATTCTTTAATTTGTTTGTCAAAATCATAAAGACAGGCACAAATGCTTGACAAACAACTTATATCAAAATTCAATAGTTACTAAATACACTTGGGAGCAAATAAATCGAGCCACTACCTTTTTTCACGTAAAATGGTAAATATTTTTGGGAATATGGAACGTATCAATTCGAACTATATATCGCCTAAAAGTTAAGTTAATAACCTTAACAATGAGGGTAAATTATTGAATAATAACCTTATTGAATGATAAATTATTGGCTCTGCAAGAAAAATGGTAATTTTGATGGAAAATTTAGTAGGGCTAAAACAGTCCATAAAAACAATAAAAAACAAAATTATTGCAAAAAAAATATTCTTAATAACTGGTATTACCCCCCCGTGCCCTGATGCATTCTTGTAGCCTATTAGTCATCGATCTGATCAGAGTTACGATGACATATTGTGGTATGTTCTCCCACTCTTCAAGCACAGCGACTTTAAGCTCGGGAATGGATGAAACAGCGGGAACCCTGGCTCGGACTCTCCGTTTTAGCTCGTCCCATAGGTGTTCGATCGGGTTCAAATCGGGACTTCGTGCTGGCCATACCATTTGTTGAATCCCGATCGCAGACAAGTATTCCGTAACGATCTGCGCGGTATGAGGTCTCGCATTGTCATGCATAAACAAGAAATTTTCTCCGACAAAACCAGCATACGGCATTACGTGGTCTTCAAGAATGTCAGTTATGTATCGGTCAGCTGTTAATCCACGTCTACCACTGCCATCGTTGGCGGGGTCGACGAAGACAAGTTCCGTTTTTCCGTCTAGAGAAATTCCTCCCCACACCATACAAGAACCACCACCAAAACTCACAGTTTCTCGAATGCAACATTGGGCAAATCTTTCACCAGGACGTCTATACACTCGGTTTCTCCCGTCATTGCTAATAAGACAGATTCTTGACTCGTCAGAAAACAAAACTGACCTCCAGTCTTCTAACGTCCAATTAATGTGTTCTCGAGCAAACTCCAAGCGAGATCGGCGATGAGCTACAGTCAATTTTGGGCCAGTTGCTGGTTTCTGTGATGTTAAATTTCGTTCCTTTAGTCTTCGTCTCACTGTCCACCTACTGATTGCGACACCTCGAACGTCACGTAACGCTTGCTGTAGCTGAACAGCATTAAGTCCACGGTCGCGCAACGAATTGGTTGCAATAAAGCGGTCGTCACGTTCTGTTGTTGCCCGTGGTCGGCCAGTTCCAGGTCGCCGAACAAAAGCACCAGTCTCCAGATACCTGCGGTATACCCGCTGTACCTTTGAACGACTCAAATGAAGTCTGCGTGCCACTTCACGTTGTCCGTGTCCAACCTCAAGTAAAGCTACAACTTGGGCAGCTTCCGTCGGTGTAGTATCCATTTTATCAGGTTATTTTGATTACACAGACACAGATAAAGACAACAATAACAAGTAATATGGGTATGATTAACAAAAACCTCAAATTTAATCTTCTCTTAAGGCCCCGTGCACGAAATTAACTCTATTTGGTTAATTTTGATCACAATTTGTGAGAAAGGGAAACAGAATTTTTACATTTTTTATTTGTTAGTATAATAGTCGAGTTCTAATTCTTGAATGTGGCGGAAAGGGATTTTTCAAATAAGTTATATAATATTGGAAAATCACCTATACCCTCAACGCCTTTTCCGAAAAAGTAACGAGCGAGTGATGTTTGGTTTCTTTTTCCACAAAACTACAAAAGATTCTGCACATTAAAAAAATATAAATAACATCATTAAATGGTCTTCTTGGAGATGGCTGAAACACATTTTTAACTTTCGTACGTATTAAAGCAGAAAAAAATATATGAAATAACGTTATTTTTGGGAAACTTCTAAACAAATAAGTATTTTAATCTATTCCTTAGAAACACTTTACAGAAATTTTAAAAATTACTTATTAATCTTAAGTTAACCATTTAATAGAATATAATTTTTATTTTATATATAAACAAAAACTTCATTTAGTAAATAAACGGCAAAGTGAACTATATTATCGACCGCGCAAAACAGATCTCGTCAGTAACGACCGGGCCATCCCAGCGTGAGGACGTATCACTTTGCATCGCAGGCGCGCGCGTGTTCTACGTAAACAAATTCCAGAAATTGTACGCCGACTACCATATATTGATCCGGTAAGTTTTTTTTGTACTTTGCTTGTTTATGAACAACATTTTAATGTTGCATGCCTAATTTTTAAATATAAAATACCGATGTGCGTGTGTTTGTAATTCTTCTCATCCTAAATTACTTGACAGATTTTAATTCTTTTTGGATCACCTGGATCGTTCTTCTTCGTTGGACCCGGGTGACGCTGTTGTCGCAGGACAACATCAGCCTACTGGGTTCGCTAGTTATATTTCAATTGTATGTTTTTTTGGTTTACTAAATTTCTAGTTTGACTAATCAATCGACTGAAAATTTTAGTGATTGAGCCCATCACTGCCTATATTTTACTGGTATTTATTTATAAATTTGTTATAGATAATGGGTCGAAAGAAAGGAGCGCATTACCAGTGCATCACCAAAAAAAAAAGACGAAACGTGGGATTGGACCGTATCAGACAAATTCTTTCAGAACGTAATTGTAATCAAATTCCTACAGCTTCGTTTCAAGAACATGTAAGTTTTTATTTTAGATCAGCGCTAGAAGTGCATAAAGAAGTATTTACGAGTACATTCTTATTTAAAATGTTATTTATTTTAGGAAATTGATGACAATGGAAGTTCTGAACAGGCAGTAATGACTGGTGATGTTGACGACGCAAGTCAACTTAATCTAGGCATGGTAATAACCACCAAAAACATATAATTAGATCCATGAATGTTTTTGATGGATTGGATAAGTATTTAGAAACGGCCAAGAAATGCACTTCGCTTGGTTATAAAAAAACCTAGTACTTTGTATTAAAATGGATACAATTTGTTACAGAATAAAGAAAATTTTCATCAAAATAGAGAAACAACATTAATGGATTTATATTCAGACGATGTCTTTGTTATTGAAACAAATAAGGTATTGTTTTGCTTTGAATTTATTATCTATTAAACATATTTATAATTACAACTAAAGTTTTACAAGAAACAACATGAGTCAGAAACAATCTTGTTTCAGGAATCACCAGATTCATCTGTACCTATTAAAGGGCGAAGAATAATCGATTTCCAATATTTTTTTGACCAATTGGTAACCGTATCTAACCATAATGATAGATTTGGATGTAAACTATCAAACCTTACGATAACTGAAGAAAAAAAACAATCGTTTTCATCAAAAATTTATTTATCATGTTCCATGTGTAACAGTCGATTCCGGATAAATACATGTGAGGAAACAACAAATGGGTTGAACGTTAACCATAGCGCTGTCTCTGGTATAATTAGTATTGGTTGTGGCCGGGCAAACTTGAACGAGCTAGCAGCTTCCATTAATTTGCCACTTATTAGTAAATCCACCTACCAGAAATGTCACGACAACTTGTATAACTGGTGGAAGACTACAGCTGAATCTACTATGGTTGAAGCCGGTAAAGACGAAGCTTCTATGGCTTTGGAAAGGGGGAGCGTGAGTCCTTCAGGTATACCATCTATACCGGTAACTGCTGATGCTGCTTGGGGTAAACGATCCTACAAAACAAACTTTTCTTCCGCAACAGGAGTAGGAGCGATTATAGGATTAAATACGGGCAAAATATTACACGTTGGTATTAAAAATAAATATTGCATCATATGTTCTCGTGCAGTACACAAAAATATAACACCTCCGGAACATCAATGCAATGCAAACCACGCAGGCTCTTCCACAAGTATGGAGAAATCAGTAATTGTTGAGGGATTCCGAAACTCCGTAGAAAAACACAATTTAGTTTACGCAACACTTATTGCAGATGGAGACTCGAGCACTTTTAAAAATATTTTGGAAAGCAGGCCGTATCCAAATGTAATAGTTGAGAAAATAGAATATTCCAATCACTTGATGCGGAACTATAACGGCAAAATTTTGAGTTTAATTAAAGATACGTCAGTTCCGTTGACTCAGCGTAAACTTCTAAATACTGAGCGTGTCAAACGATTACGTATTGCTGCAAAAGCTGCAGTAAGGTTCAGAATGTCTCAGACTTACGCAATGACGGAAAAAATAAAAAATCTGCAAAAAGATATTGTTAACAGTCCCAAACATATATTTGGAGATCACTCTCAGTGTGAAGGATATTATTGTGGTGATGAGAAAAAGACAGAAAAAAACCTTTTGCCTGACGTCAAAGTATTAATGCAAAAACTAATTGCAATTGCATCTACTTTAGCATTTAATGCGCGAAGTTTATTACACAATTTTAATAATAATAGAGCTGAACAATTTAATTCCATAGTAGCTAAATACGTCGGTGGTAAACGCATTAATTATTCACTTAAAAATTCATATGCCTTGAGGTGTTATGCAGCGGTTGTTGCTTTTAATACTGGGAAACCTATAAGCCGATTTTATAAAACAATTTTTAACAGCAGTCCATCAACAGCAACCAAAAAATTTGAAGCGCTAAAATGCCGGACGAACCAAAGTAAAAAAAATAAAAACTAACCGAGACGCAGACTGATATTCAACAATAACAACATTGATTACGGCGATTCGTGCCAAAGGCCGGACATGTCAGAAGAACAGTATTTAACGGCCAAGTCGTTGTTTCTGCAAAACCTCAAATCCCAGATAGAGCAAAGGCACGGCATTGAACGGGAGACCATATTACAGGCGGAAAGCGCCTTGTGGCTGGAGCTACGAAGGTGCCTTTTGACGGCCTCAAATTTTAGCAAAGTCTGCAAGCGAAGGAACAATATAAGTTCTGCAGGTCTGGTAAAAAATTTACTATATAAATATTCAATTGACCACGTCGCAGCCATTCAACATGGCAAATCTAACGAACGAAACGCATTGGCTCAGCTGGAAAAACAAGAAACCCTTGTTTTTGAACAATGCGGTCTGTTTATCGACGATGAGCATTTTTTCCTGGGTGCAACTCCAGATGCATTGTTCGAAAATGGCATAATTGAATTAAAATGCCCCATCTCAGCTTTTGGAATGTCTCCTGATGACGCTATTAAAGCCAAAAAAATTAAGTTTTGGAAAATCCAAAACAACGAAATAATAATAAATAAAAATCATGACTGGTGGTACCAAGTACAAGGCCAACTCCACATCACAAAGAAAAATTTGTGCCTTTTTGCTGTATGGACAGGGCCTGGGCAGCCGCTAAAAGTAATTCAAATATATAGGGACGATAGTTTTTGGAAGACTAAGATGGAAAAAAGGCTTGTAGATTTCTACAATACATGCCTTTTACCCGAAATAGTCGATCCAAGAAAAACTCGCTCAATGCCACTGAGAGACACAACATTTTAAATATTTTTTTTATATTTTCCTTAACTTTATATTTTATTCTTATCCAAGTCTCTCATATTTTATTGTTATTTTTTTATTATTTTACAGATTTCATAGACAATAACATTGTTTCAATTTGTTTGAACTGTCTAAGTTTATGAATGTTTACAAATTGAATGTTTAAATGTACCTTAATCCATCTAATACCAAATTGTGCTATGTTTATGTTGATTGTGATAAATATACCAAACGAATATACAGCAACATTCCAGATTTTTATTATCCGTACCTACGTTACTTAAAAATATTATTTCATCTATAGGATCAAAACTGTTTAAGCGTTCAATACGCTCGATTTTTTGGCGTGTGTGCGTGAACGTTGCACACCAACATAGCATCGCAATTAATTTGCCTAAACTTTAGAGAGTGAATTTTGTGCACGGACTCTTAACAGAGTACAATAAAAATGTTATAAGCAAATTAAATGCGATAATTTTATTCTACCCTTTAAACTTTAATTAAAATGAAATTTTGACAACTAACTACCCTCATTGTAAAGGTTATTAAATACCCTTTTAGGCGATATATGTTTCGAATCCATGCGTTCCATAATACCAAAAATAATAACCATAATGCGTGAAAAAGGAAGTGGCTCGATTTATTTGCTCCCAAGTGTATAAAAAGTAAGTACAGAAAGTTCTTGTAAAATCAAAAAAGAAATTGTTGGCGTAATATTCATATACACAGAATGATGTAAAAAAATACGGATACAACTGACTAACATAGGTAATTAACCTATGTTATTAATTTCCGTGAAATTAAATTAGTTTATTATTTAATCGTCTTTTCGATAGATTTTTATGTTTATCCGTGTATTGCCTTGTGGTTTTTTTCATAGTCACACTCAACATCACTCGTCATCACTTTATAAAAAATTCTTCGAACATACAACGCTTCCTTGGGTCTGGGAAAGAATTCATCGGATCTTTGTTTTGCTATAACTGATATCCATTCTCCACATCTCACTGGATCTCAAGGAAAGCGAAAACAACAAAAACAATATATATTATATTAAATCAAAGTCAAAGTCAAAGCATTTATTTCAAATAGGCCCATAAAGATAATAAAAGAAATTTATTTAACATTTAAGATTGACATAAATAAAATGTTAACCAAAATTATGTACTACATAAACATTGAATACCTAAACTTACCTGAAATTAAAGAAACGACATTTTATGTAACTAATTGCACCTATGTCGATTCTCCTTTTAATATAATGTTTAAAAAAAAGGATATAGAACTAAAATATTCTTTTACATGTTTCATTTCATCTTGACAATTCCACCTTTTTCTAGTTGACATCTGTATTGTCTATCATAAATAACTCCGTAGTGCTACTGAGCAAAAATCTTAATATCAAGGCGGAACGCGATTAAATAAGAAATACATTTTCTTTACATTTATAGAAGCAGTAAAGAAGTCTCATAATACAAAAAACATACAATCATACTTTAATAATAAAATAAAAGAAACAATAGCGTCTCCAACAAATGGAACAGAGTCAACGCACGTAACCAGAACAATTTAAGTGGGCATGCGATACTATGATTTAAAACGTTAACTGAGAGTTTACAATTGAGATGATTTATAACTCCTGCTGTTTATTTGGAATTAATTTTAAGAAATGTTTTACGATGATTTCTTGTCAAAATACCAATATTTACAATACAGTGATAACAATAATATAATGGTGATGTTAATACTTACCGAAAATATGAAACTCCATCCTTTTTTAGCGTCCTAGATGTGTTATTTTTACAGTTTTTTAACGAGCAATGAGACATGTTGACCGTTCGAGCGTTCGAATGCTACTAGATTAATAGCTCACCCGAATGTTCAAATGGGTGTGCGTTTGGTGAGGACTTTTAGTCGCTGATTGTGTATCTAGTTCCTTATTAGTGATCGATAATATGTACTTGCCTCTCTGTGAATGCTGCTGAAGTGATATTCAAACATGTATAGTGATATCCTGTCTTGCAACCAACACATCTAAGCAGCTCCCCAAGATCTATTTTCTTATTGCACGCATAGTAAATCATATTAGGTATTACTTCAACCTCCTTGTGAAAGCGAGACGGAGATAAGTGAAAGAGCCAGATGCGCGGCCAGGACCGCCGCGATATGCACAATTTGTTATCACTGCGTGTTTACAAACCAACGACCATAAAACCCATAGACGCCCAATGCTTGATCTAACGCACCAAAACAATTCTGTCAACTAGCTGAGGTATGAGGAAGCGGGGTACTGCGTTCTGATTGGCCCTTCCAAGGTCATTACGTATCACTAGGGATGGGACAGGTATAAATAAAACACGAAGGTATCGACATTTGTTTGTTCATAATTATTAAAATGTTTAATTACCCTTTGCTCAATTGGCGTGTTACCTTTCTATTTATTAATATTATTTCAACATATAATTAATATATATAAAGTAATACCAGGCCACTCAGAAAGTATTGCGAAAAATGTTTTTGTGTATGAGAGACAAGCCAGTAATAGTCTATTTTGAAAATATGATTATTTGTAATTAACGTACGTTCTCGCTTGGTCCAGACGGAACACTAGCAGTGTTGCCACCTCAAAAATTATCTTGTCACTACAGATCCAGTGTAAAATATCGCTATATTTTGGAAATTTAGATTGAAAAAAAACTACCAGTTTTCGCTATTTTTTTTTTAATTAAAATTAAAGTACTTTAATGCCTGATTAAAAAAAAAGGAATTTAGTAACAGTCAATAGAACAGACTTGATTAAAATTCAAGATTTTGAAACATTATATCTTCCATTACATTATCATCATCCACAGACGCCGACGTTTGTGCTGAAGACGTAGTTGGTTGTGATAGATCTCTAATGAGTACTTTGCTTTTTTGCCGACAGCCTCAATGACATGGCTAGGCAAAGTAAGCAAAACCCTTTCAGTTCGTCACCAGGTAGAGGTTTAAGCCAGCTTTTGCTTATGAGTTCATCATGCTCCTCCCACTATTTTCTATACTTTTGCGTATTTCATTTTTCTTGGACAGCAGTTCCATTCTTTATCGAATTTAATATTCTGAACTTCACTATTCTCACTCTGACGATGAAACGATACGATGGACACACTCTTCAACTAACTTCTTTACTGTTCTTTAACTGAGAACGTGCCATTTCCTAACAACTTTAAATCGAATTCAGTTAAAGAATGATAAAACAAAAACAATAAAGACAATAACTCAGTGTTTGGGACTCCTCGACCATAGACTAAGTCCAGAAAGATACATATTTCCGTCTCAATAAAAAAAAATCCTCTTTCTCAAAATAAATTATCAAATAATATTTACAATAATAATATCGCACACCTTCCTTATCTGGGAGTACAATTGTTTATATGGTCCACCATTCGATGCACAGGATTAGGAAAAACCCAGGAAAACCTAATCAGACCAAGTGATTCTTATCTATAATTAGATTCTTTATAGTTTACAAGTATTACTCTATAAAATTATATTATACCGAGTTTCGTTTTCATGTGTGAAAATCGCACTGTCGGTAATGACTTCGTTAGTATGTCAGCTAGCTGATTACCTGTGGAAACATAAATGATTTTAATAAAAATTTTCTCCACCTGTTCTCTTGAAAAGTAATACTTTATATCTATATGTTTTGATCGTTTGTGACTCGTAAGATTACTTGCAATGCCACCCATTATTTTCCTCATAAATAGGAATTACATTGGGTAATTCAATGTTAATACTGGTCACTAACGATTTTAACCACAGGGCCTCTCTAACAGCTTCAAATAAAGCCATATTCTGTGCATTGTTCAAATAATTTAAACAAGTAACCTGTTGTACTTTTGCGACCTATTTCATCACTTCCCCAATCAGAATCAATAAAGCCAGTATTGACTGGCTGGCAAGTTAACATATTGATGTTAATTGTATTATCACTCCGCACATAAGTTAACTTGTGATCCATTGAACCTTTTAAGTAACATAAAACCCTTTTTAAATACAACCATAGTGTACTGTTGTTTTTGTTAGCAAATCTACTTAGGATGTTTTCACTAAAGCTCCAATCAGGACGAGTGCATACCATTGTATACATCAAGCACCCGATAAGGTTTTTACAAGGTGCCTTTGTTGTTTCATTTGAATTCAATGCGGTATAATCTGATATATATCCAGCCTTCGTGGTGACTCGTTGGGAATCGTGTCAATCAACAGAAGAGTAATAAAACTCCATGTCACTTTTCATATTAAATAAATGATTGAATATACAGCAATTTATTACACAATAAATTGGCGACGAGGATGGGATAAAGAGATTGAGGATAAGGTAAAATCATGTAGAGCATGTCGTCTACATCAGAACGAACCACCAAAGCCTCCGTTAAATCATTGGGAAGAACCAACAGGTCAATGGCAAAGAATACACATTGATTTCGCCGGCCCTATCTCAGGGCAATACTAATTTTTTCTAGTGGATTCATTCACAAAGTGGGTTGAGGTCACTCCAACTAAGACCACTACAAGTTCTTGGTGCATACAGAAGCTAAAGGAGATATTCTGGTTGGTGTCAGATAATGGGCGACAGTTTACTTCGCAGGAATTTGAGAGTTTTCTTAAGGAAATTCGAGTTACACACAGGACATCCGCCCCTTACCACCCCGAAACTAATGGACAGGCGGTTTTTTTTTTTTTTTTTGAATGGCATCTCGCAGGTCAACCTATGAGGTTGTCGTCTGCTTAAACGGACTTGCCTGTGGTTGCCCTAATAAATTAAGGCCACCAAGGCCACCAGGACTTAAACTTAAATACTAACTAAAACTAAGCGACAACGCTAAGGGCACCCTCTGTGGGGTACGGACCTCGGCTTAGGGCGTCGCTGGAAGAGGGCAGCAAGGGACTAGCTGGATCAGGATTTCTTTGATTTAGGGACGAATTTAAAGCTACAGGCTCAGCTGCGCGGGCTGGCTCGAGCAAGGGTCGGGAGGGGCGTGTATTTGGGCGTCGCGGCGGGCCTCGGCGGCGAGGACGGTAGGACGGCGATCGGGTTTTGGGCTTATGTAGTGTGCTGGTGGCCTTACTACTCTCCTGGAGGAGGGTAGTGGCGTCGTCGGGGGCGATTAAAGTATGCCTTGGTCGGCGAATACTGCTAATGCGGGAGGGAGTGTAGCGGGCGCCCGCTGAGATCAAGGGGTTGGAGTCTTTAATGCCACAGTCAAAGAAACGTTTCGATAAGCGTTTCATGAACTGGTTTATGGTAGGCGTTTTAAGGTCGATGTGGATATTTATATTACGGACGTAGAAGGGGGCACCTTTTTGAGGAAACGGTTCTGGAGGGCCTGCATCTTATGGAGATGACGTGGGTGAGCGTGCGCAAATACAACGTAGGCATAGGTCATGATGGGACGGATGACTGCGGTGTAGATGCGCAGCTTGCATTTAAGTGACAGTTTACTACGGGCTGTCAGTACAAAGTGGAGCCTGCTAAGAGCGAAGGAGGCGCGGGCGTGAACCGCCTTAATATGAGCCTTAAAGGTAAGGTTTTCATCGAGGATCACTTCTAGGTATTTGGCTTGCTTCTCCCAGGGGATCGGCTTACCGTACATAGTGATCGGGCTGGGAAGTGGGGGAGGGAGTCGACGACGTCTCGAGAAGAGAACCGCCTGACTCTTATCGGGGTTGACCTCGATTCTCCATTTCCGGAACCAAGCGCCTAAGACGTTTGCGGAGGTTTGGAGAGTACGAGCTATAGCATTGGGACAATGACCGGTATAGTAAACGGCAGTGTCGTCGGCGAAGAGAGCCAACTGAGCCTTTTTACTCTGTGGGATATCGCTGGTGAACAGCGTGAAGACTAGAGGAGATATGATGGAACCCTGAGGGACACCGGCGCGAATAGGGTGAGGGGACGAGAGTGCACCCTCGATAGCGGAAGGTGCGATTCGATAAAAAGTCTCGTAAGCTGAGCACGAGACGATCTGGCACTCCTAGTTGGTAAAGCTTGTATAACAAGCCGTTGTGCCAGACTTTGTCGAAGGCTTTCGCTATGTCGAAGAATAGCACACCCGTCGTCGCGTTACGCTGCATACCGGCGCACAAGTGCTCTACGATACGGTGGACCTGGTGGATACTCGAGTGTTGGGGACGGAAACCAAACTGTTCGTTGGGAATGAGGCTCTTTGCTTCGGCGTAGTCTTCGAGACGCCTATAAATAAGCCTCTCGTAGATTTTGCCGAGAACGTTGAGTAAGCTAATGGGACGGTAGCTGGAGGGCTCAGACTTTGGCTTGCCTGGCTTTGGGATACCGATGACTGTTGCTTCTTTCCACGCTTGTGGGAAGATGTTGTTGCTCAAGGCGCCATTGAAGATGGCGGTCATAAGCACTATTGGAGGGGCAGGTAGGAGTTTGTATACCTTGTTGGTAATACCGTCCGAACCGGGGGCTTTACGAGCTTGGAGCCCTTTTTATGATGTCGTGCACTTCGTCTGGAGTGACGGGAGGCAGAGGATCATCAGGGTCTTCGACGGGTGGAAGGGAGGCTCTCCGTTCGACTTCAGCGTCGACCTTGTTCAAGTGAGCTTGGTCTACTGGTTGAGAGCTGGGAGAACACTGGGACTCTAGGCTGTCAGCAAGGCATTCGGCCTTGTTGGTGCTGTCGAACGCGACGCTCTTGTCGGGGCGGATGAGGGAAGGCATAGAAACCTCCTCGGAGGAGCGCAATTTCCTCTGAAGGTGCCAGAAGGCTTGGTGAGTGGGCTCGAGTTCACTGAGCATCTTGTTCCAACCCTCTGAGCGAACCTCTCCTATGCGTTTCTTTACAGCACGCTGTAAATGGCGCATGTGGGCTTTGTTCGCGTCACAAGGGAAGGAGTCGTAGGCACGAATAGCCGCATTCTTCTCGGTTATCAAGTCACGTACGTCAGTAGGTAGTTTCCAGCGATGGTCTTCCATCACCGGAACTTCCCGTGAACAATCCGTCAAAACGGATTGAACGTGCTCAGTAAACGAGTCGATTGCGTCCGTCGTGTCGGCGACTGACACTTTGTGATCGGGGATGGAGTCCAATTGAGGCGACGTGGTGGATTTCAGTCTTTCACTTACTTTCCTCCAGTCTGTTATCATCTGGGTCTGAGGCGGTTGGGATCGCTTGGGACAGAGTAGGGGGCAAGATGCATGACTACTGGGCGGTGGTCAGAGTTAAGCTCGTGGAACGTCTCTATCGATTGCAAACGGAGGTTCACATTCTTGAGCAGCGCTACATCGAGTATATCAGGAAGATGGTTGGGATTTCCGGGGAAATGAGTCGGACTCATTGGAGCGATGACGTCAAAGTTAAGGGATTCGCCTAACTTCAAAATGATCCGACCTCTGGTAGAAGTCGTGCTACTATTCCACGCCGGGTGTTTGGCATTAAGATCCCCCGCCAAGATGACGGAGTCACTCATACCGAAGAGGGCAGTGAAGTCCTTTTGGAGAGAGATGGGATCCTCCGGACCATTGTCTGGTGGAATATAAGCAGAGATGATGGTGATCGGTTGATGACCAGTCATGCCGAGCCGACAGATAGAGGTCTCCAGATGGGAGAAGAGAGGAGGTGGGTCTAAAGGGATGCAATACAAAGATTTCCTAAAGTATATTAGTGTGCCACCCTTGTGGCATCGAGACCTGTCATTGCGAACTAGTTTATAGTTGGCTGGACAGGCGGAACGCTTTGTTCAAACTATAAAGAGAGCTTTACACGCAATGGAGGGGGAGAGTGACAGTTTAAATGAGAAACTGATAATCATCAAAAATAGACTGCGGCGCACCCCCGGCCGAAACGGGCTTACGCCCTATCAGTTAATGTTTGGAAGAGAAGTGAGAATTCATTTACATGTTATGTTCTCCTCGGATAAACAATGTAAACCTAACTCAGAGAAACCCGAAACCCCGACTAAAACATTGAGAAATTTCGCTATTGGAAATAGAGTACAAACCAGAAATTACTCAGATCCACATATGAAATGGAAATTTGGCAAAATCTTAAGACGGATCGGTCTCTTCCACTACGAGTTACAAACTGATGATGGTATGGTATGGAGAAGACACCTTGACCAGATCCTGCCGGCTTCCAGAGTGCCTGATCCAAAAATGGTGGCGGAGGACTGATATAGTATATCCAGCCTTCGTGGTGACTCGTTGGGAATCGTGTCAATCAACAGAAGAGTAATAAAATGTCCATGTCACTTTTCATATTAAATAAATGATTGAATATACAGCAATTTATTACACAATATAATCTATTTTAGTTTCCAAAGGTGTATTGACAGTTTTACAATCACTCATGTTGAATTTTTCTAAAACTGTTTTTATGTACATTTCCTGGTCTAATGTTACTTTGTTATTATATCCTTCCACTCTGATTCCTAAGAAACAACGGATATCTTTTATTTCTACCATTTTAAACTTGTTCATTAAATAGTTTTTAAAACTATTCATGGTATTTATAATAGCCGTTGAAATTACAAGATCATCGACATAAAGTACAACATAAATGTTTTCAAGAATATCACCCGCATCTAGAATGTAAATACAACGATCAGCTGGTGAGTATCGAAAACCCTTCTCTATTGAAGCCTTTTCGAAAATTTGGAACCAACAATTTTGCAGACTGTTTAAATCCATACAATGATTTGTTCAATTTGCATACTAAATCATTTGCATCTGGGATTCCTTCAGGAGTTTTCATAAATATCTCTTCTTTTAGTTTCCCATTTAAAAATGCAGTTTTTACTTCTATGTGGTGGACTAATAAATTAAATTGATTTGCAAAAGCTAATATGAATCTAAAACTTGCGATTCTTGCAACTGGTGCAAAAGTTTCATTATAATCAACCAAATATTCCTGGCTAAAACCACGAGCTACTAAACGAACTTTATATCTTAGTGGTTTTCCAAATTCATAATTTTTTACTGTAAATACCCACTTACAATCGATGATATTTCTATTTTGGGGTTTTGGTACCAGTGTCCAGGTTTCATTTTCAGTGAGTCATTTAATTTCCTCATTAATAGCATTTTCCCATAAAACTTTATCATTCCTGGATGCTATTTCTTTATAAGATGTAGGTATTTTGCACATTAAAGATTTAGTGTATAGCAAATAGTTCATAGAATTATCATCTTCATTTTCGTTATATGGTACGGTGGGCAAGTTTTAATCCTTTCAGTTTTTCTTTGACTGTTTGGAGTCAGTTCTATGTTCTATGTTAGAGGGTATGGTTTCCGCACTTAGTCCTACATGTGGACCATTGTACGTGGCCCATGGCGGCCGTCGGTGGTTTTTATTCCAACCAGCCCACCTCCCTCCAGAAGCCGATCAAAGCTTCTGGTCTGTTGAGAACCTCTTTGTAAGATCCAAGTGTCCCGAGGGTTTCTGTTCTAATCTGGGTTACGCCTGTGCACTCAAAGAGCACGTGCGCAACGGTCTCGTCCGACTCTATGCAAGCTCTGCACAGAGGGCTGTCCGTTATACCTATTGTGTAGAAGTGTTTATTTAGCGAGCAGTGTCCTGTGATGGTCCCCGTCATCAGGCGCAGGCCATTTCTATTCAGACGTAATAAACGTCTGGTTAGCCTGCCATCTAAGGATGGCAAAGCTTCCTTGGACTGCCTGCAGCCTGGTGTCGAGGTCCACCACCTCTCGGCTTGTGTGTGGGTGGACTCCTGCAGCCACCTGCGTATCTGGTTGAAGGGGATGGGTATGATGGGTCCAGGCCCGCACGCCGACGTGCTGGATGCTCTCCTGGCTAATTCGTCAGCTGCGTCATTGCCCAGCGATCCACTGTGTCCTTTTATCCATTGCAGTGTCACTGTGTTGCGGTTTAATACCGTTACTCGTTCTAGAGCCTTGTGACATTCTAGTACTATACTCGAGGTAATAAATTTTTTCCTCAATGGTTGGAGGACTGAGGCGCTGTCGGAGAGTATACGTATATGTGTGTCCGTAACTTTCCTGGTTTCTATGGCGTACGCCGCTTGTATAATGCCCACACATTCCGCCTGATAGACGGTGTTAAACATTCCCAGCGGGTTTGATATGTTTATGTTGAGGTCGTGTGAAAAGACTCCAACTCCGGTCCCAGATCCGGTCTTCGAGCCGTCGGTGTATACTCTCATCTCGTTCGGGCGTGAGTAGTCACACCGTTCTTCTGAGAGAACGATATTGTAGTGCTTTTGGAAGTAGTGTTGCTTCGAGGTTTTGTCGCAGGGTGATGCTAACATTGGCTGTCGTTTGACTGCATCCTCCTTTATGCGTGTGTGCCTGACCCTAGAATCTTTGCTTAGGGTTCCCGATATATGGAGCCTAAAGGCAGCCAGGGTCGCCGCCTCCCGCACGATGAGGTGTAGGGGTGGCAGCCCAAGCATTGCCTGTAGGGCAGCAGTGGGTGTGGTTCTCATGCAGCTAGTGATTGCTACACAAGCAAACCACTGCAGTTTTTCGAGATCTTTTTGGGCTGTGCTCAGGTCTGTCCTAGGCCACCAGACTAACGAGCCGTACGTGATAATTGGTCTAATGACAGTAGTGTATAGCCAGTAGGTTACCTTGGGGTTAATCCCCCAGTTTCTGCCAAGCATTCGCTTGCACTGCCACAGAGATATGCTGGCTTTTGTAGTGATGTAGTTGGTGTGTTTTGCCCAATTCAGCTGTTTATCCAAATAGATGCCTAGGTACTTGGTTTCGGTTGATAGGCTTAGGGTAGTTCGACAGACGACTGAATCGGACATCGCCCACCTCGAGGAGGTCATGGCCCGTGCGGCAAATGCCGATGTTGTTACCATATCGCCCGGATCACCTGGTAGGAACGAGCAACTCCTCGCCTCGTCGCCATGTGATCAACAGACATACAAAGCCAGAGTGGAGGAAGCGGAGATACCGTCCGATGGATCTATCTCCGACTAACTCCACCCTACTGCCTTCGAAGCCCCTAAACATCATACAGACC
Source organism: Dasypolia templi (assembly GCA_963555695.1). Taxonomy (NCBI): domain Eukaryota; kingdom Metazoa; phylum Arthropoda; class Insecta; order Lepidoptera; family Noctuidae; genus Dasypolia; species Dasypolia templi. The sequence goes on along the minus strand of OY743163.1, from coordinate 3,490,053 downwards.
AACCTCCAGCATAGCCAAACTGCCACGGCTAGCTTGCGCAAGGCACTGGAGGTAAAACCCCGAACCATCGCACTGATCCAGGAACCATGGATCAGGAACAATAGGATATGCGGCCTCGGCAACATCGGAGGTAAGCTAATCCTCAACACACATAATTCAGACAAACCAAGAACCTGCGCCTACATACCCAATGGAATTCCTACCAGACCACTCACTCAGTTCTGTAAGAGACTTGACAGCTGTCAGGCTCCAGACCGAAGGCGACGTTCCCGATGTTGTATTGGCCTCGGTATACATGCCAGGCGAGGACGCAAACTGCCCGCCAAAAGAGATGACCGACCTGGTACAACACTGCGAGCGTGCCAATCTAGACCTGATCATCTGCACCGACTCAAACGCTCACCACCCACTCTGGGGCAGCGACGCACCGAACCTTAGAGGAGAGGTACTATCCACCTATTTATTTTCTACTAACCTTAACATTGTTAACCGTGGTGCTGAACCCACTTGGGTCACAGTCCGAGGGCAAACGATCATAGACCTAACCCTTGCAACAGAAAATGCAACAAACTTTATCACAAACTGGCACGTATCCGACGAGCCTTCTTGCTCAGACCATAGAACGATTCGCTTTACATTAACTACCAACACAAGTAAACCAGTGCCTAGGCGGAACCCGCGGCGCACCAATGTACCCGGGTATAAGCGCCTCCTAGCCTCCCTACTAGGCAGACACCTATCACTAGTAACCATAACAAACCACGCACAACTAGAATACACCGTAAACAAAGTATCAGAATATATTCCCGAGGCATACCATGCATGCTGCAAACTAAGGGCGCCAAAAACTAACAGCGAGAGGAACCCCTGGTGGAACGCTGAACTTAGTAAACTCAGAGATGCATTACGTAAGCAATTCAACAGAGCCAAAAACACTTGACTCCCGGACGACTGGGAGTCATACAAAGAGACACTACATACATACAAAAAGCAAATCAGAACTGCCAGAAGAACAGCATGGCGGAAGTTCTGTGAATCCATGGAAACCAATAATGAAGCCGCAAGGGTAAGGAAAATCCTATCAACTGATCAGGACCGAACCCTCGGCGCGCTGCAAAAACCCGACAACTCATACACACTAAATGACCATGAAACCAGTAAGATCCTCCTCGAGACTCACTTCCCAGACTGCAAACTCCTAGAGGACAAGGTGTGGGAAGCTGAACCAGAATGGACCCCAACGGATCAAGACTGGTCTAGAGCCCGCAATATAGTAACAGAAGACCGGATAAAGTGGGCCATCAACACCTTTCAGCCCTATAAGTCCGCTGGGCTGGATGGCATACTTCCAGCCCTCCTACAATGGGGGGTTGATATAATGACACCATGCCTGGTGGAGACCTTCCGGGCCTGTATAGCACTCAGACACATACCCCCAGCTTGGCGCGAAGTGAAAGTCAAATTCATACCCAAACCAGGCAGATCCGACTACACACAACCAAAGGCCTATGGGCCCATAAGCCTCACATCCATCCTACTGAAAACCCTAGAGAGACTCTGTGATAGATACATTCGAGACGGACCTCTTCAGGCAAAACCACTTCATAAACAACAACATGCGTACTCCACAGGCAGATCAACGGAATCTGCGTTACATAGCGAGGTTTCCAAGATTGAATGCGCGGTGGACCACAAATGCTCAGCACTAGCCGTCTTCATTGATATCGAGGGCGCTTTTGACAAAACCACGTTTGGTAGCATCAACGTGGCCCTCGACAGACACAATATAGACCCGACCCTGAGCGGGTGGATCACTAATCTGCTCAAATTGAGAGCTGTACAGGTAACAGTGAACGACACCACAAGGGCCATTGTGGCGAAGGGCTGCCCGCAGGGGGGCGTTCTCTCGCCACTTCGGTGGAACTTGGTTGTAGACAGCCTCATCAGAACACTCAATGACAAAGGCTACTTTACTGTAGGCTATGCCGATGATATAACCATAATAATAAATGGCACCCACGAAAATACCCTATGCAACCTTATGCGCACAGCCTTGAAAATAGTAGAGGACTGGTGCAACAGACACCAGCTAACCGCCAACCCCACAAAGACCGAACTGATCCTCTTTACAAAAAAGAGGAAACTGACGACACTACAACTACCACGATTCTATTTTTTTTTTTTTTTGGAACTATCCTAAGCCTATCAACCGAAACCAAGTACCTAGGCATCTGTTTTGGCGCCAAAGACGGGGCGCAGGCAGGGGCTTCTTCATTATGCTCACGAATAATATTTTACAATTGAATTTATTTTCCTTGCTACAATTCTTAATAATTATGTCGGTGTGCACTATCCTGCCGTCGTATCGAAAAGGGAACGATCTCGAAGCCAGTCCCACCACTCGCGGGGGGACGTCCCCTCTTTCCCTCGCTCGCTCGCGTGCCGTCTTCTCGACCAGCAGATGTCGCTCCCATCGTCTATCGACCGTTGATTCCATGACAGCTACAGATAGATGGCGCTGCTTGACGCAACATACCGGCCACCTTGGAAGATCCGTCTTCCAACAGAACAGGAGTCACTGGCTGGCCACGTTTGTGGTTACCGGCAGCGGGCAAATTTTTGAGGAAGCACGCCTTACTGTGCCTGTTGATGTTCGGATTTCTGCGACTCTCGAGACACCATCATTCCCTGGGAACAAATTAACAATGCTACCCATTCTCCACTTTAATGGTGGCAGGTTATCTTCCTTGATCACGACAAGACTGTCTTTAGCGATGTCGTCTTTATTGTGTGCCCACTTCGTTCTGCGTTGCAACTCAGACACATATTCCTTTGACCACCGCTCCCAAAAATGTTGTCGCAGCTGTTCCAGCCGACGGTAGCGACAGGCAGGCGTAGATGTCGTCGTGAAGTCCTCACTGGCAGGCGCAGTCAACGGCCGGCCGATTAGGAAATGAGCTGGTGTGAGTGGAAGGTAATCATGTGGATCTGCGGACATAGGTGACATAGGACGGGAGTTCAGGACGGCCTCAACCTGTGTCAGTACCGAACTGAACTCCTCATAAGTTAACTTAGCATCACTTGAGATGTGTCGTAGGTAACGACACATCTCAAGTGATACTTACACGACTTCACTCCCGCTTCCCATAAACCACCAAAGTGAGGTGCATAAGGCGGAATGAAACTAAATTTAATATTATTACTACAAGCAAAATCTAAAATTTCATTACATTTTTCAAATATAGCTGAAAGCTCTCTTTCAGCTCCAACAAAGTTCCTACCGTTATCGGAAAAAACTTGACACGGCTTACCGCGTCGTGATATGAATCGTTTGAATGCCAATAGATAATCCTGAGTGGACAAAGAACTAACCAATTCTAAGTGCACAGCTCTGGTAGCAAAACAAACGTATAAACAAATATATTCCTTAATTAGTTGGGAACTTCTGCCTTTGCGATTTAATATAGATATTGGCCCGGCATAATCAACACCACATCGCATGAATGGAAATCCAGCTTCTAAACGTTCGGCAGGGAGATCATCCATGTGTGGAGTTAACGTATTTCCTTTCATGCGAATGCAGGTTACACATTTGTGAACCACCAGCCTTGCTAAATTACGTGCTCCCAGCACCATCTATCACGCATGGCAGCCACGAGAAGCTGAGGTCCAGCATGAAGCAAACGTTTGTGTTCGTATGAACACAATAACCAAGTAAACCGATGTTTACGACACAACAACACTGGGTGTTTCTTATCGTAATCAAATTTGGAATTACTAAGTCTGCCACCAATACGAATTAAATTTTCATTATCTAAAAATATACTTAGACCTAATGTTTTATTACTAGACTTAATGTTTAAATGCTCTTCTCTAAGGTTATGATATTCCTTACTGAATGATTGTGATTGAACCAAACGTGTCAATACAACTAATGAACTATTAATCTCGCTCACGGTCAATGAACCGGTTTTGCGACCTTGACCGACACGCGATGCACGTAAGTTAAAAATGTACCGTAAGACATAAGCGACTGTTCTTTGCAAACGATTAAAACAAGAGAACCTTTCAAAATCAATTATATTGCCAGTTTCTGTACTTAACAAATTTGTAGTTTTAGAACATTTTAATTCCGGTAACTCTATCTTATTATACTCGATTTCATTAGTGTTTGTTGTCAACCAACTAGAAGTCGGTTCACGCAGAAAGGTCGGTCCACACCACCACAAACTAGTGTTATATCAACTTATTTTAGCAAGCCATAACTTTTGTAATAAAACCTTAGCCGTAGTAATAGCTGGTGCCAACAATCCCATTGGGTCGTAAATCTGTGCAATAACTGATATAATTAAACGTTTAGTTATCTTCGGATTACTATAACCCTTATCTACACTAGTTGAAAAATTAAATAAATCGTTCTTGTTAGACCAACCAACACCTAGGGTTATAGACTGGCAATAATCACCAATACATAAATCTTTAGTACTTTCTGATGTTACATCAAAATTAAAACTCCATTTTCTTAACGGAAAACAACCGCTTTGTAGAATGGCGGACGTTTTCTTGCAAATGTCTAACAACTTGTCGCGCTGATCATGCCCCGTCAAAAGATCGTCGACATAAAAATCGTCATTAATGACGTTAGCGATGACGTCATCCTTACATTCCTTTACCAACTGTTTCAAGCAACGGTTGCTGAGGTACGGAGCTGATGCAGTGCCATACGTCACTGTGTTGAGACGATAAACTTGAATCGGCATGCTGTTATCAGGTCGCCATAATATTAGCTGTAAGTTACGTTGTTCAGGATGAATTAAAGTTTGTCTAAAGAATTTTTCAATATCTGCGCAAGCTACATATTGATATTGCCGGAAACGGAGCAATATTGAGAAGCTATCATTTTGTAACCTAGGGCCTACGTATTGAATATCATTCAACGAATTATTATTAGAAGTTGCCGCGCTTGCATCGAAAACGACGCGTAATTTGGTTGTCACGCTACTTTCACGATACACCCCATGGTGTGGCACAATATAATACGGCTTAGTTAAAGTATTAAAATCCTTGAGACGCGTCATGTGACCTAATTGCTCGTACTCGTGCATAAATTCACAATACATGTGTTTATACTGTGGTACACGATCTAGTTTCCTCTCTAAAGATAAGAAACGCTGTTTAGCAGAATTATATGAGTCACCCAAACAATCAGGTGATTGTTTAAACGGCATTCCTACAGAAAACCTATCGTGTTGATCGCGTTTAGTAGTCTGCATAAACAACTCTTCACAAAAACGATCTTCATCAGTAATAACGGAAGGAATATGTATTTCTTCAATTTCCCAGAACTTCCGTAATTGAGAATCAACTAATGTCAAATTGCACTGGACATCTGTCATGCTAGCTGCTAATAAACGATTATTATTATAAACTGGACCGGAAATAATCCAACCTGCCATCGAATCTTGTAAGTATGGACCGGTCTGAATTTTTATTTTATTTCCTTTTAGCAAATCCCAAAAGACATCCGCGCCTATTAATAAATCTATGTCACTCGGTACATAAAATGTGGGATAGGCAAGTAAAATATTGCTAGGTATTCTCATAGCATCACTATTAACGTGTGTCGAAGGCAACTTCGAAATGATACTAGGTAACACTAAACAATGTAAGGTTGTATTATAATCATATACCTTAGAACGAATATTAATATCGCACTTGTGACTGGACTGTGAAACGGTTTGTCCAACGCCACAAACACGTATAGTGGACTGTATAATAGGTATTTTCAAACGTTTACATAGGCTTTGAGCTATAAAACAATTTTGACTGCCGCTGTCAAGCAGAGCACGAACTGTGTGATAACTGTTCTCACTATCAGCTATCTCAATTAACGCCGTAGACAGCAATACAGTCTGTAACGATTTAGCGTTGGAACTACGATTATATTAGCAATATTGTCAGCTGTTTTACTAACGCAGTGTAATACAGACGACTGTGGCAACGTATTATTGATAACGGAACGTTCTGATGGTGTAATTGAAATAACGCTATTATTGTCAACATGAATTAACGCATTATGTTTTTGTTGACATAATTTACAAGGACCGAAATTACAATTTTCAATTGTGTGAGTGTTTGTACGTAAACAGTTATGACAAACGTTTTTTGACTGAACAAAATTTAATCTTTCTTGTACCAACATATTTAAAAACTTAACACATGAATATAATGCATGTTTACCACTACATAACGGGCATGTCAAGTTATGTTTATTTGTCTTACCTTTACTACCTGATGAGATCTTATTATTATTCGCACTCGCATAACTAAGTGTAGTTTGAGAATTAGACTGTTTTTTATGATCAGCTGATTGTCTACACTCATGTTTAGTTTGTGAATGTGACTGATTATTTTTACTGTTACCCGAATTAATCATGTCTAACATGTCAGACCTATTGTTTAAAAACGTTAATAAGTCTTCTAGTTTTAAGGGTTTAGAGGTTTTGTTAGAATCGTAGATAAATGAGCTTCTGTAGTTCTCCCACTCGCGTTCAGTAGCAGAATCAAGTTTACTGACAACTAAATAAATGACAAGCATATCCTCGAGTGAAAATTCCGGTTCCTTAAGAGAATTTAGGGCTCTAAAATTACTTAAAACGCAATCTACCAACGTTCTGATCTGTGCCGGACATTCCTTACCCAGTGAAGGTGCAGAAAACAAAGCCTTCACATGGTTGTGTATCAATAGCCTATTATTCTGATACCTAGCTTCAAGCAGGTCCCACGCGTTACTATAGTTAGGTGCAGTAAACTCTAACGAGCTGATAACATGTAATGCAGATCCAATGAGAGAGGACTTTAGGTATTGAAATTTCTGTATAGGATCTAAGTCGTCGCGATCATGTATCATTGAAACGTACGAGTTCCTAAATTCTAACCATTTATCGAAGGAACCGTCAAATACAGGTAACTTTATTTGGGGTAATTTAATAGACATTGATTTGCCGGAAATGCACTGAGAATTATTTAATCCTGTTTGTTCGCAGTCGCCTATCAAGTGCTTTGCTATAGCTACAATTGAATAGTATTGGCACTCAAACGAATCTCTGTAATCTAATTGTGACAGTAATTCTTTTTCATCCACAATTCTTTCCATTTTAGATTGCACGTCATTAAACTCGACAAAGAAAATGGCTGCCGAATGAATACGCATTTGCAATTGTGTTTTAAGCACAGAATCTAAACACGATATATCTAACTTGTTAATATAATTAACAAATAATGTTAATCTACCTTTAATTACACCACGTTGTTTTTTAAGATCAGTTATATTATCTAAACGAGAAATAGTTTCATCATCACTCATCTTGGTAGTTTACGAAAGCAGGTACTCACAGTTTTGCGTGTTCAGTCGTGTATTCTCACCTGAAGACGGCCTCAGCGATGCCAGTTGATCAGTTCTGAAAACGTTCAGATACGATATTAACACAAGGCGAAGACACAGGGGAAGGAGGGAAAAGGGTAACTGGATAACCTGACCGTTTCTGGCTGCTGCATCAATGGCTTCTGCTCAGTAATCTGTGGCTGGGTTTTCAAATCTCCACTCGCTTCTTTACTTCTTCAGCCCGGCTTGTCACGTCGCTGATATCTTCTATGTGGCTCGAAGGTCCAATGTTTTGGCGCCAAAGACGGGGCGCAGGCAGGGGCTTCTTCGATAATGCTCACGAATAATATTTTACAATTGAATTTATTTTCCTTGCTACAATTCTTAATAATTATGTCGGTGTGCACTATCCTGCCGTCGTATCGAAAAGGGAACGATCTCGAAGCCAGTCCCACCACTCGCGGGGGGACGTCCCCTCTTTCCCTCGCTCGCTCGCGTGCCGTCTTCTCGACCATCAGATGTCGCTCCCATCGTCTATCGACCGTTGATTCCATGACAGCTACAGATAGATGGCGCTGCTTGACGCAACACATCTATTTGGATAAACAGCTGAATTGGGCAAAACACACCAACTACATCACTACAAAAGCCAGCATATCTCTGTGGCAGTGCAAGCGAATGCTTGGCAGAAACTGGGGGATTAACCCCAAGGTAACCTACTGGCTATACACTACTGTCATTAGACCAATTATCACGTACGGCTCGTTAGTCTGGTGGCCTAGGACAGACCTGAGCACAGCCCAAATAGATCTCGAAAAACTGCAGTGGTTTGCATGTGTAGCAATCACTAGCTGCATGAGAACCACACCCACTGCTTGGGCAAGCAACACTACTTCCAAAAGCACTACAATATCGTTCTCTCAGAAGAACGGTGTGACTACTCGCGCCCGAACGAGATGAGAGTATACACCGACGGCTCGAAGACCGGATCTGGGACCGGAGTTGGAGTCTTTTCACACGACCTCAACATAAACATATCAAACCCGCTGGGAATGTTTAACACCGTCTATCAGGCGGAGTGTGTGGGCATTATACAAGCGGCGTACGCCATAGAAACCAGGAAAGTTACGGACACACATACGTATACTCTCCGACAGCGCCTCAGTCCTCCAATCATTGAGGAAAAAATATATTACCTCGAGTATAGTACTAGAATGTCAGAAGGCTCTAGAACGAGTAACCGTATTAAACCGCAACACAGTGACACTGCAATGGATAAAAGGACACAGTGGATCGCTGGGCAATGACGCAGCTGACGAATTAGCCAGGAGAGCATCCAGCACGTCGGCGTGCGGGCCTGGACCCATCATACCCATCCCCTTCAACCAGATACGCAGGTGGCTGCAGGAGTCCACCCACACACAAGCCGAGAGGTGGTGGACCTCGACACCAGGCTGCAGGCAGTCCAAGGAAGCTTTGCCATCCTTAGATGGCAGGCTAACCAGACGTTTATTACGTCTGAATAGAAATGGCCTGCGCCTGATGACGGGGACCATCACAGGACACTGCTCGCTAAATAAACACTTCTACACAATAGGTATAACGGACAGCCCTCTGTGCAGAGCTTTCATAGAGTCGGACGAGACCGTTGCGCACGTGCTCTTTGAGTGCACAGGCGTAACCCAGATTAAAACAGAAACCCTCGGGACACTTGGATCTTACAAAGAGGTTCTCAACAGACCAGAAGCTTTGATCGGCTTCTGGAGGGAGGTGGGCTGGTTGGAATAAAAACCACCGACGGCCGCCATGGGCCACGCACAATGGTCCACATGTAGGACTAAGTGCGGAAACCATACCCTCTAACATAGAACATAGAACTGACTCCAAACAGTCAAAGAAAAACTGAAAGGATTAAAAACTTGCCCACCGTACCATATAACGAAAATGAAGATGATAATTCTATGAACTATTTGCTATACACTAAATCTTTAATATGCAAAATACCTACATCTTATAAAGAAATAGCATCCAGGAATGATAAAGTTTTATGGGAAAATGCTATTAATGAGGAAATTAAATGACTCACTGAAAATGAAACCTGGACACTGGTACCAAAACCCCAAAATAGAAATATCATCGATTGTAAGTGGGTATTTACAGTAAAAAATTATGAATTTGGAAAACCACTAAGATATAAAGTTCGTTTAGTAGCTCGTGGTTTTAGCCAGGAATATTTGGTTGATTATAATGAAACTTTTGCACCAGTTGCAAGAATCGCAAGTTTTAGATTCATATTAGCTTTTGCAAATCAATTTAATTTATTAGTCCACCACATAGAAGTAAAAACTGCATTTTTAAATGGGAAACTAAAAGAAGAGATATTTATGAAAACTCCTGAAGGAATCCCAGATGCAAATGATTTAGTATGCAAATTGAACAAATCATTGTATGGATTTAAACAGTCTGCAAAATTGTTGGTTCCAAATTTTCGAAAAGGCTTCAATAGAGAAGGGTTTTCGATACTCACCAGCTGATCGTTGTATTTACATTCTAGATGCGGGTGATATTCTTGAAAACATTTATGTTGTACTTTATGTCGATGATCTTGTAATTTCAACGGCTATTATAAATACCATGAATAGTTTTAAAAACTATTTAATGAACAAGTTTAAAATGGTAGAAATAAAAGATATCCGTTGTTTCTTAGGAATCAGAGTGGAAGGATATAATAACAAAGTAACATTAGACCAGGAAATGTACATAAAAACAGTTTTAGAAAAATTCAACATGAGTGATTGTAAAACTGTCAATACACCTTTGGAAACTAAAATAGATTATATTGTGTAATAAATTGCTGTATATTCAATCATTTATTTAATATGAAAAGTGACATGGACATTTTATTACTCTTCTGTTGATTGACACGATTCCCAACGAGTCACCACGAAGGCTGGATATACTATATCAGTCCTCCGCCACCATTTTTGGATCAGGCACTCTGGAAGCCGGCAGGATCTGGTCAAGGTGTCTTCTCCATACCATACCATCATCAGTTTGTAACTCGTAGTGGAAGAGACCGATCCGTCTTAAGATTTTGCCAAATTTCCATTTCATATGTGGATCTGAGTAATTTCTGGTTTGTACTCTATTTCCAATAGCGAAATTTCTCAATGTTTTAGTCGGGGTTTCGGGTTTCTCTGAGTTAGGTTTACATTGTTTATCCGAGGAGAACATAACATGTAAATGAATTCTCACTTCTCTTCCAAAAATTAACTGATAGGGCGTAAGCCCGTTTCGGCCGGGGGTGCGCCGCAGTCTATTTTTGATGATTATCAGTTTCTCATTTAAACTGTCACTCTCCCCCTCCATTGCGTGTAAAGCTCTCTTTATAGTTTGAACAAAGCGTTCCGCCTGTCCAGCCAACTATAAACTAGTTCGCAATGACAGGTCTCGATGCCACAAGGGTGGCACACTAATATACTTTAGGAAATCTTTGTATTGCATCCCTTTAGACCCACCTCCTCTCTTCTCCCATCTGGAGACCTCTATCTGTCGGCTCGGCATGACTGGTCATCAACCGATCACCATCATCTCTGCTTATATTCCACCAGACAATGGTCCGGAGGATCCCATCTCTCTCCAAAAGGACTTCACTGCCCTCTTCGGTATGAGTGACTCCGTCATCTTGGCGGGGGATCTTAATGCCAAACACCCGGCGTGGAATAGTAGCACGACTTCTACCAGAGGTCGGATCATTTTGAAGTTAGGCGAATCCCTTAACTTTGACGTCATCGCTCCAATGAGTCCGACTCATTTCCCCGGAAATCCCAACCATCTTCCTGATATACTCGATGTAGCGCTGCTCAAGAATGTGAACCTCCGTTTGCAATCGATAGAGACGTTCCACGAGCTTAACTCTGACCACCGCCCAGTAGTCATGCATCTTGCCCCCTACTCTGGCCCAAGCGATCCCAACCGCCTCAGACCCAGATGATAACAGACTGGAGGAAAGTAAGTGAAAGACTGAAATCCACCACGTCGCCTCAATTGGACACCATCCCCGATCACATAGTGTCAGTCGCCGACACGACGGACGCAATCAACTCGTTTACTGAGCACGTTCAATCCGTTTTGACGGATTGTTCACGGGAAGTTCCGGTGATGGAAGACCATCGCTGGAAACTACCTACTGACGTACGTGACTTGATAACCGAGAAGAATGCGGCTATTCGTGCCTACGACTCCTTCCCTTGTGACGCGAACAAAGCCCACATGCGCCATTTACAGAGTGCTGTAAAGAAACGCATAGGAGAGGTTCGCTCAGAGGGTTGGAACAAGATGCTCAGTGAACTCGAGCCCACTCACCAAGCCTTCTGGCACCTTCCGAGGAAATTGCGCTCCTCCGACGAGGTCTCTATGCCTCCCCTCATCCGCCCCGACAAGAGCGTCGCGTTCGACAGCACCGACAAGGCCGAATGCTTTGCTGACAGCCTAGAGTCCCAGTGTTCTCCCAGCTCTCAACCTGTAGACCAAGCTCACTTGAACAAGGTCGACGCTGAAGTCGAACGGAGAGCCTCCCTTCCACCCGTCGAAGACCCTGATGATCCTCTGCCTCCCGTCACTCCAGACGAAGTGCACGACATCATAGAAGGGCTCCAAGCTCGTAAAGCCGGTTCGGACGGTATTACCAACAAGGTATACAAACTCCTACCTGCCCCTCTAATAATGCTTATGACCGCCATCTTCAATGGCACCTTGAGCAACAACATCTTCCCACAAGCGTGGAAAGAAGCAACAGTCATCGGTATCCCAAAGCCAGGACACTTTGGAGCCGGGCCACGTCACCTCAGTAACGAGGGACGAAAAGCGAGGCTCGGACACGGGTGGGCACGTCAGATTGTCGTAGTACCGTAAGTGTGAGGTCGGTGTCTGGTAGTCGGATTTTGGGCCCATTTTGCGTCAACCAAGTCAGGGCATGGTCGTCCTCGCACCACATCTGCACGGTGCCTTCCGCTACCCGTGGGTAACCGCGGAAGGAGGGGAGTGGTTTCGTCGAGTCCGTGTTCATCAACAGGTCTTCGAGGCCTGACTTTATTAGTTCAGCCTCATCCCTAGTCAGGTCTCTGGATGGGGTAGGGAAGCAGATCGCCACAGCCAGCCGCGCAGGTATATCCTTCGTGGCTCGCGCGAAGGTTTCCTGCTCCCCCTGGGCGGAGAGGACCCTCACACGTTTGGCAACCCCCTGAAGTGCACTCGGTGAGGCTGTGTCGTCAGGGCACACTCAAGAGAGTGTCCGCCGGCCCTGTACCGCTTGGTCCAGGCTGCGGTTTGGAGGTGCCTGGCAAGTTGTCTGCCAGCTGCGCCTGTGCGTGTGAGGCTCTAAGGCGCCTACCCCTGTGCTGTCTTGGTCGAGTTCTATCGTGGGTATGGTCTGTGTTATGGGGTCGACTGGCGGCCCTGGCAGACTCTGTGGCGTTCGGGAGCCTTTCGCGCCGGGTTTCCCCTTCGCGTACTTGCCCCTGCCCGCTTGGTTCCGGGTCCGGCCACTTTGCGCGCCGGGTTGCCCCTTCGCGTACTCGTGGCTGGTCGCGTACTGTTATTTCGGCGTCCGATCGCATTTCGCGCTGGCACTAGGCCTTCGCAGTCCTGCTTTCGGTCGCCTACTTTCCCGTCCCGGGCAGTGATTTTTCCGCGCTTTGTCAGCCGGGAGGGTGGTAGAGCTGCCAGCTCCGTCATCCTTCCCTGTCGCCCTCTCTCTGTGTGTGTCTTGGTCATAGTCGGGGTTAGTGACGCTGTTCCGCACAATACTCTGTTGCCAGAAGCTCGTGGGGGGCGTTATGCGTTGGGTTGCGGGTACTGGCGCGTTGATCGCGGCCGAGTTTGTGTGTAGGCGCGTTAGTCGCAGCCGGTGTTGAGAGGTTCGGTGCGTTAGTCGCTGCCTGGTTTGTAGGCGCTGAAGAGCGCTGTGATATCTTGCAGTCTGTTGCCCCCCCCCGAATACGTTGGGGGCTGACCGCCGTGGCGGTGTGGGATTCCCCGGCCTGGCCGGGACCCACCTCGGTAGTTTTTTCCACGTTCTGCATTATATCTTTTTTGGGGGTGGGCTTTTTTGGAATCGAGGTTACCTCTCCTCTGGGACCGACGGGACATAGGGATAGGAAGGAAGGTCCCGGTCGCGCACCCAACCGTGACAGGCGCGTATCGTCGACAGCGCTAATTATCGAGTTAAAATGACGGATGTTCTAAAGTGTAATTCGTGTAACATCGTAATCGACGAGATGTTATCATATATTCAGAACAAAGTGTCGGTTATTGATGAAGTGTCGCTGGTGCAAATTTGTACATCAGCATTCACCAGTGCAGAGATTAAAAAGTCGAAATCACTTCTATTCGATTCGATTCGTAGTGCCTTGCGAAAAATTGTTCGTAAAAACAAAGGAAAGGAGGAACGAGATCTGGCGGATATTATGAAGTTGTTTAAAACTCATCCGGACGAACTTCCAGTGTTCGTAGCACGACAACTGGAAAAGTTACCACCCATCACCTTTGACCATCTAGATTGCACTAAGCTTCTGAAGGATCTCTTGCGTATGCAAACCTCAATTGAAGAAATAAAATCAACGTATGCTACGCTGGAGCATTTGAGTGCATTGAAAGCTGAAGTTAGCCAACTGAGGAACGATTCATTACCCCCTAAATCCGTGTCTAAAGTGAATGCAAAGCGGGGTGCCTGGTTATTGGATAGTGGTCCGGTGGGATTATCTTATCTACACGATGATCGAAAAAATAGCGATTGTGACTCAAATAAAAGTACACCCCAACGTCAAGCAATTGAGCGGGTAGAAGGTAAACAAATCGAATCTGAGTCATGCAGCGAACAACGGCCAGCGGCAGTGGCGGTACCGAGTGCAACCGGTGCCGGTGTGACGAGTTACTCGGTGGGGGCAAGTACGACGGCGGTGACGTCAGGGCGCTCGAGCCCAATACGACAAGCAGCGGAGCGTCAGCTGACTGCCACTGATAGCGCGGGCGACAATAACAGCTGTTTAATGAGGCAGCCTCGTTTGGATGCATTGTGTGTGAACGAAACAACATCGAACGTGGATACCGGGAGCGAAGGTTGGCGCAAGGTTTCGTATCGTACGAAACAATCTAACTATCGATACCTAGGAAAATCAGGCATAGCGAAAGATCAGAATTGTAATTTTAAAGCTGCTGACAAAAAAGTTCCTATATTTATAACGAATATTCACGGAGACACGACAGAGGACGACATAATTAAATATATTCGCAGTAAGACTCAAGAAACTGTATCCATCGAGAAAATAAATATGGAGAGAGAGAGAAGTCATAAGGCTTACAAATTCTTGGTCTCTGAATCAAAACTATCTTTGTACTTAGATGAGAACATATGGCCTAAAGGTGTCATATTTAGACGTTTTGTTTATTTTAAACGACGAAATCTGAGCAGGTTATCTGCGCACGGTCAAAGTTAACATCACAATGGATAGTTGTACTTATAGTTTTGCCAGTTTTAACTGTAAAAACGTGAAACGCTCCATAGATAGTATTAGGGAGCTATGTAACACATGTGATTTGATTGCTTTACAAGAAACATGGTTGCTGCCGGATGATATACCATATCTTAGCACTATCGACAGTGGCTTCGGATGCGCGGGCACGTCTGCGGTCGATACGTCTGTAGGCATACTGCGCGGGAGGCCGTATGGCGGCGTCGCTCTGTTGTGGAGAAGCAGTGTATTCCAGCAAGTGTCAGTGTTGCGGTGTGACAATGCGCGGATATATGCCATTAAGATAATGACAAGTGATCGACCAGTGATTGTGATGAGTATTTACATGCCTACGAATGCGGTGGACAACCTGCCCGAATTTACGGATTGCCTTAGTACGGTGAGCGCTATTATTGACGAATACAGTATTGAATCAGTTTTTATATTAGGTGATTACAACGCTGACTTATTTGAATTGTTTTATAACGAGCTTTTACAATTTTGTAGTGATCAGTGTTGGTCGTGTGTTGATATTGATTTTCTGGGTACTGATTCGGGTGCTTACACCTTCGTTAGTGAGGCTCATGGGTCCTGTAGCTGGCTGGATCACTGTATTGTAACTCAAGCGGCAAAACGAGCTGTTGTTAACGTTTACATCAAATATGAAACAAATTGGTCTGACCATTTTCCTCTGGTTCTTGAGTGTAACTTGAATTTATTGACACCAAAGATGCCTCAGAAAACAAGTAATAATAATAACGTACTGTGGGGTGTAAGAAACGAGCAACAGGTCGCTAACTATACCGACGTGTGTCACAAACGATTAAATTTAATTGATTTTCCTGTCGAGTGTATGAGTTGTGCTGATTATTGTTGTAATGACCTAGGCCATAGGCGTGTCCTAGATGGTTTGTACTCTGACATTGTGGTTGCCCTACGCGATGCGTCTTTGGTAGGTCGAGGAAGTACGAGGGCGGGTAGGAGTGGTCGGCGTGTAGTGGGTTGGAACGAGCATATCAGAGAGGTTCATGGGCAGGCTCGGTTGAAGTTTACGGAGTGGGTAGCGTGTGGTAAGCCTAGGGTCGGTATTATGTACACTGAAATGTGTGAGAGCAGAAGGGTATTCAAGTCACAACTGAAGGCTTGCCAAGATCGTGAAGATCAGATTCGTATGGACACACTTGCTGAGAAGTATTCCAAGGGGACTTTCGTGGTTTTTGGAAAAGCACTAGTAAAGCAAATGTTAGGCCGGGTCTTCCTGTGAGCATCGATGGTGTAAGTGACCATAAGGACATTGCGGATGTCTTCAGGGACCATTTTTCTGTGTAATCCCCTTTGGGGCCTGCTGGTGTGGTCTTCGATGCTGAGATGCCGAACGAGGCAGTCGGGGTAAGGTTTATTGCGAGAGACGTGGATAAAGTTAACAGGAAAACGACGAGAGGCAAATCCCCGGGGCACGACGGCCTCAGCATTGAACACCTACAACACGCTGGCCCGCACATCTCTAGAGTCTTAGCAATGTTCTTCTCACTCTGCTTGAGCCACTCTTACCTGCCGTCAGATCTTATGAAGTCTGTGGTGGTGCCCGTTATGAAAAATAAAACGGGTGACCTTGCAGATAAAACAAACTACAGGCCTATTTCCCTAGCTACCATCATAGCCAAGGTGTTTGACGGTTTGCTTAACGGTTTGCTTAACACTCAGTTGGATAAATATGTAAGCCTGCATGATAACCAGTTTGGTTTTAGACCTCATTTGTCTACAGAAAGTGCTATACTGAGTCTTAAGCATACCGTCAAATACTACATGGATCGTAAAACCCCTGTGTGTGCGTGTTTCCTCGACTTGTATAGGGCCTTCGACCTGGTGGCCTACGATATTCTTTGGGATAAGTTATATGGTATTAACCTGCCGCGTGAACTTGTGACTATTTTCAAGTTTTGGTATACGCATCAGGTCAACAGCGTCAGATGGGCGGGTTCAATGTCGGAACCGTATAAGCTTGAGTGTGCAGTGAGGCAGGGTGGATTGACTTCACCAACCCTGTTCAACCTCTACATGGACGCGCTGATTGTCGCGCTCAGCAGTCGGCATGTCGGCTGCCACGTTGATGGTGTCTGCGTCAATAATCTGAGTTATGCGGATGACATGGTGCTGCTGAGCGCGTCGATCTGTGGTCTGAGAAGGCTGGTTGAGGTCTGTGAGGAGTACGCGGGTAGGCATGGGCTCAAATATAATGTTGACAAGAGTCAATGCATGGTCTTTGGAGCCAGCGGTACAAAATGCCTAGAAAACGTGCCGCCAGTCTTACTCAATGGTGCTCCCCTAAACAGAGTGGACCAATTTAAATACTTGGGGCATATAGTCACGGCTGACCTCAAGGATCATGCTGACATCGAACGGGAGCGGAGGGCCTTGTCAAAAAGAGCGAATATGTTGGCTCGCAGGTTTGCACGTTGCTCCGATCAAGTCAAGATCACCCTTTTTAAAGCATATTGCACTTCACTGTACACGTGCAGCCTGTGGGCTCGCTACACACAAGCGTCGTACAGCGCCCTCCGCGTCCAGTATAACAACGTGTTGGGGCTGCCCCGCTTCTGCAGCGCCTCGGGTTTGTTTGCGGAAGCGCGCACCGACTGTTTTCACGCCACCATGCGCAAGCGGTGCGCGTCCTTAGTGCGCAGGGTGCGGGCCAGCTCCAATACTGTCCTGATAATGATTGCTGAGCGATTTGATTGCCCCTACATACGAAAATGCTGTAACAGACATGTATAGCCAGGGCGCAAAAGTTAATGCCATGATTATGATTATTTAATTCAATTTGATTTTGTATTTTATTTTATCATTTTTAATTTTATTGGCTGTGACCCTTATAATCAGATATTTTATTATGTATTATGTTGATAAGTAATTGATACGTACTCAGTCGTTTGTAGTTTGAATTAGTGACCGTAGTATTATTCTATTTCTGTAACACTAATAATGTGTACCTATTATTTTATTCAATCGTTTGTTGACATGCACATCACATTTCCATTTCAAATTTTCTGTTACAGTACTGAAAATTAAAGTGTTTTTTTTTGTTATATGGGTTTTGCCTGAATTAAATGAATTTTATTTTATTTTTATTTTTTTATTTGGTGAGAGGGTGTGGGTAATTTGGGTTCACCTTAGGTCTGGGATTAGGCCTAAGGATTTGGGAAACGGCAGGAAATTAGTGGATAGGGAGGGACGGTTTTGTTAGGCGTTCAGGTTCATGGGAGGTAGGGTATCTAGGTTACCCTGAGCCTGGGATTGGGCCTTCGGGAACTTCTCTTGTCCGGGATCTCTTACAAGATGCTCCGGCCGGGATCGACCATTCTAGACGGTCCCGCAGCCGGAGTTGGGCTATCCACAACCTGCCCACCCGCTCGGTTGCAAGAGAAGAAGTGCCTGGCGATCCGGGTCGCCCCACCGCGGATGTACGCATACATTCGTGTTGGAGCAATCCAGCTCGCCCCGAGAAGTCAGTTGGAGTCAGTTTATTTCGAGATAAAGTTAACTTATTTTGAAATGAAGAACTGTTTTGATGCATATCTGTTTCTTAGGTAAGGTGGTGTGAGCGTGAAGTGTGCTGTCAGTGCCACTGATGATGATGCTAGGGAATGATCAAGACGGGATGACACTGACAGCTCACTCCACGAAAGTTTTAAGGGTAAGATTTTTAAGGAATCGACGTGCTGTAGTAAGCAATGAACTGGACTGTCACTGAACATGGTATTTGGCGTCATCACCAGAGCCCGTGAAAATGGCGACGTTTGGACAGCTCAAAATTCTCTTTTTTTAAACTTAATTACGGTATTTTTAAATAGTATTTATATGTTTACTATGTTATAACGGTGTAAGCATTGAATAAAAAATATAAAATATCGATCGATATATATTTCGATTTCGAAGTTTCTTTTTCTAATGGGAACTCGTAAGGCGGTCCTATATACATTTTATTAACGTTGCTTAGGTTGTTTGTCAGTTAGCTAAAGAGCTAGGAGACATTTTTTTGTAAAACATGAGTACTTATTCAATAGATTTGTTAGGTCTTAAAATAACATTCGGGAACAGGATCTTCATGTTTTTCTTCAGTAATACCTACGTATGTTTCCGCTTATTGTATATTGATGATGATATTAACTTTCTTTTAATGTTATTGTGTGATATGCAGTGGTAGTAGTTATTAGCACAACTAAAAAGTGAAAAAAAAACTTTAAGACAAACAAACGGAAAACAAGACCAAATACACCCCTTCCGCAATAAGTTATTTTTCACTTCGAAGTGTTTTTTTTTGTTGTAAAAAAAGTTTAATTTTAACTTATTCGTGACCTCTGTGAGTTGTGTTAACAAAGCGTTGCTTATCATTTCAGGACGGCACGGGTATCAAATTCAACAAGGAAGCTGATCGGGTAAGCATTCAATTATAGCCGCGACTTCCATACCACGTTTTCTCTTCTCAACTCGCACTTCTAAATAGGTCACATATAAGAGGGTGCAATTAATTGATTTAATTTATTAAAGGATTTCTATATTTTAACATAAACAAAACAGTTGAATGTCATTAAGGTCAGATTACACTAATGAAACTGAAAATGATCAACACATATAAACTGCTTTCAAGTGCTGTCAGTGTCATTGTTCCACAGAAAATAATGACAGTGATAGCTCTTGAACTTAGTATAAGTGCTGATCGCGCCCAGTCATTGTTTAAATAATTAAAACATTATGATTGGTTTTGTGCAGCTATGGCGCCTATATCTAACATTTACGAATACATAAGCTATGTAAAGTATAAAAAACTTCTTAGTTGTTGTGACTCAGAGGTAATATATTAAGTTAAGGGGACTACAGTACCCAACCGCAAGTCTTATAATGCATAAAATTATGTGATCCACTGCAGCAAAATAAATCAGAAAAAAATTATGATAATCTTCAGGATTTACGCTAGTTAGATAGTGTGTTGAAAACATAATACAACTAATGATCGATAGAAAATATCACGAAGATACCTCTAAAAAACGATTAAAACCCTTACTTATATGTAAACATATCGATTTTTTGTCCGATTAATCTACCAGCAACATTTAAAAGTAATAGTGTTTTACTTTTTTAGTCCAATCAATAGATTTTTGTTAATAGATAATTGCGTTGCGATTACCAGCGTTCTGTCATCGACTGACAGTGACTGCGCTTTAGCTCCTGTGAGCCTCTTAAATAAATATTGTTCTGTACAGCCATCAATCATAATTTATGATTTATGTGTACAGCGCCATGATTAGCTAGATACAAATGCACTTTGTACCACATAAAGTTATTTATAAAAATATTATATGAAGTAACAAAATAAAATTTTAGCTTTGAAAATAATCTATATATATAAAACAAAGTCGGGTTAATTACACCAATTATAACTCAAGAACTGTTGGACCGATTTATATGATCTTTGATTATTTATTGAGAATAGCAGAATAAGTATACTTGGACATCATGTAGTTTATAAGTTTTATGCCCTTAATTTATTAAAAAGATAGCGGTTGACCAGCGATGCCATTCAAAAATAATTTGTCGCAGATGAACGCCGAAGCGAAGAAGAAGGTGGACGTCCTGTCGGAGGAGCTGCTGCCGTACATTATCGCGGAGCAGGAGCGGCGCATCACGCTGTACAAGCGCGTCATGACGGCCCTACAGAACGGCGAAAAGGGCGTCACCATCGCCGAGATACGGAACAAGCCGCCCCTCATCATACGGAAGGGTACGAAGCCAGGTTTTCAGCCTCGGGCGATGCGTTTGCGACGCGACTAGCGTCAAGCAACACGCGCGTGTCTGTTTGTACCGTCCGTCGCTCCGCAAGTCACGTCGCGGTGACTCGTGGCATGTTCTAAACAACTTCTTTCATTTGTTATCTCCGCAGTCGCTGTCCCAAGACGCGTTTCGCCTGAGCGTGAAGCTCGTGGCCACGGGGTAGCAGTAAATCAAGTGACAGTAAAAAAGCGATTCAGTTTGAATGTAGGCCATTCAGTCAAATCTTAGTTTTTGGTCAAAAATGTCTCTCCCAGTCGCTTGATCCGCCGTCAGATTAAAATAATGTTAAAACGTGTCCGTTCATTGTCGCAGGTCTGTTGTACCGCTGCCCCAGTAACCGCGCGCCGCTGGAGCCCGACGGCTCCGGCGCCATTATGTGCGAAGGCAACCTGGACCCCACGCCCATCATGTTTGACTCCTGCCTCTCCGCAGAGGATAGGGAGCTCTATGTGGCAAACAAGAAGTACTTCTTTTGCAACCGTAAGTTTATATTTAGGTGTCTTTTGTAATTTTTTGGAACGATGTTCATTATAACGCGCCTTGCGGTAGGAGTTGACTAATATATATCATCACTGGATAAGGCGTTGTGCCCCCTCCATGCGACTTTCTCTCTCTCTGTCTTTGTGTCCTTTTCTATTATATTTCGGTCTGGCTATAATTCGCCAAATGTGCAAAAGTGAATGGCACTTCATTCCAACCGGGTATATTAGAAAATTCCAGTTTTTTTTGCTTGCTATCTTGTTTTTCTGCTTGGAACTTGGGAGTCAACTTTGAACCAAATCCAACTACAAGCTTTGCCACTATGACCCGTGGTCATGCACTGTTCGCATCCAGGGCATTCCCACGACCGTCACTATGTCGTCAGTCCACATTGTGGGGGCCAGCCCACGACGCACCATGAGGTGTCCAAACACTGATATATTGATTGCGTTAACTTTTATTGAACGTTGTTCAGGGCACAGGGTCGAGGGTCCTGACCTTCCACGGAACGGCACCACCGTGATCGGCTGTGCGCCAAGCGAGCGCATTTCGCTGAGCTACACCAGCAAGACGTGCGCGCTCGAGGACACGGACGACGGGGTGGTGCACTACCGGTACTATCCTGACAGAGTGAGTACCAATTATTGTGTAGGAAAGATGCCATATAAAATTGCAAAAACTTTGCACAAACATTTTGAGCGGTTGGTGTCATGAGTCCAACTTAGTATCGTACTGCATGAATGAATGTTTCACAGGCACTGGTTGTCCTATTGTTTGTTTCAAAATCAAAAGTCATTTATTCAAAATAGGCTGAGAATCAGCACTTTTAGAACGTTAAAATTACATAAGACAGTCCCCCAAAACGCCCGCCCTTCACCACTTCCTAGTGCTTTAACTGGTAAGAAGAAATGGCGCAACAAACTCCCCAGCAGCACAGCTGTCTGTTCTGTTAGAAGAAGAAACTGTAATGGGAAATGGGACACATAATCACAGAACACAATATTCTTTTTGGAATAAGTTTGACGAAACGTAGATTAGTTCCTAATTTTTTCCACACGACACTAGCGCCCCTGTGCTGCAGTTACGGCGGCAGCCAATCAGCATCCCAGTTGCACAAAACACTTTCTTTCAGTCGATTTATTCTGTAGAAAACACACCATGAAAACTTTGGGTAAGTGACCGTCATTCCGTCTGATTGATCCGCTTTGGATTGACTAGTGACCGACCACTTCACTAACGTTTTTACGGTGATATCTTTACAACGGCTATTATGTATACCGTTCCCTTTACCCACAGACGTATAAGTTTGTGTCGGAATTGGACCCGGACCGCGAGGTGTGCGACCACTGGAACCCCTGCCAGGTGGGCTACATCTTCAGCCTGCCCGGACCTGATCAGGCCACGCCAGCCACCGAACTGTGGAGTAAGTATGTGGCAAACGATTATATCCGATTTCGGCCGCGCACAAACTTATTTTGGGCGCACTCTACAATACGGCCGATGAATCATGGCGGGTCCAAACTAGATTTATGTTCAGATCAGGGCTCGGAAACTGGTAAACGAAACAGTTTCGAAAAATACGAAACGGTTTTGTCTTAAAAAGGAAACTATTTGTTTCGGTTACGTTCGAAAGGAACGTTAAAAAATGTTATTGGAGAAGAACAAAATTTAGGAATAAAACAATTTTAAAAGTTTTTTTAATTTTTTGAGTGATTCTATCTTCGATTCGAAACAACGAATATTACGAATTTCATTCAGTTTGTTATAACATACTACTCTGTCAAGAAAGTACCGTAAAAATCATAAATACACAAAATGTTAGTACGAATTCGTATTTCATACAAATTTATTTTATCGCCTTGAAAGTATGCTCCTTTAGAAATGATGCACTTACGCCAACGAATAATCCAATCATCAAAACATTTTTTAAACGCGTTTTCCGGAATGGAGTTCTGTTCTCGTCGCGAATTCTCATATAAGTGGGCATATTTTATTAGCGATTTTTTTATTTTTATTTTATTTATTTGGGAAAATAAACAGTTACACATTACAGTATTACACAAAATTTGAATTACAGAGTGAGTAAATGTATAACCCACGACATTTTCCACATATTATAAAAACAAGTTATAAAATTAATGCGATGTGCGCTTACAAAATGATAGGTAACATAAAAATTATACAATAATGCGTAAATAATAAAACTAAAAGGCATGCAAATAAAACAAAATCATAAAAATACAGTCTAAGAGAATCGAATTTTAAGAGTTAAATGTTACGGGGCTGTGTTCAAAATTGTTTCCCGAACAAGACCTCTAAATTTATTAGTCGGAAAAGCGAAGATGTCAATATTTTGGAAGAGATTGTTATACCGACCAGTAAGGCGACGTAGGGGTGCTCGTAAGCCTGCGTTCGTGCGACTAAAAGATACGGCAAATAGTGGTCGTGCGCGGCTTATGGTTGTTCTAGGAACTACGTAGCTGATCTTATTAATCATTTCCATACAATCACATGTGCTATTACATAAATGAAATAAAAACATTGTCTCTAAAATAATACGCCTGGCTTTAAGATTATGCAGCTTATACTTAAAACAACGGAAATGCATGACTTTTAAAAACTTACTTTGAACTTTTTCAATTGCGTCTGAGTATTTACTGCAGAAGGGATTCCATACTGCAACAGCATACTTTAACTGAGGTACTCCAGAAGTAACACTAAGGGTGCTGGAAATGAAACCATTTATCACAACCCTCTGAGTCCTATTAGAAACATAAGAAGAGAACCATCTGAGAAGATCACCACGTATACCGTTGACTGCAATCCTATTCAAGAGAAGCTGATTATCAACCTTGTCAAAAGCTTTGCGGAAATCAGTGTATATAGTATCAACCTGAACACGAGAGTCCATGTTGTTGAACAAGTAGTCCACAAATGTTACCAAGTTGGTTGTAGTTGACCTTCTTTTGACGAATCCATGTTGTTGTTGAATGATAGTATTGTGCAGTAGGGGGTATACTTTATGATGAACTAGTCTCTCGAAAACCTTTGACAAAGCCGACAGTATATATACAGGGTAATATTTTTTGACATCATCCTTAGGTCCCGACTTGTAAACAGGGGTTATATTTTCAAGTTTCCATGCTTGAGGAAAACATCCTTGAGAAATAGATAGGTTAAATATAATATGCAGAGGTATACACAGATTAACGGCTGTTTGTTTAATAAAAATTACTGGTAGACCGTCCGATCCTGGCCCCTTGGAAGGATCCAATGCCTTTGGCGCACTAAGCACTTCATCAATAGTAAACTTAATGTCATTTAACAGAGTGCAGCTCTCAGAGCAGTCGTCATAAGTGGATGGAATATTAGAAGAAGTGGATGGTTCATAAACCGAGTTAAAAAAGTCTGAAAAAAAAGTTGCAAATGGTTTCTGGATTGCCAGTTGACTGTTTGTTATAATTCATAGTGGATGGAATGCCAGCAGATTTTTTTCTATTAGATATGAACGTCCAAAAATGCTTGAAATTTTTCTGAATACCATCTTCAACAGATATAATTTAGTTTTTATAACAGTTGTTGCATTCCACTTGGAACCTTGATCGGTAAAGTGCAAACTGCTCGTAATCCGAAATATTGTTGAACATTTTCCATCTAACCCAGGCCTTGGCCTTATTGTTATAAATGTGAATAAGTGGTTTTGAGAACCACACGGGAAACTTAAAAGATTTGCAATTAGTCAATGGTACATGTTTCTTAATAATTCCAAAAGTAATATTACAGAACGTGTCGAGAGATTCGTCAACGGATTGGTGATTCAAGGCGTCTCTCCAATTAATTTCCTTTAAGTCGGAATTAATTTTATCATAACTAGCCTTGTAGTAATTATATTTTTTTATCGTCTTGCGTATCATTGAAGTTTGAGGTAAACATGGTGAGATTAATACACAGAATGGAGGATGGTGGTTGTCAGGCTGTAATAAATAATCTGTGGGTGATGAAATTGCGCAATCGCCATTACTTATGACCAAGTCCAATATTCTCCCATTCGGGTTTTTTATAGTATTGAATTGATAAGCGTTTAGGAAGGACATGAACACACTCAAGTGACCACATATGGGAGAATTACCTCTACAGATCTGTGCAGACATTGAAATACTATCTGTACTAGCAACCCAGTCGACCTCCGGTAAATTATAGTCACTAACAGGTAAAATTTTTCGATGTCAGTGTCCTCAAGATGTGTTTGCAATAAGTCAAAATATTCAAAATAAATACACTCGGGCGTTCCAGGTGGTATATACACTGCTGCGATGATTTGAAACTTACCTCTGGTGGAGCTTGGTAACTGCACAAGGATATGTTCAATGTTTGTGTGCATAGATGAACCCGTAATTACTCTAATTGAACGCAGGCCTTTCAGTATCGCAACAAGAACACCACATCCATCTTTCCTATTAGTGGTCGTACGATCGCGGTCACATCGATGGACTTCATAACGTTCATCAATAAACTCTTTGTTAAATACCTCGGGCGCTAACCAGGTCTCAGACAGAATTATGATGTCGTTACAATTGGCTAAGATATTCATATGTAGGATATGTAATTTGATGCGGATCCCCCTGCAATTTTGGTAAAATATACCTAAGATATCAGTCATTGTGGATTAAAATTCTACAAGAAATAGTCATACAAGCATTTTCCGTTATTAACGTATTCGCAACCCATAAAGCAAGAAAAAAACAAGACTCGAGAAAATATATCAAATAGGTCAACGATAACAAACAACATACCAGCCAGTACAAACAATGATTGACTAAAATTATAAATATTACACTTACATGTTCGCCTAGCAAAAAACTCACAGCAATCGTGTGCACAAAATGGTTTAAATTTTCATTAATCACACAGACAAAGTAGTATTTCACAACAATAAATTCTGCCTCACAAAGGGAATGATAAAAACAGTAACATACGCCGACACATGTGTACAGGAAACTGATAACAAAAAAACCTGCAAATCCGAAAAGCTGAACCGATTCAAAGCCGTTAGACATGCTATTGAATGACGCGGGCGGCACCCTGGTTGTTAATCGGCGCTGCAAAGCCAGGCTTAATTTTAGCAATGTCATGCGACGTTCGAATAGCAAAAGCCCTTGCCCCTTCTTTTTCACGAGCAAGAATGATCCCGTGCTTAACCCAGAGAAACTTATAACTGTGCTTTTTGGCAGCATCCCGACACTCACGAAACAATTGCTTGTTCTTCAAGGTAAGGTGCTCATGCATATATATTGGCAGCGATGATCCTGAGATACCAAGTTGTTCAGACGCAATTCCCTTACATAATCTATGGGCACTAAGAACGTTGTCGCGCAATATACGTGAAGCCAATTTGACTATAACATTTTTGGGCCTGTTGTTTTGCTGGTGTGCGTGTGGGACACGGTGGATGGAAATAATCTCATTTTGTGGAACATTGCACTTTACTGCAGACCCAATATTTTGCATCAGGGAAAGAAGGTTTTCGTTGCGCCTTTCTGGGACATTACATATCTCTATGTTACAATTCCGCGCATTCTGCTCCAGATTGTCAATTTTTGCCACAAGCTCAACGACTACAGGCTTTAAATCGACGGTCTCTTGGATAAATTTGCCAAGGCTGTCGACTTTCCTGCTAAGATCGGTGTGCTCGTCAGTAACAAAGCCGACAGAGTCTTTGATAGAGTCGATGCGTTTCATCATACCTTCATACTTCACATCCATCTCTGTGATTTTTTGTCGTAAAAATAAATGCTCTGATCGAAGAGAGTTAATATCGCTTCTAATTTCTGACGTCACTTGAGTGAGTGAAGCAAGTTCATTCCTAATCGATACTACATTCTCTGATATTTTATTTATACTAGACTGCATAGCCCGTCGCCATTCATTTAGAGTATTCTTGAACTCCGTGGACAGCTCCTTAATAGCCTGGGTCAAATCAGAATCCCGTTGTTTGCGTTTGCGTACTAAGGCGTTTTGTTCGCCCCCATGTTCACCACTCATTGCCGAACCAGATGCCAAGTCGGTATCGGAATGGAATTTTTTCTTGTCTGGTGAACGGAACATACTTAGATCGGTCAGATAACAATCCCTTTTCAAATTAATGTTTTTTTGAAAATAGAAAAAGATTTGCAATCAGCCAGATACGAACTCGACACTCTCTGAGTGGCCACAGTGACACAAAAAGCTCACGCGATTCCACTCAACCACGGTGACTTTAAGATGTTTGTCGAATTTTTGACGACTATTTAAAGTTTAAATTGCAATACACTTGTTACTAATGAGGTCCTTTGTTCGCACAATCACAGGGGTCACTTTGAACACTTAAAAACGTTGAAGTTTTAAACTGTTTATGGATAATACTGGCATTAAACTGCGTTGTTATGCAAATACTTGCGCAAATTAGGATTACACTAGAATCACTGTTAAGATTACTACAATATTTTTTCGAATTCTGCAGATAATTACCACTTATTCAATATTATTATACGGACTAACATAAACACACTGTACTCAGAGCAGCGGTCGCACGCTTAATGATAACGATAACGATTAGAATACTTAGTTAACAGTGAAATGAAACATCAAACGGATTTGTAGAATGGAACGTTAGAGGAGTGAACGAGAGGGGTATGAGTGAAGGAGAGGAAGAGAAAAGAATGGCGAATGATTGAAAAAAGGACGGCGACGTTACGAAGATAGAAATTTTGTATTTTAAGTGTTTAACGAGCGAAAATTAAAGAAGGTATCAGAAGAAAGTGTTTCCATTGTCAAGCCCCATTCCTACATTTATGTCTTCTACCGAATGAAAAGGGGTGTGACGAAGGGGTAATTTGAGTTTAGGAAAAAGAGAGAAGTCGGCTAGAGACATATTTGGTGAATAAGGTGTTTGCTCGATGGTATTTGTTGAGTTTTTGATCAAAATTTCGTTCACAATGATGGCCTTGTGCGAAGGCGCATTATCGTGATGCCAAATCCAAGAACTTTCTTTCCACATGTCTGGCCTATTTCGTCGAATATGCTCTCTTAAACGCCGCATAACTCTCAAAAAGTTTTCCTTATTTATCGTTTGACCTTCCGGCAAAAATTCCGAGTGCACAACACCGCGATAGTCAAAGAAAACAGTCAACATGACTTTGACTTTTGCTTGTTGACTAGTTTGCATGTCAAACTCATAAACCCACGTCTCGTCACCAGTAACAATGCGTTTCATAAATGTTGTATTGGAATTGACTCATTCCAGCATGTCTTCAGCGACTCTTATGCGATTGAGTTTTTGGAGAAAATTCAGGTCTTTTGGGTCTAGGCGAGCGGCAACATGTTTCATACCAAAGTGATTATTTGAAACGGTACGGATTGACTCCCTAGACAGAGCAAGTTCAGCTTTCTGTAACATTTTTAGTGACTCCGAACACTAAATTCCATTGGCGATGCAAAATTTAAGACAAACTCTTTGTTCGTTGTTTTTATCCATTATGAAATTCGCAATACATACTAGACATGATCTAACTAAAAACAGCACTGTATTTAATCTAAATAACAGATGCAACTCAAACTCCGCGCCAAAATGGAAAACAGTTGTGCCAATCTAAAAAAAAAAAGATCCCATATCAAATCATCCATTACCGATACTTTTTTGACAGAATGTATACGGATGACGGAATATACCAGTTTTTGAAAACGCTCTCATTTCGTTTTCCTACCGAACAAAATGTGGTTCAAAGGGTTCAAAGAACTGTTCCAAACGATATTTAAAATAACGTTCCCGAGCCCTGGTTCAGACCGGCCATAATGATTACTCGGCCATATTGATGGACCTTCTTGATGAAATAAATAATGATGGTGTTAAAACATGTTTCGATACCCCCGCGTACAGGTAAGGGGCATTTAAATAATGTTTTAAATTGACTGTTTGTTGTTTTTTTTCAGACGATGACGGTAAAATAAAAAAAATACCTTACTTTATTTTTATTATTTTAAAACCAACCTGATAATACTTAACATGTAAACATTTCTATTGTAAGTAATGTAGATGACGTTCATATCTGATAGTTTATGGTATGAAAAAAAAAAAACATTGATTTTTTTACAATCTACAGAAATCGTACCCTGTAAGTAAAATACTGTAAGTATTTTACTTACAGGGTACGATTTCAGTACGTTTATTCTTGTACTACTATTATTACATGAATTCTTTTTTTTTGTTGAGTTCGTAGGCAACCTTTATTAGTTACTATTTTTATATTATAGCTGTTTCTGGTACGTACGTCACATTATATGATAATTTCTTACATAACAAAACAAACCCATTAGGGGCGTCATAACTACTGTCAAAGACCTACGAAAGACCGCAGAGGCACGGAAGGGTCTCGGTTTGTTGCCCGTACGTCAGCGCAGAGAGCAAAGGGCGCTGACCATCTTGTTTTCCTTTCTTGATTATCCTCTTCCCCTGGTTATCTATCCCCCACTTTCAGTACATTTGTGCCAACCACAATAGAAATATTCGTTCATCGCACGATCTTCTTCAATGTCCCACTCACCGCACAGACTTCATTCACTCTTCCTTCTTCGTTCAGTCTAGTATCTCTCTGTGGAATGCACTCCCTTAAGAAATTAGTATGGCCGACACCCGTATAGCCTTTAAAGTTAAAGTTCGTGAGCACATTCGCAAGAAGCTGGCAGTATGATCATAATGGTAATGTTTTCTCATTGTTTGGCTTATTTATATTTAGTATATTCAAATATTTATGTATATTTGTTTGTGCTTACATTTATACATAATTAGGTTATAAATATATGTATTATATTTATAGCTTTAATAGGTTAATGCGTATCTTTATATTTAAAAATATTTATTCCATTCCTTAAAAATGTTTTTCATAAATTGCACCTACCACTGTTTGTCTCTGCATCACTCTAAGGTTGACTGGTAGAAAATGCCTATGGCATTAAGTCCGCCTCTGTACATTCGTGTGCGTGAAGTATTAAATAAATTACGAATGTACCTATTACTGCCGACAATCGATGCATTCCGGGATGGCATCGCATCAGCAACACGGTATTACAGATGCGAGAGATATTCATTGACAGGCGACCTTAAAGGGGTTTGTAATAAACCCCTTTAAGTTTCATTTGGCTGTCATTCATTCTGATGGAATGATATTTCATATTATAATTTCAGATGACAGCAATAAGTTGAAAATCTTTTATTAACATTGCCTCCCTTTCGTTAAATGGAAAATACCGTATTCTAAAAGAAGTCACAAGATACGAAAATAACCGATATGTTCCATTTTCAGCTGGCGGCAAGTATCCTATTCAATATATCAGCCTCTAGGCTTGAAGATGTACTGCTTTTTCAATTTGGCGACCCACATTCCACTATTAGAGTGCGCGCAAGATAAGTCTGCGCGCGTTTTTGACTATCAAGACTATACCCTGCCAGCACTTTTGACAGAATGACGGCGATTATTTACTTTTCACACTCTCTTATCACTTAATATAAATGGCGAGATAGCGGCAAACGATTATTTCCGATTTCGGCCGCGCGCGGACATATATTGGGCGCACTCTACAATATGGCCGATGAATCATGGCGGGTTTGAACTTTGCGCAGAAGGCTTCGCAATAATGTTTTTAGGAACAAAATTGTGACTTGAGGCGAGTTCGAGTGAGAGAACATGCACGAAACTTTGGAGAGCCTATGTTCAGATCAGGGCTCGGAAAGTGGTAAACGAAATCGTTTCCGTATTATTGGAACTTCTTGATGAAATAAATAATTATGGTGCTAGCATGTTTCGATATCCACGCGTACGGAATAAGGGGGCACAGCTGCACTATAAATAATGTTTTCAACCCCCCATCTCGGAAAGACTATTTTTTCTCTTCGATATCTGAGCGTAAAAGCCGTTTTTATCCTCTAGTGGATAAAGTAAATTGAATTTAGAACATCGTGAGCACGAAGTTTGTGAATTCGAAACATTATTAAACCTTTTTACTTCTACCTCTATGGTGCTTTATTGTTCGGAATTTGATTCGGAAATTTAAAAAAAATTGCTTCGCGCATTTTTCTTTTCACGTCGATCATATTTATTGTTAAAACAAACCAAGTAAAAAATAAACTTGAAAACCAGTGTAAAACCAAAAATGAGTGATTCAATCGTTGGCATATTTTATTGAATAATCCGAGACCAAGAAGTCAAGCACTTTATGGAATACATATTCAATGCTTAAAGCAACAATAAAAATGAAAAAAGACATACATATCAACACCTATCATAAATTAGTGGCATTTTTGAAAAGAGCGTCATCTGGTCATCAACCCAAAAAATCGAAGGTTGAAAAGTTTCTAAACGAAGCACCTGATTCCGTATATTTGGCGGCAAAAGTAAGTAACATAATCTAATACGTATACGCTCAATTTTATTTATTTATCTAATACAATACTTTTTACGTTACAGGTTGTTCTTATTATTGATATAAACGGAGCATGTCGAACTTAATATCAACAATATTGAGAAACATTCAGATAACTTACTATTAATTAATTTACCTGACACAAAGACAAAAAGAGACCGCAACTTCGTCATTCGCAAGGAATATGTAACAATTGTTGAGAAATATCAAGCCTTACGCCCGCCTAACACTCCAATCAATCGATTTTTTCTACAATACCGCAACGGAAAGTGTATAAGACAGCCTATGGGTGCCAATAAAATTGGCAGTATCCCACGAGACATAGCAACATTTCTTGAACTTCCAGAACCCATGTTTTACACGGGTCATTGCTTCCGACGAACTTCAGCCACACTTTTGGCCGATTCAGGAGCTACGAAACACCTAGCGATCGCCCTCTTTCGCCAACATTTACGGCAAGGGAATCCAATGAATCAGTACCACTATTAAGTATGACAGATAGTTTACATAAAATAGTACAAAAGTCACTAACACCAACATTACACAGTACCTAACAAAAATATTACACTAAACAACGTTATTATTATTATTACAATTAAGTAACTGTAGCAACGTTACTTTCAATTTTTCTTAATTATACCTAAGTATTATTTGTTATACATACCTAATTTAAAGATTATTCTGTAATACGTATTAACCTATTATAATGGATTAGTTATAAACTAAACTGAAATTAAAGTATCTTGTAAATGTGTTTTTTTATGCATTTAGTCATTTCCTCGCTGAGGTGGGATGAAAAGTTACGTGTTGCACTCGAGTGCAAAGATTTTTCACCTTGTGCTCTTTTGATTCCGTCGCTAACGCTCAGGATTCTCAAAAACCACTCTTGTATAACAAATACGAGTAAATATTTAAATTATTTTGTTTTATTTTTCAGACACAGAAGATGGTAAAAAAAAAAAAAATTGTTAACTTTTTTTATTTTTTATTATATCGTCAATAATAATTTATTATACTTTATTTCTGACAGAAATTTCAAGTATGTAGTGTTTTGTTAGTTAAAAAAAAAACATTCGGTATATACTAATTTCAGTTTTTATTAGTTTTTTAACGCAAATAATAATCCTATTATGGTTTGGCCATTTTAGGGGAAGGTAAGATTGCACTAAGTTACTTAGTTTGGTGTGTAGAATGCATAGATTATGGCTCCGTTATTTGTTCCGAACCAACCTGCTCAATAATTAATATGAAAACTTTTATATTGTAAGTAATGTACGATGTTTTAATTTTTGATATAAATTAATCATTGTTTTTTTTTTACATTTACAGAAAGCGTACCCCGTAAGTATTTTATTACATTAATTCTTTGTTTTTGTTGAATTCGTTGGCAACCTTTATTAACTATTTTTATATTTTAGCTGTTCTGGGTACGTACGTTGCATTATATTATTTTTCATTACAACGAACAAAAAAATCGATTTTTTACGCAGGCGGGTCACACATTTATTTGCTAGAAATTAAAAAGTTTCTTAGTATTTACTTATAAAATCGATATAGGGTACATCTGCTCACTCACTCGTTTTTTCATAACAAAATATTAACATTTAAATATTTGTCACTCATTACAAAAATTTGTCGTCAACCGAATCAGACATCCCACAAAACCCTTTCTATTAGCATACAATCTTACATATGTGAGAGGCCGGAGATCTTTGTCGAAAAGTGGGACAGTGGACCCAACACCATACAATAATTCACAAAATGTTTTACAAGTCAACGTTTTGTCAGTAAAAATGACGAACTTCAATACAAACTTCCATCCCCTATATGCCAGATTCAGGAGGCGAATTTTTAATAATCCTTCCTTAGTGCTCTCTTTCGTTGTATAAGAAACTCTTGCGCATAATTTCATGCTTCTGGACCACGTGGGTTAGGCTGTACGCTGGCTGTCATTGAATGAATAAATTTAATTTTTTTATTAAGTAGATATAGGAAAATAATACAAAAACAAACTAATTTTCAGAGGACAATAAGAACGAGACGTTTGTCTTGGCGCAGAACTACGAGACGAGCACGCGACGGATACCGATACCCCCGGGCTCCAAGTACCACTCGGTCGGCAAGTACCTGCCCAACGGAACGCAGGTGAGTGAGACCATGGGGTCTCAACTCGAACTAAATATAATAAGTCTTAAAAAAATGGCATATTTAGTTGGTAACTTTTATGATATTAAGAATCGCAAAAGGCTGAATTGAGATTGATAAAAATCAAAACTTCCTTGTTTATTGCTGGTTTATCTATTTAAACTCTAATTGCACGTATTTTCAACAAAACACATGAACGAAGCCTGTTAAAGGCTTTACGCTGACGACACGCTGGTCCTGGCACAGGGGAGGTCGCCCCAGGCGGCGGCCGAACAAGTGATACGCGGGGTTGCGACAGGATGTGGCAATTGGGACTCGAAGTGGCCCTGCACAAGTCCGAGGCCATGTGTTTTCATAGTTCGGTAAAATAATACCTATGACACATGATATTTCGATGATCTAAAAACATGTCAAAATAATGCATATAGCAAAAAAGTTGTCAGTCAAGAGTTTTTGATAAAATGAAATTAGAACAAAAAAAAAAACGGAAAAGTGATCGGTTGCCGTAGAATTTGTTTTGTGAAGAATGTTCGAATGTATGTAGTGGTCAACAGGGACTTGCACGAACTATATGAAAACCTGATATTAAGTGTCGATTGCTGCTGTCATTTTGGTCTAGCAAATTCTAAGTCAGAGTTTACATAATCGCAACGTGGGGCAACGTTATATAAAAAAAAAAAAAAAAAAAAAAAAAAATCATCCCCCCGCGCGCACCGTAAGCGAATAGACGTACTCGAACGGCCTCCGCAAAATAATTTCTTATAAAATATAAATACCAAGCTATAATCTTTAAATTTTGTGTCATTTTATCAACTAGTGCTCAAGTAAAAGGATTCAGTGGAAAGTTTTTATAAACAGTGGTAAACAGTCTACATTCAGAATAACAATTTCAAAATCAAAAAGTGATAATCATCGTTCTTTGTGTCCGTGACCTTGTTCGAGTAATTGCGGTCAACGAACTCTAGTGCGCTTTCCCAGTACTGGCATACACTTGAGTATTTCGCAGCTAAGTAATAATACACAGTTGGCGTAGCGCTGCCTGCGCTGACTGCTACGCTCGTTGTCGGGAGTTCGAGACCAACCCGAGTGATATTTGTTTTGTCAATTGTTCACAATTGTTAACACCATTGTTTTCTGGAAACAGGGCTCACTTTACAAGAAATATTAACGCCTGACTATTGCAAACAGCAACTAGTCTTATATAGATAAACTATAACAAGGTGAATTCTCTCGCCTAAGTATTGATAAGATGTCGGTACGACGCTCACCACCAGGACAAAAGCCTTCCTTAAGAACAGACCCGGAGCTTAGCGGTGATGGACAAATTAGGTCTCCAGAACAATGTACAACCATAGGAAGTAAGCTAAAGATTCCCCCTAAAGTACTATGCCAATCAGACTCGGCTCTAAACATGTTAACGGATGATGAAGTTTCTAACGTATCCAAACGCCATAAACGTACTTTCAGCGAATATACTGGAATCCCCGACCAGTATATGTTTGAAATTAAAAATATGTTCGCTGAGCTAAAATACCAACAGGAACAAAAGTTTGACTCTCTTAACATCTCGATAAATGCCGTAATGAAACAAAACCACGATATCGAAAAATCGGTTAAGTCCATTTCCACCCACTATGAAGACCTACTTAACAAATTGAACTGTCTGGAGCTCGAAAACTGTAGCTATAAGAAGCGCGTTAAGACATTGGAAGATAAGTTAGAAATGCTTGAAAGAAATGCTCGTAATCGAAATACGTAACATCCCCATACAAAACAGCGAAAACAAAAAAACGTTGATCAACATCATCAATAATGTCGGGGAAGCCTTAGGCCTCGAGACACCCATACATGACCTGGAAGTAAAGGATGTTTACCGTACTAAGTCTGAGGCCATTGTTACTGACTTCACTAACACCATCCGAAGGGATGCCATAGTTGCCGCATTTAAAGAATACAACAAATCTAGCCGCTCAAAAAAGGAGCCGCAGTTGAATACCAATCACATTAAATTAGCAGGCGCACCGCAGGCTGTATTCATCGCGGATTCCCTGACAAGTAAAGCCAGACACCTGTTTTATATTGCTAGAGGACTCGTGAAAAACAAAAAACTGCAGCAAGGCAGCTACTTGGACCTCTTTTGGTAAAGTTTACGTCAAGCTTGAAGAGGGACAGGTGCCGTTGCGTATAGAGAAAGAGGCCGAGTTGGCCGGGCTTTCCTTGTGACTAAACTTAACCCCTAGTTTATTTGAAATTTTCTTGTTATATTTTACTCTAGTTATCTGTGTTTTATGTATTTATTATTCTTACCTTTTTAATTGTGATTACACACACTTTAAAAATAATATTTATTGGAGTTCCAGTCCCTCACACTCACATATGTACTCTGCTCATCAAACCCACAACACACAACCATCACCATTTACTCAGTATATATCACAGAGATTTTGATTTAAGTATGCTATCAGTAAACTTTTCCAATTATATTTTCAATTCTATTTTACATCTAGTCGCGTGTTAAATATCTTAGCCGGTTACGATCAAGATCTGAGTTTAATCTTCAAGTATTTCCGTAGTTATACGTCACGCATGTCGCGTGTCATTAAAGTTGCATTTCCTTTTTTGAATAATGCAAAGTATTGAGTCTCTTCACTCAGATCTTGATGCACTTCAAATAGCCAAAGCAATCTCTTGGGAAATAGACGTTGTAAAAAACTATATATTAACAAGTAACTGCACCCTCAATCTCTTGTCTCAGAATATCCGTAGTTTTAATTGTAACATGCCTAATCTGACCACTCTTTTACATAGATCAGAAATATCCTGGGACATATTAGTCCTCTCCTCTCAGAGTGTTGGCTTTCTTCAGCTCGTAGCATACCTAGGTCTCTATCTCCTCGATAACTATAACTATGCAGCAACGACTTCTCATGGAACCCAAAATGAAGGAGTAGTTATCTAATATGACAAGAACCTTGTACTAACTGTCGAAGAACCAGAGAATAGTGACGCCAACTGTCTTCTGCTTAAAATAAATTCCGACACTTGTATTATTGGAATCTACCGCCCGCCGAGTCAAGCCAACACTAATAGTTTCATTAGATCGTTAGACTCTCTTCTCGAAAGATTACGTAGATTTAAAAATATTGTTCTCTGCGGCGATATAAATATCGATATAGCACCGAACAGTTCGGACAAGCGTTCGCAGGAGTACCTAAACGTCTTAGCAAGTCACTGTTTGCTCCCAGGTCACACTGCACTTACGCATGGACGTACGTGCCTGGACCATATTATGCTAAAAACAAAATCAGATGCTAACTGTTTCGTATTCGAGACATCAATTACAGATCACGAAACTGTTGCTATTAGTTTGGACCTGGATGCTCGCCCTGATTACTGCAATAAAACTGCCTATTCAATTGACTATAAATCTCTCGATGACACTATACAGAATACTTCTTTTCAGCCCATTCTAGAATGTTGTGATGCTAACACCGCAACCGACCTACTCGTTACGTACGTTACCACTGCAATAAATAATATCTCCAGTCTGATAAAAAATCCCAAAAGACAACGGGTCAGCAAACCGTGGATCACTAAAGGATTGCTTCGTTGCATGAGAAACAGGGATAACCTACATAACAACCTTAAGCGTGAACCTGAAAATGAGTATATTAAATTGACATATAAACGTTATCGAAATTTTTGTAACTCAATAATAAAAAAAGCTAAACGAAACTACTACAAGAAAGATTGAAAATGCAAAAGGTAATAAAAGGCAACCATGGGATGCGATTAGAGAGATTAGTGGCTCAAGCAAACCGGTTGACTTCTCTTCTTGTCTCATCGCATCCGTAAACAAAGATAAGGCTATTAATGGCGTAAATAATTTCTTTGCAAACGTGGGCAGAAAGCTTGCAGAGCAAGCAAAAACATTTAACCCAAATAAGCCATTGTCGTATGATGCTGAACCGCACTATAATTCATTTGTCTTGCTTCCCCCCGATGAGGAAGAAGTATTTTATCTTATCAATGATTTGAAGGAGAAGTGCGCTGTAGGTATTGACCGGTTATCTGGTAAGATCTTAAAGAGGTACATTCATTTTCTTACCACTCCTATTACGCACATTTGCAAACTGGCTTTGGCGACAGGTGTTTTCCCAAGGGCATTTAAAATAGCTCTAATCAAACCGATCCACAAGGGGGGAGAAAGAGACTGTGTTGATAATTACCGCCCTATTTCCATCTTACCAACTCTGTCCAAGATATTGGAATGGCTAATAAACCGTCGATGAACAAATTACCTAGAAACCAACAATCTTCTTTCACCGAATCAATATGGTTTTCGACGTAAAAAGTCAACCAATGATGCGATTCACGAACTCTTACACTCCATCATTACAAACCTAGACCAAAGGAAAAAATGTTTGACGGTGTTCCTTGATCTGGCAAAAGCCTTTGACACGGTCTCTATCCCGCACCTACTCATCAAGTTGGAAGGATTTGGTGTAAGAGGTATTCCTTTAAAATTGATGAAGGACTACCTTACGGGTAGGAAACAAAGAGTTCTGATTGTCAATAGGTTGAGCGATGAGGCATGTATTGAATTCGGTGTCCCACAAGGCAGTATACTCGGCCCAACGTTGTTCTTGGTGTATATCAACAGCCTCTGCCAGCTCCAGCTTCTGAGGGGAAATTTTTTGACCTTTGCTGATGATACTGCACTCTTTTTTAGTGGACAGAGCTGGGAGGAGGTATTTGACACTGCCCAGGGGGTTTTAACGAAGTCTGCGAATGGCTCCGATTGAATGTTCTGACGCTTAATGTCAATAAAACGAAATATGTCACTTTTGCACATAGGTCGAATCAACTTCCTCAATCATGTCTTAGCATTTACTCTCATGCTTGTGATCGTGTCATCACCCCCTTGTGCTCATGTCCTGTTCTCCAAAAAATCGATCATATAAAATACCTTGGTATCGTTTTGGACCAATTCCTAACCTTCAAACAGCATATAAAAGTCCTCGTGAACCGGCTCTGTAAGCTAATCTTCGTCTTAAAAACCCTTAGACACACTGCAAACCGGAGGGTTATTAAGATTGTATATAATTCTTTATCCCAATCCTTAATAGAGTACTGCATTACATCCTGGGGAGGTTCCGCCAAGACCCACCTTATTGAAGTTGAGAGGGCTCAGCGTGCCATTGTCAAAGTTGGCGCCAGTCTCGCCTACCTATTCCCAACCGTAGACCTTTTTAGAATCTGAGATTTACTCTCTGTTAGGCAAACCTTCGTATTGCGTACGGTGCTTAAACAACACTCCTTTTGGCAATACGATCCGAATCTGTATAAGGATAAGCGCCGAAAAGGCAGAGTTTGCCAAACACAACCTTCCAGTTCTGTACACTCGCGTAATTTCTTCTTCTTCTTTCTCGGACCGTATCTTTATAACAAGATAAATAAAATCCTAAATATATATCCTCAAACTAAACACAAATGTAAAATTTCAGTCTATTTGAAAACTCTAGACTATCAGGGAACTGAGAATTTGTTGATCCCACTCAGATAGAGTTTCTCTACTTATTATTCATCCCATATGCTGCTTCTTTATACCATCAACCTTAATCGCATCACACTCACTCAAGAAACCTCTCACATACTCTCTCCAATCAGTCTCTTTTATTCACTTTCACTAGTTACACACACACTCTGGTATTTCCACAAACCTTTGGTATTTTTTTGTTGTTGTTTTTTTTTGTTTTCTCGTTTTGAGTAATTTTGTTTTCTGTTTAAACCTTAGTTAAGTATACTGCATTTTATGTTGGTCCAAATCACAGGCTTCTAGCCGCGGGAGGGCCCTGGTGACCTGTAATTCAGGTTTTTGTATAAACCTACCTCAGGCACCAGTCTCTCACAAAGTTAGCTCCTTGTTTGTGCACTACTATCATTATAATATTAGTATTAAGTACATAACTTGTGAAGAGAAAATAAAGTTTTGAAAGTTTAATCATTCGCAGGAAAATAACTCGTTAGACAGAATATATGACCTACGTCTTAGTCATAGTTGCAATGATTAATTATGCTTTATATTTTATGTTACTTGCTTTGGACGTAAGTTATTTAAAGAGCTGTCAAATTATACACATAAACAGTAGACTGCTACTGTTTATGTGTATAATTTGACTTTCATTTTTACAGTTCAATAACATACATTGCGTTATTTACGTGGTACAGACAGATTCTTCGAACATACGAAGCAATAGATTTCAATATTATTCAAAATGATTCACATTAATTTATTATTAAATAATGAACGACAGTTTAAAGTGTTTTTCGCAATTAGTGTGCATTTTGACAGTTTCGATTTAACAAGAAGAGGAAGATACACAGTTATATTAATAGCCAAAGTTAAGTCTATTTCGTGAACTAAAGAATCAGCAATAATATAAATTGAATCTGTTTATTTCAGATCATTGAAAATATAAAGGTGAAAGAAGTCGGAGACTATATTGATATCACTATGACCTTCCGCCCGATGGAAGCAAAGGACGCCGCTACGTACTTCGTGCAGTTTGAAGAGATTGGGAAGAAAGAGAGCTTCGTTCACATACCTCTGGTCACCCTCAGTAAGTTGTGTAGAATGAAAAATACTTTTGTTTGCGGTAAACATGACGCAAAGAAAGAACACAAACACAAAACAAACAAGTCTATTTATTTATACATTTGGGAAAACAAACATTATTAAGCATAAACAGTGTTACCGCCATATACATCGCTGATGTCCAAATATACATACATTGAATTATATCTTTTCTTGAATGTGGCGGTAGTAGGTACGTTTCTCATAAGTCCCTTCCTTTCCATCCATTCCTGCAGCGTCTACCATAGGTCAGAGAGAGACAGCAATACATGGCTGGAAGAACACTGACCGGAACGGACGCCATTTTTAAAATAAAAGAATTAAGTATCGTCTAATCCATTGCCGCGAAAGCATCTCTTCAGAGCTTTTACCGATAATATATCTGGATTACGTGATAAATCCGAGTTTTCGGGTCTATATATCAAACTAGACCTACATAATTATCAAGTTACACTACTTTGAAGTGCTGTGAAAGTAATAGGAACCGTTTATCTGTGAAACCACGCTGGCTTGCCGCGTGGCTAACCTACACATCAAGGGCATGCAAGCCTCTAGCAGCT
Source organism: Dasypolia templi (assembly GCA_963555695.1). Lineage (NCBI taxonomy): Eukaryota > Metazoa > Arthropoda > Insecta > Lepidoptera > Noctuidae > Dasypolia > Dasypolia templi. The sequence continues at coordinate 3,449,052 of OY743163.1, read as the reverse complement.
GGAAGGTGACTTCAGACTCCTAGAAAGGTAAGGCGCTGCATCCTGTGTCCTTCTCTTGTTCCTGCTTCTCCATACCAATATAGCTTCCTTCAAATCAATTTATGCTGCCACATAAAGTTTTATTACAGTCCACAAACCGCCGATTCTCATAGCAAGGCTTTGAATCACCGCTCCATGCTTTTAGAAGCCTAGAAAGAGCTGTTTAGACAGTTCTATTCCCGCACCCTCATGTTAGCGTTTAATGATTTCCATAAAGCTCAAGGCGCTAACAAACAGTGTTGTCTTAAAATTAAACCTAACAAATATACTACCTTTAACATTTTCCACACATTACTATAGTATATAATAAAAACAAACTGTTAGCAAACGTTAACTGTAGCAGGCTAACTTAATGAAAAAGAGTAAAAGATAAACATAATTTAATACAAAATGAATAAAAAGTGCGAAACGTATGGAGCCTACGACCAATCCTTTGAAATTTTTATTATATAATTGTTAAATATATATCTGCTAATTAACAATATGTCTATTGCACCAAATCGCGTTTTGTATGTGTCGACTAAGCGGTATAGCGGTGAGCGCACATCAGCATTGGGTCTACAAAAGCTGGTGGCGAACAGTCGCCTGGTGCGTCCCGTCCAAGTATTGTTCGAAGACCCAGGTAAAACAAACCAGTCACCAAGTCAGGGCAATTAAACTTGTTTCGGCATTCACTGAAAAACAGCTTTGTCTCAAGGAGGACGCTTCTTCCTCTTCGTCTTCTTCTTTTTCGGAAAGCAGGTCGTAGTCTTTAAGAAGCGATTGGTATGACGTTTTCACGAAGGTACTAGCGTTGGACTAATTCTATAATGTCTATATATTTTGCATAGGAAGGATTCCAGATCGGTACTGCGTATTCTAATTGCAGCCTAATTATTAGACTTGTCTAGGTGGAAGAAGGTGGAGGGACGCTAGAAATCTCTAGACGCTCTCATTACAAAGACAAATATCTGATATGCCACGGTGACAATGTTTTCTCCAAGAATATCAAGATGAAGTTCCGAGGACAGCTGCACACCAATATCACGAATATTGCTAACTTTATTTATAACTATTAGCAAGTCGATAATTGGAAAGTATTATATTTTTCTTTTTAGGTGAAGGTTTATACTATGACACTTTGGCAAGTATGGTGCAGTTTATTATTAGATCAATAGTCCGAGAAACGATCAACATCACGTTGGAATTCAACACAGTCTTGTTCACTAGAATTAAATCATCAGCGTATAAGAGAAATTTTGAAAACTGAAAGCATTATTTTATGTCATAAAACAATATAAACAATAAAGGTCCTAAAATTGTGCCTTGAAAGACTCCTGATGTAACTTGAATACAGATCATTGATCACAACCTGTCTCCTATACAACCAATAAGACCAAAACTTATTGGTGTTATAGGAGACAAACCAACGCAGGAGATCTCCTCTGATGGAGCAGCGATCTATGATCCACTTTATCAAATGCCTTTTGAAAATCGGTGTATACCGTGTCTGTCTGTTGTCTGTTATCAATATTTTCAAAAAATGTGTTGTGAATATGAAAGATTGCTTATGATTGATTGTTTGACGAAGCCATGTCATGCCATTATTAAAACATGCTTTTAAAGTGAAAGGGACAAGCCTTTTAAAGTGTTTAGACAATGCTGATAATATGGAAATTGGACGAAACATCTCCACATTCTTTTTAGGACCACTTTTGTGTACTGTTACAATGTTTGCGCGTTTCTATACGTCCGGAAACACTCCACACGAAATATTTTTTTTAAATAGTATACATTTTTATTTATTTATTTTTATTCCTAATGCAGTAGCGTGGTCCTTAATTGTCTAAAATGCACTTTGATATGGTTGACTTATAAACTTTCGCTGGAGTTGACACAATTGCCACCAGCCTATAGCCTATTACGTCTGAATCCATCCCACCTTTAGGTATGTGCATGAGAACTCAATGCACAGATTATAAAGGTGTAAGAGTGGCTTCGTTGATAAACAGATGGTAGTCAAGAACTGCCCTGCAAACACCTACGCTCTCGTCGCCTCATACCTAGAAGACCGGAACATCAGGGTCAACTACGCCGGAGCGACTAGCGAGAAGGGTACGAAAGGATGCGTCCAAGGCTCAATTGCCGGACCGATGTTTTGGAACCTTATCCTAGATTCGCTCCTTCACAAAAGGGCTAGGTATGGGTGTATACTGCCAAGTCTTTGCAGACGATGTTGCCCTGGTTTTCTCGGACCTTCTCGTCTTGCAGCCGGTTCCCTGCAGAAATCAGGCAACAACACGCTAGACATTGGATCGGAATGGGGCGTCCAAAACAAGCTACGTTTCGCCGCGCACAAGACCAATGCGATGGTCTTAACAAGAAAGCTCAAGTACGACGTTCCTGTACTCCACATGTCGGGTACGTGGCTGAATCTGGTCACAGAGGTGAAGCTGCTGGATCTCTCAATAGACTCTAAACTCACCTTCAACGCGCACGTGTCTGCGACCTGTTAAAAGGCTGCAGACATCTAAATACAGCTGGCATGCGCGGTAAAGGTGACTTGGAGTCTCAACAGAGAGATAATTAGGACAATACTCGTATAAAGTAATAGAGCCTATCGTGATGTATGCAGCGAGTGCTTGGGCAGCCGAGAAATTGATGACAATCAGTTTGACTCACTGCAGAGAGGATTTACGCATAAGATCTGCAAAGCATACCGCACGGTGTCTCTGACATCGGCACTTATCATCAACCACATTTATCACCGCACAAACGACAGCACAAAATACAACAAGCACGTCACTCGCTATAACACAAAGCACACACACAAACACCAACCAACAGACAGCACCAGCGGCAACAGCAGCAGCAGCAGCAGAAACCAGCCTACAACCAGCTCCTAGCACCATGACTATCACGCAATTTCTGGCATGCGGAGGAGACGGAGTCCCAAACGTCAGACTGCGAACCTTTTCATGAACAGAGAAGGAGAAAATGTGGGCATAAGCTTCTGCGTATGCTCAAGCCGAGCTGGAGCCCGTATACCAATCTCACCAGGCCTTGCCGCCTTGATCAACGGAAGCACCACCGAAAATGAAAGGCAGCAAGTATGCTGCACTGCTTCAAGTGGAAGAAGCCACTCACCGATGTCGTCTACTGCGATCCAAATGGAAAACGATCGCACTATTCGAGTGGGGAGAGAAGACTGCATTTGCGCACGCAAGCGCTCTTTTTCAATTTACTTTTATTCTTATGACTATTACTATCTCCTTTGCTGTTTATCTAAACCTCTGTTGTTGACAAACGCTGATCCTTCGCTTGCGAAACTTCGTTCGTCATTAGTTGTTCCACTGTTTTCATGGCCACACAAGATGTAACAACTGAGGCGATGATGACGGGTTCGTTACTCAAGTCCTTTGCGGGTTGTTACAAATCGCTTCGGAATAACTAAATACTTTCTTAGGACAATTCCCGGTCTCCTCTGGTGATTGTGAATTGACAATTGGTGATATTTTGGAGATATATATTTGGTGTTACAAAAATTGATTACGCGTACTTAGTTAATTTACTTGATTATCTTGTGCAAAAACTTGATCAACTTTTTGTTCGAGTACCTTCACGTATAAACGTAATTCCTGCAAATAATTTTTCGTGACATTAAACAGTCCTGCATATTTTACATGATACTTGTCTGCCTTGCTACGCGTAGACGTGAAATCACCTCCAATCGAAAATCCTTAAACTCTTCTAGCAAGTTCGACTTTCGTTCCGTCGTCGGTGATTCTGCGTTCTTTATGTGACTGCCGCGCTGAGTGTCCTGTTTAGTTGTACTAGTTCCACTCGCAAATTGAACCCAAATCCTTGTTTATGATTTAAATTGCATCAGCCAAATCCAAAAGTAAAGTTTGTTTATATGTTTGTCGGCTAGTGCAGTAATAATAGGTTATATTACAATTGACTAAAAAATTATGGTGGTTCATAATATAATTGATGATAGATAAAAACGTTTTCTCTTCTTTATAATTAAATGGAAAAAATAGTTTTGCATAGTTATAACTGTAAGATTAAAAATTAAATTTTAACCTCACACATGTCATAACAATTTGCCCAAACAACTGGTTTAACGGTTTTCACATTACTACATAACGCGGTCTTTCTGAGCAATTTAAGGCAACTAAGATTGATATATCTACGTTGCAAGCCAGAAATTTGCAAGCCGTTCTTTCATTCATTTTACGTGTGTAAAACGCGCAGTGGGAAACTAAACACGCTATCAACCAAAACATTTCATCATTGTTTTGTTATGACGTTGTCACGTTAAACTATCGTCCGTAAACCGACTTTACAGACAACAATTTTTTTATTTATCGTTTGCTTTCAACAAGAATTCCGAGTGCACAACACCGCGAAAGTCAAAGAAAACAGTCAACATGACCTTGGCTTTTAATCGACTTTGGCGTGGCTTTTTCGGTTTCGGTTCAGTTGGAAGGCACCACTGTGAAGCTTGTTGACTAGTTTGCATGTCAAACTCGTAAACCCAAGTCTCGTCACCAGCAACAATACGTTTCATGGTTCAGGTTATTTAGGACTAGCCGAGCGGCATCATGTTTCATAACCAAGTGATTATTTAAAATGGTACGTATCGACTCGTGAGACATAAAAAGTTCAGCGGCTATATCTCTCAAAATTAAATGAGGATTTTCAGTCACTATTTCCTTCACTTTTGCGATGTTAACTTCAGTTGAAGACGTTGATGGCCTGCTAGAGCGAGACAAATCTTCCATCACATCTCGACCGCTTTTGAACACTTTGTACCACTCGTATGTACGTGTAAAATTTTCAGTGACTCCGAACACCAAATGTTATTGACCATGCAAAATTTAAGACAAGCTCTTAAGAAATTAAGAAATTCGCAATACACACTAGAAATGATCCACCTAATAACAGCACTGTATTTAATGTAAAGAAGATGCTACTCAAGCTCCGCGCCATAATGGAAACCAGTTGTGCAGTGTCATCTGCAAAGGTCGCAATGGTGTTGTTTTCAGCTCTGGGATATCACATATGTATGTAGCAAGTACAGGAATGGGCGTGACACACTTCCTTTGTGGTACCACAGCTTTTATAGTTTTCAGCTCGGAATATGCATCCTCTTGCCTTATTCTGAACATTCTGTTACTTATTTAAGACTAGAATATCTGCAAATTCTGGAGCTACCCCGTGAGTCTGAGTTTGAATATCAAATCTTCACGCCAAACTTTGTCAACAGCTTGCGTAACACCTAGGAATACGGTGGCGCAGACTTGCTTGCTTTCGAGTGTTTTTCAACAATGTTTGTTATTATGTGTACCTGGTCTATTGAAAAGTGTTTTTCATTTGGGCTTCAGGGAAAAACACTTGATACGACATGAGCTCATACTTTAAGGTAATTATGTAGGATAGTAAAATTCTTAACAATATTTAACATTAGAAGTCTTGAACGCTGACGTGATGACGCCGACCGGAGCCGCATACACATAAACACATAACACCACGCCTGTAATCCCAGAAGGGTTAGGCAGTGGTGTACCTATAGCATACCCACATTTCGCCAATTATGTTTAAGTCCCATGTTATAGGGGCAGCATACAATCAGATATAATTAAGGCACAGAGAGAGAGATAGTATTTAGTTATGCACTGTACAGTCGATCAATCTAACGTCGTTTTGCCTTTAGCACAAAAATTGTTACTATTTTTCCCTACTATTTTTTCTCGTGTTTGTTGCGAAGCATTTTACCTCACCAAGTGTAGATCGCAACTTTTGTTTGTCTATTTTGATGAGGGTTCCGTAGTGAAATGGCTAAAATGGAACCGTTTTTTAATTTCGTCATGTCCGTCTGTCCATCCGTCCGGCCGTTACACAGCCATTTTCCACGGAAACTATTTGCACTATATCGATGAAAATTGGAAAGATGGTGTATTCTCTGCAGCGCTAAATAATGGTGTAGCTAAATTACGAAAAAAGTATAAAAAACAATTAGGGTAGCTCTTCCCATAGATGTAAACGCGGGATGAAAAAAAAAACAATACGTGTGTTGTATCGTTGGATCCCGTTATTAAAAAGATTGTCAAGGTGACTTTATTATTTTTTTTATTGCGCAACGATGCGCAAAAACGATCGATCAATGTTGAAGAACGTTGCAGGCATGGGACAGACGCAGCTCACACCGCAGTTGCGGTTTTGGCTGCGGCCACAGCGACTCAACGCCACCAGCATTAACTACACGTGCGCATTCTGCGTGCTGCGCGGCATCATGCTGCGCGTCGCCGACGGCTCCGTGCGCAACTTGGAAGTGGCCAAGTACAAACTGCGCAAGTTCAAAGACGAGTATGCTATACCCGCACTAGCCCTTTGCACGAATATGCTAAACCCACACTAACGCTTTGCACGAGTATGATAAACCCCCACTAACGCTATGAACGAGTATTATACTCGCGGCCACGACTATACAACGAATATAATCCTAACTAATATTATAAATACGAAAGTAGGTTTTTTTGTTACGCTTTCACACCAAAACGGTAACACGGATTTGGATGAAATTTGGAACCCAGATAGACTATGACCTGGGTAAGGACATAAGTTTCTTTTTATCCAGATCGCTAACGAACTCGCGGGTAACATTTAGTACTAAATAGTTTTTTTTTTACAGTAAAGGAGTAGAGTTGAGTATAATGCGCATTACTTATTATTGTTAAAGAGTCGTGGTCATTGTCTAACCATAACAATATACAGGTATGAGGCGATCGCGTCTATGATTTGTACGTCTGTCGGACGAAGTTCTACATTACAACGTTACAAGGTTATATTGGCGCTTGGCTATAATCGGAACTAACGCCTCGTTTTTGCAATACATCATAATATGGCAATTTCACAATGCCCCCTTGTCAATGTCATTCAGGAGCCGAAATATTCATGTAGCACTCTTTGTAGGTGAAAAACGATTGTTAAGTCGTAAGAATATGGTTTTATGATTAATACAATGCAAGTAAAGTACCACCAACTTATCTGTGCAATTATTGGTGGCGCTGGTTGTAAACGAAACTCAAAAACATAAACAAAAAGTGATGGTATGTCCCATTTGAAATGTTATTCCGAATAACGGCCGTTGCACAGTTAAGTTGGTCAAAAATAACTGGACAGTGACAGTCGGGCTGGTCCACAATTTCAAGGTCACTTAGCTGGATAGGGAGAGGGCTATGCTCGGAGTTTGTTTGAAAGATAAAATCAGAAATGAAGTTATCCGGGGGACATGGGACAGCCTGGATGGGGAAGGCGGAGACCAGGGTATTATGGCGCAGCTTTGGAGAGTATATCCAGCGGTGGACAGCGATAGGCTGAGTGGATTTAAGTAATAAATATGTTTAGGCAAACGGTTATCGATCTGGACACCGGGCTGATAACTCAGCATGACTTGGGCGACTACATCCTCGTGATACAGAACTATGATGGAAGCGAGGAGCGGATAAAAGCACTCACTCTCAAAGGTACATGAATAATGAGCTTTGTTCTTCCAAAACGGTCCACCCACAATCTTGGAATATTCTGCCAAAACGATCCAACCCACAATCTTACAACAATTCAGTTAATTTATAGTTAAAAAGCGTTAACTATCCGAAATAAAACAATATATAATGATTACCTACAACTTCTATAAAGAATAGTTTTTAATAGGTATCTGTGTTGGTTCAATTCGGCAGAACTAAACCATTCTAGCGACCCACTGACAAACGTGACGTCATCAAGTTATATATTATAATATGGCGGTAAAGATCCAAAGAGCTGGAGCGGAGCATTGTGAAATGCGTGCCTTCTACTGGACAGCTGCGGGAAAGAGTATTTACTTACCTAATTATTTGTTTTTATTTTAGTACCAGGTAAGTCAGATTAAAGTACCTTAAATAGCCAGTATTTTGACCTATTTAGTAATACCTAATTGAGTGCGTACAAATTAACTAATAACGTCACGCTTTCTTCCCATGAGGGTAGGCAGAAACTACAGAACGCGACCTGCTACGATCTTTATATACTGCTTCTGCCTCGTATACGTTCATACTACGCACCTGACCTTTCTCAAAAACATCACCAGTAATGTCACAATATGTCCTCCTACTAGGCGTCCCCTGTCGGCGTTACCGCTCCCATATGCTTTGTCTTGTTGACCTTTTTAATTTTATTCATTTCAGACATTCTAGTCCACAGTTTTACACTCATACATACTTGCATTAATATTATAAACATTTCTCCATTCTAAAACAGATACAAAAAATATTCGGAAACTATTTGCACTATATCGATGAAGATTATAAGATGGTGTATTCTCTGCAGCGCTAAATAATGGTGTTGCGAAATTACGAAAAAAACAACTAGGGGTAGCTCTCCCCATAGGTGTAATCGAGGGATGAAAAAAAACAATACGTGTGTGGTATCGTTGGACCCCCTTATTATAAAAATTGTGAAGTAGCAAGGGTGACTTTATCAGTTTATTATTATTGCGCAACGATGCGCAAAAACGATCGATCGATGTTGAAGAACGTTGCAGAAATTGGAAAGACGCAGCTCACACCACAGTTGCGGTTGTGGCTGCCGCCACAGCGACTCAACGCCACCAGCATTAACTTCACGTGCGTATTCTGCGTGCTGGGCGGCATCATGCTGCGCGTCGCCAACGGCTCCGAGCGTCTCTTGGAAGAGGCCAAGTACCACCAGCGCAAGTTCAAAGACGAGTATGCTATACCCGCACTAGCCCTTTGCACGAATGTGATATACCCACACTTACGCTTTGCACGAGTATGATAAACTCCACTAACGATTTGAACGAGTATTATACTCGGGCCCACGACTATTAAACGAATATATATATATATATATATAATCTTTATTTCGGACCAGTGTACTCACAATCCATATAGTATTAGTAACAACGACTTACAAAAACTATGTTAGTAAAACTTATAAACTAAAACAATTAAAAAAGACGTGGCACGTACCTCTGCACCCAGTGCCTTCCAAAGTTTGTAGGATGCTGTTGGAGCTTCCGCGCAACCTACCCATTATTGACGCTGTTCTCTTCCTCATAATCCCATGAAAATCGTCAACACGGGCTTCCGTGAACATTTGCGAAGCCCTGCAGAAGCGCGGAAGCCCCATCAACATCCTAAATCCATTATTATATTGTACGCGCAGCACGTTGTAGGCTCTCTGCGTATATTTCACCCACAAGCTGCACGTGTAGAAAGTTTGGCAGTGTGCCTTGAAAAGAGCTACTTTAACATCCTTACTACAACGGGCAAACCTGCGGGCTACCATATTACATCGAACCGCCAACGCCCTCCGCTCTCTCTCTATATCAGCATCCTCAGATAAGTCCTCCGTGACTACATGCCCTAGGTACTTAAAATGTGTGACTCTCTGTAAAGGCTTCCCGCTTAAAGTCACTGGAGGAACATTATCTAATCAAAAGCTCAATTTTCTAAGCATTGTATGTGAGTCCATGTGACGCAGCGTAGGACTCACAAATCGCCAACAAATTCTTGAGCGCACTGAGTGATGGACTCAGTAAGACCATGTCGTCTGCGTAGCTGAGATTATTCACTATTGTGCCATCAATTGAGCAACCGACTTTGGTCTCGCTGAGCTCACGAATCAATTGGTCCATGTAAACATTAAGCAGGGCTGGGGACGTTAACCCACCCTGTCTAACACCACACTCCAGGTCATACGTGGCAGAGTGCACTCCCGCCCAGCTAACACTGTTAGCCTGAGAGCTATACCAAAACTTCAGTACGTTAATAAGCTCCTCTGGCACCTCTAGTTGCTTAAGCTACGCTCACAGCTTGTCGTGACAAACCAAGTCAAACGCCTTGAAGAGGTCGAGAAAAGCAGCATATACAGGCGTTTTCCTATACGTGTAATACCTGATCGTCTGCTTAAGCGCCAGAATGGCGGTCTCAGTTGATAGCGCCTTCCTAAAGCTGAACTGAGCATCATTCAACTTTAAATACTCACCAAGCCGGCGCTCAAGCAGACCATCAAATACCTTTCTAATTACAGCGGCCAAAGAGATGGGCCGGTAGTTGGTTTTGTCAGCTATGTCGCTGTTTTTATTTTTTATCACAGGCACCACCACGCTTTCCATAAGCTCTTCTTCTTCTTCTCTTCTCCTAACTAATATTACAAATGCGAAAGTAAGTTTGTTTGTAACGCTTTCATGCCAAAACGGTAAAACTGATTTGGGTAAGGACATACGTTACTTTTTATCTAGATCGTTTACGATGTAGCGGGCAACAGCTAGTACTTAATAGTTTTTTTTTTTACAGTAAAGGAGTAGAGTTGAGTATAATGCATATTACTAATTATTGTTAAAGGATCGTGGTCATTGTCTAACCATAAAATATACAGGTACAAGGCGATCGCGTCTATGATTTGTTCGTCTGTCGGATGAAGTTCTACATTACAATGTTACAAGGTTATATTGGCGCTTGGCTATAATCGGAACTAACGCCTCGTTTTTGCAATACATTCTATGACAATTTCACAACGCCCCCCTGTCAATGTCATTCAGGAGCCGAAATATTCATGTAGCACTCTTTGTGGGTGAGAAACGATTGTTGAGTCGTAAGAATAAGGTTTTATGATTAAATACAATACAAGTATAGTACCACCAACTTATCTGTGCAATTATTGGTGGCGCTGGTTGTAAACGAAACTCAAAAATATAAACAAAAAGCGATGGATGTCCCATTTGAAATGTTATTCCGAATAACGGCCGTTGCACAGTTAAGTTGGTCAAAAATATCTGGACAGTGACAGAGGGGCTGGTCCCCAATTTCAAGGTCACTCAGCTGGATAGGGGGAGGGCTATGCTCGGAGTTTGTTTGAAAGATAAAATCAGAAATGAAGTTATCCGGGGGACATGGGACAGCCTGGATGCGGAAGGCGGAGACCAGGGTATTATGGCGCAGCTTTGGAGAGTATATCCAGCGGTGGACAGCGATAGGCTGAGTGGATTTAAGTAATAAATATGTTTAGGCAAACGGTTATCGATCTGGACACCGGGCTGATAACTCAGCATGACTTGGGCGACTACATCCTCGTGATACAGAACTATGATGGAAGCGAGGAGCGGATCAAAGCACTCACTCTCAAAGGTACATGAATAATGAGCTTTGTTCTTCCAAAACGGTCCACCCACAATCTTGGAATATTCTGCCAAAACGATCCAACCCACAATCTTACAACAATTCAGTTAATTTATAGTTAAAAAGCGTTAACTATCCGAAATAAAACAATATATAATGATTACCTACAACTTCTATAAAGAATAGTTTTTAATAGGTATCTGTGTTGGTTCAATTCGGCAGAACTAAACCATTCTAGCGACCCACTGACAAACGTGACGTCATCAAGTTATATATTATAATATGGCGGTAAAGATCCAAAGAGCTGGAGCGGAGCATTGTGAAATGCGTGCCTTCTACTGGACAGCTGCGGGAAAGAGTATTTACTTACCTAATTATTTGTTTTTATTTTAGTACCAGGTAAGTCAAATTAAAGTACCTAAAATAGCCAGTATCTTGACCTATTTAGTAATACCTAATTGAGTGCACTCATAATTATATATCGTACAAATTAACTAATAACGTCACGCTTTCTTCCCATGGGGGTAGGCAGGGACTACAAAACGCCACCTGCTACGATCCTTATATACTGTTTCTGCCTCGTTAACGTTCATACTGCGCACCTGATCTTTCTCAAAAACATCACCAGTAATGTCACAATATGTCCTCCTACTAGGCGTCCCCTGTCAGCGTTACCGCTCCCATATGCTTTGTCTTGTTGACCTTTTTAATTTTATTCATTTCAGACATTCTAGTCCATAGTTTTACACTCGTACATACTTGCATTAATATTATAAACATTTTTCCATTCTAAAACATATTAAAAAAAAATCGGAAACTATTTGCACTATATCGATGAAGATTTGAAAGATGGTGCAGCGCTAAATAATGGTGTTGCGAAATTACGAAAAAAACAATTAGGGGTAGCTCTCCCCATAGGTGTAATCGAGGGATGAAAAAAAAACAATTCGTGTGTGGTATCGTTGGATCCGTAATTAAAAAGATTGTGAAGTAGCTAGGTGACTTTATTAGTTTATTATTATTGCGCAACGATGCGCAAAAACGATCGATTGATGTTGAAGAACGTTGCAGAAATTGGAAAAACGCAGCTCACACCGCAGTCGCGGTTGTGGCTGCCGCCACAGCGACTCAACGCCACCAGCATTAACTACACGTGCGTATTCTGCAAGCTGGGCGGCATCATGCTGCGCATCGCCAATGGCTCCGAGCGCCTCTTGGAAGAGGCCAAGTACCACCAGCGCAAGTTCAAAGACGAGTATGCTATACCCGCACTAGCCCTTTGCACGAATGTGATATACCCACACTAACGCTTTGCACGAGTATGATAAACTCCACTTACGCTTTGAACGAGTATTATACTCGGGGCCACGACTATTAAACGAATATATATATATATAATCTTTATTTCGGACCAGTGTACACACAAACCATATAGTATTAGTAACAACGACTTACAAAAACTATGTTAGTAAAACTTATAAACTAAAACAACTAAAAAAGACGTGGCCCAACTCACGTTGGCACGTACCTCTGCACCCAGTGCCTTATAAAGGGACTGTCCATTTTCTCACACATAGTTTGTGGGATGCTGTTGGAGCTTCCGCGCAACCTACTCATTATTGACGCTGTTCTCTTCCTCATATTCCCATGAAAATCATCAACACGGGCTTCCGCGAACATTTGCGAAGCGCTACAGAAGCGCGAAAGCCCCATCAACATCCTAAATCCATTATTATATTGTGCGCGCAGGACGTTGTAGGCTCTCTGCGTATATTTCACCCACAAGCTGCACGTGTAGATTGTTTGGCAGTATGCCTTGAAAAGAACTACTTTAACATCCTTACTACAACGGGCAAACCTGCGGGCTACCATATTACATCGAACCGTCAACGCCCTCCGCTCCCTCTCTATATCAGCATCATCAGATAAGTCCTCCGTGACTACATGCCCTAGGTACTTAAAATGTGTGATTCTCTGTAAAGGCTTCCCGCTTAAAGTCACTGGAGCCTGGCCAAAGAGATGGGCCTGTAGTTGGGTTTGTCAGCTATGCCGCCGGTTTCATTTTTTATCACAGGCACCACCACGCTTTTCAAAAGCTCTTCTTCTTCTTCTCTTCTCCTAACTAATATTATAAATGCGAAAGTAAGTTTGTTTGTTACGCTTTCACGCCAAAACGGTAAAACTGATTTGGGTAAGGACATACGTTACTTTTTATCTAGATCGTTTACGATGTAGCGGGCAACAGCTAGTACTTAATAGTTTTTTTTTTACAGTAAAGGAGTAGAGTTGAGTATATATTGCACATTACTAATTATTGTTAAAGGATCGTGGTCATTGTCTAACCATAAAATATACAGGTACAAGGCGATCGCGTCTATGATTTGTTCGTCTGTCGGATGAAGTTCTACATTACAACGTTACAAGGTTATAATAATATTGGCGCTTGGCTATAATCGGAACTAACGCCTCGTTTTTGAAATACATTCTATGACAATTTCACAACGCCCCGCTGTCAATGTCATTCAGGAGCCGAAATATTCATGTAGCACTCCTTGTAGGTGAGAAACGATTATTACGTTTTATGATTAATACAATACAAGTATTGTACCACCAACTTATCTGTGCAATCATTGGTGGCGCTGGTTGTAAACGAAGCTCAAAAACATAAACAAAAAGCGATGGTATGTCCCATTTGAAATGTTATTCCGAATAACGGCCGTTGCACAGTTAAGTTAGTCAAAAATAACTGGACAGTGACAGACGGGCTGCTCCACAATTTCAAGGTCACTCAGCTGGATAGGGAGAGGGCTATGCTCGGAGTTTGTTTGAAAGATAAAATCAGAAATGAAGTTATTCGGGGGACATAGGACAGCCTGGATGCGGTAGGCGGAGACCAGGGTATTATGGCGCAGCTTTGGAGAGTATATCCAGCGGTGGACAGCGATAGGCTGAGTGGATTTAAGTAATAAATATGTTTAGGCAAACGGTTATCGATCTGGACACCGGGCTGATTACTCAGCATGACTTGGGCGACTACATCCTCGTGATACAGAATTATGATGGAAGCGAGGAGCGGATCAAAGCACTCACTCTCAAAGGTACATGAATAATGAGCTTTGTTCTTCCAAAACGGTCCACCCACAATCTTGGAATATTCTGCCAAAACAATCCAACCCACAATCTTACAACAATTCAGTTAATTTATAGTTAAAAAGCGTTAACTATCCGAAATAAAACAATATATAATGATTACCTACAACTACTATAAATAATAGTTTTTAATAGGTATCTGTGTTGGTTCAATTCGGCAGAACTAAACCATTCTAGCGACCCACTGACAAACGTGACGTCATCAAGTTAAATATTATAATATGGCGGTAAAGATCCAAAGAGCTGGAGCGGAGCATTGTGAAATGCGTGCCTTCTACTGGACAGCTGCGGAAAAGAGAATTTACTTACCTAATTATTTGTTTTTATTTTAGTACCAGGTAAGTCAGATTAAAGTACCTAAAATAGCCAGTATTTTGAACTATTTAATAATACCTAATTGAGTGCACTCATAATTATATATCGTACAAATTACCTAATAACGTCACGCTTTCTTCCCATGAGGGTAGGCAAAAACTACAGAACGCGACCTGCTACGATCTTCATATACTGCTTCTGCCTCGTATACGTTCATACTACGCACCTGACCTTTCTCAAAAACATCACCAGTAATATCACAATATGTCCTCCTACTAGGCGTCCCCTGTCGGCGTTACCGCTCCCATATGCTTTGTCTTGTTGACCTTTTTAATTTTATTCATTTCAGACATTCGAGTCCATAGTTTTACACTCATACATACTTGCATTAAAATTATAAACATTTCTCCATGCTAAAACCGATACAAAAAAATTTCGGAAACTATTTGCACTATATCGATGAAGATTATTAGATGGTGTATTCTCTGCTGCGCTAAATAATGGTGTTGCGAAATTACGAAAAAAACAATTAGGGGTAGCTCGCCCCATACGTGTAATCGAGGGATGAAAAAAAAACAATACGTGTATCGTTGGACCCCGTAATTAAAAAGATTGTTAAGTAGCTAGGTGACTTTATAATTTACTATTATTGCGCAACGATGCGCAAAAACGATCGATCGATGTTGAAAAACGTTGCAGATATTGGAAAGATACAGCTCACACCGCAGTTGCGGTTGTGGCTGCCGCCACAGCGACTCAACGCCACCAGCATTAATTTCACGTGCGCATTCTGCGTGCTGCGCGGCATCATGCTGCGCGTCGCCAACGGCACCGAGCGCCTTTTGGAGGTGGACAAGTACCACCTGCGCGAGTTCAAAGACGAGTATGCTATACCCGCACTAGCCCTTTGCACGAATATGCTATATATACCCACACTAACGCTTTGCACGAGTATGATAAACCCCCAATAACGCTTTGAACGAGTATTATACTCGGGGCCACGACTATAAAACGAATAAAATCCTAATTAATATTGTAAAAGCGAAAGTAAGTTTGTTTGTTACGCTTTCACGCCAAAACGGTTAAATTGATTTTGGTAAGGACATACGTTACTTTTTATCTAGATTGTTTACGATGTCGCGGGCAACAGCTAGTACTTAACCGTTTTTTTTTTACAGTAAAGGAGTAGAGTTGAGTATATTGCACATTACTTATTAATGTTAAAGGATCGTGGTAATTTTCTAAACATAAAATGAACAGGTATAAGGCGATCGCGTCTCTGATTTGTACGTCTGTCGGACGAAGTTCTACATTACAACGTTACAAGGTTATATTGGCGCTTGGCTATAATCGGAACTAATGCCTCGTTTTTGCAATACATCCTATGACAATTTCACAACGCTCCCCTGTCAATGTCATTCAGGAGCCGAAATATTCATGTAGCACTCTTTGTAGATGAGAAACGATTGTTGCGTCGTAAGAATAAGGTTTTATGATTAAATACAATACAAGTATAGTACCACCAACTTATCTGTGCAATTATTGATGGTGCTGGTTGAAAACGAAACTCAAAAACATAAACAAAAACCGATGGTATGTCCCATTTAAAATGTAAGTTCGAAAAACGGCCGTTGCACAGTTAATTTGGTCAAAAATAACTGGAAAGTGACAGACGGGCTGGTCTACAATTTCAAGGTCACTCTGGATAGGGAGCGGGCTATGCTCGGCGTTTGTTTGAAAGATAAAATCAGAAATTTAATTATCCGGGGGACATGGGACAGCCTGGATGCGGAAGGTGGAGACCAGGGTGTTATGGCGCAGCTTTGGAGAGTGTGTCCAGCGATAGGCTGTCCATCGCTGGACATACTCTCCAAAGCTGCGCCATAAGATAGGCTGAGTGGATTTAAGTAATACATATGTTTAGGCAATCGGTTATCGAGCTGAAAACCGAGCTGATAACTCCGCATGACTTGGGCGACTACATCCTCGTGCTACAGAATTATGATGGAAGCCAGGAACGGCGGAGAAAAGCACTCACTCTCAAAGGTACAAGAATAATGAGCTTTGTTCTTCCAAAACTGTCCCACCCACAATCTTGGAAAATTCTGCCAGAACGATCCAACCCACAATCTTACAATAATGCCGTTAATTTATATTTAAAAAGGGTTAACCATCCGAAATAAAACAATATATAATGATAACCTACAACTACTATAAAGAATAGTTTTTAATAGATATCTGTGTTGGTTCAATTCGGTGGAACTAAACCATTCTAGCGACCCACTGAAAAACTCGACGTCATCAACTTTTATATTATAATTTAGCGGGAGAGATCCATAGAGGCGGAGCGGAGCATTGTGAAATGCGTGCCTTCTACTGGACAGCTGCGGAAAAGAGTATTTACTCATCTAATAATTTGTTTTTATTTTAGTACCTGGTAAGTCAGATTAAAGTACCTAAAATAGCCAGTATCTTGACCTATTTAGTAATACCTAATTGAGTACACTCGTAATTATATATCGTACTAATTAATTAATAACCTCACGCTTTCTGCCCATGGGGGTAGGCAGTGACTACAAAACGCCACCTGCTACGATCCTTATATACTGTTTCTGCCTCGTTAACGTTCATACTGCGCACCTGATCTTTCTCAAAAACATCACCAGTAATGTCACAATATGTCCTCCTACTAGGCGTCCCCTGTCGGCTTTACCGCTCTCATATGCTTTGTCTTGTTGACCTTTTAAATTTTATTCATTTCAGACATTCTAGTCCATAGTTTTACACTCATACATACTTGCATTAATATTATAAACATTTTTCCATTCTAAAACAAATAAAAAAAAATTTGGAAACTATTTGCACTATATCGATGAAGATTATTAGATGGTGTATTCTCTGCAGCGCTTAATAATGGTGTTGCGAAATTACGAAAAAAACAATTAGGGGTAGCTCTCCCCATGTGTGTAATCGAGGGTTGAAATAATAAACAATATGTGTGTGGTATCGTTGGACCCCGTCATTAAAAAGATTCTGAAGTAGCTAGGTGACTTTATTATTTACTATTATTGCGCAACGATGCGCAAAAACGATCGATCGATGTTGAAAAACGTTGCAGATATTGGAAAGATACAGCTCACACCGCAGTTGCGGTTGTGGCTGCCGCCACAGCGACTCCACGCCACCAGCATTAATTTCACGTGCGCATTCTGCAAGCTGCGCCGCATCATGCTGCGCGTCACCTACGGCTCCGAGCGCCTTTTGGAAGTGGACAAGTACCACCTGCGCGAGTTCAAAGACGAGTATGCTATACCCGCACTAGCCCTTTGCACGAATACGCTATACCCCCACTAACGCTTTGAACGAGTATTATACTTGGGGCCACGACTATAAAAGGAATAAAATCCTAATTAATATTATAAATGCGAAAGTAAGTTTGTTTGTTACGCTTTCACGCCAAAACGGTCAAACTGATTTGGGTAAGCACATACGTTACTTTTTATCTAGATCGTTAACAAGTTCGCGGGCAACAGCTAATACTTAATCGTTTTTTATTTACAGTAAAGGAGTAGAGTTGAGTATATTGCACATTACTAATTATTGTTAAAGGATCGTGGTCATTGTCTTACCATAAAATAAACAGGTATAAGGCGATCGCGTCTATGATTTGTACGTCTGTCGGACGAAGTTCTACATTACAACGTTACAAGGTTATATTGGTGCTTCGCTATAATCGGAACTAATGCCTCGTTTTTGCAATACATCCTATGACAATTTCACAACGCTCCCCTGTCAATGACATTCAGGAGCCGAAATATTCATGTAGCACTCTTTGTAGGTGAGAAACGATTGTTGCGTCGTAAGAATAAGGTTTTATGATTAAATACAATACAAGTTTAGTACCACCAACTTATCTGTGCAATTATTGATGGTGCTGGTTGTAAACGAAATTCAAAAACATAAACTAAACCTATGGTATGTCCCATTTAAAATGTAAGTTCGAAAAACGGTCGTTGCACAGTTAATTTGGTCAAAAATAACTGGAAAGTGACAGACGGGCTGGTCCACAATTCCAAGGTCACTCTGGATAGGGAGCGGGCTATGCTCGGCGTTTTTTTGAAAGATAAAATCAGAAATCAAATTATCCGGGGGACATGGGACAGCCTGGATGCGGAAGGTGGAGACCAGGGTGTTATGGCGCAGCTTTGGAGAGTATGTCCAGCGATGGGCTGTCCATTGCTGGACATACTCTCCAAAGCTGCGCCATAAGATAGGCTGAGTGGATTTAAGTAATAAATTTGTTTAGGCAATCGGTTATCGAGCTGAAAACCGAGCTGATAACTCCGCATGACTTGGGCGACTACATCCTCGTGCTACAGAATTATGATGGAAGCCAGGAACGGCGGAGAAAAGCACTCACTCTCAAAGGTACAAGAATAATGAGCTTTGTTCTTCCAAAACTGTCCCACCCACAATCTTGGAAAATTCTGCCAGAACGATCCAACCCACAATCTTACAACAATTCAGTTAATTTATAGTTAGAAAGCGTTAACTATCCGAAATAAAACAATATATAATGATTACCTACAACTACTGTAAAGAATAGTTTTTAATAGGTATCTGTGTTGGTTCAATTCGGCAGAACTAAACGATTCTAGCGACCCACTGAAGTAGTGACGTCATCAACTTATATATTATATCGTGGTAAAGATCAATAGAGACAGAGCGGAGCATTCTGAAGTGCGTGCCTTCTTCGTACAGCTACGGAAAAGAGTACTTACATACCTAATTATTTGTTTTTATTTTAGCACCTGGTAAGTCAGATTAAAGTGCCTACAACAGCGAGTATCTTGACGTATTTAGTAATGCCTAGTTGAGTACACTCATTATATATCGTGCAAATTAATTAATGACCTCACGCTTTCTTCCCATGAGGGTAGGCAGAAACTAAAATTATAAATGTAAGAAATAAAATAACTACAATGATAAAAATTTAAAATAAACTTGTGATCGATTACATCTACATATTCAACAACAAAAAATAAAAATTGTCTAAAATCTGTACAAATGCCAGAGTTTAAAATAAAAACAGATATAAAATTGTCAAATTGTAAAATTTTGTGGCAATGAAAATGTTATATACTAGCTGACCCGGCAGACGTTGTTCTAACTATGAATATTGAATTTGAATTGGTATAATTAATAAAATGATATATTTTGTCCTTGGATCTGCAATGGTGTGGGTACATATTTTTTTAAACAATGTTAAGTGTAGAATGAAAGAAAATGATTATGTTGTAACAATTACCTTGAAAGTGGACATAAAATTGTCCTGCACAATATGCGTTGCACCAAAGGACGTCATTTGAAAACAATTATTGGATTTTGTATATTGGTCAAGAAATTGATAGAATCACTACTCGTTCCAGATATTAATGATCGTAATGGTTATGCTGGTGGAACCAATCGTGGCATTTTTTTTTAACCAATTAATGAATTTGAATTTGAACACAACCTAGAAGTTTCACTACTGTATTTTAATGCCTTACAGTACGGACAAACGACCGACATTTCTCCATTTTTTACTGATTTGTCAGCAATCAGTATGTCAGTATAATGCAATCGAATTTGGGATCGTTTCGGAATGCCGCTTGTTCCAGTTTTACAGGAGCGTTGCGTCAGCGCAATCGTTCAAGTTCATTGTGTCGCGCTAGTTGTTGTTCCGTTTGGAGTGTACGAACTCGTTGCATTCTAGATCTATTTACTTCGCGTTCATTTTCTGTTATTCTCAAACGTAATCCAGACATCCCGAAACGACTAATAGCATTATCTGTCGCTCGCATGTCAGCTTGTTTTCTCCTCGTTTTTTCACAAAGGATCAACAAAGTAAAGTTGTCTAACTTTACTACAGTTTTGTAGCAATCTGAACTTAGGACAGTGGTGTTCCCGCTTGAATTCTTCAATTGCTGCACACTAATTTATGCATGATACACTATCACATCATACATTATACCGCATTATGCACATAAAAATAAAATTTATTTATTTATTTGTTTGCTCTCTTGCACATCACACATTTTACACATATTACTGTCGGTTTTTGTACATAAACCCTGTCAGGGCACTGCAAACATACTCGTAGATGTCACATACACAATAAGTTAAAATAATGGAGTATAAACTTATCAAAACAAAGTACGATACATTTTAGAGAAACGAAATGTCTAGAACATAATGTCTAATAATTAAGTCTTATACAATATAAACACACATTATCACACGTATAGTCATATTTTGTCAGATATATTATATTAGATATAGTTATTCAACACAACACAATACAATACTTATTCATGGCATGGTATGTCAATATGCAATACAGAATTAAATCTATTATGTCGCTGGAATAGACAGTATTAAGGTTTCCAGACCGGATCTTACAGGAATAAAATAAATAGTTAGGAATAAAGTACCTACATCTAGATGTAGGTACTTTATTCCTAACTATTTATTTTTAATGTCATGAATTCTTCTACTGTGTAATGACATTTTTCTATCAGAAATGATCTTAGTTTGCTATAATATGTTTTTAAATTCTCGTCATCTTTTATGTAATTCGGTAATTTATTATAAATTGATGCGATTCTATAGTTGGGGCTATTAACGGGTGTAATTAACTTGTTTTTTTTTCTTCGGTTATAGTTTTGGTTCGCTTCTGTTTTTTCGAAAGTAATCCCTGTGTTTTTGCACGAAAGTAGCTATTTGTAGGATGTAAAGGGAAGGTAGCGTTAGTATTTTATTTTTTATAAAATGTGGTTTACAACTTTCCCATATTCACTAAGATGCGTATACATTTCTTTTGCATGATAAAGACGTCATTGAAGTCTGTACTTTCACGCTACAATGTTATGCCATAGTGACCAAGCATAAGCGTAGGCATAGTATGTTGAGAGTGCGGTTTCATAGTTTGTGTCGCTTTTTAATTTGCTTAGTGCGTAAATAATTTAGTCTTCAGAGTGTCAATGTGTTTTTTCCATGTTAGATTATTGTCCAATGTTAAACCAAGAACAGTTACATCGTCTTTTTCTGGGATGTTTAATTTATTACTAAGGCTATTTATGTTTAGCGGTTTACGTTGGTGTGTCCTAAATTGCAGTAGATTACTTTTGTTAACATTAATTTGTAGATTGTGCTTCTCTAGCCACGATTTAACAATTGTATACGTTTTTTCTCTTTTGTTCATGGTTTCGGTGTTATCCGTACCTACTCCTAAACGCTAGCGATACTTCGTCTGCGAATAGAAAGCATTTCGATTCAATTGTTTTAGGTAGATAATTTATGTATATTATAAATAATACACACCCCAACACACTGCCTTGTGAAATGGAATGTTTAATGGTGTTTGTCCGTGATTTAACGATTTTTATTTCTTTTGCTTTTTTGTTGTAGGACTCAATTTTAACATATTGTTTTTTTATTCTTTAGGTACGAATTTAACCATTTATAGGCTGTACCCCGAATTCCTGTGCCATATAACCCTTGGAGTAAAGTGTCATGTGAAACTTTATCATATGCTTTCGTCATGTCTAGGAACATAGCTATGGCAGATATATAGACCGCGAGCGTGGTCGATCTTTCTAGTCTAAAGCCGAACTGATTTATGTCTAAGAGGTTGAATTTTTCAAAAAAGTTGTTATTTCTAGTGCACATTGTTTTTTCGAATACTTTTGATATTGCTGGCAGGAGGGCTATTGTTCGGTAGGAGCAGGGATCCTGTGGCTTGCCGCCTTTTTTAAATATTGGTCGTATTTTAGCTTCTTTTAAGTTATCTGGACAGATTCCTTCGTCAAAGGATTGATTTATAAATTTGGTTATGGGTGGTGTCAATTCATTAATACATTCTTTAATTAGGAAATTTGGTATTTCATCAACTCCAGCACTGCGCTTGTTCTTCATTTTGCGAATTATATTATAGATTTCACGCACCGTGGCGCGTTGTACAAATAGGGAATTTATTGATGGTGTAAGAACTGGGCATGTATGCGACGTGCTGTTAGGTAGTGGTTCGCCGACTGAAGCAAAGAAGTTAAAGATATTAGCAACCTCTGTTGATGCACTTGTGGTTTTATTGTCCTCATTACGCAAGGTATCATTTTTTGTACGGCACTTGGAATCTGGTTTAAGGTTTTTTTTTCAATTATGTTCCACATGGTTTTTGATTTATTTTGTTACCGCTTCATTTACTTTAGTGTTATTAAATCACTTTGATAATGTTACACACGTTTTCAGGATTTTTTACATACTTTTTATAGTGTGTTTTTTAATAGTTCGTTATAGGTCTTTTCTACGAATATTTTAAGCAATCTTTTGTGCTCACACGGTTTTTTTACACCTATAGTTAAGTACGTATTCCTTTTACTTACAGTTGATTTTTACGCGCTTTTTTGATGTAGTTTCATTTAGTATCGTTTGCATGTTATTATCGAATTCTGTGTAAATTTCGTTAACTATTTTGTTTTTATTATCGCATAATATTTCATTCTAATCCGTTTGGCTAAGGTTAAATTTAAACCGAGTTATATATTTCTCATTAAAAAGTCTTTTTGTCACACCTTAATTACAAGGGAAAACAATTGTCTCGATCACTTTATGTTCAAAATAAATAGGAACCGGCATTCTGCTTTTATTGCCATCCTACGCAGTACTATTACAGACCACCGTACAACCTTTCTATCGTTATCTTAAAACAAAACATTACCAAACTACGAGTACACCAACAATTACTACCAAAACTGATTTTGAAAGTGCCTTACAACATTTAAAAGAAAAAAATCTATCGACACTATTTTTTTGTGAAAACCCAAATAACATAACAGAATGTTTAACACTAGGTCATATTGATTCGCTAAAAATAATTACTACTATTCACAAGATCCCGAAAAGTAAACAAATAAGTAAGGATGGATCCCTATGGATATCTAGGGCTTTCTTGAGATGTATAAAAAATCGTAATAAGATCCAAAAACAATCACGAGACGATCCCCCTAATGAAAAAAAAAATATTTCGTTTACTCGTTACAGAAATCATTGCAACAACCTTATAAAAAAATTAAAAAGAAAATTTGAAAGAAACCTTATTAATAAATCGTTAAAAAATAACAAACTTTTCCTGAAAAACCTGAAAACTATCACATATACAAATAAATCTACTAGAACTTATTCTGAACTAATGAATCAAAAAACATCACCTACGCAATCAGCAAACTTCATTAAGAAATATTTCGCAAATATTGGTAACCAATTGGCTAACGACATCATACAAACCGTAACCCAGAATGACCTAAATCTTTACCTACGTTCCCTACCTAGTCTCTCTAAACCTTTTGTTCTGTTGGAAACAGACATCAATGAAGTAATTAGTTGAATAAACTCTCTAAATTCAGATAGTGCCCCAGGATGGGATAATATCTCCACTAGGTATCTTAAACATGTTAGACATGAAATAATTCCAATCATAACGCATTTAGCTAATCTTTGTTTTAAACAAGGCATCTTCCCTAACTCTTTAAAGAAGTCAATAATAACCCCCATATACAAGAGTGGGCAGGAGTGTGATGTTAATATTTATAGACCAATTTCTGTTACTCCTGTTATAGCAAAGATAAACTTTTAAATTCCAGATTATTTAGCTATCTTCAAACCAACAACATTTTATCTCAATTTGGCTTTAGACGCGGTATTTCTACAGAAGATGCTAACAAAGGAACTCGTCAAAGGAACTAGGTGATAACGGTTTTGATAGACCTAAAAAAGGCCTTTGACACGGTCTCTATCCCCATCCTCGTCCAAAAATTAGAAAAAATTGGTATCAGAGATACACAACTATCTATATTTACCGATTACTTGTCAAATAGAAAACAGAAGGTTAAGCTAGATAATCTTGTCAGCGAGGACGTAGATGTAACATGCGGCGTACCTCAGGGAAGCGTTCTGGGTCCTACCCTATTCTTAATATATATATAAACGACTTACGTAATATCACAATCAATAAAGCAAAAATATTTTCGGATGCCGACGACACCGCAATCGTCTTCACTGGCTCAACCTGGGCTGAAACCAAAACCAATACAGAAATAGGTATGATGCAAGTGGCTTCATGGCTAAAAACTAACCTCCTTAGTTTAAACACGAGCAAACCCAATTATATCTGCTTCTCTTTGTATAAAAATTTCGAACCAGAACCTAAATTCAACATTAAAATACATGAGACGGACGACTGCGACTGCAATTGTCCAACCATCAATAAAATTAAGCACGTCAAGTACTTAGGTATAATGTTGGAGCCAAGCATGTCCTGGTATTGAGAGTACGAAAATTTATTTGGATTTTTAAAACATTACGACACATAGTCCCAAAAAGTGTCTCAGAAAAAACTCTTCTAAATGAAGTGTATATATCGCTTATTCAATCTGTCATAATATTTCCGTATGAAACCACCAAACACATACACACACACATACCCTCGCACGCACGCAGATACACAAGCACACACACACACACCAACAGACTAATGGAAAATATTTTATTTTTTATTATTATTATTAAGTTCTAAATTTAGGTATGTTACACTATTGTAAGATATGAAAGAGCAGCGCCTCCTGGTACAGGTATCTATATGCTTAAAAGGAGACGCCACCAACTGTGTATATATGTCGTGTCATAGTGAAATAAAACATTTTTTTTTTGTCACGAAGTAAGAAGTGACATGTCGTTCTATTCCCGGTGATTTTTGTGAATAGTTTAGGCTTTTTGGTCAGATATACAGGTATTGTCAATAGTTAGTTTGTATTGTCTTTGATTAGTAAATAAATCTATGCAGGATTACGTAGTTGGTTCGTTGACGATTTGGTGCAGGTTGTGTTCTAACATTATGTTTTGTAGCCGTTGGTAGTCTCTGTTTTTAGATAATTTGTCAATGTTAAAATCGCCAGTCAAAACAATATGTTTTTTGTACGTTTTGGGTTGTACGTTTTTTTAATATTTCTATAATAACGGCAAAAAATATTTCAAGGTCGCGATCTGGTCTGTAAATATTAATAATAATTGTGTTTTGTGATGTGATTTCTACAGCGCAACATTCGATTACACATTCTATTGATAAGTTCGCACATTCTTCTAGGTCCACGTATTCTATGCCGTTACGTAAGAGGATAGCTATTCCTCATTCGCGATGCTCACGTCGGTGGTAGGCAGAAGCAAATTTGTAACCGTTTATAGTGATGTTATCCTTTTGGCTTTCACGTATCCATGTCTCTATTTAGCATACTGATTGGTAGCCTTTGTCTTCTACTAAATCCTCGAGTACGTGTGTTTTATTCTTTATACTTTGGATGTTTTGGATCAGTATCTTAAAGACTAAAGGGAGCTGGTCTGGTTTGATTAGTAGGAGGTGATACTACAGTATGTCTCGTCATGTTAGGGTCGTCATTATTCTGTGGCATTGTTTTCCTTGTGCTATAGTCATAAGTAGTATTGGTATTACCATTGTGTTAGATTATAGATCGCCCTTCTCTTATTTTTCTTCTTCCCTTAAATATATTGATATGTAATTAACTTTTTAAATATCCCGCGTTTTCTAGAATATACTTCGTCATCTATTTACTAATCAGTTCCACCCGTAGTGGCCGTCTTAGTCCGTTTCGTCCTATTCGATAAAGCTC
The DNA here is from genome assembly GCA_963555695.1 of Dasypolia templi. Taxonomy (NCBI): domain Eukaryota; kingdom Metazoa; phylum Arthropoda; class Insecta; order Lepidoptera; family Noctuidae; genus Dasypolia; species Dasypolia templi. The sequence goes on along the minus strand of OY743163.1, from coordinate 3,422,663 downwards.
TTCGATATAGCCAGTGATGTCAACATTCAATGTATCTTGGAAGGCAAATATTACCCTGTCTTCAAGGTCTTTTTCTGTTTCTTTATAATATTCGTTTAGACCGTGGATAACAATTATTTTAGAAGTGTCGTTTGTGGAGGTGTCAATTACATTCGGATGCATGTTTTTGTTCTGCAATTCGGCTATTTCTGTTTTAAGTTTTGCGTTTTCGATCTCAAGTCTGTGTATTGAGTCATTTATTTGAATAATATTGGTATTGGTATTTTATTTCCGTTCAACTTAGACAACGCGACCTTTACGCCTATTACGCCCAGATTCCCGCCAAAGTCCATAAAAAATATTAGTTATCAATGACAAATGTCAAAGACAAATGAAAACAAATCTTAAGTATTCTTTCAGAAATCTAAAAGAATACTTTGATGTCTAAACGACTTAACAAACATCAAATATTTGACAGGAAGGAATAGTTTCTAATATATAACAAAATTCATGTTTTTATTAAACTTCAAGCGTTCTTTTCATATTGACTCACCTTTTAAACCTTCCCTGGACTTCCACGAATAATTTAAAACCAAAATTACCCGAATCAGTCCAACCGTTATCGAGTTTTAGCGAAACCAACGCACAGCAATTTATTTTTATTATGATTGATAAATAAGTTTTTTTGTTCTTAATTTTCTTTTTTTTTTTTTTTTTTCCAAACAGTCTCTATCAAACAAAATACAAAAAAAAAATGAAAATCGGTCCAGCCGTTTTTGAGATAGATAATCATTTATTTCGAGCAACAAGACTCACAGCGTTAGTAATAATATACTTACAAACTATGTTAGTCATACACTTACAAAGACAAAAACAAAAACAGAAACAAATTGCTTTCGCATCTTCGTGTAGAAACAATCCACGTGAGCTTCAGCGAACATCCCCGATGCGCTGCAGAATCGGGGCAACCCCATCAGCACCCTGGCGCTGTATGATTTTTGAGTTTAATGTACCCACAGACTGCAAGTGTATGAAGACGTGCAGTAAGCACTAAATATAGTGCGCTTGACCAGATTCAGGCGTGCCTCTAAGGCACGCCTGAATCTGCGGGCAATCATGTTAGCTCTCACAAACAGCGCCCTCCACTCCCTGTCAATATCCTCATCGTCCTTGAGGCCAGTAGTCAATAAGTGACCCAGATATTTAAATCAGCCTACCCTCACAAGGGGTATACCGTTCAACCTAACTGAAGGTACTGCTTCCGGGCATTTACACCTGGCCCCAAATACCATGACCACACTCTTCTTAAAATTATATGCCAGACCATGTAGTCTGGCATATGGCTCGCAAGTGGCTACGAGTGTCCTAAGCCCGCAGATTGGTACGCTCAGCAGCACCATGTCGTCGGCGTAGCTAATGTTATTACAAGACTACCAGCAATTGAATAGCGTAGGCGAGCATAACCCCCCCTGCCTCACCCCGCACTCCAACCTAATTGGCCTAGATAGGGCACCAGCCCACCTCACACTATTTACTTGGTCTCCATACCAGTATTTTAGAGTATTTGTCACCTCTGGTGGCAAATTTACCTCTTCCATATTCATTCTCATTCTTTTTTTCATGCTTCATTAAACATTAAAAATTATTTTATATAATAACTTGCCCCAAACTCGATATACGGGCATAGGGCGCGTCAGCTCTCTTTGGACATCGACTCAGTTGGTCGCATTTATAGCACCATTTTTCTCCCACATTTACTCTACTTTCCACATCTTCATCAATCTTTTTTTTTTCAGTAAGGACATTTCTAGATTTGATCGAGCCCATTTCTATTGTCACAATGAAAAAGCTTTCAAAAGTTTTAACATAAAAATCTGAAGACTTTTGGGGGATTCCTGTTAAAGTTCTTGGAGATATCATTGACACAATTTATTGCCCCAGGGAATTTACGTTAAGAATTTACGGTAAGGTAACGTTTCCTGATTAAATGAAACTTAGTAAAGTAGTACCAATTTTCAAATCGGGTAGTAAGAGTGATCCCTCTAATCATAAACCTATATCTCCGCATTGAATAAAATCTATGAAAAAAACTTGCTAGACTAGATGTTGTCACATTTTAACTCAAATGGGAATTTACGTAGTCGCCAATTTGGTTTCACGAAAGCTAGGTCGACGAAGCGCGAGTAAAACACATCAGTTAAATTTTGGAATCCTGGGAGAATTCCCAGGATGCGATTGGCATTTTCTGTGACCTCTTAAAAGCGTTTGATTGCGTTGATCACAATACACTGATCTGTAATATACACCACTACGGAATTCATGGACAAGCTGCTTATCTTATTATTTCCTATCTATCAAATAGGCGGCAAAAAGTAAACGTTAACGGGGCGACGTCTTCGGGGTCCTCAGTTAAGATGGGCGTGCCTCAAGGTTCAATTCTTGGCCCTTTATTTCTAATTTATATTAAAAAACTACATTATATGATGGCAAACTTATCGGAAATAATTTAATTCGCTGGCGACACTTCTCTTATTTTTAAAGTTTAAACTTCTTCATATTCACTTCTCTTATTTTTAATATATAAAAGATACTGATGTCTTACATGTCAACGATAGTCTTGATGTTCTTTCGAAAAGGTTCGCAACTAATTATCTTTTACTTAATGCGAACAAAACTAAATGTCTTAAGTTCTCATTACCAAATGTACCCCAAGTGGTTCAAATTTAAAAGTTGGTGGCAAGAAACTAGATGCTATTACGAAAACTGTATTTCTCGGAATAACTTTAGATTCAAAATTGAAATGGGGCGCCCACATTCGCGCTCGCGCTCTTTCAGGTAAATTAAATTCAGCTGCTTATGCGGTAAGAAAAATAAGGCAGTTGACCGATATAGTCACATCTAGGTTAGTATACTTTGCTTATTTACACAGTATTATGTCTTATGTCGTTCTTCTGTGGGGATCGGCAGCTGACGTAGATTCAAATTTCATTTTACAAAAGAGGGCAATACGCGCGATCTATAAAATGGGTCCTCGCGTGTCTCTAAGAAATTAATTCAAAGAAATTGACATACTAACTCTGCCTTCTCTTTTATATCTTAGAAAGTATCTTGTATGTTCGCAAAAACTTAGGACTTTTCAAAATAAGAAGCGATTTCCGTAAATAAATACACGTTGTAAAAATGAAATTGTGATACCCAAACAAGTTGCCAAAGTCGGTTATAGAACTTAAAGATGGAATGTTCAAAACCCACATCAACGTGACCTTATCAAAAAATCAAATTATTTGATTAAAGACTACCTCCAAGACAAGGAAGTTTGGCAATAATTCCTTCTGCACACGAGCCTTCCCTGGTACCTCATAAACGGCATTATTATGTAAAGAAGAATGCCCATTTTCCACCTGACAGTGTTTAGAAATGAAATAAATCTTAAAACACAGCTAATTAAATTGTATATTACTAACGCTTATCACAATGTTTAAAGAAAAGCAGGATTTTTTAATTTTAATTTTTATTTACAGATTAATTAAAAATAAATGAATAATTAAACTAATGAATAATGCAAAATGCAATTGAGTTAGGACGATTGAAACGGATTTTTTGACGTTTGACATTTAATGCTGGACACTCAATTTATAGTGACAACCATCGAGAGTCTAAGCAGTGACATAAGGGCAGCTGGTTTTAAGGAATTCACAAAGTAAAAAAGACGTTTTAGAACATAGATATGTATTATTAAGTAAGTATTACTATTTTAGACTAAACTTCGAGTGTTAAATAATTCGTTCTAGCACATTTATTTCTTAGAACGTCAAATCATAACCTAAAAAAAAACATTAAAATTTTTGGACTTTAAAGCATTTCAAATGTAATAATTACCGTAATATGACTAATATGATTTTCTTAACCTGCAGGTAGTGTTTCTACTATACCTTATAACTATACATAAACTTTCATTATCAGGTTTTGAAATGTATGGGAACTACTCCCAAATTACGGTGTTTTATGATATGAAAAAAATAAATTTTCAACTATAAAAATAGTTGAAAATTTATTTTTTTCATATCTCTTTGATATAAGGTTCTAATTATTTTGACTTTATGTACCTACAATTCTAACTTAATTAGTTAGTCAAAAAACGGAACCCTGAGATCGTAAAGTCGTGCTCTTACTTATTTCGTTTCTTAAAGTTAATTGTCGGCTGTCAAAACTTTTACTTTTGTGCTAAACACAAGTCTGGTGTAGTGTAAATCCAATAATAATTGTTTTCGGTTCCCCACGAAGTGAAATACAAAAAATAATAATCATCGAAAAAACATTTAAAAAGTGCTGTATCATAGTGACTAACCCGCGAGTACACGGTATCCTAGCGGTTGTGCGAACTGTTATAACGGCTATAACCCTGCGTAAGCGCAATATTTTCCGACGACGAAGTAGTGAGCGCGCGTTCCAGCGACAAATATAGTGCGACAGTGTGCATTGCTGGTGAACGCGACTGGTGGTGCCACCCCAACCATTGAACTCTCTGGATTAACTCATGATGGCAGTGCAGCGCTCACCTTCTAACTCAGTATCTAAATTAAATCCGCAAAATTCTCCAATTCACTATTCGGACTCAGCTCTTGATATTTCCAACAAATCAGATCCTGAAGATAATTATTGTAATAACATAACGAAACGGTTCAATAGTACGTTTGGAGAGTACACAGAACCGCCTGAATCCTGCATCTCCGAACTAAAATCTATGTTCGTTGAGTTCAAAGTCCAACAAGACCATAAGCTTGATCTGCTGAGCGGCACCTTAAACACGATTGCCACGCAAAACCAAGAGATCAAAAACTGCTAAAGTTGTTAGCCTAGAAAAGGAAAATTGCGAATACAAAACCCGAGTTACTACCCTAGAAAATCAGATTGACCTCCTCGAAAAGAATGCGCGCTATACAACCATCGTACCTAAACAGGAAATTGAAAACAAAAAAAACTTTTCCAACATAGTCCAGAACCTTGGCTCAGCACTGGGACTTGAGACACCAAACGAGGGGTTGGAGATAAGAGATATCTCTTATCTCTTCTCTTAATTCTACCACTACTGCTTCGGACTTTGAGCGATAGACTTTTTACAGCAAAAATGATTTAGTTTTTTTGGGGTATATACTCGTATCTTCAGAAAAAGATAGTTATAACAACATTGTTGTTTATGACTTAAAAGCAAATGTAATTTTCATCACACATACACAGAATTAGTTATTAACCAAAATACATAAATTAGCGAAAATGGTTTCATACAATTTTTAGGGTATTTATATCCTTATTATTCCAGGAATGTTTACTTACCGAATTATTCTTGTAAATTTATTAACAATCATAGCCATAATATTGCTTTACTGGACTATTAAACGTGTTTTTCATTACAGGAGAGAGATTGTAATGTTCAGTTACTGACCTATTATGGTAAAATATAAAATAAACATAAAATAGCAAAATTTTTGCTAGTTATTTATTGTAATCATTGAAAACAGATTATGTAAAATAAATTTTTCGTCGGTATCTTCGAAGGTATAGTTAAAGAAAACTCACAAAATGTATTAAAATTAACACTTTTATTGAGAACAAGGTCTCATGGAGATCACAAATTAAATTAGTAAAAGTACAAAAAAGAAGCCAAGTAAAAACATCAATCGGTATTATCATTTGCATCATCATTATCATTGCCATCATCACTATTTACTACAGAAATTAAAGATTCATAAAATGCGTGGTAATACCGTGGAATCGCTCCACTATTGCACAAAGACAATATAAGTACGTGCCAATACAGGGTCTTCTATCATAGCATCTGTCTTAGGTTTTCTCGCACGTCGTTTGTTTTGAAATGAATTAGAAATGTTTAATTCAGAATATGCCTCATCAAAATCATATTTAAAGAAAACCTTGTCCTGTTGTGATGAAGATACATGAATTTCCTTTACATCAGTCTAGCGTATCGTATTCTCATCCATATCGCGACGCCAATTCAAAGCATCTACCATTTTTTTTAATGTCTGAAATATCTGTTTGCTCCAATTCTTTCATAGTATATTTTTCTCGCGAGACTTTACGGAAACGGCATAAACTCATTAGGGTCTAAATGGCAATTTGGCATGCTATGGCAATTCTTCAAGATTCAAAATTGGGTTAATTCCTCTTCTTAATTTACCTACATGAATGACTTTCCCTAAGTACTTACTAGTTCCTTTATTACTTCAAAATCAACCGAATATGGTGTTATTTGCAGATGACACATCACTGATCTTTAAATGAAACCGACGGTCATAAAATCTGAACGACGTGAATGACTCGATGTTTCAAGTCCGAGACTGGTTATCGGTAAATAATTCGGTACTAAATGAAAAAAATCAAATGCATTTAACTTAAATTACCTAATGTTAGAGCAAATGTGACATCATATTGAATGAAGGAAAGCAGGAATTTATTAATCATACGGTTTTCCTAGGAATCACGCCTGACGAGAAATTACAATAGGGAACGCATATAACATCTCTTGCGGAGCGGCTAAGCTCGGCCGCTTATACTGTTAGAAAGATAAGACAGTTAACAGATTTAGAAACCGCACGTTTGGTCTATTTTTGCTTCTTTCACAGCGTTATGTCGTATGGCATTTCACTACGGGGTCGGACTGCTGACATTGAATCCATTTTTCCTATCCAAAAGAGAGCAGTCAAAGTCATTTACAATCTACGTCGTCGCGAATCTCGCAGGGAACTATTTAAAAAGATTATGGCAGTACCTTGCCGTGGCGTGCTGTCCAGGAAGTCCCTCGTTTTGAGCGCAGCTTGCGAAGGCGCGTTGTCTTGGTTGAGCAGTAGCCCGCGGAGCCCCGTGTGCGGTCGCTTGTTGCTCACAACAGAGATAGATAGATAGAATACTCTTTATTATATACACCTTCAGAGAAAACTTCTGCAAAGCATGTGGTAGTATATTAATACAGTCAAATTGAAAAATCTCGGGATGTAAAATCCCCCTGCTTCTGATCGCTTCACTTTGGTAGGCGATGATTCGTTTACAAACACCCATACCGTCGACTGGCGCTTCGTTTCTGGGTCGTATTGAATAATCGAAGACTCATCACCTGTTATGATATAAAAAAGCCGAGACGAGCCTGCTTCAATTTTGTTTATCATATCACGACAATGAGACACCATAAATAGCTCGCAAACAACGTGGAGGGAAATTTTGAAATTGGAACGTACCTATTTTTACTTAGAAATAATTATATTTTCAAAATATCTTTAACTGGCCAGTCTCTCATACATAAAAACATTTTTTCGCAGAACTTTCTGAGTGTCCTGATAATTGCTGACGCATGTGTCTCCAGCACAGAAATCAGGTTTTCACCTCGTTTTTCAGAAATGTTCTCAAGCTCAATGTTATTGTTACAATTTTATAAATTCTAATTCTTTATTGCGAACATAGTGTAATTTTTTTGAAGATATTAACAATAGGTAGGTTCTTAGAACTTAGTTGCCTGGTAGAGCATTGCAATTTGTTGTTATTCAATATTAAACTATAAACTAAATATAAGTACATACTCAAATTTACAGTTATACAGTTTTCATTATATTATGTTAGTTATCCTTAATCATACAATTTATATTATACTCGTATCACACAATTCTTATAATTTACATCGATTTATATCAAGTATCACAATCATTCTAAAATCATCTATAATATATTTATATTAAGTATAATTATAATTTATCACAATCATCTAATAAATAATTATTTTTCTTCAAGGAATTCTTCCACAGAGTAATATGCCTTTTTGATCAGCATTAAAACTTCCAATTGAATGTTGATTCTTGTTGTCCATGGGTAACTTATTATATATTTGTATGCCCATACAGTTAATACATACAGTAATAACATGTATATATCTGTGTATCTATTTTATTGAATTGTATAATTATTATTTGAATTAACGAGAGCTCACTTTATGTCCAGGAATATTTTACCTGGACATAGAATGCGTTACGCGCGAAACCCATTGTATATTTTGCAGTTTCATTTAATTTTAGGTTATGTATTTTGTGGCGTACAATTAAGTATATAAAAATCAATAATTGAATTAAAAATATTAAAAAATAACATCGACGCACGACTAATAGAACTATGTTTATATTACAGATGTCGGTAATGTAGATTTTATTAATGAAATGCCATGTTATTGAAATAAATTAATAATGAATATTTCAAGTTTATGTATTCAGAAATGCAAACTACAATTTTATTTTCTTTGTAGCTAATGGTAAGTATTGAAAACATTAAAACTTAGACCGTTTCTTAGGGTTCCATACTCATGTTCCTGTTTCGCATAAGGCGGGAGGAAACGCCCGGGTGTCACCATTGTGTGGATCGCCTGGAGGACACGGCGGAGCATAGTGTGGAGGTCTGCCCAGTTTGGGCGGAGCACCGCCGTGTTCTCACGGAGGCGAACGGCATCAGCGATCTCTCGCGTCGGGCCCTGTGTCAGGGCCACCTTGGTGTTCAATAGAAAGAGAGAAATGTTAAAGGAACAACGTTTTTAATCCAGTTAAACTATGTATGATAAATATGATAATGCTTCGTACTATTTTAATTAATTATAATATTTATTATGAATTTTTGAACCGAAAAATATTATACGCGGACAGTAGTACATATAACATAATCATGAATTTAACTGAGTTGGCAGATATTCTGGTGCAAGACATGTTCGATTTCATTGACACATGTTTTTGAAGCCGATGCTGCATTCCATGTTTTGGCGTCGCTTGGCTCGACAGATAGCTTTGGTGTTCCTTCGATGTCACATATTTGTTCTGCCACTTGTAGTACCTTCCACAAACTATCACATATATTTGCCGTCATATTAATGGAGGAATAATAAAATCTGATATTATTTCCCAGCTGTTCATAGTAATACAGGGTGGCAGGAACATCGAAGCAAAACCTGTTACCATGTCAACACAGGGTTCGGTGGTTATTAAGCAAAGATTTTTTTATACCTTCTAAAGATTTCTACGCCTACGGGTCTGAAATGATGTGCTGAATTGACATGGTTTCAGTTCGCACCTCTATGTCGTTGCCACCCTGTATATTTATGGTCGTGAATACGTCATAATCTATGTATGCAGCACGTAAGCTCGTTGAAGTTGTCACAAAACTCCGTGTTACTAGAGCCTCTACAGTGGCCAATAATATAAATGATATTAGTCTAGTCTCAGTAGCAGCCCGAAGTCTGGATTAGTGCCCGGTAGATGGCAATAGGCTCACCCCCTATTACCTATTACGGAAACAAGGCGTGATGTTGTGTTACGTAGTCTAGTTTTAGTGTTTCTAGATTTTTCTCCGCCGGATGACACTGAACACAAAGTTTTCGTTTGTTCTATGTGTAGTTGGAGCATTACTGAGTAGAAGTAGACGCGATTGTGCACTTTACTGGACTCGGACATATTTATGTCTTAAGTCCACTCGATTCGCCACAACCGATTACAACAACATCTCCCGTTTAGTTTATTTTCGTCAACAACTACTCAAAAATACTCCAGAGTGACTCGCAAAAGTGAAGTTACGGGGATCTTTTGGCGCTTATATAACATTAACACTTTTTTTTGTGTTATATCTTGGAACCTTATTTATTTTGACAAATCGTAAATACAATATACAAGCGTGCTGTGCTGGCACTGCAGCTGCGACTGCAGACAACCTCAAGTGGTGTAAGCATAACAACCTTATTTTGAATTCTGGTTCCGAGCCGGGTTTGAAACTCTCGGGCCATGGTCTCTTTAAGGAAATTTTGAAACGGCTAGTTGACACTTCCCGTGATCCCAGGGCTGGCTTTTATTTGGCCAGAGGCTAAGGATTGCCATACAACCTGGTTACAAAAATTACCTTTCGATGTAAACAAGTTCTGGAAAATTGTTTATATCGAAAGGTTTGTGAATGCATTGGGTTCTTAATGGAATAGCAATGAAGGCATTTGAGAGAAAAGTAATATTTAGTGATGAATTTTGGGAAATTTCAAAAAAACATAACAATAGGTTTTTCTCGAATCACATGAATTTTCGTCTAATCTTTATGGGGTACTTAATTGTTGCAAATGAGTAACACTACAACGTTCTGTAAGGAATAGGTCAAATTTCCCTGTCACCATGTATCAAAAACTAAGAGCTCATTGGTCGTCTTAAAATTCGTCCGCATCACTGTCAAAGGGAAAAATGTGCCAGCACCTGTGCTTACGTGAAGAGTGGACCAACCACTTGACTTCAACCCCTAACGGCTCAAACTTAAGACTCCCAATGAAGTTGTTTTATTGCGCTACTTCCAAGGCATTCATATCATTCCGTCTATGCTCTTCCCATCGTCGCGTGCCAAGCCCTTGGGTTCTTAAAACAGCTGGCATACTGACGGTGACAAGAGCCCGACGAATGATGTCGTTAATGCTAGCGCGTCGTGTCATCCGATCAACGCTCTTAACTGCAGGATAGGCCAAGTTAACAGAGGCGGTCGACTGCTTCACCGCATTGACAGCGATTTGTTGCACCCAGACGCAAACAAGTAGCGAGCCGGAACGTGTTGTCACCCAGCATACTTGTAGTGTGGCGGCATCTACACCGCCGCATGCGAACAACGCATCCCACTGACGTCACACAAATCCTGCATTGCGAAATCAGAGTTTACCGCGCAGTTAGCAAATATACAATTCCCCGACATGAATCGTCGGGCAGTTGCCCACCAGATACGACATCCATCTGGTCGGAGGATCCTCCCTTTTCTTACGAGTATGAGTGAACTTTACACCTTGTTCCTCATACCTCTTCAGTAGTACCTATGATGGGTTACGGTTGCGCCTGTAGCGGGCGCGCTGGCAACGCTGCTTTACCAATCTTGGATGCCCGAGCACCGCCTGTAGGAGGTTGTATCTGTAGGTAGTGTAATGAAACTAAAGATATTAATTATATGCTAGTTTAATAGAAACGGTTACAACCAAGGAAGATGATTCTAGAGAAGTTTATTTAGTAGTTGACAGAACGGTGCGCGTCAAGAAACACGCTATTATATAGGGGCGCTCGAATCGTTCAGAAACAATGAAGTTCGGTTTATGTTCATATTCCAATATCCTCCCTTGGACATAAACCCATTTTTGCCGAGCAGTAGTCCAGCTTCAATTGCGGAGTCCCTTTAGTCAGCGAGTCCGCCACCATCTCACTTGACTGAATGTACTTGATGACAATCTTCTTCAATTGCACCTTATCGCGCACAAAGTGGTGTCGTATGTCTATGTGCTTGGATCTGGAATGATAGTTTTCAGTACCTGCAAGTTTAATCGCACTTTGATTATCACATAAAATAGTAACAGGTGTGGTGTCCAAGTTGGGCCAAAACTCTTCTTGCATTTGTCCAAGCCACATAGCCTCTTGAGTGCAGCTGGATAATGACATGTATTCAGCTTCGGTAGTGGATAGCGCAACAGTTTGTTGTCGGTGTGAGTTCCACGTGATTGCACCACCCTGAAATATAAATACATAGCCAGTACATGATCTTCGGTCATCTTCATCACCAGCCCAATCTGCATCACAATATCCATGCATTGATTTTTCTTCAATATTCTGTTTAAAAGCTAAAGTATAATTTTCAGTATGCTTCAAGTATCTTAAGACTCGTTTCAGCGCCACCATATGCTGCATTTCTGGTCTCGAATTAAATTTACTTAAAGCATTCACAGCATAGGATATATCTGGGCGCGTTCCTTGCGATAAATACAACAAGGACCCAATAATTTCTCGATATGAAGTTGTATCTACAGTTGATTTTTCTTCTTGACTCATGTTGAACTTTGATTTTGGATCAATTGGTGTTTTCACACTCTTACAATTTGACATTCCAAATTTGTTCAGTATGTCCTTAATATACTGTTTTTGATTTACACATAAAGTACCATTTTTCCTATGTCTGTGCACATGCAAGCCCAGACAATGTTTTAATTCTCCTAAATCCTTCATTTCAAAGATAGAGAATAACTTTTCCTTTATGTAATTTTTTTTTTTTTACTGAGCTTGTAAATAAAATTAAGTCATCTACATACACAGCTAAGAAAGTTATGTCTTCATTTTCTATGGTATAATAAATACAGGGATCAAGTGATGACTGTGTCAAACCAATTTCTTTCAGTGTATTATCCAACTTTTTATTCCATTGTCTACTGGCTTGCTTTAATCCATAAAGTGATTTTTTCAATAAACACACTTGTGTATTATTTTCTTCAAAGCTTGGGGGTTGTGACATATAAATACTTTCTTCTACATCACCCTGCAGAAAAGCAGAGACAGCATCCATTTGGTCAATATCCAAATTATATTTCACAGCTAATGCGAACAAATAGCGCAAAGATGAATATCTAATTACCGGTGAATATACTTCATTGTAATCCAATCCTTTCTTTTGAGCGCATCCTTTAATTACTAATCTCGCCTTATATTTTGCTATGTTTCCTTTCTCATCCCTTTTGGTCTTAAAAACCCATTTACAGGATATAGCTTTCTTGCCAGTGGGTAAGTCACATAACTCCCAAGTATTATTTTTCATTAATGAGTTATACTCCTCCTCCATGGCTTTCTTCCAATGGCTGGATTCTGAGCAAGACATAGCTTCTTCTACAGTTATGGGATCCTGACTTAGAGCCCAACATGCATGATTTAATTCTCCTTCATCAGTGGGTTGCCTTCTGCGAGGCCTCAAATTTATGAATGTGTTTGGAGATTCAAATGTGCAATCAGTGCTAGGTTCATATGTTGTATTCTGATCAGTTATATCTACTGTGGAGTCGAAACTCTCGTCTGAATTAGATGAAGAGCTAACCTGAACAATCGGGTCATTGTGAGCTGGGGTGGAGTTTTCATCACTGATTGGAATCTGTATGGTTTCGGTTAAAGGTACAAGTATCTGTAGTGTATTATTATTATTTATAGTTGAGCTTAAACTCTCATTCTTATCACAGGGGCAGTCTTCAATAAATGTGACATTTCTGCTTTTTGTAATCTTCTTTGTAATAGGGTTCAATAATCTATACCCTTTGGTATTTTCGCAGTATCCAAGAAAAATCATTTCTGTGGATTTTGAATCCCACTTTGATCGTTTTTCTTTCGGCACGTGAACCATAGCTTTACAGCCAAATATTTTTAAATGAGTAATGTTTGGTTTTATACCTGTCAATTTCTCCAGTGGTGTCACATAGTCAAGAACTCGAGTCGGAGAACGATTAATAATATGAGCAGCTGTCTCCACTGCCTCTGCCCAAAACTGTTTGGAAAGACCTGCATCGAACAACATGCATCTGGCACGCTCCACGAGAGTGCGATTCATCCGCTCGGCAAGACCATTTTGCTCCGGCGTATAAGGTGCAGTTGTCTGATGCTTGATACCTGTACCTGGCTCCTCCCATAGATGTTGTCTCCATGGGGCCACACAAGTCCGAGTGTATTCGTTCCAATGGTATGGTAGCCCGTGAGCCTATATTCTTAAAAGGGGCCCTAGTCTGTTTACCTTTCAAACATGGAATGCAATTTTTATTACTGTTATTAGTATTTAATAATTTTACACCTTCAGTACATGTTGGCAATTTATTAACATCATTGTAGTTAAGATGTCCCATTCTACGGTGCCATACATCTATGCTCTGGTTATCTGAAGTTGTCATGTATGCATTACCTTTGACAGTGTTCAATTTGTACATATTATTAGTCAGCCTTGCCGTTGCTACTAATTGTTTCTCTCTATTATATATCTTACAGCCAGTTTTATTAAATATTACTTGGCAGCCATTCTTTGCCAACTGACTGACAGACAACAAGTTGATGCTTAATTGTGGAACATACAAAATATCTCTCACCTGTATGTGATTTATTTTACCATCTTCACCAATTAAATCTAATTTAACATTACCTATTTTCTCCACGGTGACTGATGTATTGTTGGCAACCTTTATATCTTGTATCGGAGAAGCCCGGACATCATACATATAGTCAAGTATGTTAGTCATGTGTAAAGATGCTCCTGAATCCACATACCATTCCACACTGTTCATACATACATGAGCTGCTGAAAACACTGCTGCATAACCGCTATTATTATCCTTCTTTTTGTTATTACAGAACTTACTCATGTGTCCATACTTATTACAGTTGTAGCAACGGGGGCCTGCTGACTTATTCTGCTGATTATGTTTATTATTTTGTTTGTGGGTAGATTTGTGCTTTGTATAAAGAACAGAGACATTTGACTCTTTAACCTCTTGCAAAAGTTTAGTTTTTATTGAGTCTGTATTTATCTTCACACCAGAGCTTTCCAGTCCCATGATCATTGGTTTGTATTGTTCCGGCAAACCTGCCAACATCAATGTACCCAACCATTCATCGTCAACTTTAAATCCAACATTTCTCAGTTTGTGGGCGGTGGTTACAATTTTATTAACATATTCTTCTATATTTGAACATGCGTCTAATGTGGTATTTACCAAATCTCGGAGTAACCCAACTTTTCTTGTTAAACCTGAATCTTCAAAAGCATTTCGTAAATTTTGCCATACCTCCTTTGAAGTCTTTGCATCTTGGACGTGTATATAATTTACCGGGTCCAGTAGCAAAATGATTTTTGACTTTGCTTTCAGATCTTGCTTCGGATTTACCGTTACGCTATCTGCAGGTTCAACACAGTCCCACAACTCTTCGTGTTGTAAAAACGTCTGTACTGCGAATTTCCATGTGCAGTAATTCTCTCTTCCCTTTAATTTTTCTATTTGTACGTTATTCATAGCCATTTTAGGTCGGAGCCAATTCAATAAAAATTGTTTTGTAACGGTGGCTACCTAAAAATCAGAAAAAAAAACTTCGCGAAACTAGATTACTGTATACTAGGGGAGTTTCACTATTTATGACTTTTAACGGGTCATATGCCCATAACCTAGTGTAATGAAACTAAAGATATTAATTATATGCTAGTTTAATAGAAACGGTTACAACCAAGGAAGATGATTCTAGAGAAGTTTATTTAGTAGTTGACAGAACGGTGCGCGTTTTTTTTTTTTTTTTTTTGTGTATGGCATCTCGTAGTTGACCTTGAGAGGTCGTGACTACTTAACCGGACTATCCTGTGGCTGCCTTAAGCGGACTCAAAGCCTCCAGCCAGGGGCGTAAAACTACTTATATTATTAAGCGAACGCTCGCTAAGGGCACCCCCTGTGGGGTACGGACCTCGGCTTAGGGCGTCGCTGACGGGAGGACAGCAAGATGGGACAGGCTGGATCAAGTTTAGTTGATTATTATTAATCGGGGAATTTAAAGCTACAGGCTCAGCTACGGCGCGGGCTGGCACTTCGTCGAGCAAGGGTCGGGGGGGACAATTACGTCGGGATCTTCGCGAGGAACCTCGGCGGCGAGGTCGGAATGTCGGTCTGTGTTTGTGCACTGTACTGGTGGCCCTACTGCTCTCCTGAATGAGAGTTATGTGGTCATCGGGATCGGTGAGGACATGCTTGGGACGGCGGACTTGACTAATGGAGGAGGGAATATAACTAGCGGCTTTCACAACCAGAGGGTTGCGGTGATTCGCGGCGGTCTCGAAGAAACGCTTTGAAATGCGTTTCATGAACTGACGGATAGTGGGAATCCTGAGGTCTACATGGAGGATTTCGTTGCGAACGTACCAGGGGGAGCCTGTTATCCTACGGAGGAACTTGTTCTGGAGGGTCTGCATTCTATGGAAGCGAACGGGCTTGGCGTGTGCGAAGACTGCACTGGCATAGGTCATGATCGGGCGGATGCACGCTGTGTAGATACGCAATTTGCACTTAAGTGACAATTTGCTACGTGCATTGAGGACAAAGTGAAGTCTACCTAGAGCGAAGGCGGCGCGCGAACGAGCCGCCTTAATGTGCTCTGAAAAAGAGAGGTGTTCGTCTAGTACGACACCCAGGTATTTGGCTCGCTTCTCCCAAGGGATCGGCTTGCCGAACATGGTGATCGGTCGAGGGGGTGAGGGGTTGCGACGCGGCTTTGAGAAAAGAACCGCTTGACTTTTGTCGGGATTGACTTCGATCCGCCATTTTCTAAACCAAGCGCCAAGCTTGTTCACTTGGGTTTGGAGAATGCGAGCTATCGAATTTTCATCACGGCCGGTGTAGTAGATGGCCGTGTCGTCTGCGAACAGGGCCAACTGCGCCTTGCTGCACTTTGGCATGTCGCTGGTGAATAGCGTGAAAGCTAGAGGAGAGATCACAGAGCCCTGAGGGACTCCAGCGCGAATAGGGTGGGAGGAGGATAGCGCTCCTTCGATGCGATAACGGAAGGTGCGGTTCGACAAAAAGTCCCGTAAGATGAGCACGAGACGATCTGGCACACCGAGTTGGTACAGCTTATATAATAAGCCGTTGTGCCAGACTTTGTCGAACGCTTTCGCTATGTCGAAGAAAACAGCACCGGTCATCAAACCTCGTTGGAAACCGAAGTTGATGTGTTCGACTATACGGTGGACCTGTTGTACGCACGAGTGTTGGGTTCTAAAACCAAACTGTTCGTTGGGGATGAGGCCCTTTGTCTCGGCGTAGTCTCTGAGGCGCTTATAAATAAGCCTCTCATAGATTTTGCCGAGGACATTGAGCAGACTGATGGGGCGGTAACTACTAGGCTCTGACTTTGGCTTGCCGAGCTTCGGGATACCGATGACGGTGGCTTCTTTGAATGCCTGTGGGAAGATGTTGTTGCTCAGAGCACCATTGAAGATGGTGGTCAGTAGCATTATCAGGTGGGCAGGGAAAAGTTGGAATACCCATTGGTGATTCCATCTGAACCGGGGGCTTTACGAGCCTTAAGACCTTTGATGAGGTCGTGCACTTCGTCGGGCGTGACTGGGGGCAGTGGATACTCTGGGTCTTCGACGGGAGGGAGGGAGGCTCTATGTTCGACTTCAGCGTCGACCTCAGAGAGGTGAGCTTGGTCTACTGGTTGAGAGCTAGGCGAGCATTGGACTTCTAGAGTGTCGGCTAGAAGCTCAGCCTTGTCGACATCATCGAAGGCGATGGTCTTGTCGGGACGGATCAGGGGGGGCATGGAGACTATTTCTCCGGATCTGAGCTTCCTCTGGAGTTGCCAGAAGGCTAGGTGGGTGGGCTCTAGTTCGCTCAACATCTTGTCCCAGCCGGCGGTACGCAGCTCCTCTATGCGTGTTCTTACAGTACGCTGTAAGTAACGCATATGGGCTTTGTTCGCGTCGCAGGGGAAGTTGCTGTAGGCACGGACAGCCGCGTTCTTCTCATTCAACAGTTCGCGTACATCGTCCGGCAACTTCCAGCGACGGTCATCCGTCGCTGGAATTTCCCTTGAACAATCGTTCAGGACTGATTGTACGTGAGCTGTGAATGAGTCGATCGCGGCCGTCGTGTCAGCGATAGACTCAAAATGATCGGGGATTGGGTCCAAGTGGGGGGACGTGGTGGATTTTAAGCGATCGCTTACTCTCCTCCAGTCCGTTACCACTTTGTTGGGAAGGGGTTGGGTGGAATCGGGCAGACCTATGCGGGGGACCAGTTTCATGACTACTGGACGGTGATCGGAAGCGAGCTCTTGTACCACTTCTATAGAGTCCAACCGTAGGTTGACGTTCTGTAGGAGCGCCACGTCGAGTACATCGGCGGTGTGATTGGGATCGGGGGGAAAATGAGTGGGAGTCATCGGCGCGATGACATCGAAATTCTGAGAGGAGGAGAGGTTGAACAAGTGTCTCCCTCTGGAAGAGGTCCTGGTGCTATTCCAGGAGGGATGTTTGGCGTTGAGATCACCCGCTATGATAACGGAGTCACTCAGGCTAAAAAGGACAGAAAGATCTTCAGTAAGGAGTTGGAAGTTCTCCGAAGTATTAATGGGGGGGAGGTAGGCCGAAACTATGGTGATCGGTTGATGACCTGTCATGCCAAGCCGGCAGCAAGACACTTCTAATCGTGAGAGTGTGGGAGGGTCTATGGGAATGCAGTATAGCTCCTTTTTGTAATAGATAAGGGTACCGCCCTTATGGCAACGCGTCCTGTCATTGCGAACTGTACGATAGTTTGCAATTGACGGATTTCGGTAACTCGGTTTAAGGAACGTTTCCTGAACAAGGAGGATGTCGATGTGATGGTCGCGGAGGAACTCGCTGATTTCAGCGCGTTGTCGCAGGATGCCATTGGCATTGAAATAACCTAACTTTAGGGATCGGGGTTTGGTTCTCGCGAGGATTCCTTTATCCATGATTAGGGTTGGGTTGGTTGTTGAAGGACATCAGGGCTTGCGTAATGTCCGGGTACGCATTGTATATATTTTGGATCATATAAATGTTGCCGGCATTTCTGGCGGCAACAATTTCACTTGCCATTTTCCTGGCACGAGGGGTAAGGAAGGCCGTGAATGTACTAGATATTACATTGAACGCGTCCATCGGGTTCTGACCGACCATACGGGTGGCTGCGGGTGGAGCTGAAGCGGCAGGAGCGGCTTTATTTAGAGGCACAGGAATGCCTGGGGGCGCGTTGACGCGGATGCGGGGGTCCATAAGTGGAGGGATGGCCGCAGGAACGGGTCTAGGTGCTAAGGCTGGAAAAGCCTGCTGATGGTGGAGGTAGTTCCAGGGCGAGGGCCTCTGAGGACTGAGTCGCTCCTGATGTTGAGTGGTAGGCCACGCGTGGGCGTAGCGGGGGCTTTCCCTTTGCTGGCGGGCGTCTGCACGCTTCGTCAGCTTGGGAGATGATGTTTTAGGGGCCTTGGGGCACCCACGATAATTGGCCGGGTGGCCAGAGTCGCCGCATAGCACACAGCTAGGCGGCTCTGTGCATAAGGTGCGGTCCTTTGGACGACTGCAGTCAGCAGTGCCGTGATCGCCCAGGCACTTGACGCACCTGGGTTTCGCGTGGCAGTGCATCTGCGAATGCCCGTAGAGTTGGCAGCGGTGACACTGCCCTATGACAGCGGTCTTAAAAGGCTTTTCGATCTGCAAGCCGGTGAGGTTGCAGACTGAACGGACGTTGAAGATAGGGTGGTGACCCTCAGTAGGGGGGCAGACGACGAGGACCATATCGAATGGTACCCTGCCTCGGGCGCGGTGCATGCGGTGGACTTCCGCAACGGGGACGTTTTGCGACAGAAGGTCGGCTTTTATCTCTTCCGCGGGTATCTCCTTCGGGATCCTACGGATCACGACGCGGACTTGACGGTCTTCGGGGAGGGCGTAGGTGTGGAAGGACACACCTCTAAGACGGAGAGTCTTTGTGAGCTCTCTGTAATCGTTTGACGTCGGGACGGTTACCTTAATACCCTGTTGGGTAGATTTCGCGCTGGTGTAGCCTATACGCAGGTCGGTGCACCATTTGGGCACGTCTGTCCACTTCCCCTTGTCCTGGATGTACACAGGGGGAGGGGGGGCGATTTTCTTTGCCGCAGAAGGCTGGGCAGCGGGCTTGGCAGCACTGTGGCTGAGTGAAGAGGTTGAGGCCGAGGCGGCCTGAGAGGGGGCGGTGGCGGATGGAGCCACGGGAGCGGAGGTGGATTCGATAGCCGGTTTCTTCGTCCTTGTGTCAGGACTCGGTTTGAGGCTCCTCTTTTTGGAGCCGACCGTCTTAAAGACGCCTTCGTCGGAAGAGGGGGAGGAGCTCTGTTCGTCGCTCGATATTAAGTACGGCGAGGTCGGGCGAGGGGAAGGCTCGCTGGTGTCCATGTGCACAGCCGGCGGCGAGCAACCTGAAAGTTGCGACGGAGAGGGTTCGAGGGCATCGCTAAACGTGGCGATGTCCGAGCTGTCGGTGCCTACTAGGTCAGAGGGACCGGGGACGGACTGCTGCAGTGCAGCGAATTTAGCGCCATACTTGGCGAGGAAGTCGGGGTCCTTAAATAGGACCTCCTTGAAGAACGCCACTATCAGGGCGTCCTCCATGGTCGGAGTGGGGGGAAATCTTAAGGGAGGGAATGGTGGAAATTAAGTTTCCACTTAGAGCCTATTAACCCTATACCTAACTCCCCGGGTGGATTGGCCCGGGGATGAGTTCCCTCCCTGTCGGGTGCAGACAGGGAGGTGTGTACCTAATGGTGAGCCCTAAGCTTGTATACCCGTCGCCAGTCTTAACGGTGCGCGTCAAGAAACACGCTATTATATAGGGGCGCTCGAATCGTTCAGAAACAATGAAGTTCGGTTTATGTTCATATTCCAATAGTAGGTCGTGTCGTGTGGTCTGTACGGGGCCCCAATGTGGGCCTCTGAAGTCAAAGCATTCATTTCTAATAGGCACATTAAAAGGTACTTTAGAACGTCATCATTTACTTAAAAGTAGAACCGATTCTAGGCGCCCCTTTCAAAAGGTAGTTTCGTATGGAGAAGAAGGGGCAAGAAACTCCACCGTTACTCTTTTAAAATGTTTTACAATATTTTGGATACATTAATTATATTTTTATATGTGAAGACGATGCACCAACAATAAAAATACTACACCACCATTGGTAAAAAGAATTTAAAATAAAGCTAAGACATAAATGTCTTAGGTTTATTTTAAAATTAATTATTCATTTCAATCACGTGATAGGTACATGGTGCTCACATATTTACAAACATTGTCAAAATATATGATTTTCCTAAAATATTATCTAGACATAAGTTTGTGAGTGGAGTAAAAATAACAAATTATACAATTAAATTAGCAACCAGTATGATTTTATCTAGACTGGATTGTCTTATGGAGCTGGAACATCATGTCTCCAAGCATTCCTATCTAATATATAAAATTCTCGTGTCACAGTTTTCGTTGCCATACTCCTCCGAAACGGCTTGACCGATTTTGATGAAATTTTGTGTGCATATCGGGTAGGTCTAAGAATCGGCCAACATCTATTTTTCAAAAAAAAAAAAAAATTTTTTTGCAAAACAACGTTTGCGGGGTCAGCTAGTCTGGTATATAATCCTCTAATTTGTAATATGCTTGCTTACAAAGTGTACTTATTTATATGAATTTAAAATTTTCTTTCATTTAATTGCAATATATCACAAGGTATTTTGTTATAACATTTAACACAGTACCCCATAAATGATGTCTGTACTTTATAATAATCGGCTAATCTGAAAACTGGTTGATCTATTTTATCTTTATTTTTAGTATTAAAATGATGTCTATCACTTAATAAAAAGATGTCAATTTTTTCTTACATGCATAATATTTTCATAAATGAATTGGCAAGGTACTGTCATAATATTAATACCTTTAAGATTTTATATAGAGAAAAATGAGAGATTCACGACGAGGAAGATTGTATATGGCTCTGACAGCTCTCTCTTGCAAAATAAAAATCTATTCAAAGTCAGCAGTCCGTCCCCACAGTAAAATGCTATACGACATAATGCTGTGGAAGTAGCTAAAATAGACCAAACGCGCGGTTTCTACATCTGTTAGTCAGTAGAGTCTGACAGACCCCTCCGCCCGCCCCAGGGTCATCCGTGAAGGTTCACCCCGGAACAAAAAAAAAACGTTTTAGCCTGAAGTCCGACTGCCATTTACCCACAGCCAGCAGGTGGGCACGCTCCGCAGTATTGGTGGTCGTATTAATGCGGTTATTTCGTACCACCCTGCAGAGCGGCTCATCCCATTGTCTTTGGGAAGACGGGCTCTCGGGCTGAACCATATCCGGACAAGCAAGCTGAGAAGATTCTTGTTGTTAACTTTTCGGTGCTGTGGACCTAGTACGGGAACGCCGTACATTACAATACAAATTTTGTGGACTTTTATTATTTTATTATATTTATCCCAAATTTCCAAACTAAAATTTCCGAAACAGCCATATCTAATGGGAGAATGCCGAATGTAAAGTAACTTTAGCAAGTCTTTCTGAAATGTCGTAAAAATGTTTAATTATTTCGTCGACGAATGATGAAAAACAGTCTTTCAAAATTGGGGAACCTCGGAGGTGCAGTGAACTTTTTTCCAAAACTAACAAAGATTTTCGCGTTTCGAGTTGTTGTGGAAATGTTCTAAGATATAGTACTTATTAGATAAACAACATGGCAGCGTTAGTTCCGATTTTAACCACGAGCCAAAAGATCCTTGCACAGCTGATCCTTGTAATAATACATATATCATGAACTGAGCGTAAGCCTCACAAAAGTGACCACTCTCTAGAAAGAGTCAAAAGTGACTGAGCACTACTAAAGATACAACAACTGGCCGCACATAAGCTATGTCTCCCTCGTGCTTTTCGGTCTGTATTCACTGCACAACTGAATACGGATCGGTCAGTCCATTCTCTGTCAAAGATTGAAACTAAGTACTTTTTTTTTCTACAGATACTGGTAAGTACATGGTGGTGGTAGTCCGTGGGATTTGCACGGACTACGTTAAGCCACGGTTTTCTAGAAGACCGCTTCCGTCACATTCATAGCGGATGTCATAAAAATCTGTAATTTTCAGCAGTATTTGACATTAAGCTGTCAAAAATGCTATGTATTTGAACCACAGTGTACAGATTTGAACATTACGGATGCATGTGGCGGTCACCGCTTTGCTAAGAAACCGTAGCTTTACTGTATCAGTAACTACTGCAACTAGTGCATTTGGATGAGATGAGGCTAGCCAATCGTCAATGATGTATTTATATCTTTAAGAAATGCAACATTTGCTTGAGCCGTAACTGTCACCGAATCACAATGAAATTGTACACATAATTTGCACATAAAGCAGAAATTTTACAGAAAACACTTAATTACACTAGCACTAATACTAGTACTTAACGTACTAGTTAATTAATTTGAAATAGGCCTTATTAAGAAGGAAATGTATTATTTAAAATTAAAACTGTAAGGACAAGTTCAAATCAGCTTATACCTGGAGTGTTGTCACAGGAGGAAAAAAGTGACGAAAGTGAGTCTTCATCATGACAGAGATTCTCTTTGACTTCAACTGCGCTATCACCTCGGACATAATTGTTAGGATGCAGTGTATCATGCATGGTACCTACACTTAATAACCTCGAAACTTTATGTGTGATTTAGGTACACCTGAAGTGAGTTTCAGATGTAAGGCAAAGGTCGATGTTTTCGGGACTAAACAAAATAATTTTTGTTGATGTTTAAGTAGTCCGTTTGTGTTTTTTATATCTGGAAATAGCATTCGTAGTGATGTTTTCTATTCGCGGGTTGTTCGAAAGTGATACCGTGGCCGCTGAAGGAACACGGGTGGGTTTTAGTCAGTAAAAGTCTGACAAATTTGATTACTTCCAACACTGAAAAGAAAAAAAAGCGGTGTTTTCTAATCTATCCAAACAATCTATAAATCAGGACATTAATTTATTAATTGCGTCCAACTTTCCTTCCATACCTTTATCGGCGTTCCCACGAATATTAGCATGGTTAAAAGTTTTGGCTATAATATACGCGTATGTATTCTTGTGACGGTTTTGTGTCACGTTATGGTTTTGCATTTGTGAGCTAGTTAGCAATTTTTTCGTTGATTTCGCGCTGGCCTTTTGTAGCCGGCTTCATAATAGTTTTTTTATGCCTTGCTTTTCCCGGGCTACTATACAAGCCTTAATTAGCAGGACGTATTTCCCCAAAAAACTGGCAGTCAGGTGTTTTCCGGTACATTTGACACATCTAGGTTCTTTAGAACAGTATTTGTGTGAATTTCCGCACGCTGGGCATCTTTTGCATTGAGTTACTAGCCTCGAGATATGGAGAGGATGTACTTCTACTTTACATCCTAATATTTTATATTCCTTATTTATCCACCTCAATTTGTTGCTGCATCTTCAATCTGAAAACCTTCATTTTGAAAGTCATGATTTTATTTTCTCCATAAATTGACCTTTTCTGCTTGTTTTCGTAGGATTGCCAGAGAAAG
Organism: Dasypolia templi; assembly: GCA_963555695.1. Classification (NCBI taxonomy): domain Eukaryota; kingdom Metazoa; phylum Arthropoda; class Insecta; order Lepidoptera; family Noctuidae; genus Dasypolia; species Dasypolia templi. Next base: position 3,398,746 of record OY743163.1, on the reverse strand, counting down.
TTATTTTGAGTCAATAATTTTGTAATACACTTATATGTGTCTTCATTCACTATACTTATTTTAACGTCGGTACTTCCCTTCAACAGATGGGCCGTGAACTTATCACTAGTGAGTCTAGTGATGAATTCACGGCCTTGACAACAAGTCAAAAAGGCCTGATAGTTCTTGACGCCATGTGCTACAACGGGCGGAGTCTTTTTGGTGTTCTCTTTCTCTAATTGAACAGTCTCTAGGTGTTCAATGTACAGTGCAAGTGGGCAATATTATGTTTACTTTGCATTTTTTTCTGCTCTTTTGCCTGGGTAGCTCCGGCCGAGTTTCTCTGGCTCCTCCTCGTCCGTATAGTATTCAGGACATTTTGTTGAACTTTTTACTGGCTCATCTAACTTACTAGTTGTAGCTCTACTTTGTTCTGCTTTATATTGTAAATGCCGCACTTGCTGGTGGAGGCTCTACATATTTTTTTTCATATCAGAAATAACATGACACCGTTGTTTCTTATCTGTTCTTTCTACGCTGTAGTATTTGTACAGAAATTCTTTGTTTTCGGTTTCCACCTTAACTTTGGTGGTCTCAGCCATGTTAGAGGCCCCAGATTTAAGCGGGCTGGGGCTGCCTTGAAGTGGCTCCTACCCAATCTAGGGGGTCCATACGCTTCCTGCCGGAGGCTCTACGCGGGGTCGTTCGGTCCATAGCCCTTTACGGGGCACCGGTGTGGACGCGTTCTTTGAGGTGCCGACCATCCCGCCGGTTGAACGCGTACCAAAAGGTCATGGCCGTCCGGCTAGTCCGGGGTTACGGCACTGATCTGGAGGCAAAAGCCCTCGCGCACGTATGGGAGTGGCGCGAGGAGGCTGGGGTGTAACTGCGCTGCCGTGAGAAATCACGGTACAGCGGACAGAGCTCCGGCGGGATCTCATGGCGACATGGAGGGTGCGGTTGTCGCAACCCAGTTAGTAGCGGCAGTAAGTCCCCTCTTTGAGGAGTGCTTGAAGTGGTGCCTCAGCGTCCTCACCTTCCGCCTGACACAGGTCCTCGCTGGACACGGTTATTTCGGGAGGTTCCTGTTTCGAATAAGGCGGGAGGAAACGCTCGTGTGTCACCATTGTGAGGATCGCCCGGAGGACACCGTGGAGCATACGGTGGAGGTCTGCCCAGCTTCGGCGGAGCACCGCAGGGTCCTCGCGGAGGCGATCGGCGGCGGCGAAAGCAAGAATGAAATGGAAATGCAATATGCTTAAAAAACAAAACGGATTCAAATGTTGATGTCACTGCATCTAATATAACACTTCGGAAGAAACAACATTCTTCAACTAAACCTTCTTCGCCTAATCAAAAGATGATTCCCATGCAAAATGTGGTTTTAAGTGAGAATACTTCTCAAATACCGGCCACCCCAGTAGTTGTGCCGCGTACAGACAATTACAACAAATTTGAGGCAAACATATCTACCGAAAACTCTTTCGAATCTTTGCCGTAGGATGAAGATATCGATGTTTAGTCTCATACATTGAAAAGAGATCCACAACTATGTAGAAGCTGCCCTAATATTAGATCCAACAATTTCGATATAATAGAAGAATTAGAAAATAAAGTTTCTGTTTTGGCGAAGAACTTAGAGATAGCTGAAAATGAAATAGCTAATCTTTTATCTATATTTATATATAAAAAAACAAATGCCTATGTGCCGCACTCAAATTAATCAGTTAAAAGATATTTATAAATCCACGCCCAAAAGCGCATCAAAAAAGAAAAGGAGCAAAGGTCCTATCCAAACTAAACTAGACTTCTCCGAGCAACTTATTGGTTCAAACGCACAACGCTCGCAAACAGGTGGCGACGTGCAGGGTGTACATTGTCAGGATGCAGACCAGGAAATTAACAACGAAATGACTGAAAAGATATCGATGAACTCTCGAAATGAACAACGACATGAAAAATTAAAGCATACAACTCAATTAAAGCAAAACACCAAAAGGAATATCTATATAATTGGAGACGAAAAAGTAAGAGGTCTATCGGCACAACTAATACAAACAAAGGCAGGTAAATGGAATGACAATTACAACATCGAGGGTAAAGTTCAACGATATGCTTCATCATGCGAGATCCTACAAAATCCTGAAAATTTGTCACGTAACCTGTCTGTTAATGATATTGTTATTCTCTCGGTTGGCAAACATGATACAAATCCCTGTAGGTTGGTAACTAATCTTTATAGAACTCTGTGTAGTTTAAGTAATTGTATGATATTGATTTTGAATGTTTCAGAAAATAGGCACCTTAATGTTAAAAAACTTAATTATGAACTAAAATTGTTCACAAAAAACTTTGGGAATTGTAAGTTTATTGAAGTAAATGAGTTGGATGTAAGTTATCATAAGAGGCTATCAAAATTAGATTTAATTACCTACAAACTAAATATGGAGATTGATTTTATTTAATATGAAAAGGACTTCATCAAACTGAGTTCAAGTGCACGCAACTCGCTTCATGATACCAGTAGTAAAAACAATACGTTTTTTCGTTCCCAAGTCCATTATTAATAATACTTCTTTAAATTATGATAAAGCAAAACAGGATTGCCGAAATAGTAAATTACGGATCTTACACCAAAATATAGCTGGCATCTGCAGCAAACTAGACATCTTAGAAGTAACTTTGACTGAATTGGTAGGAAAAAACAAGGAGAATATACTATGTTTTAGTGAAACTTTTGTGAAGCGAGGTGCGGAAGCTAATATTAAACTTAATAACTTTAAATTGGCTGCAGTTTTTAGTCGAGATAAATGTAGAGGGGGTACGTGTATTTTAACTAATAAGGTATTTAACACAAAAACATTAAGTATCCCTTCAGGAATAGCTACAGAATTTTATTTTGAATGCTGTGGCGTAGAGATAATAGGTCTTAGCCTGATTGTTGTAAGCATATATAGAATACCGGACCAGAGAAAAGCGCAAACAGGTGTATTTCTTCATAAACTTGATAATTTGTTAAATTATTTGACGGACCAATACAAGAGAAAGAAAATTATAATTTGTGGTGATTGGAATATTGATATTTTAAAACACAACTTCGCAACAAAGGAACTTTTTAAGTATATTAAGTAACTATAATTTTGAAGCACATATAAAATCACCAACTCGGGCGAACTCTTGCATTGACCAAATCGCCAGTAACATAAAAAGTGTTCAGCCAGAAATTCACCACTTAGGCCTCTCTGATCACGAAACAGCACAATCAGTTACTGTAAAAACATACACAAAAGATTAACTTGTTAGTCAGAATTGAAACGTGACTACTGTGTAGAAAACTTTGATAAATTTTGCGAGTGTATGTCTGCTCTATCATTTTCGGAAACACTTAACTCAGACACTCTAACTGAAGCCTTTAATATATTTTATGAAACTTTTACATTATATAACAATCTGTGTTTTCCGGTGATTAAGGTTAATAATAAAGCAGTTACAAAAAATTGGATATCTAAAGGCATTAAAAAATCTAGCAAAACAAAACGTCAGCTTTATTTAAAATTTAAAACAAGTAATAAGAATAAAAAGCAAAATGAGAATTCCTACAAACTTTGTAATCATATGTTTAGGCGATGTGCACAGCGAGCGCAAAAGCTTATGAATACAAGACGTATACAAAGGCATAAAAATAAATGTAAATCTACATGGAATGCAATCTCTTCAACAATAACTGGTAATAATTTGTGTAAAAACGACATTGACGAAATAAATTTTAATAATGTAACATATAATAATCCATCAGACATTTGCAATATATTTAATAACCACTTTATCAATTTGACATTTGTTCTGCCTGCAAATTCTAATAATTCCAATGATTCTAATAATTCGCGTGGTTCTAATAATTCCAATAATTCTAACTCTAATAAAAAAAGCTAAATTGTGAATACCATATTCTTGAATCTTGCAGATGCAATGGATGTGTATAGAATAATTATGTCCCTGAACAATAGCAAAACTAGTGGGTATGACAGCATCGCCACAAAGGTCTTAAAAGCTTGTGCTAGTTGGATTTGCCATCCACTAGCAGATGTTATAAACTTATCCTTTTTGGAAGGTGTATTTCCTGACCAGCTTAAGCTGTCTGTTGTTAAACCATTATTTAAAAGTGGAAATAAGTCAGACCCGAATAACTATCGGCCTATCACGATAGTACCCATTATATCGAAAAAAAATGAGAAGGCAATGCTTATCAGGTTAAATAATTTTCTCTGTATACATGACATACTATGCAAAGAGCAGTTTGGTTTCCGTAAAGGTAGTTCAACTTCTCTTGCCATATTCAACTTTATTAAACTTGTAACAGAAGTTATTAACAATGGCAAACCAACGGTGTCCCTGTTTTTGGATATGAGTAAGGCCTTTGACTTTTTTAACCATTATAAGCTTAGCTTAGCATTAAGCGGCTTACAGTATTAGAGGAAAAGCATGGGAATGGATATCTTGTTATCTAAGTAACAGGCAGCAGCGTACCGAGATATCCAAAGCTGTAAAGAAACGTGACAGAATATATCCCAAAGAGAAATTCAAATAAATAGCGGTGATAAATAAGTGTGGCGTGCCTCAGGGAAGCATTCTCGGTCCTTTACTTTTCTTACTATACAAAAATGATCTTCCAGAGGCCACTTTACAGAAATGTATACTTTTTGCAGATGATACTATAGTTATCATAAAATGTCAGGAAAAAAGCGACTACAAATCAACAACGGAAAAGGCCTTAAAAGATATAATAGGTTGGATGCAAAATAATGACTTAAATATAAATGTTAGCAAGACAAAATTAATTGAATTTATCTCCTATAATAGCAAACCATTAGCTTTGGATATCCTGCATAATGGTGAAAAGGTACAACAAGTGGACCAATAATTTTTTTAGTAATAATTGTAGACAAAAACCTGAACTGGAAAAGCCATGTGGAGCATATATGTCAGAAACTTGATAGGTTCGTGTTTGCTTTAAAAAAGCTGAGACAAAATGTGTCTGTAGAAGTCGCTCTTGCAGCTTACCATGGTTACGTGTCATCTGTTCTAAGCTGTGGACTAATCATGTGGGGTAACTCAACCGATACTGACAGAGTTTTCAAGTTCCAAAAACGCTGCATCCGGGTTATAAACAAGGCATGGTTTTTAGATAGCTGTAAACCGCTCTTTCAAAAGATGAAAATCCTTCCACTGCCCTGTATGTATATTAGAGATATCTGCACTTTTACAAAGACACACATGTATTATTTTAAGCAACATACCGAGGTTGTACCACGTCAGAAAAGGGCTATGTTTCGCAACCTCTTATATCATCCAGCTGGACATAAAGATATTTATAAGAGAAATATGTTCAATATGTGTATATTAATTTATAATAAAATACCAAATGAATTTAAATTATTGCAGGGTCATGTTATTAAAACAAAGTTGTCAGAGTGGTTACAAAAAAATGTTTCTACAGCATTAAGGATTTTTTAGAACATAAAAATTTTTGTTTGTAGTAATAATGAATGAAATTTGTATGTAATAATAATGTGTGATAATAATGCAATAATAAAAATGTACATAAAACAACTATGACATAAAACATTAATAATTTGCACGCTTGCTTGCAGGCAGAATACAGTGACTGAAGGCTGTAAGATCTTTCCTTGTAAATTATGTATTTTCTTGCAAATAAATATTTTCATTTGATTTGATTTGATCTCTAGCGTCCAGCCCTGGTCCAGGCCATGTTACGGAGCGAGAGGGAATTGAAAGCCGTCACCACCTTCTACGAAGCAGTAATGCTTACGAAGGAGGAGGTGGAGCGCGTGAGGGAGAGAGCCTTGTACCCTCACGCCCCTGGTCGCCGCAGGAAACGCCCTGGGCGTCGGGAATCGCAAGCAGATTCGCGGCCACCGTAGGCGCGGGCTTGCGGAATGCGAGCAATGGGTAGCTCGCTGTCCGGTAGGGACCAGGCCCGGGTCGACGGCGCCTCGTGTTCCACGCGCGCCTCAAAGAGTACATGTCAGCACAAAATGACGGGGTCCGATAGGGCCAATGCCTCAGGGTCGCGGAATGTTTGAAAGAGTAACCGTGGCCCTGGCACAGGCAATTTAAGGAACACGGGTTGGTTTTAGTCAGTAAAAGTCTGACACGCCCTCCCGCTCCACTCAGAGCGGGAGATGTCATTTGATGATTTGCGACCCAAAAAAAAACATGTTAGTGGCGATTTAATAAATAACAATTACAATCGAATTTAGTTCAATAGAGCACGCGATCTACGCAACTTATCTCAACGAATTTCTGCATTGTGAAATTCTATCCAACGGCGACGCACAAAATCCATTACCGTGCCGTGCGCGTTTGGACGAAATCTCTAACACGGTCTTACAGCAAAAGTAGACTTGACGTTTTATGGCATGCAAGAGACTAGAGGAGTTTTAAAACCTACAACCTGCACCTACACAACCTAAACCGTTTTCTACTCTCAGACTATTTTGCTAAGCCCGACAGGGTCTATAATGATCTCATAAAATGTTATGTTACGAGTACTGCCTAAGAAAACACTGTCGAATGCAATAAATGTTTGAGTATTTAGGTGGTGGTAAAGCAATTACGAGGCTGATACGCGTAAGTCCTAACCCTCTACTACTCCGCAGTGATCCAGATTCTCAACAAAATGCCGCGTTGGTTGATTACACTGGGGAAGAACAGTGACTATTTGGTAAAGTACGCTTGCAAAGACTGCAAGATCACGGACCTGCTGTGCCGCGGCGAGAGCCAGCTGGAGCAGAAACACATCGACGTAATACACGCAAAAAAGCAAGTCTCATTCCGCTTTAAAATGTGAGTGCACATCACCTTTCGAAACCACACTAACTAAGGACACGTACGATGGAGGTCCATGAGAGAGTACGCATTAGCATCAAGTGGCACAAATCCAGATTCACAGCTGTTAACCCTACTGCGAATTTTAATGGGATGAGAGAATATTATATACGACAACCCCCTGAGGGTTTGCTAAGCATTATTATTCTCTCTCTCATTTTCAAGTTCCATGCGCAGCAATTGGGAGCTTGGAGCCACTAGACAAACATAGTTTTCTAAATAGTAAAAGTAACAATATTTCATTTAACAGCTTTAAAGATACAGATGCTTGCGTCTACGTGGGAATATTCAAGATTGGCGACGAAACTTTCAGAAAAGTAGTAGCTGCTTTTAGTAGTGAGTTTTATTTATGATTTGAGTTTTTGTCTAAAATTTAGTTACTACTATTGTTAACCTAGCCCAAACAAATTCGTATACCAATTCTTGCCATGTAAAAAACAGTGAAAATAACTTTTAACATCATCAACACATACAAAGTGGACCAACATGACCACATTGGACAGCTTCCAGGACTCTCCACTTCGATTTTCCGGAAGATTCGATAAAAGCGCGTCAAGACATCTCTGAGCACAGTTTTTAGAGTTACGCCTATTCCGTCAGTGGAATTAGTTATTATAATTATTATCTAGTTAGCGACATTCCTCCAAAAACCCTCTTACGTCGCACACCTTTCTCTATTTAAGATTGTGCATTTTATGAACCATTGCTAGTGCATTGTAATATGATGTCGGATAAATAAAAAAACATTATTTATAATGGTATTTAAAATAGATTTTGAATTTCAGCTATGTGTAAGTTTTATTTTTAATTATTGCAAATGCACTTCTTTCATCCAGGAAACGAACTTTGATTACCAGGCTTACACATTGCGTGGGCGCCTTCTTTGAGGTGCCGACCAGCCCGCCGGTTGAAAGCGTCCCAAAGGGTCATGGCCATCCGGCTGGTCCGGGGATACCGCACGGTCTCCTGCGAGGCGGCGAGCCTCCTTGCCGGATTGCCGCCTTGGGATCTGGAGGCAAAAGCTTTCGCGCACGTATGGGGTTAGCACGAGGTGGCAAAACGCCGGGGCGTAACTCCGCTGCCGCGAGAAATCACGTTACAGCGCACAGAGCTCCGGCGGGATCTCATGGCGACATGGAGGGTGCGATTGTCGCAACCCAGTGCTGGGCACGCCACAATAGTGGCGGTAAGTCCCCTCTTTGAGGAGTGGTTGGAGAGGCGCCACGGCGTCCTCACGTTCCGCCTGACACACGTCCTCACCGGACACGGTTGTTTCGGGAGGTTCGGGTTTCGCATAAAACGGGAGGAAACGTCCGGGTGTCACCATTATGTGGATCGCCCGGAGGACACGGTGGAGCATATGGTAGAGGTCTGCCCAGCTTGGGTGGAGCAACGCCGTGTTCTCGAGAAGGCGATCGGCGGCGGCGATCTCTCGCGTCCGGCCCTGGCCCAGGCCATGGTACGGAGTGAGAGGGAATGGAAAGTCGTCACCGCCTTCTGCGAAGCAGTAATGCTCGCGAAGGAGGAGGAGGAGCGCGTGAGGGAAAGAGCCTTGAAACCTCACGCTCCTAGTTGCCCCTAGTCACCGGATGGCGAGCTTCCCAGGGCAAACGAATACGACAGACAGACGACGACAAAGAGTCTGCAGGCGACTCCCAAGTCACCTGCAGATTCCCGGCCACCGCAGGCGCGGGCTTGCGGACGGCGAGCAATGGGTAGCTCGCCATCCAGTAAGGACCAGGCCCGGGTCGACGGCGTGTCATGTTCCACGCGCGCCTCAAAGAGATGTCAGCACATAATGACAGAATCCGATAGGGCCGAAGCCTCAGTGTCGCGGGAAATTCAAAAGCAATACCGTGGCCCTGGCACAGGCAACTGAAGAAACATGGGTGGGTTTTAGTCAGTAAAATATTGACACGCCCTCCCGCTCCACCCAGAGCAGGAGAAGTCATTTGATGGTTTCTCACCCAAAAAAAAACAAAATGCTTACACATTGCGTGTTGGCATAATCTGGAAATAAGTTCAGGTCGACGTGAAACTATCGGACTTCCACAACACTAGACCCTTTTTGAGTCAAGGACATCGTTCTTTTAGGCACTTCGGCTTCAGATTTACCCGTACAAAGTTCTAAAGATCTGAATCCTATTTAAACCCAGCAGGGCGAGCATGGCCTACTGTGACATGTCATGCTATTTATCACATTTTGGGCGATAAAAACGTTATCTCTTAAATGCTAGCACGGTGGCGTGAGATAATTCTCTCGACATGTGACATAACTTCTTTACGTTTAATTGGGACTCTGTATGTCTTATTTGCTAAGGGCACAGCCATTTTGTCACAAAGGTCAACACTTTGACAGATAGTTATGAAAAATTTATCACAGTCGGTAAGAGGTGGTGATAAAAAATTGATATTTAAAAAAAGAAAAAAAAACTTGCTAATTACTGCACCAAATGGCAGTAAATTATTATAATTATTTTCGTGCCAGAGGGCAAGAGGCCCAAAGCAGGAAAATCTTCTGTTTTTTTAATTGAGCATTCTTCCATCTGGTTCTGTGAAGAGTAATAATACAAAATTAAATGTGAATTTACAAGACAAGGGATTCGTCAATAGCGTCGTATAAAAGTACCGCAAAGATTTCTCGAAAGGTATTAATGTTGTAATACTTACTGATTTTTTGCTTCCATTATTAATATTGCAACCGGCACTGAATTATCAAACAAGAACAACAAAGACGGTTAGAAAAATATTTATATTCTTTGGAAAGACGTGACGTGCGTGTGTCAAAAATGAATTGGATCCCAACCAAATTAAAAAGTTGTTTAACTTTATGAACTGCACTCATACATACATATTATTTTGTTTGGTCGCATATTCAGATGGCCATAGACATTTTAACTTTTTTAATTTACTGTGTCACATTGGTCTAGTGGTCGCAATCGCTACTGCTGAGCAAGAGGTCCTGGGTTCGATTCCCAGGTCGGGCAACGTGTTATTGGGTTTTTCTATCTGGAATTTCTCAGTAGCAGCCCGGAGTCTGGATTTGTGCCCGGTTGATGGCAATAGGCTCGCCCCCTATTACATGGGACTTAAACATAACTGGCGAAATGTGGGTGTACTATAGGTACACCTCTGCCCAACCCTTCGGGGAAACAAGGCGTGATGTTATGTTATGTTTATGTGTCACATTATGAAGTCAGCAACAAGAAAGGCATGGTCGCGCCTCTTGATTATGTCACAAAGTTGACCCGTTCTAGCATTTAAGACGAATTGTAAGACATGACATAATTTATCTCGTCTTGTCACAAACATCTTGGGTACGGCCATGCTCGCCCCGCTGCCGCGCTGGGGTGTTTTTTAAGTATGTCCAAGCCCTTCTGCACTTCGGGTTTTAACCTTTTTTTCAGGTTTGTCTTTCTAATTTTATTTTATAGATTAAGGTATTTGAAACCACTAATTCTGTAGTTTTCTTTTAACTTTTGTTCGTGCTTACGTCATAATAATGCCTGAATAGCTTAAGATCTTGGCAACGTTTATTAAATATCCATATTCTATAGATATAATCATTTTGTAGAAGAGGCGTTTCTGTACTATTATATTATACTGTTCAATGTTCATTGAAAAAATAAAAGTTGTTGTGTTGTTGCGTTATTTGCACTTCGCCATGGAAGAAGACTTTTGGTCGCAGGACGGTGGATAGTACAAGCACAAGCTAGTTAAGTGCTACTTACATAGTTTTGAGCTAAATTTATTAACACAAGTTGTGTTATACTTCAAATAATATAATATGTTCGTTTATAAGGTAATATGTCTATGGTCCATTTTAGCCTGATATACAAGTTTTCTTATTATTTTATTCAATTTAATTTAGTTATTCAAATTTTCAGCAAAAAGTACGTACAAGTTATGTTTTCTTCGTTGTTAAGAAGTCTCGTTACAAACCTAACACTTTCAAGAGTAATATTCACACAATAAAACTCCCGACACAAATCAAAAAACTGTGCAGTAAAGTTAATAAAAATGAGTCATACATAACAATATTTAAATGTGTAATTAAATAAATACTAAGCGGTAAAATGGCTTAACGGTCAGTAACGTGTACACTCGCGCGCTTGGTCACAGTTCAAATTTTCTTTTTTGGTTGCGGCGTGGAAAATGCTCGTGGATGCCTCCACCCTGAGGTAGGCGGGGGGATAGTCAGACTCTTACTGATTAAAAACCACCCCGGAGTTCACTCCCCACAGTTATAAGCTTACCTAACTCACCACCGATGGAGAGGAGACCGCCTCAACACTCCTAAATCAATTCAACACTGACGATACCGACGACCATATCTCACCTCCGATATTTGCCTCCAATTCAACCGTTCATTACCCGCTAGTAAATACCGACATCATGAACAGTCCTGCCTTGCCCTACAGCATTTCCCCCGAGTATGGAAGGAGGCATAAGTCAAAATCATTTAGAAACCGGGAAAAGATGATCCGACAGATCTCAAATCTTTCCGCTCCATAGGTCTCATTCCAGTATTCGGAAAACTCTTGGAACAGCTGTTCATCGAAAGGGTGGCCCACCACGCTGAGGTGGGAAACAAACGAAACGCGAGCAATACACACCCTCTGGCCACAAATATAGAGAAAACCATTAACAATCAGACATACACACGCACTGAAAACACCACCACACATTGTTATTAAATGGCAACAGTTGCAGGCAACGAAGTTGTAGATGCTGCCGCGAAAATGGCCACGCGGCTTCATAAAGCACCGGACTGCAGCGCATCCCCGATGTCATATGTCAAACGCGAGCTAAGACAAACCAACTTATCCAAGTGGCAAGCCAGGTACACATCAAGTGAGCAGGGCCAACACACCAAAACCATATTCCTAACACTATTAGAATTACACTAATTCCGGAAAACATCTGAACCAAACTTCTACATTACCCAAATTTTGACAGGTCCACAAACAATACCTCCATCGCTTCAAAATGACTGCCGCTGACAACTGTCCCTGCCACGACAACACCGTACAAAGCCTCGACCACCTCCTAAGGGATTGCCCCAGATTCGCCATGGTTCGCATGCAATATGAGGCAATTTCTGAGAGATTTGGTATCACGGCATATGACATCGGGATGCTAACGTGAAAAGAGCAAGTCTTGGACGCATAATTATATAAAATACGTCACGAAAATTTTGAGCCAACTCAAAAACTTCAACGGCATATGAAATATAATTATCTACTTATTTTTATGCCTTATTACACTTATTTTTCTATCTATAATAAATATTTATCACTTAATACAATATAATATTATATATGTCGCCGCGGAAGCGTCTGTAAAGATTATAACATAGTCTAATGCGTTACTATTTACTGAAGTAATTGTTTAATTATAAAAGAATTAACTGATAAGCATTTGAGCATTGTTTACAAGTTTTATTGAACTAACCCAGTAATAAGATTCTGTATTGGAATACGCGGTACGTCCGCCTATGTTTTGCGAACTTTGAGAAGGAGAGTCACGTTGATGATGGCGGATTGTATCGCGAGAAAAGTTAAAAGTTGTGCTTGTGTGAAAAAGACAAACTGACTGTCGAACAAGAAACCTCCTCTGTTACATAATGTTATTATTTAAAAGAGTGTCCATGGATTTTCTTGCCCGTTCTTCTCCATAAGGAGGTGAGAAGAAGCTAGGTGCCCATTTCAAGAGGTAGGCTCTTGAGATGGGCAAATAGCTTCTGGTAATGTTAATGTCACCCTTTTGCTTGACAACTTGTGGAAGGAAAATAACAACACAAGGTAAATAACTCTACAAGGTATGCTCATTACAAGACCATTGTTATTATTCTATTATAACCTGTTAGGTGTCATAAACTTTTCTCAACAAACATTTCTCAAACTTGTTGAACTTTTTTTTTTTTTTCTTCCTTTAATGGCAATTGAGCCGGTGTCGACTATTCTGCCAGCGTCACGTTGAGACGGCAGCGTATAGACAAGCCGTCGACTATGTACTTTGTGGTAGAACTACCGATGTTAGTCGCTGAAAAGACGAGGACAGGGGTTAGTATTACATAAATATTGTTCTAAATTATTATCTTATAAACAGCACAAAAAACATACAGTATGTATATATTTACATAGTTATTACGCCACCATTACAATTTTATATCATTTTCGTTTAAAAACTTTGTTAAAATGTTAATAATTTTGGGAGAGAAGTGGGATAGAAGAGAACGGAAGTTAGTAGGCAGAGGAATATTACATTTGGAAATTTTTCGATAGAGATCGAAAGATTTGGTGTTCAAAGTGCAGGAGAATAATATATGGTCCAAAGTACCCTCCTCAAGACCGCATTCACACAGGGAACTGTCCCTAACATGGATCTTATTCAGAAACACTGGGCTACAACAATGTCCGAGTCTTAGCCTGCAAAGCGTCGATACAGTCCTTTTTGACAACTTTGGATATTTAAAATACCAAGGTTTCCGCTGGATGTTAGGCTGTATAGCTGCGTAGTAGGCACCCTTGGCTTTTGAGGTCTCATTCCACGTTTTTGTCCATGAGTCGAACAATTTGAGTTTGGCACCATTTCGCAAATCGTAGTTGTGAGCTACGTAGTGCTTTCGATCAGCCGGATTCGATGTGGCATACTTTGCTAACGAATCGGCGCACTCATTGCCAACAATACCCGAGTGACCGGGGATCCAGGCTATCTCGATGTCCAAGCCGTTTTGGGAACACTCAAATAACAAACTCTTAATTTCTACTACGATTTTACTATAAATTTTACTGTGAAGTTGATTTTGTTTTAAGGCCTGAATACTACTACGGGAATCTGAAAAAATTACAGATTTTTTTATTTGATGTGATTTGATAAAGTGTATGGCTTCTAAAATGCCAATACACTCTCCTGTAAAGACTGATGCTTCAGGTGGACATTGAAAGAGTAAGGCAATTTTTGAATTTTGAAAGTATACTCCTACTCCGGTACTTTCTGTTTGTGATAACTTTGATGCATCAGTATAGAAAAAATTCCATCCTTCCCAGTGACGTTTGACGGCTAACTCGAAGTCGCGTCTTGCGTTTTGGGAATTCTTTGATATACCTAGTCCCAACACGGCTTTTGGTTCGAAGTGACTAGTTTCATATGCAGCGGAAAAGACAGGGAGAATTGGATATTGACAAACAGGCGAGGAGAGGTGTTTAAGCTCTCTGTGCCTATTTATCAATAGAGGAACTGTTTTATTATTCCAATACAGAGAATTATTAAAGGAAAGGTCGATTTGCTCTAAAATTGGGAGTAAAGGATGGGATGAAAGAGAGAATACTTTAGTTAGGAAACGATCTGCCAAATACTGTCTTCTCAGATATAGGGGCGGTTCTGCACATTCAACTTGAAGCGCATTTATGGGAGATGATTTCATGGCTCCAATAATAATTCTCAGGCATTTGGCCTGGATACTGTCTAATTTCTTGAGCGCTTCTTTGTTGCAAGGCTCAATAAGGAAGCAACAGTAGTCCAGAGCGCTCCTGGTCAACGCATTATAGACCAGTTTGAGGGTGTATGGGTGAGCTCCCCACCACACCCCGGCCAAAGCCTTAAGGACCGCCACGGAGCGTTCACATTTTTTTACAGTGTTGTTGATATGATCAATCCCAGACAATCTCGAGTCCAACGTTACTCCCAGAAACCTAGCCTTATCCTTGACAGGAATGATTTGTCCATCAATATTTATATCTACTTGGGGAACAGAACGCTTGCGGGTAAAAATGACCGCTGTACTCTTTGGTGCACTTAGAGATAACCCGTGATCAAGGAGCCATTGGTTTAGTGAAGACAAAGAGACATTCATCGAAAGAGCGGCATCCTGAATGGAATTGCCGGTTACCAGTAATGCAATATCGTCAGCGTACTGAAGGATTTTGCAATCAATATTTAAAGAAGAGGACAAACTCGCTGTATATAAATTGTATAATGGGGGACTAAGAACAGATCCTTGAGGTAAACCTCTCCAAACCGTTCTTTGTTCAGAATCAACCCCAGGGTTTCTTAACTGAATGCGGCGATTGGTAAAAATGCTACCAATGATACGACAAATCCTAGCCGGGATTCTCAGCTCTTGCAGCTTTTGCCTGAGAACAGGGAGGAGGACCGAATCATAAGCAGCTGATATGTCCAGGAAAACTGCCACCACAGACTCATTCCTGCTGAGGGCCAGCCGGACCGCTGATGTGAGGATACCTACACTATCAGCAGTGCCCAGACCTTTCCTGAAGCCGAACTGAGTCGTCGGAAGCAGTCTCCTGCCCTCCACCAACCACTCTAAACGGTTTTTGATTAGATGTTCTAAGAGTTTAATTAGTACGGACGATAGAGCGATAGGTCTATATGAGCAATGATCGTTAGGATCTTTGCCAGGTTTCAATATCGGAATGACTACTTGAACCTTCCAGTCTGTGGGAATATATCCAGAAGTGAAGCAATAATTAGCCAAGTCCAGGTAGTATTGGTGGGTTTTTGGACCACCTTTGACAATAAAAGAGTAAGGGAATCCATCAACCCCTGGTGCGGAGTCCTTGACCCGGGATAGCACAGTTTTTAACTCTTCCAAGCTGAATGGCATGTGCATTGGATCATTTGTGTTGTCTATATCATCGATGCCAACACAACTGTCCTCTACACTTGGAACATAAGCTGGAGCGATTTTTGAGAAAAACTGGTATCCCAGTTCTTCTGATAAGTTGTTCAAAGAGGTAGGTGCTAAACTACTCCTAAAACGCTTGACTTTCTGCCATACCACGGAAATCGGAGTAGATGGACTCAGAGAACTGCAATACTTTGACCAACCTTCTCGTTTCTTCTTTTTAAGTACTTTCCTGGACTTGGCTAATATTCGCTTGAAGGCGATGAGGTTATCTAGGTTCATATCACAGTTAACAGTCTCTTCAGCCTCATTCCTGGCCCTGACCATGTCAGTGCATTCCCTATCCCACCATGGCGGAGAAGGAATTTTTTCAGATTGGGGTTTTTTGGAAGGGAAACAGTCATCTGCTGTAGAAGTAATGGTGGATGAAAAGGACAAAAAACATTCTTGGGCATTCGTCTCATTGACTTTTGGAAGGGATGATATTCTTAAATCTAAAATTTTTGAATATAAATTCCAATCCCCTGAGTTAAGCCGGTATTTTAAAAGGGGTGGGGAGACTTTAGTGGTAACAGTTTTAGAAGGGAATTCAATCATGATCGGGTAGTGGTCACTTCCATAAGTCTTATCCAAGCGACGCCAAATGAGGAGGCTAGATATATTGGATGAACAGAATGTCAAATCAACACAACTATTACTCTGCCCTGGTACAGACCTGCGGGTGGCACTGCCATCGTTGATGACGCAGAGATCCAGATCATCCAATATTTCCAGCAAGCCAATGCCAAAGTTATCACAAGTATCTGATCCCCAACGATAATGGTGACAATTAAAATCACCCATAACAAGTATTGGACCGTTAACACTGCATAACAAATTCTTAATCACCGAAATATATTCAAGTTGTGGGTGCGCAATATAAAAAGAAAAAATATTTATATCCTCAGCCTTAACAGCAACAACATTTATGCTATCGCCAACAGAGGGTAGAGGAATTGGGGAAAATGATACTTTGCTATTGATGAGCAAAGCACATCCCCCATATCCATCAGATCTATCATTGCGAACAGTGCCGAAACGCGGCATCCTGAAATTACTTTCAGGTAAAAGCCACGTCTCCGCAATGCCGCAGACCGATGGTGTATACTTATTAATTAAAAATGAAAGGTCATGTTTCCTAGGAGTAATACTCCTCACGTTCCATTGAAGGAATGTCAGGGGATGGAACATTATGTATGTAATTTAATATTGATGTCAATTTTAAAGCAACGTGGTCAGGTATTGATTGAGTATTATTTGTCAGAACAGTCATTAACATGTTTGTGATTAATTCCAGTATGTTCTTCGAACTGTCCTCCTTTCTATATAGCATTGGTTCGGCGGCTTCCGATGGGAAGGCGCAGCCATTTTTGGAGGGGGAAAATGAATAGTTATGGGTAAGGTCTTGATGAGCTTGCTTATTATAGCCAGGAGAAAGGGGTGTACGGGGTTTAGGGTTAAGGAAGACTGTTTTACGGTACGACCTTTGGGTAGTAGGGATTGGGCTTGAGGACTGGGATTGGTATTTGTTTATTGTAGCCTTGTTACTAGGGGATGATTTTGAAACATCCGCATATGATCTGGAAACAGGGGGGAAAACCCGACTTGCTTCCACATGTGAAATAGATTTTTCCGCCATCAGAGCTTTTATGCTCTTCTGCCGACCCAATTCAGGACAAGCACTGTTATTTGCAAAATGGTTCCCAGAACACGATACACAGAATCCTAACTCAGGGGTGATTTCACATCCATCACCTGGATGATCTTCACCACATTTGAAACAACGAGGTTTCGACCTACAAAGTGTACGGGTATGGCCAAAGCGACAACAAAGGTAGCACTGGATTGTTGGGTATGTGTACCTCTCAACTGGAAGAGCTGAGTAGAAACAATACACCCGTTTAGGCAAAACTTGTCCATCAAAAGTAATTACAACGGTCTGCGTAGGCTTCCATTCAGCTACACCAGAAGAGGTCACCTTGCGGCTCATCCTCCTGGCCTTCACAACAGCACCACATCCTTCAGGTACCTTAATATTTTTTATGATTTCTTCTTCCGACCATTCAATAGACATATCCCTAACAATACCCATTCTTGTAATGTTGAATTGTGGGATGGAGGCAGTATAATTATGTTGAACTAATAATTTGTTAATTAAAAAACTGTTTGCGTCCTGATGTGTCTTAAATTCAACCGACACTTTATTTCTACCTATGCGTTTGACCCCATCGAGGTGTATGTTATTGATGTTATTTGTCGTCAAAAACATACCAAACTTGACCGGTTGTAGCACAGTGCCTGAAGTCTGAACATCTTTAAGGGAAACATGGACAATATACGGCGGATTATCTCTGGCTGTATAAGTAAGCCTGCCAATTGTGATTTTTGAAATCTTAGGTGGAATAATTGGCGGAGTAGTGGGTGTCACAGCGACTCTCTTTCGATTTATAGTTTCGGTATCAATTTTGGGGTCTTGAGTGAGTATTTGGGTGTCATGGGGGAGGGTGATGGTCAAGGCAGGGGAAAGATCAAAAAGTTCATCAGGGGGGTCGGGATCAGGAGGCTTTTTGGAGTTCATTTTGACGGCGAATTTTGTTAAAAACGGGACAAAAACAAATAAAAACTAACCTTACACAATTAACACAAACACTAGGAAAAGTCTCGATCAAGTTTCACAATAAGATTCACTAGAAATCGAAAAAATTCGTAGAACTGACAAAAGCACGTTTTTAGCCTTCACCACTACCAACGAAAGTCCCTTGTTGAACTTGTATTTGCACTACATGGCTTTAGTACTTTTTGACAAATGTCAAGATTTGTTGTTTGAAAAATATATTGAGTAGCAAAAAATATAACTACTCGAGAGTTCAGTCGACATGTTTGTTTAGAGACTTGTCATGTTTGAAATTTGCATTGAACTTGTATTTAGTGCAAGGTTCAAGGCCTTGTTCACCATCTCCAGGTAAAGAGTTTATTAGTTACTTCCTAATTGATATTAATTGGCAATGTTAAAGTGTAATGTCCAACAGTGAAAATGTTATGTACCTACTTGATAATTAAACGTGTAAGTTATGTTATGTAAAAGAGTAGACGAATGATTCCGTTGATGGATTTATGCTAGTTACTGAATATAATAACACACATTGTTTATGCCTACTTTCAAAGTGTAGACATTCAGTTTTTCAGTGTAGTATTTTGTTATCTTAAAGGGCCAGGTGCCGTAACGGATTTTTTTTTTTATTAAACCGTCACAATTAATTTTAGGCCTCGTAGCCATGCCATATACATTCAAAAAAAAAAAACACAATTAATTTGTTTGTCTAAAATTTCACCTTCGTCGCGAATTTGTACGCTCCACATATTTTTATGTAAAATACAGTTTTATATCCAATTAAGTAACCATACCTCGATACGGGGGTTTCATTGAAGATAAGTGAAGCCCCAATACTTAAATGCTATGTTAGAGAAATGCACAGCTAAGCAATTTTGATGTGCTTAAATGAGTGTTACTTAAACTACCACAAAAGTCGAATGTATAGCGTAGCTCCTGCAGACAAGTGAAAGTAATAAGTATCATCTGTCAATTTCAAAAGCAAAAACAATGCTTCGAGTAAACTTAATAGCTAGCTGAATGACGTAACAAATCATAAGTTATATTTTTCAATAATACGTCAATGTCCCTTGTCAAATGTCATTGATTTGTTGTCATGTGTTTTTGTGTAAATTAAATAGAGATTGTAAGTTGAATAGAGTAGTGTGCGAATTTAATTTGTTATTAAGTAGGTACCTAAATATCTTTTCATCAACAAATTCTCATGGATAAATAAATAAGATGAGATAGAAGTGCAAACCTTTCTTTGTACAAGAGGGACAAATACAGAAAATACCAAACTGTACTAGTAAATAAACAAAGTGATACTACAATGTGGAAAATAAATAAATGAATTCACAATTCGCCGACAAATATGAAAAAATGTGAAATTAATATTTACGGGGATTTCGACAATCAATTAGTTTTCGAAATAAGTCTGTAAACATTGAAACATAGAATGGAGAACCAAATGTTTCATATTGAAAAATTTGTTTATGAAATAATGTCAAGATATAATTATCAAATATCAAACAAAAACAAATTGTATGACACTACAAACACAGTTTGATACATTGACTCACTTTCAACAAGTTTGCTTCAGAATCGCTTTGTAGGAAAAACTGGAAAAGCTGCGGTTGGTGCTGACTCAAAGTTCAAGGCGGCAGACAGTAAGGTACCTCTTTATATAAAGTAATGCTTTTCAAACCTAGAGACTACCCCACCGATCAATTATATTTTGAGGCCGAAGTTCTAACAGTAAGGCAACTTTATATACTTCGTTCAGTCCTGCGGGGGCACGCCAGCCTTCCATTATATAAATAGCTGCTTCTAAGGCGCCGCTGTTTCCCTATATGTAACACAAATCCCTGTCGTTTTGCATTCACAAGTCGACAATTATTGGGCCAAAGTTCACGCAAGTATAATAAAGTAAATAAAATTATTCCATTGTACAGATACAACTTAAATGAAATTTAAAAAAATAAGAAAAATGGTTTTTATCTTTAATTTATGATGAAACAGATGATACATTGGCTATACAATCATATATTTGTCAAACCTAGCTTGTAAGAAAGCTTATTAAAGACTCACACTTCACATACACACTAAACACACTCAACACGTGTATACACACTCCTAGATATATCACACTCCATTTGCTGCATTAACAATTATTTTAGACAATCAGTCATCGATCACTAATAAAGAAGTGATCGATGCAATCAAACAAGTCACGGTTGTATTTTATAAATAAATTGAAGTAGCAAAATCTCTGACTCCTAAGAGACAGGTCTGCGTACCTAGTTTAGGAGCCCGGAAAGCTGACTATGATTTAAAACTTGGTAGTACAACCCTCTGTTTCCATATGCTATGTATGTACCTACTGTGTTATTTTTATGTACTAATAAACTTATTCTATTCTATTCTAAAAATAATAAATTAAAAAATAAATGGTCAATGTAATGTCAAGGGTAATGTGTCAAAGGTCGCGTCCGTGTGTGACATCATAACCTATGTTAAGAGCAAGACTAACATTGACGTACGCTTAGAGAAAATGAAAATGAAATCGATGAAAGATTATGATGATTGTAAGGTGTATGTCCCTAAGTGTAAACTGGATACATTTTTGAGTTACGAATTTTGGCCAGAGGGAGTAATATATCGAACTTTTGTGGAATTTAGTCGACGTACCGTCTCCTTGAAGAATCGATATTAGGCTAATTGTACACCCACACAATGTAAATGATTAACAAACATACACAGTCGTGGCTAGACCACTGTTTAATAACAAGCGCCGCGCGATCAATGTGTCCGTCATATATATGATGCCTACTGGTCTGCTCATTATCCTAGTATCAGTTCAATGTGATTTTAATGTTCTAATCTATTCTATTTTTGCTTATGGCAATGGTGCCGACGTCGACAACTCTGCCAATGTCAAAAGTGTTCTGCGAAAACGTGCGAAGGAGGAAAAAATGATTAAAATAAATAAAATAAAATAAAAAATAAGTAACTTTTTGATTTTACACAATTGAATTTACTGTATAACTTGTTGACAGAACTTATTAGTACACTGAAACAAACAAACATAAAGTATTGTTAGTTATATGTTATATGTACATAAACAGTCATAAAATACACATAAAACATAATAACTTATTGTCATTGACACGAATAAAAAACATCAAAGTCTCATAGGACTTTGGAGAAGAATGGGTTAGTAGGGCTGGAAAGTTAGTTGGTACAGGGATCTTTAATTTAGGGAGATGGCTATACAAGCCATGGGCTGAGTTATTATTGGAGCAGTTAAAAAAGATGTGCTCCAAAGTACCTGCTTCCATCCCACATTGGCAGAGCGATATGTCTCTGACCCGAATTTATGAAGGAAGACCAGCGAACAACAATGGCCTATACGAAGGCGGCAAAGAGTAGAAATCACTTTCTTCGATATTTTTTTATACGGATAAAACCATGGCTTGGGAGTAACATTGGGAGGCTGTATTACGTGATAAAAAGCACCTTTCCGTTTACCCGAATTTAGCCACTGCACCTGCAACACCTGCAATGATGTTATCACGTTCTTTTTGGGAATGCTCGGCAAATCGGAACCCTGGCATTGAAAATGTTTAAAGTCAACGGCTTGGGACGTAACCGCATCCTTAGTAAGAGAATCAATATATTCGTTTCCTCTTATACCACAATGACTTGGGATCCAAACCAAGTGTACGGTTTTGTGATTCTTGGCACAAGAGAAAAGAGACTTTTTGATTTGATACAGTATTGGACTGTGCAGTTTGCTCTTGAAGGGATTCTTCTTCAAAGCTTGCAAGCAGCTAAGTGAGTCTGTAAAGATGACCCCAAAACTTATGCTATGAGCCTCTATAAATAAACACGCTTCTAATATGGCCACGCACTCACCTATAAACATTGATGATTGTGCAGGGCATCTAAATTTTAAAACAATTTTGGAGTTTTGGTAGTATAGCGCGGCACCAGGAAGCTTGCATCTGATAATTTAGAGGCATCCGTGAAAAACCTTTCGAAATTGTACCATCGCTCACAAACCGCCGCATTGAAAATAGAGTCCGCCGAAGAAGACTTTTTCGATATGCCAATATTGTAGAAAATATCTGGTTTAAAGCATATACTTTCATGGTCAAAACTGAAAATAGGAAGTTTCGGATACTGGATTATGGAAGAATCCAAATTTCGATAACAGCGGAGGGATTTTAAAAACAAAGCGACTTCTTTATGGTTCCAATAATTGGAACTTCGGCATACAACATCCAAGTCATCCACTTTTTCAACAAGAGGGTGAGAGGATTTGGTGATGACTCTAGCCTAGAATCTCCAGGCTAGATACTTCCTTCTCAAGTCTAACGTTGGTTCTGCGCACTCTACCTGCAACACGTTAATTGGTGAAGTCTTCATACAACCCGATATGATCCGTAAACACTTAGCCTGAATTCTGTCTAACCTTGCCAAAGCACCCTTGTTGCAGGGAATTAAAAGACAACTTCCGTAGTCCAGAACACTCCGAATTAAGAATTGTATACCAGTTTCATGGTGTAGGGATGTGATCCCCACCTGACACCGGCAAGCACTTTTAAAATGGGGATAGTCCTCTCGCATCTATTAACTAAATAATTCAGGTGATGAAAACCACTCAACTTGGAATCAAAAAAACACCTAAATATTTTACTTTTGTAGAAACCGGTATACAATGTCCTTGGATGCTCAAAGCAGTTTGTGGGATCCACCTCCTGCGGGAAAACACAACTACAGCACTTTTGGGAGCATACAAACTCATTCCGTGGGAATTAAGCCATTGGTTTAGCGAGTCCAGGGATACGAAGAGAGATGATGCGGCGTCGCTAACTGAGGTATTGGTAACATATAAAGCCAACTCGTCAGCATATTGAAGAATTTGGCAATTGTTATTGAGGCCTGAACCGATGTCAGCTGTATATAAGTTTTACAGTAAGGGACTAAGAACAGAGCCTTGTAGCAGGCCCTTCCATGTCATCATGTCGTCAAATTCTTCACCTGGGACTCTCAAAACCTAAGACCGAGACATAAGCAAACTACAGATGTACTGTACCATCTACTCCGGTATTCTCAGCTGTTGCAATTTGTGCGTGAGAATGGGAAGAAGGACATTATCATATGCAGAGGAGATGTCTAAAAAGGCAGCGACTACGGATTAATTTTTCGAAAACGATGTACGTATATCTGAGACCAAAACCCCAACACTGTCCATGGTACTGAATCCCTTTCTAAAACCAAATTGAGACCTAGGAAGTAAGTCTCTCGATTCTACTATACGTTCTAGTCGGTTCATTATTAGGTGTTCCAATATTTTTGCAAGGACTGATGACAAAGCGATTGGTCTGAAGATGTTAGGGTCATCAGCGTGTTTGCCAGGTTTTAAAATAGGTAGGATAATTTGAGTTTTCCACTGATCAGGGACCCAGCCATTGGTGTACCAAAAATTTAAAGAGTCAAAAAAAATTTTTTTTTGCTCAAGTTTTGATCGCCTCCGCCGATCGCCTCCATGAGGACACGGCGGTGCTCCGCCCAAGCTGGGCAGACCTCCACCGTATGCTCCATCGTGTCCTCTGGGCGATACACACAATGGTGACACCCGGGCGTTTCCTCCTGCCTTATGCGACACAGGAACCTCCCGAAACAACCGTGTCCGGTGAGGACCTGTGTCAGGCGGGAAGTGAGGACGCCGTGGCGCCTCACCAACCACTCCTCAAAGAGAGGACTTACCGCCGCTATTGTGGCGAGCCCAGCACTGGGTTTTGATAATCGCACCCTCCATGTCGCCATGAGATCCCGCCGGAGCTCTGTCCGCTGTACCGTGATTTCTCGCGGCAGCGGAGTTACACCCCGGCGTTTTGCCACCTCGCGCTACTCCCATACGTGCGCGAGGGTTTTTGCCTCCAGATCCCATGGCGGCAATCCGGCAAGGAGGCTCGCCGCCTGGCAGGAGACCGTGCGGTATCCTTGTCTTGTCCGGCAAGCCGGACGGCCATGACCATTTGGGACGCGTTTAACCGGCGGGCTGGTCGGCGCCTCAATGAACGCGATCACACCGGTGCCCCGTAAAGGGCCATGGACCGCACGACTCCCGCATAGAGCCTCCGGCAGGAGGCGTTTGGACCCCCTAGATTGGGCAGGAGCCGCCTCAAGGCAGCCCCAGCCCGCTCCAGTCTGGGAGCCAAACGTCGGAAATGCACATGATTTTCAAGGCTGGTACCAAATGTTTCCCTTTTATACCTCCGATCACTCTTTGCGGTGCTAGTCTGAAAAGGGTTAACCATTTTAAGTACCTGGGCCACTGGGTCACAGACAACTTGTCTGACAATGTGGACATCGATCGGGAACGTAGGGCGCTGTCGGTACGCTGTAACATGTTGGCACCTAGGTTTGCACGCTGTACTGAACAAGTAAAGGTGACCTTATTTAAAGCCGGTCAGTCAGTCTTTTTATACGTGCAGCCTATGGGCTAACACAGCGAGTTTACAGTGCCATGCGCGTACAGTACAACAATGCGTTCAGGGTACTGCTGGGTCGGCTGATGACTTTTATGTATTTTTTTTTTTACTACTTTTATTAGGAAGAGGAGCGCCTCGCTTCTAAGACGCCTGCATGCCAGTTCGTCACCATTTATTAAGTGATTATAGTTATAACATTATAATTAAATGTCAAACTTAAATGTTACGAATGAATTTTTATCTATAATTGAACTTCAATCTATAATTGTTCTCTAGCTTAATTGTTTACTCAATTTTTTTTTTTTTTTTAAGAAATAATTTTTAAAGTGTGTTGTTGAATGCATTGTATCCTTTGATATTCATTTTAAATTTAATTTAACTTAAAAGGCAACTGAACCTGAATTTAAATAATTTAAAGTGATTTTGTGTTTACCGACTAGTATAAATGTCTTGCAATATTAAATACAACTAGGTTATCTATACTAAGACTAGCTGATCCGGCGAACTTGTTACCTACTCAGAATATTATCTTTAGTTTTTTTTTGTCCCATGTTTTAATAGCTATTCTGCTATTCGGGGCGGAGACCAATCAAGACAGCTGTTCTTGTCTTAAAAAAGTGGTGTAACTAACTCGACTTTGTTATGATTACATATATTATAAAGAGATAAAGTTTGTTTAGTTTGTATATGTATCTGTGCCAGAATATGTTGTATGTTTTATGTTTGGATACAAGAAACTCGAGACATAGAGGGACTTAGCTATAACCACATTTATGTATTCCAACTATTACGCGGTAAGACTTATAATCCCGGTGTTTTGAAGGAGATTTGTCTGAATGCACCTGACAATTACGCATTGCGACGCAGGAAGCCACGGTTACTAGCAGTGCCACACGCACGAACCAACTTACTCAGCAAAGCGCCACTGACGCGCGCCTTGCACGCACTCAATGACACTGCTGACAGGATCGATTTATTTTCCTGCTCTCTGAATGTATTCACAAAAATAATATTGTATGTTTTATGTTATTTATGATAGTTTAATAAGGACCACGCTACCGCATTAGGAATTTTCCTGTAATGATAGCAGTGATTGTGGAAATATAAATAAATAAATAAATGTGTAACACTCAGATGGACGTGGAAATAGTTATAACGGAAAGGTTAAACGCTATCACTTAAATTTCCTTGATTTTTTAAATATTAATGACAATCATACAAAGGCGCACTCGGTTTTATTATGACTGGCTTTTGGCTAGGCAGCAACTGTCAAACTTTGACACTTAGCTCTCGTGGTAGGATGTGACGTCATGGCGGTTGGCTGGCTGGCTGTCACTACAGTATCGATACCTTTGGCAGGTGTTTTAAGTAACACCAAACCGTCAAAACGTGCGGACGAAGTTGCGGGCAGATCCTAGTTAGTCAAAAAAATAAATAAACAATGGCTTATGTTTCAGGTGTCAGCACATCATTTTCAAAAAAGTCGCCGCCTGTGGAGGGCACGCCCTTCGAGCACAAATATAAATACAAATGCACGTCGGAGTGCATACTCACCAAGGTACAGTCATCAGTAGGCTATTTCATGAAACTAAAGAAGTTTAGATGCAGTGCAGTAGCAGTTAAGTTTCGATCAAAACAACGCTTTTCGTAATCTCTACTGCTTGCAGATACGCTCGCGTCAAGTTCGCATTAACAACATTCTACTGCTGCGCGTCATTAGTGCGTGTGGTATTCTACTATTCGTTTGACGTCTCAAAATGACAGCTTTCGATCAACGAGCAGTTTCGGTGACGCACAACTTATGCTCCTCAATGTTTACTTTTTTTGACATTAAATTTTGTTTTTAAGTGTCAAGAATTAAATATTCTACGTTTAATTATTATTCAGACATGTGGTGGTGGTGTTTTTTTACCTTTTTAGTGAAATTGAGTTTCCAACTTGGTTTGAGGATTTTATCCCTCGCTGCCAAAATAGATGGCCGAGAACGTCGTCAAGCTCTAAAAAGACTTCTAATTAGAATTGAAAGATATTATACTTAATTTAATGTAATAAAGACCAGGCGTTCTCATAAATGTACTATCTACATTTTTTTAGGTTTACTTTTAGATTTTTAATTATGTAATGTTATGTTAAATATTACATACGATTAATAAACACAAAAGGAAGGTTATTTACCAAAAATTTTAAGGATTGAAGGTAAACGTTAATTAAAATAAAGGCTCCAAAGACTTCGACTTCGGGTGGGTCTCCATGTTCGGAAAACCGAGAAATCTTACCCTCGTGCAAGGGGCCAAAAAGCCCCCACACCGATTCCTTGCACCCCGAAGGGTTCGTCGTCAGTTGCAGCACAGCCGTCGAAGAAGCAACAACAAGGAAGAAGCTGAAATCTGCTTGCAAGACTCAAGACAGAAAATCTGCTTTTTATTTCATCGCCGGATGTGCCTACAACATATACGCATTTAGGGGTGCGTCAGTGAGTGTTCACGTGTGCCGCCAGCTGATCAGTCGACTCAGATAGTAGGGAGCGCACGTTAAACATAGTGGGTGATTGTCCCAGAACGTCTGCGGGCGCTGGACGTGCCCCTCCCGTCCACTACAATCCAAAATGTAATTTTATTTTAATGCTAAACATTCTGTCAAAAAAGTATCGGGAATGAATTATTGGTTTATGCTTCCAATTTGTTTTTGTGTTGTTGTTAGATTGGCACAACTGTTTTCCATTTTGGCACGGAGTTTGAGTTGCTTCTGTTCTTTAGATTAAATACAGTGCTACCATTTTAAATAATCACTTGGGTATGAGACATGATGCCGCTCGGCTTGTCCCAAAAGACCTGAATTTTCTCCAAAATTTTTACAAAATTACTTCGCATCAAACTTTATATCGTTTAAGTACCTTGTCTTGAATTACAAATTTCGCGCTACATGCGTCAATGGCGTGCTCCTCTTATTTTTTACGGATTCAGTTTTCTGCGATAATGTTATAACATCATCAGCCAAATTTCTGGAATATAAATAGCTTTGTTTTTAAATCTAAACATAATTTTTTGTTTCTATCGTAAGAACAAGCACAAAAATCAGTGCTAGGATATTACTTTTTATTAAAATAACGTTATATTCTATAAAATTTAATCGAATATTTCGATTACTAGCTGCACCCCGCGGTTTCATCCGCATAAGTCTCGATCTCGTGGGAATATCGGGATAAAACAGATCCTAGGTCCTAATCCAGGTCATGGTCTATCTGAGTGCCAAATTTCATTAAAATCCATTCAGCCGTTTTAGCGTGAAATCGTAACAAACAAAAATCTATTAATTCATCTTTACTATTTGCCCGAGACTTCGTCCACGTGGATTTCGGAGAAAAAAATAAAAAAAGGTAGCCATGTTCATCAGACATCATTTCGGCTTCTAATGGTAACGCAATTTTTCAAATTGGTCCAGTAGTTTCGGAGCCTATTCAATACAAACAAACAATCAAGGATTTCCTCTTTATAATATAAGTGTAGATTTCTTGAGTAATATTGTGTTCTCTCAAGTGGCCACACCGTAGGTAAGTTTAGTAGTTTGGTGGTCGTGCAGTTCACGTGCAGCTAGCGATTTAGGGTGGATTTCGGCAATGAAACTGAACGCGTTCAGCACATCTAAAACGCGTTCAAGGGTTGTCAGTGTCAATATTCCACAGAAAATAATGACACTGACAGCTCTTAAACGTAGTTTATGTACTGATCGCGTTCAGTTTCATTGGTAAAATCCAACCTTAACCGCCATGGCCCACGCACAATGGTCCACCTGAAGGACTCTTGTGCGGAAACCAAACCCTCTAATAAAGAACATTCATAATGTATTCTTGTTCCTAGATCACCGTCAACGGCATCCCTCTGGAGAAGGTCACACAAAGGTCGAATATTGGCTCTGTGGCATACTTCTTGGTACGTACAACAAAGGTCCGACCGAAACTATTTTAATTTGTCGGCCGAGACCGAGAATTGATGTAATACCAAAAACAACAAGGAAGTACCACTGCAAGACATACATTTAGAACTAAAGCTTAATAATCAAAATCAAACAAGACGATATAGTAGGCCAAGAATGATACATTGTCAGCGTTCTGCCTTTTAAAAGAGTGTCCACTAAACATTGACTGGTCAATGAAACTGAACGCGATCGTAGATCTGGAGTACCTGGTGACCCTGATTAGAAAACACAAGAGCCCAACCAAACTATTAGAGATCGACATACCGCCTTTACAAAAAATGTTCAACATGGTGGGCCGCTTCATTTGATGTCAAAAATCGAAGGTCTGAAGTATCTGATGTAGAACCCTCAGCTGGTCTCAGCTGTATTAGAGATATGGTAATGCCCCCTTCTTCTATTGGTACATAAAAAATCGACTGTCATTGCAAAAACCCAGCGTAGTGGGACACATCTTCTATATTATGTAGCCTATAGCGTCCCACTGCTGGGCAAATTCTTTCCCCTTCTGCTTTGCCCACGTTTCTAGAAAAAGAAGTGAAAGTCACACAACATTAACTATAATAATAAAGAAATCGCAGTAAGGAACCTTAGACTTGGCACGAAAGAGAGAGAGATAAACAAGCAGCTCCATCGAGACTTGGCTAGTTTTTTATAGAATGTTTTTGGTGGGATATAAATTTTCGAGAAGTGAGCAAATAATTTTGTTTCAGCCCGAAAACAGTGCGGTGACCATCGGCATCCCGGAGTACACCTCGTTGTACGAAGGCGTATACCTAGGCGTGTTCATAACGGAAGGGACTCAGTTCACTATGAATTTATTTGAAATAGGGTATGTTGTACACAGGGCCGGATTGAACAGATAGCACGCGTAACAAATACTACAAGTCTCACGATTTGGGAAGCCCCGTGTTTCATTTGACATTAACGAAAGCAGTGGTTACCCAGTAGACACGTACCCGACTTACAAGTTGTAAGTCGTGGGTTCGAACGCAGCCAGGCGCTTTACTTTGAGTAATTAATTTATTATTGCTCTCAAATCAGTGAAGGAAACCGGCATGTCCTAGAACAAAGAATTCGAAGACATGTGAAATCCACCAACCCGCACTGCAGCCGCGTGGTGGATTATGGCCCACTCCCTCTCACAGTGAGCAGGCCTGTGTCCCAGCAGTTGAAACGTTGTAGGCTGATGATGCGCTTTGACGTTATAATCATCTTTTTGTAAAAATATGTACTGGGTTTTTTTTTCTTCTAAATGTTAGAACCTCAGTAGAATTAATGTAATATGCTACAGTTATTACTTATTACAGGTACAGAATGATGAAGAAGAAGTCTACACTCTCGTCAAATAACCAGAATCTGAACAACGAGGAGCCTGGTGTGGAACTGGAGTCAGAGGTGGAACTGGCGCCCGAGGGGAAGCCATCAGCCGACGGACGCAGAAAACATCAGCCTTCTGGGACTCGCCGCAGTGAAGAGAAAACTAATAAATGTAACAGTATGACGAGATTTTAATACTTTACGATTTCATGAAAAGGAAGGCTAAAACGCATGAAACTAAAAGAGTAATTAATGTAAATATTGATGGATGTAGAGGTAGAGGAATACCTACCAAAAAAAAAGATGGATGGATTGTGTGAGAGTTGGTATAAAAGAATAGGGAGTCAAAGTGACGACTGTTAGGCGAGAATGGGACAAAAGTGGTGCGCTTGCTCCAAGTAACATAAAACAAGGACAGGATTAACGAAAATCAGCAAAACCAACGGCATTGAAATAAAATGAATCAAAAGTGTATAAACGATTTCGGAAGCAATAATTGCGCAGACTTACTAAACTGTATGCTTACACAGTTAATTGTTTTCGTGTTCAGTGAAGGTTGATTACAACGTTTTTGTCTTTTATTTTGACCATCGCTCTCAAAACAGTGAAGGAAAACATCGTAAGGAAACCAACATAAACTAGAACCAAAATGCTAAGACATGATGACCACCAACTTACACTGGGCCCGCGTGGTGGATTATGACTCTCTCCCTCTCACAGAGAGACGGCCTGGGTATCAGCAATAGGAACGTTAGGCTGATTATGCATATGCTTATTGCCCGATTTAATAATATATTTTGTACTTGCCAGCTTGTACGGTGCACATACTTCGTGACTCGGTGGCAACGGGGCACGCTTACAAACAAAAGACAGTCGGCTACGCTTGCCCGGGCGGCCAGCTCGTCGCCGTCAGTTGTCGCGGTCAGAACGTCACTACGGGACTCGGTATATCGACCAACGACATGGTCAACATTGATTTTGATCAGTAAGTACCGGCTAGAGTGCCACAAGGACGTTCTGGTTTCTGAATGACATTTACAGGGTCTTTTTATGTAAACATTTATGAAATTGTGTCACAGAAGTCGTATTGAAATAACAAGATGATGACGTTATTTCAGATTTTACAATGTCCAAAATAAAAATATACTTGAGTATACTTTTATCAAATGATGACGGTTGTTGAGTCTGGCGGACTACAGCCCACCATAGCTGTTGGGCTTTTGATATGTGTAATAGGCGTAATGGGGCGTAATGGTAAACTCTTTGACATAATTTGATTTGAACTTTATGTATATAAAGTCAGGGCAGTGTTTACCATTACATTATTACAACTCTAATTTCAATTCTTTATTAGTTGCTTTTGAGAACCGGATATTAATTCAGATGTGTTACAGTTGAAATGGCAATCATGTCATTTGGTTCAATTAGCTTTTTTTATCTTTTTCTTTTATTAGATTCTTGTATATGTATTTTGCGAGTGTGAGAACGTTGTATGCCTTATAGACTTTAGATTTGTAGACCCTTGTCTATTTGTTAAGTATATGGTACTTGTTGACAGGCCTACACTGTCCTCCCATACTATCACTGTAATTTTAAAACATTGTCAATAATTTTTAAAAGAGTTACCGTGGAGTTTGTTGCCGGCTCCTCTCCATAGGAAAAGACCAATTAGAACGGTGCACCTAGCTTCTGACGTATATAAGTGCCCATGTGAAATTAAATATTTTGATTTGATTTTTTTGTAAAGAAAAGATCCTCTGACCAGACGGTAGCGTAATCTAGGAGTTAGTGCCGACAATAAACATAATCGAAATAATTATTTTTTCACAGCTTTGAGGATACAAATGCTTGCGTATATATGGGAATCTTTAAATTCGGCCAAACTCAACATACAAAAGCATTAGCTGTGCTTGAAAGTAAGTATTTAAAAAAAAGTGTTTCTGCGATTGAATTGAAACAGAATGTTTTTATCCATATTACATTCAACGTCGTTCACTCGCGTTGTCAAGCTACTGATAGCTCATTTCTTAATATCTCTCAACATCAGCGGATTAAGTGCAGGCGCCTATTACCTAAACTGTTTCGTGTTACATTTCACACAAATTATAATTCATCTAACTATAACATCCTAGTTTAATAAAACCTACACTTACGAATAAATTAAATTTGATTTTATGTTTTATTTCAGATAGCTGTAAGTTTTTTTTAATGTCTTTTCCAAAGGCACTTTATTGTTCAGTGAAGGCCTTTTTATTAGCACGCTCGCTCAGTGCGTGGCTTACAAAAAATAAAATTTGCAAACCCAATGGAAACGGAACCCCTTTTATTACAATTACAGTGTATGATGCGTTTTCTGATTTGTGAGCTATGTTACTTGCGTTTTGGACGTCGAGTTTTAAAATTTAATTTATGTATCATATTTCAGCACCAAGTAAGTTCCATAATTTACTTTTATTGGTTTTGTTTTAGCTGGAACTCTTCTCTGATTGGTTAATTTATGTGTGTGTTATCTTCCAGTGATCAACGTAACAGTGAGTGTCGTAGTGCCGCCTCCTCCCGCGGGAGAATTTAAGCACAAACTTGTATACACCTGCAACGTTGCCAAGTGTGATCCCACTATGGTAAGATATTTTATGAAATGGTCACTAAAAGAGAGAAATATATTGGTGGAAGGGACATCGACGCGCAAACGTCGTGAGAAGGGTTCACCTAATGTCATAAATAAAATTACGAAAGTCATTCATCTCGTAAATTACCGCTTAAAAAAAATGCTTTTGTAATCGCGCTATGAATTGCAAACAACGCGATCACAAAGCTCCTCGGTAAATGTTGGCAAGAGCGAGCTACCTAAATACCTATTCGTACACACACAAACAAGTCTGTGCCGCCCACCGTCCCGCCGAACTGTCGTGAACGTAGGTACCTACAAAATATCGCCTAACGACGACATTGATAGGTTTTATTTCAATTAGTCTTCATTAAAGATAATAGGTATTTATATAAGTAACCTTTATGAATAAAAATACGAGCAATAACCTTATTCCCATAAAAATAGCGATGCCGAGGATGATTGAGAATAAAAGTACGTATCGATTTAGTCTTGTATAATTAATGAACTCACCTTATGCTCACTCATTCCAATTGAGATAGGGTTCGAAGTGTCTGCTACCAACTCACTCAAGCGCGGCGCAGAGTTTCAACGTGGTGCACATTCCCTTAATCGCGGGCACTAAATTCGTTCAGGTCCGGAAAGCATTTTAAAAGTCACTCACACACACATTCCCACACAAAAACTTACCTTTGATGATATTTAAACTACGATAAAAAAATACGATAAACAGCACACCCGTTTAAGATCAACGAAATCTAGGAACTGGCAAAAATCCGTTTTAATCGGCGACATGGAAAAGAAATGTAATTTGCTGACGTTCCTTTGAATTTGCCGCCCAGTGTAAGCAACACTACCTACATCAAACACAGATCAACAAAATGATAGACTTTACATTCAAATTTAGTTGAACTTACTCACAATATAATTGCGAAAAAGTACATCTATTTTATAAGAAACAATAAAACATTGTTGAATTGCATTCAAAACTATTAACAATATAAAGTTAATATTGTTAATAAAAATTGATTGAAAATTTACGTGACTAAATAAATAAACTTCTACACATATTTTTTTAATCTGCTTTATTGAAATCGATGTAGGTTTATAAAAATAAGTTATCCTCTGTGACGTAAAGGGTTTTCGTGGGGAGATAATTAACAACAACCTATAATCAACTTTCCGCGCTCGACTCAGTGGAATGCAGAGCTAAGAGGCTCATAGGCGACGTAAAACTGGTGGATGCCAAGCTTCACAGCTTAGCTCATCACCGCAAGGTTGCCTGCTTGTCAGTCTTCTATAGACTGTACTTTGGTGAGTGTGGACAAGAACTCCACGACCTCATCCCACCTGCCCCCTTCTACCATTGGACATCTAGACGTACTGCTAATTACCATCCATACTTAGTTGCCATTCCACCAATTCGCACTAAGCGCTTCCAAACATCCTTCATAATGCGCACGGCAAAAGAGTGGAACTCACTACCTGCTTCTGTGTTCCCGAACGCATTCTACCCGAATCTCATCAAAGTTAGAGTGAACAGGCTTCTTCTGGGTAAACTCACTCCATCGTAGACTTTGTCTCTGTCGCTTCTGACCTAGACTAGAGTCAAGAGCAATCCCATCTCAAAAAAAAAAAAAACACGAAACTTTGTCAGCATAAAAAATATTTTAATGTAAGTTTTGCAAAGGCGGTGGAAAGGTGAATGGTCACAAGTTCTTTGAGTTCCTTGGGAGCTGCACAGTACTCTCCTGGCTCAGCCTGCTGTGACGATGACCGCAGCGGGTGTGCCACGCTGCAGACGCCAGGAAGGTGATGGTCGGCGGATGGTCTCGCCAGACCCGTGGAAGCGAGCTCGACGCGCCCACGCGGGTAAAATAAGTACCCGGGGCGGAGCCCGTTGATATCCGGATAAGCCGGAAGGTGGTGGCCCGGGTCTCAACGTCAGGATGACGCCGATGTCACCGGATGAGATTCCGCGATAAAATTAGCCGGAACTTTGCACCCTGGAATCAACGTCCATAGTGTCTCGAAATGGTCATACTGGTCATCTCCACTGATTGTGACACCCAAGCATAAGCAAAGCGAGATGTGCTAGTGCGCTATGATGGTGGTGTGTCGTTATCACAATCAGTACGGAGCTTACAATTGTGTGTGATTAGCACATGATTACATACATGATTAACAATATGCAAGGCGCAAATGAGGCAATTAGGTCGTTGAATATAGACGTCGGCAATTTGGTTTTTGGTAAACAAATGATAATAATGCCTATAACAAGCCGAATTTAATGTTTTATGCATTTAAGTATGTATATTAAATACGTAACGTTACAACGTTACACCTCTTATTAAACATAACTAAAATAAAAGTTGTCAATGCAATATTATTTTTGTAGATATTTGACACATTTGAGACGCGTCTATTAGATTCGTTGGTACCTGTCGTCGATTGTTTACAAGATTCCTAGTCGCCACGCGCTTTCGTCAACACGTTTGATAGCGAATTACATTGCTGTTGAGTGAAATAACATAATTTAAGGTTTTTTTTTAAATTTAAAATACTTCATTTGGTTAGATAGAAATATTAATTTTATGCAGTTTACAGTTGAAAAAACGAAAAAAAAATAGCCAAAACATGAACAGAGTTATGTACCGTATCCATGGTATCAAGTTGTGCGTCCATGTCCCTTCCACCCTGTATATATAGTTTATTTTTTTACTAATAAGTAGGTTCTTACTTCATTATTTTGTTTCTTAGATTTACATCAACGACAAAACTCTGAAAAGCGATCATAAAAATCCCTTCTACTCCTACAAGTCAGAGGTACGTAGCACTTATAAAAGTACAATATCTCGGGTTCCATAGTCTAGCATAGAACACCAGTTGAAAATGTGGCCTGTAACTGATGGAGCCTACTCCAAACGTGAAAGCTATCGATACATTATTTACACATTCACATCTACAACTCTCCAAGGACCTTTTGGCTCGCGGTTAAAATCTGAACTAACGCCGCCATCTGGTTTTTTTAAAGCGAATTTCACGAAATGGTTGCCAATAACGTGCCCCTTGCCAGTGCCATTCAAGAAATTGTCATTCAAGCACTGGAATAAAACAAAATAAAACACTGGAAATTCACTGGAAGATCCTTATCGCACCAAAAATCTGTTACCTTTTCATTATCAAGCATGTTTTTACTTCTTTGTGTAAACAAGGTTGCATACTCGGTAGGCTCAAAATCCCTCCTATCCTAAGGGCACGCTAACTGTCCTACTGTAAGGGCAGAGTACCATTTAAGCGCCCCCCTGTCTATTTCTTGATATGCAATGGTCTTATAAGCATCATGGAGAATGAGACTTCAGGGGCTAGTGCAAATCTGCCTGTTTGTCAAACCACGCTGGGGTCGGTGCATTTAATTAATTCATGTTTTACTTGTTTGTGTAGATGGTGAAATGGAATGATAGAGAAACCATGACAGTTACAATCAACTTTTCAATCAAACCGTTTACCAAAGAGTACGAGGGTGTTTACCAACTCGTGGTGACCAATGGCACAGAGAGGGTGACTAAGAATATCATGGAGATAGGGTACGTATCCTTTTAGTGTAAGGTACAGAGACGAAACGTACGCTTAGAGTCTCTCAGTGTATCAAGTACAGCCCTATTCCAACTCGCTGCGCTGTATCCCTCCCCTCACCCCCGCTGACACATGAAATCTTTACTGCGCAGCGACTCGTTTCATGTTCCGAGCTGCCATAAAGTTTAATTCAGGCTGTATCCATGGAATAAGTTAGTACTCTAGAGTGCCAGTATCTTGTCAGTGCTTTTAATTCTGATTTTGACAGATCACAACGAAATTTTACATATTTCATAGTTGAGAACTTTCACTCTTTCGCAAAATTATTTCCAAATTTGAAACTTAAACTGTATGAAATCTTAAATTTGACGGGCTACAGTGGTAGTACAGTTTGACATGTTCTCAACTTCAAATTCTCAATTCAGAAACCGTTGTAGTAGATACTTACATATGCTGTCCAACGCTCGTCCGGGAAAGTGCCTACTACCGCCTCACCTATTTCTGCATGTGTGGGCCATGAAGCTATACATGAGACTTCATGGTGTTGGCAAGCTGAAGGGCACGGGAAACATTACATTATAGCGATAATGACTAATATTTAAAAAAAATCGAAAAAGTAATGTAATTGCAAAGAAGGCATAATCAAAATGAGATTATCGATAAAATCTGTTAAGTCGATGTAAATATGAAGAAGCTGCAAGCTTTCTTAGTTTTTGGAGGGGATTATTCGCGTCCTTGTCGCGCAGTACGGACAATGTGCCATACATTGTTCGTACCGCGCGACAAGGACGTGGAGCTAGTATGAAGTTACACAGTCGTGACGTCACTTCTACGATAGTGCTGTCTTTGTCTAACAGTTATTTTAAAACGTTTATAACATGGCTATTTTTAAGATTTTACACTTTTTATTGAGATTTATTGAGATAAAAATAATAAAAAAATTCATCATCCTTAATGTCTATGCCTGGATATCCGATACGTTACATATAGCTCCGCTTGTAGTCTATCAAGAGCTGTCGTGTCGCCCTGGGCCCAGTGTTCGATGACCGGCAAGCGTAGCTTGTGGGCCCAGGGTTCGATGACCGGCACGCCTAGCTTGTGGGCCCAGGGTTCGATGACCGGCACGCGTAGCTTGTGGGCCCAGGGTTCGATGACCGGCACGCCTAGCTTGTGGGCCCAGGGTTCGATCACCGGCACGCGTAGCTTGTGGGCCTAGGGATTGAGGACTAGACAAAATTACGTATAAAATAGATAGAATACGTATAACAAAACTCGTTTCCATGGTGGCTACGCGTGCTGGTCGGGCAGTAAATTACACAGTATTCTATGCCTCAGTGGTTCTGCCTACTCCTTCGTAGAATACATGCGTGATGATAAATGTATGTCATAGTGTTTTATCTGTTCCAGAACGCTGGTTTAAGAAAGAGGTGCTGATGCCATTATCAATACATCAAAAGTAAACGATGAAGATGATAAATTGAGGTTGATTAAATATTTTAAAATGTACGTTTTGCATTTAATAAAACTTATATTAACATTTTGACTTTTTCTTTTAACATGTACAGACACAGAATAGAACACAAATTAAATTAAATATAAGTACATTTCACTAACATCCATATTCTAAGTCAAAACCTCATGTATTTGATTTAAATTTTCAAGGTCTTTATTACAACAAAAAAGTTTGTTACAAATTATTTTTGTTAGTTCGCCTTTACAAACATCTAGCCATGTTTTTATTGTATATATTTGAAATTAAACAGTTTGT
Organism: Dasypolia templi; assembly: GCA_963555695.1. Lineage (NCBI taxonomy): Eukaryota > Metazoa > Arthropoda > Insecta > Lepidoptera > Noctuidae > Dasypolia > Dasypolia templi. The sequence continues at coordinate 3,360,832 of OY743163.1, read as the reverse complement.
AGAAAAGAGTAGGAACAGGGCTTACTCTCCTTGGGCGAGACCTCCGGTATACGATGTCCCCACAGGCTCCCGAAGCTGCAGGCGCGTTGCCCCTCGAAGAGCGGGCTCTTTCCCTGCGCTCGGCCTAGTGCGGGGCGCGTACATCTTGTCGGGCCTTGAAAGTGTGGCTTTCTATGATCTGCTTTACTTAAATCGGCAGTCTTGGCTCCAAGGTTATCTGTAGTCTCGCTGCCTTTTCGCTGCGTCATATTTGGCGACTTCTTTTGCATCATTAGTGGCCGGTAGTATGCACATTTTGTTAATAGCCCTCCTTAGCGTGCCTTTTGAAGTTAAAACGTCGGCAACTCTGCTGATTCCGGCTTTCCCATGGCATAAATGGGTGATGCGGCCAAGTTTCTATTGTTGTGGGGGAATATTTTCTTCTTTGAGGATCACTAGATCGTCAAAACGAAGCTCGTATTGCCTCGTTTTCAACTTGGTGCGTTCTTGTAGTTCGGCAACAAACTCCCGGCACCATCTCTCCCAAAACTGTTGTCTCAGCTGCTCAATGTATTGATATCTGTTGGGGTGCTTGAAGGTGATAGGCAACGATCGAACCGAGGTGAGAGGTCGCCCTATGAAAAAGTGCCATTAACGGGGAGGGATCGGTTGGGTCGGATGAGAGGGGAGTAAGGAGACGAGAATTTAAAATCGCTTTAATTTGTGTGAATAGCGTCGCAAACTCCTCGAATGTCAGGGAAGCATTACCCGCTACACGCTTAAAGTGGTACTTTTCAGATTTAACGCCCGCCTCCCTTATACCTCCAAAGTGAGGCGAGTATGCGGGGCTAAACACGAACTTAATGCCTTCATTATTGGTGTAATTGGTAGCTGACTCACGACTGGACCTAAGTATTCTACTTATCTCATTGTTTGCGCCTCTGAAATTGGTAGCATTATCGCAATAAATAACATTAGGTTTACCTCTTCTAGAAACAAACCTTCGCAAAGATAAAATGAAAGCATCAGTGCTCATATCGCTGACTATCTCTAAATGAATCGCGTTGGAAGAGAGGCATACAAACAAACATAGCATTTTGAAGTACGATTATCTTTACCCTTACGGCTAGAGATCATAAACGGACCAGCAAAATCAACACCACACGAGTAGAAAGGAAACATGGAATAGCTTCTTTTAGCAGGTAAGTTTCCGATTAAAGGTTGTATTGTCTTCCCACGTAGGCGAATACAAACTATATAGTGCTTTTTCATCAAGCATCTAAAATAATGGTGAGTTTTTCATCATGGGCGAAATCAGAGTTTTGAATTCGACCCCAACACTTAATATGCCATCTGAATCAATAAAAGGATTTAGAGCCAATAATTTTGACTTACGATTAACAGTTTCATTATTTCTCATCAATTTAATTTCCTCTGCGTAGCATTTTAGCTGACTTAATTTAACTAACATTAACGAAGAATAATCTAATTAGTTAATATCTTATGGTCCTTTAATTTAAGCATCTTTATTTTTACAATAATTGAGGAAACGTTGTACATAAACATACATTCTCTTTAATCTTTTTTTTTTTTGGTTCCGGGGTGGAAAATCCTCATGGATGTCCACCGCCCTGGGGCGGGTGGAGGGGTCTGTCAGACTCTTACTAACTAAAAACCACCCCGGTGTTCCATCTCATACCAACGTCGGGGTCGCGGGAACATGTGCTTCTTCCGCAACCCCGACTGGTGCTGGCCTGCCTCGGCGCGCCTCCTCGTGTTGGGAGGGTGAGTGAGGTGTTAGACTCCCCCCGCAACGTCTAAGAGGGGCGTGCGTGGAACACTACACGCCGCCATTGCAATTATTAATAATTACGGGCGTGATGTTACGTGGTTATGTGTATGCTTAACCGGTCGACGTCACGTCGACGTGAATAAGTCTAGAATGTTCAGAATAAGGCAAGAGGATGCATATTCCGAGCTGAAAACTATAAAGCTAGGGTACCACAAAAAAGTGTGTTACGCCCAGTCCTGTATTTGATATACACAGGTGATATCCTAGAGCTGGAAAACAACACCATTGCGACCTTTGCAAATGGCACTGCTATTATGGCTATCGGATCAAGCCACAAAGAAGCTGTAGAAAAAGTTCAATTAACCGTGAACAAAGTTTATGACTGGACACAAAAATGGAAGATCAAACTCAAAGTCATAATTTATTCTAATTGACTTCACTAACAAACGCTGCGATTACCACCCAATCTATACATATAAATGACATGCAAGTGCCTTAACTAGCTACTACATCCAAATAACTTGGCATAACTCTTAACACCAAAATGCGATGGAAATCTCACGTCAAAAAGAAAAGGCAGGAACTCGACATACGTTACAAAAGTATGCATTGGTTACTCGTAGGGCAATCATGTCTATCAATACATAATAAAATGGTATTTTACAAACATATTCGTATGCCAATTTGGACGTAGGGTATCCAACTTTAGGGCTGTACTAAACGATTCCAAAATAAAGTATTCAAGGATGCTGCTAATGCACCATGGTAGGTTAGGTAGGTACCTCCTAATTGCAGGTTTACGGTAGAAAATTAATTATCTTGGTTGGATCTATTGTAAGATTTGAAGGGTTGAATCATCTTTTCTCTCATGATTGTTGTTGTGAGGTTGATTAAAATAGGTTTATTTGATTACGATTTTGTCTTTAAGCAATGTACATGTCGAATATCAGAAATATCTATAGGAATGTTTAAAACTTTGCCTGTGTCGATAACGATTTTTAAAACATTTTCTTTGGTCTCATGGGGCGTAGGTGGTATGTTTCTTAGTTCGAGACAAGTGGCCTTTTGATATCTTTCAAGGATCTCAACCTTTTGTTCCAGGACTTGAATATGTGCGAGGTTATCGTTACGTTGAGCTGATAACTTGTTGAATTCCAACATGAGATCATCGTATTTTTTGAGACAAAGTCAGTAGACTCTTTTAGGGCCACGTTAAGCTCTTTTATTTCGGCTACAGTCGCTTGGAGCGACGCATATTTTTCATTCTGTGCCTTTCAAACTTTGAGAAGAGTTCCCTCATTTCCGCCATAAACACGTTAATATCATCCACCTGGTCAAATTTCCTTTTCCTTACTGTTGATTTTGATTTGTCTTGCTCGAGCGATTTAGTGGCCAGCTCAGGTTCTGAGTCATAATGCACCGATGGTGCTGGCGGGGGTGGTGTACGGTTTATTGGCATAAAGTAAATTGTTAAAAAGGCAAGAAATAAATTTACAAAAAGAATATTCATTTGCGGGATTCGAACTCGGACTCTCAGGTATGACCGAAGGTGTATTACGTCCGAACCACTATGACGATGCTGATTAAGTCAAAGTAGTGGATCCTTTAAAGTAAAAATGGTCGTAATGAGCCTCTGTTGTTTCTATAGTCCTGGTACTTTTTTCAAAGTACGGATAGAAATATAACTCAAAAATCTATCTTACTCACTCACGTCAGTTGTGTCTTCAGTGCGAAGTTGGCAAAGCGGTCCGTATTCGTTGTGTTTATAGTACCGTGGTAGTTGGTGGGCGTTCACGTCTGTTCCTGCGGAGTCCAGAGAGGTCCAGAGTAAGTGACGTCGCTATCCACTGCTTTTTTCCAGTCCTCAAGATAATTATGTAGGGTTCCTCGACACAAATAATTATTTTAATTTATATAAATCATAATGTAGGTCTTTGCAAATAAGTGAAAGGAACCAAAAAACACGTCTGCTCTCGAGCAATGTTCGGACGAAAAAAAAAAATATGGAAAAGAAAAAATATTCCCGTTAAATAGTAAAAAAAAATTGTTTTGCCAATATAACGTGTTAAGATTTTCTTTTGCCAATACCCTCCACTTCGTTTAATGTAAAAAAAAACTTGCAAATCTTTACAAATAAGTATTTTCCACTGTCTTCCACAAACTCCAAAATGTCTAAAACCCCGACTTAGGAGCGTCATAGTAGTAGTGAGGATATATTTAGAGATTTAAATAAAAGAAGAGGTGTTTTTCGCGGTAAATTTCGACTATTCATGAAGTATGTAGACTCTGTACAGGTAATACCTGTTACGAAACCATTAAAATAGAATTACAAACGCGTTTACAAAAGGCAGACTTATTGTGAGAGCAGTTTTCAGAAATTCAAGATGAAGTAGACTTAAAAATCCACCAGCTAATTATGCATATGTGACCAAAGCTAAGTATATTATTAACGCAGTTAACGCTCAAAGTACTTCTAAAGTTTTAAGTATATGTTCAAATCCGGTGAAAGTAAAGAGCTCAATAATTATAGGCCCGTGTCAATTCTGCCAGTTCTCAGTAAGGTGTTTGAAAAGTTGATGCTCAATCAAATGTTACGTCACTTTAATAAAAACTCCATCTTGCATGAACATCAGTACGGTTTCACTAAAGGACGTTGTACCACTGACGCCGGTGTCACCCTAATAAAGAACATTTTTAGCGCCTGGGAGGAATCACAAGATGCCATTGGAATCTTTTGCGATCTCTCTAAGGCGTTCGATTGCGTAAACCATGAGACACTTCTGCTGAAACTGGAGCACTATGGGATTAGGAATGAAGCTCTTGATTTGCTAAGATCATACTTGAAAGACAGAAAGGTTAAAGTACAAATAAACGGCACAAACTCATTAGGGTCTGAAATATCAATGGGCGTTCCTCAAGGTTCGATATTGGGTCCATTCCTCTTTTTAGTCTACATTAATGATTTACCCCAGTTACTTCAAAATCAACCGAAGATGGTGTTGTTTGCAGATGACACTTCACTGATCTTTAAAATAGATCGAAGGTCACAAAATCTTGACGACGTGAACAACTCTATTCTTCAGGTCCAAGATTGGTTTACGGTAAATAATTTGGTACTAAATGAGAAAAAAAACCAAATGCATTCGATTTAAATTACCTAATGTTAGAAGTAGCGAATGTGACATCATATTGAACGGAGAAAAACTGGAATTTAGTAATCAGACGGTTTTCCTAGGAGTCACGCTAGACGAGAAGTTACAATGGGGACCCCATATAACGTCTCTCGCGGGGCGACTAAGCTCGGCAGCGTATGCGGTTAGAAAGATAAGACAGCTAACAGACGTTGAAACCGCGCGTTTGGTTTATTTTAGCTACTTCCACAGCATTATGTCATACGGCATTTTACTGTGGGGTCGGGCTGCTGACATTGAATCCATTTTTATTTTGCAAAAGAGAGCTGTCAGAGCCATTTACAATCTACGTCGCCGCGAATCTCTTAGGGAACTATTTAGGAAGATTAATATAATGACTGTACCTTGCCAGTTCATTTATGAAAATATTATGTATGTTAGAAAAAATCTGCATCCATTTAATAAAATAAGTGATAGACAAAGTACATAGATCTTTTATGTGGTACTGTGTTAAATGTTACAACAAAATACCTTGTGAAATATTGCAATTAAATGAAAGAAAGTTTAAAACTCATGTTAAAAAAACACTTTGTAATCAAGCATATTACAAATTAGAAGATTATATCCTTGATAAGAATGCTTGGAAACATGCTGGTCCTGCTCCATAGGAAAATCTAGAGGCTAGACAAAATCATACTATTTGCTTATTGTATTGTATATTTGGTTATTTTTACTTTACTCACACACTGTATTATTCCAAGTTAATATTTTAGGAAAATCATATATTTTTACAATTGTTTGTAAATATGTGAGCACAATGTACCTATCACGTGATTAATTTATATACCTTTGCTTTATTTTTATTTTTTTTGTACCAATAATGGTATAGTATTTTTATTCTTGGTGCATCGTCTTCACATATAGAAATATAATTAATGTATACAAAATATTGTAAAACATTTTAAAAGAGTAACGGTGGAGTTTCTTGCCACTTCTTCTCCATACGAAATTACTTTTTGGAAGTGGCGCCTAGAATCAGTTCTATTTTTAATGTAAATTTTGACGTTCAAAAGTGCCTTTTTATGGGCCTATTTGAAATAAATGCTTTGACTTTGACTTTGACTTTATAGTTCAATTACCCACAATTTCACTTCCTTCCTTTGATGGCTCTTAGGATCATTGGTTAGAGTAACGCGATACTTACCTATCTCTCATCCATAGTTCTAAAGAAATAGATAATGTGCAAACATTCCATTATTTACGGTCTTCTCTTACTGGCAGTGCATTATCAGTGATTAAGTCATTAGAATTCTCTTCTGATAATAACAGTATAGCATGGCAGTTAATGGAAAACAGATTCAATAATAACCGTTTACTTATGCAAAACCATGTAAAAAGGCTTTGTTTTCTATTACATCACTTAATAAGGAATCATCCAATACAATTCGTAAACTTAGGGACAAAGTTCTCAATAATCTACGTTCCCTCAAAAACCTTGGCGAACCGACTGAGTCTTGGGACACCTTCATTATTTACTTAATTACATCTAAACTTGATTCAGTTAGCGAAAGAGAATGGGAGACTCATAAAACTTCAATTATAAATAGTCATAACCAGTCAAAATCACGTTTATCTCTTGATTATTTGATTTCTTATCTTAAAAATAGGGCTGTGGTACTAGAAACTTTTCAAATGGCACATAGTAAATCCCCTACTGATAATAATGTTAAGAAACCTTCACATTCACAACAACGAAACAAATCACATAGTTACACATCAACACAAAATAAACAATCGAATAATAAAAATTCCAAACAAAAAATACAAATATGAAATAGTTTAAAAAGCTAAATAGAAAATTTCGTTACATTTAACGTGTTTGGAGCCTCCTTTTAAGCAAACAATGCCTGTATTAGAAGGCTCCGCTCTTTCACATCATTGTCGTACACTTATATTATCTGGAGATAATATGACCTTAAGGATAAACATGCAATGCAAGTACGTTATATTATGAATTTTGCTTGTGTCTATTAACCTTTAGAAAAAAAAAATACTTAGTACAAGTTGTATACAGTAAAAATACAACTTAAAAAACTTATTGCCAGTTAATGCTTCTGTTGAGGTATCACACCCCGTGTGGCGTGGTGCGTGGTGTGGTGTGAGGTGTATGGTGTGTGGCGTGGTGTGGGGTGGTGTAGTGTGGTGTGTTGTGGTGAGTGTGTTGTGTGATGAGGTGTGTGGTGTGGTATGGTGTGGGGTGGTGTAGTGTGGTGTGTTGTGGTGAGTGTGTTGTGTGATGAGGTGTGTGGTGTGGTATGGTGTGGGGTGTGTGGTGTATTAAGTTATTGTATATAAATGTGATATATTTCGGTTACTCAACGTGTTCCAGGAGTGCCTCGGTTTCCTCATAGGTAAGTGGATTTATCCAGTCTATTAATTTTTTTTTTACAGTCGTAGTAACTTTTATTATAAACATAAACTTTTTTTTTAATATTATTATAGAGCTGACTAGAGCGTTTATTGAATTGCTTGCATGCAAATCTAGTTTTAGTTTGGGGAACTTGAACAACTAAATCTTTTCTCCTTTCAGATTTTTCGTTAGTACTCGTATTATATGGTAGGGTTTTATGTTTTTTTAGTAGGGTTTGGGTTACATACAGTTTCCTTACAGAGAGTAAATCACTTATGTGGTATATACCTGCAGTGAAGAATCTTAAATGTATAAAATACATTATTTTTACTTATGCGCGCTGCGCTCGTTCTATGTGCATAAATTTTGTTTTTGCTGCACCACCCCAAATCGGGATACAATATAATAGTGCAGACTGCACCAGTGCTACATATTTTTTATTAAGATTTCTGGGACGGTTATTGCGGCTCTCTATTTTAGTTGGCACAATTTGTCTTATTTGCTTTATTTTAGTTGGCACAATTTGTCTGAGGGTTCTAAAGATCCAACTAAGTTTCCTTATTCTCCCAGAAATTCGCTTAAGTTGAGGATACCAGGACAGTGCTTGATCCATCACAACTCCAAGATATTTAGTTTCAGCGACCTTCTCAATACACGGGCAGTAACATCTTATAGTAGGGACGTCTCCACATTTGTGTACTCGTACTTTTAAATCTAACTCCTCAATAGACTGTGTTCGGTTTCTGATACTAAAGCACATGTAGTTTGTTTTATTAGTGTTCAGGGAAAGTAAGTTATTTTTGTGCCATTCACAGAGAACAATATAGACGCATCATCGGCGTTTTAGAATACTTTAGTATTTCTTATTTCCGTATTACAAAGATCAACACTACCCTGTGGGACGCCGTATGACACCTCTACCTCGTCACTGCAGTACGGTCCTATTTTTACTCTTTGTTTTCTATTCGAGAGGTAGTCTTTGAGTAAACTGAGTGCATTTCCTCTTATTCCGGCTTTTTCCAGCTTGTTCACAAGGATTGGGACAGAGACGGTGTCAAATGCTTTTTTGTGGTCTAAAAAACAGAGAGGCATCTGTTTCCTTTGTCGAGGTGTTCATCTACAAGAGAACTTAACGCTGTAACTGCATCTTCAGTACATGCACCTTGCCTAAAGCCAAACTGTGAACAAGATAAAAGATTGTTTTTTTTAAAATAATTAGTTATTGTGTTATTTATAATTTTTTCAATCACTTTTGATATCGAAGGTAAAACGGAAATAAGCCTGTAGTTGCAGGCATCAACGCTGTCCCCCTTCCTTGTAAACCTAGGAGTAATAACGGACTGTTTTAGTGGAGCCGGCCAAAATGGGAACAGCTTCCTTTCTTATGTATTTTAAGAATCTTGTCGAGACAGTATCCCAACCTGGGGCACTGTCAGATTTCAGATTCATCAGAATACCACCTACTTCAGTATCGTCCGTATCTAGTAATATCACTTCAGGCATAATTAGAACATAGTGCCAATAAGTTCGTTGCGTATCCGGGATGCGTAACATCTTTAGCGCTAGGTGACATCTGTTCAGTGCCTTCAATGTTGAATATCGTTGCCCGAGTGGCCTGCTCCAGTGAAAATATGATATAATTTAAACTAGTTAGTAAGACAACAGAAGTTACCCCTTTAAATAACCAATTATTACTAGAGAATAATAATAAAGTATCTTCTGGCAAAATAACTCATAGTAATAAAAAACAAAAGGAAGTGCAACACACTTTAAATTTATTTAATCAAAATATCCAAGGTTGCGCTTCCAAATTATTGGAAATAGAATTGTTTCTAGAAAGTACTAAGCTTGACGTTATTTGTTTAACAGAACATTGGTTAAAAGATCATCAAGTAATGTCAATTAATTATGCAAATTATTGTGTTGTTAGCCATTTTAGCCGAAAACGTATGATACATGGCGGGTCATTAATATTAGTTAAAAATTCAATTAAATCGAAAGAACGAAAAGACATCATCGGACTGTCTGTTGAGCACGCCATTGAATTGTCCTGTGTTGAGCTTGATCAGCATGTCAAAGTATGCGTATACAGACCTCCAAGTTACCAGAATCTACCTGTGTTTGATTCTGTAATGGAAGATGTGTTAAAGAAACTTAGTGCTAGTAGTAAGTCAATAATAATCTGTGGGGACTTTAATATTAATTTATTAGAAAATAACTCTGGTACAGTCAGATTATTAAGTCTTTTTATGTCATTTGATCTGTCTAATGTTTTTATTGAACCTACCCGAGTGACAGCTTCTTCTGCTACTTGTATAGATAATGTTTTTTGCAATTGTGATTACTTACACAAACAAATAGTAAATATGTTGCCATCTGATCACAGTGGACAAACAATAATGTTTTGCTCATATACGCCTTTACAAAAAACTCAAATAATGTTTAGGCAAATTACATGTAAAGATTTAGAGAAATTAAATGATTCTTTGGCCAGTCAATTATGTAAACAAAGTTTTAATAACATAGGTGACCCAAATGAGTTCTACGCCGAGTTCTTTTCACTATTAAACACGCAATTTAATAAAACTTTTCCACTAAAGACTAAAAGTATTAATACAAAGTTTTTATTTAGTGATTGGGCCACTCCTGGCATTCGTAAAAGTAGAGACAATCTATTTATGGCCTATAACTTTATGGCCTAAAGCAACATGTGACTCATACAAGCTTTCATCAATATGTTGCAAGATATTCAAAATTATTTAAAAATGTGTGCAAAATAGCTAAAGCTCTATATATTAGTAATAAAATAAAATCAGCTGATGATAAAATAAAAACTACCTGGCAAATAATAAATAATGAAACAGGTAGGAAAAAACAGCGTAATATTGAATTTAATTTAGTGACTGCACGTGGCCCCATCAACTCAAATGTAGATATAGCTCAGGAATTTGAAAACTTTTTTGTTAATGTTCCACTTAAAACTACTGAAGATTTAAATTCCTCACCCGCGCTTTCTGCTGCCTTACTTAAAAATAATGTAAAACCATGCCCTTTGGCGTTTAGGTTTCAGCATACAAACCCCCAAGCTGTTATAAAAGCTTTTAAAGATCTTAAAATTAAATCAACAGAAGATCTCTGGGGAATGTCTGTAAAAGTCGGTAGATCTCTCATCGAAACCCTTGCGCCCTATTTAGCTTTCATATTTAACACCAGTGTAGACCAAGGAGTCTTTCCGGATCTTATGAAACATAGTAAAGTGATCCCATTGTTCAAATCCGGTGATAGTAAAGAGCTCAATAATTATAGGCCCGTGTCAATTCTGCCAGTTCTCAGTAAGGTGTTTGAAAAGTTGATGCTCAATCAAATGTTACGTCACTTTAATAAAAACTCCATCTTGCATGAACATCAGTACGGTTTCACTAAAGGACGTTGTACCACTGACGCCGGTGTCACCCTAATAAAGAACATTTTTAGCGCCTGGGAGGAATCACAAGATGCCATTGGAATCTTTTGCGATCTCTCTAAGGCGTTCGATTGCGTAAACCATGAGACACTTCTGCTGAAACTGGAGCACTATGGGATTAGGAATGAAGCTCTTGATTTGCTAAGATCATACTTGAAAGACAGAAAGGTTAAAGTACAAATAAACGGCACAAACTCATTAGGGTCTGAAATATCAATGGGCGTTCCTCAAGGTTCGATATTGGGTCCATTCCTCTTTTTAGTCTACATTAATGATTTACCCCAGTTACTTCAAAACCAACCGAAGATGGTGTTGTTTGCAGATGACACTTCATTGATCTTTAAAATAGATCGAAGGTCACAAAATCTTGACGACGTGAACAACTCTATTCTTCAGGTCCAAGATTGGTTTACGGTAAATAATTTGGTACTAAATGAGAAAAAAAACAAATGCATTCGATTTAAATTACCTAATGTTAGAAGTAGCGAATGTGACATCATATTGAACGGAGAAAAACTGGAATTTAGTAATCAGACGGTTTTCCTAGGAATCACGCTAGACGAGAAGTTACAATGGGGACCCCATATAACATCTCTCGCGGGGCGACTAAGCTCGGCAGCGTATGCTGTTAGAAAGATAAGACAGTTAACAGACGTTGAAACCGCGCGTTTGGTTTATTTCAGCTACTTCCACAGCATTATGTCATACGGCATTTTACTGTGGGGTCGGGCTGCTGACATTGAATCCATTTTTATTTTGCAAAAGAGAGCTGTCAGAGCCATTTACAATCTACGTCGCCGCGAATCTCTTAGGGAACTATTTCGGAAGATTAATATAATGACTGTCTGTACCTTGCCAGTTCATTTATGAAAATATTATGTATGTTAGAAAAAATCTGCATCTATTTAATAAAATAAGTGATAGACATAATATTAACACTAGAAATAAAAATAAAATAGATCAACCATTTTTCAGACTATCTAAAGTACATAGATCTTTTATGGGGTACTGTGTTAAATGTTACAACAAAATACCTTGTGAAATATTGCAATTAAATGAAAGAAAGTTTAAAACTCATGTTAAAAAAACACTTTGTAATCAAGCATATTACAAATTAGAAGATTATATCCTTGATAAGAATGCTTGGAAACATGCTGGTCCTGCTCCATAGGACAATCTAGAGGCTAGACAAAATCATACTATTTGCTTATTGTATTGTATATTTGGTTATTTTTACTTTACTCACACACTGTATTATTCCAAGTTAATATTTTAGGAAAATCATATATTTTTACAATTGTTTGTAAATATGTGAGCACAATGTACCTATCACGTGATTAATTTATATACCTTTGCTTTATTTTTATTTTTTTGTACCAAAAGTGGTATAGTATTTTTATTCTTGGTGCATCGTCTTCACATAATATATAGAAATATAATTAATGTATACAACATATTGTAAAACATTTTAAAAGAGTAACGGTGGAGTTTCTTGCCACTTCTTCTCCATACGAAACTACTTTTTGGAAGTGGCGCCTAGAATCAGTTCTATTTTTAATGTAAATGTTGACGTTCAAAAGTGCCTTTTTATGGGCCTATTTGAAATAAATGCTTTGACTTTGACTTTGACTTTGACGCAGCTGTTGTTTGGTTAGTCGGAGAACCTGTTTCGTGATGCGGCCGTCTATAGCAGGGAGTGCTTCCCTAGCCTTCCTGCACTCACCTTGTTCCGACCATAGTTTGTGATGTTGTTCCCTGGTGCGTTTCCTTACCAGAGTGTTAAGTAACCGAAGGGGACTGGCAAGATGGGTTCAGGTCCTACTGGTGCCTCACTCGACCCCCTTCTGGCAAGTTCGTCGGCTGACTCGTTGCCCAGCGAACCGCTGTGTCCTTTGATCCATTGAATGGTTATGTTAAATATTGAGGCTACCCACCTGATTAAGGCGCAGGTGACACTCGTATATTAGCCCAGATTCAACTGGACGGATGCCGGCGGCTGGTCCAGATGGTTCGAAGAAACTCCTCTGGTACGCTTGGTCCCGCCAGGTGGCGCAGGTGTCGCAAAAACTGCGAGGGCTTGCGGTCGCCAAGCTCTTCATAAGTCAGGAGCTGCTGCACCTTCTTCTCTCTCGACGCAGATAATCTCTTCACCAACTCACTTTTTAGCCGCTCGTACTTGTTCGGCGCTGAAGCTTTATTTTTTATTATTAGATATGGACTTTTACATATCTCTGACATAATTCTTTCATTATTTGACATTATATACCTACAATTTTTAATTAGTTGTTGATTTTACTTTATTAGATTATATTTTGTAAATGTGAGAACGTCGTAGGCCCTGTGGATTGTAAATTTATAGACAATTGTCTATTTGTTTAACATATGGTACTTGTTGACAGGCCTACACTGTCCTCCCATACCTGTTAACACTGTAATTGGAAAACATTGTAAAAGACATATTTTTAAAAGAGTAACCATGGAGTTCCTTGCCGGCTCTTCTCCATGGGAAACGACCAATTGGAACCGTGCACCTAGAATCTGACGTTTCATAAGTGCCCATGTAGGTCTATGTGAAATAAAATATTTTGATTTGATTTGATTTGATTTGAAGGTGCCGTGATGATGTCCTCTACCTCGGATGCGTATATGGTTAAGCTTATGTAAACTTATTTAAAGTGTATATACATTATAACAGTGACGCTACAGCGCCATGGATCGCACGATCTCCATATAGAGCCGCCTACAGGCGGCGCTCGGGCCCCCCAGATTGGGAAGCAGCGTTGCCAGCGCCCCGGCCGCGCCCAACAACTTGGGCGCCAGCCGCCGGAAGTGGGGTCCGAAGTCCCACCGGCTGTCGAGCACCAATCCCAGATATTTCATGGTGGGCGCGACAGCGATCTGGACCCCCCCGACCACAATGTGTCATCCGGCCGGCGGCGCCCGCCGGGGGCCATGAAACACCATGACCTCCGACTTGTTGAGGGCCACCTCCAGGCCGAGGCGCCGTATGCGGCTCACCGTCAGTGAGACCGCCGCCGTCGCGAGCAACGCTGCCTCCCTGTGCGAACTACCCCGGGCCGTGACCAGCGTGTCGTCCGCGTAACACGTCAGGTCCGCGCCCGGCGGGAGCTCGCCCCTCAGCACCCAGTCGTACCCGATGTTCCACAGGAGCGCTCCCACGACCGATCCCTGTGGAACACCGCACGACACTTGGCGCTGGTTTCCGCCATCACGTCCCATTTAGGTGACACACCTCTACGCCAGATAAGCCCCAACGATGCGGCGGAGGTAGAGAGGCACCCGATGAAAACGCAGTGCCTCCCGAATACAACTTCAGGGCAGGGTGTTCAAGGCGTTGGAGATGTCCAAAGACACCGCCACCACCACCCCGTCCCGGGACACTGTTTCCTCTGCCAGGACTCTCACCCTCAACACAGCAACTACTTAATAATCTAGGATAACCTACCTACTCAATCTACGTGGATAGAAAATGTTGGACAGGGTATAAAGATTTTACAGACGAAAAGTAATTAAGCAACCACTAGGAAAATTCAGTGGACTTACATGAACATTCTGGTCTTCGTTGAGCGGTATCGATATCTGTATTTCCGGCGTAGTCTCGTTGTTCAGGATCTCCCAGTCCGACGTTGAAAATCTTTCGTAGCGAACGCGGTGCGATATACCGGTAAGCCGGTCGCAAGAACGACCCGGGAATCCTATCGACTGTGCCAATTACGTAATTGGCTACTGCCGGAGGACTAAAATAAAAACGAATTTATAACAAACTAACTTATTTTAATGAAGAAATTACAATTAACATTAATATAGAAAAGAGCAAATTGACTCCATCAATGGTGGATACGAAGTGCCCGGGCTCGCTCACGTAGACGGTGTCTTCGGGCCTCGCGCTCTGTGTCAGCAGTATTACTTCGTAGCAACTGGGTCGATGATGACGACGATTACGCACGTGTCGTGCCTCGTGCCTTTGTGTCAGCGCTTTCCTTATTAGTGATGCGCGTAACAAACGTGACGTCAAATACTATGTCAACAAGTTTGTATTGCTTACATATCTATGGCATTGTAGGCTTTTGATAAGAAAACATAGTAATTATCGCGTGTGTTATGAATAAATTTATTGTTTAAGTGTAATTTTAGCATCCTCCATCTATACTAGTGAAATTAGAAATCATTTAGACAAATACTGAAAGTGGTTTTGTAAAGTTACACACATTAACAATCTACGTAGTCGCGAATCGCTCAACGAACTATTTATAAACATTAATATTATTCAAATTCAAATTCAAATTAATTTATTTCGTGAACACAGAGTACATACAGAAGGTGTTATAATACATTAGATCCGAGCTGTGTCCCGCCAAAAGGCATATAAAATATCAAAGATTATATACCTACAATATTCAAAATTACAAAAATATATAGTATGTCACATCATTAACAGATTGGATTTAGCATAACATGTCTTATCATAAAAAATTGTCATTTAAATATTCGTCAACAGAATAATACACCTTGTTATTTAACAATGTGAATAGATTTCTTTTAAATTCGTTTATGTTACTACTTGAGATAACTTGTCCTGGTAACTTATTATATAGTTTTTGAACAAAATTTCATAGCAACAGCATAAAAGCTGTTGCTATGAAATTTTGTTTTTGTTGCTAACACCTGCAACTTTTTTGAGCGCCGTTTACTTTCTACAAATCTATACAAATTCATATTGTGTTTCATAAAAATACAGGCTTCATAAATATAGAGTGACGGTAAAGTTAATATTTTAAGCTTATGAAAATGTGGCTTGCATGATTCCCTCTGTTTTATTCTACAAATCGCTCGGATACATTTTTTCTGTGCTATAAGTACTTCTTGTATCTTAGGGGCATTTCTCCAGAATATGAGGCCATTCCGCAGAGCCGAGGCGACATAACCATCATAAGCTGCGAGTAAGGCGGTCTTATTAGCAATTTTACCCAGCATATAAAGAGCATATGAAAATTTACTAAGTTTTCTACAAACACTTTCAATTTGAGTCCTCCATGTCATGTCATTGTCAATATATAGTCCAAGAAATTTTGTAACACTAGCTTCAAGTATTTTATTCCCTCTGTAGTTTATTTGGAACTGTGATTGCTCCTTGTGTCTAATTTTAAAATTCATATCTATGGTTTTGGTTAGATTTATTTTAAGGTTATTAATATTTAACCAGTCGATAATAGGAATAAGACTATTGTTCACATGCTCTTCTATTTCTGCTAAGGTGCCAGTATCATAAATAACAGTGCTGTCGTCGGCAAATAGTGACATTTGATGTTCGACTACTTGGGGAAAGTCATTAATATAGCAAATAAAAAGTAAGGGCCCTAACACAGAACCCTGCGGCACACCACATGACAGTATTCTAGAGCTAGAGGTGAAAACTACTTCAGTTTTGGTCCTTATATTTACTTTATTAATTTGTGTAATTTGACTTCTATTCTCTAAATAAGATTTTATCAAATTAAGCACGTTACCCCTGACACCATATCTTTCGAGCTTAGTTAATAGCATGTTATGGTCTACAAAGTCAAACGCCCTAGTCATGCCCATAAACATCGCCATCACTGGTTTTTTGTTATCCATGATTATGTATTTTTTCTAAAAAGTTATAAATAGCCATATTAATGATTCTATTTTTCCTAAACATTAAGAATTATGACAGTACCTTGCCAATTTGACAAAAGATAGATATAATATTATTACGTACTATCTTTCTAACTATCACAAAATACAGATAGCTGTGTCGCTATCATTTTTTTTTTTTCAATTACAGCCATGAATTTGGCTAAACAACATGCTTCTTTTGAGCAATGCAATGACATCTTAAACTATTCTGCCAATACTTTGGAACCAATTCATGACATTGATTTTCATTTAAATTAGAAATTAGGACAATAGAGACAACCTCTTGCAAAAATGTAAAAAAAGCAAATAATAAATCAAATGTTTGTGTAAAAAAATTAAAAATTGCATCAACCTGGTGCATCAAAACATTCAAGGGTTTTCAAACAAAGATTTAGAAGTAGAATTATTCCTGAATTGTAACAATTTAGATAGTCTTTGTATAACAGAACATTGGCTTCATACGAGTAGCCACCAGTTCATGTTCAATTTTAGTAATCACCAGGTTGGTAGTTCGTTCAGCAGAGTTAATGCTATACATGGTGGCTCATTAATTTTAGTAAATAACCAGATTAAATTTAAAGACCGTATGGATATTGTGAGCCTCTCTGTTGAGCGGACAGTTGAAATAGCCTGTATAGAATTGGAGCAGTTCATTATATTAAGTGTGTACAGACCTCCTTCAGGATTGTATGATTGTTGTGAAAAGGTTATGGATGAAGTGTTAAACAAAATCTGTAATTCAAACAAGTCTATCATCATTTGTGGTGATTTTAATGTTAATTTGTTAGAAAACTCTGGGATTAGTACTAAAATTATAAGTTTGTTTCAGTCATACAATCTTGCTAACCAATTTTTGGAGCCCACTAGAATAACACCCACTAGTGCCACATGCCTAGATAACATTTATACAGGTGTTAAACCAACTTACAAAGAAATTATTAATTTAATAGACTCGGATCATTGCATTGATCATTGTAAATAATATAATCACCACTGCTCTCAAAAGGGTGAAGGAAAACATCGTGAGGAAACCGAGGTTCTAGGACATGCGTCCTAGAACCAAAAATTCGAAGACATGTGACATCTACCAACCCGCACTGAGCCCGCGTGGTGGATTACGGCTCACTACCTCTCATAGAGAGGAGGCCTGTGTCCCAGCAGTGGGAACGTTATAGGCTGATTATGCTATGCTATGGATCATTGCGGACAATTGATCACTACGTATTTCAAATATAAACAAAAAAGTTACTAAAAAAGATATCACTGTTATTCCAAAAGCAACTAAACGTTTGGAAACATTTAAAGCTAAACTTTTGAGTAGTTTACTACTTTTGTCAAGTAATGATGACTCTAATCATCAATAAAATGCTTTTTTAATATGTATTGCACACAATTTGATAAAACTTTCATTCCAAAGACATTCTCGGTTACTGGTAACGCTTCCTTCAGTGATTGGGTCACTGTTGGTATACATAAAAGTAGAAAACGACTTTATGAGGTGTATGATGAACGGACTTGTGACTTGACATAAACACTGCTTAATTTAATTTATATGTTAGAAATTACTCGAAATTATTTAAAAAAGTTTGTTGCATAGCCAAGTCACGTTACTTGAGTTCAAAGATTAAAAATAGCAATAATGTAATTAAAATGACAAGGAATATCATTAATAGCGAAACGGGAAGATCATGCAACCGAAGTAGTGACTACAGCCTTGCAATTGATGGCAATTTAATACAATCGGATTCTCAAGTCGCCACGACCTTCGAAAATTTTGCTCACATTTTACAAATAACCAAAAAGTACATAAATTATGGTAAAGGAGAAACCCGTTTCTGGGCCTAACCGTTACACGAATCAAATATGTACCAAAAAAATTCGTCTATTTTGCTTAATTAACCCCTTTAATTCTCAGCCTCATTTTCAATGGCCAAGTGTAGAAAATATGTATATTTTTTATTTTATTTGTAAACAACCTTTGTAAACTGTGACAGCACTTATTTCATTATACGTCACTAACTTCACAAACGCTAGCATTACATCAATAGAGCGTACCCTAGGAATATGATCGATTTAATGGAAATCGATACTGTTACAAGTAAGTTAAATAATACTCCTTTGTTTTAGTACAATTGTTTTTTTTTATATTAAAATCATCAGAATATAAAATCTTGAAACTAATAGATCTTTAACGTAAGTACCATTAAAAATCATCATAAGATATAAATAATTGAAAAATCGATTGCAACACGGATTACACTAGTAAACGGCAAATGTCAAAATCAACGTTTCTGGCTTTTTGTATTTTTGCGCAAGTGTAGTTATTCGTAATTCGTATTTCTCGGGAATTATATTTTTATAAGACCTTTGCTCGAATACTGGACTCCAAAATTGATTGCCTTTTGACTGTCCCTCGAACATTGGACACCGTACCCTGCCAGACCTGCTGAACTTTGCTGGAAAACCGGATCTGTGTATTGCTCTTTTGTAACGATATCATGAGCCTGTGCATTTAATTACGAAATAGCAACGGACCCCTGCAATCCAATAGGAAGGCGAAGACTGGAAGATGAAATGATTATTTCAATTGTACAGGAATGAGTCGAGCCTCAAACGGTTAGTACCTATCGAATATTTCTATATCGTAACATTTTTGTACCATGTAATTAATTAATGTAATCAAACTAATTAGTGTTATGAGACATGTGACATCATCAATCTGCACTGAATCTGCATGGGTAATTACGGCCTATTCTATTTCTCAGAGAGGCGTCCTGTGTCCCTGCAGTGGGAATGTAATAAAGTCGCTTAGGTTTACCAAAATGTGCCACTCAGATGTTTATTGCTAAGAGAGTTAACAGACACCTATAGGACACCAACAAGTGTGTATTCACTGTGGATGTTCTCTTCTGAGAAGAATTCATTGCAATCAACTTAGTGCTGGTATTGTGCAAGAACGCAGAATTCAGGAAGTTATAAGAGAATGGCATATTAGTTTTATTCATGATTTTAATGCCATTCTTTAGTTTTGAGAACAAGGGCATTTAAAATGTTATATGGTATGCTAAAACATTTAATTGAATTAGAAAGATGGGGTGATAATGGTTGACCTGTCTTTCTAATTCACTCCTACATCAAGATTTCTCATTTGCTTTAGATCATTACTATTCAAAGTAGGCTATAACACATCACACATCTCTGTTGTAAAGGCACCCTTTAATGTATATAAATTATTTTCAGGTGGGTGCTTCAGTTGTTGTCTGCCACTCTTGTTGGGTGTGAGCCAATAGAGCAACCCGGCATTTCCATTCAGGCCCTCAACATCTGGTGCATCTTCATCAGCTGTCAATGATTCAAATAGTCAGGACATTCCTTATTTAGAAGAACCTCCAACAAACTTATTCCGCACCAAGGGCACCTACTGTTGGAACTCTTATTGTTTTACCGGGTTACTATAGAGCTGTTGAAACTGAAAGTAAATGTTTCATGGAAAGTAACCGCATAACAAATAGAATGCGAAAACAGTTACTTAAAATCTGTAACTTGTAGGTACCTCCCAATAATCGCCTTTGTGATATTCATTTAACAAGCACGTCATGGGAATTTCTAAGTGATTATAACACATTTAGATATGTTTTCATTAAAAGAGTCAGAATATAATTTTATGGATTTTGAAAATGTTGAGTCTATATTTAACAAAGAGCAATTCAGACAGATTTTGAATGAAGTGCCTCAGTTTCTGAAGCATTAAAAGGAGATCTACTGTCTTAGCTGCTTATTTAATTAAACTTGGGACCGGGGACTCAGATGATTGTTTGTCAACTCTTCTGCAAATTCTTAAAACTACTTTGGGTTCTCTACTGGGTAAAGCTAAAAGTCACTTAGTAGTATGATTATTTTGTGCCCCATCACTTGGGACTCAACGTGAATGTTAAGAGGGAGAATAAAATCCAGGCATATTGGTAATAGGATGTATTTTGTTTATATATTAATCAACAGCTCTCTATGTGGAAGAGATGCTATTATCCAATATTATTGCACATGTAATAGTGATACAAAAACAGTTGGTTGCTGTGCCCACACCGTGAGCATAATATGGTATCTTGGTTGGGCTCGGAACCAAGGTAGTCAAATGCCTTCTGCACAATTTCGAGATACTGTGTGTTATGATAATCTTAGTGAAGGTGATTAATAAAACGATATAGCACAATTGAGTGTTTATTTTATTTTGATATATTATTGCAATCTCAGATTACTGTAATCTGAGATCGCATGAAATCCGCTAGTAGATACAATTTTAACAAATGCAAGCCAGTAGAGACGTTTGTGAGCCTTGTACAATAAACATAGTTTTCAGCTGAGGTTTTCGGTAAGATCAATCAGATAAATGTGAAGTCACTCTCTAAAAGCTCTTATGTACCTAAAACCTCATCGAAATAGGCTGCAGGCGCTGCAGCAAAGCGCATAAGCGCTCCAGATTTAGGTATGTAGGTCACAAATCCTCAAAAATATATATTTTTTATTTAAATAACTCAAGTAATAAAAATAACCTCAAATGTAAACATTGTCTGATTTTACCAATTTGGCCATTGCTGGAAGACGTGAAAATTCGGCTCGTGAAACTTTCCTAAATGCTCTAATTTATGGCCAAATTCCAGCCCTGTAACGCCAGGCCCAAGTTTCTATGGAGTTTGGGTTTCTCCTTTATTGATATTACTGCTAATATATATTAAAACAATCGTGTAAAATCAAATCAAATATTTATTTTTAATATATAACATTTGTTATACTATAATATTTTAATAACAAATTCAGGAACTAGTTGGCATTTCTTAAGTGCACTTTTGGTACAACTAAAAAAAATAACTAGTCAAAAAAATTAAGGAGTGAAAATTAAAACATTAATCTTCATCAAATGCACGAGCTTTACATATATCACATAAAGTAAACGCATGTTCTGTGCATAAATTTTATTTACGCATAAAACATGTCTTTTTTTTTCTTGCGATTTTTACGCCTGGACAGATTGCGCAGATTCCATCTGGTATCACAGCCTCTGAAAAGGCGGGTTCATTTGTAAATCATTTGATAATTTGCTGAAGAGGATAGGAAAGGTTCTGCATGGAAGATCTTCGTTGCAAGTGTGGTTGCGTTAAATCCAAGGCTAATTGTTTTAGGTACTGTCTCCGAGAAATAATTGTATTTGTATTTTCTTTATAAATTATTTTACTGTTAATCCCGGCAATATTGAGGATAGAAAACAGTCTAAAATCTCTTTGGCTTCTTTGGCAACTGGCTTTACTGTCTCTCAGTAACAATATTATGTGATCTAGTCCTCACATTAGTACGATACGGCTTGTAGAACCATTTAGTTTGTTGATCTCTCGCCATGTAATAAAGTCTATTTCCAGGTTGAACAGATCCGATGATGACTGCTCAGTATCAGTGTGATGATCGCTGTGCTCACTCTCTCCATCACTTTCAACAACATCAGCTCTAAAAACCTCTTCTTCGATGTCTTCGGAATCATCTTCTTGTAGCCACGCCAAAATTTGTTGTTTTCGTCTATCCATCTGTAAAAATATTGTTATATGTATATGTACACTGTATAACAAACTCATTGTTGACCAGTATTTAACAATAAAATAACAAAAAAGACTTTCAATATGGTATACTACTATTGGAAAATAAAAGAGCAACTAAAAAATAATACTTACGTCGTATCTCGCGCGATAAGCAAAATGCCGCGCGACTTGAACCGGCTAAACAAACCACCGCTACTGAGCTATTGATGCACACTAAGGCGAAAAAACCGTTATGCGCGGGACGGGGGAAGTATAAAACTCAGCTATCGGGCAAACGTCGACCCAAAAACACACTCGACGCTCGACTCTCGCCGCGGACGGACGTGTTTGTGCGCTCTCCCGCTCCAGTGTTGTGTTTCCTGTTTCTACTCGTCGCGACCACGTGACGTCATCGTAGTCGCCCCGACTACTCCGATAAAAAATAAAATCAAGAAATTGATTTTATTTTTAATCAATTAAAAAAGTGCCTTTTTCAAGGCAAATCTCGTTTCTCTAACAGACGTTTGTGAGTAGCTTCACTAGGCCCCTTCTGGGTAAAACCACAGTTTCGTGGTCCTCGGTTGAAAACTTACGGTGTCAACGAAGCCGAGTGGGGTGTTGACCCAATTCACACCCGCCGAACCCCTTCAGGGCGAGGCAGTTAGTTGGACGGGTCCCAGATAACCGGCCTTGGGGGATCTCCTAGTCGGCTCTGGTGACAGTTTTGCTTTCCAGCTACTCACCTAGTGTCTTTAGGGTGTGTCTACACCCTTCGCGCTAGACTGGTCAGGGCCCCGTTCGCACAATAAGACTGGCGACGGGTTACAAGCTTAGGGCTCACCAATAGGTACACACCTCCCTGTCTACACCCGACAGGGAGGGAACTCATCCCCGGGCCAATCCACCCGGGGAGTTAGGTATAGGGTTAATAGGCTCTAAGTGGAAACTTAATTTCCACCATTCCCTC
Organism: Dasypolia templi; assembly: GCA_963555695.1. Classification (NCBI taxonomy): domain Eukaryota; kingdom Metazoa; phylum Arthropoda; class Insecta; order Lepidoptera; family Noctuidae; genus Dasypolia; species Dasypolia templi. The sequence goes on along the minus strand of OY743163.1, from coordinate 3,337,847 downwards.
CCTTAAGCTTTCCCCCCACTCCGACCATGGAGGACGCCCTGATAGTGGCGTTCTTCAAGGAGGTCCTATTTAAGGACCCCGACTTCCTCGCCAAGTATGGCGCTAAATTCGCTGCACAGCAGCAGTCCGTCCCCGGTCCCTCTGACCTAGTAGGCACCGACAGCTCGGACATCGCCACGTTTAGCGATGCCCTCGAACCCTCTCCGTCGCAACTTTCAGGTTGCTCGCCGCCGGCTGTCCACATGGACACCAGCGAGCCTTCCCCTCGCCCGACCTCGCCGTACTTAATATCGAGCGACGACCAGAGCTCCTCCCCCTCTTCCGACGAAGGCGTCTTTAAGACGGTCGGCTCCAAAAAGAGGAGCCTCAAACCGAGTCCTGACACAAGGACAAAGAAGCCGGCTATCGAAGCCACCTCCGCTCCCGTGGCTCCATCCGCCACCGCCACCGCCCCCTCTCAGGCCGCCTCGGCCTCAACCTCTTCCCTCAGCCACAGTGCTGCCAAGCCCGCTGCCCAGCCTTCTGCGGCAAAGAAAATCGCCCCCCCTCCCCCTGTGTACATCCAGGACAAGGGCAAGTGGACAGACGTGTCCAAATGGTGCACCGACCTGCGTATAGGCTACACCAGCGCGAAATCTACCCAACAGGGTATTAAGGTAACCGTCCCGACGTCAAACGACTACAGAGAGCTCACGAAGACTCTCCGTCTTAGAGGTGTGTCCTTCCACACCTACGCCCTCCCCGAAGACCGTCAAGTCCGCGTCGTGATCCGTAGGATCCCGAAGGAGATACCCGCGGAAGATATAATAACCTCCTGTCGCAAAACGTCCCCGTTGCGGAAGTCCACCGCATGCACCGCGCCCGAGGCAGGGTACCGTTCGATATGGTCCTCGTCGTCTGCCCTCCTACTGAGGGTCACCACCCTATCTTCAACGTCCGTTCAGTCTGCAACCTCACCGGCTTGCAGATCGAGAAGCCTTTTAAGACCGGTGTCATAGGGCAGTGTCACCGCTGCCAACTTTACGGGCATTCGCAGATGCACTGCCACGCGAAACCCAGGTGCGTCAAGTGCCTGGGCGATCACGGCACTGCTGAGTGCACCCGACCTAAGGACCGCACCTTGTGCACAGAGCCGCCTAGCTGTGTGCTATGCGGCGACTCAGGCCACCCGGCCAATTATCGTGGGTGCCCCAAGGCCCCCAAAACATCATCTCCCAAACTGACGAAGCGTGCAGACGCCCGCCAGCAAAGGGAAAGCCCCCGCTACGCCCACGCGTGGCCTACCACACAGCATCAGGAGCGACTCAGTCCTCAGAGGCCCTCGCCCTGGAACTACTTCCACCATCAGCAGGCTTTTCCAGCCTTAGCTCCTAGACCCGTTCCTGCGGCCATCCCTCCACTTATGGACCCCCGCATCCGCGTCAACGCGCCTCCAGGCATTCCTGTGCCTCTTAACAAAGCCGCTCCGGCCGCGTCAGCTCCGCCCGCAGCCACCCGGGTGGTCGGTCAGAACCCGATGGACGCGTTCAATGTCATATCTAGTACATTCACGGCCTTCCTTACCCCTCGTGCCAGGAAAATGGCAAGTGAAATTGTTGCCGCCAGCAACATTTTCATGATTCAGAATATCTACAATGCGTACCCGGACATTATGCAAGCCCTGATGTCCTTTAACAACCAACCCAACCCTAATCATGGATAAAGGAATCCTCGCGCGAACCAAACCCCGATCCCTAAAGTTAGGTTATTTCAATGCCAATGGCATCCTGCGACAACGCGCTGAAATCAGCGAGTTCCTCCGCGACCACTACATCGACATCCTCCTTGTTCAGGAAACGTTCCTTAAACCGAGTTACCGAAATCCGTCAATTGCAAACTATCGTACAGTTCGCAATGACAGGACGCGTTGCCATAAGGGGTACCCTTATCTATTACAAAAAGGAGCTATACTGCATTCCCATAGACCCTCCCACACTCTCACGATTAGAAGTGTCTTGCTGTCGGCTTGGCATGACAGGTCATCAACCGATCACCATAGTTTCGGCCTACCTCCCCCCCATTAATACTTCGGAGAACTTCCAACTCCTTACTGAAGATCTTTCTGTCCTTTTTAGCCTGAGTGACTCCGTTATCATAGCGGGTGATCTCAACGCAAAACATCCCTCCTGGAATAGCACCAGGACCTCTTCCAGAGGGAGACACTTGTTCAACCTCTCCTCCTCTCAGAATTTCGATGTCATCGCGCCGATGACTCCCACTCATTTTCCCCCCGATCCCAATCACACCGCCGATGTTCTCGACGTGGCGCTCCTACAGAACGTCAACCTACGGTTGGACTCTATAGAAGTGGTACAAGAGCTCGCTTCCGATCACCGTCCAGTAGTCATGAAACTGGTCCCCCGCATAGGTCTGCCCGATTCCACCCAACCCCTTCCCAACAAAGTGGTAACGGACTGGAGGAGAGTAAGCGATCGCTTAAAATCCACCACGTCCCCCCACTTGGACCCAATCCCCGATCATTTTGAGTCTATCGCTGACACGACGGCCGCGATCGACTCATTCACAGCTCACGTACAATCAGTCCTGAACGATTGTTCAAGGGAAATTCCAGCGACGGATGACCGTCGCTGGAAGTTGCCGGACGATGTACGCGAACTGTTGAATGAGAAGAACGCGGCTGTCCGTGCCTACAGCAACTTCCCCTGCGACGCGAACAAAGCCCATATGCGTTACTTACAGCGTACTGTAAGAACACGCATAGAGGAGCTGCGTACCGCCGGCTGGGACAAGATGTTGAGCGAACTAGAGCCCACCCACCTAGCCTTCTGGCAACTCCAGAGGAAGCTCAGATCCGGAGAAATAGTCTCCATGCCCCCCCTGATCCGTCCCGACAAGACCATCGCCTTCGATGATGTCGACAAGGCTGAGCTTCTAGCCGACACTCTAGAAGTCCAATGCTCGCCTAGCTCTCAACCAGTAGACCAAGCTCACCTCTCTGAGGTCGACGCTGAAGTCGAACATAGAGCCTCCCTCCCTCCCGTCGAAGACCCAGAGTATCCACTGCCCCCAGTCACGCCCGACGAAGTGCACGACCTCATCAAAGGTCTTAAGGCTCGTAAAGCCCCCGGCTCAGATGGAATCACCAATAGGGTATTACAACTTTTCCCTGCCCACCTGATAATGCTACTGACCACCATCTTCAATGGTGCTCTGAGCAACAACATCTTCCCACAGGCATTCAAAGAAGCCACCGTCATCGGTATCCCGAAGCTCGGCAAGCCAAAGTCAGAGCCTAGTAGTTACCGCCCCATCAGTCTGCTCAATGTCCTCGGAAAAATCTATGAGAGGCTTATTTATAAGCGCCTCAGAGACTACGCCGAGACAAAGGGCCTCATCCCCAACGAACGGTTTGGTTTTAGAACCCAACACTCGTGCGTACAACAGGTCCATCGTATAGTCGAACACATCAACTTCGGTTTCCAACGAGGTTTGATGACCGGTGCTGTTTTCTTCGACATAGCGAAAGCGTTCGACAAAGTCTGGCACAACGGCTTATTATATAAGCTGTACCAACTCGGTGTGCCAGATCGTCTCGTGCTCATCTTACGGGACTTTTTGTCGAATCGCACCTTCCGTTATCGCATCGAAGGAGCGCTATCCTCCCCCCACCCTATTCGCGCAGGAGTCCCTCAGGGCTCTGTGATCTCTCCCCTAGCATTCACGCTATTCACCAGCGATATGCCCAAGTGCAGCAAGGCACAGCTGGCTCTGTTCGCAGACGACACGGCCATTTACTACACCGGCCGCGATCCAGACTCGATATCTCGCATTCTCCAAACCCAAGTCAACAAGCTTGGCGCCTGGTTTAGGAAATGGAGAATTGAAGTAAATCCCGACAAAAGTCAAGCGGTTCTATTCTCGAAGCCGCGTCATACCCCCTGCCCCCCTCGACCGATCACCATGTTCGGCAAGCCGATCCCTTGGGAGAAGCGAGCCAAATATCTTGGTGTAGTTCTCGACGAACACCTTTCGTTTTCAGAGCACATTACGGCGGCTCGTTCGCGCGCCGCCTTCGCTCTAGGTAGACTTCACTTTGTCCTCAATGCACGTAGCAAATTGTCATTAAAGTGCAAAATGCGTATCTACACAGCGTGCATCCGCCCGATCATGACCTATGCCAGTGCAGTCTTCGCACACGCCAAGCCCGTTCGCTTCAATAGAATGCAGACCCTCCAGAACAAGTTCCTCCGTAGGATAACAGGCTCCCCCTGGTACGTTCGCAACGAAATCCTCCACGTAGACCTCAGGATTCCCACTATCCGTCAGTTCATGAAACGCATTTCAAAGCGTTTCTTCGAGACCGCCGCGAATCACCGCAACCCTCTGGTTGTGAAAGCCGCTAGTTATATTCCCTCCTCCATTAGTCATGTCCGCCGTCCCAAGCATGTCCTCACCGATCCCGATGACCACATAACTCTCATTCAGGAGAGCAGTAGGGCCACCAGTACAGTGCACAAACACAGACCGACATTCCGACCTCGCCGCCGAGGTTCCTCGCGAAGATCCCGACGTAATTGTCCCCCCCGACCCTTGCTCGACGAAGTGCCAGCCCGCGCCGTAGCTGAGCCTGTAGCTTTAAATTCCCCGATTAATAATAATCAACTAAACTTGATCCAGCCTGTCCCATCTTGCTGTCCTCCCGTCAGCGACGCCCTAAGCCGAGGTCCGTACCCCACAGGGGGTGCCCTTAGCGAGCGTTCGCTTAATAATATAAGTAGTTTTACGCCCCTGGCTGGAGGCTTTGAGTCCGCTTAAGGCAGCCACAGGATAGTCCGGTTAAGTAGTCACGACCTCTCAAGGTCAACTACGAGATGCCATACACAAAAAAAAAAAAAAAAACGTCGATCATAGATATATAAATCAATAAATGGCGGGAATTTGAAATTCACCGTGAGGGAAATGCTCATAGCGCGAGTGCTCGCGGGTTAATAAACACAAATTCTGCATAACAAACAGTTCGGCTTTACAAGGGGTCGTTCGACTACTGAGCTGAACTTTTAGGACATGTTTATAAGGCATGGGAGGACAAATGCGATGCTTTGGGAATCTTTTGCGATTTGTCCAAGGAATTTGATTGTGTTCTTCATAAAACATTGATGAGGAAACTGCACCACTACGGAATCCGGAACACCTCTCTGGATCGTCTTACTTCTTATTTAAGTGATAGGATTCAGAGAGTTGATGTTACTGGAAAAATATCACCTGGATCTGTAGTAAGAATGGGGGTCCCCCAAGGTTCAATCATTGGCCCATTTTTTTTCTTATTTATATTAATGACTTGCCTTACCTCATAAAGGATAATCATGATATAGTGATGTTTGCAGACGACACTTCACTTTTATTTAAACTCAAACGTCAGCAGCTGGTTACTGACAATGCAAATAGCGCCCTTGCTAAAGTAGTTAACTGGTTTAATGTTATTAACCTACTTCTAAACGAGAAAAAAACTAAATGCATTAAGTTGACGATACCTCACGTTAGACAAGTAGAAAATAGTGTTCATATAAAAGGTGTAGATTTGATACCCGAAACACCACAGTATTCTTAGGCATAACATTGGATGCCAAGCTTCAATGGGGCCCCCACACAGATAAATTGTCAAAAAAATAAGCTATGCAGCATACGCCGTTAAAAAAATTCGTAATTTTACTGATTTTGAGACAGCCCGTTTAGTATACTTTAGTTATTTTCATAGTGTGATGTTGTACGGTATTCTTTTGTGGGGAAATACCGCCGATTTTCAGACAATTTTTGTTTTACAAAAAGGGCAATTCGTTCAATTTATAAACTAAGTCCCAGACAATCCCTCAGAGACAAATTTAAGGAGATTAATATAATGACTGTGCCTTCTCAGTATATAAATTTATGAAAATCTTTTGTATGCACATAAAAATATTAATCTGTTTAAAAAATACAGTGATATCCATAATATAACAAGATTGCAACATTTTTGCTTTCATAAAAAGTACTGAAAAGTTAAATGACATTGACAATTGTGGATAAAGCAGCAGTGTTGCCAACACTTATCAATTTCGTCCACGAAATAATCGCTTATGTTTTCATGGATTTTTTCATCAATAATATCACATCCGTAATGCTTGTTTTACGATCTATTATATTATATGTGGTGTTATGTTTTAACTTTTGATATTAAATTAACAAGTGAATTAACTTCAGTGGGGTTTCAGTGGTGATTATGATTTTGTATTAAATTGTGATTCGAATAAAATATCGATATCGATTTTTTTTTAGTGTGTGGCAACATTGAGTTACGCCGGCCGGCTGTCAATTCAAGACATAGTTAAATGTCAAATCACAAGCTCAAAGGCTCAAGAAAATTGGTGGCTCGTTTAAATGTCAATGTATACGTTTTTATAATAAACTTCCTAGCCACATTCAAGAACTAAGCCTTAATAAATATAATCTTTTATAAAGCGGAAATTATACCAGAAAGCCTATTATACTGTCAAGGACTATATTGAGGACAAGAAGGCTTGGGATTGAGCTGCTCCAATAAGTTTACACAGACATACTTGATGTTTAAGTTTAATTTGCATTTTTTTTCTTTTAATGATGGTCTGGCTGTTTGAGTACTTTACGCGGCCTCCCCAAATGTCCTTTCTTTTGTATTGTTCGTCGAATCGTTGAACTCCTTAGTTCTGAGTTGAGCTGCACGATGATTGACAAATGCGTGCACTGACTGGACAGGTCCACTCAAATCTGTGTGGTTCTTTCCTCTAAAGACCATTTCAGACACCAGTCTACATGGTCCTCATATGATATGACCAAGATTATGTCTGGACTTTAAAAGAGACTGTGACCTCTGAGTTTGTTTCGGCCTTTATTCTCAGAGTAGTCAGATAGGAAACGCTGAACTCATCTACCTTTAAAATACAATTGAAGTGTAAAAGTGTTTTTAAAAACCTACTTACAGAAATAAAAACATTTATCATTTAAAATTAATGTATGAAAATTTTATATATGTTAAAAAAAAATCTACACCTTTTTGATAAAATATGTGATAGACATAATTTTAATACTAGAAATAAAGATAAAATAGATCAACCATTTTTCAGATTACCTAAAGTACATACATGTTGCATGGGGTACTGTGTTAAATGTTACAAAAAATACCTTACCTACCTTGTATAAACGAAAGAAAATTTTAAACTCATATATATAATGTACAGTTTGTAACACAAGCATATTACAAATTAGAGGATTATATCCAAGATGAGAATGCTTAAGAAGTGGTCTAGCTCCATAGGACAATCTTGTATAGACAAAATCAAACTGGTTGCTAATTAAATTGTACAAATGAAACGCACGACGCATATGTTTAAGCTAGACGCATATAATTTCGCCACTTGTAAATAAATATTTTTATTGAGAAATACATCATTTAAAATGATAATAAATGCAAAAAACTTGAGTTTCAAGTGGGTGAAGTTTTAATTTATTTGAGATGGGTTTGCTCTTGACTCTAGTCTATGTCAGAAGCGACAGATCTATGATGTAATGGTCTATGATGGAATGAGCTTCTTCCCCAGAAGAAGGCTGTTCACTCTAACTTTGAAGAGATTCGGGTAGATTGCGTTCGGGAACACAGACGAAGGTAGTGAGTTCCACGCTTTTGCCGTGCGCATTATGAAGGATGTTTGGAAGCGCTTAGTGCGAATTGGTGGAATGGCAACAAAGTATTGATGGTAATTAGCAGTACGCCTAGATGTCCAATGGTAGAAGGGGGCAGGTGGGATGAGGCCGTGGAGTTCTTGCACACACTTACCGAAGTACAGTCTATAGAAGACCGACAAGCAGGCAACCTTGCGGCGATGAGCTAAGCTGTGAAGCTTGGCATCCACCAGTTTTACGTCGCCTATGAGCCTCTTAGCTCTGCGTTCCACTGAGTCGAGCGCGGCAAGTTGGTATTTTGCTGAGCCATCCCAAAGGTGGCTGCAATACTCCATGCAGGATCGGACTTGCGTTTTATAAAGAGTTAGAAGCTGTCCAGGCGTAAAGTATCGCTTCACTCTGTTTAGAATGCCCAGTTTTTTGGCCGCAGTTTGAGCTTTGCGCTCAATGGTTGCGCCAAAGTTGAGACTGGACGTCAACTCCATGCCTAGGAGCTCAAGCCGATCAGTTACAGGAACAGGTCTACCCCGAAAAGTAGGAGTTTGGCCGAAAATATTCCTTTTGTGAAGTTGCAAGTTGCAAGTTATGAGAAATAGCCACTCGAATAAAAGCTGAAGAAGTCTACGCTTCAATCCGGGCAGCATGTTGGGAATCGAACCCAACACAACACATTGTGCGCTGTCTGCCCGCGCAGGCTGAGTGTACAGCGCGGCTTCGTCGCGGCGCGGCGTTCACATTCTAACAAGACGGAACAAAAACACTTATTCGATCACTAAGACCCGAGTTCACAAACAGATGGTTAAATTATAAACAGATGTTTAAACCTTAAACGGCTGATTATCAATATTTTGGTGTTCACCACGCGTTAACCACAGGTTAAGTGCTGTAATCGAGTGATTAGCTTAAACGTACTAGGCGACTTAGTTTAACCATTAATAATAATAAATAATAAATTGTTTATTCACCAACAAAAATTACAGATATATGTGTCGGCGTCACCGTTAGCGGTAGGTACAGCGGGCCGAGTTACGCTGTGCAAAGCGGACGTTCGCCTCCTCACTCTCCCCACTTCTCGAGCAACTTAATGTAAGCTAGTGCGCAGCGAAGAGGAGGAGCATTCTTGTGGCAGGCTCGGCCCGGTGCGCCTGCCGTAGCGCCTAGAGCTATTATCGCGATCTATTTAATTAATTAACAAGCTGTCGGAATAAAAGAGCTGGTTACTGCTATATCTCATACTTTCATTTAATATGTCGGACCTCTGCCTTCAGGTTATTTCATGGTGATTATTTTATAAGACATTGTGAGTGAAATAAAGTGATTGTGCTGTAACTAGTATCTCTATTTTCTTCGCCCGACAATCCACGCCTACTTACAAAGTGCAAGTGTAATATCGCTGATGAGGGCCTATCCCGATATCAGAATTGGGACTCGAAGGGCAAAAACCTGAAGAAAATAATGACGACAGTGAAGTGTGGGCTAACGTCTAATCTATTCAAAATATGGAGTTTTTGCTATCACGACTTCCGGCAACCACTTAACCGCAAACATCAAATTTCACCGCAACTGCGCGACTGATACGGTTTGATCCTGATAATGACAATCGCTTCAATGGCACATGCCATCGTTAAAGCACAACAGTCCAAAAATCAAGTGATTGAAGCAAGTGGCAGTACGAACCTTTGACCGAAGTGAAGAATTCGAATCGAGCACCAGCACCGAAGAGTCGTGACTCGTGATACGAACCGTCTCACCTGCTACGTGTATGGACAACCACATCATCCGGTGAGCTCGTTCCTTTTCTTTTTAATAGATAATCTGGAAGTTCGTTTGTAGCTTTTAGCTTTGTCAAAAAATCCAGGGTACTATGCGCTGTGATTTAGTTTACCTTACAGGTATACCTGTGTACAGAAAACGTTAAATATGAATCGCAGAATAACTGAGCCGTGGTGAAATTCAACACGTCAGTGTCCTTTTTGTTTCATGTTGTACCTGTTAACTCAATTACAGAACCAGTTATTATAGGTAGGGATCTATTAGATAGCAGATCCATGTACGTACCGATATTGCAAAATTACATTCTATTTGGGGTAAGAAAGTTAACGTTACTAAAGAGTTTCATTATCATATACCACAACATCAAAACTGACCTACATGGTGAAGATAAACTCGCATTAGTTCAGTGCGAAAGGATAATTGATTCTTTATTGGTGGTATGGTGTTTATAGTTAAAGAAATTTATTTCTCGAAAATAAATTACAAAGATTTCACTTACTTGAGAACGTTTTAAAACTTAAAATATAACTTGGACACACAAACTAAGCAGCTATTGTTTTAATTTATATTAAATCATCTAAGTTGTAATACCATTTCTTTTCGTACGCAAATAACATTATTAACTAACACAACTTAAAACTTTTCGATCCACCCGCAAAAGAAATAATTTCCGTAGATAAGGAATGCGATCCCGGTGCCACAATAAAGCAATACAGTAGTAGGGCAAGTCTGTTTAATGGATGTGTTTGATCATTTAGAAAGTGATTTTTTAAAATTTTAAATTGAAAATACCAAACGTTTAGTTCGCATTCTTTACTTCTATAGGTAGCTTATTATATTGTTGCACTCCCGCAAAAATAATTGTTCTCTCGCCATTGACTGTCCGCACTCGCGGTAGTAAAATGTGATCCTTCCTAATATTGCTGCGATTGTGTACCTGATGTATTTTTGTGTGAATGAACTTACTTAGAATTTTTAAGTATTCGGGTGCAATATGCAGGAAGTTGTTTAATATTCATGAGTTTCGTTTCCCTGTAAATTTTAACTGTAGGTGTAAGGTAATCGTAGTGAAATAATAGTTTATTAATTTTATTTTGAGCGATGTGTAGGTCCTTTAGATTAGTTTTTGGCGGTTTGCCCCATATTTCACGTGTTTTACGTTAAGAATCTTGAATCAAATTAAAAGGGCCTATCAAATGGACAGACAAGTTATTTACAAGAAAGTGATCGAAATACTAACATCAGAACGGGTTCTGACTAAAATGATTTGACTGGAACGCACTGATTAAACTTCACACTTGTGTGCTGGGCCTCAAGGAATTGTTCGGGGCTCACTCCATCCTATGCTTAGGGTTTCTGCACGTTTCATTTAGACATCGCGGAGAAGTTGTGTGGAGAAATCGATGGTAGGGAGTATTCTTGTCATTGTTGACTCTTTCACTAAATGAGTCCTTCTCGAGTGCACTTCTTAGTTGGATGCAGCAGGTGCAGATGAAGCACTAAAGGAGGCTCTGCCTTTTCGGTGCGACTTCGCGGATCATTTCGGATCGGGGTGGGTATTGTATTGGCTCAGACAGAGCAATTTTATGGTGAACATGGTGTAGAGTTGCACCTTGTTGCTAACGGTTCTGGCAGGGCATGTATTCGGGTAGAGAGAGTCATGAGGACATTGAGGTGCTTACTTGTTATAATCGAAAGTGAATCTGTGGGACCTGGCGCGGCGAGCTTCTCGAAGTGCAGCTAGCGACGGATGGTGCAAGGTCTAGGGTAACACAAACAGAACTTGTGTTTGGGACTCGGGCGCGGTTTTTAAGTGTGGCTTCATATTCTGAGTCTGGGTTTCGGTTAGATTTGGGTGAAATTCGTAAGTTAGCATCGGAGAATATTGGGAGAGTTGCTGCGTCACAGTAGGAAAAATGAGACCGTTCTACAGTGGTGATTCCTACTTCATTGTATGTGACCCCCCTCCGGGTTCATTTGGGCTTCGCAGGGAGTAAAGACTTCCCTTTGTTGTGTGTCTAATAGAGAATGCAAATATGGTCGTAAGCATTTTCGTGCAATGCCTGGGGGAAGTGAGGGCTTGGTGCATTTAGCTACCACTTTGACGGGTAGCTTGAAGGAGGCCGAGGTGGCGGCAGTCCGCGATTGACGAATGGAGTGGGCGTCATCGGGTGGTTTTAGTGATGCTTAGTCTATTTGTAGTTCACGTACGTTATCCGCCAGCTCTGAAAACCTCTCGGCCTCTGAGAGTGAAGAAACGTAATTAAACGTAAAATTGGTACTAATCTGTGAGATAAAGTAAGGGTCCGACTCATGCGGGTTGACGTCCTATGGTGTATGTTATTGGGTAGTCTAAAGAACTGGCTTATGCAGGCCGATGTTCTGGGTCATATTATAAAGTGATCGTCTATTCTGAGAGGCTATGAGATCAATGGAGATATGTGTGGTACTAGTGAGTGATCGGAGAGACGCTGATTGGCTGCCTGGTCCATGTTATCTGGAGAGATAACTAGCTCAAGGTTGATTTTGTGGGTTATAAAACGTTGTAATGTATGTCACCGATGGACGAGCGTACAAAGTAATGTATCTACCAGTTTTATTCTTTTTACAGAAAAATGGGCCCGCGGTGACTTTAAGGGGATGGAGACGCACAAGGACGTGTGAATTTCAGTCTGGCCGTGACGGCGCTTCAATACTTAAATTAGTGTTATTTAGTTTTCATAGATGTCGTTTGTTAGTTTAGAGTGTTATGTGTGTGTGAACATGAATTATGTGTCTGCTACGACACATTCAATGACATGACACTCAGTGACATTTTGCTGGCTGTATGACATGAGACTCGGTCGGCATCGCACAGGCGTGCTACGCATTCGGTGGAGTGCCTAAGTCAAGTCTATTCTTAAGATTAAAATAGTTTGTTTCTGTTATAGGCTCTAAAGTAAATGACTTTGGTGGTAGTGAAACTACCAATGAACATAGCATGTGTGGATTGTTGAGACAAGTACTTTAATACATTTGATTATATAATCTACAGGGACCATTTTAGTCCGGACAAAAAAAAGAGACAAAAAAAAAGAGACAAAAAAAAGAGACAAAACAAGAGACAAAAAAAAGACTAAAAAAGAGACTAAAAAGAGACTAAAAAGGAGACAAAAGAGAGACAAAAAAGAGACAAAAGAGAGACAAAAGAGAGACAAAAAGAGAAAAAAAAGAGCAAAAAAAAAGAGAGTAAAAAAAACTGTATAAACTGGAGTGATCTTGTAGGGTCATTCATGACCGGACCAAGCAGTGACAATCCTGAAGGGTTTGTTATAACCGGACCAGGAGATTATAACTCTGTAGGGTCGTAAGACCGGACCAGGAGGTTATAATTGTGAAGGGTCATTTGACCGGACCAGGCGGTTATAATTCTGAAGGGTCGCTGGACCGGGCCAGAAGATTATAACTCTGAAGGGGTAAACCGGACCAGATTGCTAAAGTTCTGAAGGCTCAATAACGAGCGGTCCCGAATTATTAGTAAACTCTGCAGGGCTGAACCGGACCAGATTACTAGTATAAGTCCTGAAGGCTCAATATTGAGCGGTCCAGAGTTGGTTGCACAGTCAATAGGGATGACCTGGATCTTTTTTGCTCATCGAGATTGCTAGTCAGGATGAACGAACATCAATAATAACGTTATGTCTTTTAGACAATGCTTGATGAGTCTACGCGTACGAGGACGTCCGCACGTCAGTATGGCCGTGTCGGCGTCACCGTTAGCGGTAGGTACAGCGGGCCGAGTTACGCTGTGCAAAGCGGACGTTCGCCTCCTCACTCTCCCCACTTCTCGAGCAACTTAATGTAAGCTAGTGCGCAGCGAAGAGGAGGAGCATTCTTGTGGCAGGCTCGGCCCGGTGCGCCTGCCGTAGCGCCTAGAGCTATTATCGCGATCTATTTAATTAATTAACAAGCTGTCGGAATAAAAGAGCTGGTTACTGCTATATCTCATACTTTCATTTAATATGTCGGACCTCTGCCTTCAGGTTATTTCATGGTGATTATTTTATAAGACATTGTGAGTGAAATAAAGTGATTGTGCTGTAACTAGTATCTCTATTTTCTTCGCCCGACAATCCACGGCTACTTACAAAGTGCAAGTGTAATATCGCTGATGAGGGCCTATCCCGATATATGTAACAATACAAATGTTGCATAAACTGTACAATACTTTAAATAACCCTGCCTCTTAAACTAGGATCACCTGTATTTTAAGAGGCAGTTTTCGGCCGAGCAGTTCCTTAAAAATAATTTAAAACAATAGGTGAATGGTACTGAAGTAATCAAGATTTTGTTAAACTTACATAGATTTGTTGTGTGGGGTGTGGGTGTGAAGTATGTAGGTGTGCATGTGATAATTTATTTTTTATTTATTTATTTATTTATTTATTTATATAAGATAAGGGGTGCGTACAGTGTGTGTGTGTGTGTGGGGGTGTGGGGGTGCGTGTGTGTGTGGGGGGGGTGTGTGTGGGCGTGTGTGTGTCTGATAGATGAAGTGTATTGTGAGTACGAGTTTATGGTTGGGGAATATAGGCGTGTGTGTCCTTTTATTGTAAATGTGTGTTAGACAGTGAGTACTTGTGTTAGTAAGTGATGTATGTGAGTAAAGACTCTCTGTAGGCATAGTCCTTTTGCAATAGCCACTCTGTTAGTGTGGGTTTAAGTTTGTGTACGTTTAAATTTATTATATTTATTTGTGAGTTAACTTTTTGGTATATGTGTGTACATAGTGTGTAGAATTGATGTGTTGCGAAGGTCGTATTGTGCTGGGTTCTTGGAAGGAGATTTACTCGCTTATTTGGATTTGGCGGAGGCAGATCGACATGTATTCTAAGAAGTGATCTAAGCACATAGAGTTGTCGTACAGTCAGAACTTTACAGTCAGAGTACAATTCTGTGGTCGGGTACCTGTAAGGTTTTTTAGTCATGACTTTGAGGATGGCTCTTTGTGCTCTTTCCACTCTCAAAACACTAGTTTTGGTTGCACCACCCCACGCAGTTATGCAGTAACCAAGAACTGACTGACCCAGAGCATAATAAACCATCTTCAGTGTGTCAAGATTAGCCGAATCTCTAAGGGACTTAAAGATGTGGATAAGGCGCATTGTTCTCGTAATAACGGCCTCAATTTGTTTGTCCCATCTTAGGCCGCTATCAATCTGCACTCCAAGGTACCTTGCACTGTCAGCTCTGGTGAGTGCTGGACAGACACAGGGTTCATTTAAATTGGGGAATGAGTGAGCAATTATAGAGAAAGTATGAGAAGGATTGCGAAAGGTACGTATGTAGTTTTGTTTAAGTTGAGCGTCAGGAGGTTTAAACTAAGCCATTTCATTATTTTGCTCAAGGCATCTTCTGCGGTAGCTTTGACCATATCCCATCTAGGTCCGTAAACGAGTATCGCGGTATCATCAGCATACGCATAGATGTTACAGTTGGTAAGGCACATCCTGCACAGGTCGTTTACAAAGATTTGGAAAAGTGTAGGTCCAAGTATGCTTCCCTGAGGGATGCCATAGGTTACTGGTTCCTCGTCAGTGTAGTGTGAGTCAATTTTGATCACTTGTGTTCTATTTTTGAGGTAATTTTTGAATATCTCAAGTGGTATGCCTCGCACACCGACGAGTTCCAGTTTAGCGATAAGTTTAGGAACAGAAACGGTGTCAAATGCTTTGGCAAGATCAAGTAAGATAGCCAGACATTTTGATTTGCCATCTAACCTTCTAGCAACCTGTTGCGTCAGATCCAATACGGCATCTTCTGTCGACACTCCTTGCCGAAATCCGTACTGATTGTCTGCAATTATTTTATGTTTGTCCTGAAAGCTCTTCATTGGTTTATGCTTCCTGACGTGAAGTTTTACGTTGTGCATCACTTTTAGTTACAATATAATAACGCAAGACGCTTTGAATTATATCTTCGAAGAGGAAAATGTTTTGGATTGTTTTGAAGTTATAGAAAGAATTTTACGCACTCCCCGCATATTCCAGCGTTTGGTACAAAATTTCGTTTACACAAACATAGTGCTTTGGAGTTACTTGATTTAATTGAAAGGAAATTGGAATATCCAAGCAACAGGTAAGTTTTATAGTAAGCTTTATATGACAGAACATTGGTTAAAAGATCATCAAGTAATGTCAATTAATTATGCGAATTATTGTGTTGTTAGCCATTTCAACCGTAAACGTATACATGGCGGGTCATTAATATTAGTTAAAAATTCAATTAAATCGAAAGAATGAAAAGACATCATCGGACTGTCTGTTGAGCACGCCATTGAATTGTCCTGTGTTGAGCTTGATCAGCATGTCATAGTATGCGTATACAGACCTCCAAGTTACCAAAATCTACCTGTGTTTGATTCTGTAATGGAAGATGTGTGAAAGAAACTTAGTGCCAGTAGTAAGTCAATAATAATCTGCGGAGACTTTAATATTAATTTATTAGAAAATAACTCTAGTACAGTCAGATTATTAAGTCTTTTTATGTCATTTGGTCTGTCAAATGTTTTTATTGAACCAACCCGAGCGACAGCTTCTTCTGCTACTTGTATAGATAATATTTTTTGTAATTGTGATTACTTACACAAACAAATAGTAAATAAGTTGCCATCTGATCACAGTGGACAAACAATAACATTTTGCTCATTTACGCCTTTACAAAAAGCTCAAATAATGTTTAGGCAAATTACATGTAAAGATTTAGGGAAATTAAATGATTCTTTGGCTAGTCAATTATGTAAACAAAGTTTTAATAATATTGGTGACCCAAATGAGTTCTACGTCGAGTTATTTTCACTATTAAACACGCAATTTAATAACACTTTTCCACTAAAGACTAAAAGTATTAAAACAAGGTTTTTGTTTAGTGATTGGGCCACTCCTGGCATTCGTAAAAGTAGAGAAAATCTATTTGAACTTTATGGCCTAAAGCAACACGTGACTCATACAAGCTTTCATCAGTATGTTGCAAGATATTCAAAATTATTTAAAAGTGTGTGCAAAATAGCTAAAGCTCTATATATTAGCAATAAAATAAAATCAGCTGATGATAAAATAAAAACTACTGCAAGCAAATAATAAATAATGAAACAGGTAGGAAAAAACAGCGTAATATTGAATTTAATTTAGAGACTGCACGTGGCCCCATCAACTCAAATGTAGTTAAAGCTCAGGAATTTGATTTTTTTTTTGTTAATGTTCCACTTAAAACTACTGAAGCTTTAAATTCCTCACCCGCTCTTTCTGCTGCCTTACTTAAAAATAATGTAAAAGCGTGCCCTTTGGAGTTTAGGTTTCAGCATACAAACCCCCAAGCTGTTATAAAAGCTTTTAAAGATCTTAAAATTAAATCAACAGAAGATCTCTGGGGAATGTCTGTAAAAGTCTGTAGATATCTCATCGAAACCCTTGCGCCCTATTTAGCTTTCATATTTAACACCAGTGTAGACCAAGGAGTCTTTCCGGATCTTATGAAACATAGTAAAGTGATCCCATTGTTCAAATCCGGTGATAGTAAAGAGCTCAATTATTATAGGCCCGTGTCAATTTTGCCAGTTCTCAGTAAGGTGTTTAAAAAGTTGATGCTCAATCAAATGTTACGTCACTTTAATAAAAACTCCATCTTGCATGAACATCAGTACGGTTTCACTAAAGGACGTTGTACCACTGACGCCGGTGTCAACCTTATAAAGAACATTTTGAACGCCTGGAAGGAATCACAAGATGCAATTGGAATCTTTTGCGACCTCTCTAAGGCGTTCGATTGCGTAAATAAATTCTTTATTGCCATAAAAACAGGTTACAGAAAAATATGAGACCCTGGCTCCAGAGCTAGGTAGAGTACCTGTATTTCAGTAGCCAATAAACCAGTAAACCATGTGACACTTCTGCTGAAACTGGAGCACTATGGGATTAGGAATGAAGCTCTCGATTTGCTAAGATCATACTTGAAAGATACAAAGGTTAAAGTACAAATAAACGGCACAAACTCATTAGGGTCTGAAACGACAATGGGCGTTCCTCAAGGTTCGATATTGGGTCCATTCCTCTTTTTAGTTTACATCAATGATTTACCCCAGTTACTTCAAAATCAACCGAAGATGGTGTTAATTGCAGATGACACTTCATTGTTCTTTAAAATAGATCGAAGGTCACAAAATCTTGACGACGTAAATAACTCTATTCTTCAGGTCCAAGATTGGTTTAAGGTAAATAATTTGGTAGTAAATGAGAAAAAAACCAAATGCATTCGATTTAAATTACCGAATGTTTTATTTTCCTAGTTATCACGCTAGACGAGAAGTTACAATGGGGACCCCATATAACATCTCTCGCGGGGCGACTAAGCTCGGCCGCGTATGCTGTTAGAAAGATAAGACAGTTAACAGACGTAGAAACCGCGCGTTTGGTTTATTTTAGCTACTTCCACAGCATTATGTCATACGGCATTTTACTGTGGGGTCGGGCTGCTGACATTGAATCCATTTTTATTTTGCAAAAGCGGCGCGAATCTCTTAGGGAACTATTTAAGAAGATTAATATAATGACGGTGCCTTGCCAGTTCACTTATGAAAATATTATGTATGTTAGAAAAAATCTGCATCTATTTAATAAAATAAGTGATAGACATAATATTATCACTAGAAATAAAAATAAAATAGATCAACCAGTTTTCAGACTATCTAAAGTACACACATCTTTTATGAAAGAAAGTTTAAAACTCATGTTAAAAAAACACTTTGTAAACAAGCATATTACAAATTAGAGGATTATATCCTAGATAAGAATGCTTTGAAACATGCTGGTCCTGCTCCATAGGACAATCTAGAGGCTAGACAAAATCATACTAGTTGCTTATTGAATTGTATAATTTGTTATTTTTACTTTACTCACACACTGACTTATTCCTAGTTAATAAATTTTAGGAAAATCATATATTTTTACAATGTCTGCAAATATGTGAGCACAATGTACCTATCACTTGATTAATTTATCTGCCTTTGCTTTATTTTTAATTCATTTTACCAATTGTGGTATAGTATTTTTATTCTTGGTGCATCGTCTTCACATATAGAAACATAATTAATGTACACAAAATATTGTAAAACATTTTAAAAGAGTAACGGTGGAGTTTCTTGCCACTTCTTCTCCATACGAAACTATTTTTTGGAAGTGGCGCCTAGAATCAGTTCTATTTTTAATGTAAATTTTGACGTTCAAAAGTGCCTTTTTATGGGCCTATTTGAAATAAATGCTTTGACTTTGACTTTGATATGATATTTGATTACGTTTGGGAACTGAAGTTAGCTGTGGGTCAAGAAAGTACCTAGGTAATTTTAGGCTCGATTTATGGTGTATTAAACACCGTAGGTATTGTTATATTGATTTTCATAAACGATTCTCTGTCACCCATAAGTCAGCTACTTCTCACTCTGAGGTACTATGCCACAGGGTGTCATCAGCTGACTATGGGAGACTTTGCTGGTGTTAGCAGACCTACGGCCAACAGGGTGATCCATCGTATGACTGCAGCAATTGCCACTCTACATAAGGATATCATACAATTTCCAGAAACCGCCGAAGATATTCGCAATACTCAAATGGAGTTTTATAACATTGCTAAATTCCCCAACGTGATAGGGGCATTGGACTGTACACATATAAAAATTATTTCACCTGGTGGTAATCATGTGGAAATTTTCAGAAACCGAAAAGGCTATATGTCAATAAATGTTCAGGCTGTATGCAATGCTGGTCTTGTAATCACAGATCTTGTAGCAAGGTAGCCAGGTAGTACTCATAATGAGCGCATTTTTTGTGCATTCCGTAGAAATGCTATGTTTGAGTTGGGTACATACAACCACTCAATTCTAGTGGCAGACAGTGGCTACATTGGGCACGCCACAATAGCGGCGGTAAGTCCCCTCTTTGAGGAGTGGTTGGAGAGGCGCCACGGCGTCCTCACCTTCCGCCTGACGCAGGTCCTCACCGGACACGGTTGTTTCGGGAGGTTCCTGTTTCGCATAAGGCGGGAGGAAACGCCCGGGTGTCACCATTGTGTGGATCGCCCGGAGGACACTGTGGAGCATACGGTGGAGGTATGCCCAGCTTGGGCGGAGCACCGCAGTGTCCTCGCGGAGGCGATTGGCGGCGGCGATCTCTCGCGTCCGGCCCTGGTCCAGGCCATGGTACGGAGCGAGAGGGAATGGCAAGCCGTCACCTCCTTCTGCGAAGCAGTAATGCTCGCAAAGGAGGAGGCGGAGCGGGTGAGGGAGAGAGCCTTGCGCCCTCACGCCCCCACTAACCGCCGCAGGAGACGCCCTGGGCGTCGGGAGTCGCCTGCAGATTCCCGGCCACCGTAGGCGCGGGCTTGCGGACGGCGAGCAATGGGTAGCTCGCCGTCCGGTAAGGACCAGGCCCGGGTCGACGGCGCGTTGTGTTCCACGCGCGCCTCAAAGAGATGTCAGCACAAAATGACGGGGTCCGATAGGGCCGACGCCTCAGGGTCGCGGGTTATTCCACAGAGAAAACCGTGGCCCTGGCACAGGCAACTGAAGGAACACGGTGGGTTTTAGTCAGTAAAAGTCTGACACGCCCTCCCGCTCCACCCAGAGCGGGAGAAGTCATTTGATGATTTCCCACCCAAAAAAAAAAAAAAAAAAAAAAGACAGTGGCTACATGAATCGAAGCTACTTGATGATGCCTCTTGATAGGGTGCAGAGAGCTGAAGAGTCATTATACAATCAATCACAGATAAGGACTCGCAATCCTATAGAAAGGTTGTTTGTGATATGGAAGGGATGGTTTCCAGTACTTTCATTAGGAATAATAATAATAGTATAATATAATAATAATAAATCGTTTATTTATATAAAAGAGTCACATTTGCAATCGATACAATAACAATTAAAAAGAACACAGTTGCTAATATGCCTGAACTAGGTTGAACCTGTATTTCAGGCTAGAAAGTCCAAAATTAGTTAATATAATAAATTAACAATGAGTACAAACTAAAAAGTAAATTAAAACTTAGGTAAATAACAATAAATAGCATGTTAGTGGATCTATTTGCAGACAACAAGTAGATCTTCAGTGTGTGCATAATCAATGGTTAGTAAATATTTAAGTATAATTTGTTTATAGCTATAATTATTTAATTTATAGATACTTAGTTTTCTATTTAATTTATTGTACAGAAATGGGCCTAAGAATGTAAAAAATCTTTCTACAAAGACATGTTTCGAGGTTGCATTGGATATGCATACTATGTCATTCCGTCTCTTGTTAGTATTTGTAGCATTGTAGGTAAGCATATTGTGCTGTTTTAATACTAAGTGCATAATGAAAAGTTGCCGTACCGTCAGTACCTTGCAGGATTTATATAGCAGATCTAGTAGTAAAGAAAAAGGGATGGAAGTTTGCTACCTTTAAATAGCTCTCTGAGCTCTTTCAAGAGGAAGCAAATTAGTTTTTGGTGCGCCACCCCAAGAAGTGATACAGTATTGAATTATAGATTGACATAGGGCCAAATAAACTTGGTTTATTAATTTTGGATCTGAGATTGTTCGCAATTTTTTAAAAACATATATTAGTTTGCGCACTCTGTTTGCTAGGTTTTCAATATGTTTTTTAAAAGAGAGTGTGTCGTCCATTATTACCCCCAGGTATTTTATGTTGCTCGTTTTGAGGATAAAGGGACATTTACACATGCTGTCTGTACGGTTTCCACATTGATGGGCATATAAATGAGGGTTGGTAATGAGTTGAGGCTTGCGCATGAAGAAGTGAATATATTTAGTCTTGTCGGCATTTAATGTTAGTAAATTGCTGTGGAGCCAATTAGTCACAGTAATAAAACCTAGTTGAGCGATTTCGAACAGTTCGCTACTGGTTTTAGCGGTAAATATTAACGCCGTGTCGTCGGCATATGATATGATTTTGCCATCTTTAATATGTAGATTACACAGGTCGTTAATATAAATAAGGAACAGCGTGGGGCCCAAAATACTGAGGAACACCAAAACCAGTATTTTTCTGCTCATCGCTCGTAATATTATCTATTCTAACACATTGGTAGCGGCCGTGTAAATAATCAGTAAAAAGTTTCAGCGGCGTTCCCCTTATTCCTATTGTCTCTAATTTATTCAGTAGGATAGAAACAGACACCGTGTCGAAGCCTTGGCTTAATCGAGGAAGATACCCAGGGTCTGGTTTCCTTTGCCGAGTTCTTCTGAAATATAATCAGTCAGGCTATGCACCGCATCGGCTGTCGATAGTTTGGCTCTAAAACCAAATTGGGCAGGGGATAGGATTTGGTTTTTTTCTAGGTAACTAACTAGTCTACTGTTTATAATTTTCTCTAGTGTTTTTGAAGTTGAGGGGAGTAAGGATATTGGCCTATAATTATTAACTACGCCTTTATTTCCCGATTTAAATATATGTGTTAAGGGAGGTACCAAAATCTGCCTTAAGTTTTTAAGGATCTTATTGCTTATATTATCCCATCCAACTGCACAGTCATCTTTTAACCCAGAAATAATTCGGATTATTTCATCTTCATCAATGTCTAACATAGCAAAAGATTTCGTGTTACGGCTACTGTATGATTTTTTTAAATCTTGTAGGTCGCAATATTTCGGAATCTGTTCGGCAAGAGTTCTCCCAACATTTACAAAAAAGTTATTAACATTGTTAGCTGATGTGAGTGGAGAAGGATTAGTAAGCAGTAAACTCGAATTCGATTCACGATGTTTAGACATATTGGTGACGTTTTTATTAAGTTTCCAAAGTTGCTTGCTGTTTTTACCTGCTTTATTTAATTCGTTTTTATCGTAATTATTTTTTAAATTCCTTAGGAGATTGTTGCAATAATTCCTGTATCTTTTATATACTGTTTTAATATAGTAGGCATCAGTTGACCTATTTGAACAGCAACCCTTGTAACACGCCTGGTTCCGAGGCGGTCGAGTGGACTGACAAGTTAAAGAGTGGCAGTTCGAATCCAAAGCAGGAAAGCTCTTCTTGGATGTTCATTTGAATTTGTTTTCAACAATTTCTACATTATTTAAATTATACACAACATAATTTATCAAAGAGCTTTGTATAATTGTAAACCGCACGAGTATTTACTACGTTTTCGGCGCAATGGCGGTGCCACGCTCTCCACCGACCATACCTCAGCTTAATCCTCCAACCAATACCATTCATTACAGCTCGGACTCAGCCCTAAATAATATGTCGAATACCTCGGATCCGAATGACAATAACTATTTTAACATGACTAAGCGCCAGAAACGCACTTTTGATAATATCAAAGAACCATCCGGCCACTCATCCGAATTAAAAGTAATGCTTGACCAAATCAAGGACCAGCAAGACACCAAGTTTGAACTGTTAAATAATGCCCTAGCTATCATAATTACCTAAAATCAGGATATTCAGACATCAGTCGAATAGTTAACCATTAAACACGACGACCTTGTAGCTAAAATCAATCTGCTAGAACAAGAAAACAAGGAGTACAAGAACCGAGTGATGACTCTGGAACATTCGCTTGAACAACTGGATAAGAATGCGCACTGTTCAACAATTGAAATTCGGAACTTGCCGAAGCAGGAAAACGAAAATAAGAAAGTGCTTATCGACATAATCCAACAGATCGGTTCGACACTGGCCTTGAAACACCTATGCACCAGTCCGAGATTAGGGACATTTTTCGCTCCAAGTTTGAAGCCGTATTTGTGGATTTCACCACTTCTCTCAGAAAGGAATCACTGATTTCAAAACAAGACTTACAATAAATGCAGACGCGAAAACAAACAGCCGCAATTGAACTCCGAGCATATTAAATTACCTGGTATGCCATGTACATTATACATCTCGGAGTACTTAACAGCTAAGGCAAGATATCTTTTCTACGTTGCGCGCTCAAACGTTAAAAACAAAAAGCTTCTAGCGGCCTGGACTTCATACGGGAAAGTTTATGTTATAAAATAAGAGAACTCGACACCAGTTCGCATTGATGAAGAAATCCAACTTCACGAACTTATTATGTGACTAGACAAGGTTCAATTATTTTGTTATTTTGGCATGCTTTTCTTTAGTATTTTTATTGCATTAGTTATTTATTTTGGCTTCATACTCACGTTTATATCTTTAAGGTTTCATTATTATTGCAGAACTACACACACACACACACACACTCCTCATCACGCTCATCCTTCACTCAACTCAACACGCACGTCATTCAAGCGAATCCATACCCTTGGCTATGGTGTTTACTCTAGCCCACTATTTTGCACTATGTCAAACCCTTGCATACAAAACTACGAAGGTTCCAGAACTGAGTTTATTCGACTTCATTTTCAGCATTACGTCACGTATTCGGCGTGACTGTATCTTTTTTATTGTAAAATCAAATGACTCTTATGCAAACTATTAACGAAATAAACTCTGATCTGGACGCTATTCTAGTAGCTAAAACTATAACCTGTGACATAGAAAATGCAAAAAATTATGTGAAGATAAATAAAAATACTATCAATATCCTATCTCTAAATATTCGTAGCATTAACTGTAACATGCCCAATTTCGTTACGCTTCTCCAAAGGTCCGAAATACCTTGGAATATTTTAGTACTTACAGAATGCTGGCTCCCGTCTGCAAAGTTTATCCCTTCTCTCGACAACTACAATTATATAGTGACCACCTCACACAAAAGTCAAAATGAAGGAGTTGTCATCTATTATAACAAGCTTCTTAGCGTAATATCTGAAGAACCTACAGTTACTGATGCTAACTGCCTTGTATTAAAACTGGATCGAGATACTTGCATTGTAGGATTATATCGCCCACCTAGTCAATCAAACACTGTTAAATTTATAGACTCAATTAACACGCTACTAAATAATCTAAAATCTTTTAAAAACATTTTCTTTTGTGGTAATATTAATATCAACATAGTTCCGAACAGTACCGATAAACGATCATACGACTACCTGAACACCTTGGCTAGCCATGGTTTGCTGCCGGCTCATACTCTGCCAACGCATGGATCAACATGTTTAGATCACATGATGCTGAAAACTAAAATGGACGCTTGCTGTTTTGTTTTCGAAACATCCATTACTGACCACGAGAGTGCAGCTATTAGTTGTAGACCTAAAACGCGTCTGAAGTATCTTAATCAAACATATAGCTCGATTAACTTCTCCAATCTGGACAAAATAATGCAAAACACGGATTACCAGCCTATCCTTGACTGTCAAGACGCTAACGTATCAACCGATCTCCTCGTGGCTCACCTATCCTCAGCAATAAAAAATAATACCAGCATAGCTAAAACTTCAAAAAGAAAACTAACAACAAAACCATGGGTAACTAAAGGGCTTCTTCGCTGTATGAGAAACCGCGATAACTTGCACAAAAAATTAAAACGTACCTAACCCTGACGATGAGATACTAAAATTAACATACAAGCGCTATAGAAATTTTTGCTCATCTTTGCATAAAAAAGCTAAGAAGACCTATGAAAAACAGGAGATTGAAAATGCAAAGGGTAACAAAAAACAGTTATGGGATGTCATTAAAAAAATTAGCGGGTCTGACAAGAGGGCAGACTTCTCTTCATGCCTCTTGTCATCTAATAGTCCCGAGGCGGACGTAAACTACGTCAACAGTTTCTTTGTGAACGTTGGGGCAAAGTTGGCAAATAAAATCTCTTCTTCGAAATCTTCAACTCCTAGCCACACCATTGATCACACATCTGTAAGTCCTTCAAACTCGCTTGACCTCCTTCCTACCGATTAAGAAGAAATTCGCAACCTCATTGGGGACCTGAGGGAAAATTGTGCGGTTGGAATCGATCAGATTAGCAGCAAAATCATTAAGAGATACGCAAACTACCTCTCTTCTCCCATAACACATATCTGCAATCTGTCGATTTCAGCGGGGGTTTTTCCTCAGGCTTTTAAAACAGCTGTTATCAAGCCCATCCATAAGGCTGGAAAAAAAGACCGTGTCAATAACTACCGGCCCATCTCCATTCTACCTGCTCTGTCCAAGATATTGGAACGCCTTATAAATCAGCGTCTAGTTAAGTTCTTGGAAGTCAATAATCTCCTTTCGTCTTCACAATTTGGTTTTAGAACTGGCAAAAGTACCAATGATGCAGTTAACGACCTGGTAAACTCTGTTGTAGCCAGTTTGGATGACAGAAGGAGATGCCTTACGGTGTTCCTCGACCTTGCAAAAGCGTTTGATACAGTGTCTATTCCGCACCTTCTAAAAAAACTTGAACGGCTCGGTATCAGAGGAATCTCCCTGAAACTGATGGAGTACTATTTAACTGGTAGGAAACAACGAGTAAGGATAAATGACTGGCTCAGTGATGAGCTCTCAGTAAATTTTGGTGTACCACAAGGTAGTATAATTGGCCCAACACTATTCCTGGTGTACATTAATGACCTCTGCCAACTTTCTCTTCTAAAGGGAAAGATCATTACCTTTGCTGACGATACCGCACTGTTCTTTAGTGGTGACGGATGGGAGGAGGTTTTCGATGTTACACAACTGGGTCTAAATCGTGTCAGTAACTGGCTGCAAGACAACGTTTTAACTCTTAACGTCGCTAAAACTAAATACATAGCATTTGCACAAAGGGCTAACTTGCTCCCACCCTCAACTTTAACAATTACTGCTCACACCTGTCGATCCGAAAATACCCAGTGCTCTTGTCCTTCCCTTGAAATGACCGAGGTTATTAAATACCTTGGAGTCACTATTGACCAATATCTCTCATTTAAACCGCATATGGAAACCCTCGTGACCAGGTTACGAAAAGTAATTTATATTTTCAGGACCTTAAGACGCACGGCCGACCGAAAGACTATTAAGATGGTCTACTACGCATTATGCCAATTACTTATTGATTACTGCATCACAACATCCCCATGTTGTGTTAGAATAGATAATATTACGAGCGATGAGCAGAAAAATACTGGTTTTGGTGTTCCTCAGGGGAGTATTTTGGGCCCCACGCAATAGCACAGTCAATTACAGTCAACACAGGTCGTTAATGTAAATAAGGAACACCTTATTTACATTAACGACCTGTGTAATCTACATATTAAAGATGGCAAAATTATATCATATGCCAACGACACGGCGTTAATATTTACCGCTAAAACCAGTAGCGAACTGTTCGAAATCGCTCAACTAGGTTTTAATACTGTGACTAATTGGCTCCACAGCAATTTACTAACATTAAATGCCGACAAGACTAAATATATTCACTTCTTCATGCGCAAGCCTCAACTCATTACCAACCCTCATTTATATGCCCATCAATGTGGAAACCGTACAGACAGCATGTGTAAATGTCCCTTTATCCTCAAAACGAGCAACATAAAATACCTGGGGGTAATAATGGACGACACACTCTCTTTTAAAAAACATATTGAAAACCTAGCAAATAGAGCGCGCAAACTAATATATGTTTTTAAAAAAATGCGAACAATCTCAGATCCAAAATTAATAAACCAAGTTTATTTGGCCCTATGTCAATCTATAATTCAATACTGTATCACTTCTTGGGGTGGCGCACCAAAAACTAATTTGCTTCCTCTTGAAAGAGCTCAGAGAGCTATTTAAAGGTAGCAAACTTCCATCCCTTTTTCTTTACTACAGATCTGTTATATAAATCCTGCAAGGTACTGACGGTACGGCAGCTTTTCATTATGCACTTAGTATTAAAACAGCACACTATGCTTACCTACAATGCTACAAATACTAACAAGAGACGGAATGACATAGTATGCATATCCAATGCAACCTAAAAACATGTCGTTGTAGAAAGATTTTTTACATTCTTAGGCCCATTTCTGTACAATAAATTAAATAGAAAACTAAGTATCTATAAATTAAATAATTATAGCTATAAACAAATTATACTTAAATATTTACTAACCATTGATTATGCACACACAGAAGATCTACTTGTTGTCTGCAAATAGATCCACTAACATGCTATTTTATTGTTATTTACCTAAGTTTTAATTTACTTTTTAGTTTGTACTCATTGTTAATTTATTATATTAACTAATTTTGGACTTTCTAGCCTGAAATACAGGTTCAACCTAGTTCAGGCATATTAGCAACTGTGTTCTTTTTAATTGTTATTGTATCGATTGCAAATGTGACTCTTTTATATAAATAAACGATTTATTATTATTATATTATACTATTATTATTATTCCTAATGAAAGTACTGGAAACCGTCCCTTCCATATCCCAAACAACCTTTCTATAGGATTGCGAGTCCTTATCTGTGATTGATTGTATAATGACTCTTCAGCTCTCTGCACCCTATCAAGAGGCATCATCAAGTAGCTTCTATTCATATAGCCACTGTCTGCCACTAGAATTGAGTGGTTGTATGTGCCCAACTCAAACATAGCATTTCTACGGAATGCACAAAAAATGCGCTCATTATGAGTACTACCTGGCCACCTTGCTACAAGATCTGTGATTACTGGGACTTCAATTAAACACGGAGATGGATAGCTGACTGGTTTATTCATATTTGCGCATACCCACATATCTTAATAACAAAAGTAGACACAATACCTTACACTTTTCCCCCTTAAGATTATATATACTAATCAAAACTATTAACTAACATGGTATATTAAAAACAAAAACTAAAGACAATTATAACTATTTAGACACATTGTCTTTATTAACTGCGCGCACGTGCGCACGTATCACTCGAGCCGAAGCCCCCGGCGGCGGCGGCGGGGGGCGAGGCGTCGCTGGCGAGGCCGGGCTCGCCGGGCCTGCGCTACCCGCCACCGTCTCCAGCTCACTGGATGCCTCTGATACATCCTCGTAAGCATCATCGTCATAACCATTACGCTCCCTCTTGTGAGTACCGATGCTCGCTCGCGAAAGTGATAACCGCGACTTGTTCCCAACTGGAACTATTTGGTCGCGATGTCTGCGCCACTCGACACCGTTTCCCATGTCAATGCGGTACGACACCGGTCCCGTACTTTTAGACACTGTTCCCGTGGACCATTTATTAGAATTCGAGGTGTAATCGCGTGCGAGTACCGGTTCTCCTACACGGGTAGGGGGCTTGGGTGTGCCTCCTGCAAGAGCTACCTGACGTTGCTGCGCCGCGCGCGCCACTTGTGCGACTTCTGGCCGTAACGCATCCAGTCGTGTCCGCATACGACGCCCGGTGAGCAATACTGCCGGTGGCACGCCCGTAGTTGCGTGCTCACACATTGAAATGGTGGTCCGTTATCCGTAACGAGTTGCGAAGGTAATCCAAACCTACAAAAAACTGTGATAAAAGCTGTGATTGTTGACTGTGCATCCGTACGACCCATTGGAAGTGCCTCGATCCACTTCGAATGCGCGTCGACTATAATGAGGTATTTTCTTCCTGAATACTCCGCAAAATCTGCATGTAAGCGTTGCCATGGAAACAAAGGAAATTCCCACGGATGCAGGTCAGCACGCGGCGCTGCGTCCCGCACCATACGACACGGCTCACACGAACGACACATTACTTCAAGGTCATCATCTAAGCTAGGCCAGTAAACATTATTGCGTGATAAGCTTTTCATTTTTCTAACTCCTAAATGACCTTGATGAATTTCTTCTAGAATTTTAGTTTGTAGTGGTTTTGGTATAATGATACGATATTTATAAATTAAACAACCGAAATCCATTGTAATATCGCTCCTTCGTGCAAAATATGGCTTTTCGTCTTCGCAACTCGGTACCGATGGCCATCCAAATTTAACATATCCCGATATTCGCGATAATATTGTATCCTTATTGGTTTCTTTACCTACGTCATGGAAATTAACCGGCATACATTGATGTACTAAGTTAACATAACTCATTGATTCGGTGGGACGGCGCTCCTGTGCTAATGGTAAACGTGACAACGCGTCCGCTGGTCCATTTTGCTTTGAGGTTATATATTTTATTGTAAAATCATATGCTGCTAATCGGCCAGCCCAACGTTGTAAGCGACTGGCGGCAGTTTGGGGTATACCCACTTTCGCTCCGAAGATGTAGCTTATAGGCTGATGATCTGTACGTAATTCAAATTTTCTACCATACAGGTATTGATGGTGCCGAGTGACGCCATTAAATATTGCGAGAGCCTCCTTGTCAATCTGACTGCAATTGCGTTCCGCGTCATTGAGTGTGCGTGACACACAGCTGACCGGTCGCTCACTGCCGTCTTGGAAACGATGCGCCAATACTGCGCCCAACCCGTACGCGCTGCTGTCCACCGATAGCACTAAGGGCCGCCCCTCCTCATAATACGCAAGTACCCTCTCACCTGATAGGACTCGCTTCGCTTCCTTAAAAGCCTCAACGCATTCATTACTCCAATTCCAACTGATACCCTTTTTTAAGAGTTCATGCAACGGATGCAGTAAAATACTTAATTTGGGAATAAATTTGTCATAATAATTAAGTAATCCTAGAAAGCTTCTTAACTGTGTGATATCGGTAGGTGCTGGTGCCTTTACAATAGCTTCCACCTTCTGGGGATCCGGGCGCAGACCACTTTGGTCAATAATAAACCCGAGATATTTAATGCTCGCTTGTAGAAAACAACATTTGCTTAGTTTAACGGTCAAACCCATAGCTCTTAATCTAACTAGTACTTGTCTTAAATTATCCAAATGTTCTGCTCTCGAAGCCCCCGTCACACAAATATCGTCAAGAAACAACACCGTGCCACGCACGCCGCGCAATGTCTCCTCCATTAATTTTTTAAATTTTTCCGGAATGCAAGATAATCCGAATGGCGTACGGCGATAAACATATGTACCGATGTGTGTAGTAATAGCGGTACACAGTTGTGAATCATCCGTCAAAATCGTCTGTTGCCATGCATATCATGGGTTAATTCAATTTTGGAAAATTCCCTTCCTCCACTTAGAGTGGCAAACAACTCTTCGATGCGTGGGAGTGGGTAATATTCACGCTTAAGTTTAGGATTGATGGTAATTTTATAATCACCACATATTCGTATATCGCCGTTCGTCTTTATAACCGGCACGATGGGTGTGCCGTAGTCAGAGTGCTCGACCCGGTAGATGGTGCCCTCGGCCTCCAGCCGCTCGAGCTCGCGCTCCACACGCGCGCGGAGTGCCAGCGGCACGGGGCGCGCCCGCACATACACGGGTTCTTTATTTGTCAGTTGCAATTGGAGCAATTTTCTACATTTTCCTAATTTATCAGTAAATACCTCAGGAAATTCTGTAGTTAGCTTACTTACACATGGGTCAGCAATAATATCATTTAAATGTATTTGTTTGATGTTGAGAGACTTTAACCAATCCCTGCCCAATAGTGGGCGTCCGCCATTTTTTATAATATAACAAGACAAATTGTTTGCCGAAACATTACCAAGTTTAACATTGACCAATATATAACCTAATGACTCAATCCGCGTACCTGCATAACACCGTAACATTAGATTATCCGATTGAATTGTTTTATTTGGAAACATCTGCTTGTAAAAGTCTTCACTAATTGCCGTAATGCGACTTCCCGTGTCGACTTCACATTTAATGTCGTAACTGTCAATTTTCACGTTAACAAAGTAAGGTTTGTTACCTTTAGACGCCAGTTCGATGCTAAAGAAATCCTCGTCCCCAGAGTTATCCTCACTTAAGTAGTACTGCCTACCAGACC
The DNA here is from genome assembly GCA_963555695.1 of Dasypolia templi. Classification (NCBI taxonomy): domain Eukaryota; kingdom Metazoa; phylum Arthropoda; class Insecta; order Lepidoptera; family Noctuidae; genus Dasypolia; species Dasypolia templi. The sequence continues at coordinate 3,306,612 of OY743163.1, read as the reverse complement.
GTCCACTACCACGCACCTCTTTGCACATCACTTTCAAATGTCCACGTTGGTTACACTCATCACAGTTGTAATTGATGTAACGACATCTTTCCAGCCGATGCGGCTTTCCACACCGCCAGCAATGTTGACTCAAGGCGGCCTGCGCCGGCGCCGCAGGGGTGCCCCCTCTCGACGCTGCGCCGTCAGCCCTAGCACCTGCGTCGCGTCCTAGCCGGCGCGCGCCTTCTCCACGTGCTCGGCCCGTATCGGTCCTGTGTAGGCCTTCGCCCGCGTCGACACCTGCACCTGAGGTCGTGGCTGCGGCGGTGGTCGCCGCGCTCACCTCCGCGTGCCTCTCTGCGGCCTCTAACGCCAGAGCCAGCTCCACCGCCTCTTTGTATTTAATATTTTTCTCAGCAAAAATACGCGATCGCATCGCGCTGTTGGATAGTCCCGAAACAAATTGGTCGCGAAGGTTTTCTTCTAGCATAGTACCAAAGTTACACGTGGTCGCGAGATGTTTCAAGTCTTGGAGATAGTCCGTCATGGATTCCTCAACACGCTGTCTACGTAAGCGAAACATGTGACGCTCGACAATCTCCGATCTCTGTGGTTCTATATGATCGGTCACCAAACGTACCAATTCGTCAAATTCCTTCGTCTCTGGATCCGCCGGAGCACACAGATCGCATATTAACGAGTATGTAGTTTCACCCACAACCGTAATTAACAACGGCACACACAAGTTATATTTAATCTCATTCAGTACTATGTACTGTTTCACACGGCGAATATACGATGGCCACTGCTTCGAATTAATGTCAAATGGTTCTAGTCGACCGATTGGCATTGTTAATCACAATTTTACACGCAATTAGAATTCGAATTCCTCGTCGCCAAATGGGACGTCAATTAAACACGGAGATGGATAGCTGACTGGTTTATTCATATTTGCGCATACCCACATATCTTAATAACAAAAGTAGACACAATACCTTACAATTACAAGACCAGCATTGCATACAACCTGAACATTTATTGACATATAGCCTTTTCGGTTTCTGAAAATTTCCACATGATTACCTCCAGGTGAAATATTTTTTATATGTGTACAGTCCACTGCCCCTATCACGTTGGGGAATTTGGCAATGTTATAAAACTCCATTTGAGTATTGCGAATATTTTTAAAAATAGGGATTACAACTGCCTTTTTTAGACAACTAGGGAAAATTCCTTTGGAAAGACAGATTCGAAATATATGTGTTAAGGGAGGTACCAATATCTGCTTAAAGTTTTTAAGGATCTTATTGCTTATATTATCCCATCCAACTGCACAGTCATCTTTTAACCCAGATATATTTCGGATTATTTCATTTTCATCAATGTCTAACATAGCAAAAGATTTCGTGTTACGGCTACTGTATGTTTTTTTTATCTTGTCTTGTAGGTCGCAATATTTCGGAATCTGTTCGGCAAGAGTTTTCCCAACATTTACAAAAAAGTTATTAACATTGTTAGCTGATATGAGTGGAGAAGGATTAGTAAGCAGTAAACTCGAATTCGATTCACGATGTTTAGACATATTGGTGACGTTTTTAATATGTTTCCAAAGTTGCTTGCTGTTTTTACCTGCTTTATTTAATTCGTTTTTATCGTAATATTTTTTTACATTCCTTAGGAGATTGTTGCAGTAATTCCTGTATCTTTTATATACTGTTTTTAATATTAGATTATCAGGGTATCTCTTAGTTCTCTGATGAAGTTTATTTCGGTGTCTTATACACCGAATTAGTCCAGGAGTAATCCATGGTTTAATATTATAAAATTTCTTATTTACTGTAGAAACTGTCGTGTTACGTAATATTGCTTGTTGGACATGTTTTATTAAGTACGATAAAGCCAAATTAGCGTCAGCAGTATTGTAAACTAGGCTAAAATCAAGTTTGCATAAATCACATTCCAGTGTCTTTGTGTTTAGTTTGCTAATAGTCTGAGGACGATTTAGCTTTGGCAGCGTAAAATTTACGTTTAGTAGGACAGCATGATGGTCGGTAATTGTTGAGTTAGTAACAAGCGTTATGTACGATAGGCTGGTTTTGATCATCATATGATCGAGGCAGGAACCGCTCTGATGAGTAGGCAATGTGTGAGCGGAATGCATGTCTATTTAAAAATTTGCCTTCCAATAATCGTTGCCACTGCTTTCCTTTTCAATATGCTTCAATCGAAGCGAGAAGAATGCCCTCCTGATGACCCGGATTTGGAACTGCATGCTCCTTGGGAATCTATAATAGAACAGAGCAGGATAAGGCAGCAACGGCATCCTGACACTGGTACGGAAGCGAGAGACATTAATCCAGAGAGGAGAAAACAAATTAACAACTATTTTAGAACACTACAACATTCATAGCAACCTAAATAATTATAATATGGTGATAGACAATAAAAACTACAAGTTTCTTATAAAAATACTTTATTGTAAGATAATAATTAAAAATACTCCAACTGAATGAAACGAAGTTCAAAACCTGTATCAAACGCACACTATGCAGCCAAGCATATTATAAGTTGGAGGATTACATCTCTGACAAAAATGCTTGGCTCAACGCTGGTTCTGCTCCACAAGGGCGCCTAAACAATTGATTAGCATTCGGAAATATTGTTGGAGCTGCTGAAGATTGTAAAAACTATCTTTGCACTGTATAAATTCAATCTTTTAGTATTGTATAATTGCAAAGCACACGTGTGAGCACTACCTATTGTAAAGCTACCCTATACTGGGCACGTCTGTCATTGACTTGAATGTGCCCTGAAGGCTGAGAGTATGACACGCTCACTGAAATGTCTCGCTGGTGGTGGCGTGTGTGTTGGATCATTAAGTTCCCTTCAAAATGGTTGAGCTGAATGGTGCTGATGCATACGTCATGTTCGTGAACGGGCGCCGTCAGTGGGGACTGGTCATCTACTGGCTGCCACGGCTTTTTTTTAATTTATTCTTTTCCGAATTTTATGTTTTTTATTACTGGTCTTTCTATATCGTTCTCACATGTTTAATTTCAACAAAACTGATGTAACAAATTTTCTGTAGCCATATTATTTAAAAGAGTGTCCATGGAGTTTCTTGCCCGTTCTTCTCCATAGGTACCTACTTCGCTTTGGAATGGGCAACTAGCTTCATATTTCTGACTGACCGACCCCTTAATAATTCAAAAGTGCCTGTAATGGGTTTATTTGAAATAAATGCTTTGAGTTAAACCGTTTTTATAACAATTTTTGTGTTAAAATTTTTTCTTGTTTTAATTGTCCCTGTAAAATTAAAACTCTAGATTTAGACTCTTCTTGTGAGTTTTGGATCAATGTGTGGCGGCATCTACACTGCCACATGCGAACAAACGCATCAATCCTGCATCGCGCAAGCAGAGTTTACCGCGCAGATAGCATATATACAACTTCCCGACAACAAACATCGGACAGTTGCCCACCAGATACGACATCCATGATGGATGTCGTATCTGGTGGGCAACTGGTCCGACCAGATGGTCGGAGGATCCTCCCTTTTCTAAGAGTATGAGTGAACTTTACACCCTGTTCCTCATATCTCTAAACTGGTGACCCCGAGTATGAACGTCAGCGCAGCCTTCGTGCAACTACTTCAGCGTGACGTCATCATCATCACTCCCGCAAGCTTTAGAGCGGCGAGTCACACAGCCAGCCAGCAACCACGGCTTCAACTGGTATTCTGACCATCAGCATGCAGCGCGAGCGCATACCTGGTCATCACCCTCAGCCTCATCAGCAACCTTCGCACAGCACACTGCACATTCGGCCGGTCCACAAGCAGAGCCCTTAAAGGAGCCAGTCACAACCCGGCGCTGTACCACATCCGACCCACTGGAGCACAAGCAGCGCCACCCCGACTCACTGGGGGCATCTTCGCAGACAGTTTCGATTCACCGCGAACTACACGACACCTGGTTCCGAACCACTGGAACCTCAGCTGGCACTGACAAAAAGCATCGCAAGATACAAGGCTTAGCCCACTATCGACCTCCGGTATACTGGTCACTCAAACTTTGCTAGTCGGGTCTCCTTATTTTCAAACAACTATTTTCTGTATTATTCTTAATTGACGATTTAAGAATATCTGTTAAAATAATAAAAGATATATTTATTTGCTCAAACATGTGTACACATACAAGAATAAAATGCATGCAGGAAAACATAAAAAAAAAAAAGTTTCAGACATGTTTGCCACATAATGGGACGTGCAAATATAATGAATGATAATGATTTTAAATGAATAATGACAAGACAAATACTTAGTTACGGAAATCACAATTGCAAACATGAATAAATTATAAATTTCAATAGTTAAAAAATTCAATAAAAAATAATACGAATACAAAACTGCATCAAAATTATGTCAAAATAAATGTATCTGTCAGAAATTCATTAATACTATAGTAAGCTTTGTTAACCAGATATGACTTTAGTTGTTTCTTCAAATGTAAATTATTAAGCTCCCTCCAACTTTTGGGTAACTTATTATAGATAATGGGAGCCATGCAAAAAACACTCTTGCGGATAAGTGCCGTCCTACTCCTATGCAGACAGAGCTGACTTTGCTCACTGTTCCTTGGAAATTTATCGACCATTCGCGAAAATAAATTAAAATTATTTCTAACAAACATTACAGTTTCCAGAATATATAGTGATGTCAATGTCAAAATGTTATAGCGAATAAAATAGGGCTAACAACTATCGGTGGTTACCAACTTAAACATGGCTCTGAGGCATCTCTTTTGTGCTTTAAATGCATCATCTTTACTAGTTGAGTTACCCCAAAAGATAACACCGTATCTGAGAACAGATTCAGTTAGCCCGTAGTAAGCAGTTAATAACGCGTCTATGTAAATAGTGCGTGACAGAATATACAAGGCGTACGCACTACTGCTTAACCTTTTAGTCAGGGCCTCTACATGCACCTTCCAATTTAAATTTCGATCTATCGTAAGTCCTAGAAACTTTGTTGTATTAACTGTGTCAATTGTAATATCATTGTATGTTATGTCAAGATTGGAAAAAGTCAATGGGCGTTGACTAAAATGCATAATTACAGTTTTATCTAAATTATTTTTTTAATTATTGTTGTCTAACCATTCTATTGTTTCTTTTAATGTATTATTTATGTCCTCTTTATAAAAGTCTCTTTGATTACACGGTATCGTTATTGTACTGTCGTCCGCGAACAGTGTCATAGTATGTTTGATTGCCCTTGTTAAGTCATTAATATAAAGTTTAAAAAGCAGTGGTCCTAATATACTTCCTTGTGGAACTCCGTAGATAACGTTACGTTCATCCGAAAGAAAGATTTCTTCTCTTTTAGTGTTTATATTAATTCTGCTTAATTCCGTTATTTGTATTCTGCCGTGCAGGTAGGATTTTAAGAGCTCAAGGACATTGCCTCTAACTCCGTAAGCGTTAAGCTTTTTTAGTAAAATATTATGTTCCACGTAATCAAATGCCTGAGACATATCACAAAATATTGCACACACAGGAGTGTTTTTATCCATATTTGTCAATATAGTATACAAAAAGTCATAAATAGCCATGTTAAGTGTCTTGTTTTTCCTAAATCCTTTTTGTTCGTTGCAAAGAATATTGTTAGCTTCTAAATATAAGTTGAGTTCTTTATAAATTTAGTTATCAATTATTTTTGAAAAGATTGGTATCAATGAAATCGGCCTGTAGTATTCCATGAATTCCCTATCTTGTTTTTTGAACACCGGTTTTATTACGGATTTTTTCAGGGCATCCGGAAAAATACCTTCGCTTATACACAAAGGACACTGCCAAGATTAGGCTCGAAACATGGGTAGCGTCCGACAGACTTTCTATAATAATGATAATTGATAATAAAAAACAGTAAGAATTATACAATATAAATAAAATCTGTAGAAGCCCACCGTTGAAAACTCATTTTAAATAGTTATTCAATATATCAACACATTTCATAATCTACCATTTCAATTAGAAATGTTGCCAATACCAAAATATTTATATCGATACGAAACTGCTCTTGCAAATCGATTGCGAAAATATCAAAATAGGACTATGTAAGTGAATTAATTACTTACTTATGTCACTAAACATATTATTATATCAATAAATAGCATTTAGTTACATTTTCAAATACATATTTTACAATAAAGTAATAATTAAAAAAAGATTAAATTCGATTATCGATACCGTTTCGCATAGTTTATTCCTATAATGCTGGCAACACCAGATGTCAAACTTTAACTTGAATCTGTCACTGTCAAAAAGTTGTATTTACTTCTCCCGCGTGATATCACCAGCGACGAAGTATTTCCGTGTTTTTTGAGTTTTGTATTGTTTATTGCTGTTTCAGGACTCCGATTTTCTACTAAATACGTAGTCGTATTTGGCTTTTAAAACGGTACCCGAACCTGTATTATTCATTGCTAAAATCAGAAGTATTAAGTGGTCAACTTTACAGATCTTTAACTTTGTTTGGTGTTCTTCTAATAGAAAACTAATTATACCATGTAATTCTATAATTATTTTCCTTTTTTTGACATATAGTTCATCTTTGTCGGTTCTGGCCGAGTCTTGTGGGAAACTTTGGCATTCTCCTTTATAATGTAACTTAAAGGACAACAAAATTTCCTCGGCTACTGCTTTCAGTATTTTTGTACAAACGCCATTGTAACCAACACTGTTTGTGTTGTTAAGGGTTAAAGTAATCCTAAATACGTGGTTTGGCGAACTTGGAGCCATGAACATAGAATTCTTCCTGTTTAAAATATTTTTTGTGACTCTGTGTCCTGAATTAATATTGGGCTGGATTTTATCAATAAAATAATTATTAAATACATTCGAAATACATTTTGGATCCGAGATAACTTCGTTATTATTAATTCTAAGTTTATTAATACTATTCTTTGGCATATTTAACTTTGTTTGATTTATAATTTGCCATGTTGTTTTGGATTTATTTTTTGATGTCTTTATTTTATGGTTATTTTGAGCTCGTTGAGTTAAATTAATAATCTTTTTAAACAGTTTTGTGTAATTTTTTAATTGCCTTTTGTTCTGCTGAGTATGTTTCAATCGAAACTGCCGCAGTAATTGCCGTTTATTTTCGCTGCATTTTTGTGTGACACCCATTTTTGTTTTTTATGGACCTTTACCGAAACGGTAGTTTCAGGAAAGCACTGTCTGTATAATAACAAAAAAATATCTGAAAACGCGTTAAATGCTAAATTTGGGTCCTTTGTTTCATACACTTCTGAAAATTTCAGACTCTGCAGATAGGCCTTGAATTTATGAATGTTATCGTCATTATAATCACGAGGGTTAGTGGGCTCTTCAACGAATTTGGTGTCCACCCTTCCCATTTCAAGTTATTTTCCTGTAAACAATAACAATATTGTAATAAACTGTGTTATAAATATGTAATTAATTAAAACTTGAAAAGCTTTGTGCATACCTTATCCCAATTTGTGTTGTCCCAATGTGTGTTTATCCCAACTTGTTCCAGCTATAGGGCTCTGGATAAATGTAGGCTCGCTTTCAATTTCTATGTCATGGACCACTTCGCTATGAAGAAACTGAAACAGAAATACATTATATGCATAAACACCCCACTTTCATCTAAGTATCTGATATATAAAGCCACAATGCCTGGCTGGAAAAAATAAAGAGAGGACTTGTAATTATTACATAGGTATAAATTTATTAACAACCTCATTGTTGGAGTCCATCTGAATATAATCATCTGTACTGATGGTTGATTGTACAGCGCCATTTTCTTTACCCTATGAATAAATTTAAAGAATATTAATTTGACAATGCAGTTTCACTTTAAAAGTTAAAAGAAACAGAACATCAATAAATAAACCAACCCCAGTGTTGGAACCCATTTGGCATCGGCAGTTGATTGCATGGCGCCTGTTAATGGTGTGGATCGAGGTAAAAACAACACTAATTGAGCAAAAGGTATATTTAAAAACTGTAGGGTTGGACAACAAAACTTTTATCTAAGGAAGCGCGCGCTGTCCGTCGCGTTAGTAATGGCACTGCCTCATCGCAAATCAAAATGGCGGTTCGGTACTTCCCCGCTCCGACCCCGCGCACCCCCGTTTACATTTTTGTGAATTGCGTCGCTAACATGCCCCACCCCAGTGCTGCCTCAGCAGCACTCACCATCAACTGGTATTCGAGCGACGCGCGTGACCGATCTAGTCAACATTCCTGATTTGGTCTTAATTCGAATCATTCTGACTCGGTCGTCTCTTCCAGGGATCACTTCCTGAATTATTCCCTTGGGCCAAGAGTTGCGGGGACTGTCAGGATCCACTATAAGCACGAAGTCACCCACTTGTAAATTTTTATGTTCTTCTTGCCATTTCTTGCGGGGTAGCAAGTCTGGCAGTACTTCCTTGACCCATCTGCGCCAGAACATGTCAGCTAATCTTTGTGAAATTCGCCATTGTTTTCGCAGATAAACGTCCGAATCATCAAATTTTCCGATGTGAGGTAAGCCAGACGACGATCCCAGCAAGAAATGATTAGGGGTCAACGTTTCAGGAACATTTGGGTTCACAGATACGTGAGTCAACGGCCGGCTGTTTACCATATTCTCTATTTCTGTTAGCAGAGTGTATAGAGTTTCATCTCTGGGAGCGCGTTCTTTTAAAATTATTTTCAGGCTGGTCTTCACGCTTCTGATGAGCCTTTCCCACGCCCCACCCCAGTGGGGACTCGCGGGCGGTATAAAAGTCCATTTGGTTCCGCGATTTAAGGCCTCATCTTTTAGCACTTCTTCGTCTATTTCTTTTATAGCCTTCCTCAGCTCTGTATCTGCTCCTCGTAAATTTGTTCCGTTATCGGAATACAAATATTGTGGCCATCCCCGTCTTGCTGCCATCCTTCGCAACGCCATGATAAAGGAGTAAGGTTTATGACTACTTCCAGGTGTATTGCTCGTACTGTCAAGCACGTGAATAAGACGCCGTATCTTTTCTCGCGGCGCCGTCCCACAGTGACTTCCATGGGACCAAATAAATCCACACCGCAGTAGGTGAAGGGCCGTTCATGATGGGCCATTCGAGCACCGGGTAAGTCTCCCAGTCTTGGTACTTCTGGTTTGGATTTTCTTATTCTGCAAGTTAAGCATTTAGATGTTGATTCTGTTTAACGGTAGGTCTAAGTCTGGTGATCCAATACCTTTGTTTGATTTCATTAACTACTGTTTCTTGATTTCCGTGTGCGTAGTAGTGATCATAATACTTAACGATCAATCTCGCAACGTAACTTCTTCCATCCAATATTACAGGGTTTTCTGTTTCCGGTTGAATGCCAGCAGCAGCACCGATGCGGCCACCGACGTGCATGACTCCATGTTCGTCCAGGTAAGGAGACAAGGTAAGTAGGTTACTTGTTTTTGATACACATCTGTTGTTTTTTATTTCAGTTAACTCCTTGCTAAACGATTCAGCTTGTGATCTTTTCAGTAATAATATTTCAGCATTCTTCATAGTGTCGTCGAACTCACAAGTTAGCTTCTTGCATTTATTTATAAACTTGAGTACCAAAGATGCCGATCGCCGTAAGCGAAGCCAGGAACTAAACCGAGTAGCATCAGGTAAAGGTAAGTTTATTTCTGGTGCATCTATTCTTATTAAATTAATACACTCCAATAGTGTTTCTTTTCTTTCTTCAGATATGACGTCACGCGGCCATTCGTCTTCTTTGCAGTGTAAGAACGTAGGCCCGTACATCCATTCATCTTGCAGTACGGGACTGATGTAGTTTTCTCTTGTAGCAATATCAGCTACGTTTTGTTTTGTAGGCACGTATCGCCATTCATTCGTTTGCGTTAACTCATCAATTTCGCCTAAACGGTTTGCTACGTATACTTTATAGTCGCGAGCGTCATTTCTTATCCAGTGTAGCACTGTTGTCGAGTCGCTCCAGAATATTCGTTGTGTTGTGGCTTCATAGTATGTTCTCTAGCAACTGAGTCTGCTAGTCTAGACGCTAGGACAGCAGCTTGAAGTTCCAAGCGTGGAATTGTTATTGGTTTGTTTCCTACAACCCGGCATTTACTCGCGATGAATGCTACGCGTGTATTATTCTGGTTGTCATTCCATTTCCAGTACGCGACGGCGCAGTATGCCTTGCTAGACGCATCACAAAATACATGCAACTGCAGGTTGCTATAACTATGAGCATCCACGTTTCGATCGTTTAGATTGCAACAGCTGTGCGTCGTAGCACTCGTAGCCGATTCCGCGTCTGCTACGTTCGTAGCATTATTCGTAGCATTTGTAGCCGTGGCGCTTGAAGTAGATGGCGGGGGCATCTTATTTTCCTTCTCGCTCACTCCTGTGGTAGCAGCCGGATAGTGTCTTGGCAAGCTAACATCTTGTAATGAATTCAATAAACAAATCCATTTGGACCATTTCTCAAACACTGTATCGGGTATATAATCATCCCAACTAATATTTAATTTCCAAGTTTCTTGTAAAATGATTTTTCCGTTTATGGTGTACGGTGCTAGAATACCGTATACGTCAAAAATGGACATTACCACATGTAACATTTCCCTCTTGGTAGGCTTTTGTGTCCCATTTATAATACATTCGGGTATTCGCTTGAAAGATACGTCGAATCTCAAAGTATCTTCACTTGGATGCCAAATCAATCCAAGCGTGCGTTCGCCTTCATACTGATGACCGATTTTGAATTTGACGGCTGCATCGCCTAGTAAATCTTTAGGTAGGCTCGCAAGTACTTGTTTACTATTACTCGTCCAATTCCGCATCTCGAACCCGCCTTTCTGGTGAATGGACATGACTTCATGAATCATTTTTATCGCGGTTTCTTCGTTAGGTAGGCTGTCTATATAATCATCCATATAGTGACTTTTATATATAGCAGAAGCCGCAGCGGGCATTGATGACTCATACTGCTTTGTGTTTTTGTTTTTTACAAATTGGGCCATAAAGGGAGAGCAATTAGCACCAAAAATTAAAGACGTCATAACGTAGGTGTTTACAGATCCTTCTGGTTCTTTTCTATATAGAAATCGGAAGGCGTCCTGGTCTTCTGGTCGAATTTTTACTCTGAGGAACATATCTTTAATATCTCCAGACACGGCTACTCGATTTTCCCTAAATCGCAACATAATGCCGAATAACGACCTAAGTAGGTCAGGGCCTTTTAATAAGTGATCGTTCAGTGATAACCCATTTGTTTTAGCTGCCGCGTCAAACACTAATCGCAGTTTCTTTTTGTTGGAATTATCTACTCCAAAATGAGGCAAGTACCAAGTTCTAGGCGGTGTCACATTTAAGTTGTTACATAATTTTGCGTAGTCGTTATCAAATAGATGTTGTGTGCGTTCTTCGTATCTTTTCGCATATTCTTTGCTTCTTTTTAGTTTTAGTTCAACTCCTTTCAGTCTACACAGAGCTGTCGGGTACGAGTCCGGCATCACACATTTCTCGTCTCGCCAAGGTAAGCCAACATGCCATTGAACATTGATGAGTACAGAACTTTGTTCTAAACTTTCTATAGCTCGTAAGTCTTCCGAGTTTTGTCTTGGCCTGCCAGACACGCCCATGGACTCGATTGAGAACGACCTTCGTACCTCCTCTTGGATCTCTCGCAGCATACATTCAGTTTCTGTGACGTCACTAGTGACAAACAATGAGGAGTGACGTACAGCAGAATCAGGTAAGTAAACATTAGGCACCCTTCCATGTAGGCACCAACCCAGGGGAGTCCGGGTGGCACAGGGCTCATCGGGTCTACCCACCCTCATTTCCAACGGTAAGAGAAGGTGACAGTTATCTTGTCCAATTAAGACATGTGGTTGGAGTTGTGCTTTTGTGCATAAATGATGGCTGACGTCACTTAAGTGCGTGTAGTTTTTACTATTTACCGTAGGCAAACTTTGTGGTAGGTTTAGTTCTTCAACAATTCGCGCATCGATTGTAAACATCTTGTTATCAACCCCACACAAAGACACTTTTGCACGCTGTGCGTTGCACACAAGTTCGGTGTCGTTCCACGCGCCACACACACGAAGACGCTCTCGGCTGCCGCGCAGCCCCACTTTCTCCGCCAGCGAAGCGCTAACCAACGACACAGTCGAGCCGTCGTCTAGCAGAGCAGTCGTGCTCACACTTCCTTTCGGTCCGTGAATGTTTATAGGTACTATTTTCAACATTACGGAACAGCTGACATTAATATTTGTTATTGTTTCGGATGGAACTTCAGCATCGGGTGGAACTTCGGGTTGTATCGCTGGCACGGATTCACTGTTGTCTTGACGTGGCACATAATGTAATAAGCGATGATGAGATTGTCCACAATTGTTTACGTCGCAGCTGGGCGCGGTGCACGTGTCCCTACGATGATGCTCTAGTAAACATTTATAACAAATACCGTTACGCTTTACGTGCAGCCATCTGTCCTTTCGTAGTGATTTTTTAAACTTTTTGCACTCTGTTAATTTGTTACTAGCAGTACGACAATAACGACACTTTTCTTCACTTTGTCCGTCTTGCACTAGAACAGTTTGTATATTGTTCACACATTGTTTATGTTTGAAATTGTCTGTTTTAGGTTGTAATAAAATAGCACTACAGGTTGATATTTTCACAGCTTCTTCGGTGAGGAAATTTGACAGCACATCTAGTCTAGGTTTTGGTGATTCAGCAGTGATAAACGGGTAACTATAGTCTGTCCACTTCGCGAGCAGGGTAGTAGGTAGCTTGAATAAGATAATATTAGCTACTTCCATGCCTTGTAGATATTCATGGCGGCCTAGGGCTCGTACAGATGCGACGTAGTTCTTCACTTTGACAGAAAAGGGTACTATTTCTCGATGATAATCCGTAGACAGGTTGTTCATCTTCTTTATGTCTGACACGATGCGGGAAAGAATGACGTCAACGTTTCCGAATTGCAGTTTCAGAGTAGAAATTACGTCTGCAGATGAAGCACCACTGATAAGCAAGCCGGCTACAGCTTCTTGAGCGGCACCGCGTAGACACTTACGTAACCGCCAAAGGTTTTCTCGATCGGTGAAATTACAGATTTCTGTAGATTCAATGTAAGCTTGCTCGAAATGGAGCCACTCTTTTGGGTCGCCGCTGAAACTAGGGAGCTCTTTCGGTGTACTGAGACGACTTATAAGTTTTGTATTTTGCTGGATGGCGGAGGACGAGACGAGTTCATTGATTGCGTTCGCAAGCTGTTGAACTGTTCCTTCTGTGTCGGCCGGGTTCGCGTGCGGTTTCGGTGGGTTTTTATCACTGTCAAACTGCTGTAGTTCTTGTTGACTACGCTCCAACCACTTTTCATTTTCACCCGCGCCGTTATTTTGTTCCGATGTTTCTGATGGTGGACTGTATTCTTCTTCGAGTTCTGCTAGGTCCGCCGCTAATTTTCTATCAATGAGTTCCATTTCAATGCGCGCCTTCGCCTGGGCTGCTTCTAGTTCCAGTCTCTTTTTCTGTACTTGTATCGATGGTGATGATGACAGTTTCTTGGACTTGACTGACTGACGTGATGTATGTGAAGGCGGATTTAGTTTTCCAGTTCGTTCCGACTTCACAACACTCGCGGCACAAGAACTTTTTACATTAAGCTCATCATCCTTCTTTTTTACTGGTGTAGGCGGTGGCATTTCCTGTGCTCCAGTTGCCGAATGTAGCTTTGCCTCCAACTCCTCCTTCGCTCTCTGTTTGCTAGTGGTACTGCGGGTGTTTACCATGTTTCTCTTCGGCGGCGGAGTATTAAACATTCGCGATCTGGCTCGAAGACCACTGTTAATGGTGTGGATCGAGGTAAAAACAACACTAATTGAGCAAAAGGTATATTTAAAAACTGTAGGGTTGGATAACAAAACTTTTATCTAAGGAAGCGCGCGCTGTCCGTCGCGTTAGTAATGGCACTGCCTCATCGCAAATCAAAATGTCGGTTCGGTACTTCCCCGCTCCGACCCCGCGCACCCCCTTTTACATTTTTGTGAATTGCGTCGCTAACAGCGCCTTTTTCTTGACTCTGAAAATAAATTAAAGGTATTAATATCAGAAGATGATACAGACGAACTATAAAGCTAGTAATATTGGTAGGTAAGTAATGAAATGTAATAATATATTATTATTTCATTATTAGTTAAAAGTTGATAGGATGTTTGGACAAGTTTCTCAGTACTTACATTTATATCTAGGAGATCATCACCATCATTTGGATTTTCAAATCCTTCCAGAGCAGGTCCCAGTATTGACTCAATCATTCGGTCCACTCCAGTGCTAGGAGGAGGTGAAGGTGGTCTTCCACCACCTAAAAATAAGGTGTTACATTATAAATATCAGGAAAAACAAACATTTGGATTTAATTACCACATGAGTAATTATCACGTTTGCTTACCAGTCATAAATAATTCCCGTTTTCGACTTGTTGATTGTTTTTTTGTTTGGCGTTTGATAAATGATTAATGATTTATTTTCTGTAAATAGGTTTTTACAAACACTTTTACACGTCAATCATATTTTTTTCGCGTTTCCTATCTGACTACTCTGAGAATAAAGGCCGAAACAAACTCAGAGGTCACAGTCTCTTTTAAAGTCCAGACATAATCTTGGTCAGGTCATGTGAAGACCATGTGGATTGATGTCTGAAATGGTCTTTTGAGGAAAGAACCACACAGAATGAGTGGACCTGTCCAGTCAGTGCACGCATTTGTCAGTTGTCATGCAACTCAACACAGAACTAAAGAAGCTAAACGATTCGACGAATATTACCAAAGAAAGGGCACCATGATTAAAACAAATAATTAAAAAAAAATGTATTAAAAAAAACAACAAATCTACAATGTCTTCACATTCACAATAATTAAAATAGTATAATCCTTTGCAAAGTAAATGCTATTGCATACATAAAGTCCATCAATGTAAAAGTGTAAATAAAAATATGAAAATAATCTTGGTCATATCATATGAGGACCATGTAGACTGGTGTCTGAAATGGTCTTTTGATGAAAGAACCACACTGATTTGAGTGGACCTGTCCAGTCGGTGCACGCATTTGTCAATCATCGTGCAGCTCAACTCAGAACTAAGGGGCTCAACGATTCGACGAACAATACAAAAGAAAGGACATTTGGGGAGGCCGCGTAATGTACTCAAACAGCCAGACCATCTTTAGAAGAAAAAAAAATGCATATAAACATAAAAATCAAGTATGTCTGTGTAAACTTATTGGAGCAGCTCAATCCCAAGCCTTCTTGTCCTCAATATAGTCCTTGACAGTATAATAGGCTTTCTGGCATAATTTCCGCTTTATAAAAGATTAAAATTTATTAAGGCTTAGTTCTTGAATGTGGCTAAGAAGTTTATTATAAAAACGTATACATTGACATTTAAACGAGCCACCTATTTTCTTGAGCCTGGTAGTGGGAACAACAAATTTGTGTTTGTTCCTAGTATTTATGTTATGGATATCACTGTACTTTTTAAACAGATTAATATTTTTATGTGCTTAAAAGATTTTCATATATATACTGAGAAGGCACAGTCATTACATTAATCTCTATAAATTTGTCTCTGAGGGAGTGTCTGGGACTTTTGGGGTAGTAAAAACGGTTAAAGATGGTAGGGGTGGGTTCCCTGATTATAACGCCACCACTCTTAGGTAATGCATATTTTTAGAGAAATTGAATGAATGAAATGCACCGACCCCAGCGTGGTTTGACCAGACTCGTTTAATCGAATGAACCCCAATATTTGCAATAAATTAAATCATTGTTTTCAAATGTTTTAGAATGAGTAAGTTGAAAATGACGGAATGATCGAATGTGATCCAATGTTGAATGACCGAATTCGATATTTTTCTTGTGAATTTCGAATGTCAACGTCATTCAATATGGATAGTGTATATGGAAGATAAACGTAAACGTACTGTTAATTTTACCAGTGACAAGAAATCAGTACTTACGGAACTCGTAATAAAGTACAGAGACATTATAGAAAATAAAAAAAATGGACGCTACAACAAATGCCGAAAAAGCAAGTGGTTGGAAGCATCTGGCTGAAGAATTTAACGCTCATAGCACTTACTACAAACGTACTTCCAAGAGCTTAAAGAACTGCTAGGAGAATATAGATAAATTGTCAAAAAAACTAAGCTCTGCAGCATACGCCGTTAGAAAAATTCGTAATTTAACTGATTTAGAGACAGCGCGTTTAGTTTACTTTAGTTATTTTCATAGTGTGATGTCGTACGGTATTCTTTTGTGGGGAAATGCCGCCGATATTCAAACAATTTTTGTTTTACAAAAAAGGGCAATTCGATCAATTTATAAATTAACTCTTGCCAAACGATACTACTACGACGGCATTCATTATCTCCCTCAGCACACAGTTAAACACATTTACATTAAAAAAAAAGATACATTATTATACCTGGTGACATCGCCAAATCGAGCGCGAAGCAAACACTGCCGTACCATCCTTTACGGGAACCATTTCGTCGCATTTTCAGGCCCCTATTTGAGAACCTCTGGATAAGACCAGAACGTAGAAATTGTCGTCATCCAGTAAGCTATAATCACATACTATAAATCCAAAATTTCAAGTCTGTAGGTCATTTAGGTCCGAAGTTAAGCGAAAGCAAAGTTTCGCATTTATAACAATCACTCACTCACTCATGAATAGAATAAGTACTTCCCATAGACTCTGAGTTTATGGGAAGTACTTATTCTATTCATGAGTCAGCTGAAATTTGGTACAAAGTTAGGGTTTAATGGCCACATAAAGAGAAAACTAAAAAAGTAGGATAATCGAAGATCTGGAGTACATGGTGACCCTGATTAGAAAACACAAGAGCCCAACCAAACTATTAGAGATCGACATACCGCCTTTACAAAATATTCAATTTGGTGGGCCACTTCATTTGATGTCAAAAATCGAAGGTCTGAAGTATCTGATGAAGAACCCTCAGCTGGTCTCAGCTGTATTAGAGATATGGTTATGCCCCCTTCTACTAATGTACATAAAAAAATCGACTGTCATTGCAGAAACCCAGCGTAGTGGGACACATCTTCTAATTTAATCTAGCCTACAGCGTCCCACTGCTGGGCGAATGCCTCCCCTTCTGCTTTGCCCACGTTTCTACAAAAAGAAGTGAAATCCCACCAAAAACATTCTGTAAAAAACTAGCCAAGTCGTGCCAAGTCCAAGGTTCCTTACTGCGATTTCTTTATTATTATAGTTAATGTTGTGTGACTTGGCCGTTGAAGGGTACACAAGGGAACAAAACCAGGTGCTCCATGACACCATTGCACCAATCTGTCGCCAGAACCGCTACCCATTGACGATGAAAAATTGCCACTTGGAAAACGTTGATTCAATAACCAGTCAATTGTAGGCTTGATGAAGCTGCGTATTTCAATAATACTTATGTTAAAGCGAGCCTGAAACAAACAGTATAAAAAATCATTGCCAGTGCAGACGGACTTCTAATCATTGATAGAAGTCCGTCTGTACGTCTATTTTATGTTAGATCGGTGGTCGATTTGACGCTCCAAAAAGAAGAGAGCAGAAGTCAGCATTGTCAATGCTGAATGTATGAGTTGCACAATCAACAACAGCCTAAAATGAGACACTAGCGTCCAATTACCAATACCAGTATGGGCTATTATCTCGCTTAGCAAACATAGGTAGTTACAACAGATATAACATGACTTGTAAACAAAATTTACTTGTACCCACTAACGTATAAAGAATGTTCAACGGCCAAGTCACACCACATTAAATATAATAATAAAGAAATTGCAGTAAGGAACCTTAGAATTGGCACGACTTTGTCTAGATTTCATTACTTTTTAGAGATAAACAAGCAGCGTCATCGAGACTTGGCTAGTTTTTACAGAATGTTTTTGGTGGGTAAATATTAACATCAAATACAAAGAGACCGAGTCATCCCAAGAGCATAAGAGCATAGTTAACTACCTCAATATGTCATCGTTTTTTGGTATACTTCCTCGACATACTTTGCCCATCAGGGAACAAAGCTGTCTTGACCATTTTATGCTTAATATACACAAAAGGTTCTCGGCATCTATCGCTATTCTGCACACTACGGTGACTGATCACTATACAAAATGTATCTCTATAACAAAGTTAAAAAGAAAACAAAGCGTAAATAGAACCAACTGTTCACTAAATTGTGAACAAGCTTTAAAGGATTTACAGGAAATGAATTTATCAGACTTGTTATTTTGTAATGATTCAAATTTATTAATCGATAGTTTTATCAATATGCTATCCAACGTTATAAATAAAAACACTATGAATGAATGAATGAATGAAATGCACCGACCCCAGCGTGGTTTGACCAGACTCGATTAATCGAATGAACCCCAAGATTTGCACTAGCCCCTGAAGCCTCATGCTTCATGGTGCTACAAAGACCATTGCATATCAAGGAATAGACCGGGGGGCGATAGGAAGGAGAGTGAGAGCCAATCGAGTAGTGCACCCTAAAATTAGCATTGGACTAGTGGAGAGACGGGTAATATTTGTTTATGGGAGGGCATCTTTTAACGACGACGCAGCCGGGTTGATTCAGGTCGAGCTTCATCATTCGTGAATCTTCTAGCGGAGTTCAACTGGTTTCTCCGCTGTTTACTATGTCACTGCGCTGCTGTGCTAAATGTTGCTGTTTTCAAACTTTCAATGTCTTCGTCCGTGGTCTCGCTAGTAACCGTTTCCGGTTTTTGTTAATCTCGTTCTTGGTCTTCCACCGTGTCCATCCAATAATTGAAGCGCTTTTTTATGTCTTGAGCTCTCGTTCCAGTCTTGATCAGCTGTTATTCGAAATATCCAAAAGTAGAATGGGCACTGTTGGGTACCGAACCCAACTCAACACATTGAGCACGGTCTGGACGCGCAGGAAGTGTGTTTAGCACGTCATCGGCAGGCTGATGCGCGGCGCGGTGACGACACGGCTCGGCATGATGACCACTCACTTGCTCTGACTTCACCGCGGTGGACGATACTCCTCTTACTTTAGTTATAAGCTGTTTGTCAGGAACAGTTTTATTATTGTTATAAGCACGGCATTAAACCCTTGCCTTAAATACAGGAGTCCACTCTTTAGATGCTCCCCGCGCTAACATTGGTTGTTGTCCTCGTCGTCTTAATTTAAAAAGTAACGGTCTCGAACAAGCAAAAAAAATCGAACTCGAGGCTCTTCAGTTGCGGTCTGCAGCGGGGACAGTTCCAGGAATCATCAATACCTTCTTGAAGACACTTCGCATAGCACTGTACACGCCCAGTGGACGAATTCATCATGACGTCGACCGGCGTCGGGCTTCGGACCCGTCGAATGTTCAACTTGTCGTCACGTGCAAAGAAGGACGAAAACTGCAGACCATCGTTTATCCAGTGGATGGTTTAGACATTTTGTGAGTTCGTTCCAAGTTATTCCTTATTTATTCGTTAACTTAGTCTTATTTCATATGTTTAATTAACAATATTAAAGTGAATGTTTTCGTTTGTCTTCTAGTCAATGTGGCAAACATTCTTATTAATAGCCTGATATTTTTCTAAAATCACTTCTATTCTTATAAAGCTAAAATAAAACGGTTAGATTATCCACCTGTTTACGCAATTCCTTCACTTCACTATAACAGCTGATAACTCGGCGACGGCGACGTGCTTCCCTGTTGTCTTCGCATCAGCTGTTCCTTAATTTGCACCTAGTCATTCATAATCATAACGACAATGTTGAAAAGTTCGTTAAAAAACGCACCTGTATGAAATCTAAGTTCACCATTTTTAGCAACTTACTAATATGCGTAAGATTTCATAGTTTTTAAAAATTATACCTTACCAGCCGCTCCCCGCGGCCCCACCCGCACAAATCCCGATCCCGTGGGAGTACCGGGATACAAAGTACTCTATGTGTTAATCCAGGTCATAAACCATCCGTGTGCCAAATTTAATCCAAATCCGCTCAGCAGCTCCCGCGCGAAGGAGTAACAAACATCCATACTCCAATATCTTGTGTTGGTGGTAATTAACATATTATTACTTGTGTTACAAAGTATTCGTTTTTGTATTGTGGCATTGTTTACGCTGAGCCAGTGATGGTAGCAGACAGTAGAAGCAGTGATTGCAGTTTTATTAAATCATTTTGTCAATTCAACGCAAGCCTGTCATATGTCAACTAACCGCTGTGCTACCTATTAAAGATTACTTATCCGCTCTTCGATAATTTCCGGAATTCACTATACTCTTTTTAACTTCTTATCGTTATTCTCCTACTATTACCCTATCATTGCTTGCAAGTTACGAGAAATGGCTACCTGCCTAACTCAAATCAAAGCTGAAGAAGTCTACGCTTCAATCCCGGCAGCATGTTGGGAATCGAACCCAACACAACACATTGCGCGCGGCCTGCACGCGCAGGCTGAGTGTACAGCGCGGCTTCGTCGCATCCACATTCTACCAAGACGGAACAAAGAAACTCATTCGATCACTAAATATTTTTGCAGCACTTTCGAACTTAACACTTAGCATTGGGACCGACCATTTGTGACAAACCTTTTTTTTTACCTGAAGCACATTTTTGTAAGCTTGTTGCTACAAAATACAGATTTTTTGAAAAAAATGCTTTAATTTTAATTTCATATTCAATGACATAGGGTTTGTAGAGCTATAATACATAATTTCTAAAATACGAGTAACACGAGGTACGGTGAAAGCGGATTAATAGCGCGACTTCGACTAGACAACTGTTCAGGGGCAGCGCGTACCTAAGAGTTTACATATATAGCTTTGAAGGCAAATGCCTCAAATATAAGGAACGATCTCACCAGGTTAGCTAGCTCGGGGTAGTCTCCTCAACCGCAGGCTGGGAATCAGGAACACACTTATTCCACTTTTGCACGGTTTAAAATTATTTTAATTTCGACACAGATGCACAGGCATACAGCTCGCGACACAAGTTGAAAACACGTCTGCCTCGGACGAGAGTCCCGGGCCTACCCAACGTTATAAAATATAAAAAATATTCCAAGCAGTCAACGCATCATAAAACCGTGGATTACGTTAGGCATCCTTCGCTGCATCAATAACCGAAATAATTTGCAAATACAAAATCGCAATGACCCTCATATCGAAATATTAAAAATAACTTATACTAGATACAGAAACTACTGTAACAATCTAAAAAAAAAATGAAACAAAATAATTGTAGAAATTTACTTGCACAATCAGTATCTAACAACAAATTACTGTAGAAAAATATAAAAACCATCACATACTCAAATAGATTAAAAAGTCAAAACATTGAATTATTAAACATAAAAACAACCCCAACAAAAAAACAGAGTCAATAAACCACGTTAATGATAACTTTGTAAATATTGGAAAACAAAGTGCTCAAAAAAATAATCCTGATGTAAATAATATTCCCAGTAACCAAACAAATTCATTGGGATCACAACTCAATACCTTCGTATACGGACGATACTGAAGTAGGTGGTATTCTGATGAATCTGAAATCCGACAGTGCCCCAGGTTGGGATAATGTCTCGACAAGATTATTAAAATACATAAGAAAGGAAGCTGTTCCCATTTTGGCTCACCTTGCTAATCTCTGTTTTCAAAAGGTGTCTTCCCGGCTCCACTAAAACAGTCCTTTATTACTCCAGTTTACAAGGAAGGGGACAGCGTTGATGCCTGCAACTACAGGCCTATTTCCGTTTTACCTTCGATATCAAAAGTGATTGAAAAAATTATAAATAACACAATAACTAATTATTTAAAAAAAAAAACAATCTTTTATCTTGTTCACAGTTTGGCTTTAGGCAAGGTGCATGTACTGAAGATGCAGTTACAGCGTTAAGTTCTCTTGTAGATGAACACCTCGACAAAGGAAACAGATGCCTCTCTGTTTTTTTAGACCACAAAAAAGCATTTGACACCGTCTCTGTCCCAATCCTTGTGAACAAGCTGGAAAAAGCCGGAATAAGAGGAAATGCACTCAGTTTACTCAAAGACTACCTCTCGAATAGAAAACAAAGAGTAAAAATAGGACCGTACTGCAGTGACGAGGTAGAGGTGTCATACGGCGTCCCACAGGGTAGTGTTGATCTTTGTAATACGGAAATAAGAAATACTAAAGTATTCTAAAACGCCGATGATGCGTCTATATTGTTCTCTGTGAATGGCACAAAAATAACTTACTTTCCCTGAACACTAATAAAACAAACTACATGTGCTTTAGTATCAGAAACCGAACACAGCCTATTGAGGATTTAGATTTAAAAGTACGAGTACACAAATGTGGAGACGTCCCTACTATAAGATGTTACTGCCCGTGTATTGAGAAGGTCGCTGAAACTAAATATCTTGGAGTTGTGATGGATCAAGCACTGTCCTGGTATCCTCAACTTAAGCGAATTTCTGGGAGAATAAGGAAACTTAGTTGGATCTTTAGAAGCCTCAGACA
Organism: Dasypolia templi; assembly: GCA_963555695.1. NCBI lineage: Eukaryota > Metazoa > Arthropoda > Insecta > Lepidoptera > Noctuidae > Dasypolia > Dasypolia templi. Next base: position 3,284,070 of record OY743163.1, on the reverse strand, counting down.
AATTGTGTCAACTAATATAGAGAGCCGCAATAACCGTCCCAGAAATCATAATGAAAAATATGTAGCACTGGTGCATTCTGCACTATTATATTGTATCCCGATTTGGGGTGGTGCAGCAAAAACAAAATTTACGCACATAGAACGAGCGCAGCGCGCATAAGTAAAAATAATGTATTTTATACATTTAAGATTCTTCACTGCAGGTATATACCACATAAGTGATTTACTCTCTGTAAGGAAACTGTATGTAACCCAAACCCTACTAAAAAAACATAAAACCCTACCATATAATACGAGTACTAACGAAAAATCTGAAAGGAGAAAAGATTTAGTTGTTCAAGTTCCCCAAACTAAAACTAGATTTGCATGCAAGCAATTCAATAAACGCTCTAGTCAGCTCTTTAATAATATTAACAAAAAAGTTTATGTTTATAATAAAAGTTACTACGACTGTAAAAAAATTTTTTATACACTGGATAAAACCACTTACCTATGAGGAAACCGAGGCACTCCTGGAACACGTTGAGTAACCGAAATATATCACATTTATATACAATAACTTAATACACCACACACCCCACACCATACCACACCACACACCTCATCACACAACACACTCACCACAACACACCACACTACACCACCCCACACCACGCCACACACCATACCTCAACAGAAGCATTAACTGGCAATAAGTTTTTTAAGTTGTATTTTTACTGTATACAACTTGTACTAAGTATTTTTTTTTCTAAAGGTTAATAGACACAAGCTAAATTCATAATATAACGTACTTGCATTGCATGTTTATCCTTAAGGTCATATTATCTCCAGATAATATAAGTGTACGACAATGATGTGAAAGAGCGGAGCCTTCTAATACAGGCATTGTTTGCTTAAAAGGAGGCTCCAAACACGTTAAATGTAACGAAATTTTCTATTTAGCTTTTTAAACTATTTCATATTTGTATTTTTTGTTTGGAATTTTTATTATTCGATTGTTTATTTTGTGTTGATGTGTAACTATGTGATTTGTTTCGTTGTTGTGAATGTGAAGGTTTCTTAACATTATTATCAGTAGGGGATTTACTATGTGCCATTTGAAAAGTTTCTAGTACGGCAGCCCTATTTTTAAGATAAGAAATCAAATAATCAAGAGATAAACGTGATTTTGACTGGTTATGACTATTTATAATTGCAGTTTTATGAGTCTCCCATTCTCTTTCGCTAACTGAATCAAGTTTAGATGTAATTAAGTAAATAATGAAGGTGTCCCAAGACTCAGTCGGTTCGCCAAGGTTTTTGAGGGAACGTAGATTATTGAGAACTTTGTCTCTAAGTTTACGAATTGTATTGGATGATTCCTTATTAAGTGATTTAATAGAAAACAAAGCCTTTTTACATGGTTTTGCATAAGTAAACGGTTATTATTGAATCTGTTTTCCATTAACTGCCATGCTATATTGTTATTATCAGAAGATAATTCTAATGACTTAATCACTGATAATGCACTGCCAGTAAGAGAAGACCGTAAATAATGGAATTTTTGCACATTATCTATTTCTTTAGAACTATGGATGAGAGATAGGTAAGTATCGCGGTACTCTAACCAATGATCATAAGAACCATCAAAGGAAGGAAGTGAAATTGTAGGTAATTGAACTATACTTAAAACTTTATAAGGACTTTGAGCGTTAACTGCGTTAATAATATACTTAGCTTTGGTCACATATGCATAATTAGCTGGTGAATTATTAAGTCTATTTCATCTTGAATTTCTGAAAACTGCTCTCACAATAAGTCTGCCTTTTGTAAACGCGTTTGTAGTTCTATTTTAATGGTTTCAGTAACAGGTATTACTTGCACAGAGTCTACATACTTCATGAATAGTCGAAAATTACCGCGAACAACACCTCTTCTTTTACTTAAATCTCTAAATATATCCTCACTACTACTACGACCCTCCTAAGTCGGGGTTTTAGACATTTTGGAGTTTGTGGAAGACAGTGGAAAATACCTATTTGTAATGATTTGCAAGATTTTTTATTTTATAAAACGAAGTGGAGGGTATTAGCAAAACAAAATCTTAACACGTTATATTGGCAAAACAATTTTTTTTACTATTTAATGGGAATAAAACACTACTATTTTACACAATATTAACACAAATGAAGCACACCTGACCGTTTTATGCTGGTTCCGTGGATGAATTCGCTGATGGCCTCGTGTGTCCGATTAATGCTGGTCGCAACGATTTCTTCTGCTGCATCCGGCTCGAAGAAGCAAATTATGTTACGGAGATAAATGAAAATCTTCTTCGATAGTATTTAGGCGTATAATTTAATATTTTAGGTGTTTTACATTGCTTGATGTGAAGAGATATGAGGAACAGGAATAAAGTTCACTCATACTCTTTGAAAAAGAGAGGATCCTCCGACCAGATGGATGTCGTATCTGGTGGGCAACGCGCAACTAGCATATGTACAACTTCCCGATGATTCATGTCGGGAAGTTGTAAATATGCTAGTTGCGCGGTAAACTCTGTTTGCGCGATGCAGGATTTGTGTTCTCATGTAGTGGTGTAGTTGCCACCACATCACTCGTCTCCGGAGACCGGAGGACGATAGTGGACCAAGTCTTATATCTTGCGTTGCTTGCCAATGCCAGTTGGGGTTCCAGTGGGTTTGAACCGGGTGTAGCATAGTTCGCGGTGAGTCGGAACTGTCTGCGAAGGTGCCCCAGAGTGAGTCGGGATGGCGCTCTGTTTGCGGACCGGCTGAATGTGCAGTGTGCTGTGCCAAGGTTGCTGATGAGGCTGAGGGTAATGACCAGGTAAACGCTTGCGCTGCATGCTGATGGTCAGGACAACCGTTCAAGCCGTGGTTGCTGGCTGGTGCACTCCTCTCCTCTGCCGTCCAGTAGTAGTGGGATCGCTCATGATGACGATGCATAGAAAGTTACTATTATTCATTCACGATTTATACACTACACTAACCCAAATGATTTAGTTCTCATAAACCTAACGCACTATGTCCGTGTTGTCTAGCAACTGGATTGCCTATACATTCACATGTTGGTGCAGTCTGTGTTTGTGGTGAAGCCCGCAAATTGGATGATGGTGGTGACGAGTTCGTTTGTAAGGTCTCGGTGTCATTTTTCATTTCTAATGTACCATGGTGCATTAACAGCATCCTTGAATACTTTATTTTGAAATCGTTTAGTACAGCCCTAAAGTTGGATACCCTACGTCCAAATTGGCATACGAATATGTTTGTAAAATACCATTTTATTATGTATTGATAGACATGATTGCCCTACGAGTAACCAGCCAGCCTTTTCTTTTTGACGTGAGATTTCCATCGCATTTTGGTGTTAAGAGTTATGCCAAGTTATTTGGTTGTAGTAGCTAGTTAAGGCACTTGCATGTCATTTATATGTATAGATTGGGTGGTAATCGCAGCGTTTGTTAGTGAAGTCAATTAGAATAAATTATGACTTTGAGTTTGATCTTCCATTTTTGTGTCCAGTCATAAACTTTGTTCACGGTTAATTGAACTTTTTCTACAGCTTCTTTGTGGCTTGATCCGATAGCCATAATAGCAGTACCATTTGCAAAGGTCGCAATGGTGTTATTTTCCAGCTCTAGGATATCACCTGTGTATATCAAATACAGGACTGGGCGTAACACACTTTTTTGTGGTACCCCAACTTTATAGTTTTCAGCTCGGAATATGCATCCTCTTGCCTTATTCTGAACATTCTAGACATAGTCACGTCGATGTGACGTTGACCGGTAAAGCATACACATAAACACGTAACATCACGCCTGTAATCCCAGAAGGGTTAGGGGACTATTTTTTCACGTGTTTGTTGCGAAGTATTTTACCTCCCCAAGTGTCCATCGCAAGTTTTGTTTGTCTATTTTGATGAGGGTTCAGTAGTCAAATGGCAAAAATGGAACCATGTCCGTCTATCCGTCCGTCCGGCCGTTACACAGCCATTTTACTCGGAAACTATTTGAACTATATCGATGAATATTGGTAAGATGGTGTATTCTCTGCAGCGCTAAATAATGGTGCAACGAAATTTCAAAAGAAAACAATTAGGGGTTGCTCTCCCCATAGATATAATCGAGGGATGAAAAAAAAATACGTGTGAGGTATTGTTCGAGCCCGTAATTAAAAGATTGTGAGGCGATTTTGTTATTTTTTATTATTGCGCAGCGACTCAACGCCACCAGCATTAACTTCACGTGCGCATTCTGCGTGCTGCGCGGCATCATGCTGCGCGTCGCCGACGGCTCTATGCGCAACTTGGAAGTTGCCAAGTACCACCTGCGCAAGTTCAACGACGAGTATGCTATACCCGCACTAGCCCTTTGCACGAATATGCTATACCCACACTAACGCTTTGCACGAGTATGATTAAACCTCAATAACGCTTTGAACGAACGAACTAGACTATTCTTTGTTAATGTTAGTTAAATTAAGTCAGCTAAAAAGCTATGCAGAGGAAGTTAAATTGATTAGAAAATAATAAAACTGTTACCGTGAGTCAACATTATTGGCTCTAAATCCTTTTATTGATTCAGATGGCATATTAAGTGTTGGGGGTCGAATTCAAAACTCTGATTTCGCCTTTGATGAAAACACACCATTATTTTAGATGCTTGATGAAAAAGCACTGTATAGTTTGTATTCGCCTACGTGGGAAGACAATACAACCTTTAATCGGAAACTTACCTACCGAAAGAAGCTATTCCATGTTTCCTTTCTACTCGTGTGGTGTTGATTTTGCTGGTCCGTTTATGATCTCTAGCCGTAAGGGTAAAGGCAATCGTATTTCAAAATGCTACCTATGTTTGTTTGTATGCCTCTCTTCCAAAGCGATGCATTTAGAGATAGTCAGCGATATGAGCACTGATGATTTCATTTTATCTTTGCGAAGGTTTGTCTCTAGAAGAGGTAAACCTAATGTTATATATTGCGATAATGCTACCAATTTCAGAGGCGCAAACAATGAGATAAGTAGAATATTTAGGTCCAGTCCTGAGTCAGCTATCAATAACGCCAATAATGAAGGCATTAAGTTCGTGTTTAGCCCCGCATACTCGCCTCACTTTGGAGGTATATGGGAGGCTTCCCTGACATTCGAGGAGCTCGCGACGGTATTCACACAAATTAAAGAGATTTTAAATTCTCGTCCCCTTACTCCTTTCTCGTCCGATCCATCCGATCCCTCCCCGTTAACTCCAGGGCACTTTCTTATAGGGCGACCTCTCACCTCGGTTAGATCGCTGCCTATCACCTTCAAGCACCCCAACAGATATCAATACATTGAGCAGCTGAGACAACAGTTTTGGGAGAGATGGCGCCGGGAGTTTGTTGCCAAACTACAAGAACGCACCAAGTTGAAAACGAGGCAATATGAGCTTCGTGTTCTAGTGATCCTCAAAGAAGAAAATCTTCCCCCACTACAATAGAAACTTGGCCGCATCACCCATTTATGCCATGGGAAAGACGGAATCAGCAGAATTGCCGACGTTTTAACTTCAAAAGGCACGCTAAGGAGGGCTATTAACAAAATGTCCATACTACCGGCCACTAATGATGCAAAAGAAGTCGCCAAATATGACGCAGCGAAAAGGCAGCGAGACTACAGATAACCTTGGAGCCAAGACTGCCGATTTAAGTAAAGCAGATCATAGAAAGCCACACTTTCAAGGCCCGACAAGATGTACGCGCCCCGCACTAGGCCAAGCGCAGGGAAAGAGCCCGCTCTTCGAGGGGCAACGCGCCTGCAGCTTCGGGAGCCTGTGGGGACATCGTATACCGGAGGTCTCGCCCAAGGAGAGTAAAGCCTGTTCCTACTCTTTTCTACAAACTGTTTAATTTCAAATATATACAATAAAAACATGTCTAGATGTTTGTAAAGGCGAACTAACAAAAATAATTTGTAACAAACTTTTTTGTAGTAATAAAGACCTTGAAAATTTAAATCAAATACATGAGGTTTTGACTTAGAATATGGATGTTAGTGAAATGTACTTATATTTAATTTAATTAGTGTTCTATTCTGTGTCTGTACATGTTAAAAGAAAAAGTCAAAATGTTAACATAAGTTTTATTAAATGCAAAACGTACATTTTAAAATATTTAATCAACCACAATTTATCATCTTCATCGTTTACTTTTGATGTATTGATAATGGCATCAGCACCTCTTTCTTAAACCAGCGTTCTGGAACAGATAAAACACTATGACATACATTTATCATCACGCATGTATTCTACGAAGGAGTAGGCAGAACCACTGAGGTATAGAATACTGTGTAATTTACTGCCCGACCAGCACGCGTAGCCACCATGGAAACGAGTTTTGTTATACGTATTCTATCTATTTTATACGTAATTTTGTCTAGTCCTCAATCCCTAGGCCCACAAGCTACGCGTGCCGGTGATCGAACCCTGGGCCCACAAGCTAGGCGTGCCGGTCATCGAACCCTGGGCCCACAAGCTACGCGTGCCGGTCATCGAACCCTGGGCCCACAAGCTAGGCGTGCCGGTCATCGAACCCTGGGCCCACAAGCTACGCTTGCCGGTCATCGAACACTGGGCCCAGGGCGACACGACAGCTCTTGATAGACTACAAGCGGAGCTATATGTAACGTATCGGATATCCAGGCATAGACATTGAGGATGATGAATTTTTTTTTATTTTTATCTCAATAAATCTCAATAAAAAGTGTAAAATCTTAAAAATAGCCATGTTATAAACGTTTTAAAATAACTGTTAGACAAAGACAGCACTATCGTAGAAGTGACGTCACGACTGTCTAACTTCATACTAGCTCCACGTCCTTGTCGCGCGGTACGAACAATGTATGGCACATTGTCCATACTGCGCGACAAGGACGCGAATAATCCCCTCCAAAAACTAAGAAAGCTTGCAGCTTCTTCATATTTACATAGACTTAACAGATTTTATCGATAATCTCATTTTGATTATGCCTTCTTTGCAAGTACATTACTTTTTCGATTTTTTTTTAAATATTAGTCATTATCGCTATAATGTAATGTTTCCCGTGCCCTTCAGCTTGCCAACACCATGAAGTCTCATGTATAGCTTCATGGCCCACACATGCAGAAATAGGTGAGGCGGTAGTAGGCACTTTCCCGGACGAGCGTTGGACAGCATATGTAAGTATCTACTACAACGGTTTCTGAATTGAGAATTTGAAGTTGAGAACATGTCAAACTGTACTACCACTGTAGCCCGCGAAATTTAAGATTTCATACAGTTTAAGTTTCAAATTTGGAAATAATTTTGCGAAAGAGTGAAAGTTCTCAACTATGAACTATGTAAAATTTCGTTGTGATCTGTCAAAATCAGAATTAAAAGCACTGACAAGATACTGGCACTCTAGAGTACTAACTTATTCCATGGATACAGCCTGAATTAAACTTTATGGCAGCTCGGAACATGAAACGAGTCGCTGCGCAGTAAAGATTTCATGTGTCAGCGGGGGTGAGGGGAGGGATACAGCGCAGCGAGTTGGAATAGGGCTGTACTTGATACACTGAGAGACTCTAAGCGTACGTTTCGTCTCTGTACCTTACACTAAAAGGATACGTACCCTATCTCCATGATATTCTTAGTCACCCTCTCTGTGCCATTGGTCACCACGAGTTGGTAAACACCCTCGTACTCTTTGGTAAACGGTTTGATTGAAAAGTTGATTGTAACTGTCATGGTTTCTTTATCATTCCATTTCACCATCTACACAAACAAGTAAAACATGAATTAATTAAATGCACCCCCCCCAACGTGGTTTGACAAACAGGCAGATTTGCACTAGCCCCTGAAGTCTCATTCTCCATGATGCTTCAAAGACCATTGCATATCAAGAAGTAGACAGGGGGGCGCTTAAATGTTACTCTGCCCTTACAGTAGGACAGTTAGCGTGCCCTTAGGATAGGAGGGATTTTGAGCCTAACGAGTATGCAACCTTGTTTACACAAAGAAGTAAAAACATGCTTGATAATGAAAAGGTAACAGATTTTTGGTGCGATAAGGATCTTCCAGTGCTTGAATGACATTGACAGGGGGACGTTATTGGCAACCATTTCGTGAAATTCGCTTTAAAAAAACCAGATGGCGGCGTTAGTTCAGATTTTAACCGCGAGCCAAAAGGTCCTTGGAGAGTTGTAGATGTGAATGTGTTAATAATGTATCCATAGCTTTCACGTTTGGAGTAGGCTCCATCAGTTACAGGCCACATTTTCAACTGGTGTTCTATGCTAGACTATGGAACCCGAAATATTGTACTTTTATAAGTGCTACGTACCTCTGACTTGTAGGAGTAGAAGGGATTTTTATGATCGCTTTTCAGAGTTTTGTCGTTGATGTAAATCTAAGAAACAAAATAATGAAGTAAGAACCTACTTATTAGTAAAAAAATAAACTATATATACAGGGTGGAAGGGACATGGACGCACAACTTGATACCATGGATACGGTACATAACTCTGTTCATGTTTTGGCTATTTTTTTTCGTTATTTTAACTGTAAACTGCATAAAATTAATATTTATATCTAACCAAATGAGGTATTTTAAATTTAAAAAAATACCTTAAATTATGTTATTTCACTCAACAGCAATGTAATTCGCTATTAAACGTGCTGACAAATGCCCGTGGCGACTAGCAATCTTGTAAACAATAGCCGACAGATACCAACGAATCTAATAGACGCGTCTCAAATGTGTCAAATATCTACAAAAATAATGTTGCATTGACAACTTTTATTTTAGTTATGTTTAATAAGAGGTGTAACGCTGTAACGTTCCGTATTTAATATACATACTTAAATGCATAAAACATTAAATTCGGCTTCTTGTAGGCATTATTATCATTTGTTTACCAAAAACCAAATTGCCGACGTCTATATTCAACGACCTAATTGCCTCATTTGCGCCTTGCATATTGTTAATCATGTATGTAATCATGTGCTAATCACACACAATTGTAAGCTCCGTACTGATTGTGATAACGACACACCACCATCATAGCGCACTAGCACATCTCGCTTTGCTTATGCTTGGGTGTCACAATCAGTGGAGATGACCAGTATGACCATTTCGAGACACTATGGACGTTGATTCCAGGGTGCAAAGTTCCGGCTAATTTTATCGCGGAATCTCATCCGGTGACATCGGCGTCATCCTGACGTTGAGACCCGGGCCACCACCTTCCGGCTTATCCGGATATCAACGGGCTCCGCCCCGGGTACTTATTATACCCGCGTGGGCGCGTCGAGCTCGCTTCCACGGGTCTGGCGAGACCATCCGCCGACCATCACCTTCCTGGCGTCTGCAGCGTGGCACACCCGCTGCGGTCATCGTCACAGCAGGCTGAGCCAGGAGAGTACTGTGCAGCTCCCAACGAACTCAAAGAACTTGTGACCTTTCACCTTTCCACCGCCTTTGCAAAACTTTCATTAAAATATTTTTTATGCTGACAAAGTTTCGTGTTTTTTTTTTTTTTTGAGATGGGTTTGCTCTTGACTCTAGTCTAGGTCAGAAGCGACAGAGACAAAGTCTACGATGGAGTGAGTTTACCCAGAAGAAGCCTGTTCACTCTAACTTTGATGAGATTCGGGTAGAATGCGTTCGGGAACACAGACGCAGGTAGTGAGTTCCACTCTTTTGCCGTGCGCATTATGAAGGATGTTTGGAAGCGCTTAGTGCGAATTGGTGGAATGGCAACTAAGTATGGATGGTAATTAGCAGTACGTCTAGATGTCCAATGGTAGAAGGGGGCAGGTGGGATGAGGTCGTGGAGTTCTTGTCCACACTCACCAAAGTACAGTCTATAGAAGACTGACAAGCAGGCAACCTTGCGGTGATGAGCTAAGCTGTGAAGCTTGGCATCCACCAGTTTTACGTCGCCTATGAGCCTCTTAGCTCTGCATTCCACTGAGTCGAGCGCGGAAAGTTGATTATAGGTTGTTGTTAATTATCTCCCCACGAAAACCCTTTACGTCACAGAGCATAACTTATTTTTATAAACCTACATCGATTTCAATAAAGCAGATTAAAAAAATATGTGTAGAAGTTTATTTATTTAGTCACGTAAATTTTCAATCAATTTTTATTAACAATATTAACTTTATATTGTTAATAGTTTTGAATGCAATTCAACAATGTTTTATTGTTTCTTATAAAATAGATGTACTTTTTCGCAATTATATTGTGAGTAAGTTCAACTAAATTTGAATGTAAAGTCTATCATTTTGTTGATCTGTGTTTGATGTAGGTAGTGTTGCTTACACTGGGCGGCAAATTCAAAGGAACGTCAGCAAATTACATTTCTTTTCCATGTCGCCGATTAAAACGGATTTTTGCCAGTTCCTAGATTTCGTTGATCTTAAACGGGTGTGCTGTTTATCGTATTTTTTTTTATCGTAGTTTAAATATCATCAAAGGTAAGTTTTTGTGTGGGAATGTGTGTGTGAGTGACTTTTAAAATGCTTTCCGGACCTGAACGAATTTAGTGCCCGCGATTAAGGGAATGTGCACCACGTTGAAACTCTGCGCCGCGCTTGAGTGAGTTGGTAGCAGACACTTCGAACCCTATCTCAATTGGAATGAGTGAGCATAAGGTGAGTTCATTAATTATACAAGACTAAATCGATACGTACTTTTATTCTCAATCATCCTCGGCATCGCTATTTTTATGGGAATAAGGTTATTGCTCGTATTTTTATTCATAAAGGTTACTTATATAAATACCTATTATCTTTAATGAAGACTAATTGAAATAAAACCTATCAATGTCGTCGTTAGGCGATATTTTGTAGGTACCTACGTTCACGACAGTTCGGCGGGACGGTGGGCGGCACAGACTTGTGTGTGTGTACGAATAGGTATTTAGGTAGCTCGCTCTTGCCAACATTTACCGAGGAGCTTTGTGATCGCGTTGTTTGCAATTCATAGCGCGATTACAAAAGCATTTTTTTTAAGCGGTAATTTACGAGATGAATGACTTTCGTAATTTTATTTATGACATTAGGTGAACCCTTCTCACGACGTTTGCGCGTCGATGTCCCTTCCACCAATATATTTCTCTCTTTTAGTGACCATTTCATAAAATATCTTACCATAGTGGGATCACACTTGGCAACGTTGCAGGTGTATACAAGTTTGTGCTTAAATTCTCCCGCGGGAGGAGGCGGCACTACGACACTCACTGTTACGTTGATCACTGGAAGATAACACACACATAAATTAACCAATCAGAGAAGAGTTCCAGCTAAAACAAAACCAATAAAAGTAAATTATGGAACTTACTTGGTGCTGAAATATGTATACATAAATTAAATTTTAAAACTCGACGTCCAAAACGCCCGTAACATAGCTCACAAATCAGAAAACGCATCATTCACTGTAATTGTAAAAAAAGGGGTTCCGTTTTCATTGGGTTTGCAAATTTTATTTTTTGTAAGCCACGCACTGAGCGAGCGTGCTAATAAAAAGCCTTCACTGAACAATAAAGTGCCTTTGGAAAAGACATTAAAAAAAACTCACAGCTATCTGAAATAAAACATAAAATCAAATTTAATTTATTCGTAAGTGTAGGTTTTATTACAATAGGATGTTATATTTAGATGAATTATAATTTGTGTGAAATGTAACACGAAACAGTTTTGGTAATAGGCGCCTGCACTTAATCCGCTGATGTTGAGAGATATTAAGAAATGAGCTATCAGTAGCTTGACAACGCGAGTGAACGACGTTGAATGTAATATGGATAAAAACATTCTGTTTCAATTCAATCGCAGAAACACTTTTTTTTAAATACTTACTTTCAAGCACAGCTAATGCTTTTGTATGTTGAGTTTGGCCGAATTTAAAGATTCCCATATATACGCAAGCATTTGTATCCTCAAAGCTGTGAAAAAATAATTATTTCGATTATGTTTATTGTCGGCACTAACTCCTAGATTACGCTACCGTCTGGTCAGAGGATCTTTTCTTTACAAAAAAATAAAATCAAAATATTTAATTTCACATGGGCACTTATATACGTCAGAAGCTAGGTGCACCGTTCCAATTGGTCTTTTCCTATGGAGAGGAGCCGGCAACAAACTCCACGGTAACTCTTTTAAAAATTATTGACAATATTTTAAAATTACAGTGATAGTATGGGAGGACAGTGTAGGCCTGTCAACAAGTACCATATACTTAACAAATAGACAAGGGTCTACAAATCTAAAGTCTATAAGGCATACAACGTTCTCACACTCGCAAAATACATATACAAGAATCTAATAAAAGAAAAAGATAAAAAAAGCTAATTGAACCAAATGACATGATTGCCATTTCAACTGTAACACATCTGAATTAATATCCGGTTCTCAAAAGCAACTAATAAAGAATTGAAATTAGAGTTGTAATAATGTAATGGTAAACACTGCCCTGACTTTATATACATAAAGTTCAAATCAAATTATGTCAAAGAGTTTACCATTACGCCCCATTACGCCTATTACACATATCAAAAGCCCAACAGCTATGGTGGGCTGTAGTCCGCCAGACTCAACAACCGTCATCATTTGATAAAAGTATACTCAAGTATATTTTTATTTTGGCACATTGTAAAATCTGAAATAACGTCATCATCTTGTTATTTCAATACGACTTCTGTGACACAATTTCATAAATGTTTACATAAAAAGACCCTTTAAATGTCATTCAGAAACCAGAACGTCCTTGTGGCACTCTAGCCGGTACTTACTGATCAAAATCAATGTTGACCATGTCGTTGGTCGATATACCGAGTCCCGTAGTGACGTTCTGACCGCGACAACTGACGGCGACGAGCTGGCCGCCCGGGCAAGCGTAGCCGACTGTCTTTTGTTTGTAAGCGTGCCCCGTTGCCACCGAGTCACGAAGTATGTGCACCGTACAAGCTGGCAAGTACAAAATATATTATTAAATCGGGCAATAAGCATATGCATAATCAGCCTAACGTTCCTATTGCTGATACCCAGGCCGTCTCTCTGTGAGAGGGAGAGAGTCATAATCCACCAAGCGGGCCCAGTGTAAGTTGGTGGTCACCATGTCTTAGCATTTTGGTTCTAGTTTATGTTGGTTTCCTTACGATGTTTTCCTTCACTGGTTTGAGAGCGATGGTCAAAATAAAAGACAAAAACGTTGTAATCAACCTTCACTGAACACGAAAACAATTAACTGTGTAAGCATACAGTTTAGTAAGTCTGCGCAATTATTGCTTCCGAAATCGTTTATACACTTTTGATTCATTTTATTTCAATGCCGTTGGTTTTGCTGATTTTTGTTAATCCTGTCCTTGTTTTATGTTACTTGGAGCAAGCGCACCACTTTTGTCCCATTCTCGCCTAACAGTCGTCACTTTGACTCCCTATTCTTTTATACCAACTCTCACACAATCCATCCATCTTTTTTTTTGGTAGGTATTCCTCTACCTCTACATCCATCAATATTTACATTAATTACTCTTTTAGTTTCATGCGTTTTAGCCTTCCTTTTCATGAAATCGTAAAGTATTAAAATCTCGTCATACTGTTACATTTATTAGTTTTCTCTTCACTGCGGCGAGTCCCAGAAGGCTGATGTTTTCTGCGTCCGTCGGCTGATGGCTTCCCCTCGGGCGCCAGTTCCACCTCTGACTCCAGTTCCACACCAGGCTCCTCGTTGTTCAGATTCTGGTTATTTGACGAGAGTGTAGACTTCTTCTTCAACATTTTGTACCTGTAATAAGTAATAACTGTAGCATATTACATTAATTCTACTGAGGTTCTAACATTTAGAAGAAAAAAAAACCCAGTACATATTTTTACAAAAAGATGATTATAACGTCAAAGCGCATCATCAGCCTACAACGTTTCAACTGCTGGGACACAGGCCTGCTTACTGTGAGAGGGAGTGGGCCATAATCCACCACGCGGCTGCAGTGCGGGTTGGTGGATTTCACATGTCTTCGAATTCTTTGTTCTAGGACATGCCGGTTTCCTTCACTGATTTGAGAGCAATAATAAATTAATTACTCAAAGTAAAGCGCCTGGCTGCGTTCGAACCCACGACTTACAACTTGTAAGTCGGGTACGTGTCTACTGGGTAACCACTGCTTTCGTTAATGTCAAATGAAACACGGGGCTTCCCAAATCGTGAGACTTGTAGTATTTGTTACGCGTGCTATCTGTTCAATCCGGCCCTGTGTACAACATACCGTATTTCAAATAAATTCATAGTGAACTGAGTCCCTTCCGTTATGAACACGCCTTGGTATACGCCTTCGTACAACGAGGTGTACTCCGGGATGCCGATGGTCACCGCACTGTTTTCGGGCTGAAACAAAATTATTTGCTCACTTCTCGAAAATTTATATCCCACCAAAAACATTCTATAAAAAACTAGCCAAGTCTCGATGGAGCTGCTTGTTTATCTCTCTCTCTTTCGTGCCATGTCTAAGGTTCCTTACTGCGATTTCTTTATTATTATAGTTAATGTTGTGTGACTTGGCCGTTTATTATTATAGTTGATGTATGTGTTGCACAATCAACAACAGCCTAAAATGAGACACTAGCGTCCAATTACCAATACCAGTGTGGGCTATTATCTCGCTCAAACATAGGTAGTTACAACAGATATAACATTACGTGTAAACAAAATTGACTTGTACCCACTAACGTATAAAGTATGTTGAACGGCCATGTCACACAACTAACTATAATAATAAAGAAATCGCAGTAAGGAACCTTAGACTTGGCACGACAGAGAGAGAGATAAACAAGCAGCTCCATCGAGACTTGGCTAGTTTTTTACAGAATGTTTTTGGTGGAATTTCACTTCTTTTTCTAGAAACGTGGGCAAAGCAGAAGGGGAAAGAATTTGCCCAGCAGTGGGACGCTATAGGCTACATAATATAGAAGATGTGTCCCACTACGCTGGGTTTTTGCAATGACAGTCGATTTTTTATGTACCAATAGAAGAAGGGGGCATTACCATATCTCTAATACAGCTGAGACCAGCTGAGGGTTCTACATCAGATACTTCAGACCTTCGATTTTTGACATCAAATGAAGCGGCCCACCATGTTGAAATTTTTTTGTAAAGGCGGTATGTCGATCTCTAATAGTTTGGTTGGGCTCTTGTGTTTTCTAATCAGGGTCACCAGGTACTCCAGATCTACGATCGCGTTCAGTTTCATTGACCAGTCAATGTTTAGTGGACACTCTTTTAAAAGGCAGAACGCTGACAATGTATCATTCTTGGCCTACTATATCGTCTTGTTTGATTTTGATTATTAAGCTTTAGTTCTAAATGTATGTCTTGCAGTGGTACTTCCTTGTTGTTTTTGGTATTACATCAATTCTCGGTCTCGGCCGACAAATTAAAATAGTTTCGGTCGGACCTTTGTTGTACGTACCAAGAAGTATGCCACAGAGCCAATATTCGACCTTTGTGTGATCTTCTCCAGAGGGATGCCGTTGACGGTGATCTAGGAACAAGAATACATTATGAATGTTCTTTATTAGAGGGTTTGGTTTCCGCACAAGAGTCCTTCAGGTGGACCATTGTGCGTGGGCCATGGCGGTTAAGGTTGGATTTTACCAATGAAACTGAACGCGATCAGTACATAAACTACGTTTAAGAGCTGTCAGTGTCATTATTTTTTGTGGAATATTGACACTGACAACCCTTGAACGCGTTTTAGATGTGCTGAACGCGTTCAGTTTCATTGCCGAAATCCACCCTAAATCGCTAGCTGCACGTGAACTGCACGACCACCAAACTACTAAACTTACCTACGGTGTGGCCACTTGAGAGAACACAATATTACTCAAGAAATCTACACTTATATTATAAAGAGGAAATCCTTGATTGTTTGTTTGTATTGAATAGGCTCCGAAACTACTGGACCAATTTGAAAAATTGCGTTACCATTAGAAGCCGAAATGATGTCTGATGAACATGGCTACCTTTTTTTATTTTTTTCTCCGAAATCCACGTGGACGAAGTCTCGGGCAAATAGTAAAGATGAATTAATAGATTTTTGTTTGTTACGATTTCACGCTAAAACGGCTGAATGGATTTTAATGAAATTTGGCACTCAGATAGACCATGACCTGGATTAGGACCTAGGATCTGTTTTATCCCGATATTCCCACGAGATCGAGACTTATGCGGATGAAACCGCGGGGTGCAGCTAGTAATCGAAATATTCGATTAAATTTTATAGAATATAACGTTATTTTAATAAAAAGTAATATCCTAGCACTGATTTTTGTGCTTGTTCTTACGATATAAACAAAAAATTATGTTTAGATTTAAAAACAAAGCTATTTATATTCCAGAAATTTGGCTGATGATGTTATAACATTATCGCAGAAAACTGAATCCGTAAAAAATAAGAGGAGCACGCCATTGACGCATGTAGCGCGAAATTTGTAATTCAAGACAAGGTACTTAAACGATATAAAGTTTGATGCGAAGTAATTTTGTAAAAATTTTGGAGAAAATTCAGGTCTTTTGGGACAAGCCGAGCGGCATCATGTCTCATACCCAAGTGATTATTTAAAATGGTACGGATCAACTCGTGAGACACAGAAAGTTCAGCGGCTATCTCTCTCAAACTTGAATGAGGATTTTCAGTCATTATTTCCTTCATTTTTGTGATGTCAACTTTAGTTGAAGACGTTAATGGCCTACCAGAGCGAAGCAAATCATCCACCACATCTCGACCACTTTGTTCTACCTATAATAACGTGGTTTTAAATCTTAAATTAAATTTTTAAATTAAAGTCCATTCACCGTTTAGTTATTTGTAACATTTGCAGTGACTCCGAACACGAAATTCCATTGGTGATGCAAAATTGAAGACAAAACTCTTTTTTAGATGTTTTAGGCCATTATGAAATTCACAATTCACACTAGATACGAGTTATATCTAACTCTAACAAAAAAACAGCACTGTATTTAATCTAAAGAACAGAAGCAACTCAAACTCCGTGCCAAAATGGAAAACAGTTGTGCCAATCTAACAACAACACAAAAACAAATTGGAAGCATAAACCAATAATTCATTCCCGATACTTTTTTGACAGAATGTTTAGCATTAAAATAAAATTACATTTTGGATTGTAGTGGACGGGAGGGGCACGTCCAGCGCCCGCAGACGTTCTGGGACAATCACCCACTATGTTTAACGTGCGCTCCCTACTATCTGAGTCGACTGATCAGCTGGCGGCACACGTGAACACTCACTGACGCACCCCTAAATGCGTATATGTTGTAGGCACATCCGGCGATGAAATAAAAAGCAGATTTTCTGTCTTGAGTCTTGCAAGCAGATTTCAGCTTCTTCCTTGTTGTTGCTTCTTCGACGGCTGTGCTGCAACTGACGACGAACCCTTCGGGGGTGCAAGGAATCGGTGTGGGGGCTTTTTGGCCCCTTGCACGAGGGTAAGATTTCTCGGTTTTCCGAACATGGAGACCCACCCGAAGTCGAAGTCTTTGGAGCCTTTATTTTTATTAACGTTTACCTTCAATCCTTAAAATTTTTGGTAAATAACCTTCCTTTTGTGTTTATTAATCGTATGTAATATTTAACATAACATTACATAATTAAAAATCTAAAAGTAAACCTAAAAAAATGTAGATAGTACATTTATGAGAACGCCTGGTCTTTATTACATTAAATTAAGTATAATATCTTTCAATTCTAATTAGAAGTCTTTTTAGAGCTTGACGACGTTCTCGGCCATCTATTTTGGCAGCGAGGGATAAAATCCTCAAACCAAGTTGGAAACTCAATTTCACTAAAAAAGTAAAAAAACATTTACAATTCAATTGAAAACGACTTGTAGTTACCACATGTCTGAATAATAATTAAACGTAGAATATTTAATTCTGAACACTTAAAAACAAAATTTAATGTCAAAAAAAGTAAACATTGAGGAGCATAAGTTGTGCGTCACCGAAACTGCACGTTGATCGAAAGCTGTCATTTTGAGACGTCAAACGAATAGTAGAATACCACACGCACTAATGACGCGCAGCAGTAGAATGTTGTTAATGCGAACTTGACGCGAGCGTATCTGCAAGCGGTAGAGATTACGAAAAGCGTTGTTTTGATCGAAACTTAACTGCTACTGCACTGCATCTAAACTTCTTTAGTTTCATGAAATAGCCTACTGATGACTGTACCTTGGTGAGTATGCACTCCGACGTGCATGTGTAATTATATTTGTGCTCGAAGGGCGTGCCCTCCACAGGCGGCGGCAAGGGGTAAAATGATCTGCTGACACCTGAAACATAAGCCATTGTTTATTTATTTTTTTGACTAACTAGGATCTGCCCGCAACTTCGTCCGCACGTTTTGACGGTTTGGTGTTACTTAAAACACCTGCCAAAGGTATCGATACTGTAGTGACAGCCAGCCAGCCAACCGCCATGACGTCACATCCTACCACGAGAGCTAAGTGTCAAAGTTTGACAGTTGCTGCCTAGCCAAAAGCCAGTCATAATAAAACCGAGTGCGCCTTTGTATGATTGTCATTAATATTTAAAAAATCAAGGAAATTTAAGTGATAGCGTTTAACCTTTCCGTTATAACTATTTCCACGTCCATCTGAGTGTTACACATTTATTTATATTTCCACAATCACTGCTATCATTACAGGAAAATTCCTAATGCGGTAGCGTGGTCCTTATTAAACTATCATAAATAACATAAAACATACAATATTATTTTTGTGAATACATTCAGAGAGCAGGAAAATAAATCGATCCTGTCAGCAGTGTCATTGAGTGCGTGCAAGGCGCGCGTCAGTGGCGCTTTGCTGAGTAAGTTGGTTCGTGCGTGTGGCACTGCTAGTAACCGTGGCTTCCTGCGTCGCAATGCGTAATTGTCAGGTGCATTCAGACAAATCTCCTTCAAAACACCGGGATTATAAGTCTTACCGCGTAATAGTTGGAATACATAAATGTGGTTATAGCTAAGTCCCTCTATGTCTCGAGTTTCTTGTATCCAAACATAAAACATACAACATATCCTGGCACAGATACATATACAAACTAAACAAACTTTATCTCTTTATAATATATGTAATCATAACAAAGTCGAGTTAGTTACACCACTTTTTTAAGACAAGAACAGCTGTCTTGATTGGTCTCCGCCCCGAATAGCAGAATAGCTATTAAAACATGGGACAAAAAAAAACTAAAGATAATATTCTGAGTAGGTAACAAGTTCGCCGGATCAGCTAGTCTTGGTATAGATAACCTAGTTGTATTTAATATTGCAAGACATTTATACTAGTCGGTAAACACAAAATCACTTTAAATTATATAAATTCAGGTTCAGTTGCCTTTTAAGTTAAATTAAATTTAAAATGAATATCAAAGGATACAATGCATTCAACAACACACTTTAAAAATAATTTCTTAAAAAAAAAAAAAAAATTAGAGTAAACAATTATGCTAGAGAACAATTATAGATTGAAGTTCAATTATAGATAAAAATTCATTCGTAACATTTAAGTTTGACATTTAATTATAATGTTATAACTATAATCACTTAATAAATGGTGACGAACTGGCATGCAGGCGACTTAGAAGCGAGGCGCTCCTCTTCCTAATAAAAGTAGTAAAAAAAAAATACATAAAAGTCATCAGCCGACCCAGCAGTACCCTGAACGCATTGTTGTACTGTACGCGCATGGCACTGTAAACTCGCTGTGTTAGCCCATAGGCTGCACGTATAAAAAGACTGACTGACCGGCTTTAAATAAGGTCACCTTTACTTGTTCAGTACAGCGTGCAAACCTAGGTGCCAACATGTTACAGCGTACCGACAGCGCCCTACGTTCCCGATCGATGTCCACATTGTCAGACAAGTTGTCTGTGACCCAGTGGCCCAGGTACTTAAAATGGTTAACCCTTTTCAGACTAGCACCGCAAAGAGTGATCGGAGGTATAAAAGGGAAACATTTGGTACCAGCCTTGAAAATCATGTGCATTTCCGACGTTTGGCTCCCAGACTGGAGCGGGCTGGGGCTGCCTTGAGGCGGCTCCTGCCCAATCTAGGGGGTCCAAACGCCTCCTGCCGGAGGCTCTATGCGGGAGTCGTGCGGTCCATGGCCCTTTACGGGGCACCGGTGTGATTGCGTTCATTGAGGCGCCGACCAGCCCGCCGGTTGAACGCGTCCCAAATGGTCATGGCCGTCCGGCTTGTCCGGTGATACCGCACGGTCTCCTGCCAGGCGGCGAGCCTCCTTGCCGGATTGCCGCCATGAGATCTGGAGGCAAAAACCCTCGCGCACGTATGGGAGTAGCGCGAGGTGGCGAAACGCCGGGGTGTAACTCCGCTGCCGCGAGAAATCACGGTACAGCGGACAGAGAGGTCCGGCGGGATCTCATGGCGACATGGAGGGTGCGATTATCAAAACCCAGTGCTGGGCTCGCCACAATAGCGGTGGTAAGTCCTCTCTTTGAGGAGTGGTTGGTGAGGCGCCACGGCGTCCTCACTTTCCGCCTAACACAGGTCCTCACCGGACACGGTTGTTTCGGGAGGTTCCTGTGTCGCATAAGGCAGGAGGAAACGCCCGGGTGTCACCATTGTGTGGATCGCCCAGAGGACACGATGGAGCATACGGTGGAGGTCTGCCCAGCTTGGGCGGAGCACCGCCGTGTCCTCATGGAGGCGATCGGCGGAGGCGATCTAAAATTGAGCAAAAAACATTTTTTTTGACTCTTTAAATTTTTGGTACACCAATGGCTGGGTCCCTGATCAGTGGAAAACTCAAATTATCCTACCTTTTTTAAAACCTGGCAAACACGCTGATGACCCTAACATCTTCAGACCAATCGCTTTGTCATCAGTCCTTGCAAAAATATTGGAACACCAAATAATGAACCAACTAGAATTTATAGTAGAATCGAGACACTTACTTCCTAGGTCTCAATTTGGTTTTAGAAAGGGATTCAGTACCATGGACAGTGTTGGGGTTTTGGTCTCAGATATACGTACATCGTTTTCGAAAAATTAATCCGTAGTCGCTGCCTTTTTAGACATCTCCTCTGCATATGATAATGTCCTTCTTCCCATTCTCACGCACAAATTGCAACAGCTGAGAATACCGGAGTAGATGGTACAGTACATCTGTAGTTTGCTTATGTCTCGGTCTTAGGTTTTGAGAGTCCCAGGTGAAGAATTTGACGACATTATGACATGGAAGGGCCTGCTACAAGGCTCTGTTCTTAGTCCCTTACTGTAAAACTTATATACAGCTGACATCGGTTCAGGCCTCAATAACAATTGCCAAATTCTTCAATATGCTGACGAGTTGGCTTTATATGTTACCAATACCTCAGTTAGCGACGCCGCATCATCTCTCTTCGTATCCCTGGACTCGCTAAACCAATGGCTTAATTCCCACGGAATGAGTTTGTCTGCTCCCAAAAGTGCTGTAGTTGTGTTTTCCCGCAGGAGGTGGATCCCACAAACTTCTTTGAGCATCCAAGGACATTCTATACCGGTTTCTACAAAAGTAAAATATTAAGGTGTTTTTTTTATTTCAAGTTGAGTGGTTTTCATCACCTGAATTATTTAGTTAATAGATGCGAGAGGACTATCCCCATTTTAAAAGTGCATCCCTACACCATGAAACTGGTATACAATTCTTAATTCGGAGTGTTCTGGACTACGGAAGTTGTCTTTTAATTCCCTGCAACAAGGGTGCTTTGGCAAGGTTAGACAGAATTCAGGCTAAGTGGGGTTGTATGAAGACTTCACCAATTAACGTGTTGCAGGTAGAGTGCGCAGAACCAACGTTAGACTTGAGAAGGAAGTATCTAGCCTGGAGATTCTAGGCTAGAGTCATCACCAAATCCTCTCACCCTCTTGTTGAAAAAGTGGATGACTTGGATGTTCTATGCCGAAGTTCCAATTATTGGAACCATAAAGAAGTCGCTTTGTTTTTAAAATCCCTCCGCTGTTATCGAAATTTGGTTTCTTCCATAATCCAGTATCCGAAACTTCCTATTTTCAGTTTTGACCATGAAAGTATATGCTTTAAACCAGATATTTTCTACAATATTGGCATATCGAAAAAGTCTTCTTCGGCGGACTCTATTTTCAATGCGGTGGTTTGTGAGCGATGGTACAATTTCGAAAGGTTTTTCACGGATGCCTCTAAATTATCAGATGCAAGCTGCCTGGTGGCAAACTGCACAGTCCAATACTGTATCAAATCAAAAAGTCTCTTTTCTCTTGTGCCAAGAATCACAAAACCGTACACTTGGTTTGGATCCCAAGTCATTGTGGTATAAGAGGAAACGAATATATTGATTCTCTTACTAAGGATGCGGTTACGTCCCAAGCCGTTGACTTTAAACATTTTCAATGCCAGGGTTCCGATTTGCCGAGCATTCCCAAAAAGAACGTGATAACATCATTGCAGGTGTTGCAGGTGCAGTGGCTAAATTCGGGTAAACGGAAAGGTGCTTTTTATCACGTAATACAGACTCCCAATGTAACTCCCAAGCCATGGTTTTATCCGTATAAAAAAATATCGAAGAAAGTGATTTCTACTCTTTGCCGCCTTCGTATAGGCCATTGTTGGTCGCTGGTCTTCCTTCATAAATTCGGGTCAGAGACATATCGCTCTGCGAATGTGGGATGGAAGCAGGTACTTTGGAGCACATCTTTTTTAACTGCTCCAATAATAACTCAGCCCATGGCTTGTATAGCCATCTCCCTAAATTAAAGATCCCTGTACCAACTAACTTTCCAGCCCTACTAACCCATTCTTCTCCAAAGTCCTATGAGACTTTGATGTTTTTTATTCGTGTTAATGACAATAAATTATTATGTTTTATGTGTATTTTATGACTGTTTATGTACATATAACATATAACTAACAATACTTTATGTTTGTTTGTTTCAGTGTACTAATAAGTTCTGTCAACAAGTTATACAGTAAATTCAATTGTGTAAAATCAAAAAGTTACTTATTTTTTATTTTATTTTATTTATTTTAATCATTTTTTCCTCCTTCGCACGTTTTCGCAGAACACTTTTGACATTGGCAGAGTTGTCGACGTCGGCACCATTGCCATAAGCAAAAATAGAATAGATTAGAACATTAAAATCACATTGAACTGATACTAGGATAATGAGCAGACCAGTAGGCATCATATATATGACGGACACATTGATCGCGCGGCGCTTGTTATTAAACAGTGGTCTAGCCACGACTGTGTATGTTTGTTAATCATTTACATTGTGTGGGTGTACAATTAGCCTAATATCGATTCTTCAAGGAGACGGTACGTCGACTAAATTCCACAAAAGTTCGATATATTACTCCCTCTGGCCAAAATTCGTAACTCAAAAATGTATCCAGTTTACACTTAGGGACATACACCTTACAATCATCATAATCTTTCATCGATTTCATTTTCATTTTCTCTAAGCGTACGTCAATGTTAGTCTTGCTCTTAACATAGGTTATGATGTCACACACGGACGCGACCTTTGACACATTATATATATTTATATCCATTTATTTTTTAATTTATTATTTTTAGAATAGAATAGAATAAGTTTATTAGTACATAAAAATAACACAGTAGGTACATACATAGCATATGGAAACAGAGGGTTGTACTACCAAGTTTTACATCATAGTCAGCTTTCCGGGCTCCTAAACTAGGTACGCAGACCTGTCTCTTAGGAGTCAGAGATTTTGCTACTTCAATTTATTTATAAAATACAACCGTGACTTGTTTGATTGCATCGATCACTTCTTTATTAGTGATCGATGACTGATTGTCTAAAATAATTGTTAATGCAGCAAATGGAGTGTGATATATCTAGGAGTGTGTATACACGTGTTGAGTGTGTTTAGTGTGTATGTGAAGTGTGAGTCTTTAATAAGCTTTTTTACAAGCTAGGTTTGACAAATATATGATTGTATAGCCAATGTATCATCTGTTTCATCATACATTAAAGATAAAAGCCATTTTTCTTATTTTTTTAAATTTCATTTAAGTTGTATCTGTACAATGGAATAATTTTATTTACTTTATTATACTTGCGTGAACTTTGGCCCAATAATTGTCGACTTGTGAATGCAAAACGACAGGGATTTGTGTTACATATAGGGAAACAGCGGCGCCTTAGAAGCAGCTATTTATATAATGGAAGGCTGGCGTGCCCCCGCAGGACTGAACGAAGTATATAAAGTTGCCTTACTGTTAGAACTTCGGCCTCAAAATATAATTGATCGGTGGGGTAGTCTCTAGGTTTGAAAAGCATTACTTTATATAAAGAGGTACCTTACTGTCTGCCGCTTTGAACTTTGAGTCAGCACCAACCGCAGCTTTTCCAGTTTTTCCTACAAAGCGATTCTGAAGCAAACTTGTTGAAAGTGAGTCAATGTATCAAACTGTGTTTGTAGTGTCATACAATTTGTTTTTGTTTGATATTTGATAATTATATCTTGACATTATTTCATAAACAATTTTTTCAATATGAAACATTTGGTTCTCCATTCTATGTTTCAATGTTTACAGACTTATTTCGAAAACTAATTGATTGTCGAAATCCCCGTAAATATTAATTTCACATTTTTTCACATTTGTCGACGAATTGTGAATTCATTTATTTATTTTCCACATTGTAGTATCACTTTGTTTATTTACTAGTACAGTTTGGTATTTTCTGTATTTGTCCCTCTTGTACAAAGAAAGGTTTGCACTTCTATCTCATCTTATTTATTTATCCATGAGAATTTGTTGATGAAAAGATATTTAGGTACCTACTTAATAACAAATTAAATTCGCACACTACTCTATTCAACTTACAATCTCTATTTAATTTACACAAAAACACATGACAACAAATCAATGACATTTGACAAGGGACATTGACGTATTATTGAAAAATATAACTTATGATTTGTTACGTCATTCAGCTAGCTATTAAGTTTACTCGAAGCATTGTTTTTGCTTTTGAAATTGACAGATGATACTTATTACTTTCACTTGTCTGCAGGAGCTACGCTATACATTCGACTTTTGTGGTAGTTTAAGTAACACTCATTTAAGCACATCAAAATTGCTTAGCTGTGCATTTCTCTAACATAGCATTTAAGTATTGGGGCTTCACTTATCTTCAATGAAACCCCCGTATCGAGGTATGGTTACTTAATTGGATATAAAACTGTATTTTACATAAAAATATGTGGAGCGTACAAATTCGCGACGAAGGTGAAATTTTAGACAAACAAATTAATTGTGACGGTTTAATAAATAAAAAAATCCGTTACGGCACCTGGCCCTTTAAGATAACAAAATACTACACTGAAAAACTGAATGTCTACACTTTGAAAGTAGGCATAAACAATGTGTGTTATTATATTCAGTAACTAGCATAAATCCATCAACGGAATCATTCGTCTACTCTTTTACATAACATAACTTACACGTTTAATTATCAAGTAGGTACATAACATTTTCACTGTTGGACATTACACTTTAACATTGCCAATTAATATCAATTAGGAAGTTACTAATAAACTCTTTACCTGGAGATGGTGAACAAGGCCTTGAACCTTGCACTAAATACAAGTTCAATGCAAATTTCAAACATGACAAGTCTCTAAACAAACATGTCGACTGAACTCTCGAGTAGTTATATTTTTTGCTACTCAATATATTTTTCAAACAACAAATCTTGACATTCGTCAAAAAGTACTAAAGCCATGTAGTGCAAATACAAGTTCAACAAGTTTGAGAAATGTTTGTTGAGAAAAGTTTATGACACCTAACAGGTTATAATAGAATAATAACAATGGTCTTGTAATGAGCATACCTTGTAGAGTTATTTACCTTGTGTTGTTATTTTCCTTCCACAAGTTGTCAAGCAAAAGGGTGACATTAACATTACCAGAAGCTATTTGCCCATCTCAAGAGCCTACCTCTTGAAATGGGCACCTAGCTTCTTCTCACCTCCTTATGGAGAAGAACGGGCAAGAAAATCCATGGACACTCTTTTAAATAATAACATTATGTAACAGAGGAGGTTTCTTGTTCGACAGTCAGTTTGTCTTTTTCACACAAGCACAACTTTTAACTTTTCTCGCGATACAATCCGCCATCATCAACGTGACTCTCCTTCTCAAAGTTCGCAAAACATAGGCGGACGTACCGCGTATTCCAATACAGAATCTTATTACTGGGTTAGTTCAATAAAACTTGTAAACAATGCTCAAATGCTTATCATTTAATTCTTTTATAATTAAACAATTACTTCAGTAAATAGTAACGCATTAGACTATGTTATAATCTTTACAGACGCTTCCGCGGCGACATATATAATATTATATTGTATTAAGTGATAAATATTTATTATAGATAGAAAAATAAGTGTAATAAGGCATAAAAATAAGTAGATAATTATATTTCATATGCCGTTGAAGTTTTTGAGTTGGCTCAAAATTTTCGTGACGTATTTTATATAATTATGCGTTGGACGCATAATTATATAAAATACGTCACGAAAATTTTCTTGCTCTTTTGCTTTGCTCTTTTCTTTACTTGCTCTTTTCACGTTAGCATCCCGATGTCATATGCCGTGATACCAAATCTCTCAGAAATTGCCTCATATTGCATGCGAACCATGGCGAATCTGGGGCAATCCCTTAGGAGGTGGTCGAGGCTTTGTACGGTGTTGTCGTGGCAGGGACAGTTGTCAGCGGCAGTCATTTTGAAGCGATGGAGGTATTGTTTGTGGACCTGTCAAAATTTGGGTAATGTAGAAGTTTGGTTCAGATGTTTTCCGGAATTAGTGTATTTCTAATAGTGTTAGGAATATAGTTTTGGTGTGTTGGCCCTGCTCACTTGATGTGTACCTGGCTTGCCACTTGGCTAAGTTGGTTTGTCTTAGCTCGCGTTTGACATATGACATCGGGGATGCGCTGCAGTCCGGTGCTTTATGAAGCCGCGTGGCCATTATCGCGGCAGCATCTACAACTTCGTTGCCTGCAACTGTACCTGCCTTTCAACCATTTAATAACAATGTGTGGTGGTGTTTTCAGTGCGTGTGTGTGTCTGATTGTTAATGGTTTTATCTATATTTGTGGCCAGAGGGTGTGTATTGCTCGCGTTTCGTTTGTTTCCCACCTCAGCGTGGTGGGCTACCCTTTCGATGAACAGCTGTTCCAAGAGTTTTCCGAATACTGGAATGAGACCTATGGAGCGGAAGGATTTGAGATCTGTCGGATCATCTTTTCCCGGTTTCTAAATGATTTTGACTTATGCCTCCTTCCATACTCGGGGGAAATGCTGTAGGGCAAGGCAGGACTGTTCATGATGTCGGTATTTACTAGCGGGTAATGAACGGTTGAATTGGAGGCAAATATCGGAGGTGAGATATGGTCGTCGGTATCGTCAGTGTTGAATTGATTTAGGAGTGTTGAGGCGGTCTCCTCTCCATCGGTGGTGAGTTAGGTAAGCTTATAACTGTGGGGAGTGAACTCCGGGGTGGTTTTTAATCAGTAAGAGTCTGACTATCCCCCCGCCTACCTCAGGGTGGAGGCATCCACGAGGATTTTCCACGCCGCAACCAAAAAAGAAAATTTGAACTGTGACCAAGCGCGCGAGTGTACACGTTACTGACCGTTAAGCCATTTTACCGCTTAGTATTTATTTAATTACACATTTAAATATTGTTATGTATGACTCATTTTTATTAACTTTACTGCACAGTTTTTTGATTTGTGTCGGGAGTTTTATTGTGTGAATATTACTCTTGAAAGTGTTAGGTTTGTAACGAGACTTCTTAAACAACGAAGAAAACATAACTTGTACGTACTTGTTGCTGAAAATTTGAATAACTAAATTAAATTGAATAAAATAATAAGAAAACTTGTATATCAGGCTAAAATGGCCCATAGACATATTACCTTATGAACGAACATATTATATTATTTGAAGTATAACACAACTTGTGTTAATAAATTTAGCTCAAAACTGTGTTAGTAGCACTTAACTAGCTTGTGCTTGTACTATCCACCGTCCTGCGACCAAAAGTCTTTTTCCATGGCGAAGTGCAAATAACGCAACAACACAACAACTTTTATTTTTTCAATGAACATTGAACAGTATAATATAATAGTACAGAAACGCCTCTTCTACAAAATGATTATATCTATAGAATATGGATATTTAATAAACGTTGCCAAGATCTTAAGCTATTCAGGCATTATTATGACGTAAGCACGAACAAAAGTTAAAAGAAAACTACAGAATTAGTGGTTTAAAATACCTTAATCTATAAAATAAAATTAGAAAGACAAACCTGAAAAAAAAGGTTAAAAACCGAAGTGCAGAAGGGCTTGGACATACTTAAAAAACACCCCAGCGCGGCAGCGGGGCGAGCATGGCCGTACCCAAGATGTTTGTGACAAGACGAGATAAATTATGTCATGTCTTACAATTTGTCTTAAATGCTAGAACGGGTCAACTTTGTGACATAATCAAGAGGCGCGACCATGCCTTTCTTGTTGCTGACTTCATAATGTGACACAGTAAATTAAAAAAGTTAAAATGTCTATGGCCATCTGAATATGCGACCAAACAAAATAATATGTATTTATGAGTGCAGTTCATAAAGTTAAACAACTTTTTAATTTGGTTGGGATCTAATTCATTTTTGACACACGCACGTCACGTCTTTCCAAAGAATATAAATATTTTTCTAACCGTCTTTGTTGTTCTTGTTTGATAATTCAGTGCCGGTTGCAATATTAATAATGGAAGCAAAAAATCAGTAAGTATTACAACATTAATACCTTTCGAGAAATCTTTGCGGTACTTATATACGACGCTATTGACGAATCCATTGTCTTGTCAATTTACATTTAATTTTGTAATAATACTCTTCACAGAACCAGATGGAAGAATGCTCAATTAAAAACCAGAAGATTTTCCTGCTTTGTGCCTCTTGCCCTCTGGCACGAAAATAATTATAATAATTTACTGCCATTTGGTGCAGTAATTGGCAAGTTTTTTTTTTTTACAAATATCAATTTTTTATCACCACCTCTTACCGACTGTGATAAATTTTTCGTAACTATCTGTCAAAGTGTTGACCTTTGTGACAAAATGGCTGTGCCCTTAGCAAATAAGACATACAGAGTCCCAATTAAACGTAAAGAAGTTATGTCACATGTCGAGAGAATTATCTCACGCCACCGTGCTAGCATTTAAGAGATAACGTTTTTATCGCCCAAAATGGGATAAATAGCATGACATGTCACAGTAGGCCATGCTCGCCCTGCTGGGTTTAAATAGGATTCAGATCTTTAGAACTTTGTACGGGTAAATCTGAAGCCGAAGTGCCTAAAAGAACGAAGTCCTTGACTCAAAAAGGGTCTAGTGTTGTGGAAGTCCGTTAGTTTCACGTCGACCTGAACTTATTGCCAGATTATGCCAACACGCAATGTGTAAGCATTTTGTTTTTTTTTTTTGGGTGGGAAATCATCAAATAACTTCTCCCGCTCCACGGTATCTCTTTTGAATTTCCCGCGACACTGAGGCTTCGGTCCTATCGGACCCCGTCATATTGTGTATTCGTTTGCCTTGGGTAGCTGCCATCAGGTGACAAGGGGTGACGAGGAGCGTGAGGTCGCAAGGGCCGGACGCGAGAGATCGCCGCCACCGATCGCCTCCTCGAGGACACGGCGGTGCTCCACCCAAGCTGGGCAGACTTCCACCATATGCTCCGATGTGTCCTCCGGGCGATCCACATAATGGTGATACCTGGACGTTTCCTCCCATTTTATGCGAAACACGAACCTCCCGAAACAACCGTGTCCGGTGAGGACCTGTGTCAGGCGGAAGGTGAGGACACCGTGGCGCCTCTCCAACCACTCCTCAAAGAGGGGACTTACTGCCGCTATTATGGCGTGCCCAGCACTGGGTTGCGACAATCGCACCCTCCATGTTGCCATGATATCCCGCCGGAGCTCTGTCCGCTGTACCGTGATTTCTCGCGGCAGCGGAGTTACACCCAGTTTACGCGTTTTGCCACCTCGCGCCACTCCCATTCGTGCGCTTTGCTTTGCGCAGGGCTTTTGCCTCCAGATCCCAAGGCGGCAATCCGGCAAGGAGGCTCGCCGCCTCGCAGGAGACCGTGCGGTATCCCCGGACCAGCCGGATGGCCATGACCCTTTGGGACGCGTTCAACCGGCGGGCTGGTCGGCGCCTCAAAGAAGGCGCCCACGCAATGTGTAAGCCTGGTAATCAATGTTCGTTTCCTGGATGAAAGAAGTGCCTTTGCAATAATTAGAAATAGAACTTACACTTATCTGAAATTTAAAATCCATTTTAAATACCTTTATAAATAATGTTTTGTTATTTATCCGACATCATATTACAATGCACTAGCAATAGTTAATAAAATGCACAATCTTAAATAGAGAAAGGTGTGCGACGTAAGAGGGTTTTTGGAGGTATGTCGCTAACTAGATAATAATTATAATAACTAGTTTCACTGACGGAATAGCCGTGACTCTTAAACACTGTGCTCCAGAGATGTCTTGGCGCGCTAATATCGAATCTTTCGGAAAATCAAAGTGGAGAGTCTTGGAAGCTGTCCAATGTGGTCATCTTGGTCCACTTTGTATGTGTTGATGATTTTAAAAGTTATTTTCACTGTTTTTTAAATGGCAAGAATTGGTATACGAATTTGTTTGGGCTAGGTTAACAACAGTAGTAACTACATTTAAGACAAAAACTTAAATCATAAATAAAACTCACGACCATAAACAGCTACTATTTTTCTGTAAGTATCGTCGCCAACCTTGAATATTCCCACGTAGACGCAAGCATCTGTATCTTTAAAGCTGTTAAATGAAATATTGTTACTTTTACTATTTAGAAAAGTATGTTTGTCTAGTGGCTCCAAGCTCCCAACTGCTGCGCATGGAACTTGAAAATGAAAGAGAGAATAATATTGCTTAGCAAACCCTTAGGGGGTTGTCGTATATAATATTCTCGCATCCCATTAAAATTCGCAGTAGGGTTAACAGCTGTGGATCTGGATTTGTGCCACTTGATGCTAATGCGTACTCTCTCATGGACCTCCATCGTACGTGTCCTTAGTTAGTGTAGTTTCGAAAGGTGATGTGCACTCACATTTTAAAGTTGAATGAGACTTTCTTTTGTGCGGGTATTACGTCGATGCGTTTCTGCTCCAGCTGGCTCTCGCCGCGGCACAGCAGGTCCGTGATCTGGCAGTCATCGCAAGCGTACTTTACCAAATAGTCAGCGATCTGGTTCCCCGATTTTTCATAAAAACCCAGAAACTTGTGTAGAATCTGGATCACTGCGGAGTAGCAAAGGGTTAGGACTTACGCGTATCAGCCTCGTAATTTCTTTACCACCACCTAAATACTCAATCATTTATTGCATTCCACAATGTGTTCTTAGGCAGTAGCATAAAATTTTATGCGATCATCATAGACTCTGTCGGGCTTAGCAAAATAGTCTGAGAGTAGAAACCGGTTTGGGTTGTGTAGGTGCAGGTTGTAGGTTTTAAAACTCCTCTAGTCTCTTGCATGCCATAAAACGTCAAAGTCTACTTTTGCTGTAAGACCGTGTTAGAGATTTCGTCCACTCGCGCACGGCACGGTAAGGGATTCTGTGCGTCCATGTCGAATAGAATTCACAATGCAGATATTCGTTGAGATAAGTTGCGTTGATCGCGTGCTCTATTGACCTAAATTCGATTATAATTAATAAATGCAGTGAATGAAGACACGTATAAGTATATTACAAAGTTATTGACTCAAAATAACTTTATCTGGCAATCCTACGAAAACAAGCAGAAAAGGTCAATTTATGGAGAAAAAATATAATGACTTTCAAAATGAAGGTTTTCAGATTGAAGATGCAGCAACAAATTGAGGTGGATAAATAAGGAATATAAAATATTAAGATGTAAGGAGTAGAAGTACATCCTATCCATGTATCGAGGCTAGTAACTCAATGCAAAAGATGCCAAGCGTGCGGAAATTCACACAAATACTGTTCTAAAGAACCTAGATGTGTCAAATGTACCGGAAAACATCTGACTACCGGTTTTTTGGGGAAATACGTCCTGCTAATTAAGGCATGTATAGTAGCCCGGGAAAAGCAAGGCATAATTTTTTTTATTATGAAGCCGGCTACAAAAGGCCAGCGCAAAACCAACGAAAAAATTGCTAACTAGCTCACAAATGCAAAACCATTACGTGACACAAAACCGTCACAAGAAAACATACGCGTATATTACAGCCAAAAGTTTTAACCAAGGAAATTTGGACGAAATTAATAAATTAATGTCCTGATTCATAGATCATTTGGATAGACTAGAAAACACCGCTTTTTTTCTTTTCAATGTTGTATGTTAGTAATCAAATGTGTCAGACTTTTACTGACTAAAACCCGTGTTCCTTCAGCGGCCACGGTATCACTTTCGAACAACCCGCTAATAGAAAAGATCACTACGAATGCTATTTCCAGATATAAATAATTAATCTTTTTAAAATAATGGCATGAAACACAAACGGACTACTTAAACATAAACAAAAGTTATTTTGTTTAGTCCCGAAAACATCGACCTTTGCCTTACATCTGAAACTCACTTCAGGTGTACCTAAACCACACATAAGTTTCAAGGTTATTAAGTGTAGGTACCATGCATGATACACTGCATCCTAACAATTGTGTCCGAGGTGGTAGCGCAGTTGAAGTCAAAGAGAATCTCTGTCATAATGAAGACTCACTTTCGTCACTTTTTTCCTCCTGTGACGACACTACAGGTATCAGCTGATTTGAACTTGTCCCTACAATTTTAATTTTAAATAATACATTTACTTCTTAATGAGGCCTATTTCCAATTAATTAACTAGTACATTAAGTACTAGTATTAGTGCTAGTGTAATTAAGTGTTTTCTGTAAAAAATTCTGCTCTATGTGCAAATTATGTGTAAAATTTCATTGTGATTCGGTGACAGTTACGGCTCAAGCAATTTTTTAAAGATATAAATACATCATTGTCGATTGGCTAGCCTCATCTCATCCAAACGCACTAGTTGCAGTAGTTACTGATACAGTAAAGCTAGGGTTTCTTAGCAAAGCGGTGACCGCCACATGCATCCGTAATGTTCAAATCTGTACACTATGGTTCAAACACAGAGCATTATTGACACCTTAATGTCAAATACTGATGAAAATGACAGATTTTCATGACAACCGCTATGAATGTGACGGAAACGGTCTTCTAGAAAACCGCGGCTTAACGTAGTCCGTGCAAATACCATGAACTACCACCACCGTGTACTTACCAGTTTCTGTAGAAAGAAAAAAGTACTTAGTTTCAATCTTTGACAGAGAATGGACTGACCGATCCGTATTCAGACGTGCAGTGAATACAGACCGAAAAGTACGAGAGAGACAAAGATTATGTGCGGCCAGTTGTTGTATCTTTAGTAGTGCAGTCACTTTTGACTCTTTCTAGAGAGTGGTCACTTTTGTGAGGCTTACGCTCAGTTCATTCTCTATGTAGGTATTATTACAAGGATCAGCTGTGCAAGGATCTTTTGGCGCGTGGTTAAAATCACAACTAACGCTGCCATGTTGTTTATCTAATAAGTACTATATCTTAAAACATTTCCACAACAACTCGAAACGCGAAAATCTTTGTTAGTTTTGGAAAAAAGTTCACTTCACCTCCGAGGTTCCCCAATTTTGAAAGACTGTTTTTCATCATTCGTCGACGAAATAATTAAACATTTTAACGACATTTCAGAAAGACTTGCTAAAGTTAATTTACATTCGGCATTCTCCCATTAGATATTGCTGTTTCGGAAATTTTAGTTTGGAAATTTGCACCGAAAAGTTAACAACAAGAATCTTCTCAGCTTGCTTGTCCGGATATGGTTCAGCCCGAGAGCCCGTCTTCCCAAAGACAATGGGATGAGCCGCTCTGCAGTTTGGTACGAAATAACCGCATTAATACGACCACCAATACTGCGGAGCGTGCCCGCCTGCTGGCTGTGGGTAAATGGCAGGCTGTGGGTAGATGACCCTGGGGCGGGCGGAGGGGTCTGTCAGACTCTACTGACTAACAGATGTAGAAACCGCGCGTTTGGTCTATTTTAGCTACTTCCACAGCATTACGTCGTATAGCATTTTACTGTGAGGACGGACTGCTGACATTGAATAGATTTTTATTTTGCAAGAGAGAGCTGTCATAGCCATATACAATCTTCCTCGTCGTGAATCTTTCATTTTTCTCTCTATAAAATCTTAAAGGTATTAATATTATGACAGTACCTTGCCAATTCATTTATGAAAATATTATGCATGTAAGAAAAAATTGACATCTTTTTATTAAGTGATAGACATCATTTTAATACTAAAAATAAAGATAAAATAGATCAACCAGTTTTCAGATTAGCAGATTATTATTAAGTACAGACATCATTTATGGGGTACTGTGTTAAATGTTATAACAAAATACCTTGTGATATATTGCAATTAAATGAAAGAAAATTTTAAATTCATATAAATAAGTACACTTTGTAAGCAAGCATATTACAAATTAGAGGATTATATACAAGACTAGCTGACCCCGCAAACGTTGTTTTGCAATTTTTTTTTTTTAGTTTTTTTTTTAACATAGATGTTGGCCGATTCTCCGACCTACCCGATATGCACACAAAATTTCATCAAAATCGGTCAAGCCGTTTCGGAGGAGTATGGCAACGAAAACTGTGACACGAGAATTTTATATATTAGATAGGAATGCTTGGAGACATGATGTTCCAGCTCCATAAGACAATCCAGCGGGCCTATTACGAACTTTTAAAAAACCAGGCAAGTTCCAGGCAATTCATTTCACGGGCTGGTTAAATTTCGTATTATGACATTCCTAGTTCTGAGCGACTTCACGCTGGGTAGTTTGTCTATGGCTGGCTTGTAATTCTCTGACGTAACGTTCAGTAACCCAATTATATATTTATAGGGAAGTTACGGTTTTGTTTAAATCACGTATTTTATGATAAAAATAATAAATACCATATATTAAACTAGTTAGTCTAGTATAGTAGGTGAAAATATGAACGCAATTTATATTGTGCTATTCTAAATTAAAATGATTTAGATAATATTTCCTGTTTGCAAATTGTAACGCGAGGTTTCCGAACGTATTCCACTTGAAGGTCAGCGGGGAATTCGACAACTTCAATGAAAGTATTGTTTGTCAAACATTAGTTAATAACAATAACATTATGAAAGAACACTATCGTATTGTTTGTTTAATGTAAGGATCCATTCTAAGATTTACGGAGTACGAGTATAAACTAAAATATGGCGAAAGTCTTATTGAGTATTTCAATTAATATTCATGTTTTTAACATGATAAAATATTGAATACAATGTAAGTTTTATTTTAATAGTGGATGAGCGTTCTCGCCCTCGCCTCGTCGCCGCGTCGGCGCGTTACCTAACTTATGTTCAGCTGGAAAAATTGTTGGAGTTTTTATACTACTTCCAAGAAGTCTGAAGAAATCTCAGTGATTTGCATCTAATATAGAAAATGTTGGCTGGGACATTGAATGAGAGCCTATATCACCAGTAGGGCGTTGGTAGGAGCCAGTAGCATACTATGATAATGCATCCAAAACCTAAAATGAGAATAATGTTTAGTTAAAACTTTACGTAAAGTTCATACTTAATAAAAACAACTACCTTAGTCTTCACGGATAAATCCGTGGATTTTGTAAGCCCGTTATGGGTTAAAGGTGAACACCAAAAGGAAAGGCCGTTGTTAGGATTTCAAAAATACGTTTATTATCCTTTTATTTATTTGGTGGAAAGTGTATTTTACTATTCTTAGCCTTGCGTGCGATCACACGTCTCATGACATGTGAGGCCTCAGCTGCTCACAAAGATTCAGTCCCAAGTCGTGAACTGCACATCATCCATGTCGAACGCATTAGATTGGTCACTAAGTCGTCTCCTTTTATTAGTTGATTCTCAAGTTTGCCGAGAAGAATCACTTTCCAGGAACTCAAACAGTTCATTTTCGTCACACATGATTATATTTTCTTATTTTATATAGAAAACACTCCAATAATTTCCAAATAAACCCTAAACAATTCAATAAAAGCTCCTCTGAAGCAGCGTAAACTGAATGGATTGTGAGGTTACTTTTTGACAGTTCTAATACGGAACGAAATGTCAAACGAACGTTCGTAATACGGTATTGCCAGGCAATATTCGGCCAGAAGTCGGCCAGGGTGTCACGTGACCGCTGACTGGCTTGTTTGACGAGTTCATAATACGAAATTGCAAGGCAGTTCAGTTTACGCCGTAAACTGCCTGGAAATAAGAGTTCATAATAGGGCCCCAGTCTAGATAAAATCATACTGTTTGCTAATTTAATTGTATAATTTATTATTTTTACTCCATTCACTAACTTATTCTTAGATAATATTTTAGGAAAATCATATATTTTGACAATGTTTGTAAATATGTGAGCACCATGTACCTATCACGTGATTGAAATAAATAATTAATTTTAAAATAAACCTAAGACATTTATGTCTTAGCTTTATTTTAAATTCTTTTTACCAATGGTGGTGTAGTATTTTTATTGTTGGTGCATCGTCTTCACATATAAAAATATAATTAATGTATCCAAAATATTGTAAAACATTTTAAAAGAGTAACGGTGGAGTTTCTTGCCCCTTCTTCTCCATACGAAACTACCTTTTGAAAGGGGCGCCTAGAATCGGTTCTACTTTTAAGTAAATGATGACGTTCTAAAGTACCTTTTTATGTGCCTATTAGAAATGAATGCTTTGACTTCAGAGGCCCACATTGGGGCCCCGTACAGACCACACGACACGACCTACAGATACAACCTCCTACAGGCGGTGCTCGGGCATCCAAGATTGGTAAAGCAGCGTTGCCAGCGCGCCCGCTACAGGCGCAACCGTAACCCATCATAGGTACTACTGAAGAGGTATGAGGAACAAGGTGTAAAGTTCACTCATACTCGTAAGGAAAGGGAGGATCCTCCGACCAGATGGATGTCGTATCTGGTGGGCAACTGCCCAACGATTCATGTCGGGGAATTGTATATTTGCTAGCTGCGCGGTAAACTCTGATTTCGCAATGCAGGATTTGTGTGACGTCAGTGTGATGCGTTGTTCGCATGCGGCGGTGTAGATGCCGCCACACTACAAGTATGCTGGGTGACAACACGTTCCGGCTCGCTACTTGTTTGCGTCTGGGTGCAACAAATCGCTGTCAATGCGGTGAAGCAGTCGACCGCCTCTGTTAACTTGGCCTATCCTGCAGTTAAGAGCGTTGATCGGATGACACGACGCGCTAGCACTAACGACATTATTCGTCGGGCTCTTGTCACCGTCAGTATGCCAGCTGTTTTAAGAACCCAAGGGCTTGGCACGCGACGATGGGAAGAGCATAGACGGAATGATATGAATGCCTTGGAAGTAGCGCAATAAAACAACTTTATTGGGAGTCTTAAGTTTGAGCCGTTAGGGGTTGAAGTCAAGTGGTTGGTCCACTCTTCACGTAAGCACAGGTGCTGGCACATTTTTCCCTTTGACAGTGATGCGGACGAATTTTAAGACGACCAATGAGCTCTTAGTTTTTGATACATGGTGACAGGGAAATTTGACCTATTCCTTACAGAACGTTGTAGTGTTACTCATTTGCAACAATTAAGTACCCCATAAAGATTAGACGAAAATTCATGTGATTCGAGAAAAACCTGTTGTTATGTTTTTTTGAAATTTCCCAAAATTCATCACTAAATATTACTTTTCTCTCAAATGCCTTCATTGCTATTCCATTAAGAACCCAATGCATTCACAAACCTTTCGATATAAACAATTTTCCAGAACTTGTTTACATCGAAAGGTAATTTTTGTAACCAGGTTGTATGGCAATCCTTAGCCTCTGGCCAAATAAAAGCCAGCCCTGGGATCACGGGAAGTGTCAACTAGCCGTTTCAAAATTTCCTTAAAGAGACCATGGCCCGAGAGTTTCAAACCCGGCTCGGAACCAGAATTCAAAATAAGGTTGTTATGCTTACACCACTTGAGGTTGTCTGCAGTCGCAGCTGCAGTGCCAGCACAGCACGCTTGTATATTGTATTTACTATTTGTCAAAATAAATAAGGTTCCAAGATATAACACAAAAAAAAGTGTTAATGTTATATAAGCGCCAAAAGATCCCCGTAACACTTCACTCTTGCGAGTCACTCTGGAGTATTTTTGAGTAGTTGTTGACGAAAATAAACTAAACGGGAGATGTTGTTGTAATCGGTTGTGGCGAATCGAGTGGACTTAAGACATAAATATGTCCGAGTCCAGTAAAGTGCACAATCGCGTCTACTTCTACTCAGTAATGCTCCAACTACACATAGAACAAACGAAAACTTTGTGTTCAGTGTCATCCGGCGGAGAAAAATCTAGAAACACTAAAACTAGACTACATAACATAACATCACGCCTTGTTTCCGTAATAGGTAATAGGGGGTGAGCCTATTGCCATCTACCGGGCACTAATCCGGACTTCGGGCTGCTACTGAGACTAGACTAATATCATTTATATTATTGGCCACTGTAGAGGCTCTAGTAACACGGAGTTTTGTGACAACTTCAACGAGCTTACGTGCTGCATACATAGATTATGACGTATTCACGACCAATAAAATATACAGGGTGGCAACGACATAGAGGTGCGAACTGAAACCATGTCAATTCAGCACATAATTTCAGACCCGTAGGCGTAGAAATCTTTAGAAGGTATAAAAAAAATCTTTGCTTTATAACCACCGAACCCTGTGTTGACATGGTAACAGGTTTTGCTTCGATGTTCCTGCCACCCTGTATTACTATGAACAGCTGGGAAATAATATCATATTTTATTATTCCTCCATTAATATGACGGCAAATATATGTGATAGTTTGTGGAAGGTACTACAAGTGGCAGAACACATATGTGACATCGAAGGAACACCAAAGCTATCTGTCGAGACAAGCGACGCCAAAACATGGAATGCAGCATCGGCTTCAAAAATATGTGTGAAATCGAACATGTCTTGCGTCAGAATATCTGCCAACTCAGTTACATTTATGATAATGTGATATGTACGAGTACTACTGTCAGCGTATAATATTTTTCTGTTGAAAAATTCATAATAAATATTATAATTAATTAAAATAGTACGAAGCATTATCATATTTATCATACATAGTTTAACTGGATTAAAAACGTTGTTCCTTTAACATTTCTCTCTTTCTATTGAACACCAAGGTCCAGTGTCTGAAGAGTAGACACCCTATGAGTATGGAACCTTTTTTTTTCTTTATGGTTGGGAAATCTTCAAATGACTTTGCCCGCTCTGGGTGGAGCGGGAGGGCGTGTCAGACTTAGACTAAAACTCAACCATGTTCCTTCAGTTGCCTGTGCCAGGGCCACGGTATCTCTTTCGAATATTCCGCGAACCTGAGGCACTGGCCCTATCGGACCCCGTCATTTGGTACGGACATCTCTTTGAGGCGCACGTGGAACACGACGCGCCGTCGACCCGAGCCTGTTCCTTCCTGGACGGCGAGCCAACCATTGCTCGCCGTCCGCAAGCCCGCGCCTACGGTGGCCGGGAATCTACAGGCGACTCCTGACGCCCAGGGCGTTTCCTGCGACGACTTGGGGCGTGAGGGCGCAAGGCTTCCTACCTCACTCGCTCCGCCTCCTCCTTCGGGAGAATTCGCCCTGGGCCCGACGCGAGAGATCGCCGCTGCCGTTCGCTTCCGCGAGAACACGGCGGTGCTCCGCCCAAACTGGGCAGACCTCCACCGTATGCTCCGCCGTGTCCTCCAGGCGATCCACATAATGGTGACACCCGGGCGTTTCCTCCCGCATTATGCGAAACAGGAACATGAGTATGGAACCCTAAGAAACGGTCTAAGTTTTAATGTTTTCAATACTTACGATTAGCTACAAAGAAAAAAAAAAAAGTTGTTTGCATTTCTGAATACATAAACCTGAAATATGAATTATTAATTTATTTCAATAACATGGCATTTCATTAATAAAATCTACATTACCGACATCTGTAATATAAACATAGTTCTATTAGTTGTGCGTCGATGTTATTTTTTAATAGTTTTAATTCAATTAAAATGAAACTGCAAAATATACAACGGGTGGAATTATCGCTTTCTGCGATTTCTTCCAGGCAACCTTGAATGCATTTTATGTCCAGGTAAAATATTTCTGGACATAAAGTGGGCTCTCGTTTATTCAAATAATAATTATACAATTCAATAAAATAGATACACAGAAATATACATGTTATTACTTTACGTATTTACTGTATGGGCATACAAATATAATTATAATAAGTTACCCATGGACATCAAGAATCAACATATAATTGGAATTTTTAAAATAAATCTTAAAATCTTTCTGATTAACAAGGCATATTACTCTGTGGAAGAATTCCTTGAAGAAAAATAATTATATAATAGATGATTGTGATACTTAATATAAATCGATGTAAATTATAAGAATTGTATGATATAATATAAATTGTATGATTAACGATAACTAATAGAATATAATGAAAACTGTAGAATTGTACATTTAAACTAAATATAAGTATATTTAGTTTATAGTTTAACATTTATAACAATAAATTGCAATGCTCTACCAGGCAACTAAGTTCTAAGAACCTACATATTGTTAGCATCTTCAAAAAAATTACACTATATTCGCAATAAAGAATTAGAATTTATAAAATAGTAACAATAACATTGAGCTTGAGAACATTTCTGAAAAACGAGGTGAAAACCTGATTTCTGTGCTGGAGACACATGCGTCAGCAATTACCAGGACACTCAGAAAGTTCTGCGAAAAAATGTTTTTATGTATGAGAGACTGGCCAGTTATAGATATTTTGAAAATATAATTATTTCTAAGTAAAAATAGTACGTTCCAATTTCAAAATTTCCCTCCACGTTGTTTGCGAGCTATTTATGGTGTCTCATTGTCGTGATATGATAAACAAAATTGAAGCAGGCTCGCCTCGGCGTTTTTATATCTTATCAGGTGATGAGTCTTCGATTATTCAATACGACCCAGAAACGAAGCGCCAGTCGACACGCCACGGCAAGGTACTGCCATAATCTTTTTAAATAGTTCCCTGCGAGATTCGCGACGACGTAGATTGTAAATGACTTTGACTGCTCTCTTTTGGATAGGAAAAATGGATTCAATGTCAGCAGTCCGACCCCGTAGTGAAATGCCATACGACATAACGCTGTGAAAGAAGCAAAAATAGACCAAACGTGCGGTTTCTAAATCTGTTAACTGTCTTATCTTTCTAACAGTATAAGCGGCCGAGCTTAGCCGCTCCGCAAGAGATGTTATATGCGTTCCCTATTGTAATTTCTCGTCAGGCGTGATTCTTAGGAAAACCGTATGATTAATAAATTCCTGCTTTCCTTCATTCAATATGATGTCACATTTGCTCTAACATTAGGTAATTTAAGTGATTTTTTTCATTTAGTACCGAATTATTTACCGATAACCAGTCTCGGACTTGAAACATCGAGTTATTCACGTCGTTCAGATTTTATGACCGTCGGTTTAATTTAAAGATCAGTGATGTGTCATCTGCAAATAATACTATCTTCGGTTGATTTTGAAGTAATAAAGGAACTAGTGAGTACTTAGGGAAAGTCTTTCATGTAGGTAAATTAAGAAGAGGAATTAACCCAATTTTGAATCTTGAAGAATTCCCATAGCATGCCAAATTGCCATTTAGACCCTAATGAGTTTATGCCGTTTCCGTAAAATCTCGGGAGAAAAATATACTATGAAAGAATTGGAGTAAACAGATATTTCAGACATTAAAAAAATGGTAGATCCTTTGAATTGGCGTCGCGATATGGATGAGAATACGATACGCTAGACTGATGTAAAGGAAATTCATGTATCTTCATCACAACAGGACAAGGTTTTCTTTAAATATGATTTTGATGAGGCATATTCTGAATTAAACATTTCTAATTCATTTCAAAACAAACGACGTGGGAGAAAACCTAAGACAGATGCTATGATAGAAGACCCTGTATTGGCACGTACTTATATTGTCTTTGTGCAATAGTGGAGCGATTCCGCGGTATTACCACGCATTTTATGAATCCTTAATTTCTGTAGAAAATAGTGATGATGGCAATGATAATGATGATGCAAATGATAATACCGATTGATGTTTTTACTTGGCTTCTTTTTGTAATTTTACTAATTTAATTTGTGATCTCCATGAGACCTTGTTCTCAATAAAAGTGTTAATTTTAATACATTTTGTGAGTTTTCTTTAATTATACCTTCGAAGATACCGACGACAAATTTATTTTACATAATCTGTTTTCAATGATTACAATAAATAACTAGCAAAAATTTTGCTATTTTATGTTTATTTTAAATTTTACCATAATAGGTCAGTAACTGAACATTACAATCTCTCTCCTGTAATGAAAAACACGTTTAATAATCCA
The DNA here is from genome assembly GCA_963555695.1 of Dasypolia templi. Taxonomy (NCBI): domain Eukaryota; kingdom Metazoa; phylum Arthropoda; class Insecta; order Lepidoptera; family Noctuidae; genus Dasypolia; species Dasypolia templi. The sequence goes on along the minus strand of OY743163.1, from coordinate 3,241,372 downwards.
GTAAAGCAATATTATGGCTATGATTGTTAATAAATTTACAAGAATAATTCGGTAAGTAAACATTCCTGGAATAATAAGGATATAAATACCCTAAAAATTGTATGAAACCATTTTCGCTAATTTATGTATTTTGGTTAATAACTAATTCTGTGTATGTGTGATGAAAATTACATTTGCTTTTCCGTCATAAACAACAATGTTGTTATAACTATCTTTTTCTGAAGATACGAGTATATACCCCAAAAAAACTAAATCATATTTGCCATAAAAAGCCAATAGAGAAGACTTTGAGCGATAGATATCTATCGCTCAAAGTCCGAAGCAGTAGTGGTAGAATTAAGAGAAGAGATAAGAGATAAGAGATATCTCTTATCTCCAACCCCTCGTTTGGTGTCTCAAGTCCCAGTGCTGAGCCAAGGTTCTGGACTATGTTGGAAAAGTTTTTTTTGTTTTCAATTTCCTGTTTAGGTACGATGGTTGTATAGCGCGCATTCTTTTCGAGGAGGTCAATCTGATTTTCTAGGGTAGTAACTCGGGTTTTGTATTCGCAATTTTCCTTTTCTAGGCTTTAGCAGTTTTTGATCTCTTGGTTTTGCGTGGCAATCGTGTTTAAGGTGCCGCTCAGCAGATCAAGCTTATGGTCTTGTTGGACTTTGAACTCAACGAACATAGATTTTAGTTCGGAGATGCAGGATTCAGGCGGTTCTGTGTACTCTCCAAACGTACTATTGAACCGTTTCGTTATGTTATTACAATAATTATCTTCAGGATCTGATTTGTTGGAAATATCAAGAGCTGAGTCCGAATTATAGTGAATTGGAGAATTTTGCGGATTTAATTTAGATACTGAGTTAGAAGGTGAGCGCTGCACTGCCATCATGAGTTAATCCAGAGAGTTCAATGGTTGGGGTGGCACCACCAGTCGCGTTCACCAGCAATGCACACTGTCGCACTATATTTGTCGCTGGAACGCGCGCTCACTACTTCGTCGTCGGAAAATATTGCGCTTACGCAGGGTTATAGCCGTTATAACAGTTCGCACAACCGCTAGGATACCGTGTACTCGCGGGTTAGTCACTATGATACAGCACTTTTTAAATGTTTTTTCGATGATTATTATTTTTTGTATTTCACTTCGTGGGGAACCGAAAACAATTATTATTGGATTTACACTACACCAGACTTGTGTTTAGCACAAAAGTAAAAGTTTTGACAGCCGACAATTAACTTTAAGAAACGAAATAAGTAAGAGCACGACTTTACGATCTCAGGGTTCCGTTTTTTGACTAACTAATTAAGTTAGAATTGTAGGTACATAAAGTCAAAATAACTAGAACCTTATATCAAAGAGATATGAAAAAAATAAATTTTCAACTATAAAAATAAAACACCGTAATTTGGGAGTAGTTCCCATACATTTCAAAACCTGATAATGAAAGTTTATGTATAGTTATAAGGTATAGTAGAAACACTACCTGCAGGTTAAGAAAATCATATTAGTCATATTACGGTAATTATTACATTTGAAATGCTTTAAAGTCCAAAAATTTTAATGTTTTTTTTTAGGTTATGATTTGACGTTCTAAGAAATAAATGTGCTAGAACGAATTATTTAACACTCGAAGTTTAGTCTAAAATAGTAATACTTACTTAATAATACATATCTATGTTCTAAAACGTCTTTTTTACTTTGTGAATTCCTTAAAACCAGCTGCCCTTATGTCACTGCTTAGACTCTCGATGGTTGTCACTATAAATTGAGTGTCCAGCATTAAATGTCAAACGTCAAAAAATCCGTTTCAATCGTCCTAACTCAATTGCATTTCGAGACACGCGAGGACCCATTTTATAGATCGCGCGTATTGCCCTCTTTTGTAAAATGAAATTTGAATCTACGTCAGCTGCCGATCCCCACAGAAGAACGACATAAGACATAATACTGTGTAAATAAGCAAAGTATACTAACCTAGATGTGACTATATCGGTCAACTGCCTTATTTTTCTTACCGCATAAGCAGCTGAATTTAATTTACCTGAAAGAGCGCGAGCGCGAATGTGGGCGCCCCATTTCAATTTTGAATCTAAAGTTATTCCGAGAAATACAGTTTTCGTAATAGCATCTAGTTTCTTGCCACCAACTTTTAAATTTGAACCACTTGGGGTACATTTGGTAATGAGAACTTAAGACATTTAGTTTTGTTCGCATTAAGTAAAAGATAATTAGTTGCGAACCTTTTCGAAAGAACATCAAGACTATCGTTGACATGTAAGACATCAGTATCTTTTATATATTAAAAATAAGAGAAGTGAATATGAAGAAGTTTAAACTTTAAAAATAAGAGAAGTGTCGCCAGCGAATTAAATTATTTCCGATAAGTTTGCCATCATATAATGTAGTTTTTTAATATAAATTAGAAATAAAGGGCCAAGAATTGAACCTTGAGGCACGCCCATCTTAACTGAGGACCCCGAAGACGTCGCCCCGTTAACGTTTACTTTTTGCCGCCTATTTGATAGATAGGAAATAATAAGATAAGCAGCTTGTCCATGAATTCCGTAGTGATGTATATTACAGATTAGTGTATTGTGGTCAACGCAATCAAACGCTTTTGAGAGGTCACAGAAAATGCCAATCGCATCCTGGGAATTCTCCCAGGATTCCAAAATTTAACTGATGTGTTTTACTCGCGCTTCGTCGACCTAGCTTTCGTGAAACCAAATTGGCGACTACGTAAATTCCCATTTGAGTTAAAATGTGACAACATCTAGTCTAGCAAGTTTTTTTCATAGATTTTATTCAATGCGGAGATATAGGTTTATGATTAGAGGGATCACTCTTACTACCCGATTTGAAAATTGGTACTACTTTACTAAGTTTCATTTAATCAGGAAACGTAACCTTACCGTAAATTCTTAACGTAAATTCCCTGGGGCAATAAATTGTGTCAATGATATCTCCAAGAACTTTAACAGGAATCCCCCAAAAGTCTTCAGATTTTTATGTTAAAACTTTTGAAAGCTTTTTCATTGTGACAATAGAAATGGGCTCGATCAAATCTAGAAATGTCCTTACTGAAAAAAAAAAGATTGATGAAGATGTGGAAAGTAGAGTAAATGCGGGAGAAAAATGGTGCTATAAATGCGACCAACTGAGTCGATGTCCAAAGAGAGCTGACGCGCCCTATGCCCGTATATCGAGTTTGGGGCAAGTTATTATATAAAATAATTTTTAATGTTTAATGAAGCATGAAAAAAAGAATGAGAATGAATATGGAAGAGGTAAATTTGCCACCTGAGGTGACAAATACTCTAAAATACTGGTATGGAGACCAAGTAAATAGTGTGAGGTGGGCTGGTGCCCTATCTAGGCCAATTGGGTTGGAGTGCGGGTGAGGCAGGGGGGGTTATGCTCACCTACGCTATTCAATTGCTGGTAGTCTTGTAATAACATTAGCTACGCCGACGACATGGTGCTGCTGAGCGTACCAATCTGCGGGCTTAGGACACTCGTAGCCACTTGCGAGCCATATGCCAGACTACATGGTCTGGCATATAATTTTAAGAAGAGTGTGGTCATGGTATTTGGGGCCAGGTGTAAATTCCCGGAAGCAGTACCTTCAGTTAGGTTGAACGGTATACCCCTTGTGAGGGTAGGCTGATTTAAATATCTGGGTCACTTATTGACTACTGGCCTCAAGGACGATGAGGATATTGACAGGGAGTGGAGGGCGCTGTTTGTGAGAGCTAACATGATTGCCCGCAGATTCAGGCGTGCCTCTAAAGTGGTCAAGCGCACTATATTTAGTGCTTACTGCACATCTTCATACACTTGCAGTCTGTGGGTACATTAAACTCAAAAATCATACAGCGCCAGGGTGCTGATGGGGTTGCCCCGATTCTGCAGCGCATCGGGGATGTTCGCTGAAGCTCACGTGGATTGTTTCTACACGAATATGCGAAAGCAATTTGTTTCTGTTTTTGTTTTTGTCTTCGTAAGTGTATGACTAACATAGTTTGTAAGTATATTATTACTAACACTGTGAGTCTTGTTGCTCGAAATAAATGATTATCTATCTCAAAAACGGCTGGACCGATTTTCATTTTTTTTTGTATTTTGTTAGATAGAGACTGTTTGGAAAAAAAAATTAAATAAAAGAAAATTAAGAACAAAAAAACTTATTTATCAATCATAATAAAAATAAATTGCTGTGCGTTGGTTTCGCTAAAACTCGATAACGGTTGGACTGATTCGGGTAATTTTGGTTTTAAATTATTCGTGGAAGTCCAGGGAAGGTTTAAAAGGTGAGTCAATATGAAAAGAATGCTTGAAGTTTAATAAAAACATGAATTTTGCTATATATTAGAAACTATTCCTTCCTGTCAAATATTTGATGTTTGTTAAGTCGTTTAGACATCAAAGTATTCTTTTAGATTTCTGAAAGAATACTTAAGATTTGTTTTCATTTGTCTTTGACATTTGTCATTGATAACTAATATTTTTTATGGACTTTGGCGGGAATCTGGGCGTAATAGGCGTAAAGGTCGCGTTGTCTAAGTTGAACGGAAATAAAATACCAATACCAATATTATTCAAATAAATGACTCAATACACAGACTTGAGATCGAAAACGCAAAACTTAAAACAGAAATAGCCGAATTGCAGAACAAAAACATGCATCCGAATGTAATTGACACCTCCACAAACGACACTTCTAAAATAATTGTTATCCACGGTCTATACGAATATTATAAAGAAACAGAAAAAGACCTTGAAGACAGGGTAATATTTGCCTTCCAAGATACATTGAAGAAGAGCGAAGAGCTTTATCGAATAGGACGAAACGGACTAAGACGGCCACTACGGGTGGAACTGATTAGTAAATAGATGACGAAGTATATTCTAGAAAACGCGGGATATTTAAAAAGTTAATTACATATCAATATATTTAAGGGAAGAAGAAAAATAAGAGAAGGGCGATCTATAATCTAACACAATGGTAATACCAATACTACTTATGACTATAGCACAAGGAAAACAATGCCACAGAATAATGACGACCCTAACATGACGAGACATACTGTAGTATCACCTCCTACTAATCAAACCAGACCAGCTCCCTTTCGTCTTTAAGATACTGATCCAAAACATCCAAAGTATAAAGAATAAAACACACGTACTCGAGGATTTAGTAGAAGACAAAGGCTACCAATCAGTATGCTAAATAGAGACATGGATACGTGAAAGCCAAAAGGATAACATCACTATAAACGGTTACAAATTTGCTTCTGCCTACCACCGACGTGAGCATCGCGAATGAGGAATAGCTATCCTCTTACGTAACGGCATAGAATACGTGCACCTAGAAGAATGTGCGAACTTATCAATAGAATGTGTAATCGAATGTTGCGCTGTAGAAATCACATCACAAAACACAATTATTATTAATATTTACAGACCAGATCGCGACCTTGAAATATTTTTTGCCGTTATTATAGAAATATTAAAAAAACGTACAACCCAAAACGTATAAAAAACATATTGTTTTGACTGGCGATTTTAACATTGACAAATTATCTAAAAACAGAGACTACCAACGGCTACAAAACATAATGTTAGAACACAACCTGCACCAAATCGTCAACGAACCAACTACGTAATCCTGCATAGATTTATTTACTAATCAAAGACAATACAAACTAACTATTGACAATACCGGTATATCTGACCAAAAAGCCTAAACTATTCACAAAAATCACCGGGAATAGAACGACATGTCACTTCTTACTTCGTGACAAAAAAAATATGTTTTATTTCACTATGACACGACATATATACACAGTTGGTGGCGTCTCCTTTTAAGCATATAGATACCTGTACCAGGAGGCGCTGCTCTTTCATATCTTACAATAGTGTAACATACCTAAATTTAGAACTTAATAATAATAATAAAAAATAAAATATTTTCCATTAGTCTGTTGGTGTGTGTGTGTGTGCTTGTGTATATGCGTGCGTGCGAGGGTATGTGTGTGTGTATGTGTTTGGTGGTTTCATACGGAAATATTATGACAGATTGAATAAGCGATATATACACTTCATTTAGAAGAGTTTTTTCTGAGACACTTTTTGGGACTATGTGTCGTAATGTTTTAAAAATCCAAATAAATTTTCGTACTCTCAATACCAGGACATGCTTGGCTCCAACATTATACCTAAGTACTTGACGTGCTTAATTTTATTGATGGTTGGACAATTGCAGTCGCAGTCGTCCGTCTCATGTATTTTAATGTTGAATTTAGGTTCTGGTTCGAAATTTTTATACAAAGAGAAGCAGATATAATTGGGTTTGCTCGTGTTTAAACTAAGGAGGTTAGTTTTTAGCCATGAAGCCACTTGCATCATACCTATTTCTGTATTGGTTTTGGTTTCAGCCCAGGTTGAGCCAGTGAAGACGATTGCGGTGTCGTCGGCATCCGAAAATATTTTTGCTTTATTGATTGTGATATTACATAAGTCGTTTATATATATATTAAGAATAGGGTAGGACCCAGAACGCTTCCCTGAGGTACGCCGCATGTTACATCTACGTCCTCGCTGACAAGATTATCTAGCTTAACCTTCTGTTTTCTATTTGACAAGTAATCGGTAAATATAGATAGTTGTGTATCTCTGATACCAATTTTTTCTAATTTTTGGACGAGGATGGGGATAGAGACCGTGTCAAAGGCCTTTTTTAGGTCTATCAAAACCGTTATCACCTAGTTCCTTTGACGAGTTCCTTTGTTAGTACTTTAGTTAGAGACGTGATAGCATCTTCTGTAGAAATACCGCGTCTAAAGCCAAATTGAGATAAAATGTTGTTGGTTTGAAGATAGCTAAATAATCTGGAATTTAAAAGTTTATCTTTGCTATAACAGGAGTAACAGAAATTGGTCTATAATTATTAACATCACACTCCTGCCCACTCTTGTATATGGGGGTTATTATTGACTTCTTTAAAGAGTTAGGGAAGACGCCTTGTTTAAAACAAAGATTAGCTAAATGCGTTATGATTGGAATTATTTCATGTCTAACATGTTTAAGATACCTAGTGGAGATATTATCCCATCCTGGGGCACTATCTGAATTTAGAGAGTTTATTCAACTAATTACTTCATTGATGTCTGTTTCCAACAGAACAAAAGGTTTAGAGAGACTAGGTAGGGAACGTAGGTAAAGATTTAGGTCATTCTGGGTTACGGTTTGTATGATGTCGTTAGCCAATTGGTTACCAATATTTGCGAAATATTTCTTAATGAAGTTTGCTGATTGCGTAGGTGATGTTTTTTGATTCATTAGTTCAGAATAAGTTCTAGTAGATTTATTTGTATATGTGATAGTTTTCAGGTTTTTCAGGAAAAGTTTGTTATTTTTTAACGATTTATTAATAAGGTTTCTTTCAAATTTTCTTTTTAATTTTTTTATAAGGTTGTTGCAATGATTTCTGTAACGAGTAAACGAAATATTTTTTATTTCATTAGGGGGATCGTCTCGTGATTGTTTTTGGATCTTATTACGATTTTTTATACATCTCAAGAAAGCCCAAGATATCCATAGGGATCCATCCTTACTTATTTGTTTACTTTTCGGGATCTTGTGAATAGTAGTAATTATTTTTAGCGAATCAATATGACCTAGTGTTAAACATTCTGTTATGTTATTTGGGTTTTCACAAAAAAATAGTGTCGATAGATTTTTTTCTTTTAAATGTTGTAAGGCACTTTCAAAATCAGTTTTGGTAGTAATTGTTGGTGTACTCGTAGTTTGGTAATGTTTTGTTTTAAGATAACGATAGAAAGGTTGTACGGTGGTCTGTAATAGTACTGCGTAGGATGGCAATAAAAGCAGAATGCCGGTTCCTATTTATTTTGAACATAAAGTGATCGAGACAATTGTTTTCCCTTGTAATTAAGGTGTGACAAAAAGACTTTTTAATGAGAAATATAACTCGGTTTAAATTTAACCTTAGCCAAACGGATTAGAATGAAATATTATGCGATAATAAAAACAAAATAGTTAACGAAATTTACACAGAATTCGATAATAACATGCAAACGATACTAAATGAAACTACATCAAAAAAGCGCGTAAAAATCAACTGTAAGTAAAAGGAATACGTACTTAACTATAGGTGTAAAAAAACCGTGTGAGCACAAAAGATTGCTTAAAATATTCGTAGAAAAGACCTATAACGAACTATTAAAAAACACACTATAAAAAGTATGTAAAAAATCCTGAAAACGTGTGTAACATTATCAAAGTGATTTAATAACACTAAAGTAAATGAAGCGGTAACAAAATAAATCAAAAACCATGTGGAACATAATTGAAAAAAAAACCTTAAACCAGATTCCAAGTGCCGTACAAAAAATGATACCTTGCGTAATGAGGACAATAAAACCACAAGTGCATCAACAGAGGTTGCTAATATCTTTAACTTCTTTGCTTCAGTCGGCGAACCACTACCTAACAGCACGTCGCATACATGCCCAGTTCTTACACCATCAATAAATTCCCTATTTGTACAACGCGCCACGGTGCGTGAAATCTATAATATAATTCGCAAAATGAAGAACAAGCGCAGTGCTGGAGTTGATGAAATACCAAATTTCCTAATTAAAGAATGTATTAATGAATTGACACCACCCATAACCAAATTTATAAATCAATCCTTTGATGAAGGAATCTGTCCAGATAACTTAAAAGAAGCTAAAATACGACCAATATTTAAAAAAGGCGGCAAGCCACAGGATCCCTGCTCCTACCGAACAATAGCCCTCCTGCCAGCAATATCAAAAGTATTCGAAAAAACAATGTGCACTAGAAATAACAACTTTTTTGAAAAATTCAACCTCTTAGACATAAATCAGTTCGGCTTTAGACTAGAAAGATCGACCACGCTCGCGGTCTATATATCTGCCATAGCTATGTTCCTAGACATGACGAAAGCATATGATAAAGTTTCACATGACACTTTACTCCAAGGGTTATATGGCACAGGAATTCGGGGTACAGCCTATAAATGGTTAAATTCGTACCTAAAGAATAAAAAAACAATATGTTAAAATTGAGTCCTACAACAAAAAAGCAAAAGAAATAAAAATCGTTAAATCACGGACAAACACCATTAAACATTCCATTTCACAAGGCAGTGTGTTGGGGTGTGTATTATTTATAATATACATAAATTATCTACCTAAAACAATTGAATCGAAATGCTTTCTATTCGCAGACGAAGTATCGCTAGCGTTTAGGAGTAGGTACGGATAACACCGAAACCATGAACAAAAGAGAAAAAACGTATACAATTGTTAAATCGTGGCTAGAGAAGCACAATCTACAAATTAATGTTAACAAAAGTAATCTACTGCAATTTAGGACACACCAACGTAAACCGCTAAACATAAATAGCCTTAGTAATAAATTAAACATCCCAGAAAAAGACGATGTAACTGTTCTTGGTTTAACATTGGACAATAATCTAACATGGAAAAAACACATTGACACTCTGAAGACTAAATTATTTACGCACTAAGCAAATTAAAAAGCGACACAAACTATGAAACCGCACTCTCAACATACTATGCCTACGCTTATGCTTGGTCACTATGGCATAACATTGTAGCGTGAAAGTACAGACTTCAATGACGTCTTTATCATGCAAAAGAAATGTATACGCATCTTAGTGAATATGGGAAAGTTGTAAACCACATTTTATAAAAAATAAAATACTAACGCTACCTTCCCTTTACATCCTACAAATAGCTACTTTCGTGCAAAAACACAGGGATTACTTTCGAAAAAACAGAAGCGAACCAAAACTATAACCGAAGAAAAAAAAACAAGTTAATTACACCCGTTAATAGCCCCAACTATAGAATCGCATCAATTTATAATAAATTACCGAATTACATAAAAGATGACGAGAATTTAAAAACATATTATAGCAAACTAAGATCATTTCTGATAGAAAAATGTCATTACACAGTAGAAGAATTCATGACATTAAAAATAAATAGTTAGGAATAAAGTACCTACATCTAGATGTAGGTACTTTATTCCTAACTATTTATTTTATTCCTGTAAGATCCGGTCTGGAAACCTTAATACTGTCTATTCCAGCGACATAATAGATTTAATTCTGTATTGCATATTGACATACCATGCCATGAATAAGTATTGTATTGTGTTGTGTTGAATAACTATATCTAATATAATATATCTGACAAAATATGACTATACGTGTGATAATGTGTGTTTATATTGTATAAGACTTAATTATTAGACATTATGTTCTAGACATTTCGTTTCTCTAAAATGTATCGTACTTTGTTTTGATAAGTTTATACTCCATTATTTTAACTTATTGTGTATGTGACATCTACGAGTATGTTTGCAGTGCCCTGACAGGGTTTATGTACAAAAACCGACAGTAATATGTGTAAAATGTGTGATGTGCAAGAGAGCAAACAAATAAATAAATTTATTTTATTTTTATGTGCATAATGCGGTATAATGTATGATGTGATAGTGTATCATGCATAAATTAGTGTGCAGCAATTGAAGAATTCAAGCGGGAACACCACTGTCCTAAGTTCAGATTGCTACAAAACTGTAGTAAAGTTAGACAACTTTACTTTGTTGATCCTTTGTGATAAAACGAGGAGAAAACAAGCTGACATGCGAGCGACAGATAATGCTATTAGTCGTTTCGGGATGTCTGGATTACGTTTGAGAATAACAGAAAATGAACGCGAAGTAAATAGATCTAGAATGCAACGAGTTCGTACACTCCAAACGGAACAACAACTAGCGCGACACAATGAACTTGAACGATTGCGCTGACGCAACGCTCCTGTAAAACTGGAACAAGCGGCATTCCGAAACGATCCAAAATTCGATTGCATTATACTGACATACTGATTGCTGACAAATCAGTAAAAAATGGAGAAATGTCGGTCGTTTGTCCGTACTGTAAGGCATTAAAATACAGTGGTGAAACTTCTAGGTTGTGTTCAAATTAAAATTCATTAATTGGTAAAAAAAAATGCCACAATTGGTTCCACCAGCATAACCATTACGATCATTAATATCTGGAACGAGTAGTGATTCTATCAATTTCTTGACCAATATACAAAATCCAATAATTGTTTTCAAATGACGTCCTTTGGTGCAACGCATATTGTACAGGACAATTTTATGTCCTATATATGTGTTATCTTTCATTCTACACTTAACATTGTTTTAAAAAAAAAGTACCCACACCATTGCAGATCCAAGGACAAAATATATCATTTTATTAATTATACCAATTCAAATTCAATATTCATAGTTAGAACAACGTCTGCCGGGTCAGCTAGTATATAACATTTTCATTGCCACAAAATTTTACAATTAGACAATTTTATATCTGTTTTTATTTTAAACTCTGGCATTTGTACAGATTTTAGACAATTTTTATTTTTTGTTGTTGAGTATGTAAATGTAATCGATCACAAGTTTATTTTAAATTTTTATCATTGTAGTTATTTTATTTCTTACATTTATAATTTTAGTTTCTGCCTACCCTCATGGGAAGAAAGCGTGAGGTCATTAATTAATTTGCACGATATATAATGAGTGTACTCAACTAGGCATTACTAAATACGTCAAGATACTCGCTGTTGTAGGCACTTTAATCTGACTTACCAGGTGCTAAAATAAAAACAAATAATTAGGTAATAAAGTACTCTTTTCCGTAGCTGTACGAAGAAGGCACGCACTTCACAATGCTCCGCTCTGTCTCTATTGATCTTTACCACCATATAATATATAAGTTGATGACGTCACTACTTCAGTGGGTCGCTAGAATCGTTTAGTTCTGCCGAATTGAACCAACACAGATACTTATTAAAAACTATTCTTTACAGTAGTTGTAGGTAATCATTATATATTGTTTTATTTCGGATAGTTAACGCTTTCTAACTATAAATTAACGGAATTATTGTAAGATTGTGGGTTGGATCGTTTTGGCAGAATATTCCAAGATTGTGGGTGGGAACGTATTGGAAGAACAAAGCTCATTATTCTTGTACCTTTGAGAGTGAGTGCTTTGCTCCGCCGCTCCTCGCTTCCATCATAATTCTGTAGCACGAGGATGTAGTCGCCCAAGTCATGCGGAGTTATCAGCTCGGTTTTCAGCTCGATAACCGATTGCCTAAACAAATTTATTACTTAAATCCACTCAGCCTATCTTATGGCGCAGCTTTGGAGAGTATGTCCAGCGATGGACAGCCCATCGCTGGACATACTCTCCAAAGCTGCGCCATAACACCCTGGTCTCCACCTTCCGCATCCAGGCTGTCCCATGTCCCCCGGATAATTTGATTTCTGATTTTATCTTTCAAACAAACGCCGAGCATAGCCCGCTCCCTATCCAGAGTGACCTTGAAATTGTGGACCAGCCCGTCTGTCACTTTCCAGTTATTTTTGACCAAATTAACTGTGCAACGACCGTTTTTCGAACTAACATTTTAAATGGGACATACCATAGGTTTTTGTTTATGTTTTTGAATTTCGTTTACAACCAGCACCATCAATAATTGCACAGATAAGTTGGTGGTACTAAACTTGTATTGTATTTAATCATAAAACCTTATTCTTACGACGCAACAATCGTTTCTCACCTACAAAGAGTGCTACATGAATATTTCGGCTCCTGAATGTCATTGACAGGGGAGCGTTGTGAAATTGTCATAGGATGTATTGCAAAAACGAGGCATTAGTTCCGATTATAGCGAAGCACCAATATAACCTTGTAACGTTGTAATGTAGAACTTCGTCCGACAGACGTACAAATCATAGACGCGATCGCCTTATACCTGTTTATTTTATGGTAAGACAATGACCACGATCCTTTAACAATAATTAGTAATGTGCAATATACTCAACTCTACTCCTTTACTGTAAATAAAAAACGATTAAGTATTAGCTGTTGCCCGCGAACTTGTTAACGATCTAGATAAAAAGTAACGTATGTCCTTACCCAAATCAGTTTGACCGTTTTGGCTTGAAAGCGTAACAAACAAACTTACTTTCGCATTTATAATATTAATTAGGATTTTATTCCTTTTATAGTCGTGGCCCCAAGTATAATACTCGTTCAAAGCGTTAGTGGGGGTATAGCGTATTCGTGCAAAGGGCTAGTGCGGGTATAGCATACTCGTCTTTGAACTCGCGCAGGTGGTACTTGTCCACTTCCAAAAGGCGCTCGGAGCCGTAGGTGACGCGCAGCATGATGCCGCGCAGCACGCAGAATGCGCACGTGAAATTAATGCTGGTGGCGTGGAGTCGCTGTGGCGGCAGCCACAACCGCAACTGCGGTGTGAGCTGTATCTTTCCAATATCTGCAACGTTTTTCAACATCGATCGATCGTTTTTGCGCATCGTTGCGCAATAATAGTAAATTATAAAGTCACCTAGCTACTTAACAATCTTTTTAATTACGGGGTCCAACGATACACGTATTGTTTTTTTTTTCATCCCTCGATTACACCTATGGGGCGAGCTACCCCTAATTGTTTTTTTCGTAATTTCGCAACACCATTATTTAGCGCTGCAGAGAATACACCATCTTATAATCTTCATCGATATAGTGCAAATAGTTTCCGAATAATTTTTGTATCGGTTTTAGAATGGAGAAATGTTTATAATTTTAATGCAAGTATGTATGAGTGTAAAACTATGGACTAGAATGTCTGAAATGAATAAAATTAAAAAGGTCAACAAGACAAAGCATATGGGAGCGGTAACGCCGACAGGGGACGCCTAGTAGGAGGACATATTGTGACATTACTGGTGATGTTTTTGAGAAAGGTCAGGTGCTTAGTATGAACGTATACGAGGCAGAAGCAGTATATAAAGATCGTAGCAGGTCGCGTTCTGAAGTTTTTGCCTACCCTCATGGGAAGAAAGCGTGACGTTATTAGTTAATTTGACGATATATAATTATGAGTGCACTCAATTAGGTATTACTAAATAGTTCAAAATACTGGCTATTTTAGGTACTTTAATCTGACTTACCTGGTACTAAAATAAAAACAAATAATTAGGTAAGTAAATTCTCTTTTCCGCAGCTGTCCAGTAGAAGGCACGCATTTCACAATGCTCCGCTCCAGCTCTTTGGATCTTTACCGCCATATTATAATATATAACTTGATGACGTCACGTTTGTCAGTGGGTCGCTAGAATGGTTTAGTTCTGCCGAATTGAACCAACACAGATACCTATTAAAAACTATTCTTTATAGTAGTTGTAGGTAATCATTATATATTGTTTTATTTCGGATAGTTAACGCTTTTTAACTATAAATTAACTGAATTGTTGTAAGATTGTGGGTTGGATTGTTTTGGCAGAATATTCCAAGATTGTGGGTGGACCGTTTTGGAAGAACAAAGCTCATTATTCATGTACCTTTGAGAGTGAGTGCTTTGATCCGCTCCTCGCTTCCATCATAATTCTGTATCACGAGGATGTAGTCGCCCAAGTCATGCTGAGTAATCAGCCCGGTGTCCAGATCGATAACCGTTTGCCTAAACATATTTATTACTTAAATCCACTCAGCCTATCGCTGTCCACCGCTGGATATACTCTCCAAAGCTGGGCCATAATACCCTGGTCTCCGCCTTCCGCATCCAGGCTGTCCTATGTCCCCCGAATAACTTCATTTCTGATTTTATCTTTCAAACAAACTCCGAGCATAGCCCTCTCCCTATCCAGCTGAGTGACCTTGAAATTGTGAAGCAGCCCGTCTGTCACTGTCCAGTTATTTTTGACCAACTTAAATGTGCAACGGCCGTTATTCGGAATAACATTTCAAATGGGACATACCATCGCTTTTTGTTTATGTTTTTGAGTTTCGTTTACAACCAGCGCCACCAATAATTGCACAGATTAGTTGGTGGTACTATACTTGTATTGTATTAATCATAAAACGTTATAATCGTTTCTCACCTACAAGGAGTGCTACATGAATATTTCGGCTCCTGAATGACATTGACAGGGGGGCGTTGTGAAATTGTCATATAATGTATTGCAAAAACGAGGCGTTAGTTCCGATTATAGCCAAGCGCCAATATAACCTTGTAACGTTGTAATGTAGAACTTCATCCGACAGACGAACAAATCATAGACGCGATCGCCTTGTACCTGTATATTTTATGGTTAGACAATGACCACGATCCTTTAACAATAATTAGTAATGTGCAATATACTCAACTCTACTCCTTTACTGTAAAAAAAAAAACTATTAAGTACTAGCTGTTGCCCGCTACATCGTAAACGATCTAGATAAAAAGTAGCGTATGTCCTTACCCAAATCAGTTTTACCGTTTTGGCGTGAAAGCGTAACAAACAAACTTACTTTCGCATTTATAATATTAGTTAGGAGAAGAGAAGAAGAAGAAGAGCTTATGAAAAGCGTGGTGGTGCCTGTGATAAAAAATGAAACCGGCGGCAAAGCTGACAAACCCAACTACAGGCCCATCTCTTTGGCCAGGCTCCAGTGACTTTAAGCGGGAAGCCTTTACAGAGAGTCACACATTTTAAGTACCTAGGACATGTAGTCACGGAGGACTTATCTGATGATGCTGATATAGAGAGAGAGCGGAGGGCGTTGACGGTTCGATGTAATATGGTAGCCCGCAGGTTTGCCCGTTGTAGTAAGGATGTTAAAGTAGCTCTTTTCAAGGCATACTGCCAAACTATCTACACGTGCAGCTTGTGGGTGAAATATACGCAGAGAGCCTACAACGTCCTGCGCGCACAATATAATAATGGATTTAGGATGTTGATGGGGCTTTCGCGCTTCTGTAGCGCTTCGCAAATGTTCGCGGAAGCCCGTGTTGACGATTTTCATGGGAATATGAGGAAGAGAACAGCGTCAATAATGAGTAGGTTGCGCGGAAGCTCCAACAGCATCCTACAAACTATGTGTGAGAAAATGGACAGTCCCTTTATAAGGCACTGGGTGCAGAGGTACGTGCCAACGTGAGTTGGGCCACGTCTTTTTTAGTTGTTTTAGTTTATAAGTTTTACTAACATAGTTTTTGTAAGTCGTTGTTACTAATACTATATGGTTTGTGTGTACACTGGTCCGAAATAAAGATTATATATATATATATTCGTTTAATAGTCGTGGCCCCGAGTATAATACTCGTTCAAAGCGTAAGTGGAGTTTATCATACTCGTGCAAAGCGTAAGTGTGGGTATATCACATTCGTGTAAAGGGCTAGTGCGGGTATAGCATACTCGTCTTTGAACTTGCGCTGGTGGTACTTGGCCTCTTCCAAGAGGCGCTCGGAGCCATTGGCGATGCGCAGCATGATGCCGCCCAGCTTGCAGAATACGCACGTGTAGTTAATGCTGGTGGCGTTGAGTCGCTGTGGCGGCAGCCACAACCGCGACTGCGGTGTGAGCTGCGTTTTTCCAATTTCTGCAACGTTCTTCAACATCAATCGATCGTTTTTGCGCATCGTTGCGCAATAATAATAAACTAATAAAGTCACCTAGCTACTTCACAATCTTTTTAATTACGGATCCAACGATACCACACACGTATTGTGTTTTTTCATCCTTCGATTACACCTATGGGGAGAGCTACCCCTAATTGTTTTTTTCGTAATTTCGCAACACCATTATTTAGCGCTGCACCATCTTTCAAATCTTCATCGATATAGTGCAAATAGTTTCAGATTTTTTTTTAATCTGTTTTAGAATGGAAAAATGTTTATAATATTAATGCAAGTATGTACGAGTGTAAAACTATGGACTAGAATGTCTGAAATGAATAAAATTAAAAAGGTCAACAAGACAAAGCATATGGGAGCGGTAACGCCGACAGGGGACGCCTAGTAGGAGGACATATTGTGACATTACTGGTGATGTTTTTGAGAAAGGTCAGGTGCGTAGTATGAACGTATACGAGGCAGAAGCAGTATATAAAGATCGTAGCAGGTCGCGTTCTGTAGTTTTTGCCTACCCTCATGGGAAGAAAGCGTGACGTTATTAGTTAATTTGTACGATATATAATTATGAGTGCACTTAATTAGGTATTACTAAATAGGTCAAGATACTGGCTATTTTAGGTACTTTAATTTGACTTACCTGGTACTAAAATAAAAACAAATAATTAGGTAAGTAAATACACTTTTCCGCAGCTGTCCAGTAGAAGGCACGCATTTCTCAATGCTCCGCTCCAGCTCTTTGGATCTTTACCGCCATATTATAATATATAACTTGATGACGTCACGTTTGTCAGTGGGTCACTAGAATGGTTTAGTTCTGCCGAATTGAACCAACTCAGATACCTATTAAAACTATTCTTTATAGTAGTTGTAGGTAATCATTATATATTGTTTTATTTCGGATAGTTAACGCTTTTTAACTATAAATTAACTGAATTGTTGTAAGATTGTGGGTTGGATCGTTTTGGCAGAATATTTCAAGATTGTGGGTGGACCGTTTTGGAAGAACAAAGCTCATTATTCATGTACCTTTGAGAGTGAGTGCTTTGATCCGCTCCACGCTTCCATCATAATTCTGTATCACGAGGATGTAGTCGCCCAAGTCATGCTGAGTAATCAGCTCGGTGTCCAGATCGATAACCGTTTGCCTAAACATATTTATTACTTAAATCCACTCAGCCTATCGCTGTCCACCGCTGGATATACTCTCCAAAGCTGCGCCATAATACCCTGGTCTCCGCCTTCCGCATCCAGGCTGTCCCATGTCCCCCGGATAACTTCATTTCTGATTTTATCTTTCAAACAAACTCCGAGCATAGCCCTCCCCCTATCCAGCTGAGTGACCTTGAAATTGGGGACCAGCCCCTCTGTCACTGTCCAGTTATTTTTGACCAACTTAATTGTGCAACGGCCGTTATTCGGAATAACATTTCAAATGGGACATCCATCGCTTTTTGTTTATGTTTTTGAGTTTCGTTTACAACCAGCGCCACCAATAATTGCACAGATTAGTTGGTGGTACTATACTTGTATTGTATTTAATCATAAAACCTTATTCTTACGACTCAACAATCGTTTCTCACCCACAAAGAGTGCTACATGAATATTTTGGCTCCTGAATGACATTGACAGGGGGGCGTTGTGAAATTGTCATAGAATGTATTGCAAAAACGAGGCGTTAGTTCCGATTATAGCCAAGCGCCAATATAACCTTGTAACGTTGTAATGTAGAACTTCATCCGACAGACGAACAAATCATAGACGCGATCGCCTTGTACCTGTATATTTTATGGTTAGACAATGACCACGATCCTTTAACAATAATTAGTAATATGCATTATACTCAACTCTACTCCTTTACTGTAAAAAAAAAAACTATTAAGTACTAGCTGTTGCCCGCTACATCGTAAACAATCTAGATAAAAAGTAACGTATGTCCTTACCCAAATCAGTTTTACCGTTTTGGCATGAAAGCGTTACAAACAAACTTACTTTCGCATTTGTAATATTAGTTAGGAGAAGAGAAGAAGAAGAAGAGCTTATGGAAAGCGTGGTGGTGCCTGTGATAAAAAATAAAAACAGCGACATAGCTGACAAAACCAACTACCGGCCCACACGGTCTCTTTGGCCGCTGTAATTGGAAAGGTATTTGATGGTCTGCTTGAGCGCCGGCTTGGTGAGTATTTAAAGTTAAATGATGCTCAGTTCGGCTTTAGGAAGGCGCTATCAACTGAGACCGCCATTCTGGCGCTTAAGCAGACGATCAGGTATTACACGTACAGGAAAACGCCTGTATATGCTGCTTTTCTCGACCTCTTCAAGGCGTTTGACTTGGTTTGTTACGACAAGCTGTGAGCGTAGCTTAAGCAACTAGAGGTGCCAGAGGAGCTTATTAACGTACTGAAGTTTTGGTATAGCTCTCAGGCTAACAGTGTTAGCTGGGCGGGAGTGCACTCTGCCACGTATGACCTGGAGTGTGGTGTTAGACAGGGTGGGTTAACGTCCCCAGCCCTGCTTAATGTTTACATGGACCAATTGATTCGTGAGCTCAGCGAGACCAAAGTCGGTTGCTCAATTGATGGCACAATAGTGAATAATCTCAGCTACGCAGACGACATGGTCTTACTGAGTCCATCACTCAGTGCGCTCAAGAATTTGTTGGCGATTTGTGAGTCCTACGCTGCGTCACATGGACTCACATACAATGCTTAGAAAATTGAGCTTTTGATTAGATAATGTTCCTCCAGTGACTTTAAGCGGGAAGCCTTTACAGAGAGTCACACATTTTAAGTACCTAGGGCATGTAGTCACGGAGGACTTATCTGAGGATGCTGATATAGAGAGAGAGCGGAGGGCGTTGGCGGTTCGATGTAATATGGTAGCCCGCAGGTTTGCCCGTTGTAGTAAGGATGTTAAAGTAGCTCTTTTCAAGGCATACTGCCAAACTTTCTACACGTGCAGCTTGTGGGTGAAATATACGCAGAGAGCCTACAACGTGCTGCGCGTACAATATAATAATGGATTTAGGATGTTGATGGGGCTTCCGCGCTTCTGCAGGGCTTCGCAAATATTCACGGAAGCCCGTGTTGACGATTTTCATGGGATTATGAGGAAGAGAACAGCGTCAATAATGGGTAGGTTGCGCGGAAGCTCCAACAGCATCCTACAAACTTTGGAAGGCACTGGGTGCAGAGGTACGTGCCACGTCTTTTTTAATTGTTTTAGTTTATAAGTTTTACTAACATAGTTTTTGTAAGTCGTTGTTACTAATACTATATGGATTGTGAGTACACTGGTCCGAAATAAAGATTATATATATATATATATTCGTTTAATAGTCGTGGGCCCGAGTATAATACTCGTTCAAATCGTTAGTGGAGTTTATCATACTCGTGCAAAGCGTAAGTGTGGGTATATCACATTCGTGCAAAGGGCTAGTGCGGGTATAGCATACTCGTCTTTGAACTTGCGCTGGTGGTACTTGGCCTCTTCCAAGAGACGCTCGGAGCCGTTGGCGACGCGCAGCATGATGCCGCCCAGCACGCAGAATACGCACGTGAAGTTAATGCTGGTGGCGTTGAGTCGCTGTGGCGGCAGCCACAACCGCAACTGTGGTGTGAGCTGCGTCTTTCCAATTTCTGCAACGTTCTTCAACATCGATCGATCGTTTTTGCGCATCGTTGCGCAATAATAATAAACTGATAAAGTCACCCTTGCTACTTCACAATTTTTATAATAAGGGGGTCCAACGATACCACACAGGTATTGTTTTTTTTCATCCCTCGATTACACCTATGGGGAGAGCTACCCCTAGTTGTTTTTTTCGTAATTTCGCAACACCATTATTTAGCGCTGCAGAGAATACACCATCTTATAATCTTCATCGATATAGTGCAAATAGTTTCCGAATATTTTTTGTATCTGTTTTAGAATGGAGAAATGTTTATAATATTAATGCAAGTATGTATGAGTGTAAAACTGTGGACTAGAATGTCTGAAATGAATAAAATTAAAAAGGTCAACAAAGCAAAGCATATGGGAGCGGTAACGCCGACAGGGGACGCCTAGTAGGAGGACATATTGTGACATTACTGGTGATGTTTTTGAGAAAGGTCAGGTGCGTAGTATGAACGTATACGAGGCAGAAGCAGTATATAAAGATCGTAGCAGGTCGCGTTCTGTAGTTTCTGCCTACCCTCATGGGAAGAAAGCGTGACGTTATTAGTTAATTTGTACGCACTCAATTAGGTATTACTAAATAGGTCAAAATACTGGCTATTTAAGGTACTTTAATCTGACTTACCTGGTACTAAAATAAAAACAAATAATTAGGTAAGTAAATACTCTTTCCCGCAGCTGTCCAGTAGAAGGCACGCATTTCACAATGCTCCGCTCCAGCTCTTTGGATCTTTACCGCCATATTATAATATATAACTTGATGACGTCACGTTTGTCAGTGGGTCGCTAGAATGGTTTAGTTCTGCCGAATTGAACCAACACAGATACCTATTAAAAACTATTCTTTATAGAAGTTGTAGGTAATCATTATATATTGTTTTATTTCGGATAGTTAACGCTTTTTAACTATAAATTAACTGAATTGTTGTAAGATTGTGGGTTGGATCGTTTTGGCAGAATATTTCAAGATTGTGGGTGGACCGTTTTGGAAGAACAAAGCTCATTATTCATGTACCTTTGAGAGTGAGTGCTTTGATCCGCTCCTCGCTTCCATCATAGTTCTGTATCACGAGGATGTAGTCGCCCAAGTCATGCTGAGTTATCAGCCCGGTGTCCAGATCGATAACCGTTTGCCTAAACATATTTATTACTTAAATCCACTCAGCCTATCGCTGTCCACCGCTGGATATACTCTCCAAAGCTGCGCCATAATACCCTGGTCTCCGCCTTCCGCATCCAGGCTGTCCCATGTCCCCCGGATAACTTCATTTCTGATTTTATCTTTCAAACAAACTCCGAGCATAGCCCTCCCCCTATCCAGCTGAGTGACCTTGAAATTGGGGACCAGCCCCTCTGTCACTGTCCAGTTATTTTTGACCAACTTAACTGTGCAACGGCCGTTATTCGGAATAACATTTCAAATGGGACATACCATCACTTTTTGTTTATGTTTTTGAGTTTCGTTTACAACCAGCGCCACCAATAATTGCACAGATAAGTTGGTGGTACTTTACTTGCATTGTATTAATCATAAAACCATATTCTTACGACTTAACAATCGTTTTTCACCTACAAAGAGTGCTACATGAATATTTCGGCTCCTGAATGACATTGACAAGGGGGCGTTGTGAAATTGCCATAATGATGTATTGCAAAAACGAGGCGTTAGTTCCGATTATAGCCAAGCGCCAATACAACCTTGTAACGTTGTAATGTAGAACTTCGTCCGACAGACGTACAAATCATAGACGCGATCGCCTCATACCTGTATATTGTTATGGTTAGACAATGACCACGACTCTTTAACAATAATAAGTAATGCGCATTATACTCAACTCTACTCCTTTACTGTAAAAAAAAAACTATATAGTACTAAATGTTACCCGCGAGTTCGTTAGCGATCTGGATAAAAAGAAACTTATGTCCTTACCCAGGTCATAGTCTATCTGGGTTCCAAATTTCATCCAAATCCGTTTTACCGTTTTGGTGTGAAAGCGTAACAAAAAAACCTACTTTCGTATTTATAATATTAGTTAGGATTATATTCGTTGTATAGTCGTGGCCGCGAGTATAATACTCGTTCATAGCGTTAGTGGGGGTTTATCATACTCGTGCAAAGCGTTAGTGTGGGTTTAGCATATTCGTGCAAAGGGCTAGTGCGGGTATAGCATACTCGTCTTTGAACTTGCGCAGTTTGTACTTGGCCACTTCCAAGTTGCGCACGGAGCCGTCGGCGACGCGCAGCATGATGCCGCGCAGCACGCAGAATGCGCACGTGTAGTTAATGCTGGTTGCGTTGAGTCGCTGTGGCCGCAGCCACAACCGCAACTGCGGTGTGAGCTGCGTCTGTCCCATGCCTGCAACGTTCTTCAACATTGATCGATCGTTTTTGCGCATCGTTGCGCAATAATAAAAAATAATAAAGTCACCTTGACAATCTTTTTAATAACGGGATCCAACGATACAACACACGTATTGTTTTTTTTTTCATCCCGCGTTTACATCTATGGGAAGAGCTACCCTAATTGTTTTTTATACTTTTTTCGTAATTTAGCTACACCATTATTTAGCGCTGCAGAGAATACACCATCTTTCCAATTTTCATCGATATAGTGCAAATAGTTTCCGTGGAAAATGGCTGTGTAACGGCCGGACGGATGGACAGACGGACATGACGAAATTAAAAAACGGTTCCATTTTAGCCATTTCACTACGGAACCCTCATCAAAATAGACAAACAAAAGTTGCGATCTACACTTGGTGAGGTAAAATGCTTCGCAACAAACACGAGAAAAAATAGTAGGGAAAAATAGTAACAATTTTTGTGCTAAAGGCAAAACGACGTTAGATTGATCGACTGTACAGTGCATAACTAAATACTATCTCTCTCTCTGTGCCTTAATTATATCTGATTGTATGCTGCCCCTATAACATGGGACTTAAACATAACTGGCGAAATGTGGGTATGCTATAGGTACACCACTGCCTAACCCTTCTGGGATTACAGGCGTGGTGTTATGTGTTTATGTGTATGCGGCTCCGGTCGGCGTCATCACGTCAGCGTTCAAGACTTCTAATGTTAAATATTGTTAAGAATTTTACTATCCTACATAATTACCTTAAAGTATGAGCTCATGTCGTATCAAGTGTTTTTCCCTGAAGCCCAAATGAAAAACACTTTTCAATAGACCAGGTACACATAATAACAAACATTGTTGAAAAACACTCGAAAGCAAGCAAGTCTGCGCCACCGTATTCCTAGGTGTTACGCAAGCTGTTGACAAAGTTTGGCGTGAAGATTTGATATTCAAACTCAGACTCACGGTAGCTCCAGAATTTGCAGATATTATAGTCTTAAATAAGTAACAGAATGTTCAGAATAAGGCAAGAGGATGCATATTCCGAGCTGAAAACTATAAAAGCTGTGGTACCACAAAGGAAGTGTGTCACGCCCATTCCTGTACTTGCTACATACATATGTGATATCCCAGAGCTGAAAACAACACCATTGCGACCTTTGCAGATGACAATGCACAACTGGTTTCCATTATGGCGCGGAGCTTGAGTAGCATCTTCTTTACATTAAATACAGTGCTGTTATTAGGTGGATCATTTCTAGTGTGTATTGCGAATTTCTTAATTTCTTAAGAGCTTGTCTTAAATTTTGCATGGTCAATAACATTTGGTGTTCGGAGTCACTGAAAATTTTACACGTACATACGAGTGGTACAAAGTGTTCAAAAGCGGTCGAGATGTGATGGAAGATTTGTCTCGCTCTAGCAGGCCATCAACGTCTTCAACTGAAGTTAACATCGCAAAAGTGAAGGAAATAGTGACTGAAAATCCTCATTTAATTTTGAGAGATATAGCCGCTGAACTTTTTATGTCTCACGAGTCGATACGTACCATTTTAAATAATCACTTGGTTATGAAACATGATGCCGCTCGGCTAGTCCTAAATAACCTGAACCATGAAACGTATTGTTGCTGGTGACGAGACTTGGGTTTACGAGTTTGACATGCAAACTAGTCAACAAGCTTCACAGTGGTGCCTTCCAACTGAACCGAAACCGAAAAAGCCACGCCAAAGTCGATTAAAAGCCAAGGTCATGTTGACTGTTTTCTTTGACTTTCGCGGTGTTGTGCACTCGGAATTCTTGTTGAAAGCAAACGATAAATAAAAAAATTGTTGTCTGTAAAGTCGGTTTACGGACGATAGTTTAACGTGACAACGTCATAACAAAACAATGATGAAATGTTTTGGTTGATAGCGTGTTTAGTTTCCCACTGCGCGTTTTACACACGTAAAATGAATGAAAGAACGGCTTGCAAATTTCTGGCTTGCAACGTAGATATATCAATCTTAGTTGCCTTAAATTGCTCAGAAAGACCGCGTTATGTAGTAATGTGAAAACCGTTAAACCAGTTGTTTGGGCAAATTGTTATGACATGTGTGAGGTTAAAATTTAATTTTTAATCTTACAGTAATAACTATGCAAAACTATTTTTTCCATTTAATTATAAAGAAGAGAAAACGTTTTTATTTATCATCAATTATGTTATGAACCACCATAATTTTTTAGTCAATTGTAATATAACCTATTATTACTGCACTAGCCGACAAACATATAAACAAACTTTACTTTTGGATTTGGCTGATGCAATATAAATCATAAACAAGGATTTGGGTTCAATTTGCGAGTGGAACTAGTACAACTAAACAGGACACTCAGCGCGGCAGTCACATAAAGAACGCAGAATCACCGACGACGGAACGAAAGTCGAACTTGCTAGAAGAGTTTAAGGATTTTCGATTGGAGGTGATTTCACGTCTACGCGTAGCAAGGCAGACAAGTATCATGTAAAATATGCAGGACTGTTTAATGTCACGAAAAATTATTTGCAGGAATTACGTTTATACGTGAAGGTACTCGAACAAAAAGTTGATCAAGTTTTTGCACAAGATAATCAAGTAAATTAACTAAGTACGCGTAATCAATTTTTGTAACACCAAATATATATCTCCAAAATATCACCAATTGTCAATTCACAATCACCAGAGGAGACCGGGAATTGTCCTAAGAAAGTATTTAGTTATTCCGAAGCGATTTGTAACAACCCGCAAAGGACTTGAGTAACGAACCCGTCATCATCGCCTCAGTTGTTACATCTTGTGTGGCCATGAAAACAGTGGAACAACTAATGACGAGCGAAGTTTCGCAAGCGAAGGATCAGCGTTTGTCAACAACAGAGGTTTAGATAAACAGCAAAGGAGATAGTAATAGTCATAAGAATAAAAGTAAATTGAAAAAGAGCGCTTGCGTGCGCAAATGCAGTCTTCTCTCCCCACTCGAATAGTGCGATCGTTTTCCATTTGGATCGCAGTAGACGACATCGGTGAGTGGCTTCTTCCACTTGAACTGCTTCAAGTGGAAGAAAGCATACTTGCTGCCTTTCATTTTCGGTGGTGCTTCCGTTGATCAAGGCGGCAAGGCCTGCTGAGATTGGTATACTGGCTCCAGCTCGGCTTGAGCATACGCAGAAGCTTATGCCCACATTTTCTCCTTCTCTGTTCATGAAAAGGTTCGCAGTCTGACGTTTGGGACTCCGTCTCCTCCGCATGCCAGAAATTGCGTGATAGTCATGGTGCTAGGAGCTGGTTGTAGGCTGGTTTCTGCTGCTGCTGCTGCTGTTGCCGCTGGTGCTGTCTGTTGGTTGGTGTTTGTGTGTGTGCTTTGTGTTATAGCGAGTGACGTGCTTGTTGTATTTTGTGCTGTCGTTTGTGCGGTGATAAATGTGGTTGATGATAAGTGCCGATGTCAGAGACACCGTGCGGTATGCTTTGCAGATCTTATGCGCAAATCCTCTCTGCAGTGAGTCAAACTGATTGTCATCAATTTCTCGGCTGCCCAAGCACTCGCTGCATACATCACGATAGGCTCTATTACTTTATACGAGTATTGTCCTAATTATCTCCCTGTTGAGACTCCAAGTCACCTTTGCCGCACATGCCAGCTGTATTTAGATGTCTGCAGCCTTTTTACAGGTCGCAGACACGTGCGCGTTGAAGGTGAGTTTAGAGTCTATTGAGAGATCCAGCAGCTTCACCTCTGTGACCAGATTCAGCCACGTACCCGACATGTGGAGTACAGGAACGTCGTACTTGAGCTTTCTTGTTAAGACCATCGCATTGGTCTTGTGCACAGCGAAACGTAGCTTGTTTTGGACGCCCCATTCCGATCCAATGTCTAGCGTGTTGTTGCCTGATTTCTGCAGGGAACCGGCTGCAAGACGAGAAGGTCCGAGAAAACCAGGGCAACATCGTCTGCAAAGACTTGGCAGTATACACCCATACCTAGCCCTTTTGTGAAGGAGCGAATCTAGGATAAGGTTCCAAAACGTCGGTCCGGCAATTGAGCCTTGGACGCATCCTTTCGTCCCCTTCTCGCTAGTCGCTCCGGCGTAGTTGACCCTGATGTTCCGGTCTTCTAGGTATGAGGCGACGAGAGCGTAGGTGTTTGCAGGGCAGTTCTTGACTACCATCTGTTTATCAGCGAAGCCACTCTTACACTTTTATAATCTGTGCATTGAGTTCTCATGCACATACCTAAAGGTGGGATGGATTCAGACGTAATAGGCTATAGGCTGGTGGCAATTGTGTCAACTCCAGCGAAAGTTTATAAGTCAACCATATCAAGGTGCATTTTAGACAATTAAGGACCACGCTACTGCATTAGGAATAAAACTAAATAAATAAAAATGTATACTATTTAAAAAATGTATTTCGTGTGGAGTGTTTCCGGACGTATAGAAACGCGCAAACATCGTACCAGTACACAAAAGCCCTAAAAAGAATGTGGAGATGTTTCGTCCAATTTCCATATTATCAGCATTGTCTAAACACTTTAAAAGGCTTGTCCCTTTCACTTTAAAAGCATGTTTTAACAATGGCATGACATGGCTTCGTCAAACAATCAATCATAAGCAATCTTTCATATTCACAACACATTTTTTGAAAATATTGATAACAGACAACAGACAGACACGGTATACACCGATTTTCAAAAGGCATTTGATAAAGTGGATCATAGATCGCTGCTCCATCAGAGGGGATCTCCTGCGTTGGTTTGTCTCCTATACAACCAATAAGACCAAAAAGGTTGTGATCAATGATCTGTATTCAAGTTACATCAGGAGTCTTTCAAGGCACAATTTTAGGACCTTTATTGTTTATATTGTTTTATGACATAAAATAATCCTTTCAGTTTTCAAAATTTCTCTTATACGCTGATGATTTAATTCTAGTGAACAAGACTGTGTTGAATTCCAACGTGATGTTGATCGTTTCTCGGACTATTGATCTAATAATAAACTGCACCATACTTGCCAAAGTGTCATAGTATAAACCTTCACCTAAAAAGAAAAATATAAGACTTTCCAATTATCGACTTGCTAATATGTAGTTATAAATAAAGTTAGCAATATTCGTGATATTGGTGTGCAGCTGTCCTCGGAACTTCATCTTGATATTCTTGGAGAAAACATTGTCACCGTGGCATATCAGATATTTGTCTTTGTAATGAGAGCGTCTAGAGATTTCTAACGTCCCTCCACCTTCTTCCACCTAGACAAGTCTAATAATTAGGCTGCAATTAGAATACGCAGTACCGATCTGGAATCCTTCCTATGCAAAATATATAGACATTATAGAATTAGTCCAACGCTAGTACCTTCGTGAAAACGTCATACCAATCGCTTCTTAAAGACTACGACCTGCTTTCCGAAAAAGAAGAAGACGAAGAGGAAGAAGCGTCCTCCTTGAGACAAAGCTGTTTTTCAGTGAATGCCGAAACAAGTTTAATTGCCCTGACTTGGTGACTGGTTTGTTTTACCTGGGTCTTCGAACAATACTTGGACGGGACGCACCAGGCGACTGTTCGCCACCAGCTTTTGTAGACCCAATGCTGATGTGCGCTCACCGCTATACCGCTTAGTCGACACATACAAAACGCGATTTGGTGCAATAGACATATTGTTAATTAGCAGATATATATTTAACAATTATATAATTAAAATTTCAAAGGATTGGTCGTAGGCTCCATACGTTTCGCACTTTTTATTCATTTTGTATTAAATTATGTTTATCTTTTACTCTTTTTCATTAAGTTAGCCTGCTACAGTTAACGTTTGCTAACAGTTTGTTTTTATTATATACTATAGTAATGTGTGGAAAATGTTAAAGGTAGTATATTTGTTAGGTTTAATTTTAAGACAACACTGTTTGTTAGCGCCTTGAGCTTTATGGAAATCATTAAACGCTAACATGAGGGTGCGGGAATAGAACTGTCTAAACAGCTCTTTCTAGGCTTCTAAAAGCATGGAGCGGTGATTCAAAGCCTTGCTATGAGAATCGGCGGTTTGTGGACTGTAATAAAACTTTATGTGGCAGCATAAATTGATTTGAAGGAAGCTATATTGGTATGGAGAAGCAGGAACA
Source organism: Dasypolia templi (assembly GCA_963555695.1). Lineage (NCBI taxonomy): Eukaryota > Metazoa > Arthropoda > Insecta > Lepidoptera > Noctuidae > Dasypolia > Dasypolia templi. The sequence goes on along the minus strand of OY743163.1, from coordinate 3,212,658 downwards.
AGAGAAGGACACAGGATGCAGCGCCTTACCTTTCTAGGAGTCTGAAGTCACCTTCCAGCTGCTAGAGGCTTGCATGCCCTTGATGTGTAGGTTAGCCACGCGGCAAGCCAGCGTGGTTTCACAGATAAACGGTTCCTATTACTTTCACAGCACTTCAAAGTAGTGTAACTTGATAATTATGTAGGTCTAGTTTGATATATAGACCCGAAAACCCGGATTTATCACGTAATCCAGATATATTATCGGTAAAAGCTCTGAAGAGATGCTTTCGCGGCAAGGGATTAGACGATACTTAATTCTTTTCTTTTAAAAATGGCGTCCGTTCCGGTCAGTGTTCTTCCAGCCATGTATTGCTGTCTCTCTCTGACCTATGGTAGACGCTGCAGGAATGGATGGAAAGGAAGGGACTGATGAGAAACGTACCTACTACCGCCACATTCAAGAAAAGATATAATTCAATGTATGTATATTTGGACATCAGCGATGTATATGGCGGTAACACTGTTTATGCTTAATAATGTTTGTTTTCCCAAATGTATAAATAAATAGACTTGTTTGTTTTGTGTTTGTGTTCTTTCTTTGCGTCATGTTTACCGCAAACCAAAGTAGTTTTCATTCTACACAACTTACTGAGGGTGACCAGAGGTATGTGAACGAAGCTCTCTTTCTTCCCAATCTCTTCAAACTGCACGAAGTACGTAGCGGCGTCCTTTGCTTCCATCGGGCGGAAGGTCATAGTGATATCAATATAGTCTCCGACTTCTTTCACCTCTATATTTTCAATGATCTGAAATAAACAGGTTTTTAGCATAATATGGTCCAGGCACGTACGTCCATGCGTAAGTGCAGTGTGACCTGGGAGCAAACAGTGACTTGCTAAGACGTTTAGGTACTCCTGCGAACGCTTGTCCGAACTGTTAGCTGCTATATCGATATTTATATCGCCGCAGAGAACAATATTTTTAAATCTACGTAATTTTTCGAGAAGAGAGTCTAACGATCTAATGAAGCTATTACTGTTGGCTTGACTCGGCGGGCGGTAGATTCCAATAATACAAGTGTCGGAATTTATTTTAAGCAGAAGACAGTTGGCGTCACTATTCTCTGGTTCTTCGACAGTTAGTACAAGGTTCTTGTCATATTAGATAACTACTCCTTCATTTTGGGTTCCATGAGAAGTCGTTGCTGCATAGTTATAGTTATCGAGGAGATAGAGACGAGAGGAGAGGACTAATATGTCCCAGGATATTTCTGATCTATGTAAAAGAGTGGTCAGATTAGGCATGTTACAATTAAAACTACGGATATTCTGAGACAAGAGATTGAGGGTGCAGTTACTTGTTAATATATAGTTTTTTACAACGTCTATTTCCCAAGAGATTGCTTTGGCTATTTGAAGTGCATCAAGATCTGAGTGAAGAGACTCAATACTTTGCATTATTCAAAAAAGGAAATGCAACTTTAATGACACGCGACATGCGTGACGTATAACTACGGAAATACTTGAAGATTAAACTCAGATCTTGATCGTAACCAGCTAAGATATTTAACACGCGACTAGATGTAAAATAGAATTGAAAATATAATTGGAAAAGTTTACTGATAGCATACTTAAACCAAAATCGCTGTGATATATACTGAGTAAATGGTGATGGTTGTGTGTTGCGGGTTTGATGAGCAGAGTACATATGTGAGTGTGAGGGACTGGAACTCCAATAAATATTATTTTTAAAGTGTGTGTAATCACAATTAAAAAGGTAAGAATAATAAATACATAAAACACAGATAACTAGAGTAAAATATAACAAGAAAATTTCAAATAAACTAGGGGTTAAGTTTAGTCACAAGGAAAGCTCGGCCAACTCGGCCTCTTCCTCTATACGCAACGGCACCTGTCCCTCTTCAAGCTTGACGTAAACTTTACCAAAAGAGGTCCAAGTAGCTGCCTTGCTGCAGTTTTTTGTTTTTCACGAGTCCTCTAGCAATATAAAACAGGTGTCTGGCTTTACTTGTCAGGGAATCCGCGATGAATACAGCCTGCGGTGCGCCTGCTAATTTAATGTGATTGGTATTCAACTGCGGCTCCTTTTTTGAGCGGCTAGATTTGTTGTATTCTTTAAATGCGGCAACTATGGCATCCCTTCGGATGGTGTTAGTGAAGTCAGTAACAATGGCCTCAGACTTAGTACGGTAAACATCCTTTACTTCCAGGTCATGTATGGGTGTCTCGAGGCCTAAGGCTTCCCCGACATTTTTGATGATGTTGATCAACGTTTTTTTTGTTTTCGCTGTTTTGTATGGGGATGTTACGTATTTCGATTACGAGCATTTCTTTCAAGCATTTCTAACTTATCTTCCAATGTCTTAACGCGCTTCTTATAGCTACAGTTTTCGAGCTCCAGACAGTTCAATTTGTTAAGTAGGTCTTCATAGTGGGTGGAAATGGACTTAACCGATTTTTCGATATCGTGGTATTGTTTCATTACGGCATTTATCGAGATGTTAAGGGAGTCAAACTTTTGTTCCTGTTGGTCTTTTAGCTCAGCGAACATATTTTTAATTTCAAACATATACTGGTCGGGGATTCCAGTATATTCGCTGAAAGTACGTTTATGGCGTTTGGATACGTTAGAAACTTCATCATCCGTTAACATGTTTAGAGCCGAGTCTGATTGGCATAGTACTTTAGGGGGAGTCTTTAGCTTACTTCCTATGGTTGTACATTGTTCTGGAGACCTAATTTGTCCATCACCGCTAAGCTCCGGGTCTGTTCTTAAGGAAGGCTTTTGTCCTGGTGGTGAGCGTCGTACCGACATCTTATCAGTCTCGTTCGCGCGCGCATACCGGCAAGACGCGTTATGTTTGTTCCTTGTCTCAACACAAATCCATATGTGACGAGTGAATATGGCAGTTACTTTAAAATGTAGTAGTTGTAATATAGTTATCGACGAATTATTGGCTTATGTTCAAAATAAGTTATCGATCATCGATGAAGAAAGCCTGATCAGAATTTGTGTGTCGGCGTTTCGTGGGGATGAAATAGAAAGGTCAAAGTCGTTACTATTTGAGTCGTTACCGGCTGATAAACGAAAACCCGTCCGCAAAGGACAAGGAAAGGAAAATCGGGCACTTAGTGACATTATCAGTGCCTTTAAAGCCTCGGAGCCTGACCTGATGCCTGTGTTCGTGGCTCGTAACCTGGAGAAGCTCCCGCCGATTACTTTTGATCACTTGGACGTATCTGACCTTCTTAAAAAGATTACTCTGTTGCGAGAAGAAGTGAACCAGATTAAAACCTCATATGTTTCACTCGATCAGTTAGAAGAACTAAGGGAGGAGGTTCAGACTGCGAAGAACTTTGATGTGAAAACTACTCGTAGTAGAGGTACAAATAGACGGGTTGATGAAGAACCAAATTTGCAAAGTCATTACAACAATTCGATAAGTGAAGGTACTTTTGTAATGTCTCAACTCGCGAGTGCTACCGAGGATACGTCACGTTTAGATAGTACCGTTGCAACGAGTTCACAAGCGCTGACGTCATTGCTAGCGGAGAAGGGGACTGCGCAAGCCAGTGCGACGAGCGCGCAGCTGATCGGTGCGCCTGATGAATGTAAACAAACCGCTGCGTCGGTATTGAAGAACGGTTTAGCCAAAGAGCGGTCTGAACACGGGCAGTGGAGAACTGTGACATATCGAAAATCAAGTACGAAAAGTCGTAGGAAAGGGAAAATAGGTTTAGCAAATGATTCTGCGGGCAATTTCAAAGCGGCAGAGAGAAAAGTACCTATTTTTATTTCGAACGTACACATCAATACCAGTGTGAAAGACATAGCAGATTATGTTGTTTCTAAAACACAGATATCTGTAAAGTTAGACAGAATAATAACGAAGAAACAGAATATGCACAAATCTTACAAGTTTTATGTGCCTGAGTCTAAAATACAAGTATTTTTTGATGACAACTTGTGGCCGAAGGGCATAATATTTAGACGTTTCTTGTACTATAGGAATATGTACGCGACTAGAAAAAATGAAAGTTCTAGTGTCGACCTTACACCTACGATAAATGGATAAACACACGTATAAGTTGGTGACCTTTAACTGTAAAAGTGTTAAACGGTCTATTGATGGCGTAAGGGAGCTTTGTTTAAATAACGATATCATCGCACTTCAAGAAACATGGTTGCTACCAGAGGAGCTTGCGTACCTACATTGTATCAGCGATGAGTTCGGATGCACCGGTACGCCGGCGGTAGATACGACGGCGGGAATGCTTCGGGGGCGACCGCACGGCGGCCTTGCTTTGCTTTGGAGAAAAAGTGCGTTCAATAATGTGTCGGTGGTTCAGTGCAGCAATCCGCGAGTGTGCGCGATTAAATTGGTGCTAAACGAAAAGACTATATTAGTGTTTAATGTGTACATGCCCACGGACGTTGGTAGTAACTTAGTGGAATTCACGGATTGCCTCAGTTTGGTGAGTGCCATTATAGATAGTTTAAATATTGAAAACTCTTATGTGCTTGGCGATTTCAATGCACACCCAACAGAAAGTTTTTTTGCAGAACTGATAGACTTCTGTCAGGAATTTGAGTGGAACTGCGTGGACACAGATATATTGGGGTTAGACTCGGATACCTATACTTTTGTGAGTGACGCACACGGCTCACGGAGATGGCTGGATCACTGTGTGGTTACTAAAGCAGCCCGTGAGTCGGTAGTTACGGCGAGTGTTATATACGATACGTTATGGTCGGATCACTACCCGCTTGTTTTAGAATGTGTTTTTGACAATGTTTGTGTAAAGCAATGTGATTTTAATTATGTGGAAAATCTTGTTGTCTGGGGAGATAGAAGTCTTGAACAGTCGCAGTTTTACACGCAGGCATGTCATGAAAGACTTAGACTTATTGATTTCCCTGATGTCTTTAGAATATGTTGTGGCAAAAGTTGCAAACAATTATGTCATCGCGCTGTTATAGATAATATGTATAAAGATATAGTCAGTGCTTTATCTGAGTCAGCTGCGGTGGGTCGGGGGCGCATTAAGCGTGGGAAAAAGAAAGTAGTGGTAGGTTGGAATACGCATGTTGGTGAGGCTTACAGGGACGCCAGGCAGAAGTTTAAATTGTGGGAGGACCTTGGTAAGCCTTCTGCTGGTCCCACATTTTGTGATATGCGTGAAGCCAAGAGAATGTATAAATCTCGTTTAAAATGGTGTCAAAATAATGAAGACCAAATAAAAATGGATATTTTGGCTTTACAACATTCAAGCAATGATTTTCGCTCTTTCTGGAAACACACGAACAGGCTGAGCAGTAAGCCTGGCCTCCCTGTGTCGGTCAGTGGCGAGAGCGATCCCGTAGGCATTGCTGACCTGTTTAAGGAACATTTTAGAATTAAGTCGCCTCTGGGTCAATGCGTATCCGAGCTTGATGTTGTTGACCATGGTGAAATTGGAACGAGATTCACAGCCACGGACGTTAAACGTGTTATCAAAAGTATGACAAGAGGCAAGTCTCCAGGTCACGATGGTCTGAGCATCGAGCACCTCAAGTTCGCGGGCCCTCATTTACCAAGAGTGTTAGCAATGTTTTTCAACTTTTGTGTTAGTCACGCGTATATGCCTTGTCATATGACTAAAACTATTGTAGTGCCCATTATTAAAAACAAAACGGGTGATATCGCGGACTTGAACAACTACAGGCCCATTTCTTTGGCAACGGTGAACGCAAAAGTACTTGACAGCCTGCTTAACAGACAACTTAATAGCTTTGTTCAGGTGCACGACAATCAGTTCGGGTTTCGATCCGGACTATCAACTGAGAGTGCCATAATGTGTCTAAAGTGGGCGGTGAGGTACTACTCGGATAGGAAAACCCCTACGTATGCTTGCTTCCTCGACCTCTCCAAAGCTTTTGATCTGGTCGCATACAGTATCCTTTGGAGGAAGTTAAAGGGAGCTGGAGTTCCTCCAGAGTTGATAAATACTTTGAAATGCTGGTATGGGGGCCAGGTCAATCAGGTACGCTGGGCCGGGGCCTTTTCAGAGCCGTATAGGTTGGAGTGCGGGGTGAGGCAGGGGGGCTTGACCTCACCCACGCTCTTCAATCTGTATGTCAATGAGCTGATCGAGGCGCTCAGCAGAGAGCGTGCCGGCTGTTACATTGACGGAGTTTGTGTTAACAACATTAGTTACGCCGATGATATGGCGCTGCTGAGCGCCTCGGTTTGTGGTCTTAGGAGGTTGTTGGCCATCTGTGAAGAGTATGCGTTAGTTCACGGATTAGTTTACAACGTCACTAAAAGTGAAGTCATGGTCTTTGGTGTCAGCGGTCGATGTTCTGATACTATACCTCCGGTCAAGTTGAACGGAATACCGCTGGTAAGGGTATATAAGGTGGGATACTTGGGACATCTTTTGACCGCTGACCTCAAGGACTTTGATGATATTGAAAGAGAAAGAAGGACGCTGTCGGTCAGAGCTAATATGATCGCTCGCAGGTTTGCACGTTGTTCTAAAGAAGTGAAGAAAACCTTGTTTCGTGCATATTGCACCTCATTTTACACGTGCAGCCTGTGGGTAGATTACACTCAAAGATCGTACAGCGCCCTTCGCATTCAGTATAACAATGCGTTCCGGGTGTTGATGGGGCTGTTCCGCTTCTGTAGCGCATCAGGGATGTTTGCTGAAGCTCGTGTTGATTGCTTCTACGCTACGATGCGAAAAAGATGCGCATCCCTGGTGCGCCGGGTGCGGGCCAGCCCCAACATTATACTGCGTTGTATCGCGAGCAGACTGGACTGCTTGTGTGTGAATAGCTGCTGCAAGCTTTCCACATCGGTGTTGAGCTTGTAGCAGGGGTTCTCATTGATATACATGTATATATATATGGCAGTGTTAGGTTAAGTGTGTATGTTAATATTACTAACATAGTTGTTAAGAAATATTGTTACTAACATAATTTTTGAGTCATGTTACTTGCTAAATAAATATAAATAAATAAATTATCAATACTTAGGCGAGAGAATTCACCTTGTTATAGTTTATCTATATAAGACTAGTTGCTGTTTGCAATAGTCAGGCGTTAATATTTCTTGTAAAGTGAGCCCTGTTTCCAGAAAACAATGGTGTTAACAATTGTGAACAACAATTGACAAAACAAATATCACTCGGGTTGGTCTCGAACTCCCGACAACGAGCGTAGCAGTCAGCGCAGGCAGCGCTACGCCAACTGTGTATTATTACTTAGCTGCGAAATACTCAAGTGTATGCCAGTACTGGGAAAGCGCACTAGAGTTCGTTGACCGCAATTACCCGAACAAGGTCACGGACACAAAGAACGATGATTATCACTTTTTGATTTTGAAATTGTTATTCTGAATGTAGACTGTTTACCACTGTTTATAAAAACTTTCCACTGAATCCTTTTACTTGAGCACTAGTTGATAAAATGACACAAAATTTAAAGATTATAGCTTGGTACTTATATTTTATAAGAAATTATTTTGCGGAGGCCGTTCGAGTACGTCTATTCGCTTACGGTGCGCGCGGGGGGATGATTATGTAAACTCTGACTTAGAATTTGCTAGACCAAAATGACAGCAGCATTCGACACTTAATATCAGGTTTTCATATAGTTCGTGCAAGTCCCTGTTGACCACTACATACATTCGAACATTCTTCACAAAACAAATTCTACGGCAACCGATCACTTTTCCGTTTTTTTTTTTGTTCTAATTTCATTTTATCAAAAACTCTTGACTGACAACTTTTTTGCTATATGCATTATTTTGACATGTTTTTAGATCATCGAAATATCATGTGTCATAGGTATTATTTTACCGAACTATGAAAACACATGGCCTCGGACTTGTGCAGGGCCACTTCGAGTCCCAATTGCCGCATCCTGTCGCAACCCCGCGTATCACTTGTTCGGCCGCCGCCTGGGGCGACCTCCCCTGTGCCAGGACCGTCGTGTGCGTGTCGTCAGCGTAAAGCCTTTAACAGGCTTCGTTCATGTGTTTTGTTGAAAATACGTGCAATTAGAGTTTAAATAGATAAACCAGCAATAAACAAGGAGGTTTTGATTTTTATCAATCTCAATTCAGCCTTTTGCGATTCTTAATATCATAAAAGTTACCAACTAAATATGCCATTTTTTTAAGACTTATTATATTTTGTTCGAGTTGAGACCCCATGGTCTCACTCACCTGCGTTCCGTTGGGCAGGTACTTGCCGACCGAGTGGTACTTGGAGCCCGGGGGTATCGGTATCCGTCGCGTGCTCGTCTCGTAGTTCTGCGCCAAGACAAACGTCTCGTTCTTATTGTCCTCTGAAAATTAGTTTGTTTTTGTATTATTTTCCTATATCTACTTAATAAAAAAATTAAATTTATTCATTCAATGACAGCCAGCGTACAGCCTAACCCACGTGGTCCAGAAGCATGAAATTATGCGCAAGAGTTTCTTATACAACGAAAGAGAGCACTAAGGAAGGATTATTAAAAATTCGCCTCCTGAATCTGGCATATAGGGGATGGAAGTTTGTATTGAAGTTCGTCATTTTTACTGACAAAACGTTGACTTGTAAAACATTTTGTGAATTATTGTATGGTGTTGGGTCCACTGTCCCACTTTTCGACAAAGATCTCCGGCCTCTCACATATGTAAGATTGTATGCTAATAGAAAGGGTTTTGTGGGATGTCTGATTCGGTTGACGACAAATTTTTGTAATGAGTGACAAATATTTAAATGTTAATATTTTGTTATGAAAAAACGAGTGAGTGAGCAGATGTACCCTATATCGATTTTATAAGTAAATACTAAGAAACTTTTTAATTTCTAGCAAATAAATGTGTGACCCGCCTGCGTAAAAAATCGATTTTTTTGTTTGTTGTAATGAAAAATAATATAATGCAACGTACGTACCCAGAACAGCTAAAATATAAAAATAGTTAATAAAGGTTGCCAACGAATTCAACAAAAACAAATAATTAATGTAATAAAATACTTACGGGGTACGCTTTCTGTAAATGTAAAAAAAACAATGATTAATTTATATCAAAAATTAAAACATCGTACATTGCTTACAATATAAAAGTTTTCATATTAATTATTGAGCAGGTTGGTTCGGAACAAATAACGAAGCCGTAATCTATGCATTCTACACACCAAACTAAGTAACTTAGTGCAATCTTACCTTCCCCTAAAATGGCCAAACCATAATAGGATTATTATTTGCGTTAAAAAACTAATAAAAACTGAAATTAGAATATACCGAATGGTTTTTTTTTAACTAACAAAACACTACATACTTGAAATTTCTGTCAGAAATAAAGTATAATAAATTATTATTGACGATATAATAAAAAATAAAAAAAAGTTAACAATTTTTTTTTTTTTACCATCTTCAGTGTCTGAAAAATAAAACAAAATAATTTAAATATTTACTAGTATTTGTTATACAAGAGTGATTTTTGAGAATCCTGAGCGTTAGCGACGGAATCAAAAGAGCACAAGGTGAAAAATCTTTGCACTCGAGTGCAACACGTAACTTTTCATCCCACCTCAGCGAGGAAATGACTAAATGCATAAAAAAACACATTTACAAGATACTTTAATTTCAGTTTAGTTAATAACTAATCCATTATAATAGGTTAATACGTATTACAGAATAATCTTTAAATTAGGTATGTATAACAAATAATACTTAGGTATAATTAAGAAAAATTGAAAGTAACGTTGCTACAGTTACTTAATTGTAATAATAATAATAACGTTGTTTATTGTAATATTTTTGTTAGGTACTGTAATGTTGGTCTTAGTGACTTTTGTACTATTTTATGTAAACTATCTGTCATACTTAATAGTGGTACTGATTCATTGGATTCCCTTGGCGTAAATGTTGGCGAAAGAGGGCGATCGCTAGGTGTTTCGTAGCTCCTGAATCGGCCAAAAGTGTGGCTGAAGTTCGTCGGAAGCAATGACCCGTGTAAAACATGGGTTCTGGAAGTTCAAGAAATGTTGCTATGTCTCGTGGGATACTGCCAATTTTATTGGCACCCATAGGCTGTCTTATACACTTTCCGTTGCGGTATTGTAGAAAAAATCGATTGATTGGAGTGTTAGGCGGGCGTAAGGCTTGATATTTCTCAACAATTGTTACATATTCCTTGCGAATGACGAAGTTGCGGTCTCTTTTTGTCTTTGTGTCAGGTAAATTAATTAATAGTAAGTTATCTGAATGTTTCTCAATATTGTTGATATTAAGTTCGACATGCTCCGTTTATATCAATAATAAGAACAACCTGTAACGTAAAAAGTATTGTAATAAATAAATAAATTTGAGCGTATACGTATTAGATTATGTTACTTACTTTTGCCGCCAAATATACGGAATCAGGTGCTTCGTTTAGAAACTTTTCAACCTTCGATTTTTTGGGTTGATGACCAGATGACGCTCTTTTCAAAAATGCCACTAATTTATGATAGGTGTTGATATGTATGTCTTTTTTCATTTTTATTGTTGCTTTAAGCATTGAATATGTATTCCATAGAGTGCTTGACTTCTTGGTCTCGGATTATTCAATAATATATGCCAACAATTGAATCACTCATTTTTGGTTTTACACTGGTTTTCAAGTTTATTTTTTACTTGGTTTGTTTTAACAATAAATATGATCAACGTGAAAAGAAAAACGCGCGAAGCAATTTTTTTTAAATTTCCGAATCAAATTCCGAACAATAAAGCACCATAGAGGTAGAAGTAAAAAGGTTTAATAATGTTTCGAATTCACAAACTTCGTGCTCACGATGTTCTAAATTCAATTTACTTTATCCACTAGAGGATAAAAACGGCTTTTACGCTCAGATATCGAAGAGAAAAAATAGTCTTTCCGAGATGGGGGGTTGAAAACATTATTTATAGTGCAGCTGTGCCCCCTTATTCCGTACGCGTGGATATCGAAACATGCTAGCACCATAATTATTTATTTCATCAAGAAGTTCCAATAATACGGAAACGATTTCGTTGACCAGTTTCCGAGCCCTGATCTGAACATAGGCTCTCCAAAGTTTCGTGCATGTTCTCTCACTCAAACTCGCCTCAAGTCACCATTTTGTTCCTAAAAACGTTATTGCGAAGCCTTCTGCGCAAAGTTCAAACCCGCCATGATTCATCGGCCATATTGTAGAGTGCGCCCAAGATAAGTCCGCGCGCGGCCGAAATCGGAAATAATCGTTTGCCGCTTTCTCGACATTTATATTAAGTGATAAGAGAGAGTGAAAAGTAAATAATCGCCGTCATTCTGTCAAAAGTGCTGGCAGGGTATAGTCTTGATAGTCAAAAACGCGCGCAGACTTATCTTGCGCGCACTTTAATAGTGGAATGTGGGTCGAAAATTGAAAAAGCAGTACATCTTCAAGCCTAGACATTAGAGGCTGATATATTGAATAGGATACTTGCCGCCAGCTGAAAATGGAACATATCAGTTATTTTCGTATCTTGTGACTTCTTTTAGAATACGGTATTTTCCATTTAACGAAAGGGAAGCAATGTAAATAAAAGATTTTCAAGAACTTATTGGTGTCATCTGAAATTATAATATGAAATATCATTCAATCAGAATGAATGACAGCCAAATTAAACTTAAAGGGGTTTTTTACAAGTCAACTGCCACCTGATAGTAAGTGGTCGCCTGTCAATGAATATCTCGCATCTGCAATACCGTGTTGCTGATGCGATGCCATCCCGGAATGCATCGATTGTCGGCAGTAATAGGTACATTCGTAATTTATTTAATACCTCACGCGCAGGAATGCACAGAGGCGGACTTAATGCCATAGGCATTTTCTACCAGTCAACCTTAGGGTGATGCAGAGACAAACAGTGGTAGGTGTAATTTATGAAAAACATTTTGAAGGAATGGAATAAATATTTATAAATATAAAGATACGCATTAACCTATTAAAGCTTTAAATATAATACATATATTTTATAACCTAATTATGTATAAATGTAAGCACCAACAAATATACATAAACATATGAATTTAATAAATACAAATAAGACAAACAATGAGACAACATTACCATTATGATCATACTGCCAGCTTCTTGCGAATGTGCTCACGAACTTTAACTTTAAAGGCTATACGGGTGTCGCCCATACTAATTTCTGAAGGGAGTGCATTCCACAGAGAGATACTAGACTGAACGAAGAAGGAAGAGTGAATGAAGTCTGTGCGGTGAGTGGGACATTGAAGAAGAAGATCGTGTGATGAACGAATATTTGTTGTTGTTATATTTACTATTGTTGTTGGCACAAATGTACTGAAAGTGGGGGGAAAGATAACCAGGGGAAGAGGATAATCAAGAAAGGAAAACAAGATGGTCAGCGCCCTTTGCTCTCTGCGCTGACGTACGGGCAACAAACCGAGACCCTTCCGTGCCTCTGCGGTCTTTCGTAGGTCTTTGACAGTAGTTATGACGCCCCTAATGGGTTTGTTTTGTTATGTAAGAAATTATCATATAATGTGACGTACGTACCAGAAACAGCTATAATATAAAAATAGTAACTAATAAAGGTTTACTACGAACTCAACAAAAAAAAAAGAATTCATGTATTAATAGTAGTACAAGAATAAACGTACTGAAATCGTACCCTGTAAGTAAAATACTTACAGTATTTTACTTACAGGGTACGATTTCTGTAGATGTAAAAAAATCAATGTTTTTTTTTTTCATACCATAAACTATCAGATATGAACGTCATCTACATTACTTACAATAGAAATGTTTACATGTTAAGTATTATCAGGTTGGTTTTAAAATAATAAAAATAAAGTAAGGTATTTTTTTTATTTTACCGTCATCGTCTGAAAAAAAACAACAAACAGTCAATTTAAAACATTATTTAAATGCCCCTTACCTGTACGCGGGGGTATCGAAACATGTTTTAACACCATCATTATTTATTTCATCAAGAAGGTCCATCAATATGGCCGAGTAATCATTATGGCCGGTCTGAACCAGGGCTCGGGAACGTTATTTTAAATATCGTTTGGAACAGTTCTTTGAACCCTTTGAACCACATTTTGCTCGGTAGGAAAACGAAATGAGAGCGTTTTCAAAAACTGGTATATTCCGTCATCCGTATACATTCTGTCAAAAAAGTATCGGTAATGGATGATTTGATATGGGATCTTTTTTTTTTTTAGATTGGCACAACTGTTTTCCATTTTGGCGCGGAGTTTGAGTTGCATCTGTTATTTAGATTAAATACAGTGCTGTTTTTAGTTAGATCATGTCTAGTATGTATTGCGAATTTCATAATGGATAAAAACAACGAACAAAGAGTTTGTCTTAAATTTTGCATCGCCAATGGAATTTAGTGTTCGGAGTCACTAAAAATGTTACAGAAAGCTGAACTTGCTCTGTCTAGGGAGTCAATCCGTACCGTTTCAAATAATCACTTGGGTATGAAACATGTTGCCGCTCGCCTAGACCCAAAAGACCTGAATTTTCTCCAAAAACTCAATCGCATAAGAGTCGCTGAAGACATGCTGGAATGAGTCAATTCCAATACAACATTTATGAAACGCATTGTTACTGGTGACGAGACGTGGGTTTATGAGTTTGACATGCAAACTAGTCAACAAGCAAAAGTCAAAGTCATGTTGACTGTTTTCTTTGACTATCGCGGTGTTGTGCACTCGGAATTTTTGCCGGAAGGTCAAACGATAAATAAGGAAAACTTTTTGAGAGTTATGCGGCGTTTAAGAGAGCATATTCGACGAAATAGGCCAGACATGTGGAAAGAAAGTTCTTGGATTTGGCATCACGATAATGCGCCTTCGCACAAGGCCATCATTGTGAACGAAATTTTGATCAAAAACTCAACAAATACCATCGAGCAAACACCTTATTCTCCAAATATGTCTCTAGCCGACTTCTCTCTTTTTCCTAAACTCAAATTACCCCTTCGTCACACCCCTTTTCATTCGGTAGAAGACATAAATGTAGGAATGGGGCTTGACAATGGAAACACTTTCTTCTGATACCTTCTTTAATTTTCGCTCGTTAAACACTTAAAATACAAAATTTCTATCATCGTAACGTCGCCGTCCTTTTTTCAATCATTCGCCATTCTTTTCTCTTCCTTCACTCATACCCCTCTCGTTCACTCCTCTAACGTTCCATTCTACAAATCCGTTTGATGTTTCATTTCACTGTTAACTAAGTATTCTAATCGTTATCGTTATCATTAAGCGTGCGACCGCTGCTCTGAGTACAGTGTATTTATGTTAGTCCGTATAATAATATTGAATAAGTGGTAATTATCTGCAGAATTCGAAAAAAAAATGTAGTAATCTTAACAGTGATTCTAGTGTAATCCTAATTTGCGCAAGTATTTGCATAACAACGCAGTTTAATGCCAGTATTATCCATAAACAGTTTAAAACTTCAACGTTTTTAAGTGTTCAAAGTGACCCCTGTGATTGTGCGAACAAAGGACCTCATTAGTAACAAGTGTATTGCAATTTAAACTTTAAATAGTCGTCAAAAATTCGACAAACATCTTAAAGTCACCGTGGTTGAGTGGAATCGCGTGAGCTTTTTGTGTCACTGTGGCCACTCAGAGAGTGTCGAGTTCGTATCTGGCTGATTGCAAATCTTTTTCTATTTTCAAAAAAACATTAATTTGAAAAGGGATTGTTATCTGACCGATCTAAGTATGTTCCGTTCACCAGACAAGAAAAAATTCCATTCCGATACCGACTTGGCATCTGGTTCGGCAATGAGTGGTGAACATGGGGGCGAACAAAACGCCTTAGTACGCAAACGCAAACAACGGGATTCTGATTTGACCCAGGCTATTAAGGAGCTGTCCACGGAGTTCAAGAATACTCTAAATGAATGGCGACGGGCTATGCAGTCTAGTATAAATAAAATATCAGAGAATGTAGTATCGATTAGGAATGAACTTGCTTCACTCACTCAAGTGACGTCAGAAATTAGAAGCGATATTAACTCTCTTCGATCAGAGCATTTATTTTTACGACAGAAAATCACAGAGATGGATGTGAAGTATGAAGGTATGATGGAACGCATCGACTCTATCAAAGACTCTGTCGGCTTTGTTACTGACGAGTGTTAGGTTTCGAGGAACGTGAATCAAACAACAAGCTCCAGTAATGACTGCCATATTTAATCGTTCGTCTTTATACCACCACCCTACATTATCAATGTACCCACTTATCAATATCATCACATCTTCCTCCCTCAACAAAATTAAAAAAAATAAACTATTAACCAATAATAATAAAAAAAAATACATAAATATGAAATTTTAACCATTATAATTTAACAAGCATAATCATTCCATGAGCACTCCTAATTTAAACTAAACAACTTATCTCAATGTTTACAGTAAACAGTAATAATCATTATTACTGGATCCTAAACTTGAGTAATTTATTAAATAATTAATCAAAGTATTTCACATGATTTAAGTTTTTTTTTTTTTTTTAGTTGGTAAGAAATTCATAGTGTCTATGTATGCCATTTAATATGGATTGATATTTTATTCTTAAACAAACACATACTCAGTTTTACAGTTGTTATCGTACAATCAAACTTTAACTCTATTCTGTATATCTTTAGTACGTCGCCGTTGATAATACGTATGAAGATTACGTATTCATGTACTGATAATTTCACGGGTACCCCCATCTATTCGGCGGTCGCACCGTCCTGCCAGAACGAGTAACATAATTAGTATTAGGTGTGGGCTCACGATGATCATTTATATTACACGATGAATTTTCACAATCATAATCAAACTCATAGTCTCGAGGGGGGCTGTGTCTGTGGGAGTAATCTGCTATCATGTGCCTTCTATTCCGTACAACTACTTTTCCGTTATGTAAACGAACAGCATATGACCTATTTCCTAGAATTCGCTCAACTACGCCTGGTACCCAATAGTTTTTAATTGTATCGAAATATCTTACATTCTGGTTAAGTTGTAACGGAGATAAGTTTTTACTGTTTTTATTATAAAATTCTATTTGTTTATTTTGCCTTTTTATTAATTTCTCTTTTATGTTATTATGCAACCTTGGAGCCAATAATTTTATAGGTGTCGGAACAATACTTCTTAATTTTCGACTTTGTAGAATTTCAGCTGGGGATGCTAGATCACTACCCAGCGGTGTATTCAAGCATTCCAATAATGCTAGACGATAATCCGTGTTATCTTCTGTTGACTTTTTAATAATATTTTTTACCGTTTGAACTGTGCGTTCAATTTGCCCATTCGATTGAGGATAGTAAGGTGATGACGTCATGTGAGCAAAATTCCAATCTAATGCAAATTTCCTGAATTCAAATGATGAAAATTGTGGACCACAGTCTGACATTATAGTATTCGGTATTCCTTGACGGCTAAATATGTTTTTTAAATGATTAATTATGCTCCCAGAAGTTGTACTACGCAATTCGATTAACTCGAAATATTTACTAAAATAATCCACTAGCAACAAGTAGTTCGTATCTCTATAATGAAATAAATCTACACCAACCTTAGCCCATGGTCTGTCAGGAACCTCGTGACAAATAAGATCTTCTTTCTGATTATTTTTTCTATGTGTTAAACAAATATTACAACTTTTAATCATGTTTTCTATATCATTGTTAATACCGGGCCAAAATATTATTTCTCTAGCTCGTAATTTACATTTTTCAATTCCCTTATGTCCAATATGAATCTTTTTTAACATTTCTTTTCTCATTACTTTTGGTATAATTATTTTATCCGATTTCCAGATTAACCCATTAGCTACAGTTATATCCTCCCTAAATTTCCAGTATGGTTTTAAATGGTCTTTTATTATATCTTTATTTTCAGGCCAACCTTGTAAAACTTGTTTATTTAATTCAATCATCTCTTCATCTATTTCTAGTTGCTTCTGAATGTCAATGAATTGAGCGTCCGTTAGATATTCGCATTTATTTTTCACAGTATCAGTCAATACGCATACTTCATCCTTGCCGCTACCTAAACCGCCTATACCGGTTTGTGACGTACGTTCACTCACCTGCGACGTCGTTTCGTAAGCACGAGATAACGCGTCAGCAATGTACAAGTGTTTTCCCGGTCTGTAAACTAACGTAAATGTATAGCGCTGTAATCTCAATAACATCCTCTGTAATCGGGACGGAGCATCTACAATTGGTTTTTTAATAATGCTGATTAAAGGTTTATGGTCCGTTTCTATTGTTACATCTGAACGTCCAAAAATGTATGCATAAAATCGCTCACAGGCAAAGACGGAAGCATACAATTCTTTTTCTATCTGTGCGTATCTTTGTTCTGTGATAGTTAAAGCTTTAGAAGCATAACATACAGGAAGCCCATTTTGCATTAAGCACGCACCTAATCCTGTGGAACTGGCATCCACGGATATGACTATTGGCTTTTCTAAACTATAATATTGAAGAACGGGCTGTTTCGTTAAGCACGTTTTTAAATAAGTCAAGCACTGCTCATGTCGGTCGTCCCAATGCCATTCTATTTCTTTTTTAAGTAATTCTCTTAGTGGCAATGTTTTATCTGAAAGATTCGGAACAAACGAGCCTACGTAGGTAATCAATCCTAAAAATCGTTCTACATCTTTCCTATTCTTTGGTACTTGCATGTTTTTTATTGCTGACAAGTGAGAATCATCTGGGCTCAATCCATCTTTTGTAATTCGATGACCTAAATATTTTATGTCCTGTAAACCAAATTTACATTTATTTATATTTAGTTTTAAATTGATTTTTCTACATCTTTCTAGTACTTTCTTCAAAGTCTCATCATGTTTGGTTTGATCTGAGGCATATATTAATAAATCGTCGATATACATACATACACCTTCTATATCATCAAAGTGTTCATATATTTTCTTATGAAATACCTCTGAAGCCGAACATATGCCATACGGCATTCGCAAAAATTTAAATCTACCAAAAGGTGTATTAAACGTACAAAATTTGCTACTTTCTCCTAATTTCACGTTCCAAAACCCTGAAGAAGCATCTAATGTACTGAAATACCTGGCCCCAGCTAATTTTGACACAATTTCATCTATCGTTGGTAGCTTGAAATGCTCTCTCCTGATAGCCTGATTTAATTCTTTCGGATCCAAGCAAATCCTTAAATCACCATTCGATTTTTTAACAACAGTTATACTGCTTACCCAATCAGATGGACCCTCTACTTTTGCAATAATACCTTGTGACTCCATTTCCAATAACTTTTTTTTAACATCCTCGCTGATCGCAAATGGCAATTTACGAGGAGCATGCACTACGGGGACTGCGTCGTCCCTTAGTTGTATATTATATTCTCCCGGTAGACAACCTATACCTTCAAAAACATCTTTGTAATCTTTATTTATCTTGGATTTGATATCAGACCTCTGCACAGACATAACCCTTTTAATTAAATTCATTTCTGCACAAGCGTAACGTCCCAATATGGGAGTACTATTGACATCAGCAATTTTAAACTCCAATAAATACAATTTATTCTTATAATATACTTTTAAATGTGTTTTTCCTAAGACAGTAATTAAATCACCTGAATAACCGCTCAATTTAGTATTAGTTTGCAATAATTGATCCACGGATATTGCTAATCTGGACAAGAAACGCATGGGTAGCACATTCACATCTGCACCCGTATCTAACTTGAAGTTTATGCTATGTTCATTAATTTTCAAATCTATAGTCCAATCACTCAAGTCTTTATTTAATGCAAATATTACCTTTTCGTCCGATGCCTCCACAAGGTACACACCACACACTTTTGCGAAGTGGTTCATTTTAGAGCAGCGTAGGCACCTCTTACCATACGCCGGACAAGCATTCCTTCCGTGCATACTACCACATCTGCCACACTGATTCGTCGTGCGGGGTCTGTTTGTCGACTGCTGCATCGGACGAGCGGCGTCTGCGGCGCCCCCGCGCCCGCCGCGCCACGCTGCGCCTCCTCGCTCGTGTCCACCACGTGATCGCATTGCTCCTTTCATAAAACTGCCGTCACTGGTTCTTGTAGACGATGACAATCGTAATTTATTATTATGATGCCGCAATGTCCATATCTCATTTTTTTCTTCTTGTAAATTACTGTCCTGTTTAATGCTGTGAACTGCTTCATTCTCCTTCTTTATGTTTTCTGAATACATTCTTGATACTACCGCTGCTCGACATATCTCCAACGCTTTATTCAATGTTAAGTCCCCTTCTCGTAATAATCGTTCTCTAATTGCTGGGCTCGTGACTCCACACACAAGTCGATCTTTTATGAGATCATCATTCAAATTTCCAAACTCACAAGTCTTAGACAATTTCCTCAAGTCAAACACATATTGATCTATTGACTCATTTTGCTGCTGATCTCGTGTAAAGAACTTGTGCCGTTCCACCGTTAAATTTTTCTTCGTTTTAAAATGTTCATCTAACTTCTTACACGCACCGTCTAAAGTTGTTTCTTTGCTTTGTTCTAATATTTCGCGGCATTGCTCGCCTATTATATGCAGAAAAATATTAAATTGTATCACTGGTGTTTTTGTCGATAATTCACACGCGTTAAAATATATCGTAAAGCCCTTCTTCCATCTTTCCCAACTATCACTCAGCTTGCCTGATGCCACATCAATCGAGTTCTCATCAAATTGGAATGGTGACGGCGGTGCTAACACTGTTTCCATTGTTGCAATTTATTTATTTGTACTGCTTGTCTTTTTTTTTTTTTTTTTTACTCACTACTAACTGAATTCTATTGTGCTTTATTAATTACCGGCTGCGCCATGTTAGGTTTCGAGGAACGTGAATCAAACAACAAGCTCCAGTAATGACTGCCATATTTAATCGTTCGTCTTTATACCACCACCCTACATTATCAATGTACCCACTTATCAATATCATCACAACGAGCACACCGATCTTAGCAGGAAAGTCGACAGCCTTGGCAAATGTATCCAAGAGACCGTCGATTTAATGCCTGTAGTCGTTGAGCTTGTGGCAAAAATTGACAATCTGGAGCAGAATGCGCGGAATTGTAACATAGAGATATGTAATGTCCCAGAAAGGCGCAACGAAAACCTTCTTTCCCTGATGCAAAATATTGGGTCTGCAATAAAGTGCAATGTTCCACAAAATGAGATTATTTCCATCCACCGTGTCCCACACGCACACCAGCAAAACAACAGGCCCAAAAATATTATAGTCAAATTGGCTTCACGTATATTGCGCGACAACGTTCTTAGTGCCCATAGATTATGTAAGGGAATTGCGTCTGAACAACTTGGTATCTCAGGATCATCGCTGCCAATATATATGCATGAGCACCTTACCTTGAAGAACAAGCAATTGTTTCGTGAGTGTCGGGATGCTGCCAAAAAGCACAGTTATAAGTTTCTCTGGGTTAAGCACGGGATCATTCTTGCTCGTGAAAAAGAAGGGGCAAGGGCTTTTGCTATTCGAACGTCGCATGACATTGCTAAAATCAAGCCTGGCTTTGCAGCGCCGATTAACAACCAGGGTGCCGCCCGCGTCATTCAATAGCATGTCTAACGGTTTTGAATCGGTTCAGCTTTTCGGATTTGCAGGTTTTTTTGTTATCAGTTTCCTGTACACATGTGTCGTATGTTACTGTTTATATCATTCCCTTTGTGAGGCAGAATTTATTGTTGTGAAATACTACTTTGTCTGTGTGATTAATGAAAATTTAAACCATTTTGTGCATACGATTGCTGTGAGTTTTTTGCTAGGCGAACATGTAAGTGTAATATTTATAATTTTAGTCAATCATTGTTTGTACTGGCTGGTATGTTGTTTGTTATCGTTGACCTATTTGATATATTTTCTCGAGTCTTGTTTTTTTCTTGCTTTATGGATTGCGAATACGTTAATAACGGAAAATGCTTGTATGACTATTTCTTGTAGAATTTTAATCCACAATGACTGATATCTTAGTTATATTTTACCAAAATTGCAGGGGGATCCGCATCAAATTACATATCCTACATATGAATATCTTAGCCAATTGTTACGACATCATAATTCTGTCTGAGACCTGGTTAGCGCCCGAGGTATTTAACAAAGAGTTTATTGATGAACGTTATGAAGTCCATCGATGTGACCGCGATCGTACGACCACTAATAGGAAAGATGGATGTGGTGTTCTTGTTGCGATACTGAAAGGCCTGCGTTCAATTAGAGAAATTACGGGTTCATCTATGCACACAAACATTGAACATATCCTTGTGCAGTTACCAAGCTCCACCAGAGGTAAGTTTCAAATCATCGCAGCAGTGTATATACCACCTGGAACGCCCGAGTGTATTTATTTTGAATATTTTGACTTATTGCAAACACATCTTGAGGACACTGACATCGAAAAATTTTACCTGTTAGTGACTATAATTTACCGGAGGTCGACTGGGTTGCTAGTACAGATAGTATTTCAATGTCTGCACAGATCTGTAGAGGTAATTCTCCCATATGTGGTCACTTGAGTGTGTTCATGTCCTTCCTAAACGCTTATCAATTCAATACTATAAAAAACCCGAATGGGAGAATATTGGACTTGGTCATAAGTAATGACGATTGCGCAATTTCATCACCCACAGATTATTTATTACAGCCTGACAACCACCATCCTCCATTCTGTGTATTAATCTCACCATGTTTACCTCAAACTTCAATGATACGCAAGACGATAAAAAAATATAATTACTACAAGGCTAGTTATGATAAAATTAATTCCGACTTAAAGGAAATTAATTGGAGAGACGCCTTGAATCACCAATCCGTTGACGAATCTCTCGACACGTTCTGTAATATTACTTTTGGAATTATTAAGAAACATGTACCATTGACTAATTGCAAATCTTTTAAGTTTCCCGTGTGGTTCTCAAAACCACTTATTCACATTTATAAAAATAAGGCCAAGGCCTGGGTTAGATGGAAAATGTTCAACAATATTTCGGATTACGAGCAGTTTGCACTTTACCGATCAAGGTTCCAAGTGGAATGCAACAACTGTTATAAAAACTAAATTATATCTGTTGAAGATGGTATTCAGAAAAATGTCAAGCATTTTTGGACGTTCATATCTAATAGAAAAAAATCTGCTGGCATTCCATCCACTATGAATTATAACAACCAGTCAACTAGCAATCCAGAAACCATTTGCAATTTTTTTTCAGACTTTTTTAACTCGTTTTATGAACCATCCACTTCTTCTAATATTCCATCCACTTATGACGACTGCTCTGAGAGCTGCACTCTGTTAAATGACATTAAGTTTACTAATGATGAAGTGCTTAGTGCGCCAAAGGCATTGGATCCTTCCAAGGGGCCAGGATCGGACGGTCTACCAGTAATTTTTATTAAACAAACAGCCGTTAATCTGTGTATACCTCTGCATATTATATTTAACCTTTCTATTTCTCAAGGATGTTTTCCTCAAGCATGGAAACTTGCAAATATTACCCCTGTTTACAAGTCGGGACCTAAGGATGATGTCAAAAAATATCACCCTATATCTATACTGTCGGCTTTGTCAAAGGTTTTCGAGAGACTAGTTCATGATAAAGTATACCCCCTACTGCACAATACTATCATTCAACAACAACATGGATTCGTCAAAAGAAGGTCAACTACAACCAACTTGGTAACATTTGTGGACTACTTGTTCAACAACATGGACTCTCGTGTTCAGGTTGATACTATATACACTGATTTCCGCAAAGCTTTTGACAAGGTTGATAATCAGCTTCTCTTGAATAGGATTGCATTCAACGGTATACGTGGTGATCTTCTCAGATGGTTCTCTTCTTATGTTTCTAATAGGACTCAGAGGGTTGTGATAAATGGTTTCATTTCCAGCACCCTTAGTGTTACTTCTGGAGTACCTCAGGGCTCTATTTTGGGACCTCTTTTATTCATCATATTCATTAATGACGTCCATACATGTTTTCAAAATTCAAAATTATTGCTATACGCAGACGACCTCAAAATTTTTTGACCTGTTAAAAATTTGCAGGATTGTCTACTCTTGCAGGAGGACCTAAACAGGTTCTCTGTATACTGCTCAATTAATAAGCTACAACTGAGCATATCTAAATGTTGCTGTATAAATTTTACTAAAAACAAAAATGTTATCACGCTACCGTACTCTTTAAATAATGTAATTTTAACCAGAGAAACTATCGTGGGCGATCTTGGAGTTCTATTGGACAATAAACTGCACCTTGACGTTCATATTGGTAAGGTTATAAATAATGCCTTTCGTATATATGGTTTCGTCATGAGATCAGCCACAGATTTCGTCCGCCCACATACATATTTATATCTTTACAAATAGCTGATCAGGTCGCAGTTAAAGTATGCTGTTGCAGTATGGAATCCCTTCTGCAGTAAATACTCAGACGCAATTGAAAAAGTTCAAAGTAAGTTTTTAAAAGCCATGCATTTCCGTTGTTTTAAGTATAAGCTGCATAATCTTAAAGCCAGGCGTATTATTTTAGAGACAATGTTTTTATTTCATTTATGTAATAGCACATGTGATTGTATGGAAATGATTAATAAGATCAGCTACGTAGTTCCTAGAACAACCATAAGCCGCGCACGACCACTATTTGCCGTATCTTTTAGTCGCACGAACGCAGGCTTACGAGCACCCCTACGTCGCCTTACTGGTCGGTATAACAATCTCTTCCAAAATATTGACATCTTCGCTTTTCCGACTAATAAATTTAGAGGTCTTGTTCGGGAAACAATTTTGAACACAGCCCCGTAACATTTAACTCTTAAAATTCGATTCTCTTAGACTGTATTTTTATGATTTTGTTTTATTTGCATGCCTTTTAGTTTTATTATTTACGCATTATTGTATAATTTTTATGTTACCTATCATTTTGTAAGCGCACATCGCATTAATTTAATAACTTGTTTTTATAATATGTGGAAAATGTCGTGGGTTATACATTTACTCACTCTGTAATTCAAATTTTGTGTAATACTGTAATGTGTAACTGTTTATTTTCCCAAATAAAAAAATAAAAAAAAATCGCTAATAAAATATGCCCACATAAATGAGAATTCGCGACGAGAACAGAACTCCATTCCGGAAAACGCGTTTAAAAAATGTTTTGATGATTGGATTATTCGTTGGCGTAAGTGCATCATTTCTAAAGGAGCATACTTTTAAGGCGATAAAATAAATTTGTATGAAATACGAATTCGTACTAACATTTTGTGTATTTATGATTTTTACGGTACTTTCTTGACAGAGTAGTATGTTATAACAAACTGAATGAAATTCGTAATATTCGTTGTTTCGAATCGAAGATAGAATCACTCAAAAAATGAAAAAAACTGTTAAAAACGTTTTATTCATAAATTTTGTTCTTCTCCAAAAACATTTTTATAACGTTCCTTTCGAACGTAACCAAAACAAATAGTTTCTGTTTTAAGACAAAACCGTTTCGTATTTTTCTAAACTGTTTCGTTTACCAGTTTCCGTAATCTAAAGTTTCGTGCATGTTCTCTCGCTCACACTCGCCTCATTTGGTTTGGTTCCTAATCCCCATTTGGTTCCTAAAAAACGGTATTTGCGCAGCATTCTGTGAAAAGTTGAGACCCGCCATGATCCATCGGCCGTATTGCAGAGTGCGCCCAAGATAAGTCTGTGCGCGGCTGAAATCGGATATAATCGTTTGCCACATACTTACTCCACAGTTCGGTGGCCGGCGTGGCCTGATCAGGTCCGGGCAGGCTGAAGATGTAGCCCACCTGGCAGGGGTTCCAGTGGTCGCACACCTCGCGGTCCGGGTCCAATTCCGACACAAACTTATACGTCTGTGGGTAAAGGGAACGTTATGCACAATAGCCGTTGTAAAAAAATCACCGTAAAAACGTTAGTGAAGTGGTCTGTCACTAGTCAATCCTAAGCGGATCAATCAGACGGAATGACAGGTCACTTTCCCAAAGATTTCATGGTATGTTTTCTACAGAATAAATCGACTGAAAGAAAGTGTTTTGTGCAACTGGGATGCTGATTGGCTGCCGCCGTAACTGCAGCACAGGGGCGCTAGCGTCGCGTGGAAAAAAATAGGAACTAATCTACGTTTCGTCAAACATATTCCAAAATAATATTGTGTTCTGTGATTGTGTGCCCCATTTCCCATTACAAACAAACAATAGGACAACCAGTGCCTGTGAAACATTCATTCAGTCATGAGTCCAACTTAGTATCGTACTGCAACGATACTAAGTTGGACTCATGACACCAACCGCTCAAAATGTTTGTGCAAAGTTTTTGCGATTTTGTATGGCATCTTTCCTACACAATAATTGGTACTCACTCTGTCAGGATAGTACCGGTAGTGCACCACCACGTCGTCCGTGTCCTCGAGCGCGCACGTCTTGCTGGTGTAGCTCAGCGAAATGCGCTCGCTTGGCGCACAGCCGATCACGGTGGTGCCGTTCCGTGGAAGGTCAGGACCCTCGACCCTGTGCCCTGAACAACGTTCAATAAAAGTTAAAGCAATCATTATATCAGTGTTTGGACACCTCATGGTGCGTCGTGGGCTGGCCCCCACAATGTGGACTGACGACATAGTGACGGTCGTGGGAATGCCCTGGATGCGAACAGTGCATGACCACGGGTCATGGTGGCGAAGCTTGTAGTTGGATTTGGTTCAAAGTTGACTCCCAAGCTCCAAGCAGAAAAGAACTGGAATTTCTAAGATACCCGGTTGGAATGAAGTGCCATTCACTTTTGCACATTTGGCGAATTATAGCCAGACCAGACAGAGAATATAATAGAAAAGGACACAGAGACAGAGAAAGAGAAAGTCGCATGGAGGGGGCACAGCGCCTTATCCAGTGATGATATCTATTAGTCAACTCCTACCGCAAGGCGAGTTATAATGAACATCGTTCCAAAAAATTACAAAAGACACTTAAATATAAACTTACGGTTGCAAAAGAAGTACTTCTTGTTTGCCACATAGAGCTCCCTATCCTCTGCGGAGAGGCAGGAGTCAAACATGATGGGCGTGGGGTCCAGGTTGCCTTCGCACATAATGGCGCCGGAGCCGTCGGGCTCCAGCGGCGCGCGGTTACTGGGGCAGCGGTACAACAGACCTGTGACAATGAACGGACACGTTTTAACATTATTTTAATCTGACGGCGGATCAAGCGACTGGGAGAGACATTTTTGACCAAAAACTAAGATTTGACTGAATGGCCTACATTCAAACTGAATCGCTTTTTTACTGTCACTTGATTTACTGCTACCCCGTGGCCACGAGCTTCACGCTCAGGCGAAACGCGTCTTGGGACAGCGACTGCGGAGATAACAAATGAAAGAAGTTGTTTAGAACATGCCACGAGTCACCGCGACGTGACTTGCGGAGCGACGGACGGTACAAACAGACACGCGCGTGTTGCTTGACGCTAGTCGCGTCGCAAACGCATCGCCCGAGGCCGAAAACCTGGCTTCGTACCCTTCCGTATGATGAGGGACGGCTTGTTCCGTATCTCGGCGATGGTGACGCCCTTTTCACCGTTCTGTAGGGCCGTCATGACGCGCTTGTACAGCGTGATGCGCCGCTCCTGCTCCGCGATAATGTACGGCAGCAGCTCCTCCGACAGGACGTCCACCTTCTTCTTCGCTTCGGCGTTCATCTGCGACAAATTATTTTTGAATGGCATCGCTGGTCAACCGCTATCTTTTTAATAAATTAAGGGCATAAAACATATAAACTACATGATGTCCAAGTATACTTATTCTGCTATTCTCAATAAATAATCAAAGATCATATAAATCGGTCCAACAGTTCTTGAGTTATAATTGGTGTAATTAACCCGACTTTGTTTTATATATATAGATTATTTTCAAAGCTAAAATTTTATTTTGTTACTTCATATAATATTTTTATAAATAATTTTATGTGGTACAAAGTGCATTTGTATCTAGCTAATCATGGCGCTGTACACATAAATCATAAATTATGATTGATGGCTGTACAGAACAATATTTATTTAAGAGGCTCACAGGAGCTAAAGCGCAGTCACTGTCAGTCGATGACAGAACGCTGGTAATCGCAACGCAATTATCTATTAACAAAAATCTATTGATTGGACTAAAAAAATAAAACACTATTACTTTTAAATGTTGCTGGTAGATTAATCGGACAAAAAATCGATATGTTTACATATAAGTAAGGGTTTTAATCGTTTTTTAGAGGTATCTTCGTGATATTTTCTATCGATCATTAGTTGTATTATGTTTTCAACACACTATCTAACTAGCGTAAATCCTGAAGATTAACATAATTTTTTTCTGATTTATTTTGCTGCAGTGGATCACATAATTTTATGCATTATAAGACTTGCGGTTGGGTACTGTAGTCCCCTTAACTTAATATATTACCTCTGAGTCACAACAACTAAGAAGTTTTTTATACTTTACATAGCTTATGTATTCGTAAATGTTAGATATAGGCGCTATAGCTGCACAAAACCAATCATAATGTTTTAATTATTTAAACAATGACTGGACGCGATCAGCACTTATACTAAGTTCAAGAGCTATCACTGTCATTATTACATGACACACAATGACACTGACTTACAATGACACTGACAGCACTTGAAAGCAGTTTATATGTGTTGACCATTTTCAGTTTCATTAGTGTAATCTGACCTTAATGACATTCAACTGTTTTGTTTATGTTAAAATATAGAAATCCTTTAATAAATTAAATCAATTAATTGCACCCTCTTATATGTGACCTATTTAGAAGTGCGAGTTGAGAAGAGAAAACGTGGTATGGAAGTCGCGGCTATAATTGAATGCTTACCCGATCAGCTTCCTTGTTGAATTTGATACCCGTGCCGTCCTGAAATGATAAGCAACGCTTTGTTAACACAACTCACAGAGGTCACGAATAAGTTAAAATTAAACTTTTTTTACAACAAAAAAAAAACACTTCGAAGTGAAAAATAACTTATTGCGGAAGGGGTGTATTTGGTCTTGTTTTTCGTTTGTTTGTCTTAAAGTTTTTTTTTTCACTTTTTAGTTGTGCTAATAACTACTACCACTGCATATCACACAATATCATTAAAAGAAAGTTAATATCATCATCAATATACAATAAGCGGAAACTTATGTAGGTATTACTGAAGAAAAACATGAAGATCCTGTTCCCGAATGTTATTTTAAGACCTAGCAAATCTATTGAATAAGTACTCATGTTTTACAAAAAAAAATGTCTCCTAGCTCTTTAGCTAACTGACAAACAACCTAAGCAACGTTAATAAAATGTGTATAGGACCACCTTACGAGTTCCCATTACAAAAAGAAACTTCGAAATCGAAATATATATCGATCGATATTTTATATTTTTTATTCAATGCTTACACCGTTATAACATAGTAAACATATAAATACTATTTAAAAATACCGTAATTAAGTTTAAAAAAAGAGAATTTTGAGCTGTCCAAACGTCGCCATTTTCACGGGCTCTGGTGATGACGCCAAATACCATGTTCAGTGACAGTCCAGTTCATTGCTTACTACAGCACGTCGATTCCTTAAAAATCTTACCCTTAAAACTTGCGTGGAGTGAGCTGTCAGTGTTATCCCGTCTTGATCATTCCCTAGCATCATCATCAGTGGCACTGACAGCACACTTCACGCTCACACCACCTTACCTAAGAAACAGATATGCATCAAAACAGTTCTTCATTTCAAAATAAGTTAACTTTATCTCGAAATAAACTGACTCCAACTGACTTCTCGGGGCGAGCTGGATTGCTCCAACACGAATGTATGCGTACATCCGCGGTGGGGCGACCCGGATCGCCAGGCACTTCTTCTCTTGCAACCGAGCGGGTGGGCAGGTTGCGGATAGCCCAACTCCGGCTGCGGGACCGTCTAGAATGGTCGATCCCGGCCGGAGCATCTTATAAGAGATCCCGGACAAGAGAAGTTCCCGAAGGCCCAATCCCAGGCTCAGGGTAACCTAGATACCCTACCTCCCATGAACCTGAACGCCTAACAAAACCGTCCCTCCCTATCCACTAATTTCCTGCCGTTTCCCAAATCCTTAGGCCTAATCCCAGACCTAAGGTGAACCCAAATTACCCACACCCTTTCACCAAATAAAAAAATAAAAATAAAATAAAATTCATTTAATTCAGGCAAAACCCATATAACAAAAAAAAAACACTTTAATTTTCAGTACTGTAACAGAAAATTTGAAATGGAAATGTCATGTGCATGTCAACAAACGATTGAATAAAATAATAGGTACACATTATTAGTGTTACAGAAATAGAATAATACTACGGTCACTAATTCAAACTACAAACGACTGAGTACGTATCAATTACATAATAACATAATACATAATAAAATATCTAATTATAAGGGTTACAGCCAATAAAATTAAAAATGATAAAATAAAATACAAAATCAAATTGAATTAAATAATCATAATCATGGCATTAACTTTTGCGCCCTGGCTATACATGTCTGTTACAGCATTTTCGTATGTAGGGGCAATCAAATCGCTCAGCAATCATTATCAGGACAGTATTGGAGCTGGCCCGCACCCTGCGCACTAAGGACGCGCACCGCTTGCGCATGGTGGCGTGAAAACAGTCGGTGCGCGCTTCCGCAAACATGCCCGAGGCGCTGCAGAAGCGGGGCAGCCCCAACACCGCCCTGAACGCGTTGTTATACTGGACGCGGAGGGCGCTGTACGACGCTTGTGTGTAGCGAGCCCACAGGCTGCACGTGTACAGTGAAGTGCAATATGCTTTAAAAAGCAATGATCGGAGCAACGTGCAAACCTGCGAGCCAACATATTCGCTCTTTTTGACAAGGCCCTCCGCTCCCGTTCGATGTCAGCATGATCCTTGAGGTCAGCCGTGACTATATGCCCCAAGTATTTAAATTGGTCCACTCTGTTTAGGGGAGCACCATTGAGTAAGACTGGCGGCACGTTTTCTAGGCATTTTGTACCGCTGGCTCCAAAGACCATGCATTGACTCTTGTCAACATTATATTTGAGCCCATGCCTACCCGCGTACTCCTCACAGACCTCAACCAGCCTTCTCAGACCACAGATCGACGCGCTCAGCAGCACCATGTCATCCGCATAACTCAGATTATTGACGCAGACACCATCAACGTGGCAGCCGACATGCCGACTGCTGAGCGCGACAATCAGCGCGTCCATGTAGAGGTTGAACAGGGTTGGTGAAGTCAATCCACCCTACCTCACTCCACACTCAAGCTTATACGGTTCCGACATTGACCCCGCCCATCTGACGCTGTTGACCTGATGCGTATACCAAAACTTGAAAATAGTCACAAGTTCACGCGGCAGGTTAATACCATATAACTTATCCCAAAGAATATCGTAGGCCACCAGGTCGAAGGCCCTAGACAAGTCGAGGAAACACGCATACACAGGGGTTTTACGATCCATGTAGTATTTGACGGTATGCTTAAGACTCAGTATAGCACTTTCTGTAGACAAATGAGGTCTAAAACCAAACTGGTTATCGTGCAGGCTTACATATTTATCCAACTGAGTGTTAAGCAAACCGTTAAGCAAACCGTCAAACACCTTGGCTATGATGGTAGCTAGGGAAATAGGCCTGTAGTTTGTTTTATCTGCAAGGTCACCCGTTTCATTTTTCATAACGGGCACCACCACAGACTTCATAAGATCTGACGGCAGGTAAGAGTGGCTCAAGCAGAGTGAGAAGAACATTGCTAAGACTCTAGAGATGTGCGGGCCAGCGTGTTGTAGGTGTTCAATGCTGAGGCCGTCGTGCCCCGGGGATTTGCCTCTCGTCGTTTTCCTGATAACTTTATCCACGTCTCTCGCAATAAACCTTACCCCGACTGCCTCGTTCGGCATCTCAGCATCGAAGACCACACCAGCAGGCCCCAAAGGGGATTGCACAGAAAAATGGTCCCTGAAGACATCCGCAATGTCCTTATGGTCACTTACACCATCGATGCTCACAGGAAGACCCGGCCTAACATTTGCTTTACTAGTGCTTTTCCAAAAACCACGAAAGTCACCCTTGGAATACTTCTCAGCAAGTGTGTCCATACGAATCTGATCTTCACGATCTTGGCAAGCCTTCAGTTGTGACTTGAATACCCTTCTGCTCTCACACATTTCAGTGTACATAATACCGACCCTAGGCTTACCACACGCTACCCACTCCGTAAACTTCAACCGAGCCTGCCCATGAACCTCTCTGATATGCTCGTTCCAACCCACTACACGCCGACCACTCCTACCCGCCCTCGTACTTCCTCGACCTACCAAAGACGCATCGCGTAGGGCAACCACAATGTCAGAGTACAAACCATCTAGGACACGCCTATGGCCTAGGTCATTACAACAATAATCAGCACAACTCATACACTCGACAGGAAAATCAATTAAATTTAATCGTTTGTGACACACGTCGGTATAGTTAGCGACCTGTTGCTCGTTTCTTACACCCCACAGTACGTTATTATTATTACTTGTTTTCTGAGGCATCTTTGGTGTCAATAAATTCAAGTTACACTCAAGAACCAGAGGAAAATGGTCAGACCAATTTGTTTCATATTTGATGTAAACGTTAACAACAGCTCGTTTTGCCGCTTGAGTTACAATACAGTGATCCAGCCAGCTACAGGACCCATGAGCCTCACTAACGAAGGTGTAAGCACCCGAATCAGTACCCAGAAAATCAATATCAACACACGACCAACACTGATCACTACAAAATTGTAAAAGCTCGTTATAAAACAATTCAAATAAGTCAGCGTTGTAATCACCTAATATAAAAACTGATTCAATACTGTATTCGTCAATAATAGCGCTCACCGTACTAAGGCAATCCGTAAATTCGGGCAGGTTGTCCACCGCATTCGTAGGCATGTAAATACTCATCACAATCACTGGTCGATCACTTGTCATTATCTTAATGGCACATATCCGCGCATTGTCACACCGCAACACTGACACTTGCTGGAATACACTGCTTCTCCACAACAGAGCGACGCCGCCATACGGCCTCCCGCGCAGTATGCCTACAGACGTATCGACCGCAGACGTGCCCGCGCATCCGAAGCCACTGTCGATAGTGCTAAGATATGGTATATCATCCGGCAGCAACCATGTTTCTTGTAAAGCAATCAAATCACATGTGTTACATAGCTCCCTAATACTATCTATGGAGCGTTTCACGTTTTTACAGTTAAAACTGGCAAAACTATAAGTACAACTATCCATTGTGATGTTAACTTTGACCGTGCGCAGATAACCTGCTCAGATTTCGTCGTTTAAAATAAACAAAACGTCTAAATATGACACCTTTAGGCCATATGTTCTCATCTAAGTACAAAGATAGTTTTGATTCAGAGACCAAGAATTTGTAAGCCTTATGACTTCTCTCTCTCTCCATATTTATTTTCTCGATGGATACAGTTTCTTGAGTCTTACTGCGAATATATTTAATTATGTCGTCCTCTGTCGTGTCTCCGTGAATATTCGTTATAAATATAGGAACTTTTTTGTCAGCAGCTTTAAAATTACAATTCTGATCTTTCGCTATGCCTGATTTTCCTAGGTATCGATAGTTAGATTGTTTCGTACGATACGAAACCTTGCGCCAACCTTCGCTCCCGGTATCCACGTTCGATGTTGTTTCGTTCACACACAATGCATCCAAACGAGGCTGCCTCATTAAACAGCTGTTATTGTCGCCCGCGCTATCAGTGGCAGTCAGCTGACGCTCCGCTGCTTGTCGTATTGGGCTCGAGCGCCCTGACGTCACCGCCGTCGTACTTGCCCCCACCGAGTAACTCGTCACACCGGCACCAGTTGCACTCGGTACCGCCACTGCCGCTGGCCGTTGTTCGCTGCATGACTCAGATTCGATTTGTTTACCTTCTACCCGCTCAATTGCTTGACGTTGGGGTGTACTTTTATTTGAGTCACAATCGCTATTTTTTCGATCATCGTGTAGATAAGATAATCCCACCGGACCACTATCCAATAACCAGGCACCCCGCTTTGCATTCACTTTAGACACGGATTTAGGGGGAATGAATCGTTCCTCAGTTGACTAACTTCAGCTTTCAATGCACTCAAATGCTCCAGCGTAGCATACGTTGATTTTATTTCTTCAATTGAGGTTTGCATACGCAAGAGATCCTTCAGAAGCTTAGTGCAATCTAGATGGTCAAAGGTGATGGGTGGTAACTTTTCCAGTTGTCGTGCTACGAACACTGGAAGTTCGTCCGGATGAGTTTTAAACAACTTCATAATATCCGCCAGATCTCGTTCCTCCTTTCCTTTGTTTTTACGAAAAAAAATTCGCAAGGCACTACGAATCGAATCGAATAGAAGTGATTTCGACTTTTTAATCTCTACACTGGTGAATGCTGATGTACTTTGCACCAGCGACACTTCATCAATAACCGACACTTTGTTCTGAATATATGATAACATCTCGTCGATTACGATGTTACACGAATTACACTTTAGAACATCCGTCATTTTAACTCGATAATTAGCGCTGTCGACGATACGCGCCTGTCACGGTTGGGTGCGCGACCGGGACCTTCCTTCCTATCCCTATGTCCCGTCGGTCCCAGAGGAGAGGTAACCTCGATTCCAAAAAAGCCCACCCTCAAAAAAGATATAATGCAGAACGTGGAAAAAACTACCGAGGTGGGTCCCGGCCAGGCCGGGGAATCCCACACCGCCACGGCGGTCAGCCCCCAACGTATTCTGGGGGGGGCAACAGACTGCAAGATATCACAGCGCTCTTCAGCGCCTACAAACCAGGTAGCGACTAACGCGCCTAACCTCTCAACACCGGCCGCGACTAACGCGCCTACACACAAACTCGGCCGCGATCAACGCGCCAGTACCCGCAACCCAACGCATAACGCCCCCCACGAGCCTCTGGCAACAGAGTATTGTGCGGAACAGCGTCACTAACCCCGACTATGACCAAGACATACACAGAGAGAGGGCGACAGGGAAGGATGACGGAGCTGGCAGCTCTACCACCCTCCCGGCTGACGAAACGCGGAAAAATCACTGCCCGGGACGGGAAAGTAGGCGACCGAAAGCAGGACAGCGAAGGCCTAGTGCCAGCGCGAAATGCGATCGGACGCCGAAATAACAGTACGCGAAGGGGCAACCCGGCGCGCAAAGTGGCCGGACGCGGAACCAAGCGGGCAGGGGCAAGTACGCGAAGGGGAAACCCGGCGCGAAAAGCTCCCGAACGCCACAGAGTCTGCCAGGGCCTCCAGTCGACCCCATAACACAGACAATACCCACGATAGAACTCGACCAAGACAGCACAGGGGTAGGCGCCTTAGAGCCTCACACGCACAGGCGCAGCTGGCAGACAACTTGCCAGGCACCTCCAAACCGCAGCCTGGACCAAGCGGTACAGGGCCGGCGAAGAGAGTGTGCCCTGACGACACAGCCTCACCGAGTGCACTTCAGGGGGTCGCCAAACGTGTGAGGGTCCACTCCGCCCAGGGGGAGCAGAAAACCTGCGCGCGAGCCACGAAGGATATACCTGCGCGGCTGGCTGTGGCGATCTGCTTCCCTACCCCATCCAGAGACTAGGGATGAGGCTGAACTAATAAAGTCAGGCCTCGAAGACCTGTTGATGAACACGGACTCGAAGACACCACTCCCCTCCTTCCGCGGTTACCCACGGGTAGCGGAAGGCACCGTGCAGATGTGGTGCGAGGACGACATGCCCTGACTTGGTTGACGCAAAATGGGCCCAAAATCCGACTACCAGACACCGACCTCACACTTACGGTACTACGACAATCTGACGTGCCCACCCGTGTCCGAGCCTCGCTTTTCGTCCCTCGTTACTGAGGTGACGTTGCCCGGCTCCAAAGTGTCCTGGCTTTGGGATACCGATGACTGTTGCTTCTTTCCACGCTTGTGGGAAGATGTTGTTGCTCAAGGTGCCATTGAAGATGGCGGTCATAAGCATTATTAGAGGGGCAGGTAGGAGTTTGTATACCTTGTTGGTAATACCGTCCGAACCGGGGGCTTTACGAGCTTGGAGCCCTTCTATGATGTCGTGCACTTCGTCTGGAGTGACGGGAGGCAGAGGATAATCAGGGTCTTCGACGGGTGGAAGGGAGGCTCTCCGTTCGACTTCAGCGTCGACCTTGTTCAGGTGAGCTTGGTCTACTGGTTGAGAGCTGGGAGAACACTGGGACTCTAGGCTGTCAGCAAAGCATTCGGCCTTGTCGGTGCTGTCGAACGCGACGCTCTTGTCGGGCGGATGAGGGGAGGCATAGAGACCTCCTCGGAGGAGCGCAATTTCCTCTGAAGGTGCCAGAAGGCTTGGTGAGTGGGCTCGAGTTCACTGAGCATCTTGTTCCAACCCTTTGAGCGAACCTCTCCTATGCGTTTCTTTACAGCACGCTGTAAATGGCGCATGTGGGCTTTGTTCGCGTCACAAGGGAAGGAGTCGTAGGCACGAATAGCCGCATTCTTCTCGGTTATCAAGACACGTACGTCAGTAGGTAGTTTCCAGCGATGGTCTTCCATCACCGGAACTTCCCGTGAACAATCCGTCAAAACGGATTGAACGTACTCAGTAAACGAGTCGATTGCGTCCGTCGTGTCGGCGACTGACACTATGTGATCGGGGATGGTGTCCAATTGACGCGACGTGGTGGATTTCAGTCTTTCACTTACTTTCCTCCAGTCTGTTATCATCTGGGTCTGAGGCGGTTGGGATCGCTTGGGCCAGAGTAGGGGGCAAGATGCATGACTACTGGGCGGTGGGCAGAGTTAAGCTCGTGGAACGTCTCTATCGATTGCAAACGGAGGTTCACATTCTTGAGCAGCGCTACATCGAGTATATCAGGAAGATGGTTGGGATTTCCGGAGAAATGAGTCGGACTCATTGGAGCGATGACGTCAAAGTTAAGGGATTCGCCTAACTTGAAAATGATCCGACCTCTGGTAGAAGTCGTGCTACTATTCCACGCCGGGTGTTTGGCATTAAGATCCCCCGCCAAGATGACGGAGTCACTCATACCGAAGAGGGCAGTGAAGTCCTTTTGGAGAGAGATGGGATCCTCCGGACCATTGTCTGGTGGAATATAAGCAGAGATGATGGTGATCGGTTGATGACCAGTCATGCCGAGCCGACAGATAGAGGTCTCCAGATGGGAGAAGAGTGGAGGTGGGTCTATAGGGATGCAATACAAAGATTTCCTAAAGTATATTAGTGTGCCACCCTTGTGGCATCGAGACCTGTCATTGCGAACTAGTTTATAGTTGGCTGGACAGGCGGAACGCTTTGTTCAAACTATAAAGAGAGCTTTACACGCAATGGAGGGGGAGAGTGACAGTTTAAATGAGAAACTGATAAACATCAAAAATAGACTGCGGCGCACCCCCGGCCGAAACGGGCTTACGCCCTATCAGTTAATGTTTGGAAAAGAAGTGAGAATTCATTTACATGTTATGTTCTCCTCGGATAAACAATGTAAACCTAACTCAGAGAAACCCGAAACCCCGACTAAAACATTGAGAAATTTCGCTATTGGAAATAGAGTACAAACCAGAAATTACTCAGATCCACATATGAAATGGAAATTTGGCAAAATCTTAAGACGGATCGGTCTCTTCCACTACGAGTTACAAACTGATGATGGTATGGTATGGAGAAGACACCTTGACCAGATCCTGCCGGCTTCCAGAGTGCCTGATCCAAAAATGGTGGCGGAGGACTGATATAGTATATCCAGCCTTCGTGTTGACTCGTTGGGAATCGTGTCAATCAACAGAAGAGTAATAAAATGTCCATGTCACTTTTCATATTAAATAAATGATTGAATATACAGCAATTTATTACACAATATAATCTATTTTAGTTTCCAAAGGTGTATTGACAGTTTTACAATCAATCATGTTGAAATTTTCTAAAACTGTTTTTATGTACATTTCCTGGTCTAATGTTACTTTGTTATTATATCCTTCGACTCTGATTCCTAAGAAACAACGGATATCTTTTATTTCTACCATTTTAAACTTGTTCATTAAATAGTTTTTAAAACTATTCATGGTATTTATAATAGCCGTTGAAATTACAAGATCATCGACATAAAGTACAACATCAATGTTTTCAAGAATATCACCCGCATCTAGAATGTAAATACAACGATCAGCTGGTGAGTATCGAAAACCCTTCTCTATTAAAGCCTTTTCGAAAATTTGGAACCAACAATTTTGCAGACTGTTTAAATCCATACAATGATTTGTTCAATTTGCATACTAAATCATTTGCATCTGGGATTCCTTCAGGAGTTTTCATAAATATCTCTTCTTCTAGTTTCCCATTTAAAAATGCAGTTTTTACTTCTATGTGGTGGACTAATAAATGAAATTGATTTGCAAAAGCTCCAAATAAACCACATATTCCTGGCTAAAACCACGAGCTACTAAACGAGCCTTATATCTTAGTGGTTTTCCAAATTCATAATTTTTTACTGTAAATACCCACTTACAATCGATGATATTTCTATTTTGGGGTTTTGGTACCAGTGTCCAGGTTTCATTTTCAGTGAGTCATTTAATTTCCTCATTAATAGCATTTTCCCATAAAACTTTATCATTCCTAGATGCTATTTCTTTATAAGATGTAGGTATTTTGCACATTAAAGATTTAGTGTATAGCAAATAGTTCATAGAATTATCATCTTCATTTTCGTTATAAGGTACGGTGGGCAAGTTTTTAATCCTTTCAGTTTTTCTTTGACTGTTTGGAGTCAGTTCTATGTTCTATGATTCAGTTCTATGAGTCAGTTCTATGATTGCAAATTAAAGGACTACAATATGAATGACTACTGCTTGATATTTGTCGGGGAAGAAGACTTTCGTCGGACAAAGAACTATGTCGAACTAACTATCAGTATTCGTGAAACGCTGTCAAAATTACAGCACACAAATATTATATTATGTGCTCCTACGTTCAAACTAAATGATTACTCTGTAATGTTTAATTCGAGAATTGAAACCTTTAACAGTTTGATGTATTTGGATGCTTGTTCATATAATTATGCTTACTTATTTGACTCTAATTATTATCTTGATTATGATTTTGGTATGTTTACGAAGAGTAGGAGTTCTGTAAACAATCGCGGTATGGCCAATATATTGCATAATATAAGATTAATGATTAATGAATTCGCACTGTATAGTGACTTAAATTCGTGTAATTCTTTTGATAAAGTGACAGATTTGCCACACACTGTGCACAGCAATGTTACTGATGAAAATGAACTGTTTTTTCTCTAATAGATATATCAACATATTGCATCAAAATATAGCAGGTTTGATAAATAAATCAGATGATCTGGTGGTATGTCTAGAGGAGCTATCTACTAAAAAGACAAATGTCGATATCTTGTGTATTACGGAGCACTTTATCATGGAGGGGTATCAAAATCTATTATTTTTACCTAACTATAATTTGGCTGCACATTATTGCAGAATAGAACAAAAAAGAGGTGGTGCATGTATCCTCGTTAAAAATGGGTTACAATGGAAAGAATTGCCAAAAGTAGCAAAGTTATCAACTCCAGGCATATTTGAATGCTGTGGCGTGGAACTGACTGGTTATAAGATGATAATTGTGTGTATATATAGAATCCCGAACTCAAATAATTTAAATTTTTGTTTCGACAAACTTGAAATGCTCTTGCAGGATATCTTACGTACATGCTGTAAAAAAAAAATTGTTATCTGCGGAGATTTTAACATTGATGTACTCAAGCAACATAGAGCAACGAATGACCTTGAATGTCTTTTAATGAGTTACAATATGAAACTTGCTTTGAAACAACCGACTCGCATGGCTAGTTTATCGTGCATAGACAACTTTGCGCATAATTTTAACACATGTAAGACTGAAGTACTAGAATGGGCATTATCGGATCATACAGCTCAGCTGCTTCAGTGTCCAGTACAAAAGATATGTTGCATTAAGTACTGGTACGCAACTAGAAGGGACTATAGTACGGAAAATATAGTAAAATTTAAAAAGCATCTGATGAATCTTACCTTTTCAGAACTATATGACACGGATGACCCAAACGTAGCTTATAATCATTTCATTGAGATTTTCAAGCTATTATACGATCTGTGTTTTCCAATAAAAGTGGTTAAAATAAATACAATAAGAAGAACTAAGTGGTTGTCGAAAGGGATCAAACTATGCAGTAAAAAGAAAAGGAAACTCCTATGGCAGTTTCGACTGCATCGTAGTAAGATTAATAAAACAATATTATATAATTATTCTAAAATCTACAAAAAAATTATCCTTTTAACTCAAAAATCACAGAACAATTACAATATAAGAACATCTAAAAACAAATCGAAAACTGCGTGGCAAATTATAAATCGTGCAAAGTATAACGTACCTAAATCTAACATAAATGAAATTAAAATGGGAGGCTGCGTCATATCTTATCACAAAACGATTGCAGAAGCATTTAATAATTTTTTTATTGATAAAATAAAGCCAAAATTGGATGCCGACTGCAGACCTGGGGCGTGTACAATAGATTTCAATAACAAAACTATGTTTCTGGCCCCTAGTATACCAGACGATATTAAAAAGATAATAATGTCCTTGAATAATACAAGCAGTGTAGGTTATGACGGTATTGCTACTTACATATTAAAACATGTTGCGAATGAAATCTGTGGTCACTTGAGTCAAGTCATTAATCTCAGCATTAGCGCAGGCGTTTACCCTGACGCTCTAAAAGTTTCTATCGTCAAGCCACTATTTAAGAAAGCAGATAGGGAGCTAATGGAGAATTATCGGCCGATATCACTTATCCCTATAATTTCTAAAATATTTGAGAAATACATTTACAAGAAACTAAATTCATTTATAGAAAGACATAATATTATATGCGAGGAACAGAAAGGATTTAGAATTGGTAAAACAATTAACATGGCCATTTATGATTTTTTATATAATATTACATTTAACGTGGATAAGAGGACACCTGTCTGTGGCATTTTTTGTGACATGACGCAAGCCTTTGACTATGTCCATTATGGTACACTCTTAAATAAACTTGAAGCATATGGAATTAGAGGAAATGTCAACAATCTAATTAAGTCTTACCTACTGAACAGAACTCAAATAACAAATATAAACCACGTTAACATGAAAAATAAACATGAAATTGTATTTCAATCCTCAGAACGTATAATTTCGTTTGGTGTGCCACAGGGGAGTGTTCTAGGGCCTCCTTTATTTATATTATATATCAATGACCTACCGAAAGGCATCCCTCAATCTCTGACATTATTTGCCGATGATAGCACCATAACGATACCTTGTAAAAGTGTTGATACTTATGAAAGTGACATAAATGATTCTATAAATCGAATGGTAAAGTGGCTAGATGACAATAACTTAAAAATTAACCTAACAAAAACTAAATTAATACATTTTAGTCAACGGATAAATAGCAAGAGTAATTTAAATATACACTATGATGGCCAGTCTATAGAAGAGGTAGAAACAACCAAATTTTTAGGGCTCAACATTGACAAAAAACTGAATTGGAAGACCCATATCGAAATCTTGTGCAAAAA
Source organism: Dasypolia templi (assembly GCA_963555695.1). Lineage (NCBI taxonomy): Eukaryota > Metazoa > Arthropoda > Insecta > Lepidoptera > Noctuidae > Dasypolia > Dasypolia templi. The sequence continues at coordinate 3,171,888 of OY743163.1, read as the reverse complement.
AATCAGTAATTCTGCATACGCCCTGCACACATTGTCGTCCATATTAAGTGTGGAGGCATTACTTAAAGCCTACTATGGTTTAACCGAATCTCATCTACGCTATGGTGTAATTTTTTGGGGCAACTCAACAGACAAAGACACGGTGTTCAAGGCTCAGAAAAGATGCGTTCGTTCAATGTTTAAAATAAAACCTACTGATAGTTGCGTGCCTTACTTTAAAAAATATAAGATACTTACTTTGCCATGTCTGTACATTTTAGAAGTAACTGTTTTTGTCAAAACAAATCCACACCGATTTAGACGATTAGATGAAGTAGTACCACGTAATAGGCGCGACAATAGCAGGATATGCTCTCATACTGCGAGAACAACCCTCATGAGCAAAAGTGTCTTCTGTATGGCTCCTACCATATTTAATAAGTTACCAAAAAGTTGGAGAGAACTGCCCTTGTCACTTTTGAAAAATAAGCTGAGAATTTTTTTAGTTAGTAAAATATATTACAATGTTATAGATTTTTTAAATGAAAAGGACTTTTCTATTCCGACTTCCAATATATAGATAAGAATAACATTTTGAATTTTGTATCAATTTTGAATTATTCTATTTGACTGCATAATAATGAATATCCTGGGAATAATTTAATCTATGTTGACTATAATATACCTATAAAATCTTGACATAAATTATTATTTATTTGTTTTGTAATTTGTAATGAAATTTAAAATGATTAAGAAAAATGCAATTTAATGTAATCTTCTATACCCACAAAATTTGTACGCCGTTATTGGTAAAACATGGACGCACACAACATACTATTACCTCAATACCTTGCATGTCTGATTAGTCAGTTTATGTAAACGCATGTTTGACAAATAAATGATCTTATCTTATCTTATCTTATCTTATGTTAGAGGGTATGGTTTCCGCACTTAGTCCTTCATGTGGACCATTGTGCGTGGCCCATGGCGGCCGTCGGTGGTTTTTATTCCAACCAGCCCACCTCCCTCCAGAAGCCGATCAAAGCTTCTGGTCTGTTGAGAACCTCTGTGTAAGATCCAAGTGTCCCGAGGGTTTCTGTTCTAATCTGGGTAACGCCTGTGCACTCAAAGAGCACGTGCGCAACGGTCTCGTCCGACTCTATGCAAGCTCTGCACAGAGGGCTGTCCGTTATACCTATTGTGTAGAAGTGTTTATTTAGCGAGCAGTGTCCTGTGATGGTCCCCGTCATCAGGCGCAGGCCATTTCTATTCAGACGTAATAAACGTCTGGTTAGCCTGCCATCTAAGGATGGCAAAGCTTCCTTGGACTGCCTGCAGCCTGGTGTCGAGGTCCACCACCTCTCGGCTTGTGTGTGGGTGGACTCCTGCAGCCACCTGCGTATCTGGTTGAAGGGGATGGGTATGATGGGTCCAGGCCCGCACGCCGACGTGCTGGATGCTCTCCTGGCTAATTCGTCAGCTGCGTCATTGCCCAGCGTTCCACTGTGTCCTTTTATCCATTGCAGTGTCACTGTGTTGCGGTTTAATACCGTTACTCGTTCTAGAGCCTTGTGACATTCTAGTACTATACTCGAGGTAATATATTTTTTCCTCAATGATTGGAGGACTGAGGCGCTGTCGGAGAGTATACGTATATGTGTGTCCGTAACTTTCCTGGTTTCTATGGCGTACGCCGCTTGTATAATGCCCACACACTCCGCCTGATAGACGGTGTTAAACATTCCCAGCGGGTTTGATATGTTTATGTTGAGGTCGTGTGAAAAGACTCCAACTCCGGTCCCAGATCCGGTATACTCTCATCTCGTTCGGGCGTGAGTAGTCACACCGTTCTTCTGAGAGAACGATGTTGTAGTGCTTTTGGAAGTAGTGTTGCTTCGAGGTTTTGTCGCAGGGTGATGCTAACATTGGCTGTCGTTTGACTGCATCCTCCTTTATGCGTGTGTGCCTGACCCTAGAATCTTTGCTTAGGGTTCCCGATATATGGAGCCTAAAGGCAGCCAGGGTCGCCTCCTCCCGCACGATGAGGTGTAGGGGTGGCAGCCCAAGCATTGCCTGTAGGGCAGCAGTGGGTGTGGTTCTCATGCAGCTAGTGATTGCTACACAAGCAAACCACTGCACTTTTTCGAGATCTTTTTGGGCTGTGCTCAGGTCTGTCCTAGGCCACCAGACTAACGAGCCGTACGTGATAATTGGTCTAATGACAGTAGTGTATAGCCAGTAGGTTACCTTGGGGTTAATCCCCCAGTTTCTGCCAAGCATTCGCTTGCACTGCCACAGAGATATGCTGGCTTTTGTAGTGATGTAGTTGGTGTGTTTTGCCCAATTCAGCTGTTTATCCAAATAGATGTGTTGCGTCAAGCAGCGCCATCTATCTGTAGCTGTCATGGAATCAACGGTCGATGGGAGCGACATCTGATGGTCGAGAAGACGGCACGCGAGCGAGCGAGGGAAAGAGGGGACGTCCCCCCGCGAGTGGTGGGACTGGCTTCGAGATCGTTCCCTTTTCGATACGACGGCAGGATAGTGCACACCGACATAATTATTAAGAATTGTAGCAAGGAAAATAAATTCAATTGTAAAATATTATTCGTGAGCATAATGAAGAAGCCCCTGCCTGCGCCCCGTCTTTGGCGCCAAAACATTGGACCTTCGAGCCACATAGAAGATATCAGCGACGTGACAAGCCGGGCTGAAGAAGTAAAGAAGCGAGTGGAACTTCGAAGCAGAAGTACGTTGAGGAGATTTGAAAACCCAGCCACAGATTACTGAGCAGAAGCCATTGATGCAGCAGCCAGAAACGGTCAGGTTATCCAGTTACCCTTTTCCCTCCTTCCCCTGTGTCTTCGCCTTGTGTTAATATCGTATCTGAACGTTTTCAGAACTCATCAACTGGCATCGCTGAGGCCGTCTTCAGGTGAGAATACACGACTGAACACGCAAAACTGTGAGTACCTGCTTTCGTAAACTACCAAGATGAGTGATGATGAAACTATTTCTCGTTTAGATAAAACTGATCTTAAAAAACAACGTGGTGTAATTAAAGGTAGATTAACATTATTTGTTAATTATATAAACAAGTTAGATAAATCGTGTTTAGATTCTGTGCTTAAAACACAATTGCAAATGCGTATTCATTCGGCAGCCATTTTCTTTGTCGAGTTTAATGACGTGCAATCTAAAATAGAAAGAATTGTGGATGAAAAAGAATTACTGTCACAATTAGATTACAGAGATTCGTTTGAGTGCCAATACTATTCAATTGTAGCTATAGCAAAGCACTTGATAGGCGACTGTGAACAAACAGGATTAAATAATTCTCAGTGCATTTCCGGCAAATCAATGTCTATTAAATTACCCCAAATAAAGTTACCTGTATTTGACGGTTCCTTCGATAAATGGTTAGAATTTAGGAACTCGTACGTTTCAATGATACATGATCGCGACGACTTAGATCCTATACAGAAATTTCAATACCTAAAGTCCTCTCTCATTGGATCTGCATTACATGTTATCAGCTCGTTAGAGTTTACTGCACCTAACTATAGTAACGCGTGGGACCTGCTTGAAGCTAGGTATCAGAATAATAGGCTATTGATACACAACCATGTGAAGGCTTTGTTTTCTGCACCTTCACTGGGTAAGGAATGTCCGGCACAGATCAGAACGTTGGTAGATTGCGTTTTAAGTAATTTGAGAGCCCTAAATTCTCTTAAGGAACCGGAATTTTCACTCGAGGATATGCTTGTCATTTATTTAGTGTCAGTAAACTTGATTCTGCTACTGAACGCGAGTGGGAGAACTACAGAAGCTCATTTATCTCCGATTCTAACAAAACCTCTAAACCCTTAAAACTAGAAGACTTATTAACGTTTTTAAACAAAAGGTCTGACATGTTAGACATGATTAATTCGGGTAACAGTAAAAATAATCAGTCACATTCACAAACTAAACATGAGGGTAGACAATCAGCTGATCATAAAAAACAGTCTAATTCTCAAACTACACTTAGTTATGCGAGTGCGAATAATAATAAGATCTCATCAGGTAGTAAAGGTAAGACAAATAAACATAACTTGGCATGCCCGTTATGTAGTGGTAAACATGCATTATATTCATGTGTTAAGTTTTTAAATATGTTGGTACAAGAAAGATTAAATTTTGTTCAGTCAAAAAACGTTTGTCATAACTGTTTACGTACAAACACTCACACAATTGAAAATTGTAATTTCGGTCCTTGTAAATTATGTCAACAAAAACATAATGCGTTAATTCATGTTGACAATAATAGCGTTATTTCAATTACACCATCAGAACGTTCCGTTATCAATAATACGTTGCCACAGTCGTATGTATTACACTGCATTAGTAAAACAGCTGACAATATTGCTAATATAATCGTAGTTCCAACGCTAAATCGTTACAGACTGTATTGCTGTCTACGGCGTTAATTGAGATAGCTGATAGTGAGAACAGTTATCACACAGTTCGTGCTCTGCTTGACAGCGGCCGTCAAAATTGTTTTATAGCTCAAAGCCTATGTAAACGTTTGAAAATACCTATTATACAGTCCACTATACGTGTTTGTGGCGTTGGACAAACCGTTTCACAGTCCAGTCACAAGTGCGATATTAATATTCGTTCTAAGGTATATGATTATAATACAACCTTACATTGTTTAGTGTTACCTAGTATCATTTCGAAGTTGCCTTCGACACACGTTAATAGTGATGCTATGAGAATACCTAGCAATATTTTACTTGCCGATCCCACATTTTATGTACCGAGTGACATAGATTTATTAATAGGCGCGGATGTCTTTTGGGATTTGCTAAAAGGAAATAAAATAAAAATTCAGACCGGTCCGTACTTACAAGATTCGATGGTAGGTTGGATTATTTCCGGTCCAGTTTATAATAATAATCGTTTATTAGCGGCTAGCATGACAGATGTCCAGTGCAATTTGACATTAGTTGATTCTCAATTACGGAAGTTCTGGGAAATTGAAGAAATACATATTCCTTCCGTTATTACTGATGAAGATCGTTTTTGTGAAGAGTTGTTTATGCAGACTACTAAACGCGATCAACACGGTAGGTTTTCTGTAGGAATGCCATTTAAACAATCACCTGATTGTTTGGGTGACTCATATAATTCTGCTAAACAGCGTTTCTTGTCTTTAGAGAGGAAACTAGATCGTGTACCACAGTATAAACACATGTATTGTGAATTTATGCACGAGTACGAGCAATTAGGTCACATGACGCGTCTCAAGGATTTTAATACTTTAATTAAGCCGTATTATATTGTGCCACACCATGGGGTGTATCGTGAAAGTAGCGTGACAACCAAATTACGCGTCGTTTTCGATGCAAGCGCGGCAACTTCTAATAATAATTCGTTGAATGATATTCAATACGTAGGCCCTAGGTTACAAAATGATAGCTTCTCAATATTGCTCCGTTTCCGGCAATATCAATATGTAGCTTGCGCAGATATTGAAAAATTCTTTAGACAAACTTTAATTCATCCTGAACAACGTAACTTACAGCTAATATTATGGCGACCTGATAACAGCATGCCGATTCAAGTTTATCGTCTCAACACAGTGACGTATGGCACTGCATCAGCTCCGTACCTCAGCAACCGTTGCTTGAAACAGTTGGTAAAGGAATGTAAGGATGACGTCATCGCTAACGTCATTAATGACGATTTTTATGTCGACGATCTTTTGACGGGGCATGATCAGCGCGACAAGTTGTTAGACATTTGCAAGAAAACGTCCGCCATTCTACAAAGCGGTTGTTTTCCGTTAAGAAAATGGAGTTTTAATTTTGATGTAACATCAGAAAGTACTAAAGATTTATGTATTGGTGAATATTGCCAGTCTATAACCCTAGGTGTTGGTTGGTCTAACAAGAACGATTTATTTAATTTTTCAACTAGTGTAGATAAGGGTTATAGTAATCCGAAGATAACTAAACGTTTAATTATATCAGTTATTGCACAGATTTACGACCCAATGGGATTGTTGGCACCAGCTATTACTACGGCTAAGGTTTTATTACAAAAGTTATGGCTTGCTAAAATAAGTTGGGATGATGAAGTCCCAAGTCAAATTGCAGGTGTCTGGTATAATTTTATTGATTCCTTGCAATATTTGTCTGAAATATTAGTGCCACGTTGTGTCATGTGTGCTAATGCTGTAAATAAAGAGTTACATATTTTTACCGATGCTTCTCAGTCTGCATACGGTGCATGTGCGTACATACGTTCACACACTCATATTGATGAGTCGCAGGTTACGAGTCGATTATTATGTGCTAAGAGTAAGGTCGCACCAATTAAAGCGTTAAGTATTCCACGACTTGAACTATGTGGAGCTTTAGTTGGGGCCAAACTTTATGATAAAATCATAAATTCACTTAGGCTGAAATTCGATAAGGTCTATTTCTGGACTGACCACTATAATTCAAGGGTGGCTTCGAACATCACCACATTTATTAAAAACATTTGTACAGAATAGGGTTGTACAAATCAACGAATTAACAAGCAACACTACTTGGTTGCATGTTAAAGGTAAGGAGAATCCCGCTGATACATTATCAAGAGGTGTTCTCTTTGATTCATTAAAGGGAGATAACACTAGTTTGTGGTGGTGTGGACCGACCTTTCTGCGTGAACCGACTTCTAGTTGGTTGACAACAAACACTAATGAAATCGAGTATAATAAGATCAAGTTACCGGAATTAAAATGTTCTAAAACTACAAATTTGTTAAGTACAGAAACTGGCAATATAATTGATTTTGAAAGGTTCTCTTGTTTTAATCGTTTGCAAAGAACAGTCGCTTATGTCTTACGGTACATTTTTAACTTACGTGCATCGCGTGTCGGTCAAGGTCGCAAAACCGGTTCATTGACCGTGAGCGAGATTAATAGTTCATTAGTTGTATTGACACGTTTGGTTCAATCACAATCATTCAGTAAGGTATATCATAACCTTAGAGAAGAGCATTTAAACATTAAGTCTAGTAATAAAACATTAGGTCTAAGTATATTTTTAGATAATGAAAATTTAATTCGTGTTGGTGGCAGACTTAGTAATTCCAAATTTGATTACGATAAGAAACACCCAGTGTTGTTGTGTCGTAAACATCGGTTTACTTGGTTATTGTGTTCATACGAACACAAACGTTTGCTTCATGCTGGACCTCAGCTTCTCGTGGCTGCCATACGTGATAGATGGTGGGTGCTGGGAGCACGTAATTTAGCAAGGCTAGTGGTTCACAAATGTGTAACCTGCATTCGCATGAAAGGAAATACGTTAACTCCACACATGGGTGATCTCCCTGCCGAACGTTTAGAAGCTGGATTTCCATTCATGCGATGTGGTGTTGATTAAGCCGGGCCAATATCTTTATTAAATCGCAAAGGCAGAGGTTCCCAACTAATTAAGGAATATATTTGTTTATACGTTTGTTTTGCTACCAGAGCTGTGCACTTAGAATTGGTTAGTTCTTTGTCCACTCAGGATTATCTATTGGCATTCAAACGATTTATATCACGACGCGGTAAGCCGTGTCAAGTTTTTTCCGATAACGGTAGGAACTTTGTTGGAGCTGAAAGAGAGCTTTCAGCTATATTTGAAAAATCTAATGAAATTTTAGATTTTGCTTGTAGTAATAATATTAAATTTAGTTTCATTCCGCCTTATGCACCTCACTTTGGTGGTTTATGGGAAGCGGGAGTGAAGTCGTGTAAGTATCACTTGAGATGTGTCGTAGGTAATGCTAAGATAACTTATGAGGAGTTCAGTTCGGTACTGACACAGGTTGAGGCCGTCCTGAACTCCCGTCCTATGTCACCTATGTCCGCAGATCCACATGATTACCTTCCACTCACACCAGCTCATTTCCTAATCGGCCGGCCGTTGACTGCGCCTGCCAGTGAGGACTTCACGACGACATCTACGCCTGCCTGTCGCTACCGTCGGCTGGAACAGCTGCGACAACATTTTTGGGAGCGGTGGTCAAAGGAATATGTGTCTGAGTTGCAACGCAGAACGAAGTGGGCACACAATAAAGACGACATCGCTAAAGACAGTCTTGTCGTGATCAAGGAAGATAACCTGCCACCATTAAAGTGGAGAATGGGTAGCATTGTTAATTTGTTCCCAGGGAATGATGGTGTCTCGAGAGTCGCAGAAATCCGAACATCAACAGGCACAGTAAGGCGTGCTTCCTCAAAAATTTGCCCGCTGCCGGTAACCACAAACGTGGCCAGCCAGTGACTCCTGTTCTGTTGGAAGACGGATCTTCCAAGGTGGCCGGTATGTTGCGTCAAGCAGCGTCATCTATCTGTAGCTGTCATGGAATCAACGGTCGATAGACGATGGGAGCGACATCTGCTGGTCGAGAAGACGGCACGCGAGCGAGCGAGGGAAAGAGGGGACGTCCCCCCGCGAGTGGTGGGACTGGCTTCAAGATCGTTCCCTTTTCGATACGACGGCAGGATAGTGCACACCGACATAATTATTAAGAATTGTAGCAAGGAAAATAAATTCAATTGTAAAATATTATTCGTGAGCATTATTGCTGCCTGCGCCCCGTCTTTGGCGCCAAAACAGATGCCTAGGTACTTGGTTTCGGTTGATAGGCTTAGGGTACTTCCAAAAAAAAAAAAAAAAAAAAGAATCGTGGTAGTTGTAGTGTCGTCAGTTTCCTCTTTTTTGTAAAGAGGATCAGTTCGGTCTTTGTGGGGTTGGTGGTTAGCTGGTGTCTGTTGCACCAGTCCTCTACTATTTTCAAGGCTTGGCGCATAAGGTTGCATAGGGTATTTTCGTGGGTGCCATTTATTATTATGGTTATATCATCGGCATAGCCTACAGTAAAGTAGCCTTTGTCATTGAGTGTTCTGATGAGGCTGTCTACAACCAAGTTCCACAGAAGTGGCGAGAGAACGCCCCCCTGCGGGCAGCCCTTCGCCACAATGGCCCTTGTGGTGTCGTTCACTGTTACCTGTACAGCTCTCAATTTGAGCAGATTAGTGATCCACCCGCTCAGGGTCGGGGCTATATTGTGTCTGTCGAGGGCCATGTTGATGCGACCAAACGTGGTTTTGTCAAGAGATGTCCTTGATATCAATGAAGACGGCTAGTGCTGAGCATTTGTGGTCCACCGCGCATTCAATCTTGGAAACTACGCTATGTAACGCAGATTCTGTTGATCTGCCTGTGGAGTACGCATGTTGTTGTTTATGAAGTGGTTTTGCCTGAAGAGGTCCGTCTCGAATGTATCTACCACAGAGTCTCTCTAGGGTTTTCAGTAGGATGGATGTGAGGCTTATGGGCCTATAGGCCTTTGGTTGTGTGTAGTCGGATTTGCCTGGTTTGGGTATGAATTTGACTTTCACTTCGCACCAAGCTAGGGGTATGTGTCTGAGTGCTATACAGGCCCGGAAGGTCTCCACCAGGCATGGTGTCATTATATCAACCCCCCATTGTAGGAGGGCTGGAAGCATGCCATCCAGCCCAGCGGACTTATAGGGCTGAAAGGTGTTGATGGCCCACTTTATCCGGTCTTCTGTTACTATATTGCGGGCTCTAGACCAGTCTTGATCCGTTGGGGTCCATTCTGGTTCAGCTTCCCACACCTTGTCCTCTAGGAGTTTGCAGTCTGGGAAGTGAGTCTCGAGGAGGATCTTACTGGTTTCATGGTCATTTAGTGTGTATGAGTTGTCGGGTTTTTGCAGCGCGCCGAGGGTTCGGTCCTGATCAGTTTATAGGATTTTCCTTACCCTTGCGGCTTCATTATTGGTTTCCATGGATTCACAGAACTTCCGCCATGCTGTTCTTCTGGCAGTTCTGATTTGCTTTTTGTATGTATGTAGGGTCTCTTTGTATGACTCCCAGTCGTCCGGGAGTCTGGTGTTTTTGGCTCTGTTGAATTGCTTACGTAATGCATCTCTGAGTTTACTAAGTTCAGCGTTCCACCAGGGGTTCCTCTCGCTGTTAGTTTTTGGCGCCCTTAGTTTGCAGCATGCATGGTATGCCTCGGTAATATATTCTGATAGTTTGTTTACGGTGTATTCTAGTTGTGCATGGTTTGTTATGGTTACTAGTGATAGGTGTCTGCCTAGTAGGGAGGCTAGGAGGCGCTTATACCCGGGTACATTGGTGCGCCGCGGGTTCCGCCTAGGCACTGGTTTACTTGTGTTGGTAGTTAATGTAAAGCGAATCGTTCTATGGTCTGAGCAAGAAGGCTCGTCGGATACGTGCCAGTTTGTGATAAAGTTTGTTGCATTTTCTGTTGCAAGGGTTAGGTCTATGATCGTTTGCCCTCGGACTGTGACCCAAGTGGGTTCAGCACCACGGTTAACAATGTTAAGGTTAGTAGAAAATAAATAGGTGGATAGTACCTCTCCTCTAAGGTTCGGTGCGTCGCTGCCCCAGAGTGGGTGGTGAGCGTTTGAGTCGGTGCAGATGATCAGGTCTAGATTGGCACGCTCGCAGTGTTGTACCAGGTCGGTCATCTCTTTTGGCGGGCAGTTTGCGTCCTCGCCTGGCATGTATACCGAGGCCAATACAACATCGGGAACGTCGCCTTCGGTCTGGAACCTGACAGCTGTCAAGTCTCTTACAGAACTGAGTGAGTGGTGTGGTAGGAATTCCATTGGGTATGTAGGCGCAGGTTCTTGGTTTGTCTGAATTATGTGTGTTGAGGATTAGCTTACCTCCGATGTTGCCGAGGCCTCATATCCTATTGTTCCTGATCCATGGTTCCTGGATCAGTGCGATGGTTCGGGGTTTTACCTCCAGTGCCCTGCGCAAGCTAGCCGTGGCAGTTTGGCTATGCTGGAGGTTGGTCTGTAGGATGTTTAGGGGCTTCGAAGGCAGTAGGGTGGAGTTAGTCGGAGATAGATCCATCGGACGGTATCTCCGCTTCCTCCACTCTGGCTTTGTATGTCTGTTGATCACATGGCGACGAGGCGAGGAGTTGCTCGTTCCAACCAGGTGATCCGGGCGATATGGTAACAACATCGGCCATTGCCGCACGGGCCATGACCTCCTCGAGGTGGGCGATGTCCGGTTCAGTCGTCTGTCGAACCATCGCACTGATCCAGGAACCATGGATCAGGAACAATAGGATATGCGGCCTCGGCAACATCGGAGGTAAGCTAATCCTCAACACACATAATTCAGACAAACCAAGAACCTGCGCCTACATACCCAATGGAATTCCTACCACACCACTCACTCAGTTCTGTAAGAGACTTGACAGCTGTCAGGTTCCAGACCGAAGGCGACGTTCCCGATGTTGTATTGGCCTCGGTATACATGCCAGGCGAGGACGCAAACTGCCCGCCAAAAGAGATGACCGACCTGGTACAACACTGCGAGCGTGCCAATCTAGACCTGATCATCTGCACCGACTCAAACGCTCACCACCCACTCTGGGGCAGCGACGCACCGAACCATAGAGGAGAGGTACTATCCACCTATTTATTTTCTACTAACCTTAACATTGTTAACCGTGGTGCTGAACCCACTTGGGTCACAGTCCGAGGGCAAACGATCATAGACCTAACCCTTGCAACAGAAAATGCAACAAACTTTATCACAAACTGGCACGTATCCGACGAGCCTTCTTGCTCAGACCATAGAACGATTCGCTTTACATTAACTACCAACACAAGTAAACCAGTGCCTAGGCGGAACCCGCGGCGCACCAATGTACCCGGGTATAAGCGCCTCCTAGCCTCCCTACTAGGCAGACACCTATCACTAGTAACCATAACAAACCACGCACAACTAGAATACACCGTAAACAAACTATCAGAATATATTACCGAGGCATACCATGCACGCTGCAAACTAAGGGCGCCAAAAACTAACAGCGAGATGAACCCCTGGTGGAACGCTGAACTTAGTAAACTCAGAGATGCATTACGTAAGCAATTCAACAGAGCCAAAAACACCAGACTCCCGGACGACTGGGAGTCATACAAAGAGACCCTACATACATACAAAAAGCAAATCAGAACTGCCAGAAGAACAGCATGGCGGAAGTTCTGTGAATCCATCGAAACCAATAATGAAGCCGCAAGGGTAAGGAAAATCCTATCAACTGATCAGGACCGAACCCTCGGCGCGCTGCAAAAACCCGACAACTCATACACACTAAATGACCATGAAACCAGTAAGATCCTCCTCGAGACTCACTTCCCAGACTGCAAACTCCTAGAGGACAAGGTGTGGGAAGCTGAACCAGAATGGACCCCAACGGATCAAGACTGGTCTAGAGCCCGCAATATAGTAACAGAAGACCGGATAAATTGGGCCATCAACACCTTTCAGCCCTATAAGTCCGCTGGGCTGGATGGCATGCTTCCAGCCCTCCTACAATGGGGGGTTGATATAATGACACCATGCCTGGTGGAGACCTTCCGGGTCTGTATAGCACTCAGACACATACCCCTAGCTTGGCGCGAAGTGAAAGTCAAATTCATACCCAAACCAGGCAAATCCGACTACACACAACCAAAGGCCTATAGGCCCATAAGCCTCACATCCATCCTACTGAAAACCCTAGAGAGACTCTGTGATAGATACATTCGAGACGGACCTCTTCAGGCAACACCACTTCATAAACAACAACATGCGTACTCCACAGGCAGATCAACGGAATCTGCGTTACATAGCATAGTTTCCAAGAATTAATGCGCGGTGGACCACAAATGCTCAGCACTAGCCGTCTTCATTGATATCGAGGGCGCTTTTGACAAAACCACGTTTGGTAGCATCAACCTGGCCCTCGACAGACACAATATAGACCCGACCCTGAGCGGGTGAATCACTAATCTGCTCAAATTAAGAGCTGTACAGGTAACAGTGAACGACACCACAAGGGCCATTGTGGCGAAGGGCTGCCCGCAGGGGGGCGTTCTCTCGCCACTTCTGTGGAACTTGGTTGTAGACAGCCTCATCAGAACACTCAATGACAAAGGCTAATTTACTGTAGGCTATGCCGATGATATAACCATAATAATAAATGGCACCCACGAAAATACTCTATGCAACCTTATGCGCCAAGCCTTGAAAATAGTAGAGGACTGGTGCAACAGACACCAGCTAACCGCCAACCCCACAAAGACCGAACTGATCCTCTTTACAAAAAAGAGGAAACTGACGACACTACAACTACCACGATTCTTTGGAACTACCCTAAGCCTATCAACCGAAACCAAGTACCTAGGCATCTATTTGGATAAACAGCTGAATTGGGCAAAACACACCAACTACATCACTACAAAAGCCAGCATATCTCTGTGGCAGTGCAAGCGAATGCTTGGCAGAAACTGGGGGATTAACCCCAAGGTAACCTACTGGCTATACACTACTGTCATTAGACCAATTATCACGTACGGCTCGTTAGTCTGGTGGCCTAGGACAGACCTGAGCACAGCCCAAATAGATCTCGAAAAACTGCAGTGGTTTGCTTGTGTAGCAATCACTAGCTGCATGAGAACCACACCCACTGCTGCCCTACAGGCAATGCTTGGGCAAGCAACACTACTTCCAAAAGCACTACAATATCGTTCTCTCAGAAGAACGGTGTGACTACTCACGCCCGAACGAGATGAGAGTATACACCGACGGCTCGAAGACCGGATCTGGGACCGGAGTTGGAGTCTTTTCACACGACCTCAACACAAACATATCAAACCCGCTGGGAATGTTTAACACCGTCTATCAGGCGGAGTGTGTGGGCATTATACAAGCGGCGTACGCCATAGAAACCAGGAAAGTTACGGACACACATATACGTATACTCTCCGACAGCGCCTCAGTCCTCCAATCATTGAGGAAAAAATATATTACCTCGAGTATAGTACTAGAATGTCACAAGGCTCTAGAACGAGTAACGGTATTAAACCGCAACACAGTGACACTGCAATGGATAAAAGGACACAGTGGATCGCTGGGCAATGACGCAGCTGACGAATTAGCCAGGAGAGCATCCAGCACGTCGGCGTGCGGGCCTGGACCCATCATACCCATCCCCTTCAACCAGATACGCAGGTGGCTGCAGGAGTCCACCCACACACAAGCCGAGAGGTGGTGGACCTCGACACCAGGCTGCAGGCAGTCCAAGGAAGCTTTGCCATCCTTAGATGGCAGGCTAACCAGACGTTTATTACGTCTGAATAGAAATGGCCTGCGCCTGATGACGGGGACCATCACAGGACACTGCTCGCTAAATAAACACTTCTACACAATAGGTATAACGGACAGCCCTCTGTGCAGAGCTTGCATAGAGTCGGACGAGACCGTTGCGCACGTGCTCTTTGAGTGCACAGGCGTTACCCAGATTAGAACAGAAACCCTCGGGACACTTGGATCTTACACAGAGGTTCTCAACAGACCAGAAGCTTTGATCGGCTTCTGGAGGGAGGTGGGCTGGTTGGAATAAAAACCACCGACGGCCGCCATGGGCCACGCACAATGGTCCACATGTAGGACTAAGTGCGGAAACCATACCCTCTAACATAGAACATAGAACTGACTCCAAACAGTCAAAGAAAAACTGAAAGGATTAAAAACTTGCCCACCGTACCATATAACGAAAATGAAGATGATAATTCTATGAACTATTTGCTATACACTAAATCTTTAATGTGCAAAATACCTACATCTTCTAGAGAAATAGCATCTAGGAATGATAAAGTTTTATGGGAAAATGCTATTAATGAGGAAATTAAATGACTCACTGAAAATGAAACCTGGACACTGGTACCAAAACCCCAAAATAGAAATATCATCGATTGTAAGTGGGTATTTACAGTAAAAAATTATGAATTTGGAAAACCACTAAGATATAAAGTTCGTTTAGTAGCTCGTGGTTTTAGCCAGGAATATTTGGTTGATTATAATGAAACTTTTGCACCAGTTGCAAGAATCGCAAGTTTTAGATTCATATTAGCTTTTGCAAATCAATATAATTTATTAGTCCACCACATAGAAGTAAAAACTGCATTTTTTAATGGGAGACTAAAAGAAGAGATATTTATGAAAACTCCTGAAGGAATCCCAGATGCAAATGATTTAGTATGCAAATTGAACAAATCATTGTATGGATTTAAACAGTCTGCAAAATTGTTGGTTCCAAATTTTCGAAAAGGCTTTAATAGAGAAGGGTTTTCGATACTCAC
Source organism: Dasypolia templi (assembly GCA_963555695.1). NCBI lineage: Eukaryota > Metazoa > Arthropoda > Insecta > Lepidoptera > Noctuidae > Dasypolia > Dasypolia templi. Next base: position 3,156,680 of record OY743163.1, on the reverse strand, counting down.
CAGCTGATCGTTGTATTTACATTCTAGATGCGGGTGATATTCTTGAAAACATTGATGTTGTACGTTATGTCGATGATCTTGTAATTTCAACGGCTATTATAAATACCATGAATAGTTTTAAAAACTATTTAATGAACAAGTTTAAAATGGTAGACTTAAAAGATATCCGTTGTTTCTTAGGAATCAGAGTCGAAGGATATAAAACAATTTAGAAAAATTCAACATGAGTGATTGTAAAACTGTCAATACACCTTTGGAAACTAAAATAGATTATATTGTGTAATAAATTGCTGTATATTCAATCATTTATTTAATATGAAAAGTGACATGGACATTTTATTACTCTGCTGTTGATTGACACGATTCCCAACGAGTCACCACGAAGGCTGGATATACTATATCAGTCCTCCGCCACCATTTTTGGATCAGGCACTCTGGAAGCCGGCAGGATCTGGTCAAGGTGTCTTCTCCATACCATACCATCATCAGTTTGTAACTCGTAGTGGAAGAGACCGATCCGTCTTAAGATTTTGCCAAATTTCCATTTCATATGTGGATCTGAGTAATTTCTGGTTTGTACTCTATTTCCAATAGCGAAATTTCTCAATGTTTTAGTCGGGGTTTCGAGTTTCTCTGAGTTAGGTTTACATTGTTTATCCGAGGAGAACATAACATGTAAATGAATTCTCACTTCTCTTCCAAACATTAACTGATAGGGCGTAAGCCCGTTTCGGCCGGGGGTGCGCCGCAGTCTATTTTTGATGATTATCAGTTTCTCATTTAAAATGTCACTCTCCCCCTCCATTGCGTGTAAAGCTCTCTTTATAGTTTGAACAAAGCGTTCCGCCTGTCCAGCCAACTATAAACTAGTTCGCAATGACAGGTCTCGATGCCACAAGGGTGGCACACTAATATACTTTAGGAAATCTTTGTATTGCATCCCTATAGACCCACCTCCTCTCTTCTCCCATCTGGAGACCTCTATCTGTCGGCTCGGCATGACTGGTCATCAACCGATCACCATCATCTCTGCTTATATTCCACCAGACAATGGTCCGGAGGATCCCATCTCTCTCCAAAAGGACTTCTCTGCCCTCTTCGGTATGAGTGACTCCGTCATCTTGGCGGGGGATCTTAATGCCAAACACCCGGCGTGGAATAGTAGCACGACTTCTACCAGAGGTCGGATCATTTTCAAGTTAGGCGAATCCCTTAACTTTGACGTCATCGCTCCAATGAGTCCGACTCATTTCCCCGGAAATCCCAACCATCTTCCTGATATACTCGATGTAGCGCTGCTCAAGAATGTGAACCTCCGTTTGCAATCGATAGAGACGTTCCACGAGCTTAACTCTGACCACCGCCCAGCAGTCATGCATCTTGCCCCCTACTCTGGCCCAAGCGATCCCAACCGCCTCAGACCCAGATGATAACAGACTGGAGGAAAGTAAGTGAAAGACTGAAATCCACCACGTCGCCTCAATTGGACACCATCCCCGATCACAAAGTGTCAGTCGCCGACACGACGGACGCAATCGACTCGTTTACTGAGCACGTTCAATCCGTTTTGACGGATTGTTCACGGGAAGTTCCGGTGATGGAAGACCATCGCTGGAAACTACCTACTGAAGTACGTGACTCGATAACCGAGAAGAATGCGGCTATTCGTGCCTACGACTCCTTCCCTTGTGACGCGAACAAAGCCCACATGCGCCATTTACAGCGTGCTGTAAAGAAACGCATAGGAGAGGTTCGCTCAGAGGGTTGGAACAAGATGCTCAGTGAACTCGAGCCCACTCACCAAGCCTTCTGGCACCTTCAGAGGAAATTGCGCTCCTCCGAGGAGGTCTCTATGCCTTCCCTCATCCGCCCCGACAAGAGCGTCGCGTTCGACAGCACCAACAAGGCCGAATGCCTTGCTGACAGCCTAGAGTCCCAGTGTTCTCCCAGCTCTCAACCAGTAGATCAAGCTCACCTGAACAAGGTCGACGCTGAAGTCGAACGGAGAGTCCTCTGCCTCCCGTCACTGCAGACGAAGTGCACGACATCATAAAAGGGCTCCAAGCTCGTAAAGCCCCCGGTTCGGACAGTATTACCAACAAGGTATACAAACTCCTACCTGCCCCTCCAATAGTGCTTATGACCGCCATCTTCAATGGCGCCTTGAGCAACAACATCTTCCCACAAGCGTGGAAAGAAGCAACAGTCATCGGTATCCCAAAGCCAGGCAAGCCAAAGTCTGAGCCCTCCAGCTACCGTCCCATTAGCTTACTCAACGTTCTCGGCAAAATCTACGAGAGGCTTATTTATAAGCGTCTCGAAGACTACGCCGAAGCAAAGAGCCTCATTCCCAACGAACAGTTTGGTTTCCGTCCCCAACACTCGAGTATCCACCAGGTCCACCGTATCGTAGAGCACTTGTGCGCCGGTATGCAGCGTAACGCGACGACGGGTGTGCTATTCTTCGACATAGCGAAAGCCTTCGACAAAGTCTGGCACAACGGCTTGTTATACAAGCTTTACCAACTAGGAGTGCCAGATCGTCTCGTGCTCAGCTTACGAGACTTTTTGTCGAATCGCACCTTCCGCTATCGCATCGAGGGTGCACTCTCGTCCCCCCACCCTATTAGCGCCGGTGTCCCTCAGGGTTCCGTCATATCTCCTCTAGTCTTCACGCTGTTCACCAGCGATATCCCACAGACTAAAAAGGCTCAGTTGGCTCTCTTCGCCGACGACACTGCCGTTTACTATACCGGTCATTGTCCCAATGCTATAGCTCGTACTCTCCAAACCTCCGCAAACGTCTTAGGCGCTTGGTTCCGGAAATGGAGAATCGAGGTCAACCCCGATAAGAGTCAGGCGGTTCTCTTCTCGAGACGTCGTCGACTTCCTCCCCCACTTCCCAGCCCGATCACTGTGTACGGTAAGCCGATCCCCTGGGAGAAGCAAGCCAAATACCCAGGCGTGATCCTCGATGAAAACCTTACCTTTAAGGCTCATATTAAGGCGGTTCGCGCGCGCGCCTCCTTCGCTCTTAGCAGGCTCCACTTTGTACTGACAGCCCGTAGTAAACTGTCACTTAAATGCAAGCTGCGCATCTACACCGCAGTCATCCGTCCCATCATGACCTATGCCTGCGTTGTATTTGCGCACGCTCACCCACGTCATCTCCATAAGATGCAGGCCTTCCAGAACCGTTTCCTCAAAAAGGTGCCCCCTTCTACGTCCGTAATATAAATATCCACATCGACCTTAAAACGCCTACCATAAACCAGTTCATGAAACGCTTATCGAAACGTTTCTTAGACTGTGGCATTAAACACTCCAACCCCTTGATCTCAGCGGCCGTCCGCTACACTCCCTCCCGCATTAGCAGTATTCGCCGACCAAGGCATACTTTAATCGCCCCCGACGACGCCACTACCCTCCTCCAGGAGAGTAGTAAGGCCACCAGCACACTACATAAGCCCAAAACCCGATCGCCGTCCTACCGTCCTCGCCGCCGAGGCCCGCCGCGACGCCCAAATACACGCCCCTCCCGACCCTTGCTCGAGCCAGCCCGCGCAGCTGAGCCTGTAGCTTTAAATTCGTCCCTAAATCAAAGAAATCCTGATCCAGCTAGTCCCTTGCTGCCCTATTCCAGCGACGCCCTAAGCCGAGGTCCGTACCCCACAGAGGGTGTCCTTAGCGTTGTCGCTTAGTTTTAGTTAGTATTTAAGTTTAAGTCCTGGTTGGAGGCCTTAATTTATTAGGGCAACCACAGGCAAGTCCGTTTAAGCAGACGACAACCTCATAGGTTGACCTGCGAGATGCCATTCAAAAAAAAAAAAAAAAACCGCCTGTCCATTAGTTTCGGGGTGGTAAGGGGCGGATGTCCTGTGTGTAACTCCAATTTCCTTAAGAAAACTAAACTCTCAAATTCCTGCGAAGTAAACTGTCGCCCATTATCTGACACCAACCAGAATATCTCCTTTAGCTTCTGTATGCACCAAGAACTTGTAGTGGTCTTAGTTGGAGTGACCTCAACCCACTTTGTGAATGAATCCACTAGAAAAAATTAGTATTGTCCTGAGATAGGGCCGACGAAATCAATGTGTATTCTTTGCCATTGACCGTTGGTTCTTCCCAATGATGTAACGGAGCCTTTGGTGGTTCGTTCTGATGTAGACGACATGCTCTACATGATTTTACCTTATCCTCAATCTCTTTATCCCATCCTCGTCGCCAATTTATTGTGTAATAAATTGCTGTATATTCAATCATTTATTTAATATGAAAAGTGACATGGAGTTTTATTACTCTTCTGTTGATTGACACGATTCCCAACGAGTCACCACGAAGGCTGGATATATATCAAATTATACCGCATTGAATTCAAATGAAACAACAAAGGCACCTTGTAAAAACCTTATCGGGTGCTTGATGTATACAATGGTATGCACTCGTCCTGATTGGAGCTTTAGTGAAAACATCCTAAGTAGATTTGCTAACAAAAACAACAGTACACTATGGTTGTATTTAAAAAGGGTTTTATGTTACTTAAAACGTTCAATGGATCACAAGTTAACTTATGTGCGGAGTGACAATACAATTAACATCAATATGTTAACTTGCCAGCCAGTCAATACTGGCTTTATTGATTCTGATTGGGGAAGTGATGAAATAGGTCGCAAAAGTACAACAGGTTACTTGTTTAAATTATTTGAACAATGCACAGAATATGGCTTTATTTGAAGCTGTTAGAGAGGCCTTGTGGTTAAAATCGTTAGTGACCAGTATTAACATTGAATTACCCAATGTAATTCCTATTTATGAGGAAAATAATGGGTGGCATTGCAAGTAATCTTACGAGTCACAAACGATCAAAACATATAGATATAAAGTATTACTTTTCAAGAGAACAGGTGGAGAAAAATGTTATTAAAATCATTTATGTTTCCACAGGTAATCAGCTAGCTGACATACTAACGAAGTCATTACCGACAGTGCGTTTTTCACACATGAAAACGAAACTCGGTATAATATAATTTTATAGAGTAATACTTGTAAACTATAAAGAATCTAATTATAGATAAGAATCACTTGGTCTGATTAGGTTTTCCTGGGTTTTTCCTAATCCTGTGCATCGAATGGTGGACCATATAAACAATTGCACTCCCAGATAAGGAAGGTGTGCGATATTATTATTGTAAATATTATTTGATAATTTATTTTGAGAAAGAGGATTTTTTTTTTATTGAGACGGAAATATGTATCTTTCTGGACTTAGTCTATGGTCGAGGAGTCCCAAACACTGAGTTACTGACTTTATTGTTTTTGTTTTATCATTCTTTAACTGAATTCGATTTAAAGTTGTTAGGAAATGGCACGTTCTCAGTTAAAGAACAGTAAAGAAGTTAGTTGAAGAGTGTGTCCAACGTATCGTTTCATCGTCGGAGTGAGAATAGTGAAGTTCAGAATATTAAATTCGATAAAGAATGGAACTGCTGTCCAAGAAAAATAAAATACGCAAAAGTATAGAAAATAGTGGGAGGAGCATGATGAACTCAAAAGCTGGCTTAAACCTCTACCTGGTGACGAACTGAAAGGGTTTTGCTCACTTTGCCTAGCGATGTCATTGAGGCTGTCGGCAAAAAAGGCAAAGTACTCATTAGAGATCTATCACAACCAACTACGTCTTCAGCACAAACGTCGGCGTCTGTGGATGATGATAATGTAATGGAAGATATAATGTTTCAAAATCTTGGATTTTAATCAAGTCTGTTCTATTGACTGTTACTAAATTCCTTTTTTTTTAATCAGGCATTAAAGTATGTACTTTAATTTTAATTTAAAAAAATAATTGCGAGAACTGGTAGTTTTTTTTCAATCTAAATTTCCAAAATATAGCGATATTTTACACTGGATCTGAAGTGACAAGATAATTTTTGAGGTGGCAACACTGCTAGTGTTCCGGCTGGACCAAGCGAAAACGTACGTTAATTACAAATAATCATATTTTCAAAATAGACTATTACTGGCTTGTCTCTCATACACAAAAACATTTTTCACAATACTTTCTGAGTGGCCTGGTATTACTTTATATATATTAATTATATGTTGAAATAATATTAATAAATAGAACGGTAAAACACCAATTGAGCAAAGGGTAATTAAACATTTTAATAATTATGAACAAACAAATGTCGATACCTTCGTGTTTTATTTATACCTGTCCCATCCCTAGTGATACGTAATGACCTTGGAAGGGCCAATCAGAACGCAGTACCCCGCTTCCTCATGCCTCAGCTAGTTGACAGAATTGTTTTGGTGCGTTAGATCAAGCATTGGGAGTCTATGGGTTTTATGGTCGTTGGTTTGTAAACACGCAGTGATAACAAATTGTGCATATCGCGGCGGTCCTGGCCGCGCATCTAGCTCTTTCACTTATCTCCGTCTCGCTTTCACAAGGAGGTTGAAGTAATACCTAATATGATTTACTATGCGTGCAATAAGAAAATAGATCTTGGGGAGCTGCTTAGATGTGTTGGTTGCAAGACAGGATATCACTATACATGTTTGAATATCACTTCAGCAGCATTCACAGAGAGGCAAGTACATATTATCGATCACTTATAAGGAACTAGATACACAATCAGCGACTAAAAGTCCTCACCAAACGCACACCCATTTGAACATTCGGGTGAGCTATTAATCTAGTAGCATTCGAACGCTCGAACGGTAAACATGTCTCATTGCTCGTTAAAAAACTGTAAAAATAACACATCTAGGACGCTAAAAAAGGATGGAGTTTCATATTTTCGGTAAGTATTAACATCACCATTATATTATTGTTATCACTGTATTGTAAATATTGGTATTTTGACAAGAAATCATCGTAAAACATTTTTTTTAATTAATTCCAAATAAACAGCAGGAGTTATAAATCATCTCAATTGTAAACTCTTAGTTAACGTTTTAAATCATAGTATCGCATGCCCACTTAAATTGTTCTGGTTACGTGCGTTGACTCTGTTCCATTTGTTGGAGACGCTATTGTTTCTTTTATTTTATTATTAAAGTATGATTGTATGTTTTTTGTATTATGAGACTTCTTTACTGCTTCTATAAATGTAAAGAAAATGTATTTCTTATTTAATCGCGTTCCGCCTTGATATTAAGATTTTTGCTCAGTAGCACTACGGAGTTATTTATGATAGACAATACAGATGTCAACTAGAAAAAGGTGGAATTGTCAAGATGAAATGAAACATGTAAAAGAATATTTTAGTTCTATATATTTTATTTTAAACATTATATTAAAAGGAGAATCGACATAGGTGTAATTAGTTACATAAAATGTCGTTTCTTTAATTTCAGGTAAGTTTAGGTATTCAATGTTTATGTAGTACATAATTTTAGTTAATATTTTATTTATGTCAATCTTAGATGTTAAATAAATTTCTTTAATTGACGTTCAAAAGTGCCTTTTTATGGGCCTATTTGAAATAAATGCTTTGACTTTGACTTTGATTTAATATAATATATATTGTTTTTGTTGTTTTAGCTTTCCTTGAGATCCAATGAGATGTGGAGAATGGATATCAGTTATAGCAAGACAAAGATCCGATGAATTCTTTCCCAGACCCAAGGAAGCGTTGTATGTTCGAAGATTTTTTTATAAAGTGATGACGAGTGATGTTGAGTGTGACTATGAAAAAAACCACAAGGCAATACACGGAAAAACATAAAAATCTATCGAAAAGACGATTAAATAATAAACTAATTTAATTTCACGGAAATTAATAACATAGGTTAATTACCTATGTTAGTCAGTTGTATCCGTATTTTTTTACATAATTCTGTGTATATGAATATTACGACAACAATTTCTTTTTTGATTTTACAAGAACTTTCTGTTTGTTTTACTTTTTATATTTAGTAACTATTGAGTTTTGATATAAGTTGTTTGTCAAGCATTTGTGCCTGTCTTTATGATTTTGTCAAACAAATTAAAGAATAAATAAATAATTATGACTGTAGTTTTATTATTAATTTAATGTGGTGCCTATCCAAAACCATATTTACATTCAGGTAAATTATAATCATTACACCTATACAACATAGAATAAGATATGCTTTATTACCTACACCAACTTCTTGATGCATTGACAAAATTTTAAAAATACCATTTATAATTACATTACAAACTAAAATAAAATATTGAACAGTTCGACTCTACTCATTCCTTGTCCTAGCGGCGACCCTCGGTCGTAAAATTTTATTGCTTTCATTTGGCACTTTGTATTTCCGACTTTGAAACATGCGTGTAAGGTTGAATTTGTTTTGATGTATGTTGACCAGCGATTATCGCTCTTAAAAATGTATTGCTTTTTGTACATAGCTTTATGAATACAACTTTACGCGTAGCATTTAAGGTTGAATTTTAATTATCGTATATTTATTTCAACTAGAATTACGTAAACATAATTGGCGACATATTTTAAGAGAACTTTTGCGTGGCCATGAACATTGTGTATCTAGTTTTTTTATTAGTGATCGATGGTACATATGAAAAGTTCTTATATGTGCGACTCCTACTCAAACATCGCTCAGCGTGTCCGAGTAACTGACGATACCCCTGTACGCGGCTTCCACGCATTAGTGGGTGGGTCGAACGAGGAAGGAACTTATCTACCTTGCAAGGAGGTTGGTACGACTACATCCGCATCAGTTAACATGGACGTCATGCAGATTATTATGGAAATGGTGAAAGGAGTTGTAACTGAAAGGATTAATACTTTAGAAAAAAACCTTACTGAAGAAATCAGGAGTACAGTAACGGCCTTGGTTCTAGAAAATAGCCAATTGAGGCAAGAGTTGAGTGTAGCTAATAAAAATGCTTAAGTTACGAAGTAGAAATTAATGTTCTGAAAGTTAGGGAGAATAATTCTAGGCAAAATAATATAGAGAAGAAGAGTACCAGTTTCGCTACTAATACTCATCAAAAAGCTGAAGTTCCACCTGCATCCGTAACAGAGGTATTCAATAGAGTTATAAGATTTGACCCCGGCAACTCTAAAGCTAAACTGCTGCCGCAGCCAAATCTTAGCTACGCAAGTGTGGCCAGTAATTCAGCGGTTTTACCCGGTGAATATGTTGATAAGGGTGATAATTGGATAGAAGTGAGAGGTAAAACAGATATAACCTATAAGAGGTGGAAACACATCGGTCGTATATCTTAAAGCAGTCGAACGTAAAAAATACCTTCATGTCTGGAGACTACATAAATCTACCACAGAAGAAAGTTTAAAGGAATATATTAATATAAATATATTCCTTTAAACTTTCTTTCTTAAAATACAACGTGTAAAAGAATAAGCGCAAGACCTGGAAGTAGTTTGCTCAGAATCAGCTTCTTAATCCATTTCCGTTATTATTTATATGTTTTAATTTTTCCCGGAAAAATCTTTAATTTACCTGAAATTAGTACCACCGCGTCGTAACAAGGTAATACAGTATTTGATTTAAGAAAATTTAAGCCTTATCACAAAGGAATAAAGCGCGCAAGCAAAGCAAGCAAGCAAAGCAAGCATTGCTTTTTACTTTTTATTACATTTAAGCTTGTCCTGTTAAAAAAGAAGTTAATTTAAGGCAATTTAGATCTTATCTCAAAGAAATAAAGGTTTTTTAATTGCGCGACCAAATTTGTAGATCGTTTTACACATTCGTTTGTTTAGAAAAGCCAAAATATTAGAACATTTGTACGAGTAGTACTTCTTTCGCAAATGAAAGATTAATGTGAAAGAGCGAGATGTATTAATTTGCCGACTTACAGCTTTGACGTTTGACATGCAGACGCACGCGCCGCCACTGCCCGCCTCACATCAAAGGTTTAGTTAGTTATTCTCAAGCAGCGACAAGTGTTCCCGAATTTAATTTTTGTTGCTGTCACATTTATTTGTTTACGCGCGCGATGGCATTCCAGTACACTAATATTCAGTACACGGAGATGGTGAGGACACTGGCTCGTTGCAACGATAACGTCGAGTTAGCGTGTCGAGAGTTCAACGAACGATATGATACTAGAGTGAGCGCCAGGACAATGTTAAGTGCAACTCAGCGTCTAAGGGACTCCGGTACCTTTCGTCCTAACACGGCAATAGATAGAGGTGCAAATGTGCGCACTACTCGCTTACAAGCAACAATATTAAACTATTTTGACGAAAACCCAGAGAAGAGCACAAGAGAAGCAGCGCCATTATTCGACTGCAGCCACATGTACGTGTGGCGAACGTTACGCGCTGATGGTGAACTCCCGTATCACCTGCGACGTTGTCAGGAGCTGACGCCGAACGACTACTTGCCACGTCTGGAATTTAGTAGATGGTTCTCGGAGAACTGGCAAGGAAACATCATCTGGACGGACGAGAGCACCTTCACGCGAGTTGGCATTTACAACCAGCATAACCAGCATTTGTAGAGACATGAGAATCCACATGCATGCCGTGTTGATTGGTTTCAGCACAGGTTCTCCGTGAACGTGTGGGCGGGCGTCATAGGTACACGCGTACTCGGCCCTGTTTTTCTGCCGAGGTTAACTGGAGATACCTACCCACAGTTCTTGCGGGAAACATTGCCCGAGTTATTGGAGGACGTCCCGCTCTTCTTTTTAAGAGACGTGTTTTACCAACACGACGGTGCTCCCGCGCATTTCTCATGGAACGTTCGGCAGCATCTTGATGCGGAATATGGGCCCCGTTGGGTTGGTCGTGGAGGACCAGTGCAGTGGCCTCCCAGATCGGCTGATCTAACGCCTTTAGACTTTTATTTGTGGGGTCGAATAAAATCGCTCGTTTACGTAAACGAGGCAACGAGGGTAGACGACCTCAGACAAAAAATTGAACTCGCCTTTGGTATTGTGAAAAGTGACACTGAAGTACTAAATAAACTAAAATTTTACATAAGAAATCGTGCAATAAAGTGCATCGAGCAAGGCGGTGGACATTTTGAAATTTTACTTAAAAGGAGACGAAGAAATAGTGTAGCGTAAATAGCTCAAACCTGTAAGTAATTACTTTTATCTTTACCGAATTTAATTAGTGTAAATATTTATTATTCAAATCATTCATACACGCCGACTCAGAATATGATATCGCAACAGTTAAGTACGCATCAGAGATAAAGGCTCGCACAAACAGGCACGACGGGACCGTGGGAACGAACCTTAAATGAGTCAGTCTCCGGGACGACCGTGCGGCGACGGGGCGCGGGCGCACGCCGGATGTAACACCCTATCGCAGACGGGCGAAAAGTTGCTCGATTTGAAAATGCTTCCCCTTTACTAAACCTAATAACATAGAACAAAATAATCCAAAGCTTACTTATTAAGGCTCCCACAAACAGGCGCGACGCCACAGCATGACACAGAGGCACCAATCGTCGCGCGACACGCCGTGCCTTTGTGTCGCGCTGCGGCGTCGCGCCAGTGTGTACGAGACTTTACGTGTGAGTTCGGTCATTGAACTAACGTACACACATACCTAGTGCGTACTCCTACTCTTGCAGTGCTTACCTACCTAGCCAGCTGGCAGGCACATGAGTGTGCGGTGCGTGCGCTATTAGTGTGGGTACAGATCGAGTAGTGCGCTCAAACGTTTTATGTTTAGTCAGGACAAATATTTTATTAAAAAATGCGAGGTGTGGTTTATCTAAATTAAATTACAGATGTTATTTTAGTCTTATAATTTAATATTCTAATTGGGGTGTATGAGCTCTTGCGTTAATTCCGTTACACGTTGTATATTGGGAGATGACTCGGAATTTATTATTGAAAAAATACGACCTAAGACTGAAAGAGATTATGTTTCGTTTAAAATTGGAGTAACAGAAGGCAATTTTGAGAAACTGCTTTCCGGAAGTATGGCCAATGAATATAGAAGTTAGTGAAAGGATTTGATTTCGTCGCCCAACCACACCAACCAAACTCTAACCGTAATTGCAGTAGAAGATTCACCATTTTGTATCAAAATATTAGAGGTCTGAGAACAAAGTCGTCGAAATTTTTATCGTTATTAGAATCTTCGGGTTCGGATTTATTCGCTATTACGGAAACCGGCTGCAATGAGTCATTTCATAACGAAGAAATATCTACCTGGTTACTCGATACTGAGATGTGATCGAGCGTATGGACGTGAGCAAGGCGGCGTTCTTTTAGTGGCCACACCGCGTTTCGAGTTGCGACAAGTTACGATATCCGATAGCATAAATATTGACATTTATAAGTTTGAGTTGATTTGTGCTACATACAGTTCATTAGCAAAACCGATTTTTATTTACCTGCTGTGTGTGTATTTGGTCATGTTAAACATTTTAGAAGAAATATATTATAAATATAAAAATAAGGTACTAATATTAGATTTAAATCTGTTTTCATGTAAAAATTATGTACGTGACTATTTGGAATATTTTGTTGCCTTCTGTGAAGTCGTTCAGTATAATAAGGTTCCTAATTGCAATGGAAGACAGTTGGATCTCGTGTTGAGTGGGCGCAGCGGCGTTTCGGTGTGCGCGGGAGAGGAGGGGCTGCAACCCGTGGACGCGTACTACACGCCGCTCGCGGTCTCTGTGGACTCCGTCACGTTCCCACTGCCGCTACCCGCTACGACGCACAGTCAGAATCTCATAACCAAATATTATCTAAGCAATGGAACTTCAGTAAAGCAAACTTTAATCAATTATATTATCTTTTAACCTTAATAGACTGGAGTGATATTTACAGTTTACACGATCCGGATTTAGCTTTTTTTTATAACCAAATTACTGATGTCTCAAAAACAAAAAAAATAAGAACAATAGATATACATACCCAGTGTGGTATACTTCAGATATTATCAGGGACTTTCAATTAAAATACGGCCTACATAAAAAATACAAGGTAAGTAAATCGACGAGTGATTATGAGGCGTTTACCCGGTGTCGGGCGAAAGTTAAGGCTGAGACTGCACTTGCTCACGACCGGTATCGAGATCGCGTACAGAGCCATCTTGCAACAGACCCGAAAGCTTTCTGGAGTTTCGTCAGATCAAAAAAAGGTAATTCGAGCCAATATAAATTAAATAAGGACGGCCAACTCATGACGGACCAACAATGCGCACAGGAGATTGCACGTTTCTTTCACTCCGTATATAACCCCGAGCCGGCTACGTTAAACGCAAAGACCGCTAGCACAACTGCGGCGCAAAGCGGCACGTGGGCGCACCTCGGTCGTCTTGAGGTGTCTATGGTGCGCCGTGCGCTCGCCCGTTTGCCACCAAAACGCTCAGTCGGACCAGATGGCATACCACCCTTTGTCCTTAGAGATAGCCACATGTTGTTAGTTGAACCCTTACTACACTTGTTCAATGTCTGCATTGCTACAGCAACATTTCCTGATCGATGGAAGCTTTGCCGAGTGGTGCCGGTGCCGAAAGGTCACGGAGGTACGGAAACGAGTGTCTACAGACCTGAGGCGGTTTTATGCGCTCCTGCGAAAGTGTTTGAGGCAGCTATTCACAGCTGTTTATACACACTGGTCGGGGTACAACAGGAAATTTACTTCACCTAATGACGCAACTAGTGCCAGCCGTTAAATCAGGACTACAGGTGGAAGTAGCCTACCTAGATTTTCGGACGGCGTTTGACACAGTGGATAATGATGTGCTGTTGTTGAAATTAGCCAACATGGGTTTCTCACCGCACACTGTTCAATTCTTCGCCGATTACCTGGACGGCAGACGACAATACGTTTACTGTAGGGGACGCTTTTCTGAGATTTACTACACGAGATCTGGCGTCAGCCAAGGTAGTAATCTTGGGCCAATCCTTTTTATCCTTGTGGTGGACGACTTACCGAAAGTAGTCACTGAGTCAACTGCCTACTCTTTGCTGATGACCTAAAGCTGATTAATGTAGTGAAGCAAAAAGCTGATCATGACATACTACAGCAAGATTTAGATCGGGTCACTAAGTGGAGCCAGGAAAATAAACTTCTTATTTCAACCTGGAGAAATGCTCTGTGCTTTCGTTCACCCGCGCTCGCGTCCCGCGTCACCATGAGTACCTCATAGAAGGTAAACCACTGCAGCGTGTCATGGGGGTCAAAGATCTGGGCATTCGTATCACAGCTGATTTGCACTTCCGGAAACATGTCGTAGAGGTTTCCAAAAAGGCATACCGTAACCTAGGTTTTGTTTTGCGACAGACAAATGAATTTTCTAATATGAGCGCTATAAGGGCCTTGTACGAAGCATTGGTGAAAAGCCACTTGGAGTACAACGCGGCTATTTGGAGTCCTAGTGAAGCCAAATACTGTACGATGCTAGAGCGGATACAAAATAAGTATATTAGGTTTATGTATTTGAGGTTTCATGGAGTATATCCTGGATACCCATTGCTGTATCCAACCCTATTCATTTTGGGAATGGTTAGTTACTATAAATTATATATTAAACCAGAACTAGCACTAGCCACATACTTGTTCAAGGCATACTTCAGACAATTTGTCTGTGCGTGCCAGACGAGTTTGTGAGCAATCGGCGTCGGCCGCGGCTGCTGGTGGTGCCGACCGCGCGCACCAATCTGCTTCAGCGCGCACCGCTGACGCGCGCGCAGTGCACGCTAAACGTGGTAGCCGATAGAATAGACTTGTTTTCTTGTAAATCGAATGACTTTACTCTGGCGACTTTTAGGGTGTGGTGTTATTATTAGGTTAAAATTAGGTGTTATGTTAGTTTATAAAACATAACATCACGCCTTGTTTCCCCGAAGGGTTGGGCAGAGGTGTACCTATAATACACCCACATTTCGCCAGTTATGTTTGAGTCCCATGTAATAGGGGGCGAGCCTATTGCCATCTACCGGGCACAAATCCAGACTTCGGGCTGCTACTGAGAAATTCCAGATAGAAAATCCCAATAACACGTTGCCCGACCTGAGGATCGAACCCAGGACCTCATGCTCAGCAGTAGCGATTGCGACCACTAGACCAACGAGGCAGTCCATGTTAGTTTATTTTATTGTGAATTTAGTTTGTAATTAATAGTATATTTGTACTTAAGTATCGCATTAGGGCAACCTGTAAAGATAGATTTAAGGTTTATAATAAATAAATAAATAATTAAATTCTCCAATTAAATTTTTTTTTTTTATAAATCTTTAAATTATTTAAAATACGATCTAAAACGGTTAGAAAATTATCAAATTTTTTGAATGCAGGCTCAATATACTCAGATTATAGCGAGCTCATTTTTAATAGTAGAAACTAGGCAGTTCATTTCATCAACATTGCTAACCTACAAGCAATGTTGATGAATCCACATTGCTTGTAGTTTCCAGATGCATTTTAGTTTCCAGATACTGTTTAAAGTAGATCACTATCCCACCATTTTGGTTAATTGTTTCAGCGGTAGCGAAAGTTTTATATAATATGAGGTAATCTTTGGTAGTGCCTCGAGTTTAGATAGCCAACATTCAGTCAAAATAATAAAATCAAATACTTTGTCTAGTCGACAAAATTCGATGTCGAAAGTCATCAAAATTATGTTTTGTCTTTTGTGTCAGTACTTTGTAGATATTAGATACACCAAATATTTTTGCAGTTTTCAGGAATATCTACGCTGTGTGCGATGCCAACATTTATAGTTTTATCGATGTCTTCCGAAATATCAGATAAATCAGCCATACTGTTTGTAGTAGTTGATTGTAGCGAAAATCATGTCAGCGGCACAAAGCGGATACTCCCACTATCCATGTAAAAACAGTGTCATATATGTAAACGATTGGTGTGTGAGAATAGTGTGCTTGTAGGCACCCTTTTACAGGTGTTTTAATAATCAGAAAGATTAAGACCCGTAGAGAAATAACAATCGATAACGTAATTAAAATATTATAAGAGTAAAAACTATACAAAATTAAACGTGGAGGCAACTTAATCTTAACTGTACGTCAAAGTTCCAAAACGGGGTTAGTAATATCGTTAATATTACTAATTTAATCTGTATTGCTGGTTTATCTTACGGTTTCTTTAAGAATAACCGTCCATTAGAAACCCAGCAGAACTTGAAGTCATACTTCTTTTTTAACTCTCTAGAGTAGAGGAGTTTGCTGCCACATTTCAGAAGCACTTACCCCAATAAGTGCTTCTGAAATGTAGACTGGCTGAATGTCACCAGAATTTTTTCGTGCTTACGTGCTAAATTTATCTTGTTTCTTATTTACGTTTTAGGGTTTGATAGCTTTTAATGTGTTATCATGCATTTTTACAGTTTGATACTCAACAAAAATTGTCTTGTTTTGACCAGATTTTTTCCTGTACACTTGGCGTCCCTGATCTGGGTCAATTAGTAAGTTTAAAGAACTGTGTAGCTGGTTCACCACCTCAATCAAATTTTCATTGTCAGTAACAGGATCACTTTTATCTTCTATGATACTTTCTAGCTGTTTTCGCTGTAGGGCGTCTACTTTGTCCTCGAGGTATCCAATTTTGGTGAGAGCATTCTCTTCTAGAGTTTTGTTCAGAATTTCATTTGAAATAATGTTTTCTTTATTTTGGTCTTTATGCTCACTTATCATTTGAATCATCATTTTGTTTAAATTAAGGAATTTTGAGTCTTGAGGTTTTTAAACATTTTCTGGATGTCCGTGCGGAGATGAAGTATTTCCTCCATATCTGGGTGAGCCTTACTTTTTCTCGACGAAGCGGAATCTAAATCTTCTGTTCGAGAGAGTTCGGGTTCAGATCCAAAAGTTTTAGCCGTTGGTGAGTGAAACATAACTGATTCTGATACACTTGCCTAAACTGTAACACGGCCACGCAAAGTTGGTCACTCGGTGCGTGATCACGCCAGCTGCAACCCAAATTCAGCTCTAAAGCTTTTTTGGCAGAGTCTAATTTCGTGTAAATTCTTATAAAAAATAGTTTACAATATTTCGTGCACGATACTCTACGTCTGTTCGCGTTGAGTGCGAGCGAGCGAGTCCAAGTTCAAGAGTGTGTCACGCTCACTCCAATCCAACACACACGTCACCACCAGCGAAACGTATGAGACTCGCTGGTGTTGACGTGTGTGTTGGATGATTAAGTTCCCTTCAAAATGGTTGAGCTGAATGGTGCTGATCCATACGTCATGTTCGTGAAAGGCGCCGTCAGTGGGGACTGGTCATCTCTTGGCTGCCACGGCTTTTTTTTTTTTTTTAATTTTTCATGTTTTTTATTACGGGTCTTTCTACATCGTTCTCACATGTTTAATTTCAACAAGACTGATGTAAAAAAAATCTGTAACCATATTATTTAAAAGAGTGTCCATGGAGTTTCTTGCCCGTTCTTCTCCATAGGTACCTACTTCGCTTTGGAATGGGCAACTAGCTTCATATTTCTGACTGACCGACCCCTTGACAATTCAAAAGTGCCTGTAATTGGTTTATTTGAATTGTAAGCTTTGAGTTTGAAACATGGAGAAAAATAAAAATTATGTTTTTACTATCTTAATTGCTTTACACTGTAATATATTGGTATCAATTTTCTCAAATTAAAAAAAAACAAGTGATATAATTTTTTTGGCACATGTTACTTTTATCTATTGGGAACATTTAGTTTATTAGCACACTGGATTGACTGTGCTTATAAACCAATAAAGTGCTCATAAACAAATTGAGTACTAAAAAATAAGAATCTTTTGTATTACTAGTTTTATAAAATAATATGCAAGGATTTTCTGCCTCCATTTTCTTTATTCCATTGCATCATATATCCATCACAGGCATAAGTCCAGTTGTTGACCATTTTAAGCATTGTTTTGAAGTTCATTACAATATCTTGAGACACTTCTGTGACTTTATAAGGTTTTTCGTCGGTTTTTGCAAATTGAAACGCAATATACCATTGGACAGGTGTATAAAGTATTTTGTCTTTCTTTATATATGTGCATGCGTACTACCTACCTCGTTTTGTATTTGATCAACAATCGGAAAACGATGACTTATTTGTATTTTGTATATATATAACTTGCCATCATAAACGTACATTAAATAAACGATCCTGTACCGATTCTGACCGCCGCCCGCAGTTATCAGACCAGAGTCGGTAATCTTTTATACCTGCCGTAACTGTTTGTTTAATAAATTTATACACACAGCTAGCAATTTCATTTGCTCCTCTATTTGAGCAGTTTGTTGATGCCAGAAACAACAATAACCCTGACGATATCTTATATCTAAAATAGTAAAATCACATATACATACTAAGTTTTCGTTTATAATAAAATATGCTAACGTTCCAATGGCACTTATGCACTTTTGGAGATCGTTATCGCTAATTCTTTGTCTTCTGCTTTCAAGTTTCTTGGTAAGTCTTTTTGGTTCTAGTGCTCTGCCTGTTTTGCTATATCTTGTTCTGAGTGCTGTTTATTGTTTTCAAATATCGACGGCATAGTGCCAATAACATCAAACTGACAAAAGTAAACATTTTACTCAAACTGAAAGAGCCTTTAATTTCTTGATAAGTTAAAAATAAGTTTAGATTAATAATGTACGCTTTAAATATTATGCTGAATTCGTACATTTTATGATAGTGTACGACAGGGATTCCCAAAGTGGCCGATATCGACCCCAAGGGTCGATATCGGTTTCCTAGGGGTCGACATAAACGAAAACTGATTTTGAAGGTCGACTAGGTCTAAAAATCGCCCCCTATTAAATTAACACAAGTTCTTATTTTAAACTTTCAAGATAGGTATGCAGGTGCTATATTGTTTATGTTGTGTTACGTGTACTAAGAATAATTAATATTTTTGTAGGAAATATCATTGTTGTAGTAATGTAAACCCTCAAGTTCGTACAAGATGAAAAACTCGGCAAGTCAGTGTGGACAAGTTTGTGCAAGATGATGAGTTCGAGCGTACGTCTTTCAGGCGCGTTTTGACTTGCTCTCTATTTGACGCTTACGCGATTTAACACGAACGAATTCATGATCAAGTTGCAAGTCCAAACATGTTCCTGATATTTTACTATTTAACGAGCTTGCACTTAGGTTGAAAGTTCATTTGCGTTTTGAAATTCGATGGAGCTTTCAGCTAAAACGATAATGACTCATATAAGTACTCATTTATTAAGTGAAGTAAAGTGACTGAAAAAGAATTTACAAAATGCTGAGCTCCCTACGCGAGTTAATAGCGTAACCATACAATATCTGCAGTTTATGAAAAATTAACAGGGTAAGTACCAAACAGTTTTTATCTGGCACACCGCATCAGCATTTGGGCACGCCACAATAGCGGTGGTAAGTCCCCTCTTTGAGGAGTGGTTGGAGAGGCGCCACGGCGTCCTCACCTTCCGCCTGACACAGGTCCTCAACGGACACGGTTGTTTCGGGAGGTTCCTGTTTCGCATAAGGCGGGAGGAAACGCCCGGGTGTCACCATTGTGTGGATCGCCCGGAGGACACGGTGGAGCATACGGTGGAGGTATGCCCAGCTTGGGCAGAGCACCGCAGTGTCCTCGCGGAGGCGATTGGCGGCGGCGATCTCTCGCGTCCGGCCCTGGTCCAGGCCATGGTACGGAGCGAGAGGGAATGGCAAGCCGTCACCTCCTTCTACGAAGAAGTAATGCTCGCGAAGGAGGAGGCGGAGCGGGTGAGGGAGAGAGCCTTGCGCCCTCACGCCCCCACTAGCCGCCGCAGGAGACGCCCTGGGCGTCGGGAGTTGCCTGCAGATTCCCGGCCACCGTAGGCGCGGGCTTGCGGACGGCGAGCAATGGGTAGCTTGCCGTCCGGTAAGGACCAGGCCCGGGTCGACGGCGCGTTGTGTTCCACGCACGCCTCAAAGAGATGTCAGCACAAAGTGACGGGGTCCGATAGGGCCGACGCCTCAGGGTCGCGGGTTATTCTACAGAGAAAACCGTGGCCACGGAAGGAACACGGGTGGGTTTTAGTCAGTAAAAGTCTGACACGCCCTCCCGCTCCACCCAGAGCAGGAGAAGTCATTTGAAGATTTCCCACCCAAAAAAAAAAAAAAAAGCGCATCAGCATTGCCATACAGTGGGCCACTGTGTGATAGTGATCAGTTGAGCTATCTGTGGATTGTTTGCAACAGTTTGCAGTTGCCTCAGTTGTTTCAATTGTAAAAATTTACCAGTAAATTTAACAGCTTATGATTGTTTTTTTATGTAGGTAGTTTCTTATTTTTTATTTGCAGGATTACTGAGAGTTTTATGATGGCGGACACGTAAAAAAATACAGATAATACAGTTTGGACTACTTGAAGTTCGGATTTATTGCATCTCCATCAAATCAACACTTGCCGATATGTCTCATATGTGAAAAAGTATTCAGTAACGATGCCATGAAGCTTTCATAAATGGATGACCAAAGTATCAAGAGTACATGTTCACCTTGGCAACACTGGCGAAGTAGACATCGCCTGCGTATTAACCTAACAAAAACTAAATTAATACATTTTAGTCAACGGATCAATAGCAAGAGTAACTTAAATATACACTATGATGGCCAGTCTATAGAAGAGGTAGAAACAACCAAATTTTTAGGGCTCAACATTGACAAAAAACTGATTTGGAAGACCCATATCGAAATCTTGTGCAAAAAAATCAGTAATTCTGCTTACACCCTGCACACATTGTCGTCCATATTAAGTGTGGAGGCATTACTTAAAGCCTACTATGGTTTAACCGAATCTCATCTACGCTATGGTGTCATTTTTTGGGGCAACTCAACAGACAAAGACACGCTGTTCAAGGCTCGGAAGAGATGCGTTCGTTCAATGTTTAAAATAAAACCTGCTGATAGTTGCGTGCCTTACTTTAAAAAATATAAGATACTTACTTTGCCATGTCTGTACATTTTAGAAGTAACTGTTTTTGTCAAAACAAATCCACACCGATTTAGACGATTAGATGAAGTAATACCACGTACCTAATAGGCGCGACAATAGCAGGATATGCTCTCATACTGCGAGAACAACCCTCATGAGCAAAAGTGTCTTCTGTATGGCTCCTATGATATTTAATAAGTTACCAAAAAGTTGGAGAGAACTGCCCTTGTCACTTTTGAAAAATTAGCTGAGATTTTTTTTAGTTAGTAAAGTATATTACAATGTTATAGATTTTTTTAATGAAAATTACTTTTATATTCCGACTTCCAATATATAGATAGGAATAACAATTTGAATTTTGTATCAATTTTGAATTATTCTTTTTGACTGCATAATAATGAATATCCTGGGAATAATTTAATCTATGTTGAGTATAATATACCTATAAAATCTTGACATAAATTATTATTTATTTGTTTTGTAATTTGTAATGAAATTTAAAATGATTAAGAAAAATGCAATTTAATGTAATCTTCTATACCTACAAAATTTGTACGCCGTTATCGGTAAAACATAGACGCACACAACATACTATTACCTCAATACCTTGCATGTCTGATTATTCAGTTTATGTAAACGCATGTTTGACAAATAAATGATCTTATCTTATCTTATCTTATCATGCTGACAAAAAAAGTAAGCCCTTGTCATATTTTCAAGCACATAAAGAACAACTAGACAAAAGACCAACCATAAGATCGACGTTTGCGTCATCATCTGTTAAAGACGATGATGGTTTACGAGCGTCCTATAGTATATCTTTACTAATAGCGAGGTCGGGGAAACCCCACACAATTGGAGAGCAGCTTACCTTACCAGCCATTCCAGCCATTGCGGAGGTCCTTAACAATGTATTGCACAAACCCGCACATGATATTTTAAAGAGAATACCTTTGAGCAATAACACCGTTCAGAGACGCATAGACGAGTCTACATTACCTGGCAATGAAGCTCTGTTGTTAGGATATGTTCGATATATCAAAGATGAAAATATGTGCCAAGAACTGCTTTTTGCTACATATTTAGAGACTGATACCAGAGGAGAATCGATTTTTTAGGCCGTGGAACATTTCTTTTTACTGACAAAGCTACTCCATGGAAGGAACATTGTTCTGTTGCGACTGATGGTGCACCGTCTATGGTTGGTCGTCATCGTGGTTTTATAGCTCACTTAAAGCGACAACTGCCTGATGTACTGGTCATTCACTGCGTGATTCACAGGCAGCATTTAGTAGCAAAAAAGCTGAGTCCTAGATTGCATAAGTCTTTACAAATTGTAATAAATGCTATCAACAAGATTCGAAGCAATTCTTTGAACTCTCGGTTATTTGCTCAGCTATGTGAGGAAAACGACGAAGTCTTTACTCGATTACTTCTGCACACAGAAGTTCACTGGCTATCAAGAGGCTCTTGCTTAGAAAGATTTTCAACCATTTTTGAATCTGTGTTGGAGTTTTTACAAGAAAAAGATCCGAATTTGAAAGAAAATCTGAACAAATGTAAAACAGATATTTATTACTTGACTGATATCTTTGGAATGTTCAACAAAGTTAATTTGCAGCTGCAGGGTGACGATCTTAACGTGATTATCTTAACAAAATCAATAATATCGGCCTTCGTGGGTAAACTAATCCTTTATAAACAAAATTTAAACAGAAAAGAATATTCGCAGTTTCTGCATTTGTCAATATTACCAGAAATGCATTAAAATGATGACATTTTATTATATGTCACTCACTTGGACGCATTCCACAAGGATTTTACGGAGAGGTTTGAGGATCTTTTAAATTTACAAATTCCTCATTGGATAATAAATCCGTACAATACCACAGCCATAGAAGAAGCCAATGTGATAATGCAAGAAGAGTTGATTACCATCAGCATAGACGAAGAGCTTAAGCAGAAGTTCAACCAAGGCTATCAGAAGTTCTGGTTGCAACGCAACATTGAAACACAGTATCCTATCTTGTGGAACATTGCTGAAAAATACCTAATCGCTTTTCCATCATCATAACAAGTTAAATAAAGCTTCAGTGTGGTAACAAACATTCTGACGAAACAAAGAAACCGTTTGAAAATCTACGAACGTGGAGATTTAAGGCTGCAACTCACCAATATTGAACCGAATGTAGCTAGATTGGTAGATAGTCACCAGGTTCATCCATCACATGTTTTATTTTCTCTTTGCGAATTAATACTTTTTTAAATATAATTTCCTACCTACTTAAGATTCTTTAAGTACCTAATTTGTAACTATCATTATAAATTAAACTTGATATTTACTGAATTGTATGTTTTTTTTTTATTTTGTTAAATTTTGATGAGAAAATGAAGTCAACTTTACTCACTTAACCAAGTGCAAAGTTTTCCAACTGGTACCTTAGTACCAATTGGAAAAAACTAAAGATAGGCCCCATTATTCATAATAGTCTGCTAACTTAAAGCATTGCTAATTCTCACTGACCTAAGTCAGAATGAAAAATAACACTCTGTAGCAGCTGTTTTTAGTTAGCGGACCATTATGAATAAGGACCAGTATTCATAATTGATCTTAAAAGTAGGTAATTTGGCCATGGGGGTCTGAGGTAACAGTTCATTTTGGAAAAGGGGTCACTTGTCCAAAATAGTTTGGGGATCCCTGGTGTAGTAGGTATTGTTTAGTTATTGTAGTAGGTTTTCATTTCCACATTTTAATATAATGTTGTTGCAACAAAAAATACACTAAGGAGATTTCCCTAAAACATGCGAATAACGCATATAAATTCAAAACGATACATTTCAGTTAGGAGTTATTAAAATTTCGCCGTTGATATGTGACATTGTTCACTCACATCTTTTTTGGGCTTGTGGAAACGAATGTTTAAATTTTTGTTGATAATATCACGATATTGCCGCACGCTGGTTACTTTATTCGTGTACTTATTGGGATCAAACCATTTTTCATACAATTATGGGTACAAGGAAAAAAAAGTTTGAGGTGTTTTCCTTATTGCCAATAGTAATCACGTTTTTCATTCACTAAATTAATATATTTTTGAGACCTGGTACTCATCACCACTTTCTATTCAATTATGACTCTCAATTTAACTTTATTCGTGTACTTACTGGGATCAAACCATAATTCATACAACTAAGGGTAACAAGAGAAAAACTTCAGAAGTATTTTGTCGCCCTTATTGTCAAGGGTTCTACACGGGCAGTTTGTGGGTCAACGGTACGCGGAGGGCTCTAGATGCTCTGCGGGTGCAATATAATAATGGCTTCAGAGTGCTGTTGAGGTTGCCCCGGTTCTGTAGTGCGTCTAGTATGTTTGCTGTAGCACGAACAGACGACTTTTATGCCATCATGAGGAAGAAGGCCGCATCCTTGATAAGCAGAATGAGGGCTAGCAGCAACAGTATTTTGAAAACCCTAGCTGAACAGCACGATGCACCAATATTAAGACACTCTGTCCGGTTGTTCGTGCGGCAGGGATAAATAATAATGTGCACTTAATGAATACTAACCCTTAGTTGATAAGTTGTTTTTGTACTAACCATTGGACCTATGTTGTTAAGATAAATAAACATAAAATAAAAATAAAAATAGTTATCATGTTTTCATTCTTTAAATTAATATTTTTTGAGACCTGGTACTCATCACCACTTTCTATTCAATTATGAATTTAAATTTAAATAAAAATAACAAAAGAAAAACAACTATTCATTAGTAATAAAAGTACACAATTAGATCCGACTGTTTCGACGTATACTGAGCCAGTTTCAAATTGCACCAAAATGACCGCATTCGCGTCCTGCTATTATATACTATTTTGGGAACACTTGAGTTAGTGTACTATGTGCAAAATAAATAAATTGATTACTTAATCCAGTATAAGCCGTTTAAAAAAAAAATATATAGTGATATGATATTTTTTATACGGGTAAATAGGACATGAGTGCAAATGTCGAAATTTGTTAGTTGTCTCATTATACTTAGGAGCCATCGATATTTGTCCTACATAATTGTAGACGAGACTTGTCGTCTTAACTGGTCATGAACCAAGACTTGAGGCTCTTATTTATAATTTCCCATGGGAAATTCTTTGAATTATTTTGAAAATCATGCTTGCCCAGTAGACCAACGAGGCATTGTGTTGTTGTTAGAAGGTAAATAGATCTTCAGTAAAAATAATGAATTCACTTATTGGCAGACAAAGCAGTCTGAACGTCAAGAAGCAAGAAGCACAAGAGTTTCTTTTATAACGGAGGTTAGCAAAATAAACCGGTCTGCTCACAAAAAACACACTGTTCGACGCGCTGGGATGCACTCTGTTATACATATTGTCAACGCTCGGCTGTACACCGAGAGTTGAAAATCGCGTGCGCGATTAATCCGTCCGTGCAAACGTGGGCAAAGCTTTTTTGGGTTCCGTACCTCGAAAGGAAAAAACGGAACCCTTATAGGATCACTTTGTTGTCCGTCTGTCCGTCTGTCTGTCTGTCTGTCAAGACCCTTTTTCTCAGGAAAGCGCGGAGGTATCAAGCTAGAATTTATATCAAATACTCAGAACTACTGTCCCTTGGAGTTGTGAAAAATCAAACTTATTTAATAAGCCAACGCAATCAAAAGATACAGCCGTTTATGCCGCAAATTTTCGACACTCACAAGGGAATTAAAACCTACAGGGTACTTCGCGTGAACTCAGAATCTTAAAATTCGGTACGAAGCAACGTCTTATAGCACAGATAAAGGAAAAATTTATCTGTGCTATAAGACGTTGTTGCGAAGACCGTACTTTTTTGTTACATCTTATAAAAAATATTTTGGATAATTTTAAACGTACTACCCCTTTCCTGATGAACGCGTGTTAACTTATACTTATAAACCTACATTTTTGTACGGAATCCTCGATGCGCGAGTCCGACTCGCACTTGGCCGGTTTTTTTTTGAATTGGTCCTCTTAATTGTCGTTCCTCGTTAAATAAGGCATGAAAGTTTGTGGGGAAGTTCGTCTTTTTTGCAGCTGATAAGAAATCCCATCGGGCACCCAATACTCACGATTGCCTGTCTCCTGGCGATGTTGGCGAGGTAGCGGCCGCGCCTGGACGCCGGCAGCAGCACGCTGCCCGACTGCACCTCGTCGCCCACCTATTGTGAACAGAGGGATATTCTGTTAATCACTTATAAACGTTATGTTTTACGAGGGGAGGTCAAAAACTTCGAAATCAAAGGGAAGGGGGGTGAAATTAAACTTGTAATTATCTTTCCTTGTCATGTTCTCCGTTAACCTTAATACATTTTTCAGACATTCAAATAATTTATATTAACCTTAAAAAGAAGACATTTAAAGGCCTTGAAAATAAGCAGAATTTCCCGACTTCACTTCTTTGTCACCGTAAATTTCTTTCCACGAAGTTCCTTATTTCATGTATGAGAATAAATAATAATCAGATGGTTACAAATCTGGACTATTGGGACGGTGGTTTAAAGTTCCGAAGCCGCACCTGTGTAAGGCAGCCTCCACAAAAAGACTCTTGTCCATTTTCCACCATTTCCCCCTTCTTTTCTTTAATTGCTTCTTTTAATTTTTCTAGTAGCGTAGCGTACTATTACCCCGTGATATTTACAACTTTGTCTTTATATTCGATCAATAAAATCCTCTCTGAATCCCAAAAAAAATATGTAACCTGACACTCAATTGATTCTCTGCCTTGCTTGAAATGATAGCAGTGGTGGCGCAGTGGTAACGGCCGCGACTTACAAGTTGTAGGTTCGAACCCAGACAGGCGTTTTACTGTGTGTTAATTATTTCATCACCACTGCTCTCAAAACGGTGAAGGAAAACATAAATCGGACAACCCGGTCGGCCCGCTTGGTGGATTACAGCCCACTCCCTCTCACAGAAAGGAGGCCTGTGTCCCAGCAGTGGGAACATAATAGGCTGAGTATGTATTATGCTTGCTTGAGAAGATTATGCCACTTGTAAATCATTGTTTTCCCGGGCAAGAGTGGGGGTAAACAGAAGAAAAGTGAAGGTACTTACCGTTGGATCACCGCAATTTGCAAAAGCAACATAATGCAAAACAAATAAGAAAATTAACAGGTGGTTCCACATGTCTGTGTTCATTCGCTGAACTGAATCTAATCGGAGAGTTTCACTAACAGGCAATATTTTATTGCTTTGTAAAGTAATTGGAAGGCGACCTTAATGGTGTTCGTTGTGACTAATTAATGGCAAATGGCGTTCAAATCTAATAAAATCAAAATGTTTTATTTCACATAAACCTACACGGGCACTAATGACACGTCAGAAGGTAGGTGCTCGGTTCCAGTTGGTCGTTTCCTAAGGCGCGCGAATATTGAGCAAACTGAACCGTAAGCTACCTCATCGCAAGCGCATGTGATTATTGCTTATTCGGCATCTAAATTTCTTCAGTTTTCTCGATATTTGTTAGATTTTTTCACGCTACCCCTTGAGTGACGTCACATCGTCAGCGGCAAACAGAGTGAACGATTAGTAACTTTTTTAGGGGTTTTTGATTGTGTGGGTTTTTTTAATTTAAAACTTAATGTACTAATATAGTATTAGTGTTATTGGGTTTTTCTATCTATAATTTCTCAGTAGCAGCCCGGAGTCTGGATTTGTGTCCAGTTGATGGCTTTAGAATGGGCTTCATTCATTCTTCATTCCATGTGCTCTTACCAGCACACTCTCTCCCGACTAGACAAAATTAAATCATGTCTTGACCATGTTATGATTAAAACTCAAAAATCGGCTTTCACACTGGTGTTAAACTCATTAATTACGGACCACCAAACAGTCCTACTCTGCCTGCAACTTAAACAAAAGAGAACCTTTACCTATGTATCTATGAACCGGATCGAGACTGAATGGTTGACCTCAGATCTCACTAAAACCGATTTTCACCTATCTATGCGTCAACCGATGCAAATTTAGCTATGGAATACTTCTCCATGTCAATTCAAAGGGCTATATTGCTAAACACAGTTGTAATAAAATATCCAAGACGTCATAAAATTATGAAGCCATGGATTACACCTAGTCTGTTATGGTGTATTAGACATATGGACAGGCTTCATAAAAGATTGCGATAATCACCTAATAATGAGATTTTAAAAATTACTTACTTCAGGTATAGAAATCATTGCAATAACCTATTAAAAAAGGTCAAGCGAATGCATGATAGATACTTATTAACAAAAGCAGGAAATAACAATTAAAAGATATGGGAAGCGATCAAAACAATAACAAATATGACTAAACTGAAACATAGCGCTACAGATTTATTAAATCCAACAAAACAAAAGAGTCTGTAGAGATGGTGAACGAATTTTTCGCATCGATTGGCAAAAAGCTGGCTGATAATACTCATTCCTGTATAAAAACATACCATAGTCAATTTAATAAAGCGCCCTCACAACTGGTTTCCAAACCCTTTGTATTGCTGGAAACCGATGAGTCTGTGTTGGTATGAAAACTATTTACACAAAATATCAACCTCAAAATGGAAAACGGAGTGTGTGATTTCTTTTTATATTGTGATATACAAGTGTGTCAACTCGATCGTAATATGTTTCAGATTTAATTCTATAGAGTAATATAAAAGTAATCTCCAATATCCTTGTTTAACTCTGGACCTTCAGGAATATATAACAAGTGGTAACAGAGCGTGGTAATAATGTAAGTAAGAAAAATATAAAGATGACTACACACTACCGAATAGATTCGCTAACAAAAAATTATTATGATACTTTGAGCGTCCAGGCTCAAGCCGTATTAATTAAGAATGGCTTGTGGAAGGTTGCCAGTGGCATTATAACGCCGCCTAAAAATGAAGATGAGAAAAATATCTTCAACGAGAAGGATCAACTGGCACGATCTGAACTTTTGTTACTGATCTCACCATCAGAGATAAAACAGGTAAAAAATTGCAAAACATCTTACGAACTTTGGAGTAAATTGAAAAATATATACCAGAGTACCGGCCCTGCGCGTAAGGCAACATTACTAAAGCAACTAATACTGAAAAAAAATTGATAGTAATGATGTTCGTGAACATTTAAATCATTTCATGGATATAGTCGAGAAGCTCGCTGACATGAACGTAGAACTGCATCCAGACCTACTATGTATAATGATGCTGTACAGTCTGGCGGCAAACTACGAAAATTTCAGAATCGCAATTGAATCTCGTGACAAGTTGCCTACGCCTGATGAGCTAAAAATAAAATTAATAGAAGAAAGTGAAGCTAGAAAGAACACAAAAACAGAAGAAGAAGCTTTCTATACTAAAAATAAATCAAGTTTTGCAATACCTGTAAGAAAAAAGGACATACTACAGAAACATGTTGGAGCAAAAAGACGGTTGTTAAAATGAAACAAGAAAATGACAAAAGACGTCTAGAAAAGTCTTATAACCTTGCACAAATTTGTTTGTCTGCTACCTCTCCTAATACGTGGTGTTTAGACAGTGGATGCACTTCTCATATGTGTGCTCAAGAGGAACAGTTCGAATCAATAAATTCTGAAACTGGAACACTTAAAGCAGCGTCAAATGAAAACACAACAAAAGTAGAAGGAAGAGGCAAAATTCGCATGAGCATTAATGACGAAATAATCAATGTGCAAGATACATTGTACGTGCCTGCTTTGGCTCAATGTCAGTTGCAAGAATCACTGAAAAAGGTAATAATACTGTTGTTTTCAATAAAGACAAAGCTTATATCAAAGATGAGAAAGGCCAAACCTCATTGACTGCCGAAAAACAAAATAGTCTGTACTACATTAAAAGTGATGAAAAGGCGCAAGTGGCCCACACTGTAAACGATGATATTCAGATGTGGCATCAAAAGTTAGGCCATCTTAATGAAAGTGACTTGAAGTTGGTTGCGAAGAAGAACCTTATCAAAGGAATAAAACTGGGAGATGGAAATTTGCCTCAGTGCGAAACGTGCATAAAAGGAAAGATGACACGATCTTGATGACGATGACGAGTCTAATCAACCATTAGAAATAATACTCACCGATTTGTGTGGACCCATACAACCGGAAACTTTGGGCGGAGCGAAATATTTTGTAACATTCATTGACGATTACACAAAATATTGCTGCGTATATTATATTAAAAACAAAAATTATTTTTTCGAGATTTTCAAGGAATATAAACAAAAAGTCGAGAAGTTCCATGAAAAATATAAAATAAAGAACTTACAGTCCGACAATGGATCTGAGTACCGTAATCGGGAATTCGACGTTTTCCTGAAACAAAATGGGACTAAACGAAGGTCTACCGCACCATATACCCCCCAACAAAATGGACAGAGTGAGCGAAAGAACAGATCATTACTGGACAAAGCTCGATGTCTAATGATTGATGGAAATATGCCTAAAGAATTATGGGCGGAAGCGGTACATACTGCCAATTATTTAATTAACCGATGCCCAGCTAAAGCTCTAAATGGTTGTACCCCTTACGAAAAATGGACTGGACGTATACCGTCAGGAAACCATCTAAAGATATTTGGTTACAAAGCTTACGTTTTGGACAAGAACAGGAAAGGGAAATTTACCCCAAAAGCCACAGAAGGAGTTTTTGTAGGCTATGCCCAAAATGCGAAAGGTTACCGAATATACTTACCACAAAAGAAGACCGTGATAATAAGCAGATATGTAAAGGTAGTTGAGCGAATGTATTATCACAGCCATCATGATAATAGTGACGAAAAGTATAGAAATATCTTCGGTGAACAGGAACAACAACAGCCAGAAAAAGAAAAACTGAAAGAGGATGAATACATACCTGTTGTAGATATCGAAGTAATGTCGAACTCATTTCAGGAACCTGCTGCACCTGAAACCAGTATGATTACTGAATGTAGTCAAAGCAGGACGAGTGTAAGAGAACCGGAACCTGAAAGTAGAAGATCTTGTTGACAGAAAAAAGTCCCAACCTGGGTAAAGACTATGTGCTCGATCAGTCATCTACATGACCTTCGAAGACAATACCTAGCAGATCGTTTCTTGTTAAAAGTTTTCTCCCTTTCGTCCCACCCTTTACTCCCCATTTTGGAACAAACCTACCTCTCTCTTAACGCGTCTTCATACTGGAATAATAAATCTATTCCATTGATGAATAGGTACAGAAAGCTTATACAATTCTCCTCACCTGTTTGTCAATACCCTCTCTTCCAGTTTTTTCTTCCTCATATGAGGTGGTCCATTTCAGGCCAAAGGTCAAAACCTTGAACTTGGTATTTCCAAAAATTCCCAGGACGTAAAAGGCGACTTTGATCAGGCCATTAAGGGATACTGGGAAGGTTGGAGTTTATTTTATACGTACGCA
The DNA here is from genome assembly GCA_963555695.1 of Dasypolia templi. Taxonomy (NCBI): domain Eukaryota; kingdom Metazoa; phylum Arthropoda; class Insecta; order Lepidoptera; family Noctuidae; genus Dasypolia; species Dasypolia templi. The sequence continues at coordinate 3,125,435 of OY743163.1, read as the reverse complement.
TCCAAATTATCGTCAACAGGATGTACAGGTGTTTCAACATATTTCCAGAGTAGTTTTCAAGAGTAAATGGACCACCTAGACGATCATTTGAAATCAGCTGAGAATTCGACGCAACACACTCATCCGTACCAGGAACATAGGCTGGAGCGAGCTTAGAAAAATACTGGTTACCCAGTTCCGCAGATAGTGAGCTATCTGCGGAACTGGGTAACCAGTTTTTTTCAGCACGGAGGGAGGTTTCGAACTACTTCTAAAAGACTTCAATTTACGCCACACAGCTGCCGCTGGAGTGGAAGGATTCAGTGAGCCACAATATTTCCGCCAACCTTCTCTCTTCTTATTTGTGAGTAATTTCTTGGACTTAGCCAAGATATGTTGAAAAGCAATTATGTTTTCCAGGTTCATGTCGGAGCTGAAATTCATTTCTGCCTCATTCCTGGCCCTGATCACGGCAGAGCAGTCCCTATCCCACTACGGCGGGGATGGAGTTTTGCCTGTCCTCACAATGCGAGCCGTATCGAGGAGTACTGCCTTCTGAATCAGGCCCTTGATCCAACCGCCTAACGAAAGCCTCGAGAGATGTTGGTCGAGGCTTTTTGCCATCAGGCCATTGGCCGATACGACAATCGGCACAATGACTGCCGAGCTCACATTTCACATGTTAACAACCTCGTGTGCTAAGTCGAGATATTTAATTTGTTTCTCTTTCTCAGCTTTCACGAGGTTCTCGTCATGTGGAATGGTAACATCGATAATCATTGTGCGGCGCGCTAATCGATCTATCACTACTATGTCAGGCTTATTAGCGATAATAGTCCTGTCAGTAATGATAGACCGATCCCAGTACAACGTGACAAGGTCGTTTTCGAGCCTGGGTCGGGTACATACTTGTAATACGGTACCTCAGAATCCACAAGTTTATATTTCAAAGCAAGTTGCTGGTGAATAATCCTGGCTACTTAGTTATGCCTGTGCAAGTACTCGCCGTTAGCCAGACGAGAACAACCAGAGATAATATGTCTGATGGACTCACCTGGACGGTGACATGCCCGACACACGTCAACCGTCCCGTCCTTCATAATATGTCTCCGTCTCCAGTAGTTATTCGTCAAGATAACTTCGTCCATAATTGCACAGACGAAACCTTCAGTTTCCCCGAAAAGGTCACCAAAACGTAGCCAGGATACGGACGCTAGGAAATCTACATTAGGCTCATGAAGAGCCTGATAGAAGCGCCCGTGAAGCTCCTTGCTTTGCCATACCGCCTCGCGGTCATCGGAAGTAAGTACTACAGGTTTGTGCCAGTTCCCTTTAGCCATGGAGAGCGGGGTAAGCCCCTTGTCCACTGCGACCACATCGCGGTGCATACCCACTTCGGTTTTAAAAAAATATTCCCTGAGACTGCACACCTCGCGGTTGTGGAGGGTCTTCGCATTTAAAAAGCCACGACCCCCGTACTTTCGCGGGGTGTACAGTCTCATCACCGATGATCGTGGGCAATGCATCCGATTTGCGTTCAGAAGTGTACGGACCCGCCTATCCAGGGCGTCGAGTTCGGTTTGGGTCCATTTGAGTATGCCGAAAGAGTACATCAAAATCGGCATGACCCAACCGTTGAAGGCGCGCATCTTGTTTCCGCCCGAAAGAAGACTAATTAATACCTTCTTCAGGCGGCCAAAGAAGCGCTCCTTCAACGATTGCTTCATATTAATAACGTTGATGCCTAACGCTTCCGGCATACCCAAATACTTATAGCTTTCGGATGAAGAGAGGGATCTAAGGTGTATGGAATCCGAAAGTTGAATACCTTCGGATTCCATAATCTCACCTCGCTTAACATGCATGATTGCACATTTGTCCACACCAAATTCCATCCTGATGGCGCTACTGAATATTTCAGTTATCTTCAGTAGCTCTATCAGTTGCAATTTGTTGGGGGCAAAGATTTTCAGGTCATCCATGAACAGAAGGTGAGGTATGACCTCACCACCTCTCTTCAACCGATAGCCTAGACCTGAATCCTCCAGCAGTGTGCTTAGAGGATTCTGAGCCAAGCAGAACCAAAGTGGACTCAAACTGTCGCCCTGAAATATTCCCCGTTTAATCCAGACAGGCTCGTCATTCCCCTGGATCTGTTGACACCCCAGATAGCGAAGGACCGTCCTCCATTGCCCCATACAGGAACTAAGGAAGGTGCGTAGAGTTGCATCTATCTTGTACAACTCCAGAACCCTCACAAGCCATGTATGTGGCACCGAGTCGTAGGCCTTCTTATAATCTATCCAGCATGTCGACAGTTCCTTGCTGGAGCGACGAACCTGTTGGCTAATGGCCGTGTTGATGAGGAGTAGCTCCATAGTACCTCTGCGAGTATCGATCAACCCGCCGCTTATACCGCCGAATACGGCTCGCCCATGCACAAACTTTCTGCTTTAGGAAGTCGGTGCGCTCTGTGACACGGGACATGTATTCTCGAGGGCTTATTTCAGTCCCCGAAAATGCCCGCCTCACAAAACGCATCACTCGTGGTCTTGTATTGCCCTCTCTGAAACAGTATAGTTTGCCTATGAGTACCCTGGCTCCATCGATACGACGCTCGATCCTGCATTGCCAGGCTGGTATGGATGGTTTTGGTCGAGCAGCTCCGTCACAGTTTGGAAACTTGACGTTAGCTAAACGACATGCCGCAACAGCCGCGCAATACAGGATCGAGTGTGTATCAACGAGATCCTCGCTGCTCTCGAACACATTCTTAAGTTGCGAGTCCAGGGCACACACCAGTGCCCTATTTTTTTGTGCATAGGTAGGCGTGGTAATCTCGGTCTAAGTTCGGTCGGAGTGGATCTACACTCGCGAAACGCATCCTCCAGTGCGCTCCTCAATCGGTCGTTGCATTGGCTACTTACTGTTGTAACCCTATCATCTTCTTCTTCAACACCATGATTGGGCCGCGGTAGATCAGTGGTTGATGCTTGTACCACGGTTTGTGCCGTAGTCGAGATGATAAGGTTGCTCAGTATCTCTGAGCGCAGCCTATCAAGTGTGGCATCGTCCAAACTATGATTGCGTTGGATGACCCGCACCTGATCCGACAGTCGTTGGGCCGAGACGCTGACGGTTGGTTCTACTTCCTGAAAAACAGACAGCATCCTATCACGGTACGCAGTGAGGTGAGTTCCCCCCTCTGTAGACTCATAATATGCGCGCATGACGTTCTCGTTCATAGACTGAGTCCATCTCATGCGCTGCACACAACCACCGGCAGCCGGTATCGTCACAGCACTCACGGTGGAGCTGGATACCGGCGGCGGCGACGCGGAGCTGAGCGAAGAGTCTGGAGGTGGTAGGCGTGCTCGTCTGGAGGCTGACCTCGTCAACATTTTTTCATTTTCGGTTTCTTATTCTGGTTCAGTGATGTTTTACCGGAGGTGACATCTGTCATGTCACCTCCGATGCGGTAGTTTTTGGTTTAAAAGTTTCATTATGCTGTAGTTTGATGTCTTTTTTGTGTTTTCTCTGGTTTTGCAGGTTTCAGGTTTACTTCAGAATAAAAATGTCTTGATATATTGGGTCAAAAAACTTTTAACAATTAAAATTACGTGAATGAGAAAACGAGACGTTTTGTTGATTATTATTTATTATATTTTATTATTATTTGTTTTTTTATACTTTTTTGTATCTCGGCGTTGTGCCGGCTTTATGGGGTAGTACGGGCCGAAGCCAAGTGCAACCCCTGGAAATTAGTTAAATTATGATGAGATGATGATGTGTTCGGCTGTTGTGATGGTGAGTGTGTTTGTCCATAAGACTGTGTTCGTGTGGTGGTTGCTGCACTCGTGTGTGAGGTGACAATTAATGTTTCATTGTCATTTTGCAGAAATTTTCTGACAATCCTGCAGGTGTTCAAGATTGCAGCTTTTTGAAGAGTCTGGTATTTGTAGGGTGGCAAATCGAGTGTTTTTAATGACTGGTGGAGCTGTTTAGGTATTACACCTGTTGTTGACAATACTATAGGAACTATGGTGACATTGCTAAGCCGCCACATTCGGCTGATTTCTATTTTCAGGTCTGTTTATTTTGAGAGTTTTTCTGCTATAGTATTCTGTAGATTGTGTGTATTAGGAACAGCAATGTCTATGATTTGTGCAGTTTTGTTGACTTTATCTAATAACGTGATGTCTGGTCTATTGTAGTGTGTTGTTTTGTCGGTGAGTATAGCCCGGTCAAAGTACATCTTATGAGTGGAGTTTTCGAGAACAGTTTCAGGTTGATATTTATAATAAGCTACAGGTGGTGAGGGAACTAATTTATATTTTAATGCTAATTTTTGGTGGATTATATTTGCTATCTGGTCATGTCTGTGTTTGTAATCAGTCTGGACTATTGCTGTGCACGCACCCGTTATGTGTTGAATGGTTTCGGGGTCTATGGTTTGATGAACTCGCATTATGTGTTTCTGGTAATTGCGAGTTTCTATCACTTGGTCCTGAATAGCTATCATAAACCCTTCTGTCTCAGGGAACAGTTCTCCACGCCTGATCATGTCGATGTCTCCCATGCAATGACTTTTGGGTCCAATCTGAGATTTTAGTCTGTCGGTCAGTCTGTTGTTCATTACTCTGGGGTGTCTTCTCAAACATGTTTAAAGGGGTAAGTTTTTTATCATAAAATACTATTGCTTTATGTAGAGTTGAAGTAGTACTTTTAGCATTAAAGTATGTTCTTAAAATAGCTATTTGCTTGTTATGTAGGTTAGTGATATCTATTATTCCCCTGCCACCTTCGTTCCTTGGCAGAGTGAGTCTCTGAATACATGACCTAGGATGGTGCCTTCTGTGTTTATTAAGAGTGGTATTTATTATCCGTTGCAAATGTTTGAGTTCGGTCTTGTTCCAATTTATGATACCAAAAGAATAGGTAAGAACGGGATGGCATAAGTGTTTATGGCTTTTATGGTGTTTCGAGCGTTTATTTGTGTATGACATATTGTTTTTAACCTGTGTTTAAATTGTTTAGTAAGTGTAGCTTTAATTTCCATAAGAAGCAGCTGTATAGCCTGTATGTAACCTAAATATTTATAAGTCCCGTTTTCGTCTAATGATTCTATGGTGTCACCAGTCTGCATGTGGTATGAGTGTGAATAAGTTTTGCCCGCTCTGATTGAATTAATTTTACATTTGTCAATATCAAACTCCATAGCAATATCATTTGAAAATTTTTCAGTAGCATTTGCTAGTTCATATAAGTCGTCTGGTGATGATGCGTACAATTTGATATCGTCCATGTAGAGCAGGTGGTTTATTTTACAATTTTGCTGGTCAGTCAGTATGTCAGTCGTCGTATCACTATATTGAAGTTGATACCCGGGCTTTAAGGCATTGAGTTTATTTGAAAGTGGATTTAATGCGAGACAGAACTACAGTGGGCTGAGTGAGTCTCCTTGGAATATCCCTCGCTGTATCTTAATGTGTTCTGTCTCAACTATTCCTGTAGATGTGTTCAGAAATAATCGCGTCTGCCATTTCTCTATTATATTATCTAAAAAGTTGATGAGTTGTGGGTGTATCCTATATACAAAACTTTAAGTAACACCGAGTGTGGTACTGAATCGTATGCTTTCCTATAATCAATATACATAGAACATAAATCTTTCTTAGTACGTTGGACATGTTTAAGTATTACTGCATCTATTGTTAACTGTTCTTTACAACCTTGGCTGAACTTCCTGCACCCTTTCTGTTCCTCTGTTAATATCTGTTGTGTTTCAAGGTGTTTGTATACGATGTTAGTAATGCACGATGTCAATATCTTATAAATAGTTTGCAGACACGTAATTGGCCTATATTTTGCTGGATTAGATGTGTCATTAGGGTCTTTCGGAAGCATGTATGTCATGCCTTCTGTATTGTATGACGGAATAATAGATGGGTTTTTTATAAAATCGTTAATATAGTTATAGAGGTGCGGGTGTACGTGTGTGAATTTTTTGTACCAATAGTTGTGTATGTGATCAGAGCCTGGTGCTTTCCAATTGTGTACCTTTTTAAGGACATCATGGAAAGTTTCTACCTCTACCTGTTCAAAACTCATCGCTTCAACGTTTATCTGATGGGCCTCCTCTTCTTTTATCCATTCTGCTTCAGTATTGTGACAGACTGGATTTTCCCATATTCCTGCCCAGAATTGCTGCAACTCGTCTGTGGCCGGCCACGTTGTATGTGTGTTATGGTTCGGTGCAGTGTGGTTCATTGTTGATGCCTATAGTTTTCGGTAAAATAATTTTTCGTTATTTCTAAATTGGTTATTTTGTATTTTACGGAGTGTGCATTTAGTGTATCTATCTAGTCTGCTTTTAACAACTGTTAGTTTTTGTTTAAGAGTGTCTAGAAAGTGTGTAAGGTGTGTGTTAGGATCTTCATGTGATGTATGCGTTTTGTAGTCTCTTAATATTCTGTTCAATTTTTTCTTTAGTTTTCTGCTCCTATGGCCTTGCATGTAATATGTTAATCTTCCGATTCTGGTTCTGATCACTTCTATTTTGTGGTCTAACCTTTTTTGCCATTTAGGCTTGCGATCTTTTTGAAGTCTACTTCTTATGTTCAGGAGGTGTCAGTGAAATTTTACTACCGTTGGCCTTAGCAGCTGTCCACGCAGCGCAGTATATCATGGTCTGAAGATTATTGAATTCTGTATCTCTGGTAACTTGTTCTGGTAAAATAACTGTCAATATAACTAACTATATTCGCTAACCTTTTTGATGACTTTTGCATGGGTATGTAACTCCTCTCAGTAGGATTGGTGTCTCTGTAATACTGGAGTGTTTCTAAGAATATTTTATCTATTTCAAGGTTTCTTTCTTGGCTAGTTTGTGTATTAAGGTGTACGGAGTGTTCTGACTCTATGTCATTCAGGTTATCGACTTCCCTTTCTACTCCAATTTGTTGCGTTTGTGACGTCTCAATATTTTCTATATTCATATTAAGTGTATTCGTATATGGTTGTAAGTGCAAATTTTCTATATTTGATCTTACACTATCAGATTGCCGATGAAAAGAGTCTGCCTCGAGTAATTCTTTCTCTACTATTGTTTTTAGTATCTGGAGTCGTGTTTCTGAAATCATCCTATTATTAACTATAATTCTTTTTTGGTCCGATATGCGCTGTTCTGATATATGTGACAAATGAGGGAAACGTTCTATGATTTTTTCTTTTACATTTTTCCGCCAAACTGTCATATCCGTCTCCATTTTTGTTGCCCTAAAATAACATTTCATAAGTGTTTCATTGAGTTCGTTGGACAATTTCATTCTGCGTTTAGGTTCTGATTGTGTGTGCGGTTGTGTGTTCGTTTGAAATGAAAGAATCTCCTGTGGTGTCTGGAGCTGTAACTGTAAGTCATTATTAGATGTTTGTAAACTATTTCTTACTTCTAGCCTAATTGAATTGAGTGTACAGGAAGGTAACAACTTTTTGGACACTATTGCTCTCCTTTGATCCCCAATTCTTTGCTTAGAGACTTTTATGTTTGGGAAATTTTCTATGAATTTTTGATGTAATGATGTTAAGTTTGCATTCATGTCAGATTCTAAGTTTGTGATGATAAGGTAGGTACGCCAAATGAATTCGTTCATTTCTTTACTCCATTTTTTTCGCGTTTTTTTAAGACAGCAGCGGGTGAAGGGTTATTGGCTAAATTAGCCTCCGACAGAACATCTACTGACTTTAGTGATGATGCTGATGATGATCTTGATGAACGTGATAGATATGAAGGTGTTTATGATGCAATTGATGAGAATAAGGACCTTGAAGAGGCTGGTGATGAAACCGGTGATGTTTCATCATCTACAGACAGAAGGCATATTTGCCTGGACACTTTTTTTGTTTTTGATCTTGTTATCATAATAAGTCCCACGAGTAGCTAGGGACTAACTAAGTCGACCACAGCAGCGCCCTGCGTTCACTGTGGTAAGGGTAGGTAAAATGGATGAAGGGATGAAGGTCCCCTATTATCCAGAGTTGGCACACTAGCGACTAGCGCGATCCCCTAGTCATGCAGCCCTCGGCGTGTGCGACCTTGGCTTGGATTGTATCTCTTTTGGTCTGGCCCCTCACCCTAGATCTGCGTCGGCTACACTAAACACTACCGGTACAGACGTAAGGATCATTGGAGCGCGCAAGCCCCACCACGACGTCAACGTAGAGATACGGCGATGGGGTTATTATTATTATTATTAAACGTTTATTTCAGACCAGGTCCATAATTTGTTAGTAACAATGTACTTAAAACTAATGTTAGTAGTGAACACAAAATTAAATTAAATTATATTAAATTACATAATGAAGCCGCACCCACCTTTGCATCATGGGGGACTCCTACCGATCAGTAAAAACACCCAGGATAGTGTTGGTACTGCCGCGAACGCGAGCGAGTAGGGAGGCGCATCTCTTCCTAACTATAGCGGCAAAGCCATCCACCCGCGCCTCAGCAAACATCCCTGACGCACTGCAACTCCATGGCAGCCCCAACAGTACCCTGAGTGCATTATTATATTGGACACGCAGGTCGCTGTATGCCCGCTGCGAATAACCGACCCACAGGTTGCAGGTGTAGAAAGATTGGCAGTATGCTTTAAAAAGCGTGATTTTAACTGAATTCGTACACCGTGCAAACCTGCGGGCCAGCATGTTACACCGGACAGCCAGCGACCTGCGTTCCCTTTCTATGTCTAGATTATCACTAAGATCATCGGTGACCCAGTGTCCCAAATATTTAAATTTAGACAGTATAGGGTACACAGGGGAGTGCCACACAGTGATACATTGGGGAATGCTGGGTAAGAAAAACCACGGGCTTTAAAGAGCATCAGTTCACTCTTCCCAACGTTATATTTAAGCCCCTGAGTCACCACATATGATTCACATATTGACACTAACCTCCTCATAGCACTAATTGATGGACTCAGCAACACTGTGTCGTCTGCGTAGCTCAGATTATTGGTACACACTCCGTCAATATGACATCCGACCTCAGTGCTGCTGAGCTCAACAATTAGGTGGTTAATGTACAGGTTGAAAAAGGGGGGCGAGCTTAATCCGCCCTGCCTCACTCCGCATTTCAACCGGTACACACTCGAAAAGGAGCCGTTCCACCTTACACAATTGCGTTGATTGCTATACCAATACTTAAACATTGATACAAATTCAATTGGTACAGAAGTTTCAGATAGCAACTTATTCCATAACACGTCATAACTGACAAGATCAAAAGCCTTTGATAGATCTAGAAAACAGGCAAAGACAGGCGTTTTTCTATCCTTGTAGTACTGCACAGTCTGTTTGAGACACAATATAGCGCTTTCAGTGGACAGCCCCGCCCTGAAGCCAAACTGAGCGTCATGCAGTACTAGATGCTTAGACAATTGATCGTCAAGCAGACATGAAACAGTTGCCAAGGATATAGGCCTGTAATTTGAGGCATCAGAAGCATTCCCAGTTTTATTTTTAATAACAGGCACCACAACTGTAAGCATGAAGTTATTTGGTAAATAACAGTGACTGATACACATATTAAAAAACATGGCAAGTACACGTGGCAAGTGCACCCCGGTGAATTTCAGATGTTCGATACTGAGGCCATCGTGACCTGGTGACTTACCTCTTTTCATTGATTTTACCACCGATACAACTTCCCCAGGAGTAAAACGAACGTCAATGTCCCCAGAAACAGCCTCAGCATCGACAACCCGTGTCATTCCAGTAAGTGGTGACTCAACCTTAAAATGCTGCTTAAATAAGTTTGCTATTTCTGTTGGCTCATGCACGCCCGCCACGCTCACCGGAAAACTCGATCGTGGTTTCAATTTATTTGTTGCCTTCCAAAAAGCACTAAATTGCTTGTCTGTCTGATTTTTGGTTATAATATCCATTTTAATCTGCTGTTCATTATTTTGGCAATATTTTAGCTTATCTTTGAAAATCTTACGGGATTTACACATATTTGTGTAAATGTACCCTGATGTGGGTCTGTTATGCAGCAACCACGTCTGATAATGCATGTGCGCCTCCCTGTGAGCATCACGTACATGCATATTCCAACCAGTCACGTATTTTCTTTTACAACTCAGGTTATTAGAACCTATATATGAAATAACAGCGCCTTCTTTCAAAATACTTATAATCGTGTCATACATCTCATCTAACAGTCTTTTGTGGCTAGTATCAGAGCACATCTCGTGCGAACAATAACGAAAACCCGTAGGAAAATCAATTAATCTTAATTTCGAATGACAAAAGTTTAAATATTCATCAATTTGTTTAGCATTTCTTTCGCCCCAAATAACCTTGTTACAAGAGTGGGTTTTGCTCACTAACTTAGGTATTATTAAATTTATGTTGCACTCAATAAGCAATAGAATGTGATCCGACGAGTAAACATCATAAAAAACAGCTGCTTTCATTACTAATTGTCTCGATGCACTACTCACCACACAATGATCTAACCAGCGCAATGCACCGTTAGCTGTGATTTTAAATGTATAAGTATCATTCGGTAACAACACCATGTCCACACACGACCACGATTGCTCCGTACACACTGTTGATAGTTCACTTGCAAAGCGTTCACCCTGATGAGCGTTAAAGTCTCCTAATATGCACACCGTCTCTGTGTCACTATTTTCAGTAATCGCAATAATTTCGCTCAAACATGTAGTAAATTCTATTATATTATCGCTCGAGTCGGTAGGCATATAAACCGAGAAAATTAACATAGTACGATCCGTGTGATCAATTGTATTAGCAACTAAACGATCACTATTACACGACAACACTGACACCTTTGCGAAAGCCGTCTTCCTCCACAATAGGGCTACTCCTCCATAGGGTCTGCCTTTGAGTACTCCGGCAGACGTATCGACAGCAGATTTACCCGTATACGCAAAGTCATCGTGCAATGTGCCTAAGTAGGCTAAATCATGAGGTAACAGCCAGGTTTCCTGCAGCGCGATGACGTCAGCGACTCCACATAATCTTCTCACACAATCAGCTGACCGAGTGATATTTTTGCAATTAAACGTTGCTAAGTACGAGTTCTTTATTTCCGTACCCATTATTCTGAGTTGCATTTACATTCAAAGTCCTGTTGTCTATCCTGTTCTTAAAATGTATAAATCTTCTGAAAGCAATACCCTCTGGCCACAATTTGTCGTTCAAAAACGTACTTATTTTGTGCTTCGGAACAAACAACTTGAATGCATTATACTGCCTATCAGCCTTCATCTTAATTTTTTCCAAAGTCACCACTTCGTTAACTTTACTTTGTATATAGGCACATATATCCGCCTCTGTAGTTTCTTTATTTAAATATGATATAAACAATGGTATTTTCATATCTGCAGCACGAAACTTTATGGGGTCGCATGTTGAAGAGCCTCCACGCGGCGCACCCTGGGCAACGTCAGCTCCAACTGTCCACCTGCTTTTGGTGGACAGTTGGGGTTGGCGGCCAATCTTCAACAAACGGGGAAGGGTCATGGTTCCAATCATCGATCATTTATATTGGTCGATGAAGGGAACCGGGCTAATGTTGGGGCGGTCAGTCCGTCTTCGTGACAGGTCTGGTGGCCATCTCCGTCCACACCCCCTCTGTTTGCAGAGGGTGAGTTTTGTGGGCGTCGAGTGGGAAGGGGAGAGGAAGACAACCTCTTTAAAAAATTACCCCAATCCCAAGGTCGAGCGTGCTGAGGGGATGAATGGCCGGAGGGAATCCGGTCACTAGCGCTGGGGAGGGTTAACAGGGGAAAAAGGGACCACACCCTTCAAAGGAACAACAAAAAATGGAAAAGACAAATGGAAAAAAACTACCCCAGGGCGGTACCGGCTGTTCAGCAGTCGGAGAATCCGCCACGTTCCCTTTGGGAACGTCAAGCCCCCAATCGTATTCTGGGGGGGGCAACAAATGTCTTTCGAGCCGAGGAGGCTCATCGCGCTCTCGTTCATTCGAGGACGAGGAGAAGGAGAGTCGCGAAAAGGAGGCGAGTGATGCGCGGTCAGATTCTGACGCTGCATCTGGCGCGGAGAGCTCCTTTAAGAGCCCGGAGCGCGTAGTGGTGGGGGTTGCAAGGAAGGACAAAAGGTTCTTCCTGAAGCGGCCCAAACCGGGGGATGGCCAGGGGTCACTCTCGGATGGCGGGATGGCCTCGGCCCGAAAAATTGGACGGCGGGGTGGGGTCCGAGGAAGAGGCGGAGGGCTCACCACCCAGGAGGACAGGGAGCCAAATGCAGCCAGTCCAGCCGAGCCAGCCGAGCCAGCCCCGCGAGCCGGTAGGCTCGCTACGAAGGGACGCCGCCCTGAAGTGGCCAGCCGCAGTACAGCTTTTTCAGAGTCGTCAGGTGGTGAGACGGACGCCGCTGGCGGCTCGAAATCGGAGCGATCGGCCAAATTTGCGGAGGTCGTGGTTGCCGCGATCAAGGGTGTGGCCTTGAAGAGGGTTCAATCCTCTAAAGACAAGGCCATATCCGCAGCCACGGCCTCCATTATGAAGGCAGCGGAGGCCATTCATTTCGGTCCTCCGACGGACGGTATGTCCGAGATGCGGGCTGAGATCGCCCGCCTGACTACCGCCATGGAGCTTCTCCGAAAGGAGAACGAGGAGCTCCGTGCAGACCTGGCTAAGAGCCGAGTAGTGGGCCCCAGGGAGGTCCCGCAAGTAAGGGCGCAGCATGGGCAGGGCCAGCCCGTCTCTGCCGAGGACCGGGTTCTGACCCTGGTGCGGCAGGAGCTGGCTTCCTTTCAGAGTAGGTTTTCTGCTCTGGAAGCCATTGTCCTGCGCCCCCCACTAGCGGCAAGTCAGCCGGCCTTGGCCCAGCGAAAGGCGGCCTCGTATGCGGCCACCGCGGCCAAACCAGGGCCCTCCGGGCACACCAAAAGTGGGGCCGTGGCGGGCCCGCCCCTGGCGAAGGCGCCGCCGCCCCAATCCAAGAAGGGTGGGGTGGCTCCTCAGATGGCGAGACGGCCGCCCCCGCCTTCAAAATCCCCTCCGGCCGACGCCGAGTGGGAAGTAGTCGGGCAGAAGGGCAAAAAGAGTAAGGCAGCAAGGGCGGCCAGGAGGAAAAACAGGCGGCAGCGGCGCAAGGAGCGAAACGTCGCGGCTAGGCTCCGTGCCCCGAAGTCCGCAGCTGTAGTGATCACACTACAGCCGGAAGCGGAGAAGAAGGGCACGACCTACCGCGAGGTGCTCGCCAAGGCGAAGGCGGCGGTTAACCTCGGGGAGCTCGGTGTCACCAATGGCCTCCGGCTAAGAGTCACTGCGACTGGCGCCCGGATGCTGGAGGTTCCCGGTGCGGCCAGCGGCCCGACCGCGGACGCTTTGGCAGATAAGCTGAAGGAGTGCCTGAATGCGGACGAGGCTCGAGTGTCCAGGCCAACGAAGTGCGCTGACATGCGCATTCTGGGCCTGGACGACTCCGTGACGGAAGAAGAGGTGGTGGCTGCCGTCGTTAGGACTGGGGGGTGCTCTGCCGAGCAGGTTAGGGCAGGCACCATTCGTCCTGACTTCACGGGGATGCGCTCCATTACGGTGAGCTGCCCCGTGACGACGGCCCTAAAAATTGCCGGGGAGGGCCGAAGGCTCCTGGTGGGCTGGGTTTCTGCGCAGGTTAAACTGCTGGAGCCCAGACCTCTGCGGTGCTTCCGCTGCCAGGTGGGCAACCACGTGGGAGTGCAATGCACCTCGGAGGTGGATCGCAGCGGTCACTGCTTCCGCTGTGGTCAGCCCGGTCACAAGGCCGGCTCGTGCAGTGCCGCGCCGCACTGCTTTATATGTGCGGCAGCTGGCAAGCCGGCCGATCACCGGGTGGGGAGTAAGGCCTGCGTACCACCCGCCAAAACCAGGGGCAGGGGCAAGCCCACTGCCACTGCCACCGCCGTCAATGCCGCGTCCGCCGACACTGCCGCCGCCGCTGCTGCCTCCACCGTCGTCGCCGCCGCAACCATAGTGGCAGGGCCTTCACAGCGGGCTCGGGAGGGGGCTGATATGGAGTGTCATTAATGGCCCCATTACGCCTCCTCCAGGCGAACATCAACCACTGCGCCTCTGCTCAGGATCTGTTGCTCCAGAGCATGGCGCAGTGGTCGATTAACATCGCCGTGGTCGCTGAGCCGTACTTTGTCCCGCCCAGGGATGACTGGGTGGAGGACCTGAGCGGCTCAGTGGCCCTAATTTCGTCGGCCGCCGCCGGTACCCTGTCCCTCGAGGCCGTCAAGAGGGGACGGGGTTGCGTGGCAGCACGGTTCGGGGAGATAGTCGTGGTAGGGGTGTACTTCTCTCCGAACCGAACTCTCGCCGAGTTTCACAACTCCCTAGCGGAGTTGAGAGTCGTCGTCGTCGGGTTTCGTTCCCTCCCCGTGCTCGTCCTTGGGGACTTCAATGCCAAGAACTTGGCTTGGGGTTCCCGGATCACGGACACGCGGGGCAGGATGGTGGAGGACTGGGCTCTGGAGACAGGCCTGGTCGTCCTAAACCGGGGTTCTGTCCCAACGTGTGTGCGTATGCGGGGTGAATCAGTGGTGGACATTTCGTTCGCCAGCCCCGCTCTGTCGCCGCACGTCATTGACTGGCGCGTCATGGAGGGGGTGGAGACCTATTCCGACCACCGGTACATCCGGTTCGACGTCTCCGCCCAGACCTCGAGCGCGCCGGTCCGACAGGCCCCGAGTGGTCCGCGGTGGGCGCTGAAGCAGCTGGACCGGGAGCTCCTCCTGGAAGCCTCGATCGTGCAGGCCTGGGTGTCACCACCGGACAGGCCTGCTGACATCAACGACGAGGCGGAGTGGTTCCGGGAGGCCATGTCCGAAATATGTGACGTGGCAATGCCCCGGGTCCAGCCCGGACGTGCTTGGCGCCAGGTGTGCTGGTGGTCGCCGGAACTGACGGCTTTGCGCAAGGCGTGCGTGGCTGCGCGACACCTGTACACCAGGCACCGCAGGCTACGTATTCGCCCTCCGGATACGGAAGCCATTCAGGCGGAGCTGTACGAGGGGTACAGAGCGGAGAAGACCGCCCTCCAAGCGGAGATCCTGCGGGCCAGGGCCCTGGCCCGCGAGGAATCGCTGGAGACTCTGAACAGGGACCCGTGGGGACGGCCCTACAAAATGGTGCTTGATAAACTCCGCCCATGGGCTCCCCCACTGACGCAGAGTCTCCGGCCCCAGCTCATGGAGGAGGTGGTGAGCACTTTGTTCCCTTCGCGGGGGGAGCATACTCCCCCGCCCATGACTCCGCCTACTGCGGTGCCGGATGCGGACCACACTGCCGACGACGACGACGATGCTTCGGAGGTGACCGAGGTAGAGCTGAGAGTGGCGGTACATAGGCTTAGTGCCAAAAATACCGCCCCAGGACCCGACGGCTTACCTGGAAGAGCCTGGATTCTGGCCATGGAGGCTCTCGGGCCTCGACTTATGGGGCTCCTAAGCGCATGCATGGAGGAGGGCCAGTTCCCACTTCGCTGGAAGACGGGGAAACTGGTCCTCATTAAGAAGCCGGGGCGCCCTGCGGACTCTCCGTCCGCTTACCGGCCCATCGTGCTGCTCGACGAGGTGGGCAAGCTCTTTGAAAGAGTTATTGCAAACCGCCTCGTCGGGCGGCTGGTGCGGGTGGGGCCGGATTTGGCGGAGAGCCAGTTTGGTTTCCGCAGGGGGCGCTCTACGGTGGACGCCATCATGCGCGTGCGAGCCCTCACGACGGGGGATGCTGTTGCCCGGGGTGGGGTCGTCTTGGCGGTGTCTCTAGACATCGCCAATGCCTTCAACACCCTGCCCTGGAGTTGCATCAGGGAGGCATTGCGGTATCACCGGATGCCGACCTACCTCTGTCGTGTGGTCGAGGCCTATTTGACGGACAGGGCCGTCATCTACCTCGGTCACCGGGGAGAGTGGAACCGGCGAGAGATGTCGTGCGGTGTCCCACAGGGATCGGTCCTGGGGCCGCTTCTGTGGGATATCGGTTACGACTGGGTGCTGCGCGCGGACCTCCCGAATGGCGTCAGCGTGGTGTGCTACGCTGACGACACGCTGGTCCTGGCACAGGGGAGGTCGCACCAGGAGGCGGCCGAACAAGCGACACTCGGGGTTGCGACAATCGTCGATAGGATCCGGCAGTTGGGACTCGAAGTGGCCCTGCACAAGTCCGAGGCCATGTGTTTTCATGGTCCTCGGAACGCGCCACTGTCGGGTTCCCAGATAACGGCGGGAGGGGTTCACATCGGTGTCGAGTCGACGATGAAGTACCTGGGACTCGTCCTCGACAGCCGGTGGAACTTCGTGGAGCACTTCCGACGTTTGGCTCCAAGACTGGAGCGGGCTGGGGCTGCCTTGAGGCGGCTCCTGCCCAATCTAGGGGGTCCAAACGCCTCCTGCCGGAGGCTCTACGCGGGAGTCGTGCGGTCCATGGCCCTTTACGGGGCACCGGTGTGGGCGCGTTCTTTGAGGCGCCGACCGGCCCGCAGGTTGAACGCGTCCCAAAGGGTCATGGCCATCCGGCTGGTCCGGGGATACCGCACGGTCTCATGCGAGGCGGCGAGCCTCCTTGCCGGATTGCCGCCATGGGATCTGGAGGCAAAAGCCCTCGCGCACGTATGGGAGTGGCGCGAGGAGGCAAAACGCCGGGGTGTAACTCCGCTGCCGCGACAAATCACGGTACAGCGGACAGAGCTCCGGCGGGATCTCATGGCGACATGGAGGGTGCGATTGTCGCAACCCAGTGCTGGGCACGCCACAATAGCGGCGGTAAGTCCCCTCTTTGAGGAGTGGTTGGAGAGGCGCCACGGCGTCCTCACCTTCCGCCTGACACAGGTCCTCACCAGACACGGTTGTTTCGGGAGGTTCCTGTGTCGCATAAGGCGGGAGGAGACGCCCGGGTGTCACCATTGTGTGGATCGCCCGGAGGACACGGTGGAGCATACGGTGGAGGTATGCCCAGCTTGGGCGGAGCACCGCAGTGTCCTCAGGGAGGCGATTGGCGGCGGCGATCTCTCGCGTCCGGCCCTGGTCCAGGCCATGGTACGGAGCGAGAGGGAATGGAAAGCCGTCACCTCCTTCTGCGAAGCAGTAATGCTCGCAAAGGAGGAGGCGGAGCGCGTGAGGGAGAGAGCCTTGCGCCCTCACGCCCCTAGTCGCCGCAGGAGACGCCCTGGGCGTCGGGAATCGCAAGCAGATTCCCGGCCACCGTAGGCGCGGGCTTGCGGACGGCGAGCCATGGGTAGCTCGCCGTCCGGTAAGGACCAGGCCCGGGTCGACGGCGCGTTGTGTTCCACGCGCGCCTCAAAGAGATGTCAGCACAAAATGACGGGGTCCGATAGGGCCGACGCCTCAGGGTCGCGGGTTATTCCACAGAGAAAACCGTGGCCCTGGCACAGGCAACTGAAGGAACACGGTGGGTTTTAGTCAGTAAAAGTCTGACACGCCCTCCCGCTCCACCCAGAGCGGGAGCAGTCATTTGATGATTTCCCACCCAAAAAAAAAAAAAAAAAAGCACGAAACTTTATAGGTACATTTGACACAGCCTTCCCTGTCAAACCAGTAAAACGATTTCTAGATTTTGATTTCTGCACCAGTGTCAACCATCATCTCTTTTATTTTCTTTCCACTTGTCATTCCTTACAATCTCTGCCATTGTAAGCTGATTATCTGCAATCAGCAAACCGGTCGGGCGCTGTGGGGCGGGCAAGACAGGCATATTATCCTTATCACTTAAAGTGCTAGTTACCGGCACAGCACTCGAACGTTCATGACTCATACAACTGGGGATTCGCTGACTAGGGGACGGCGCGCAGAGCATATTTTGAGATACATTCAACAACTCTGAGTTATTGTTTTCAATATACCCTCCTCTTTTGACATTCACATTCAGGCTTGGTAGCGTCGAATTGCTTGTATAAAATTTCATGTTTTCAATCTGATCTTTAGTCACATAATCACTTTTGATTGCATTAACATCTGACCGAAGAACCAATAAATCCTTCAACAACTTCGTCACGTCTACGTGATCAAAGCAAACTGGTGGCAATTTGTGAAGGTCATATCCCACAAAAACAGGAATTTGTTCAGGATCCATGGTTTTAAACACCGTAGTCATTTCCTCTAGGTCTTTCTGCTTTTTGTTCTTACGTCTCGACACGAGTTTTTGGTTTGTCTTCGTAGAAATAAACAATAACTTTTTTGCCTCATCAATTTCTTCCTCCGAAAAAGCCGATGAGCATATTTTAATTAAACTTTCGTAGTCCACTACATCATGCCTACTTCGTATGAAGACAAGGACTTCCGAGATAACAACGTTACAACTCGTACACTTAACACCGTTCACGGACATTTTTGTTTTTTAAAATGCACACCCGTAATTAGTAATGGACCTTGTACATTACTCAACAAACTTTTTATTGAAATAAGATCTTCAATTTGTGGGTGTGCAATTTAAAAACTAAATATATTTATATCCTCAGCCTTAACAGCAACAACATTGATGTTGTCACCAACAAAGGGTAGTAAAGGAATCGGGGAGCCACACCCCCATATCCATCTGAACTGTCATGGCGAACATCAGTGAAACATGGAATCCTGAAATTACTTTCAGAACGTAGCCACGTCTCAGCGATTCCACAGATCAATGGTCTGTATTTGTTAATTAGAAAGAGTTGGTCAGATTTCCTGGGAGTAAAACTCCTCACGTTCCATTAAAGGAATGTCAGGTAGTGGAGCATTGTGAATGTAATTAACAATGTATGTCAGTTTGTCGACAACATGGTCAGGTAGGGATTGCTTCGGATTTGCTAATATGGTCATTAGCATACTGTTTATAATATTCAGAATATTTTCTGAGTTGTCAGGAGTGGTTGTAACTTCCTTAGGGAAAGCAAAACCGTTTAGGGAAGGAGTGAAGGAGTAGTTCTGAGTGATGGCTTGATGAGCCTGCTTATCATAGCTAGGTGCAAGTGAGGCATGGGATTTTGGTTTAAGCAAAACAGTTTTACGGTAAGATTTTGGATTTTGTGAAAGGGAACTGGGGGAATGAGATGGACTGGGTTCTGATATAATCTTGAAACTGGAGGAAAAGTCAAAGTCAAAGCATTTATTCCAAATAGGCCCATAAAAAGGCACTTTTGAACTTCAAAATTTACATAAAAAATAGAACTGATTCTAGGCGCCACTTCCAAAAAGTAATTTTCGTATGGAGAAGAAGTGGCAAGAAACTCCACCGTTACTCTTTTAAAATGTTTTACAATATTTTGTATACATTAATTATATTTCTATATGTGAAGACGATGCACCAAGAATAAAAATACTATACCACAATTGGTAAAAAGAATTAAAAATAAAGCAAAGGCATATAAATTAATCACGTGATAGGTTGTGCATTGTGCTCACATATTTACAAACATTGTAAAAATATATGATTTTCCTAAAATATTAACCAGGAATAAGTCAGTGTGTGAGTAAAGTAAAAATAACAAATCATACAATATAATAAGCAAATAGTATGATTTTGTCTAGCCTCTAGATTGTCCTATGGAGCAGGACCAGCATGTTTCTAAGCATTCTTATCTATAATCCTCTAATGTGTAATATACTTGTTTACAAAGTGTTTTTTTAACATGAGTTTTAAACTTTCTTTCATTTAATTGCAATATTTCACAAAGTATTTTGTTGTAACATTTAACACAGTACCAGTTTTGAGCGACACACTGTGCATGTGTGACCATACCGACAACAATTGAAGCACCGGATAGTTGGGTACATGTATTTCTCAACCGAAAGAGCAGAGTAAAAACAATCGAAAAGCTTTGGTAAAATTTGGCTGTCAAAGGTTAGAACAACCATTTGAGTGGGTTTCCATTCGGTAACATCCAGAGAAGTCAGATTACGGTTCATTCTCCTAGCCTTAATAACAGGGCCGCCTCCAGTGAGAACCTTGATATTCTCTGTGACGTCTTCCTCAGTCCACTCAGTGGGGACATCTCTGACAAGACCTAGGCGAGTGATGTTAAATTGGGGGATTGAGGCAACAAAATTATTTTTTACTAAAGTGGGACTTATTAAAAAACTGTTAGCATCCTGGTGAGACTTGAATTCAACTGAAACCTAGTTTCTTCCTAAGCGTTAGACTGCCCAGGAGTATATTGCTGAAATTATTTCGTGTCAAGAACATACCAAATTTGATGGGGTGCAGAACGGTACCTGGGGTCTGACCTTCTTTTAAGGAAGCGTGTACAATAAACGGGGGGTAGTCTCTATTTGTATAAATTTGTCTTCCAATTGTGTTTTTAGCATGCTTAAAATAGCCGGGGGGTAGTTGATAGATCATTTACTGCTTGCAGATTCGGAATCCATAGCATCGTTGTACATTGTGGTCGGGAAGAGTAACGGTTAACACCGGAGTGAAATCAAAAGGATCAGGAGGGTCAGGGGGTTTTTCGGCATCCATAGTGGAGGACGGGTAATATGTAAAAAAATAAACTAAATGTTAATACAAACCTTACACTAAAATACAAACACAAAGAACAGTCTCGATTGAAGTTCACACTTGTAAAATTAACTTAAGTTGAAAAAAATCGTAACTGATATGTAGGTGACAAGTGAAACAACCGTTCGTAGAAATGACTGGTTTATTACTGGCTTAGGTGGGTGCGCGATCGCAGCGCGCAGTTTGTAAATAGGTACATATACATAATTCCTCCACACTAATTTTGAAACCTGGTAACAAATAAAACATAACTTAATATTATAATTATAGCCCTGCTAATTTCCTATAATCAACTGGTTTCCTGGGACGTAACTGGCGTGTCAGTGACGGACTTGCAGGCGCTTCAGTTTCATCAGCAACTTGCACCGGTGCCACTGATGGTGACCCCGTAGACTGCGCTCTTGCAGGAGTCCCTCGCTCACAATCCTCATCCTCACAGTCAATCCACTCCTCTCTATCCTCCTGATTATTTACTACCTCCTCTGTTCGAGGCGGTGTGGACTGTTCCGGTAGAATCACAAAGGTTTCTGGCAGGGACATTGGTCTTAAAGTATTGGTTTCATTTACAGAGTCGTTATTTTTAAGTAATTGATCCACGTGTCTTATACATGAAACGTTATTATCTTTAAGAAATACTTTGAACATTCTTATTCCTATTCTTTTTTCAATTACTTCCCTTTCCCAACTTTCATTCCTTGCACTGTACCACCGGGCCCAGATTTGATCACCTATCTCAAATTTTCTTCGATTTACAGCTTTTGATTTATGATGTTTATTTCGATTTTTCTGATGGCAATATAGATATAATCCAGACGCGACCTTAAGTTTCTCCCAAACATTAATTTTGCAGGCGTGTCACCTGTGGTACAATGCACGGTGTTTCTATAATCGAACAAATAACCTAATAATTTCTCATGAACAATGTTTTGAGTTAATGTTTCTTTAAATACACAAGCATTAAGCATTTTTTTACATATTCTGACCGAATTCTCTGCTTGCCCGTTACTACATGGCTGATAAATCGGCGATGTCATATACTTTATACCATTGTTGGAACAAAACTCATTAAATTCCGCCGAGTTGATTTTAACATCGTTATCGGACACTAATACATTTGGAATTCCAAATGTCGAAAAAACAAACTTTAATTTTGAAATTAATGCCTGAGTCGTTGTTCCATTATTCAATTTCTTGGCTCTTGCTGACCTCGCTGACGCCCCTTGTTCAGCTATTTCGAGTGCTCGTGAAACACTTTCTACTGTCCTTAGTATTCTTACAGTCTATAATAAAATGTCCGATGCGAACACACTTAAAACATTTTCTTTCTTCTCTATCATTTCTCGCGTTCTGCTTTTTCGCCAACAAAGCAAAATTTTCTTCACTCCCACTGCCTTTTGAATTCATCGTTTCCTCCTCTACCAGAAGTCTTCCAACGAGCTCATCATAAATCTGTCTGCTAGGGTCCACAGACTCCCATGCTGACACAAAGTGACCATATCTTTCTGGTAACGACATCAGGTCCTTTGTTATAATAAATTTTTCTGTTACTTCCTCTCCTGCTTGCTTTAATTGACTCTTTAACTCTTGTAACTTGGACAGGAAAGTTGACATCTCTATTCTTTCCTCAAACTTGAAATTAAAGAAGCGTGTCTGAAGTGAATGTAAACTTGTACTGGACTTCTGCTCGTACACACTCAGCAACTTACTCAACATTTGAGCTGCTGTCTTGTAGGTTGTTACGTGAATCATGGAATTTACACTTAGCCTGGTCACTAACATTCCCTGAGCCTTTGCATCTCTCTTGGTCCAGTCTGCTGCATCTTTCCCTGGCTTCACTTCTGAGCCATCTACCACCGAAAGTAAATCATGCGATCTCAACAATACTGTTACTTGGAACTTCCAAAGACTCCAGTTCAGTTGGCCTTCGAGCTTAAAAACCCCCACCTACGTGAGCTGATCCATTTCCCCGGATTACTCTGCGCCCTCCCTCGTCGTAGAAACAGCAAGCTGTACGTAGTAACGTCTGGTTGCGGTGCTTCTACACCTTAGCACCGCTTGCCCGCAGACGTCACTGCTGCCGCCGCCCTTGCTGCCGAACTACACTCCGACGAAAAAAAAAAATTACAGCACGCCCTACGTGACTGCTCTCCTGAATAACAGAGTTAGGAAATCGTCTGGGCCCATAACCTGTTATAAGGAGTTAAAAAAATGAGAAATGCAGTTCACCTAAAATAAATGCTGCCGCCATCTTTATGAGCACGAACCTAAAGACAACACAATTAGACGCTATATTCTTTTATTGCCTTATGCTCTATGGCTACGTTCAACACAAACACACCTAACTATACCTACAAGTACACACTGAACTCACCTACTACCTATACTTATATAATGACAGTTAAAATCTAAAAATCTAGTAAACCACACGTCTGCTTACATGTAGGAATTCTACTAAATACACTGGTACCACCTACTGATAGAACACTACCGACTGAGATACACTAGCTCATAAACTTGTCTATTTCTATTCTTGCTGTCTGGAAATCTTGAGTGAAAGTGAACTAGGACCAACTAGTATCACTCTTGGCTTTAGATAATGGTTTTAGTCTACTGTGATTGGACCAGATTCAGACTTCTGATAAGGATTAGATAGCAAGTAGGAAGTGGTAGTTCTAGAGGATTTTATATAAGTAAAATCCTCTCTCTGCAGCCGGGGTACTGTAGCGTTGTGAGGAGTCTCAACATTAAGTAGTCGAGTGATGCTAAGTATTTATGATTAGTCAGTTGCTACACATCACTAAAATCATGGTACAACACTGATTATCCAAGTACACTGACACTCGGTCATTTCTACTTCCGTTGGCTCAGTGAACGCGCTATTCCTGACCTCAGGATTATTAGTACCCCAACCTAGGGTGAGTTTCTCATTCATTATTAAGTGTATTATATGTGAAATAGCGAGCCATCTGCAAGGATCATGTTTAACTTTGTTATACTCGCATGTCACATACATAACCTCCTATTCCATCTGTTATTCTGCCATGTATTAAGGTTTCATCTACTCCTCTCCTTCTCCTTGCACCGTGCCTTGGTCGCTTAAGGGGAATGAAGCTGTGCACATCGTACGCGGCCAGCTGCTTGAGCACTGCATCTCACGTGACTTTCTAACGCGCCTTCTAGGGTTCTACGTCCCGGCTACGGGCTTGCTACTAAATCAGCATGCTGCTCTAAATCTGCACGCAGCTCCGAACGACACGCTGAAGGCGTGGCTGATCGGTGCGCTACCGGCGTCCTACGGCGTCGACCTCAACGCACCCTAACTGTGGCCCTGTCGTAGGCCTTACCTGCCACGTGCTGTACATCTGCTGCCACTGCTGGCAGTCTCCGCCTCCCAAGTGATCCAAGGACAGTACCCTTCCTAATAACTAAGGTGTGTCAGTGCTCAGAACAAACAGTGTCTTAAAAAACTATAATCAATATATTTGTAAGCATTCTCATTGTTTCCTTTATTCTACCTACCTAACAGTTAACGGTCTGCGCAGCCTACCTGCGAAGCCCTAGCCGTTACACAGGATTGAGTAATAGTAGACATAAACGTAAAACGACCGATGAGATAGTAGAGAACAGATGTATTATTTACATTGGACAGGAGTATTAAAGATACCATTATTATGAAGTTAATATAAGTTAAGCAAATTTTGTTGAGATCAATTGTGTTACTTAGAACCTAGAAATATTTGATTTTCTGATGTATGTGTATGGTAAATAAGACAGACTGATTGGTTTGCTAGTTTAGCGACCATGTGATTGGTTTGCCAGTTTAGCAAACATGTGATTGGTTTGCCAGTTTAGCAACCATATGATTAGTTTGCCGGTTTATGAACCATGTGATTAGTTTGCCAGTTTAGAAATCATGCGATTGGTTTGTCAGATTAGCAAACATGTGATCAGTATGCCAGTTTAGCAACCATATGATTGATTTGCTAGTTTTACGACCAAGTGTTTGGTTCGCGACTGAATTATGTAAAATTTACATTAAATATGCCACAGCATGCTAATTGAAATAATGAGATCAATTTGTTACAGTTGTTAAAACATAAAAGTATCATTATTATCATCAGCGTCATTGCTAATGCACTAGTTAGGATCGCAAAGTTGTTACTAAATGCAATAGTGTTTTCCTTTTTCTTTATTAGTTTATTACATTTGATTATTAGTATTTACCAGATGTGTTAAGGTAAGATGTGGATCGATATAGAAGTTGTACGGGAATTTAAGGGATATGCCGGATGAATTAAAACAGGATGCTCGATGCAAGTAAAATAACTTTTTAATTAGGTGTGTAACAACACGGGTTCTAAGGTACAAGTGAATGATAAATGATAAATGATTTTATTTCTGTAAATAGGTTTGTACAAACACTTTTACACGTCAATCATATTTTAAAAACTAGGTGAGATCGGCATTTCCTATCTGACTACTCTGAGAAGAAACGCCGAAACAAACTCAGAGGTCACAGTCTCTTTTAAAGTCCAGACATAATCTTGGTCAGGTCATGTGAAGACCATGTGGATTGATATCTGAAATGGTCTTTCGAGGCAAGAACCACACAGAATGAGTGGACCTGTCCAGTCAGTGCACGCATTTGTCAGTTGTCATGCAGCTCAACACAGAACTAAAGGAGCTAAACGATTCGACGAACATTACCAAAGAAAGGACATTTGGGTAGGCCGCATAAATTACTCAAACTGCCAGACCATGATTAAAACTAATAATTAAAAAAAAAAAATATGCATTAAGAAAAACAACAAATCCACAATGTCTTCACATTCACAATAATTAAAATAGTATAATCCTTTACAAAGTAAATGTCATTGCATATATAAAGTGCATCAATGTCAAAGTGTAAATAAAATGTGAAACTAATTTTGGTCATATCATATGAGGACTATGTAGACTGGTGTCTGAAATGGTCTTTTGAGGAAAGAACCACACGGATTTGAGTGGACCTGGCCAGTCAGTGCACGCATTTGTCAATCATCGTGCAGCTCAACTCAGAACTAAGGAGCTCAACGATCCGACGAACAATACAAAAGAAAGGACATTTAGGGAGGCCGCGTAAAGTACTCAAACAGCAAGACCATCATCATTAAAAGAAGAGAAAAAAAAAATGCAAAGACCCACATAGTCCGCACATTCACAAAAATTTAAACAATATTATACTTTATACAGTAAATATATACATGTCATTGTTTAGATAAAAGGTACGTATATAAAAAAAATACAATAAAAGAAAAAAATAAAAGAAAAAATAGCAAATTACACATCAATTATGTCTGTGTAAACTTATTGGAGCAGCTCAATCCCAAGCCTTCTTGTCCTCAATATAGTCCTTGACAGTATAATAGGCTTTCTGGCATAATTTCCGCTTTATAAAAGTTTTAAATTTATTAAGGCTTAGTTCTTGAATGTGGCTAGGAAGTTTATTATAAAAACGTATACATTGACATTTAAACGAGCCACCTATTTTCTTGAGCCTGGTAGTGGGAACAACAAATTTGTGTTTATTCCTAGTATTTTTGTTATGGATATGACTGTATTTTTTAAAGAGATTTATATTTTTATGTGCATATAAAAGATTTTCATAAATGTACTGAGAAGGCACAGTCATTATATTAATCTCTTTAAATTTGTCTCTGAGGGAGTGTCTGGGACTTAATTTATAAATTGAACGAGTTGCCCTTTTTTGTAAAACAAAAACTGTTTGAATGTCGGCGGCATTTCCCCACAAAAGAATACCGTACGACATCACACTATGAAAATAACTAAAGTAAACTAAACGCGCTGTCTCTAAATCAGTTAAATTACGATTTTTTCTAACGGTGTATGCTGCAGAGCTTAGTTTTTTTGACAATTTATCTATATGGGGGCCCCATTGAAGCTTGGCATCCAAAGTTATGCCTAAGAACACTGTGGAGTTTTCGGGTTTCCACTCTTCACCCTTTAAAAGAACACTAGTTTCTACTTGTCTAACATGAGGTATCGTAAACTTAATACATTTAGTTTTTTTCTCGTTAAGAAGTAGGTTATTAACATTAAACCAGTTAACTACCTTAGCGAGGGCGCTATTTACAATGTCAGTAACCAGCTGCTGACGTTTCAGTTTAAATAAAACTGAAGTTTCGTCTGCAAACAATACTATATCATGATTATCCTTTATGAGGTATGGCAGGTCATTAATATAAATAAGAAACAAAAATGGGCCAAGAATTGAGCCCTGGGGGACCCCCATTCTAACTACAGATCCAGATGTTCTTTTTCCGTTAACAATAAATGTTATCAAGACCGGCGCATATGAGTAGCAGTATGTGCTAATTAGGTGTATCTGCTATGCGTAATTGATTAGGCTCCAACATTTCCCCGGGCGTTGAAAACAGCAGTTTCAACCAGATTTCGTAGACACAGGCAATGGGCAGATTCTGTTAAATGCCCGCCGAACGACACGAGTCGATGTCCGAATGTCAGCTACACGTGCGACGCCATCTGTTCCTGGGTGAACTGCCACAATTCGTCCAAGTCTCCACTTTAGAGGAGGAAGGTTATCCTCCTTGATTACGACTAAGGAGTTTAACTTCAAACCATCCTTGCAGGAACGCCATTTTGAACCCAGTTGTAACTCTGCAACATACTCCTTGGTCCATCTGCTCCAGAAATGCTGGCGGAGTTGCTCAATCCTTTGATAGCGAGACAGATGGTTGGCAGAGAGATGAGATTGAGGCAAGGAAGTCAGAGGCCGCCCAACAAGAAAATGTCCCGGTTTGAGCGGTGTATAATCTGCAGGATCTGAAGACAACGGCGTCAGTGGACGAGAGTTCAATATGGCTTCAATCTTGGTTAGTGCGGTGTACAGCTCCTCGAAAGTCAAATTACAATTTCCCAACACTCTTTCAAGATGGTACTTTGTTGACTTCACCGAAATGCGGGGTGTATGCGGGTATAAAGTGAAACCTTATTCCGTCGTTCGCTGCACTTTCACCCAAGGACGAACAATTACATTTAAAAAAATTGGATAAGTCGTTACACGCACCGACAAATGAGGTCCGTTTTCAGAAAAATATCAACGGGCTTACCTCTCCGAGCAATAAATCGGTACAAAGCCAGTAAATAGCTATTGCTAGTTAAATCGCCAACGAGCTCCATATGAATGGCCTTGGTTGTAAAGCAAATAAAAATAGCGACGTACACCTTTACTAACCTACATCCACGACCTTGATGACTAGCACACATAATCGGGCCGGCATAATCAACGCCTGTGCTCTCAAAGAGATAACCTGGACGAAGGCGTTCTTGTGGTAAGTTACCCATTAAGGGAGGTACAATTTTACCCCTCATACGGTGACACAGAACACACTTATGATAACAGGCCTTCGCCAAGTTGCGACCTCCTATTGGCCAGTAAGATTCCCTTATATAAAGTAATAATTTATATAAGGGAATCTTACTTTTATGCTCAAAGTTAAATAGTAATTTTGTAAATTCATGAGTGAACTGTAATAAAATCGGGTGCTTTTTATTATAAGCAAAACTAGAATTATTGAGACGTCCTCCTACTCGCATTATATTTTAATCGTCCAAAAAAACATTGAACTTAAGAAGGGCGCTTTTTTGAGATAAACTCTTTTTATGTAAAAGTAATTGGTACTCGGGAAATGACTGAATCTGACATTTAACAATGTTAACGGTTAGTGCATCTCGTATTTCGTCATTTGACAAATAATTGGTTACTGGATAACGTTTTCTACACGACTTAGCAAATCGCAATAGGTAAGCAACAGAACGTACAAGCCGTGAGTAGTTAGAATAACGAGTAAAATCGATCAAAACTTCAGTTTTAGAATCGTTGATAACAGTGTGTAACACAACATTAGTTCGAATCTCTGGTAACGACTGTAGTCCTGGACTCGAAAATAAGAAGGCCATTCAGACGGGTCAAGTCCTAAAAACTCTGGTCCATGCCACCACAGATCTGAACCCTGCAGAAAGCTAATATCCACACGACGAGATATTCGGTCTGCTGGATTTTGAGCTGTTGGGACATGCTTCCAAGTGCAGTTACCCGCCTTATCCAATACTTCAGCAACGCGGT
The DNA here is from genome assembly GCA_963555695.1 of Dasypolia templi. Lineage (NCBI taxonomy): Eukaryota > Metazoa > Arthropoda > Insecta > Lepidoptera > Noctuidae > Dasypolia > Dasypolia templi. The sequence goes on along the minus strand of OY743163.1, from coordinate 3,096,773 downwards.
GGCGTACAAACGGCTGAAGTTTGGTAGGCATCGTCTGTAGCCATCCCAACAAGATGGTCGAATCAGTCCTATAATGAACCCGACTGATCTTCACTCGAAGTGAGCTCATCACCTTCTCATAAAGACGAGAACCAACTACCGCACCACACAACTCCAGTCGCGGGATTGTTGTAGGCTTGATGGGGGCCACTCGACTCTTGGCTATTAACAAACGAGTCATATACTCACCCTTACCAGTAATACTGCGAATGTAGGCGCAAGAACCGTATGCGGACTCAGACGCATCTGTGTAAATATGGAGTTCTAGCTCCATATATAAATTACAAACTATAATTCGCGGAATGTGAATATGATTTAATTTAATTATAATCTCCCATTGTTTACGAATCTCATTGGGTAATGTTTGATCCCATGATAATTAGTTTCACCACATTTTCTGCAACAGTATCTTCATAGTGATGACAATAGGACCCAGCAGACCTAAGGGGTCGAAAATGCGCGCAATCACGGACAACAAATCACGCTTTGTGTGCCCCGTCGAACACTTCGTCAGACTTATAGGAAACCCTAGCTCATCAGTGCTGATATACCAACCGAGACCAAACAATTTGTCAGGCTCATTAGATCCAATGCTTAAGTCAAACGACGCAGGAACAGCATCGGACACTAATTGAGGGTTGGGACGTCAATAAAAGGCGGTGGTTAGCGACAAACTGTTTATTCGGGTCACAATACCCGTCACTGCTTATACTAATCTTATATAAACATCCTTCAGTCGTCACATCTCTCCTCACTAAGCTTACAACATTTATTTTAAAAGATACACAGTATAAGTATTGTTACGTTAAATATAAACTAAACTAACGTAAGCTAAATTAAACTTATACACACTTATCAAATGTAATATAATCCGAACGTTTAGCTCGATTGTAGGCGCGCATTGCTCGAGCCGATAAATTAGTTGGTGTCGGTTCTGTCGTAGGCGACCGCTTTTCTGACTCAGACTTTGGTGCCGTTAGTGTTACTGACGGCGCATTCGCAACCTCACTGTCACCGCCCGATGCATCCTCAAACAAATCATCGTCTGATCCCTTATCGACAGAACGTCCAAAATTAAGACTGACTTTTCTCGTCTACGGCTACGCCTACCCCGCTCATTCGAGATAAAGAGTACCTATTTTTATGACTATTTATTGGGATCATTTGGTCGGCATGACGCCGCCATTCTACTTCTTCCCCCACCTTGACTTTATATGATACTTGGCCAGTCTTTTTAAAAACCGTAGCTTCGGCCCATTTGTCCCTCCTTGCTGAATATTCTCGAGCTAACACCGAGTCCCCCACGTCAAAATTTCTATCGGTACCTGAGACGCGCGCTACTTGGCGCTCTTGCTTGGTGCGTACAGTGGCCGCTACGTCCGGGCGCAGCGCGTCCAGTCGGCTCCGTAATCTCCGCCCTTGAAGCGCCACTGCGGGTGATACCCCGGTTGTCGCACAGTTGCGATATTGGAACAAGAATTTACAGAGTGCCGAGTTAACGTCCTCCTTTTCGTACAAAGCTCTTTTGATTGCTTTTTTTTACTGTTTTAACAGCGTTTTTCGCCGCACCATTTCCTTGCGGCCTATAAGGAGCCAACGTTGTATGTTTAATATGGTTATTTTACAGTACAGTTTAAATTCTTGAGATGCAAATGGTGGTCCGTTATCGGACACGAGCTGCGACGGCAAAACAAAACGCGCGAAAACACTTCTCAAAACATTTATGGTTGAAGCTGCATTTATAGTTTTCATTGGTAATGCCTCAATCCACTTTGAGTGTGCGTCTACAATAACTAAATATCGAACGCCTCCACAATCTGCGAAGTCTGCATGTACGCGCTGCCACGGATACAGCGGAAATTCCCAAGGGTGTAACTGCGCATGAGGCGGCGCGTCGGGAACTATACGGCACGCGGCCCAGGACTTACATAATTCTTCTATTTAACATTAAACATAACATCACGCCTTGTTTCCCCGAAGGGTTGGGCAGAGGTGTACCTGTACACCCACATTTCGCCAGTTATGTTTAAGTCCCATGTAATAGGGGGCGAGCCTATTGCCATCAACCGGGCACAAATCCAGACTCCGGGCTGCCATTGAGAAATTCCAGATAGAAAAACCCAATAACACTTTGCCCGATCTGGGAATCGAACCCAGGACCTCATGCTCAGCAGTAGCGATTGCTACCACTAGACCAACGAGGCAGTCATTCTTCTATTTCTTTATCTAAATTCGCCCAATAAATATTTATTTATTTTATTTATTTATTTATATTTCTACAATCACTGCTATCATTACAGGAATATTCCTAATGCGGTAGCGTGGTCCTTATTATACTATCTTAAATAACATAAAACATACAATATTATTTTTGTGAATTCATTCAGAGAGCAGGAAAATAAATCGATTATGTCAGCAGTGTCATTAAGTGCGTGCAAGGCGCGCGTCGGTGGCGCTTTGCTGAGTAAGTTGGTTCGTGCGTGTGGCACTGCTAGTAACCGTGGCTTCCTGCGTCGCAATGCGTAATTGTCAGGTGCATTCAGACAAATCTCAAATATAGTTTCGTGATAAACATTTCATTTTATTTATACCTAAATGACCTTCGTGCACTTCTTCCAAGATTTTCTTTTGTAAGGCATAAGGCACGACAATTCTGTATTTAAAATGACGCACCCTTGATCTACCACCAAATCTTGTTTTCTTGTAAAATAAGCTTTTTCCGCAACTCGTGGCCATCGGCCAGCCAAAAAGTATATAACCTTTAATCTTAAATAATAACGTATCGCGTTCTGTCTGTTTTGCTCTCAACTAAATTTAAATAATCTACGGTTCCTGTATCTGTTGAGGGACCCTCCTGAGGTAACGGTAATCGTGACAAAGCATCAGCCGGACCATTTTCCGCCGATCGCACGAATTCTAAACGAAAATCATATGCGGCCAGGCGCGCCGCCCACCTTTGCAAACGACTGGCAGCCGTTTGCAGAATTCCTACCTTTTCCCCAAATATATACGTCAGCGGCTGATGATCAGTGCGCTGTATAAATCGCCTCCTCATAGTGTGCCAGTACACGTTCACTCAAGAGGTATCGCTTTGCTTCCGAAAATGCCTTTTCACAATTCGAGACCCAATTCCAGCGGACCTCCTTGTTTTTACAAATTATGCATCGGTTGTAGTAAAGTACTCAGATACTGAATGAATCGCCCATAATAATTGAGCATTCCAAGGAAACTTTTAAGTTGTGATACGTTTTCAGGTCTCGGTGCGCTGGAAATGGCCTCTAGTTCTTCAGGATCAGTCCTCAAACCATCCTTATTAACAATGAAGCCCAAATATTTTGCACTGTCCTGTAAAAATCGACATTAACTTCGTTTTACCGTAAGTCCCATAATACGTAATCTTTTGAGTACAGCTCGCAGATTATTTATATGTTCATCCTTATTTGAACCTGTCACACATATATCATCTAAAAACACGACGCATCCGAGCACCCTGTTGGGGTTTTGAGAACCAATGAAAGACATAGTTATAATTTCCTCTTATTAATTTATTCACTTTATTCGGCAGGAGAGGTGTGTGTACGTTCTCGGTTAGTCCAGACGGAACACTGGCATCTTAACTATATTAAAGTTATGCATAATGTAAATATGTATGAAAGAGAAAGACTCTCAAACTACTCAAGTGGGACGGATGTATTTTGTCGTATTCCAACACGCCCCCTCAAAATAAATCCTCTTTCTCAAAATAAATTATCAAATAATATTTACAATAATAATATCGCACACCTTCCTTATCTGGGAGTACAATTGTTTAAATGGTCCACCATTCGATGCACAGGATTAGGAAAAACCCAGGAAAACCTAATCAGACCAAGTCATTCTTATCTATAATTAGATTCTTTATAGTTAACAAGTAAATCTCATTTACTCTATAAAATTATATTATACCGAGTTTTGTTTTCATGTGTGAAAAACGCACTGTCGGTAATGACTTCGTTAGTATGTCAGCTAGCTGATTACCTGTGGAAACATAAATAATTTTAATAACATTTTTCTCTACCTGTTCTCTTGAAAAGTGATACTTTATATCTATATGTTTTGATCGTTTGTGACTCGTAAGATTACTTGCAATGCTTATACACCCATTATTATCCTCATAAATAGGAATTGCATTGGGTAATTCAATGTTAATACTGGTCACTAACGATTTTAACCACAGGGCCTCTCTTTTTACACAACACATATTTTTTTATGTGCAAACATCTGTTTGTACATTTCCTCACTTATGGCCGATATACGGCTACCCGTGTCTACTTCACATTTAATGTTTATGCTGTCAATCGTTCTTTTAATCAAATATGGTTTGTTAACTCGATCTAAGATATCTATGTTAAACATACCGTCATCCGACTCCTCTTCGCTTACGTAATACTGCCGACCACCTTTGCCTCGTGCTTGTTTACACACCACTTTAAATGACCTTTTTGACCGCACTCATCACAATTATAGTTTCTGAATCGGCATCTATCAGCCATGTGCGCCTTGCCGCAACGCCAGCAGAATGGTGCGCGCGAGCTCGTGGGCTCCGCGCCTCCGCTGCATGGTCCTGCGCCTCGGGTACTTGCCACTGCGCCACCGCTGCTTGCCGGTGCGCCTCTGCCCGCGGGGCGTGGCTGGCACCCGCGCTGGCTGGCTCGTCCGCCGGCACCGCGTGCGTAGTGTAGGCCTTCGCCTGCCGCGCCACCCGCTACTGCTGATGAATCCGTCGCTGTCACCGCCACAGTGGTGCTCCCGCTCACCTCCGCATGTTTCCCTGCTGCTTCTAGAGCCAGGGCTAGCTCCACCGCGTCTTTGTATTGGATTTTCTTTTCCGCAAAAATCCTAGACCGCATCATGTCATTTGATAAACCTGACACGAACTGGTCCCGCAAGTTTTCTTCTAGGATTGAACATGAATTGCATTTGCCGAAATTGCACGTCGTCGCGAGATGTTTTAAACGCCTACGACGCTTGTAAGTACTCCGGCAGAGACTCGCCGGCCCGTTGCCTACGCAACTGGAACACGTGGCGCTCTGAATTCTCTGAACGTTGCGGCTCCAAGTGTTCCGTCACAAGGTTTACTTTTACTTTCTGGAAAACTGGGTGCACACAAATCACACATTAACGCATACGTTTCTTCACCGACCACGGTTATCAGCATGGAATGGTGTATTGGTTAACGCGGCGAAAGTAAGCTGGCCATTGGTTGGAATTTACATTGAATGGTTCAATTTTTCCGATCGGCATTTTCTTTAAGTCCACGCACAATATATTCAACCAAAAAAAATCACAGATCCCGCACTCGTCGCCAATGGGACGTCAATAAAAGGCGGTGGTTAGCGACAAACTGTTTATTCGGGTCACAATACCCGACACTGCTTATACTAATCTTATATACACATCCTTCGGTCGTCACAAGGGTCATTTGACTTCCACTTTCTTAATGGCATACATGCCGACGCAAGCACCTTGGTGACTTCAGTACTAATGAATTTTGCTTCGTCTAAGTCATATCCGCCGGTCAGTAGGTCATCGAGGTAGAAGTCATGTCTGACTACCTCAGATATTTTAGGGTTCTTACAGTCGAGTCCTATTTGTTTAAGGCATTGTGTCGCAAGGAACGGCGCACTGGCAGTACCGTACGTGACGGTGTTTAATTCATAAACATTAATAGGCTCACTAATATTTTCACGCCAAACTATTTGTTGCAAATACCTATCCGACGGGTGGACAACTATTTATCTATACATCTTATCCACATCTGCAGATAATACATACTTGTGGAATCTAAAGCGAAGAAGTATAGACAATAGATCGTCCTATACAGTCGGCCCAACCTTCCGTAGGTCATTAGAGTGTCCTCCCGTCGAAGTAGGACAACTTGCGTTGAAAACAACACGGAGTTTGGTCGTGCTACTCGACTCACGTAGAATTCCATGATACGGGATAAAATAACCAAAACACAAATTAGGTTTATTAAGTTTTGTCATATGACCAAGTGAATCGTATTCTAATAAAAAATCATGATACAGCTTACTAAAGTCTGGATTAACCTTTAATCTACGCTCTAAAGTTTGTAAACAATGTGTAGCTCTCTTAAAAGAATTTCCTAGAATTGAAGGATCTTTTTTAAGGGGTATGCGAACACAAAACGACCATCAGACAATCGTGTCGTATTTTTAACAAAATTATTCTCGCACGACTTCTCTTCTGGCATATAAGAATTAGACGATATCGCATTCACCGCGTGGTGGATTACGGCTCACTACCTCTCATAGAGAGGAGGCCTGTGTCCCAGCAGTGGGAACGTTATAGGCTGATTATGCTATGCTTATGCTTATGCATTCACCTCCTCTAATTGCCAAAACTTTGTCAGTTCAAACTTAAGTTTTTCCCAGTCACTATTGCTATCGGAACCCATATAAGAATAATTACATTTTACGTCATTTGACAGCAGTGCAATATCATTCTGAGTAACTGGACCGGAAACTATCCAACCTAAACGGGTTTCAAATAATAGTTAGGTACCGGAAAACCAGTATTTGTGATCCTAACAACTCCCAAAACAAGTCAGCGCCAATTAAAATATCTACATCAGCTGGGCTATAAAAGGTAGGATCAGCTAAATTAATATTCGAGGGTATGTCGAAATCAGAAATATTTATTTCACGGCACGGTACGTTACTTGTAATGTATGGCAGAACAAAACAATGAAGTTCGAAAACAAAACTATCGTCTAATGACGCAATCTTAACCCGACATATTTTATCTATGAGCGAAGAGACATTATTTATCCCAAGAATCGACTTATTTACTTGGCTAGTTCTTAAATTAAGTTTTTTGCACAACCGATCCGTTATGAATGACGACGTACTACCGCTATCAAGAACCGCGCGAATGAGATGCACACAACCATTGTGATCTTTATAACTAGGTAGTAATTTGAGACGATCGTCATTACTTAATGCGAGAAATTGTGGACAATTATTTAAAGTGTGACCGTTGCTGTTACATTTAGGACATGGTTTAGTGTTTAATTCAGTGCTAGAACTATTAGGAAATTGTGTTGCTACCATTGACTTAATCTTAGGGATTGATTTACCTATCGATTGGGAATAATTAATACGTACCAGTTCTAGGGTCTCGATAAGATCAGCTCGATTACGTAAGAATTTCATAAACGCGTCAAAAGCAATCGCGCTGTCTTTGTTCATCCTACCTTTGTACTCCTCCCACTCACGATAGGTTTTTTGATCAAGCTTGCGTGTAACAATGTAAATTAAAAGTGTGTCCCAGTGGTTAACAGGCTCCCCTAAAGACTCTAACGCTCGCAAATCTTTATTTAATTGATCGATTAAACTTTTTAATGCAACAGAAGATTACCTTGGGATAGATTCGATATTGAATAATGCGCTCAAATGATTCTGTACCAGTAACCCTTTATTGTCAAATCGATCACATAACAACGACCATGCCACAGAGTAATTACTCGAAGAAAACTCAATAGATTTGATTACTACTGCAGCTGTTCCCTCAAGCGATGCTCTTAAGTAATGAAACTTATTTATTGCGTCTATGTCATCGTTACAATGAATAAGGCAAGTAAAGGTGTCACGGAATTCAAGCCAATTACAATACAATCCGTTAAACTTCGGCAACTGAATCTTTGGCAATTTAACCGGCTTTTGCATGCTAACATGTGTACTTTTACAGCTTTCCATCGATTTACTATCTTTATTAAAATCACTCAATATATTTTGGGCTCTGGATAAGGACTTATAATAAAGAGACTCAAATTCAGATCACTCAGAGTATTGCAGTTTGTGATCACCTACAATACATTCCAGACCTAACCGTACCTCATCATACTGTTCGTACAACGACTCCATCTTGCCCATGCGCAACTGCAATTCAGACACATCACAGCTCGATAACTCTTTGTCCTTGAGTGAGTCCAGAAAATTGACGAAAGCAGTCAAACGGCCTTTGAAGCTGCCTCGCTTTTCAATTAAATCCTTTTCCTCAGACATAATGGGAGACGAGTGTTGTCAACCTGAAATTGATACAGGAATACAATTATAAAACGAACAATATAACTTTAATACACGCCCAACTGTATTCTATACACTTTCTGAATGCTATAGCAAACAACACAACTCAATATTTTAACCACCAAGTGTACAAACCTAATAATACTGTTTGTGTAGGTACAATTCTGACACTATGTTTTATTTCAAAACTATAACATGAACTAAGTTATATAGGCTCAACTAACACTCATTATGTTGACTACATAAATGATTCTAAATGCCAATAGTGTTTAACAATGACTTGTCCTAATATCTAACACTCTCAAATTATAATATGTATTGTGTTATGATATCTGCTAACAATTAACACTACTATTCAGTAGATCAGTGAACTAGTTACAGCTTTATAATTTAAGTTTAATTAATGTAGCAAATAAGCTAACTATACCGTAAACAGTAACTTTAAACTTAACCTTGCTGTTGAATAAAATACTAATCACAATGCAACAAGTACCTAATGATTTTAATCTAACACAATACAATAGATAATACAATAAAATTATACTTACCTTTAGAACAACTATTTACATATACTACCTGAGTGTTGGCTGACGATATTAGATTAATTATAATTGCTGTACACCGCTAAATAGCTTGCTTGAAGTCCATCCAATTCACCGGCAAATAACCTCCACTGCACGTAGATGACCGTAATCCTTAATTCTTGATTAAATCCGCTGATCTCCTATATATTGTACGTAATCCGGCTCGAATGGACCATGTACGGGAATTTAAGAGATATGCCGGATGAATTAAACCAGGATGCTCGATGCAAGTAAAATAACTTTTTAATTAGGTATTAACAACACGGGTTCTGAGGTACAAGTGAATGTCATCAAGACCAGCGCATATGAGTAGCAGTATGTGCTAATTAGGTGTATCTGCTATGCAAAATTGATTAGGCTCCAACAGAAGTTGACACGGTTAAGTTTTAGTACGATTGTATTGCGTCTAAAATAAATATGTCTATTACTGTCTCATTTTTGTGTAAAATTAATGGTTTGAGATGTGATTACAAATAACTATTATTTTGTTCTGAACTATCCTTGAATTTCAAAATGGTTAAATTGTTTGTTTAATATTTTTTTGTTATTCTTGAGAATGAAGGTTCACAAGTAACGTCACTTTGGTTTCTGAGAATTAAGGTTCACAACCACCGTGAACTATGAATAACTTAGATGTTATATTTATGTATTTATTGCTTGTGAGAAGGACGGTTCACTACCATTTTATGATTATTGTATTTTTTTTCTTATTTGTATTTTATTTTATATTCTGGGATGGTTCATAAACAGTGTATAGGTTTTAGAAATAACGTGTGTTTATTTGTGAGCCGGATTCGATGCTGTCACTTTTGGCCGAGTGTTAGGTTACAGTTGCTAATTCTCTTGCGTGCATGAGGACATGCACGACGTCAGAATGGTCGAGAGTTAGGTTTTGAAATAATATATTAAATAGTTAAATTGTCTAAGTCGACCATTGGGATAAGTATATTATTTATTATTCTGGCAACACTTGTATGGAACGAATGACAGTTCTGAAATGACGGTTGAGAACACGGGGCAGCCTCGGCCTATTTCTCCTCTTTGCTCGGGGTCAACATCAAATGCGGACGCATAGACTAATATATATAAAATGAGATGCGGACGGATTACGTGTGGTCATCAATATAAATAATTCATGTGAGTTTTATTATATGTTTTAATAAAATAGCTAGTTAATTGTAACTAATTATAGTAGTAGATTGTTCGATTGTAGGAATTAAATAACATTGATAAGTAGCAAGAAGTTTTATTACAGTATACTGTCCGTTATTGAGGAAATCCGTGACAATAATGTTTCTTCGCAGTCCATGATCAGTTGACCACTGTAAGGTACTTATCCAGCTACATACTGTGTTTCATCTTCCAAACGATTATCCATTCATAAGAAAATAACCCTCTGAATAAATTGGCTGTGTCTGTGTGAACACGGATAGACGGACAGGACGAAATGTTAAGACTTCCGTTCATATATGCCATTTGGCTACAGATCCAACACACAAATTTAGAACTTTTTACTTTTGAAGTCGGTTATAAAGATGCCTCAATGAATCTTCAGTTTTTCTTAAATTGATTCGATTGAAGAGAACTGAGTGACAACTTGAATGAGAGGCGACGTCTAAAGTAGAAAGAAATCCAGAACCAGAACCAGATATTCAATGACCTAGGTCCAGATCTAGACTACAGAACTCCAGAACAGTATCTACCTACGAAAGTAATTTCTTTCCGAATTTCGTCAATTTAAAAACAAAGTTGACATTATTATACGAACAAAGAGATTTAAGATAGATACAATAATATAGAGGCAATTCGAAGAAACGTCATAGAAAATCTGTGATCGCGCGTCTCAGTGACGCCATCTAGCATAATGTAGCAAAATTAGAGCTGCTATTGGGAACAGGGATTGGGAACATCTTCATACTTCTACTACTCTAGCTTTGAATAGCAAACATACGAATTAAAATGAGATCATTAATTTTGGGCTAAATTATGTTTATTATTTAGGCAAACCAGAAAATAGTTACATTCTGACCAAATCTGTAGTCATTCCCTACGCTGTTAAACGAGTTACAAAAATACTGTTTTCAGTAGGTATGTTTTAGTTAAAAGAGTAATAATACACAATAATAGCTTTCCATGCCAGTAAACATCAGATATAGTTTTACAGTGGAACTCTAGGGTTATTCCCCACATAGCAAGGTACAGAACCTAATAAAAAAATGTTTTTTTTTTTAACAGTGCTATTAATAACTGATTTAAAGGTGTGTTTGAGCCTATTTAAGTGGTTTCTATTCACGCAAAAATAGTAAAATAAAATGAAACATACTTTTAGTAGGTGCATAAATAACTACTGTAAAAAGAAGCGATGCCGAGAGCCACTTATAGCCATTATTGTGTTAATTTTTTTACTGCATAATTGCGTTACATATTTTGTTTAAATGCGAATGCAAACTCATCATCTTCGTCCTTCCTTATTCATGAAATAATAAAATATTAAATTCTCGTATTACTATTACATTGATTAGTTTTCCCTTCAATGCAGCGAGTCCCAGACGGCTAATGTTTCCTGCGTCCGTCGGCTGATGGTTTCTCCTCGTGCGCCGGTTCCACATTGTAAAGATGAAGGCGATTCTTCGCGAATTTACCTTCCTGATTCTTCTGGGGCCTGTAATAAGTAACAACTGTAGCACATTACCATCTGTGGGAGCCTCTGCGAACATTCCAGGAGCGCTACAACGCCATGGCAGTCCCAACAGCATCCTAAAATCATTATTAAATTGAACACGCAGGACGTTGTATGCTCGGCGCGTGTATGACACCCACAGGCCACTCGTGTAAAATGATTGACAGAACGCCTTAAAAAGGGTAACTTTGACGTCTGTAGTACAACGAGCGAACCTGCGGGCAAGCATATTGCTCCTCACGGACAACGCCCTGCGCTCCCTCTCTATATCTGCGTCATCTCTTAGGTCGTCCTCCGCATAGGCCTCGCAGGTCAATAACAACTTTTTCAACCCACCTATCGATGGACTGAGAAGCACCATATCGTCTGCATAGCTTATATTGTTGACACAGGTTCCATCAATGTGGCAGCCGACATGTGTACCGCTCAGTCGCTCGATAAGCCGGTTGATATATAGGTTAAAAAGAAGAGGCGAGCTCAATCCCCCCTGTCTTACTCCGCATTCTAGCCCGTACTCGTCCGACAGAGTACCCCCCCACCTCACCCGGTTTTTTTTATTAGAGTACCAATATTTGAGAATGGAGGTGTACTCCGCCGACACACCCGCGCCCCTCAACTTGTCCCAAAGCACGTCATATGCCACCAGATCAAATGCTTTTGACAAGTCGAGGAAACACGCGTATACCGGCGTCTTTCTCGCTGTGTAGTACATGACAGTTCGCTTCAGACTCAGAATAGCGCTCTCGGTTGAGACTCCTGCTTTGAACCCGAACTGGGCATCGTGCAACTCAACTTGTGCAGTGAGGCGACTATTCAGCAGAGTGTCAAGTACCTTGGCACTTGTGGTAGCGAGTGATATGGGCCGGTAGTTACCAATGTCAGACGTATCCCCCGTCTTATTCTTAACTATAGGAACCACAATGGTCCGCATTAGCGCCTCCGGCAAATACGAGTGACCTATGCACAGACTGTAAAACATAGACAGTACTCGCGGCAAATGAACCCCCGCAAATTTATAATGCTCGATGCTGAGCCCATCGTGACCAGGAGATTTTCCACGCTGCATTTTACTAATAATTTTAGCCACAGTCTTCGCAGGTATCTTTACATTCTGCCCCATCACAACGGGCTCACCAGCGCTCACATCACCAGACGAGGGACCCAAGGGAGATTTCACAGTAAAGTGCTCTCTAAACGCCTTGGCAATATCACTGCGGTTATCAGAACCATTGACACTCATCGGGAGGTTTGGCCCAACGTTCATTTTCTTAGTACGTTTCCAAAAACTTTTGAAATCCTTAGAGGAATGGTCGGATGCGAGGATGTCCATTTTAAGTTGCTCTTGACTATTCTTACACCACTTTAATTTAGCTTTAAAATGTTTCCTCGCCTCCGACATCTCATCGAAGATGGTCGTAACCATTAGCTGGTCGCCCAGCTAAATTCCACACTTGAAACTTAAGCCGCGCCTCCCGATGAGGGTCCCCTACGTGCTTATTCCATCCAATGACATAACCTCCCTTCCTGGGACACTTCTTTCTATAAGTTTGACTAGCCGCTCGTGATAACGTTTCAGTAATTTGCACATATAATTTGTCAAGAACTGAATGATGTTCCTTCATAGTATAAAAACCATCACAACATTTATTTAACTCCAGCGGAAAATCTATTAACCGTAGTTTGGAATGACAAATGTCATGGTATTCATTAATTTGTTTTGCCTGTCTCTCACCCCACACGACACGGTTCACAGGTTTTTCCGCTAACAAATCATTACCTTAAGCTTAAGCTTAAGCTTATTTAAGTTACATTCCACTACGAGTGGATAGTGGTCCGACCAATACACGTCGTAGCGCACAGTCACACTAATCACTGAATCCTGTGCTGACTCTGTGACGATGCAGTGGTCCAACCATCTAGTTCAGCCGTGAGCATCACTATAAAATGTGTAGGTAGTTTTAGGACACATATTTAAATCTATACAATGTCAATCAAGATCCATACAAAAGTTCAACACTTCACTGTAAAACAATTCATTCGGGTGGGCATTATAATCGCCCAGTATATAAAAGGCCTCAACTCCATTGTTCTCCTCCACTTCAATTATCGATCGAATCACACCAAAACACGCGGTAAACTCAGGTAGGTTGTCATACGAGTTTGTAGGCATATATACACTAAAGACTACTGCTGACCTACCACACACAGTAACTTTTATCGCACAGACCCGCACGTTATTACATTCTATCACGGACACAGACTCAAAAGCACTCTCACGCCACAACAGGGCCACGCCGCCATAAGGCCGGCCGCTGATTACACCCGCCGCGGTGTCGACCGCAGACGTGCCCGTGCACCCAAACTTGTCATCAATCGTGTTGAGCAGCGGCAGGTCATGTGGCAGCAGCCAAGTCTCCTGGAGGGCTACCACATCGGCTGTTTGGCATAACGTTCTGATTCCCTCTATAGATCTCTTCATAGATTTACAATTGAAACTTATTATTTGGCTGTAATTATCCATTAAATATTATTATTAAGTTTTTTCTGTACTTCCTACTGTCTTCAAGGCAGGGCCTTGTCTCTTTTCTCTATTCTCAAAAAAGTTCACAAAACGCCTGAACGAAATGCCTGAAGGCCACAATTTGTCATCCAGGAACGTGGCGATTTTGTGTTTTGTAACATAAAGTTTATAGGCGATGTAGGTACTTTCTCGTTTCATTTTGATTTTTACCAACGAAACTGTTTCTCAATCCTGCATAACAATGCAAATCTGCATAACCAACCTATTTTATTTTATTCGGGAAACTTACAGCTAACATAAACAGTGTCCTTAAACGATACAAAATTGAAGGCCATTTACAAGTTTCCACTGGTAAACACTAGGATACATATAAGAGAAGTAGAAATTGGTACAAAATACTTATAACATAAATCAGGAAATACAAACTAAAAATAGAACACGATCAACAAATACAAACCAAGAATCAGATGTAGACATCATCAGATTAAGACGCAAACATTTACTTCTTCGTAAAAAAGTTTTCCACTAAGAAATGCTTCGAGATACACTGGTATTGAATATATCCAAATCATGTTCACCGGGCAATTTATTAAAAATTCCGCTCGCCCGGATTAGAAACGAATTCTGCCTGTACGCGGATTTGGAATGAGGAACATGTAACAAGCTAGGTTTACGAAACATTTTGCAGTGTGTAACTAATCCTATACTGCCTAACAGCTCAGGGCAATCTATAGTACCATTCGCAATTTAAAATAAGTACGTCATATCTGCAATGCGTCTGCGCTCTTGCAGTGGTAGGATGTGAAACCGCTTACATCGCGCTATATAATTGGGAGTATATTTCCTAGTTTTATACTGCAAGAAACGTAGGAACCGCCTTTGAATTCCCTCAATTCGGTCTATGTAAATATTATAATTAGGGTTCCACACTTGTGAGGCGTATTCCAAATGGCGGCGTACAAAAGCACAATAAAGAATTTTAAAGGTTTTAACGTTTTTAAAATCAGCTGATAATCTAAGGATAAATCCAAGTGCTTTGGAAGCTTTACTAACGATGTTTTCGATGTGCGCATCAAAAAGCAACTTTGAGTCAAACGTTACACCTAGGTCCCTTATAACGCTTACCCTATTTATAATGGTATTATGTAACTTATAATGAAAGGTGATCGCATGTGGTTTGCGTGTATAGGTACTAACAAAACATTTGGAAACATTCAGTTCAAGTTTATTAAGGAGACAATAATTTTGAAGTCCATCTAAATCCTGCTGTAAACCAATACAGTCGGAGAGTTCTGATATAGGGCATAAAATTTTCATATCGTCGGCGTAAAGAATTATTTTGGAACGGGCAAAGCACGAACTAATATCATTTATAAAAATAATAAAAAGTAAGGGACCCAAAAGTAAGGGTATTTTAACAGTGACAGAACTGTATCCATTCAGTACACCTGTTTGACAGCGATTCTCAATGTAGGATGTACTGTGTGATACCCACTGAAAGCAGCTTACGTAAAAGGACACCGTGGATACGGTCAAATGCCTTGCTGTAATCAGTGTAAACCACATCCACTTGGGAGGGTTCAGACATGGTGGAGGACAAAAAGTCGGAACAGATAAGCAAATTCGACACAATAGGCCTGTTTTTTAAGAAACCATGTTGAGAGTCATTAAGTGATTGTTTAATAGCACTATACACTGAAGAGTACACAATTTTTTCCAAAACCTTTGCAAACAAGCACAGCTTAGAAATTGGCCTATAGTTTTCTACATTGTCTTTAGGGCCTTTCTTATGCACGGGGGTAATAAAAGCTGTCTTCCAAACATGTGGCACCACTCCCTCACTAAGAGAACGCCGAAATATTAGGGTAAGTGGTAAAGTCAAGCGTTGTGCACACCGAATTATAAGTATAGCAGGAATACCATCAGGACCTGCTGACTTGTTCACGTCAATAGCCTTTAGCAGTTTCAGTACCGCGATTTCGGAGACTTCAATAGAGCTTATATCAGAGGCAGACGTCTGATAAAGATGATGCATGTTGCTATCCAACTGCGTTACACCGGGGACAGTATCCTCGAGAAAATTTAACTTAAAAACTTCACTGAACATGTCGCATATTTCATCACCCTGTCCCGATGAATGTTGTCCATGTTTCATAACCGATGGAATTGTATATGAGGAATTTTGCTTGCTTTTGACGAAAGACCAAAAAGCTTTAGGCGATTTATTAATACTATTTTCTATGACACCAATGTAACTGTCATACATTTCTTTTTCTAATAATTTTGCACGACTACGCAAAGTTAAAAATGAATCATAGTCTGATAAATTGCCGTATTTCTTAAACTTGGAGTGATATTTAAATTTTTCTTTAAGAATTTTATTTAGACAAAGATTTGATGATTTTAGTTGGGATGAAAGCTTCACACAATTTATTCAGTCTGACGTACAACAATGACACGGCATCCTCCACTGACCCTTTGGCGAGATCACAACGCCAGTTGAACTCGTCAAGTTCTTTCATTATTGAAGGAAAATCGGCTGATTGATAAACAAACTTTTTCCTTTGCTGCGATGAGAGAGCATGATACTGAACAAAATCTACAAAAATACTAAGAGCTATATGATGAGGGTCTTCTGGAACAAGAGAGTCAGAGCATTTATCAACGATTAGGTAATTGTTACAAAAAATCAGGTCCAACACCCGATCGTTAAGGTTCCTATGACCATTGTACTGGACCAGATCAAATGTATTTAAAATATCGAAAAATTCCGTCTGAACAGAACCGTGAATATTTTCCGAATGAAAAGAGCACCCATCATCAGTCAGTTGCCACGTTAAGTTTGGCAAATTAAAATCTCCTAAAATAATAAAAGTGTCCGTTAAGTTATTCAGTATAATGTCACTTAACTTGGTATAAAAATATGTGAGTTGTGTAGCCAATGAATACCCTCTGTTTTGTTTGCAAAGATAAATTGTACAAATATGTAATTTATATGAAGCTATGGGTCTGGAACGCTTCAGGGTTAGAGTTACCCATAGGTCCTCCGCGGACGAACGCCATGAGCTCACGTCGAACAGCAACAAGAACACCGCCACCAAGTGTCTGATTTCTATCCAAGTAATCTCTGTCACGTCGCCAAACATTATAGCGGTCATCAAACAGTACACTATTGTTAAAACCCTCTTTTAGCCACGTCTCCGTTAAACATATAACATCGTAGTTATTTGAGCACACGTTCCTAAGTAAACTTGACGTTTTAGTCCGCAAGCCACGTACATTTTGGTGATAAATATTAATTGGCATTTTTAAAAGGGAAAATAATTAGAATTAAGAATTTAAAAAAAATGAATGCTGTTAGCAGATTGAGCGTATGATAAATACAGTGCGGCGGAACTAGAACAAGTATGTAATAAACCCAGTGCGGTGCCATGATTTGGTATAAACTAATGTGTAATGTTACGCAGATGTCACCACTCACCACGGAAATTAAAGTAAATTCCCTACTCTGACTCACTGACGAGATAGTGAACAAGCGAAGTTTATAGTGATTCATAATATAAGCGGTGTAAAATAGGCAAAACGTGTAACAATCTGCGAAGAAACAATTTTTTACGAGATAAGATAGTTCAAATATAAAAATTGTGACACATAATGAGCAAAAAGCAACTTTGAGATAACATAGATAAGACGTACAATACAAATGATCGGCAAAAAAAAGTAAACAATTAGTGCAGGTAGACAGACTCGATGTAAAAGAAGCAAGGATCATTATAACTGCTGATGAGGTAATAAAGAAATACACACCAGTGTCTCCAAAACTTAACCTACAAACCAAAATGAAATGATGAAAGCATGACATTGAAAATATTAGAAAAATTAACAAATTTTTTTTCAAATCCAGTTCTGACATAATTGCGTGCGTAGGTGAAGTAGAACTTTTTTTTACCAGAATTTTGCAGTTTTTTACTCAAACATAAGAAAAATCCTTTTCCTTGGACGTTCCCACTGCTTGGACACAGGCCTGCTCAATGTGAGAGGGAGTGGGCCATAATCCACCACGCGGCTCCAGTGTGGGTTGGTGGATGTCACGTGTCTTCGAATGTTTGGTTCTAGGACATCCCGGTTTCCTCACGATGATTTCCTTCACTGATTTGAGAGCAGTGATGATGATATAAATTACACAAAGTAAAGCGTCTGCCTGCGTTCGAAACCACCACTTACAACTCGTAAGTCGGGGTCGTTTCTACTGGGTAACCACTGCTCTCGTTAGTGTCAAAGCATGGGGCTTCCCAAAGCGTGAGACTTGTGGCATTTGCTACGCGTGCTACGTGTTCAATCTGCCCTGTATACAACATACCATATTTCTAATAAATATTCAGTGATCTGAGTCCCTTCCGTCATGAACACGATTTGGTACACGCCCTCGTCCAACGAGGTGAACTCCGGGGTGCCAATCGTCACCGCATTATTTTCAAGCTGAAACCAAATAACATGCTACCTTCTCAATTTTTTATATAAAAGCTGTGAAATTAATAAACGTTGCGTTTTGTTACACGCTATGTAAAGGTCCCATCAAATGCGTGCTCAATATTATGCGTGTTACCATTAATTTAGTTCAGATTGAATTCATGTTTGACTACGGAACCTTAATAAGAGTGAATGTCATCGCGTGAGTGCTAGAGTGCTAGAAGCTTCTCATCATCTGAATGTCATCGACATGGGCGTTGTTGGTACACATTCGTGAATATGACACAGAAATTGTAGTGGCAAACCAAGATGGCGGCGTTAGTTCCTATTTTGGCGATGCGCCTACAGAACCTTGTAGCGTTGTACGTAAGGTCCAACCGAGACCTCGGTCGCGGTCTTGTTCTAAGCGAATATTTTAGGGGAATGTCGGTCGAAGCAGAGACTACGCGGTACTCGGGTACTAGCACTTATTGTATTTTAAAGTTGTTTAAAAGGTAGAACGCTGAAAATGTATTATTTTTGGCCTACTATATTATCTTGTTTGATTTTGATTATTAAGCTATAGTTCTAAATGTATGTCTTTCAGTGGTATTTCCCTGTTGTTTTCGGTATTATATCAATTCTCGGTCTCAGCTGACATACCAAAACAGTTTGGGTCAGTAGTGGAGAGTCTGGATCACTTCGCTTAGCTCTTGATCCAGATCGCCCCAATTTTACATAAGTTAGTAACTGACTTCCCACCATCGGAACATAATCTGGACTGAGATAGTATTTGTTTCCTTGCTTATGATATATTGACGAGATCCACTATGAATCCGATCTATCCAAATACTGTCTACTATCATTTGAAATGCAGATACCATATAATATATGCTGCGACTGCTGGATAGATTATATATCTATATGTTATAGTCGACAGATCCTTGCGGGAGCGTCGAACCTGTTCGCTAATGGCCATGTCGATGAGGAGTAGCTCCTAAGTACCTCGGGACCCATTCCTACATCCATTTTGAGAGGCAGACATAATGGAGTTACCTACTGTCAATGTGCGCATTAATTTTGGCTCTCAAAATGGATGTAAGAAGTTTATAGACCGTCGACAAACACGTGATCGGTCTGTAGTTCTTGGGTTCCGTGGGACTACCTGACTTATGGAGCAGGTGGGTAAGGGTGTTTATAGAAACTGCGGTAGCGGCCCAGACTCTAAGGCAGACTGGAACTGAGATGCCAGGTTAGTATGTGAACTAATTAGCCATTTCAACCAAAAGTTATGCAATTCATCCTGTCCTGGCGATTTCCAATTCGGTAGCGGACGGACTGCTCTGGCAACGTCTGATGGCGTAATTAGGACTGTTTCCATTTCGGGTATAGTTTCACACACTCGATCGACATCCTGCATTCAGCCAGCCTCAATGTGACAGACGGGTACTGACCAGATGCTGCGCCAGAATGTACTTGTGGCGGCATCATGGGTGGGTGGCACACGTCTGTCAAATTTTGTTCTTGCTCCCAAGCTCCATACGAGTGTATCCCCACCTTTCATCGCTCTGGAACATGTGATTCTGCGGGTATCGATCAACCCGCCGCTTATACCGCCGAATACGGCTCGCCCATGCACAAAATTTCTGCTTCAGGAAGTTGATGCACTCTGTGACACGGGACATGTATTCTCGAGGGCTTATTTCAGTCCCCGAAAATGCCCGCCTTACAAAGCGCATCACTCGTGGTCTTGTATTGCCCTCCCTGAAACAGTATAGTTTGCCCATGAGTACCCTGGCCCCATGGATACGACGCTCGTTCCTGAACTGCCAGGCTGGAACTGCTGGTTTTGGTCGAGTAGCTCCGTCACTGTTTGGAAATTTGACGTTAGTTAAACGACATGCCGGTAACAGCCGCGCAATACAGGATCGACTGTGTATCAACGTAATCCTCACTGTTCTTGAACACATTCTTAAGTTACGAGTCCAGGGCACACACCACCTGGGCACGCCACAATAGCGGCGGTAAGTCCCCTCTTTGAGGAGTGGTTGGAGAGGCGCCACGGCGTCCTCACCTTCCGCCTGACACAGGTCCTCACCGGACACGGTTGTTTCGGGAGGTTCCTGTTTCGCATAAGGCGGGAGGAAACGCCCGGGTGTCACCATTGTGTGGATCGCCCGGAGGACACGGTGGAGCATACGGTGGAGGTATGCCCAGCTTGGGCGGAGCACCGCAGTGTCCTCGCGGAGGCGATTGGCGGCGGCGATCTCTCGCGTCCGGCCCTGGTCCAGGCCATGGTACGGAGCGAGAGGGAATGGAAAGCCGTCACCTCCTTCTGCGAAGCAGTAATGCTCGCAAAGGAGGAGGCGGAGCGCGTGAGGGAGAGAGCCTTGCGCCCTCACGCCCCTAGTCGCCGCAGGAGATGCCCTGGGCGTCGGGTATCGCAAGCAGATTCCCGGCCACCGTAGGCGCGGGCTTGCGGACGGCGAGCAATGGGTAGCTCGCCGCCGGTAAGGACCAGGCCCGGGTCGACGGCGCGTTGTGTTCCACGCGCGCCTCAAAGAGATGTCAGCACAAAGTGACGGGGTCCGATAGGGCCGACGCCTCAGGGTCGCGGATTATGCCACAGAGAAAACCGTGGCCTTGGCACAGGCAACTGAAGGAACACGGTGGGTTTTAGTCAGTAAAAGTCTGACACGCCCTCTCGCTCCACCCAGAGCGGGAGAAGTCATTTGATGATTTCCCACCCAAAAAAAAAAAAAAAAAAAAAAGGGCACACACCACCGCCCTATATTTTTTGTGCATAGGTAGGCGTGGTAGTGTCGGTATAAGTTCGGTCGGAGTGGATCTATACTCGCGAAACGCATCCTCCAATGCGTTCCTCAATTGGTAACCCTATCATCTTCTTTTTCAACACCATGATTGAACCGCGGTAGCTCAATGGTTGACGCTTGTACCGCGGATTGAACTTGTATCTTGTACTTATTATTATTATATCCTTTATTACATTTTACAAACATATAATCAGAGATAAAAACATTTATTATCTCCTTTATTACATTTAAAAACTTATAACTTATCTCCTTTATTACATTTAAAACCTTATAAATTACATTTTTAAATATACTTTCAAAACTCTGAAAAAAAATACATTTAAAAATATAATAAATAGTATCCCACCGGTATCGGGAACAGGGTCCAAGCTACCGGCGGTCAGGGCTCCAGAGAGAGGAACCTCCTAACAATGCGAGCCGTGTCCAGAAGTACCGCTTTCTGAATCAAGCTCTTGATCCAGCTGCCCAACGAGAGCCTCCTCAGGTGTTTGTCGAGGCTCTTGGCTATTAAGCCATTGGCTGTCACGACTATCGGCACAATGATTGCTGAGTCCACATCCCACATGTCGACAACCTCGCGAGCCAAATCAAGATACTTGATTTCTTTATCTTTCTCGGCTTTCACGAGGCTACCGTCATGCGGGACCGTTATGTCAACAATCATTGTGCGCCGCTCTACTCTATCCACCACCACTATATCAGGCTTATTGGCAACAATAGTCCTGTCAGTGATGATGGATCGATCCCAGTACAATGTGATATTTCCATTTTCGAGAACTGGGTCGGGCACGTACCTGTAGTACGGCACTTCCGATTCCACAAGGCTGTATTTCAGAGCAAGTTGCTGATGGATAATCCTAGCTACAAGGTTGTGTCTATGCAAGTACTCTTCGTTAGCTAGACGAGAACACCCGGAGATAATGTGTCTTATTGATTCCCCCGGACGGTGACATGCCCGACAGATGTCAACCGTGCCGTCTTTCACAATAAATCTCCGGTAATTGTTCGTCATCATAACTTCGTCCATAATTGCACAAATAAAACCTTCGGTTTCTCCAAAGAGGTCACCGAAACGTAGCCAGGTCACGGACGCTAGAAGATCTACATCGGGTCCATGTAGGGCCCGGAAAAAGCGTCCGTGAAGCTCCTTACTCTGCCATACTTCCATGCGATCATTAGTGTCAAGCACTACAGGTTTGCGCCAGTTCTCTTTGGCCAAGGAGAGCGGGGTGAGGCCCTTGTCCACCGCTACCACATCACGATGCATCCCCACGTCGGCTTCTAGGAAATATTCCCTGAGACTGCATATCTCGCGATTGTGTAGACTGCATATCTGCATATATAACTTATTATTATTACTTTATTAAATTATATACTCTGAGTTATATTCGTTAGCTTAGACCAGATTACGTTCTGAATAGATGGTGAGAAGTCAGTTACTAACTGATGGATAATTGGGGTGATCTGACTCCCAAATTATACACTACTTCGGTCGAACCTTTGTTGTACGTACCAAGTAGTATGCCCCAGAGCCAATATTCGACTTTTGTGTGATCTTCTCCAGAGGGATGCCGTTGACGGTGACCTAGAAACAAGAATACATTATGAATGTTCTTTGTTAGAGGGTTTGGTTTCCGCACAAGAGTCCTTCAGGTGGCCCATTGTGCGTGAGCCATGGCAGCTAAGTGGTTGTTCCAACCAGCCCACCTGCTTCCAGAAGTTATATTATGTAAGTATGCATATTCGTCCTCGTAATTGTCACCTTAAAGGTTAAGCCGAGGTTGCAGTACTTAGTAATTTCTTAAACCTCCGTAAATCTAACGACATGTATATTTTTCGAAAAATATATTTTAGTAAAATGTATTAGATGATGCGGTCATAAAGATGACACTAAGTGCCGATTTCACCAACTTAAACTACGTTTAAGAGCTGTCAGTATCATTTGTTTCTGATTTTTGTGCTTTTTGTTAGCATATAAACAAAGAATTATGTTTTGATTAAAAAACAAAGATATATTTTCCTGAAATTTGGCTGAATGATGTTATAACATTGCCGCAGAAAAATGAAACCATAAAAGTAAGAAGAGCACGCCAATGACAGAAACGTTGATGCTAACTACTACTCTGTCAAGAAAGTACCGGGAAAAGATCAATATATTGTTTGTTAATTATTGTATACACAAAATGTTATCAACCAAATTTATTTGATCGCCTTCAAAGTATAATCCTTCCGAAACGATACACTTACGCCAACGAATAATCCAATCACCAACGCCACGAATTCTTCTTTATGTCTTCTACCGAATAAAAACGGTGGCCACGAAGTGTTAATTTGAGTGTATGGAGTAGAGTTTCGTAAACCCACGTCTCGTCACCAGTAACAATGCGTTTCATGAATGTTGGGTCGGAATTGGCTCGTTCTAGCATGTCCTCAGCGACTCTTATGCTATTGAGTTTTTTGGAGAAAATTCAGGTCTTTTGGGACTAGCTGAGCGGCAATATGTTTCACACCCAAGTGATTACTTAAAATGGTTCGGATGGATTCGTGAGACACAGAAAGTTCTGCGGCTATCTCTCACAAATTTGAATGAGGAGTTTTAGTCACTATTTCCTTCACTGTTGTTCAATTCAGTTGAAGACGTTTATGGCCTACCAGAGCGAGGCAAATCCGCTTTTGAACGCTTTGTTCTACTTATAAGTACGTGTTTTTGATAAAGTCGATTTACCTTTAAGCCTTCTGTAACATTTGCAGTGACTCCGAACGTGAAATTCCATTGTTGATGCAAAATTTAAGACAAAACTCTTTGTTAGCCATTTATGTCATTATGAAATTCACAATACACACTAGATAATATCTAACACAAAACAGCACTGTATTTAATATAAATAACAGATGCAACTCAAACTCCGTGCCAAAATAAAAAACAGTTATGCCAATCTAACAACAACAAAAACCAAAAAAAAAAAAACAAATTGGAACTATAAACAAAACCATTCATTCTCGATACTTTTTTGATAGAATGTACAATATTAAAATAAAATGACTGCCGGGAATGGCGCGTTCAGCAACCGCAGGAGTCCTGAGACAATCACCCTCTATGTTTAACGTGCGCTGCCTACTATCTGAGTCGTTTTTTTTTTAATACTTTATTAAAAAGAACCAGGTTCTTGATTACAATCTAGCATATACGACTAATAAGCAATTTTAATCTAACTTAATTTGTTACGTGATAATTATTTTAAAACTTAGAAAAGTGCTGATTGAACATTACTCAAGTCCGTTCCACTTTCTTAGAGTCTGATAATTAATGTGTTATTACGTGTGTCACTGTCACTATTATTTCTACACTTTAC
The DNA here is from genome assembly GCA_963555695.1 of Dasypolia templi. NCBI lineage: Eukaryota > Metazoa > Arthropoda > Insecta > Lepidoptera > Noctuidae > Dasypolia > Dasypolia templi. The sequence continues at coordinate 3,072,226 of OY743163.1, read as the reverse complement.
ACTACACTAACTCAAAAGGTTTAGTTCGTTTTAGTCTTCGCACTATATTTGCTTGGTCTAACAGCTGAATTGCCTCGATGTTCACATGTCGATGGAGTTGGTGTTCATGAGCCTCAGCAAATTTTTGGATTATATTGGTGACGGGTTCCATTTTTAGGTCACGATGGAGGTCGTCATTTCTTATATAGCAGGGCGCATTTACAATACTCCTGAGTACTTTATTCTGGAATGTTTGTATAATTTTGATGTTGGTCGGCTTAGTACAGCCCCACAGTTGGATACCATATGTCCATATTGGCATAAGAATATGCTTATATACTAAAATTTTGTTATGTATCGATAGGCAGGAACCCCGTCCAATCAACCAATACATGTTTTTAAAACGCATGTCTAGTTCCTGTCTTTTCTTTTTGACGTGCGCTTTCCAGCGCAGTTTTGCGTCAAGCGTTATGCCAAGGTATTCGGCTGTATTTGCGTACGGCACTTGTTGGCCATTTATGAAGATTGGTTGGTAATCACAATTCCTGTTGGTGAAATCAATGTGTAGTGACTTCGATTCATTCAATCTGATTCTCAATTTTTGTGCCCAGTCATGAATTTCTTTACAGCGATTTGTACCTTTTTGATTGCTTCCGTATGGCATGACCCTGTAGCCTTAGTGGTAGTGTCGTCCGCGAAGGTTGCGATGGTATTATTTTCCAGCTCTGGCATATCACACGTGTACAACAGGTATAGGACTGGACCCAGCACACTACCTTGACGCACGCCAGCTTTAATAATTCTTAGATCAGAAAAGGCATCCTCGTGCCTTACTCGAAACATTCTATCTGTAATGTATGATTGCAAGATATCGGCAAAATCATTGGGCAATATTAGTCGTAACTTGTATATCAAACCCTTATGCCAAACTCTATCAAAAGCTTGTGCCACATCTAAAAATACGGTGGAGCAGACTTTTTTCTCTTCAAGCGTTCTCTCAATGATGTTGGTGATTCTATGTACTTGGTCTATTGTTGAGTGTTTCTCTCTGAAACCAAACTGATGGTCAGGAATTAGGTTTCTTTCGTTTATTATAGGTTTAAGGCGTTTCAAAAACAATTCTTCAAACAGTTTCGATAATATAGGCAACAGGGAAATGGGCCTGTATGATGAAACTTCGGTAGGCGGTTTACCGGGCTTTGCAATCATAATCACTTCAGCAACTTTCCATGGCTCAGGAACATGATTTAGCACGAATGCAGCGTTGATGAGCCGAGTAAGCTTAACGATGGCTTTACGTGGAAGGTGTTTTAGAATTTCTCCCGTAATAAGGTCATATCCTGGGGATTTTTTGAGGTTTTTAATTTGAATTTCCTTTACAACTTCTTTCGGGGTCACAAGCTTAATTCTTTGATCTTGCAGAATATTGGCAAACTGCAAGTTATCTACAGACCCGTCATTTGGCTTAAAGGTTTCTTCCAGGTGATGTGCAAATCTTAGAGCTTTTTGCTCATTGCTTATGACCCACTTTCCGTTAATATCTCTGATATGGGGGATTGGTGTTATTGGCTTTTTGAGTAACTTTGTCGCTTTCCAAAGAGAGTATTGCGTTGTATGGTCGCTGCTTAACTGACGTAGGTTATTATTAAAAGCCTCATCTTGAAAAGTTCGTATTTCTCTCTTCAGTCAACTTAATGCCAACAAAAGTAAATATTGAGGAACATAAGTTGTGCGTAACAGAAACTGCTCGTTGATCGAAAGTTGTCATTTTGAGACGTCAAACGAATAGAAGAATACCACACGCACTAATGACGCGCAGCAGTAGAATGCTGTTAATGCGCGCGCGTGACTCGAACTTGACGCGAGCGTATCTGACAGCGGTAGAGAATACGAAAAGCGTTGTTTTGATCGAAACTTAACTGCTACTGTACTGCGTCTGAACTTCTTTAGTTTCATGAATTAGCCTACTAACTGTACCTTGGTGATTATGCACTCCGATGTGCAATTGTAATGGCGTTTGTACTCAAAGGGCGCGCCCTCCACAGGCGGGGTCAAGATAGGTAAGGTACCGATGAAGGCGATCTCTGAAACATAAACCATTGTTTATTTATTTATTTGAATGACAAGGATCTGCCCGCTACTTCGACCGCGCGTTTTGTCTTAAGTAACACCTGCCAAAGATGTCGCCACTGTAGTGACAGCCAGCCAGCCAACCACCATGACGTCACATCCTACCACGAGAGCTAAGTGTCAAGATTTGACAGCTGCCGCCTAGCCATTCATTATAAAACCGAGTGCGCCTTTGTATGATTGTCATTAATATTAAAAAATTCAAGGAAATATAAGTGATTGCGTTTAACTTTTCCTTTATAATTATTTCCACGCCCACCTGAGTGTTACTCATAAAACATATCCTATGGCTCTCGGCAATAGCGTAGCTGTTGCTGTGAAAGAACTTTTGATCTCGGATGAGCAGTTTTGAAGACACAAATACATATACAAACTAAACAAACTTTGTCTCTTTATAAACTATACAAAGTCGAGTTAGTTACACCACTTTTTTAACTCAAGAACGTTTGTCTTTATTGGTCTCCGCCCCGAATAGCAGAACAACTTTTATAACATGTGACAGGATTCGCCGGATGACCTAGTCTTACTATAGATAACATAGATTTAAAGATTGCACTACATTTATACTAGTCGGTAAACATAACATTAATTTAAGGTACATGAAATAGACATTTAGTTTAGAGCAATGGCCCAGTGGTAACGGCCCCAAGTTTCAAGTTGTAGGTCGTGGGTTCGAACCCAGGCAGGCGCTTTACTTTGCGTAAATTATTTCATCACCAGTGCTCTCATAACGGTGAAGGAAAACAACGCGTGGTAACCGACATGTCCTAGTATAAAAAATTCAAACACATGTGACATCTAGCAACCCGCACTGGGCCCGAGTGGTGTTCAGGCAATAAATGAATGGACTGTAAAAATGTTGGAATGGGCACTTAGGTAAATAGTTCGGCAGTTCATAGGTTCGGTTGGAACTGGGACCAGCCACGCGCGAGCCGAATTTGTCGCAGTAACTTAGCCAGGGTGATGCGACCAAACGTTTTTTTTTTTTTTGGTTAATTGTCTGTTTCGCTTTTTGATTGCTATTAATTTTTTTTTAATTTATGTTTTTATTTTCATCAGTATCTGCGATTTGATACAGATACTGCCTTCATTAACATCATCATTTCAGATGAAAGACGTCATCTGCTGGACATAGGGCTCCCCCAAGCATCGCCACTTCGACCGGTTCTGAGCTTCCCTCATCCAGCGATGATAAATACTGCCTTATTGCATTTGTTTTTCGCGGTACTAGCAGTATAATATTATATATTATGTATAATATTATATTGTATTAAGAGATACATATTTATTATACAATATGTAACAAAAACCCTGTCCGATCCAAAAAAGGCGTATTCCTGGTTTAACATACGTACTAGAAAAAATTGTAAAAAAAAATCTAACTCATAAAAACCAAAAGCTATTGATTTTTTTATTTTTAGTTACCATGCGAAATGTAACACTAAATATGGTAAATTTTCATAAGTTGACAACACTCCACCGGCCGGCGAAATCTTTTATTTTTTGCCTATTTTATTTCAAAGGACACCGCCCGCGTCATAACGAGTCCTCGATCCTTTGATGTAGCCGACTGGTCGCTACTTGTTTGGACACTTCGCCAGTCTCACGTGGAGATAGCTTGCGATCGGATGTCCGTACGTATCACGTGCCGCTATCGTATCGCGAACAATGTCGTATACCAATCAGGAATATTCGAATATGTTAATTTTTATTTGTGAGTGAATATAATAGATTTCTTTAGTCCTACGTTTCTTTGGCGGCAAGCCGCCAAAGGAGCGCCGCGCTCATGCGGCTTCTTTATCACGAAACTGTAGGTGAACTCTGGTGAACCCTGTCGAGCGATCAGTGTTGCCTTTGGTATGATTATTTTTAATTTTTTAAATTAATTGTTTTCATTGGGGAAAAATAATTATCTCGTATCCATTAAATGATTACGTATTTGTGTGCGCACTACGATACCAAATAATACCCTTCAGGATCGGACAGGGTTTTCGTTACATGCTGTAAATAGAATTAATAATTATTTTATGGCATAATAAAAAGTAGGTAATTTATTTAATATGCCGTTGAAGGTAGGTTAAAATTTTTCGTGACGTATTTAATATATGTTTCGAAGAGTTCCTATTTTCGCGTTAGCATCCCGATGTCTTATGCCGTGATATCAAATCTCTTAGAGATTGCCTCTTAATGCATGCGAACCATGGCGAATCTGGGGCAATCCCTGAGGAGGTGGTCGAGGCTTTGTGCGGTGTTGTCGTGGCAGGGACAATTGTCATCGGCAGTCATTTTGAAGCGATGGAGGTATTGTTTTTGGACGCCATGTCCTGTCAAAAATGGTTATTTGGGTAAGAAGTATGGTTCAGATGTTATCGGAATTTGTGTGTTTCTAATAGTGTTTGGAATATGGTTTTGGTGTGTTGGCCCTGCTCACTTGATGTTTACCTGGCTTGGCCACTTGGCTAAGTTGGTTTGTCTTAGCTCGCGTTTGACATTTTAACATATGACAACGAGTATGCGCTGTAGTCCAGTGCTTTATGAATCCGATTAACCATTTCGCTTCGTTGCCTGCAACTCCACTGTGGCCTTTCACCCATTTAATAAGAATGTGTGTGTGTGTGTGTGATTGTGAATGGTTTTATGTATATTTTTTACTAGTGGGTGTGTAATGCTCCGGTCTGCGATCGCCTGTATAGCCGAATGGGAGTCAGTTAAGATGGTAGTGTTCATTTGTGCCTTTGAATAATCTCATTTGCAGTTTTCCAAGATGGCGACAAGTTCATCCTGGAAGACTGTGCAGGTGTCGTGAAGCTTATTCTTTTTTGTTACGGCTGTTCCTCCTGGATGGATAAAAACGAAGGCCGTTCCGACGGCACCCCCGTCCTGCTTGCTGCCGTCGGTGTAGATTTTGTGCTGCGTTTGGGGTGGCGATTGGGTCGCCTCGCCTTCAGCATTTCTACTTGTCCGTGTGCTGGTGACTGATTTTGGTATCCTTATTGCTGGATGGAGAAGCACACGTGCGGGTGTGATGTTCGCTGGCAACAGCTGACTAGTGCCTGTGAGGTGGATCGTCTCGACATGGTGCTTCATGGATCTTGAGATCGAGGGGCATGAGTTCTGCGAGTGCCAGAGCGGTAGTAGCAGTACGTTTCACGCGCGTGTAGGCCTGCGTAAATTTGTTCCGTCTGAATAATTTAAAAACCTGGAAAATAGTGAGTGCTGTGTACTGACTCCTATAAAGTTTAATAGCGTAAAGTCCACATGTGAAACGTTATACATTTTGTTAATACTCCTTACAATCACGTTGTGACTATATACAATCGGCCAATATTTTTTATTATACCGCCATTAAATAAAATTAACTTTGAGAACCAACTAATGAGCGCAACGCATAAGTAACGCGATATCAACGGCGCTTACGTCGTTCTTCTCGCCAACTTACGCATCGACAGTTCGTCACCAGGCGTGGGCCTTTATTAGCGTGCGATTTATTGGTGTGCATCGGCTCATTGATTATTTTATTTAACTTTGAGTGAATCACAAACAAAGTAATTTCATTATGAATTGTGACTGTTGTTCGGAAGACATCGCTGAAGGAAGTGCTAAATACATCAATGGAATTTATAAACGCAAAGTTTGAGCAAATGAAGACTGAATTTTCCTTAAACATCAAAGTCGTTAATGATTTGAAAAGGAAAACGAGCAGCTCAAAACTACTGTCAAAGACCTAAGTGTGAGGCTAAATCAGATGGAACAACAAGCACGTTCTACGAATGTGGAAATACAATGTCTGCCCGAGCACAACAATGAAAATCTTGTGTCAACTGTTATGAATATTAGTAGGGTCATATACGGCGACCTAACTGAGAATAACATACATCATGTTACATGAATTGCCAAGAAAACCCCAACTAGTAACCGCCCGAAGTCTATAGTTGTTCAATTCAGCAGTCCAGACCACTTTTTGGCTGCTTCTATAAACTTTAATAAACATGAAACTCCTGAAAGGAAGCTCAACACCGCGCTTCTTGAGGTTGGCAGCAAAAAAGAAAGTGTCTTTATAGTTGAACATTTATCACCAGCAAATCGGGTGGTACATGCTACAACCAGGATTAAAGCACAGAGTTTGGGCTACAAGTTTGTGTGGGTCCGTGGCGGTAAGATATTTGTTAGAAAAAATGATGGTGCAGATTGTAAAATTATCATAGATACCGACTCGTTAGACGAATTACAATAAGCTATAAAAAAGTGTATAGGATAACGTATAAGATTGGTAATTATTAAAATTCGATCAGTTAAAAATTTACTACCCGAATGTAAGGTCAAAGTTGAGTGACATTTACCAAAAAGTTGCATGCGGTTCATACGATGTCATAATGTTTACTGAAACTTGGCTACTGTATGGTATCTTTGACTCAGATATCATGGATGGGCGTTACGCTATCTATAGGCGAGATAGGTCCATTAATCTTTTGAATAATAATTCCGATGGTGGTGGTTTTTCTATCGCTGTATCTACAAATCTTGAATCACAGAGATTGATCAAATTCGAATGTTTTTGCGATTATCTCTGGGTCAATTTGACATTTGAGGGAGGTAAGAAAGCTAGGGTAATTTATTTGTGTGCTAAGGGTAATTAATTTATACTTGCCGTCGCCGATACAACCCAGAGTGTTAGAGCATTTTGTTAATAATACAAACAATGTCTTGGAACATGCCAATGAATGCTTGATTATTTGTGACTTTTTGGAAGACGAAATATCGGTCGTCCAGCGGCGAGATGGGATGACGATATTGTTGCCATCGCGGATGAGGCTGGCACGGGAGCGTGGAGATTGGCATAAGAAAAGAGAGGCCTATGCTCAGCAGTGGGTGAAGTCAGGTTGTGGATGATGATGATATGAAAACTATCACCTGGCTTGGAACAGGTGGCGACGTGATAAGAGCTCCTCAAAATATTTGTACAGGCTTGGAACAGACTCTTTGAGATTTTATCTTGCTTAACAACTTAAGACAATGTAATTATTTATGTAATCAAAATAACAGAATTCTTGATTTAGTCGTGAACAACATGGATCTTGTTGTAATAAATGCACCAATAGATGTCCTTTCGAAAATAGATTTGCACCATCCACCTGAACTGTGTGAGCTCTCGTTTACCCATTTTAAAAAGCCACAAAATTGTAATAATATAATTAAAATAAACTATTTTAAGACGGATTACGTGGCAATTAATGCAGCACTGGAGCAGGTCAATAGTCATCAAACCTAGATCCTTGCATGACTATAGATCAGATGCTGGACGTTTTTTTAAATTATATACTGTATAAGTTAATTGATCGCAACATTCCACAAGTACCAATAAAAGTTACTAAATATCCGTACTGGTTCTCTAGACAGCTCATTTAAAGATTAAACGAAAAGAACCGCCTTCGACTTAGATTTCAAAAATACAATAATTCTTTAGACATTATTGCATTGGATTTGCTGAGGAAAAGATGTGACCGTATGGCTACGTCTTGATAAAATGCTCACATTGCTGATATAGAGGCTAAAACTACTTCAAACCCAAAATATTTCTGGAGTGACTTAAAATTTAAGAGAGGTGGCATCAGTAACTACCCCAGTTCTATAACAGATGGTGTAAACACTTCTGCAAATACTAAGGAGATATGTAATTATTTCGCATCACATTTTCTAAGGTATACACTAATCGTGGGAATGGTGTGCATGCAGGCGCTGGTGACATAGATAGCTGCATAAACAACAATATCAGAAGATCAGATCCGAAAAGAATTAAAAAGATTAGACGTTCACAAACGGGGCTGGCTCCGACAATATACCTGCTATGCTCTTAAATAAGCTGGCGGATGTTCTTTCATTGCCATTAAGTATTATATTTAATCGTTCTGTGCTTCGTGGTACTTTGCCGACCATTTGGAAGGAAACCAAAATTGTGCCTATTTTAAAAAACGGGGATAAGTCCGATGTGAGCAATTACAGGCTAGAATGGCGAGCACCATCGCCATTCTATCCATACTTGCGAAGCTATTTCAAATACCTTCGCAATGCCCTCATATGCCCTGTGCTAGCTAGACATTTATCACAGCTAATTATAAGATAGCCAATATGGATATATGAAGGGGAAATCGACAGCTACCAATGCTGGTGACTTATGTTGAAAGCATTGTTGAGGAGGTTGATGCGCGTGTCAGGTTGATGCAGTCTACACCGACTTCCCCCCCGGTGGGTTCCCGCATTGAAGAGGCTGGGGGGGCTCAGTAGCCGTGGTTTGGACCCCCACGGTGAAGCTAAGAGGAACCCGAGGAGGGACCGCTCGTCAGGGCTTTTGCTGACAAGCCGACGACGTAGCGGCCAAGGTTGCGGTGTTTTTGGGCGACATCGCAAATGTGGTGGGGCCGCGGCGGGAGAGGAGTGCTTGTATTGCGGTACGCCACTCTCCCTACCTTCCGCGGCCTTAACGGTGTCGCCACCGTACGATGTCGGACGCGGTGAGGCCAGCACCAGTAGGGGTTGCGGAAGAATCATATGTTCCCGCGACCCTGACATAGGTATGAGATGGCACACCTGGGTGGTTTTTAGTCAGTAAGAGTCTGACAGACCCCTCCTTACGCTCCAGGGCGGAGGACATCCATGAGGATTTTCCACCCCAGAACAAAAAAAAATGTCTACACCGACTTTAACAAGGCTTTTGACACAGTATACCATGGCATATTTGTAAAGAAGCCTCAAATGTTTGGCGTTTCGGAACGCCTTTTAGGCTGGTTCCAATCATATCTGTTTGGACGGATGCTCAGGGTTTTGGTGAATGGCTGCCCTTCAGATCCGTACATTGCAATCTCGGGAATCCCTCAGGGATCTCATTTGGGTCCGCATGTATTCATTCTTTTCATAAATGACATTTAAAAATGCTTCCAGAACTCGAATGTATTCTAATTCGCTGATGACCTCAAATCCATAAAGTCATATTTCAAACCGACTTAGACCGGCTGACTAAGTGGTGTGACGCAACAAAATGTCTTTGAATTAAAAAAATGCCATCACATAAAATTCACAAAAAAACACCCTCGTCAGTTTACGAATTGAATGGTGAGCAGCTTGACGAAGTAGAAACTATACGAGACCTAGGCGTTCATATCTATAAAAAGCTAAGTTTTGTCAAACATATTTACAAAACTATATCAAAAACATCAAGGATGCTTGGCTTCGTTATGAGAGGTGTAAAAACTTCAAAAAACCCAACATTACAAAAAAAAAATACAACTCGCTAGTTAGAAGCCATCTCGAGTATTGCAGTGTGGTCTGGTCACCTGAGTATAAGGTCCACATGAAGGGCATCGAACGGCTGCAAAAACGGCTCTTATGGCATCTTACTTACTATAGTAATATGGGCAAAAAGCTAAATTCATACCAAGAAAGACTTAAGTATTTTAAGATGATGTCGCTGGAGAAACGCAGGAATATGCGAGATTTGGTTTTCTTCAAGAATTCAGTAACGGGTTCTCTTAACTGTCCCGATTTGCTCAGTAGGGTGTTATTCTATGTGCCACGTAATCTGCCAAGTAGCTCTAATAAAAGGCTTTTTTGTATGCCAAGATGTCATACCAACCTAAGGCAATACTGTCCACTGTCAAGTATACATGTATGCTGCATACCAAGAGCACGAAGTAGATATTGACCTCTTTCACTCATCAGTACATACTCTAAAAAAAGTCGTGCTTGCCATTAAATGGGTGTCTCTAGTCTAAAATGTAATCAAATATACGGATACGGTCCGGAAGGCACGGATAGCCTTATGTTCGAATCCCCGCTAAAGGATTGCAACTTATTTTTTAACGCTCTTCCTGCTTACTATGAGTCCCCATGCTGCTGGTAGCAGGGTACGTGATAGTTGGTTCTATTACATGCAAATGGATCGTGCGGGCATTTTCCGTGTGTGATCCCCATTTACACCTAGTGTACATTCTTAATTTGTTGAATTTGCGAGTGGCTTACCCCAGCACATATTTTAGGTGGCTGTTAAACCGCAGATTTTCGTCTAGAACTACGCCCAGCAGTTTAATTTCTTGCACAAATGCTAAGTCGGTGCCGTCCATTTGAAGCTGCGTGGTTATCGGTTTGGGCGTGAAGGCAATGACTTGAGTTTTTGCAAGGCCAAAGGTCAGTTTCACGCGTTTGCCCCATTCGCTTATGTTAGCAAGAATGCTGTTGGTTAGTTGCTCCACTGTTTCAGGGCTATCCGCGAAGGCTTGCATATGGCAGCCCGATGGCAGTTGCATGTCAAGGAGCTCGTCCAGTATTAGGTTCCATAAGTCCGGACCACACGCGGATCCTTGAATACACCCCTTTGTCAGGGGTTTGCGCACTTGGACTCCCGCGTGGTCCAACGTGGCGGTTCTGTCCTGCACGTAGTTTTTGATTAGACCATAGATGTTTTACGGCGTTTCACTATGTTACAGGCGATGGAAAAGGGCAGGCCACCAAGCGTAATCAAACGCTACCCTTATGTCTAGTGATATTGCTATGGCAAGTTTGTGATTCTGTTTGACGTGGTGTACATGGTTTAGACCTGCATGGATGGCTTGGGTGGTATTCTTTTGCTGCCGTAAGCCGAATTGTTGAGGGTTTAGTTTGTTTCCCACCTCAGCGTGATGGGCTACCCTTTTGATGAACAGCTTTTCCAAGAGTTTCGCGAATACTGGAATGAGACGTATGGGGCGGAAGGTGATAGGTAGGTACATTGTGCTCACATATTTACAAACATTGTAAAAAAAAAAATGATTTTCCTAAAATATTAACTAGGAATAAGTCAGTGTGTGAGTTGAGTAAAAAAAGTAACATTATACAAAAAAAAACTGTTTGCTGCCAGTGTTTTTTTTTGTCTAGACTGGATTGTCCTATGGAGCTGGACAATTATCTTTCCAAGCAGTCTTATCTTGTATATAATCCTCTAATTTGTAATATGCATGTTTGCGAAGTGTACTTTTTATATGAATTTCAAATTTTCTTTCATTTAGTTGCAATATATCACAAGGTATTTTGTTATAACACTCCACACAGTACCCCATAAATGATGTATGTACTTTAGCTAATCTGAAAAATGGATAATCAATTTTATCGTTACGTCTAGTACTAAAATTATGTCTATCACTTATATTATTAAAAAAAATTAGATATTTTCTTACATACATAATATTTTCGTAAATGAATTGGCAAGGTAGTGTATGTAATATTATTCCTTTAAATAGTTCCCTGAGAGATTCGCGACGAGGAAGACTGTGTATGGCTCTGACAGCTCTCTTTTGCAAAATAAAAATGGATTCAATGTCAGCAGCCCGACCCCACAGTAAAATGCCTTATGACATAATGCTGAGGAAGTAGCTAAAATAGACCAAACGCGCGGAATATTACTCTAGAAAGTGTTAGGTTTCTAAAAAGCCTTCTTATACAACGAAGAAAATACAACTTGTACGTACTTGTTGCTGAAAAATTTAATTAAACTATTAATTTTAATAAAATAATAATAAAACGTGTATTTCAGGCTACAATGGCCCATAGACATATTACCTTATAAGCGAACATAATTAAAGTGTTAGCAGCACTTAACTAGCTTGTGCTTGTATCCTGTGGTACTTGTCCACGAAAGCAATGGAACACACCGTCCTGCTACCAAAAGTCTTCTTCTATGACGACGAGCAGATAACGCAACAACACCATATTTTGTGTATATATTTTCAATGTACATTGAAAGTATAACAGTATAATATAAAAGTACAGTTACGCCTCGTCTACAAATTCATTATATGCATAGAATATGGATATTTAATGCCTTCAGACATTCCTGAGGGTGATAACCAGGTATGCGCTTGCGCTGCATGCTGATGGTCAGCCGACAACTGTTCAAGCCGTGGTTGCTGGCCGGCTGTATGACTTGCGGGTTTGATCATTATGACGTCACGCTGAAGTAGTTACAAGAAGGCTGCGCTGACGTTCATACAGGGGGTCACCAGTGAAGAGGTATGATTTACAGAGTGTAAAGTTCACTCATTTTCTTTATGAAAGGGAGGATCCTCCGACCAGATGGATGTCGTGTCTGGTGGGCAACTGCCCAACGATTGATGTCGGGACGTTGTATATATGATAGTTGCGCGGTAAACTCTGCTTGCGCGGTGCAGGATTTGTGTGACGTCAGTGCGATGCGTTGTTCGCATGTAGCGGTGTAGATGCCACCACAAACGTTTAAAACCGGCAAACAACCGGCATTGTAACGAACCTTCTGTGCGGACGAGTCTATGGTTCAAAAATTTTAACGCTACTCATAATTAGTGTGGCTAATTGTTTAAGAGACATACCATATACATAGTCGTCTGGCCTGAGTTCAAATCCCACACAGTACTTGCTTTTTTGGAATGGCTGTTGATTTTAAATTGGAAAAATAAGATTCTATGTTTAACCTACATTCTATTGACAACGCCATCTATTGAGAAGTGAAACATCTGCACCTTGACCTCAGTTCGAACCCAAGTTAGCTGAGCACTGAGCTATCCCCTTAATTGAGCTAACTGCCGCTAGAGGTCATCAGCAGTACGTATCGTACGTATTGACTTTGACTTTATCCATAGGAATAACTGAATGCAAATTATACGAGGAAATTAAACTATCATACAAAAACTCATACGTTGTTCATCATGGACTCCGAACAGAAAATCACATATCGGAACCACAAGCCTCAACGAGCAAGCTCATACAGTGATTTTTTAAGATCAGTCTACACTTTTTGATACGACTATGATAAGCCCCCGAACCGAACACATCTTTTATTGAAAGTCAAACGGTAATTGAATTCAATGAAAAGGTAAATTAATTCACAAACCAATTAACTAGTGCTCATCAAGAGATTGAAAACTTGAATACACAGAATTTTCGCTGAAAGACAGACTTGAACAAAAGTTTGAAACTCATTGAGACGTATAAGAACATCAGTCTATCAGATAGTACACATATGTCACCAAGTAGTATCAGGACGTGGAAACGTAAAAAGTCTACACCAAGAAAAGACATTACTCACTTGAAGAATACTCCTAAAAATACCAGTCACCAAACAACACAGACTGATGAATCCCCTTCAAATTCTGTATCGAATAACATCTCACCCCTTATAACAGTACAATGTCATAATAATGAAGAATTGGGTTCACATGAAGAGTTGGGTGTGAAAAAAGTGGATGGTGACTATAGGGAAAACAACCTTATCTCCAGGTTATTTTATATATTCCACACCAAAAACAAAAAGCACCGCCAACATCCGTCTTACAAAAGAAACCAAAAAGTACAACTACAATGGAAAACCCGGAATCTAAAGAACAAATGCAGATAAACACGTCCTACTGTAATATTTGCATTTTAAGCACCAACGTCAAAAATAAAATTACTTAATTCCACACTGTAAAACAGAAAAGTTGTTAAGTGACTTATAACAAAATTAAAAACATTAACATCCAATGATAAATGATAAATGATTTTATTTTCTGTAAATAGGTTTATGCAAACACTTTTAGACGTCAATCATATTTTAAAAACTAGGTGAGATCGGCATTTCCTATCTGACTACTCTGAGAAGAAACGCCGAAACAAACTCAGAGGTCACAGTCTCTTTTAAAGTCCAGACATAATCTTGGTCAGGTCATGTGAAGACCATGTGGATTGATGTCTGAAATGGTCTTTTGAGGAAAGAACCACACAGAATGAGTGGACCTGTCCAGTCAGTAACATAATGATTTTTGTATTAATAGGAGAGGAAAATTTTAGCACAATAAACAACTATTTCCTTTACTATTATATATTTACCTACTAATATTGACACTTTGACTCAATCAAAACCATCTAATAATTTTCAAACTCTCCTCTTAAACTATAACTAAAAAATTGGAATTCATCAGCCTACACGATTAGCTAGTGGTAAATGCATAGACAATATCGTTCATAATGTCAGAGGTAGTAAGTGTGCAGTACTTGATCTTGCGCTATCTGATCATACTGCTCAAGTAATCAAATGCCCTGTGAAAAAAACTTGTTCCATTAAGCATTGGTATGCTCTTAAGGGCGACTACTGCCAAGAAAACTTAGACAAATTCATGGATTCTCTTCATAGCCTTAGTTTTAGTGAAGTCTATCTCCACGACAACCCTGAGGAAGCATTTAACTGTTTCTATGACCTATTTATGCTTTTTTATGACCTCTGCTTCCCTCTAAGGAAAGTAAAAATCGCTCTACGTAAAAAATCTAACTGGATTTCCAAGGGAATTAGACTCAGTAGTAAGCGTAAAAGAGAAATGTTATGGCAATACAGGCGAGCCCCTAGTTCTAAAAATAAACTTTTATTAAAGCAATATACTGCTCGTTTAAAGAAAATTATTACATTGACCCAAAAATCTCAGAATGACTTTCACATACATTCGGCCAGAAACAAATCTAAAGCGACTTGGAACATTATCAATAAAAATAAAATTAACTATCCTAAAGAGAATATACCTGAATATATAACAATAAATGACAATAATATACATAAACCCCAATTAATTGCACAAGCTTTTAATGACTATTTTTTAGACGAAATTCAACCAAATAATTCTACTCCTTCCTATGCAAATATTGAGGCTAATTGTAACTCCATATTTATTCCTCCTACAGTTCCAGCAGACATAGTGGCTATAATATGCGCTTTAAACAATACTAATAGCCATGGATATGATGGCATCATTACAAAAGTGGTCAAACATGTAGCGCAATTAATAGGACCTGCTATGAGTTATATCATCAACCTTTGCATCGAATATGGCCATTTCCCGGACAAATTAAAAATTACTATTATTAAACCTATTCATAAAAAAGATGAAAAAAGTATCATGGGTAACTATAGACCGATAGCACTTATTCCTATTTTTTCAAAAATTATAGAAAAGGTAATTTACAATAGCCTTTCGTCGTTTTTTGAAAAGCATGATCTCATAGCCAGAGAACAATTTGGATTCAGGAAAGGTAAATCCATTAATATGGCGATTTATGACGTTATCAATAAAATCGTTTCTAGTGTTGACTCTAGAACTCCAGTGGCGGCCTTGTTTATGGATATGTCTAAAGCATTCGACCGTGTAGATCATGGTATACTGCTAAACAAACTAGAGCGTTATGGGATTAGAGGAACTGCGTTAAACCTATTACAATCCTATCTCTCTAATCGTACTCAAATTACAACGCTTGATAGGCTATGTGTGAGCTCGAAAGTTGAAATAACTTACATGTCACGTCCTAGGAAAACTACTTATGGTGTTCCCCAAGGTAGCATTCTTGGCCCTCCATTATTTAACATTTACATAAATGATATGCCTAAGGTCAGTAAGCACCAGATGGTCTTATTTGCTGATGACAGCACTATTTTATTCTCTAATAATGACATTAATATTCTTGAAAATGACATAAATGACGATCTTAAAAATATAATAAATTGGTTAGTTAGTAATAATCTAAAAATAAATCTTAATAAAACTAAAATAATGACATTTAATCAAAGAACAAATAAACCGAAATTGAATATAAAATATGGTAACGTAGCAATCTCTGAAAGTGACATTACAAAATTTTTGGGCCTCTACATAGACAGTCGTCTGACTTGGAAACATCATATCGACGCTTAGTCAAAGAAGCTTAGTCAATTCGCGTATGCACTGTACAAACTATCAAAAACGGTTAACCGCATAACAGTGCAAATAGCTTATAATGCTTATGTGGCTTCTAGCGTTAGGTACGGAATTATTTTCTGGGGCAACTCCACTGACAGAGACATTGCTTTTAAAGCTCAGAAGAAATGCTTGCGATCGTTTACCAAATTACAATCGATTGATAGTTGTAAACCATTGTTTAAGGAACTTAGTTTGCTCACTCTACCCTCGATGTACATATATGAAATGGGAGTGTTTGTTCGCTGTAATCTGCATTTATATGGAAAACTCCGCTCTCGTCGTTATCAGAATACCATTCATGTTACCTCTCATAAAACTGCATTTTTCAGCAAAAGTGTGCTAGGAATGGCCCCAAAAATATATAATAGTATACCAGCAGCTATTAGAAATAAAGAGGGTCTGGGGTCCTTTAAGAGGTCTTTGTTTAAATTCCTAATAGACAGATGTTACTACTCCATCATTGAGTTTACCACTGATACACGGAGGTATGAAGATTCCGACTAGCTAATAAGTCACTTATGATTTAATTTTATTGATTAGTTTGAATGTGTTTATTTATTTATATTTGTAGTAACCTGTTCGCCTAACTGACATATTTTATATTGAATTATTTTTTAAATGTAATCTATTGACATTCCACCTTAATTGTAATTGTATTTGTTTATATTATGTTATTTTTGTACGCCATACATTGGCAAAACATAGTGTACATATTTTAAACGCGTATTATCTGTAACCACACCTATGTTTAACAAAATAAATGCTTGATTGATTGATTGATTGATTGATTTCCAGCTGATATTCAATATAAGGACGACTTTACAGAAAACCAAACACACTAATGTTATCAACTGTACTCCAACATTTAGATACAGCTACTATAAAAATAAAATATAATCGGAGAGTAGTAAATTTTAGCAGCCTGCTTTATCTCGACATACTGACACATAAGTATGCATACCTTCTGGACTCGAAGAAAAACCTATCATGTGACTACACAATTTTCAAGAAACGCACAGGATTAATTAACAACTATGGCATGCATACTATTTTTATTGACATTGACGACTTCAATTAAGGACTAAAGAAATACGATCTATTGAATATCAACACTATTGACGAGCCACTCCAATTAGACGACGTATCGAATAACCAGTTATTTCTGTGACAATTATTTGCATATACTACATCAGAATATTGCAGGACTTTTGAATAAATCGGATGCTCTTACTGTATGCTTAGAAGAACTTATATTGAAGAATGTCGCTATTGACGTCATAATTATGCACCTCTGAACATTTCATTATGCCAGGGTATGAAGACAATATCTCCATTCCCCAACTATAAGCTCCACCGAAAATTTCTGGCAGACCCAAAAAACGGAATTGTTGAGGTATCATACAAAAGGTATCGTAATCACTGTAATTTGTTACTCAGGAAATTAAGAAACGATCACGAGAGATCCGCTTTAAAAACTTCAAAGGACAATAAAGAAACCTGGAATGTTATAAAATCCATAACCAACCAATCCATGAAACAAATATCAGCTCCTGCCTCTGTAGATGCGGATGCCCCTAATGGCATTGAGCAAATAAATAATTATTTTTCTAATATCGGAAAGCATTTGCCGGACAATATTATTAAAAACCAAAATTCCTTACTATTTCCATACAAAATTGAAAGACCTCCTGCGATTGATTCTATGGTCCTACTTTCTCCGGACGAAGCTGAAGTAGAGGCAGTAATTAACAACCTAAAAATTGATTGTGCCACAGGATGGGACTCTATTCCGCCTTAACTCCTCAAACTGGGAAAAGAAGTGCTAGTTCCACCTCTTACTAAGCTTATTGAAGCCTGTTTTGAGCAAGGAGTTTTTCCCCGAATCTTTAAGAAATCTTTAATCACACCTGTTCACAAGGGTGGAAACCAAGACGATGTCAAAAATTATAGACCTATCTCAGTTCTGTCAGCATTGTCAAAAATACTGGAAAAATTGCTAAACCGTAGACTCATGAAATATCTAGAGCACTACAAAATATTATCGGACACACAATTTGGTTTTAGGCCCGGGAAAAGCACCGCAGATGCAGTTAATCAACTCGTTGATTACGTGACTGAAAAAGTGAATACAAAGCAGAAATGCCTGGGTGTTTTTCTGGACCTAGCCAAGGCGTTTGACACTGTCTGTATTCCAACTCTTGTGACCAAGTTAGAACATGCTGGAATCCGGGGAAGAGCTTTAAGCATATTTACAGACTTTCTCAATCACCGAATTCAAAAAGTAAAGATTGGTGAGGTCATTAGCAATGAAGCTAGAGTGGAATTTGGTGTGCCTCAGGGTAGCTGCCTTTCTCCGAGTCTTTTCCTGCTCTATGTGAATGACCTATGCCAGCAGTCTCTTACTAGGGGTAAAATATTTAGCTACGCGGACGACACCGTACTAATATTTCATGCAGAGAGTTGGGACGCGGCACGGCAAGCTGCAGAGACAGGTTTGCGTAAAATTATTCACTGGCTGGAAGCTAATTTACTTACCCTTAATATATCAAAAACTTCTTTTCTTCAATTTACGTTCGCTAAATCGAAACCAACAATAATAAGCCTTAAAGCACACTCCTGTGATGACCCCAACAACAGTCTTCCATGCTCGTGTCTTCCAATAACACAAAAAAAGACAATGTGATTCTGGACGAGGGACTTAGCTGGCGCCCCCACATTGAACAGACTGCCTCCCGTGTTAGGAAAATCATATGGGCGTTTAAGAGACTACGGCATGTGGCCGACTTTAAGCTTCTCCGTGTGGTGTATCTGGCACTAGCACAGTCAATTGTAGGTTACTGTATCACGGCATGGGGTGGTGCTTGTAAAACCTATATGATACACCTCGAGAGAGCCCAAAGATCACTGCTAAAAGTCATGACCTTCAAATCGTACCGTTTCCCTACAAAAACTCTGTATGAACGTTGTCAACTACTTACCGTGAGACAACTATACCTTCTCAATCTCATAATGAAACAGCATGAAATTACACCGGTAAATAACGCAACAAACAGAAGAGAACTGTCACTAATGTATGTCGCGCAGTCACTTGTAAGACGGCATCTGCTCGACGGCAACGCCTATACCTGGCTACTTATATTTATAATAAAGTAAACAATATTCTCAACTATAACCCACTAACAAAAAACAAACCTAAGTTGAAATTAAATACATGGCTTCAAACTCTGGATTACCTACAGACGGACAACTTACTTAAAGAACAGTACTCGTAACAATTAAGTAGTACCTAATGTAGTCAAACAAACTCACAGATACAACTTTAAAGTTAAGTCACCAAGCACAATCACTCACACTCACACACACACATACACATATACACAAACAGAAAACCTCACCTATTGAAAATGTTACACCTTTTTTTATGTCAATAAAACTTTTTATTATTATTATTATAAGCAAGCTGTCTGTTTTACTAGAAAAGACATAAAACAAGGTGGAACATGTATCTTAGTAAAAAAAGGACTACAGCGGCTAGATCTACCTGATATAAACAAATTAGCAAGAAGTAACTCATTTGAATGTTGTGCTATCAAGTTAACGCAAACAGGCACCATTGTTATCTGTATTTATAGAATTCCAAAATCTAACTATTAAGCCACATTTTTTGAGTTTTTAGAAAAATTGTTGCAATCGATAACCAAGAAACGTAGGCAAAATATTATAATATGCGGTGATTTCAATATTGACACATAAAAACGTAGCAATATATCACGAGACCTAAAATGTCTGTTTCTTAATTATAATATAAAGTTGGAACTCAATCAGCCAACTAGGCTGAAAATTAACACATGTATTGAGAACTTTGCTTATAATCTTGGCAATAAATGTAAAGCTGACGTAGTATTTGCTTTGTCAGATCACACATGTCAAACACCGAAGTGTCCTGTAAAAAGAAATTTCTGTTTAAAATACTGGTATACCAAACGACAAGACTTTAGTACAGAAAATTCGAAAAAGTTTAGAGAATGTCTGGAAAACCATTATATTTCGGATATCTATGAATGTGATGACCCGGATAGAGTTTATAATCTATTTCTGGAGACTTTTTCTCTGTTTTATGGCTTATGCTTTCCACTTGAAAGAATAAAAATAAGTTTACATAATATACCTCAATGAGTGTCGCTTGGAATTAGAGCTTGTAGTAAAAAGAAAAGAGCACTCTTGTGGCGTTGTCGTTTGAATGGAAATGAAGCAAGCAAAAAATAACTTAATAAAATTACCACGTTCAAGCGAATAATTAAATGAAAACAACGTGCTCAAAATAAATATAAAATAGAATCATTATTAAACAAATCAAAAGCGACATGGCAAATCATCAATCGTTCAAAAACTAATTTACCTAAGAATAAAATTGAAAGCATTAAAATGAGAAATTCAAATATAACACATCCTCGTGACATAGTCAATGTTTTTAACTATTTTTTCATTGACAAAATTAAACCCAGTAAATTATTATTGGGTTTAATTTAATATGGGTGTACAACCAACTTCAAATATACCCAAACCATAGCCCCTCCATGTTTATGGCACCAAGTAATAAAAATGACATTAAGAAAATAATGAAATCCCTAAAAAACACCAATACGAGTAGTATAGGACATGATGGTATATCCACAGAAACAATTAAATATGTATCGGACTGCATTAGTGGCCATTTAAGTCACATTATTAATTTATGCATAATTCGAGGCACATATCCGGCAGAACTTGAGACAGGCGTAGTAAAACCTCTGTCCAAAAAAAATATATCGAGAGAATACAGTCTTATAGACCTTTTGCACTTGTGCCAATATTCTCAAAGAGATTTGAAAAATACATATATAAACAAATTCATAAATATCTAGTAAAAGATAATACCGCACGCTGCACCTGAACCATTGTTGTCTGGTTCACATACTGACCAATCGAGATCTGTAGTATGTTTGTGATGTATGTTTAAGTGTATGTCATTCTTTTTATTTTTGTTTTCGAAAAAAGTTTTCTAAAACAAAAAGGCTTTAGAAAAGATAACACTATTAACAAGGATAGTTATGACTTCTTGGATAAAGTAATTTCAAATGTTGATCATAGAATACCTGTTTGTTCAATATATTGCGATGTGACCCAAGCTTTTGATGACGTAGATTACAATATCGTGCTTGATAAGTTATAAGCTTGCGGGATAAGAGGTAATGTCCTGCAGCAAATCGAATCATATGTAAAAAATCGAAAGCAATCTGTAGAAATTTCACAGGTAGATCCGAAAACTAAATACGATAAGGTCTATAGGTCATGTGATAGAACAATTTCATGTGGTGTACCACAGGGGAACGTGCTTGGACGAAACATCACATGACTCTCTTTGCTGATGACAGTACAGTTACTACTGTGCAAACAAACAAAATTATAATAATGAAGTAACCAATACTATTAATTCAATAATAAAATGGCGGTACAATAACAATCTCAAAATAAATATTGACAAAACCAAACTAATGGAATTCAGTCAAGGCAAAAATTAAACTATGAATATTCACTATAATAACAATAAAATAAACCCATTAAACACCTCCTAATTATTTGGCTTAACAACAGACCAACGGTTGGATTGGAAAGCACACTCAGTAGAATTGGCAAAACGACATATGCTTTATATAAGCTCGCTCCAGTCATAGGAACGGACGCTATTGTTACAGCATATCATGGAATGGCGGGTTCAATACTAAGATATGGCGTTATGTTTTGGGGGAATTCAGCCAATTAGGAACTTATATTCAAATTCCAAAAAAAGTGTATTAGGATAACGTTCGGTTCACTTGGAAACCATTCCCCGAACATATTTGAGGTTGCGGTATTTGTGAAAACCAACCCTTATTGTTTCCGAAGCAATCGGACTCAAATATCCGGAGTCGACGACACGTCAATATGTTATGTGCAAGATAGCTAAGACAGCTCTGATGCATAAAAGTGTTTTCTGCATGGCACCAATTTTATACGATCGCATACCAGAATCAATCAAAATTTTAAATGTTAGTTTGTTTAAAAGACATTTAAAAAACTTTCTCATAAGTTAATAATATTATAATATCTCGGAGTTCCTTTCGGAAATAATCTGTGGGACTTATGTATAGATGTATGTTGCAATTTTAATGACTTTATGATTGACTTCCTGGTCCTCATCTTTTCAGTTTGATTCATGACATGCTCTTTGGAAATAAATTAACATGCTTGTACTGTTTCCATTGACATAGTTAATAGCTTGTGACATTTCATGTTAAACTAAGACATTTCCTATTTATTGTGATATAAATTATTTGACATTTGAAAAAAGATAGAAGATAGAAATAAATTATTTGATTTGTATGGGTAAATCTGAAGCAGAAGTGCAATGAGAACGAAGTTCAGGACTCAAAAAGGGTCTAGTGTTCTGGAAGTCCGATAGTTTCACGTCGACCTGAACTTATTGCCAGATTATGCCAACACGTAATGTGTAAGCATTAAAAAAAAAGTTGGTTTGGAAATCATCAAATGACTTCTCCCGCTCTGGGTGGAGCGGGAGGGCGTGTCAGACCTTTACTGACTAGAACCCACCCGTGTTCCTTCAGTTGCCTGTGCCAGGGCCTCGGCATCGGCCCTATCGGACCCTGTCATTATGTACTGACATCTCTTTGAGGCGCGCGTGGAACACGACGTGCTTTCGAGCCGGGCCTGGTCCTTACCGGATGGCGAGCTACCCATTGCTCGCCGTGGCCAGGAATCTGCAGGCGACTCCCGACGCTCAAGGCGTCTACTGTAGCGACTAGAGGTGTGAGGGCGCAAGGCTCTTTGCCTCACGCGCTCCGCCTTCTCCTTCCCGAGCATTACTGCTTCGCAGAAGGAGGTGACGGCTTTCCATTCTCTCTCGCTTCTTACCATGGCCTGGATCAGGGCCGGACGCGAGAGATCGCCGCCGCCGATCGCCTCCGTGAGGACACTTCGGTGCTTCCCGCCCAAGCTGGACAGACCTCCAGCGTATGCTCCACCGTGTCCTCCGGGCGATCCACACAATGGTGACACCTGGCGTTTCTTCCCACCTTATGCGAAACAGGAACCTCCCAAAACAACCGTGTCCGGTAAGGACCTGTGTCAGGCGCCGCCTCGCAGGAGACCGTGCGGTCTCCCTGGACCAGCTGTATGGCCATGACCCTTTGGGACGCGTTCAACCGGCGGGCTGGTCGGCGCCTCAAAGAACGCGCCCACGCACTGTGTAAGCCTGGTAATCAAAGTTCGTCACTGTATGAAAAAAGTGCTTTTGCAATTATTAAAAATAAAACTTACAGTAAGCTGACATTTAAAATGAATTGAGTATTAAATAAATTTGAATATAGAAATGTACATTCCGTCTGTATTAAATATTTAACAAAATAAAAAATACAGGCAATACATATAACGTCTGTCGTTTCAAACGTTTTTTTTATTTATCCGACATAATTTTACAATGCAATAGCATTGGTTAAATAAAATGCAGAATCTTAAATAGAGAAAGGTGTGCGAGAAAAGAGGGTTGTGGGAGGAATGTTGCTAACTAGATAATAATAATAACTAGTTCCACTAACGGAATACCCGCGACTCTAAAAAGCTGTGTTCTAGAGATATTTTGACGCGATTGTATTGACTCTATCGAAAAATCGAAGTGGAGAGTACTGGAAGCTTGCCAATGTGGTCATCTTGGTTCACTTTGTGTATGTTAACGATGTTAAAGTTATTTTCACTGGTTTTTACATGGCACGAAGTGGTATACGATTTGGTTTGGGCTAGGTTAACAACCTACATTTTAGACAAAAAACATAAATCATATATAAAACTCACTTGCAAAAGCAGCTACTACTCTTCTGTATGTATCGTCGCCAAACTTGAATATTCCCACGTAGACGCAAGCATCTGTATCGTTATAGCTGTTAAATGAAATATTATTACTTTTATTATTTAGAAAACTATGTTTGTCTAGTGGCTCCAAGCTCCCAACTGCTGCGCATGGAACTTGAAAATGAGAGAGAGAATAATAATGCTTAGCAAACCCTCAGGGGGTTGTCGTATAAAATGAATGGTGCTGATCCATGCGTCATGTTCGTGAACGGGCGCCGTCAGTTGGGACTGGTCATCTCTTAGCTGCCTTATTGCTGGCTTATTTTAATAATAATTTTTTTGCATTGTTTTTAATTATGTTTTGCTGCACTCTGGACGCTTTTAACGTGTACGGTTTTTGTATATCCTTCTCACGTATAGTGTCAAAGTTAATCGATGTAACTATATATTTGTAACAACTGCGCTTTGCTACTGCGCTTTGAAATGGGCAACTAGCTTCATATTTCTGACTGACCGACTCCTTGACAATTCAAAAGTGCCTGTAAATGGTTTAATTGAAATAAATGATTTGAGTTTTGAGTTTTAATTTTTTTATTCTCTCATCCCATTAAAATTCGCAGTAGGGTTAACAGTTGTGAATCTGGATTTGTGCCACTTGATGCTAATGCGTACTCTCTCATGGACCTCCATCGTTCGTTTCCTTAGAGAGTTTGGTTTGGAAAGGTGATGTGCACTCACTGATTTAAGCGGATCTTGACTTGATTTATTGCGGCATTTAGCTCGAAGCGTTTCTGGTCCAGCTGGCTCTCGCCGCGGCACAGCAGGTCCGTGAGCTGGCATTCAGCGCAAGCGTACTCTACCGTAAAGTTATAGTTTATGCCCACTGTTAGCCACTTGTACGGCCGTGCCTCGAGAAACTGGATCACTGCGGAGTAGCAGAGGGTTAGGACTTACGCGTATCAGCCTCGTAATTGCTTTACCACCATTTAAATACTCAATCATTTATTGCATTCGACAGTATTTTCTTAGGCAGTAACATAACACTTTATGAGATCATTATAGACCCTGTCGGGCTTAGCAAAATAGTCTGAGAGTAGAAAACGGTTTGGGTTGTGTAGGTGCAGGTTGTAGGTTTTATAACTCCTCTAGTCTCTTACATGCCATATAACGTCAAGGTCTAATTTTGCTGTAAGACCGTGTTAGAGATTTCGTCCACACGCGCACGGCACGGTAAGGCAAAATCCCTTACCGTGCCGTGGGCGAGTGGTCGGAAATCATCAAATGACTTCTCCCGCTCTTAGTGGAGCGGGAGGGCGTGTCAGACTTTTACTAAATAAAACCCACACGTGTTCCTTCAGTTGCCTGTGCCAGGGCCACGGTATCTCTTTCGAATATTCCGCGACCCTGAGGCACTGGCCCTATCGGACCCCGTCATTTGGTACCGACATCTCTTTGAGGCGCACGTGGAACACGACGCGCCGTCGACCCGGGCCTGGTCCCTACCGGACGGCGAGCTACCCATTGCTCGCCGTCCGCAAGCCAGCGCCTACGGTGGTCAAGAATCTGCTTGCGATTCCCAACGCCCAGGGCGTCTCCTGCGGCGACCAGGGGCGTGAGGGCGCATGCTCCCTCACTCACGTGCTCCACCTCCTCCTTCGCAAGCATTACTGCTTCGTAGAAGGTGGTGACGGCATTCCATTCCCTGTCGCTCCGTAACATGGCCTGGACCAGGGCCGGATGCTAGAGATCGCGGCCGCCGATCGCCTCCGCCTATCGCCCCCGCGAGGACACTGCGGTGCTCCGCCGAAGCTGTGCGGACCTCCACCGTATGCTCCACCGTGTCCTCCGGGCGATCCATACAATGGTGACACCCGGGCGTTGCCTCCCGCCTTATTCGAAACAGGAACCTCCCGAAATAACCGTGTCCAGTGAGGACCTGAGTCAGGCGGAAGGTGAGGACGCCGTGGCGCCTCTCCAACCACTCCTCAAAGAGGGGACTTACCGCCGCTACTAACTGGGTTGCAATAATCGCAACCTCCATGAGATCCCGCCGGAGCTCTGTCCGCTGGACCGTGATTTCTCGCGGCAGCGGAGTTACACCCCGGCGTTTTTCCTCCTCGCGCCACTTCCATACGTGCGCGAGGGCTTTTGTGACACCACCGCGACACCGCCGCGAGTAGACGTGTTTTAGTAACGCTCCGCGTATAAAATTGTTTAAAAAAATATTTTTAGGAATTAACTTTCATTTCTTTACTCTTCAAGTGTTGTAAAGACACTTATTAAAAAACGAGTGTATATTACCACACATAAAGTAATAGTGCCATAAAAGTGAGAAACAAATCAATGCTCAACGGTTTAAAAAAGTGCAAAAGTGATTGTCATTGTCTCGAGCAGTGTCCAAGTACACAGCAAGGTCATACTGTTCGCACGTATGCAACGTCTGACAATACAGCTGAGCGTTTTGACCGCAACTATTGTGTAGCTTTGGTCGAGTGGCCGTACGCCCGACCGCGCTATTCGTCACCGCGCTCGAGTGATTCGCAGATTGTTTCTATGGTTTCAAAACATCTTGCTGAGTTTTTTTTAATATAACTAAGAAGTTATTAGTTTTTCTTTGCAACAAACTTCTCACATTCTTAAGACTGGTTTTTGGCTATCGTCGTACTTTCACACTCCAGCTTCAACATGCCTATCAATAAATCTCCACCAATAACACCTACGCCAAGCTCCACATTCTCGGCCGCGACTTTACCCAACACGCTGCAACGTAGCTCGTCGGAACCAAACATTAACGCCATTGAACACGGAAAGTGCGTTGAGTAGGAATACCTACACGTTACACAACGAAATAAACGCAAGTGTTTGGAATCAGGGGCTACCCAGGAGAATCTAATATCGATTTTTATGTTAGAAATGAAAACCATGTTTACCGAATTTAAAGAACAACAAAAAAAAAACACATCGAAAATTTGTTAATCCATTGAGGAGATCAAAACTCCGAACACCAACATTCAATCTACAGTAGACTTTCTTTCGCAAGATTATGACGCGTTGAAAACCCATATAAGTCAATTAGAGATGCAACTAGAATCTGAGAGGAATAACAATTCAATGCTCATAAAGAACTTGGAAGACAAAATATAAAAACTGGAAAGAGGCTCTAGATGTGCTTGTGTCGAAATAAAAAATATACCTGTTAATACTCGGGAGTCAAAAGAAAAAATGTTAGATATCGTTGTCAAGACGGGTTCTGTAATCAATGTTCCGATTCAACGCCATGAGATTAATGATGCCTTTCGCATAGGCTCCACTGAAAAAATAACAAACTTGTAATAATAGAATTTACTACCAACATTCTAAAAGAACATTTTATCCAAATGTAAAGAAAATTCAATAAATACACAAAGAACAAGTTGTCGCCAGAGCACCTGGAAATAAGCGGTCCAGCTAACCCTATATTTGTATCCGAATATTTAACACCGAAACTGAGAAGACTGTTCGTTTTGGCTAGAGACTTTGCAAGCAGTAACGAATACCAGTACTGTTGGGTCACAAATCAATATCACATATCTTAATTAAGGATGAACTTGATTTTCCCAAGAAATGACTAGAATATTCTACTCCTTACCCCTGTACATGCATGTTGTTTATTTCAATTCAATTTAAAACTAAGGTAAACGCTATTAAATTTTATTCTCATAAAACTAACATAGGCATTTCCTATAAATCATACAATATTTTCTTGCTATGTAAATTGTTAATATTCCTGTACACGAAAACTTTATTGTTAACATTCAGATTCAATCCGAAAACACACAACACTGATCACTTATCCCTGCACATTTATTACAACTCTACACTACACTATGAGGGAAAACGGTTATTCATTAAAATTGCCTTCTTCTTAAATAAGCGCTGGGATTTGTACATGTCTACAACATAAAAACCACGATAATCGTTACCAATAGTCAATCCATGGAAATATATTTACTAAATTATCTATTTACTCCATACAACCAACATAATGGGTGATACATAACATATAGTAGCTGATCTGGAACAAATTGATGTTTCAGATTCCTATTCCTGCTCTCCAGAACAATGCAATACATATATTAAAACCACCAAAACTGGATTAAACAATGTTCATGTAAACATTCGTAACATAGGTAACATTATTAATTTTAATAACCTTTTAATCTTTTCAACCACATGGAAATGCAATGCAGTTCTATCTAGAACTGTTCCATGTGGTTGTCTAAACTGAATGCTTGTTAAAAAAATGTCCATATCTCCCAACTATACCGGGCTTTGAGTCTTATGCGTCCAATCATAATAATAAGAATGATGGCGTGGTCGTATACATAAGGTCAGATATAGAATACAGATATGAACAACAAATATTCGGCGACGCAAACTGCCTTATTGTTAAATTCTTTACAGAACTGGCGCTGATCGCGATATACCGTTCTCCTTCTTTCCGGAATATCCAAAACTTTATTACCAGTTTGGATTATACCTTGCACTCTGTCAACTCCTATAAAAGTATTATTCAATTGGACAATATTAACATCAACTTATCGCCTAATAATAATGATGACATGCATTCTCACCTTTACCTTGAAACGCTTGCATCACATGGAATGCTACCGGCTCATTTGTTTCCAACTCGCTGAGATAGTTGCTTGGACCACGCAATCATTAAATCAAAAGCGAGAGCGTTCACCTTGGTTCTAGACTTTTTTATAACCGAACACGTCCCTTTGATAGTGTCTTACGATTCGCGAAGTAAAATGCCCAAATTTGTAACATCAACTCATCGGGTGGACCTTCCAGCATGCGTTGAAGCACTTGAGAGAACAGATTTTTCACCGGTCCTACAATATTACGAGGCATCACAAGCCGCTGATGCACTGGTAAATATATTATCTAATGTTGTCAATAATAATACACGAAATGATCGCATCTCAAGTAAAAAACGCATACTTAAGCCCTGGATCACTACCGGGATTGCAAAATGCATTCGAAATCGCGATAAGCTATAACGGAAAAGTAAAAAAGAACCCAACAATTAAATTTCCTGGGTGATCTACCTTCGTTATAAAAATTTCTGCAACAATTTGTAACAAAAAAAACGTGAATATGAGCGAGCAGAATTTAATAAGTATAAAAAAACCCGAAGGCAACATGGAATCTCATAAAAACAATTGCTAATCTTCACACTAACAAATCTGGTTCTAATGAGCTGCTGTCTCTGTTGGGTGACCCCGCGCGAGCTGTTGACGTTGTAAATCACTTCTTTGTAGATGTAGGCAAGAATCTAGCATCCAAAACGGTTTCGAATTATAATAACTCTGCATGTGTCTCAGGCTCCCATGCATTAAGTACGTATCCAAAATCTATGGCTATTTTCGAAACTGATAATGAGGAAATTGAAAAAAAAAACTTGGCCTGATCTCTACCAGTGCGGTTGGGTGTGATGGCATTTCGACAATACTTGTCAAAAATGCAAGACATACTCTGATTCCAATTATGTGCCATATCTTCAACCTTGTTTTCGCTACAGGAGTTTTTCCCTCAGTGTTCAAGACGGGTCTGGTCCATCCTATATACAATTGTGGAGCTAGAGACCGTGTCGGTAACTATAGGCCAATTTCTGTGCTCTCTACTTTATCCAAAATATTAGAAAAGCTCATTGACAGTAGGCTCCTCAGTTACTTAAAAGTCCATAATATTATCGCCGAGAACCAATATGGTTTTAGATCCGGCAAAAGTACTGAAGATGCAGTTTTGGAATTAACTAATACTATTGCAAAAAACCTAAACAATAAATTAAAAACATTGACAATTTTCCTAGATCTCTCTAAAGCCTTTGAAACGGTCTCCATCCCACGCTTACTAAACAAACTAGAACGACTAGGAATCAGAGGTTTGCCCCTAAATATTTTCACAAGTTACCTAACAGCTCGTTCCCAGACTACTAGAATAGGAAATTATACAAGTGGACCAAAATGTATCAGCCACGGTGTGCCACACAGTAGCTTACTTGGACCCACCTTATTTTTGATTTATCTAAATGACCTCTGCAGCCTATCTTTACGATACTGTAAAATTATAACATACGCAGACGATACTGCATTAGTAGTACATGGTAATGATTGGTCCGATGCGCTCTCTCATGCTGAATCTGCTCTAGTAGTCTGTAGAGCAGATTCAGCATGAGAGAGAGACCTATGACTTGGCTAAGAAACAATCTGCTGACCCTCAACTTAGATAAAACTAAATTTATGACCTTTTCCCCTCAAAAAACATCACAGCCGACCTCTGCCTACACACTAACAGCTCACAAATGTAACCCTAACACAAACCAGGGCTGTAATTGTACTCAAATTGTACGTACTCACCCTATGAAGTATCTTGGTGTCTATATTGATAGTACTCTATCATGGAATGAACATATAAAGTCAGAAAATTAATATATGTGTTTAAGATCCTAAGGGCTTCTGCTGATTTCCCTACATTAAAGACGGTCTACTATGCTCTGGCCAACTCAATTATAACCTATTGCATAACAGCCTGGGGCAGTTCTGTTAAATCCTCATTACTGCGAGTGGAAAGGGCGCAGAGAGCAGTTTTAATAGTTTTGGCCCGCAATCCAAACCACTTCCCCACAGGTGAACTCTACGCACTATGTGGAGCTCCATGAGTGAGACACTCATTTGCACTTAGCACCGTACTGCGTAAGCACTCCGAACTGACTTTCAATGCTAGCCTCATTAGGTACAAACGAAGATCCATTAGAGTCTGTGAAATCGAGCCAGTCGGCTCTATTTTGTACAATAGAGTGAACAGAATATGTAACATAAATTCACTTAATCTTAGAGAGTGTCGAGTCACCGTTGATAAATGGCTACATACTTTTACTTATGAAGAGCTTGAAAACTTAGCTAATCCGTAACATATACATAAACACGCACTCACAACACAACACCACGCACAACACAACACCACGCACAACACGACACATCAAATCACACGCACACTCACGTACAACACTCCGCACGCCCAACACACCACATTCACAAACACGCACAACACATCACAAACACACTTGCTTATTTTTGATTACCATACGTTTTCGAGTTTATATTATTTTCTGATATTGTTTTTTTTTCTCTTTTTTTTTTTTTTGTTACATTCCTCTGTAATTTTATTTTAAGTTAATAATAATTTCTCAACGCTGGAGCACTGACGCATAAACATTCTTGTATGGGCGTTAATGGTTGCGACACAGTTTATAACTAATGCAGTCATTATCGTACGTAGTTTTATTGTAATTTGTGTTTATTAGTTCCAATAAAATATTACTATTACCGGTGCTCCGTAAAGGGCCATGGACCGCACGACCCCAGAGTAGAGACTCCGGCAGGTGGCGTATGGACCTTCTAGATTGGGCCGGAGCCACTTCAAGACAGCCCCAGTCCGCTCAAATCTGGGGCCACTAACATGACTGAGACCACCAAAGTTAAGATGGAAACCGAAAACAAAGAATCGCTGTACAAATACTGCAGCGCAGAAAGAACAGATAAGAAACAACGGTGTCATTATTTCTGATATGAAAAAAAAAATGGAGAGGCTGCACCAGCAAGTGCGGCATTTACAATATAAAGCAGAACAAAGTAGATCTACAACTAGTAAGTTAGATGAGCCGGTAAAAAGTCCTGAATACTATACGGACGAGGAGGAGCCAGATAAACTCGGCCGGAGCTACCCAGGTAAAAGAGCAAAAAAATGCAAAGTAACCTAGAGACTGTTCAATTAGAGAAAGGGAACACCAAAAAGACTCCGACCCCTCCGCCTGTTGTAGCACATGGCGTCAAGAACTATCAGGCCTTTTTGACTTGTTGGAGTCTAGTGATAAATGCACGGCCCAACTGTTAAAGGAAAGTACCTACGTTAAAATAAATGTAGTGAATGAAGACGCTTAAAAGTATATTACAAAGTTATTGACTCAAAATAAATTTCTCTGGCAATCCTACGAAAACAAGCAGGAAAGGTCAATGGTTTTCAGATTGAAGATTCAGCAACAAATTGAGGTGGATAAATAAGGAATATAAAATATTAGGATGTAAAGTAGAAGTACATCCTCTCCACGTATCGAGGCTAGTAACTCAGTGCAAAAGATGCCAAGCGTGCGGAAATTCACACAAATACTGTTCTAAAGGAAAACATCTGACTGCCGGTTTTTTGGGGAAATACGTCCTGCTAATTAAGGGATGTGTGAAAAGCAAGCCATAAAAAAAACTGTTATGAAGCCGGCTACAAAAGGCCAGCGCGAAATCAACGACAAAATTGCTAACTAGCTCACAAATGCAAAACCATTACGTGACACAAAACCGTCACAAGAAAACATACGCGTATATTATAGCCAAAACTTTTAACCATGCTAATATTCGTGGGGACACCGATAAAGGTATGGAAGGAAAGTTTAAGACGAAATTAATAAATTAATGTCCTGATTTATAGATCGTTTGGATAGACTAGAAAACACCGCTTTTTTTTCTTTTCAGTGTTGGAAAGTCTGACACATTTGTGTCAGACTTTTACTGACTAAAACCCACCCGTTTTCCTTCAGCGGCCACGGTATAACTTTCGAACAACGCGCGAATAGAAAAAATCACTACGAATGCTATTTCCAGATATAAATAATTAATCCGTTTAAAATAATGGCATGAAACACAAACGGACTACATAGATATCAACAAAAAATATTTTATTTAGTCCCGAAAACATCGACCTTGCCTTACATCTGAAACTCACTTCAGGTGTACCTAAATCACACATAAAGTTTCGAGGTTATTAAGTGTAGGTACCATGCATGATACACTGCATCTTAACAATTGTGTCCGAGGTGGTAGCGCAGTTGAAGTCAAAGTTGTCATGATGAAGACTCACTTTCGTCATTTTTTTCCTCCTGGTACAACACTACAGGTATCAGCTGATTTGAACTTGTCCCTACAATTTTAATTTTAAATAATACATTTCCTTCTTAATAAGGCCTATTTCAAATTAATTAACTAGTACGTTAAGTACTAGTATTAGTGCTAGTGTAATTAAGTGTTTTCTGTAAAATTTCTGCTTTATGTGCAAATTATGTGTACAATTTCATTGTGATTCGGTGACAGTTACGGCTCAAGCAAATGTTGCATTTCTTAAAGATATAAATACATCATTGACGATTGGCTAGCCTCATCTCATCCAAATGCACTAGTTGCAGTAGTTACTGATACAGTAAAGCTACGGTTTCTTAGCAAAGCGGTGACCGCCACATGCATCCGTAATGTTCAAATCTGTACACTGTGGTTCAAATACATAGCATTTTTGACTGCTTAATGTCAAATACTGCTGAAAATTACAGATTTTTATGACATCTGCTATGAATGTGACGGAAGCGGTCTTCTAGAAAACCGTGGCTTAACGTAGTCCGTGCAAATCCCACGGACTACCACCACCATGTACTTACCAGTATCTGTAGAAAAAAAAAAGTACTTAGTTTCAATCTTTGACAGAGAATGGACTGACCGATCCGTATTCAGTTGTGCAGTGAATACAGACCGAAAAGTACGAGAGAGACATAGCTTATGTGCGGCCAGTTGTTGTATCTTTAGTAGTGCTCAGTCACTTTTGACTCTTTCTAGAGAGTGGTCACTTTTGTGAGGCTTACGCTCAGTTCATTCTATATGTATTATTACAAGGATCAGCTGTGCAAGGATCTTTTGGCTCGTGGTTAAAATCGGAACTAACGCTGCCATGTTGTTTATCTAATAAGTACTATATCTTAGAACATTTCCACAACAACTCGAAACGCGAAAATCTTTGTTAGTTTTGGAAAAAAGTTCACTGCACCTCCGAGGTTCCCCAATTTTGAAAGACTGTTTTTCATCATTCGTCGACGAAATAATTAAACATTTTTACGACATTTCAGAAAGACTTGCTAAAGTTAATTTACATTCGGCATTCTCCCATTAGATATTGCTGTTTCGGAAATTTTAGTTTGGAAATTTGGGATAAATATAATAAAATAATAAAAGTCCACAAAATTTGTATTGTAATGTACGGCGTTCCCGTACTAGGTCCACAGCACCGAAAAGTTAACAACAAGAATCTTCTCAGCTTGCTTGTCCGGATATGGTTCAGCCCGAGAGCCCGTCTTCCCAAAGACAATGGGATGAGCCGCTCTGCAGGTTGGTACGAAATAACCGCATTAATACGACCACCAATACTGCGGAGCGTGCCCGCCTGCTGGCTGTGGGTAAATGGCAGTCGGACTTCAGGCTAAAACGTTTTTTTTTTGTTCCGGGGTGAACCTTCACGGATGACCCTGGGGCGGGCGGAGGGGTCTGTCAGACTCTACTGACTAACAGATGTAGAAACCGCGCGTTTGGTCTATTTTAGCTACTTCCACAGCATTATGTCGTATAGCATTTTACTGTGGGGACGGACTGCTGACATTGAATAGATTTTTATTTGCAAGAGAGAGCTGTCAGAGCCATATACAATCTTCCTCGTCGTGAATCTCTCATTTTTCTCTCTATAAAATCTTAAAGGTATTAATATTATGACAGTACCTTGCCAATTCATTTATGAAAATATTATGCATGTAAGAAAAAAATTTACATCTTTTTATTAAGTGATAGACATCATTTTAATACTAAAAATAAAGATAAAATAGATCAACCAGTTTTCAGATAAGCCGATTATTATAAAGTACAGACATCATTTATGGGGTACTGTGTTAAATGTTATAACAAAATACCTTGTGATATATTGCAATTAAATGAAAGAAAATTTTAAATTCATATAAATAAGTACACTTTGTAAGCAAGCATATTACAAATTAGAGGATTATATACAAGACTAGCTGACCCCGCAAACGTTGTTTTGCTATTAGCTTACTCAATGTCCTCGGCAAAATCTACGAGAGGCTTATTTATAAGCGTCTCAAAGACTACGCCGAAGCAAAGAGCCTCATACCCAACGAGCAGTTTGGATTCCGTAGCCAACACTCGGGCACCCAACAGGTCCACCGTATCGTAGAGCACTTATGCGCTGGTCTGCAGCGTAACGCGACGACGGGTGTGCTATTCTTCGACATAGCGAAAGCCTTCGACAAAGTCTGGCACAACGGCTTGATATACAAGCTCTACCAACTAGGAGTGCCAGATCGTCTCGTGCTCATCTTACGAGACTTTTTGTCGAACCGGACCTTTCGCTATCGCGTCGAGGGAGCACTCTCGTCCCCTCATCCTATTCGCGCCGGTGTCCCTCAGGGTTCCGTACTATCTCCTCTCGCCTTCACGCTGTTCACTAGCGATATCCCAAAAAGTAAAAAGGCTCAGTTGGCTCTCTTCGCCGACGACACTGCCGTTTACTATACCGGTCACTGTCCCAACGCTATAGCTCGTACTCTCCAAACCTCCGCAAACGTCTTAGGCGCTTGGTTCCGGAAATGGAGAATCGAGGTCAACCCCGATAAGAGTCAGGCGGTTCTCTTCTCGAGACGTCGTCGAATCCCTCCCCCACTTCCCAGCCCGATCACTATGTACGGCAAGCCAATCCCTTGGGAGAAGCAAGCCAAATACCTAGGCGTGATCCTCGATGAGAACCTTACCTTTAAGGCTCATATTAAGGCGGTTCGCGCGCGCGCCTCCTTCGCTCTTAGCAGGCTCCAATTCGTACTGACAGCCCGTAGCAAACTGTCCCTCAAATGCAAGCTCCGCATCTATACCGCAGTCATCCGTCCCATCATGACCTATGCCCGCGTTGTATTTGCGCACGCTCACCCACGTCATCTCTATAAGATGCAGACCCTCCAAAACCGTTTCCTCAGAAGGGTCACGGGTGCCCCCTTCTATGTCCGTAATATAGATCTTCACGTCGACCTCAAAATGCCAACCATAAAACAGTTCATGAAACGCTTATCAAAGCGTTTCTTCGACTGCGGCATCAAACATTCTAACCCCCTGATTACAGCGGCCGCCCGCTACACTCCCTCTCGCATTAGCAGTATTCGCCGACCAAGGCATACTTTAATCGACCCCGACGACGCCACTACCCTCCTCCAGGAGAGTAGTAAGGCCACTAGCACGCTACATAAGCCCAAAACCCGATCGCCGTCCTACCGCCCTCGCCGCCGAGGCCCGCCGCGACGCCCAAATCGACGCCCCTCCCGACCCTTGCTCGAGCCAGCCCGCGCCGCTGAGCCTGTAGCTTCAAATTCGTCCGCCAATAATACCAATCCTGATCCAGCTAGTCATTTGCTGCCCTCTTCCAGCGACGCCCTAAGCCGAGGTTCGTACCCCACAGGGGGTGCCCTTAGCGTTGTCGCTTAGTTTTAGTTAGTATATAAGTTTAAGTCCTGGCTGGAGGCCTTAATTTATTAGGGAATCCACAGGCAAGTCCGCTTAAGCAGACGACAACCGCATAGGTTGACCTGCGAGATGCCAAACAAACAAACAAACAAAAAACGTTGTTTTGCTAAAACTTTTTTTTTGATTTTTTTTTTTTGAAAAATAGATGTTGGCCGATTCTCAGACCTACCCGATATGCACACAAAATTTCATCAAAATCGGTCAAGCCGTTTCGGAGGAGTATGGCAACGAAAACTGTGACACGAGAATTTTATATATTAGATAGGAATGCTTGGAGACATGATGTTCCAGCTCCATAAGACAATCCAGTCTAGATAAAATCATACTGGTTGCTAATTTAATTGTATAATTTGTTATTTTTACTCCACTCACTAACTTATGTCTAGATAATATTTTAGGAAAATCATATATTTTGACAATGTTTGTAAATATGTGAGCACCATGTACCTATCACGTGATTGAAATAAATAATTAATTTTAAAATAAACCTAAGACATTTATGTCTTAGCTTTATTTTAAATTCTTTTTACCAATGGTGGTGTAGTATTTTTATTGTTGGTGCATCGTCTTCACATATAAAAATATAATTAATGTATCCAAAATATTGTAAAACATTTTAAAAGAGTAACGGTGGAGTTTCTTGCCCCTTCTTCTCCATACGAAACTACCTTTTGAAAGGGGCGCCTAGAATCGGTTCTACTTTTAAGTAAATGATGACGTTCTAAAGTACCTTTTTATGTGCCTATTAGAAATGAATGCTTTGACTTCAGAGGCCCACATTGGGGCCCCGTACAGACCACACGACACGACCTACAGATACAACCTCCTACAGGCGGTGCTCGGGCATCCAAGATTGGTAAAGCAGCGTTGCCAGCGCGCCCGCTACAGGCGCAACCGTAACCCATCATAGGTACTACTGAAGAGATATGAGGAACAAGGTGTAAAGTTCACTCATACTCGTAAGAAAAGGGAGGATCCTCCGACCAGATGGATGTCGTATCTGGTGGGCAACTGCCCAACGATTCATGTCGGGGAATTGTATATTTGCTAGCTGCGCGGTAAACTCTGATTTCACAATGCAGGATTTGTGTGACGTCAGTGTGATGCGTTGTTCGCATGCGGCGGTGTAGATGCCGCCACACTACAAGTATGCTGGGTGACAACACGTTCCGGCTCGCTACTTGTTTGCGTCTGGGTGCAACAAATCGCTGTCAATGCGGTGAAGCAGTCGACCGCCTCTGTTAACTTGGCCTATCCTGCAGTTAAGAGCGTTGATCGGATGACACGACGCGCTAGCATTAACGACATCATTCGTCGGGCTCTTGTCACCGTCAGTATGCCAGCTGTTTTAAGAACCCAAGGGCTTGGCACGCGACGATGGGAAGAGCATAGACGGAATGATATGAATGCCTTGGAAGTAGCGCAATAAAACAACTTCATTGGGAGTCTTAAGTTTGAGCCGTTAGGGGTTGAAGTCAAGTGGTTGGTCCACTCTTCACGTAAGCACAGGTGCTGGCAAATTTTTTCCTTTGACAGTGATGCGGACGAATTTTAAGACGACCAATGAGCTCTTAGTTTTTTATACATGGTGACAGGGAAATTTGACCTATTCCTTACAGAACGTTGTAGTGTTACTCATTTGCAACAATTAAGTACCCCATAAAGATTAGACGAAAATTCATGTGATTCGAGAAAAACCTGTTATGTTTTTTTGAAATTTCCCAAAATTCATCACTAAATATTACTTTTCTCTCAAATGCCTTCATTGCTATTCCATTAAGAACCCAATGCATTCACAAACCTTTCGATATAAACAATTTTCCAGAACTTGTTTACATCGAAAGGTAATTTTTGTAACCAGGTTGTATGGCAATCCTTAGCCTCTGGCCAAATAAAAGCCAGCCCTGGGATCACGGGAAGTGTCAACTAGCCGTTTCAAAATTTCCTTAAAGAGACCATGGCCCGAGAGTTTCAAACCCGGCTCGGAACCAGAATTCAAAATAAGGTTGTTATGCTTACACCACTTGAGGTTGTCTGCAGTCGCAGCTGCAGTGCCAGCACAGCACGCTTGTATATTGTATTTACGATTTGTCAAAATAAATAAGGTTCCAAGATATAACACAAAAAAAAGTGTTAATGTTATATAAGCGCCAAAAGATCCCCGTAACACTTCACTCTTGCGAGTCACTCTAGAGTATTTTTGAGTAGTTGTTGACGAAAATAAACTAAACGGGAGATGTTGTTGTAATCGGTTGTGGCGAATCGAGTGGACTTAAGACATAAATATGTCCGAGTCCAGTAAAGTGCACAATCGCGTCTACTTCTACTCAGTAATGCTCCAACTACACATAGAACAAACGAAAACTTTGTGTTCAGTGTCATCCGGCGGAGAAAAATCTAGAAACACTAAAACTAGACTACATAACATAACATCACGCCTTGTTTCCGTAATAGGTAATAGGGGGTGAGCCTATTGCCATCTACCGGGCACTAATCCAGACTTCGGGCTGCTACTGAGACTAGACTAATATCATTTATATTATTGGCCACTGTAGAGGCTCTAGTAACACGGAGTTTTGTGACAACTTCAACGAGCTTACGTGCTGCATACATAGATTATGACGTATTCACGACCATAAATATACAGGGTGGCAACGACATAGAGGTGCGAACTGAAACTATGTCAATTCAGCACATCATTTCAGACCCGTAGGCGTAGAAATCTTTAGAAGGTATAAAAAAAATCTTTGCTTTATAACCACCGAACCATGTGTTGACATGGTAACAGGTTTTGCTTCGATGTTCCTGCCACCCTGTATTACTATGAACAGCTGGGAAATAATATCAGATTTTATTATTCCTCCATTAATATGACGGCAAATATATGTGATAGTTTGTGGAAGGTACTACAAGTGGCAGAACAAATATGTGACATCGAAGGAACACCAAAGCTATCTGTCGAGCCAAGCGACGCCAAAACATGGAATGCAGCATCGGCTTCAAAAACATGTGTCAATGAAATCGAACATGTCTTGCACCAGAATATCTGCCAACTCAGTTAAATTCATGATTATGTTATATGTACTACTGTCCGCGTATAATATTTTTCGGTTCAAAAATTCATAATAAATATTATAATTAATTAAAATAGAACGAAGCATTATCATATTTATCATACATAGTTTAACTGGATTAAAAACGTTGTTCCTTTAACATTTCTCTCTTTCTATTGAACACCAAGGTGGCCCTGACACAGGGCCCGACGCGAGAGATCGCTGATGCCGTTCGCCTCCGTGAGAACACGGCGGTGCTCCGCCCAAACTGGGCAGACCTCCACACTATGCTCCGCCGTGTCCTCCAGGCGATCCACACAATGGTGACACCCGGGCGTTTCCTCCCGCCTTATGCGAAACAGGAACATAAGTATGGAACCCTAAAAAACGGTCTAAGTTTTAATGTTTTCAATACTTACCATTAGCTACAAAGAAAATAAAATTGTTGTTTGCATTTCTGAATACATAAACTTGAAATATTCATTATTAATTTATTTCAATAACATGGCATTTCATTAATAAAATCTACATTACCGACATCTGTAATATAAACATAGTTCTATTAGTTGTGCGTCGATGTTATTTTTTAATATTTTTAATTCAATTATTGATTTTTATATACTTAATTGTACGCCACAAAATACATAACCTAAAATTAAAGGAAACTGCAAAATATACAATGGGTGGAATTATAGCTTTCTGCGATTTCTTTCAGGCAACGCATTCTATGTCCAGGTAAAATATTCCTGGACATAAAGTGAGCTCTCGTTAATTCAAATAATAATTATACAATTCAATAAAATAGATACACAGATATATACATGTTATTACTGTATGTATTTACTGTATGGGCATACACATATATAATAAGTTACCCATGGACAACAAGAATCAACATTCAATTGGAAGTTTTAAAAGAAATCTTAAAATCTTTCTGATCAAAAAGGCATATTACTCTGTGGAAGAATTCCTTGAAGAAAAATATTTATTTATTAGATGATTGTGATAAATTATAATTATACTTAATATAAATATATTATAAATGATTTTAGAATTATTGTGATACTTGATATAAATCGATGTAAATTATAAGAATTGTGTGATACGAGTATAATATAAATTGTATGATTAAGGATAACTAACATAATATAATGAAAACTGTATAACTGTAATTTGAGTATGTACTTATATTTAGTTTATAGTTTAACATTGAATAACAACAAATTGCAATGCTCTACCAGGCAACTAAGTTCTAAGAACCTACCTATTGTTAGCATCTTCAAAAAAATTACACTATGTTCGCAATAAAGAATTAGAATTTATAAAATAGTAACAATAACATTGAGCTTGAGAACATTTCTGAAAAACGAGGTGAAAACCTGATTTCTGTGCTGGAGACACATGCGTCAGCAATTACCAGGACACTCAGAAAGTTCTGCGAAAAAATGTTTTTATGTATGAGAGACTGGCCAGTTATAGAAATTTTGAAAATATAATTATTTCTAAGTAAAAATAGGTACGTTCCAATTTCAAAATTTCCCTCCACGTTGTTTGCGAGCTATTTATGGTGTCTCATTGTCGTGATATGATAAACAAAATTGAAGCAGGCTCGTCTCGGCTTTTTTATATCATAACAGGTGATGAGTCTTCGATTATTCAATACGACCCAGAAACGAAGCGCCAGTCGACGGTATGGGTGTTTGTAAACGAATCATCGCCTACCAAAGTGAAGCGATCAGAAGCAGGGGGAATTTACATTCCGAGATTTTTCAATTTGACTGGCTACTAGGTGTCAGTTCCTTTGATATACTACCACATGCTTTGCAGAAGTTTTCTCTGAAGGTGTATATAATAAAGAGTATTCTATCTATCTATCTCTGTTGTGACGAACAAGCGACCGCACACGGGGCTCCGCGGGCTACTGCTCAACCAAGACAACGCGCCTTCGCACACCGCGCTCAAAACGAGGGACTTCCTGGACAGCACGCCACGGCAAGGTACTGCCATAATCTTTTTAAATAGTTCCCTGCGAGATTCGCGACGACGTAGATTGTAAATGACTTTGACTGCTCTCTTTTAGATAGGAAAAATGGATTCAATGTCAGCAGTCCGACCCCGTAGTGAAATGCCATACGACATAACGCTGTGAAAGAAGCAAAAATAGACCAAACGTGCGGTTTCTAAATCTGTTAACTGTCTTATCTTTCTAACAGTATAAGCGGCCGAGCTTAGCCGCTCCGCAAGAGATGTTATATGCGTTCCCTATTGTAATATCTCGTCAGGCGTGATTCCTAGGAAAACCGTTTGATTAATAAATTCCTGCTTTCCTTCATTCAATATGATGTCACATTTGCTCTAACATTAGGTAATTTAAGTTAAATGCATTTGATTTTTTTCATTTAGTACCGAATTATTTACCGATAACCAGTCTCGGACTTGAAACATCGAGTTATTCACGTCGTTCAGATTTTATGACCGTCGGTTTCATTTAAAGATCAGTGATGTGTCATCTGCAAATAACACCATATTCGGTTGATTTTGAAGTAATAAAGGAACTAGTAAGTACTTAGGGAAAGTCATTCATGTAGGTAAATTAAGAAGAGGAATTAACCCAATTTTGAATCTTGAAGAATTGCAAAATCATGCCAAGCATGCCAAGCATGCAAGAAGCATGCCAAATTGCCATTTAGACCCTAATGAGTTTATGCCGTTTCCGTAAAGTCTCGGGAGAAAAATATACTATGAAAGAATTGGAGCAAACAGATATTTCAGACATTAAAAAAAATGGTAGATCCTTTGAATTGGCGTCGCGATATGGATGAGAATACGATACGCTAGACTGATGTAAAGGAAATTCATGTATCGTCATCACAACAGGACAAGGTTTTCTTTAAATATGATTTTGATGAGGCATATTCTGAATTAAACATTTCTAATTCATTTCAAAACAAACGACGTGGGAGAAAACCTAAGACAGATGCTATGATAGAAGACCCTGTATTGGCACGTACTTAAATTGTCTTTGTGCAATAGTGGAGCGAT
This sequence comes from Dasypolia templi, assembly GCA_963555695.1. Classification (NCBI taxonomy): domain Eukaryota; kingdom Metazoa; phylum Arthropoda; class Insecta; order Lepidoptera; family Noctuidae; genus Dasypolia; species Dasypolia templi. The sequence goes on along the minus strand of OY743163.1, from coordinate 3,029,950 downwards.
TCCGCGGTATTACCACGCATTTTATGAATCCTTAATTTCTGTAGAAAATAGTGATGATGGCAATGATAATGATGATGCAAATGATAATACCGATTGATGTTTTTACTTGGCTTCTTTTTGTAATTTTACTAATTTAATTTGTGATCTCCATGAGACCTTGTTCTCAATAAAAGTGTTAATTTTAATATATTTTGTGAGTTTTCTTTAATTATACCTTCGAAGATACCGACGACAAATTTATTTTACATAATCTGTTTTCAATGATTACAATAAATAACTAGCAAAAATTTTGCTATTTTATGTTTATTTTAAATTTTACCATAATAGGTCAGTAACTGAACATTACAATCTCTCTCCTGTAATGAAAAACACGTTTAATAATCCAGTAAAGCAATATTATGGCTATGATTGTTAATAAATTTACAAGAATAATTCGGTAAGTAAACATTCCTGGAATAATAAGGATATAAATACCCTAAAAATTGTATGAAACCATTTTCGCTAATTTATGTATTTTGGTTAATAACTAATTCTGTGTATGTGTGATGAAAATTACATTTGCTTTTCCGTCATAAACAACAATGTTGTTATAACTATCTTTTTCTGAAGATACGAGTATATACCCCAAAAAAACTAAATCATTTTTGCTGTAAAAAGTCAATAGAGAAGAGATAAGATAGATATCTATCGCTCAAAGTCCGAAGCAGTAGTGGTAGAATTAAGAGAAGAGATAAGAGATACGAGTATCCCTTATCTCCAACCCCTCGTTTGGTGTCTCAAGTCCCAGTGCTGAGCCAAGGTTCTGGACTATGTTGGAAAAGTTTTTTTTGTTTTCAATTTCCTGTTTAGGTACGATGGTTGTATAGCGCGCATTCTTTTCGAGGAGGTCAATCTGATTTTCTAGGGTAGTAACTCGGGTTTTGTATTCGCAATTTTCCTTTTCTAGGCTTTAGCAGTTTTTGATCTCTTGGTTTTGCGTGGCAATCGTGTTTAAGGTGCCGCTCAGCATATCAAGCTTATGGTCTTGTTGGACTTTGAACTCAACGAACATAGATTTTAGTTCGGAGATGCAGGATTCAGGCGGTTCTGTGTACTCTCCAAACGTACTATTGAACCGTTTCGTTATGTTATTACAATAATTATCTTCAGGATCTGATTTGTTGGAAATATCAAGAGCTGAGTCCGAATAGTGAATTGGAGAATTTTGCGGATTTAATTTAGATACTGAGTTAGAAGGTGAGCGCTGCACTGCCATCATGAGTTAATCCAGAGAGTTCAATGGTTGGGGTGGCACCACCAGTCGCGTTCACCAGCAATGCACACTGTCGCACTATATTTGTCGCTGGAACGCGCGCTCACTACTTCGTCGTCGGAAAATATTGCGCTTACGCAGGGTTATAGCCGTTATAACAGTTCGCACAACCGCTAGGATACCGTGTACTCGCGGGTTAGTCACTATGATACAGCACTTTTTAAATGTTTTTTCGATGATTATTTTTTTTGTATTTCACTTCGTGGGGAACCGAAAACAATTATTATTGGATTTACACTACACCAGACTTGTGTTTAGCACAAAAGTAAAAGTTTTGACAGCCGACAATTAACTTTAAGAAACGAAATAAGTAAGAGCACGACATTACGATCTCAGGGTTCCGTTTTTTGACTAACTAATTAAGTTAGAATTGTAGGTACATAAAGTCAAAATAATTAGAACCTTATATCAAAGAGATATGAAAAAAATAAATTTTCAACTATAAAAATAAAACACCGTAATTTGGGAGTAGTTCCCATACATTTCAAAACCTGATAATGAAAGTTTATGTATAGTTATAAGGTATAGTAGAAACACTACCTGCAGGTTAAGAAAATCATATTAGTCATATTACGGTAATTATTACATTTGAAATGCTTTAAAGTCCAAAAATATTAATGTTTTTTTTTAGGTTATGATTTGACGTTCTAAGAAATAAATGTGCTAGAACGAATTATTTAACACTCGAAGTTTAGTCTAAAATAGTAATACTTACTTAATAATACATATCTATGTTCTAAAACGTCTTTTTTACTTTGTGAATTCCTTAAAACCAGCTGCCCTTATGTCACTGCTTAGACTCTCGATGGTTGTCACTATAAATTGAGTGTCCAGCATTAAATGTCAAACGTCAAAAAATCCGTTTCAATCGTCCTAACTCAATTGCATTTTGCATTATTCATTAGTTTAATTATTCATTTATTTTTAATTAATCTGTAAATTAAAATTAAAATTAAAAAAATCCTGCTTTTCTTTAAACATTGTGATAAGCGTTAGTAATATACAATTTAATTAGCTGTGTTTTAAGATTTATTTCATTTCTAAACACTGTCAGGTGGAAAATGGGCATTCTTCTTTACATAATAATGCCGTTTATGAGGTACCAGGGAAGGCTCGTGTGCAGAAGGAATTATTGCCAAACTTCCTTGTCTTGGAGGTAGTCTTTAATCAAATAATTTGATTTTTTGATAAGGTCACGTTGATGTGGGTTTTGAACATTCCATCTTTAAGTTCTATAACCGACTTTGCCAACTTGTTTGGGTATCACAATTTCATTTTTACAACGTGTATTTATTTACGGAAATCGCTTCTTATTTTGAAAAGTCCTAAGTTTTTGCGAACATACAAGATACTTTCTAAGATATAAAAGAGAAGGCAGAGTTAGTATGTCAATTTCTTTGAATTAATTTCTTAGAGACACGCGAGGACCCATTTTATAGATCGCGCGTATTGCCCTCTTTTGTAAAATGAAATTTGAATCTACGTCAGCTGCCGATCCCCACAGAAGAACGACATAAGTCATAATACTGTGTAAATAAGCAAAGTATACTAACCTAGATGTGACTATATCGGTCAACTGCCTTATTTTTCTTACCGCATAAGCAGCTGAATTTAATTTACCTGAAAGAGCGCGAGCGCGAATGTGGGCGCCCCATTTCAATTTTGAATCTAAAATTATTCCGAGAAATACAGTTTTCGTAATAGCATCTAGTTTCTTGCCACCAACTTTTAAATTTGAACCACTTGGGGTACATTTGGTAATGAGAACTTAAGACATTTAGTTTTGTTCGCATTAAGTAAAAGATAATTAGTTGCGAACCTTTTCGAAAGAACATCAAGACTATCGTTGACATGTAAGACATCAGTATCTTTTATATATTAAAAATAAGAGAAGTGAATATGAAGAAGTTTAAACTTTAAAAATAAGAGAAGTGTCGCCAGCGAATTAAATTATTTCCGATAAGTTTGCCATCATATAATGTAGTTTTTTAATATAAATTAGAAATAAAGGGCCAAGAATTGAACCTTGAGGCACGCCCATCTTAACTGAGGACCCCGAAGACGTCGCCCCGTTAACGTTTACTTTTTGCCGCCTATTTGATAGATAGGAAATAATAAGATAAGCAGCTTGTCCATGAATTCCGTAGTGGTGTATATTACAGATCAGTGTATTGTGGTCAACGCAATCAAACGCTTTTAAGAGGTCACAGAAAATGCCAATCGCATCCTGGGAATTCTCCCAGGATTCCAAAATTTAACTGATGTGTTTAACTCGCGCTTCGTCGACCTAGCTTTCGTGAAACCAAATTGGCGACTACGTAAATTCCCATTTGAGTTAAAATGTGACAACATCTAGTCTAGCAAGTTTTTTTCATAGATTTTATTCAATGCGGAGATATAGGTTTATGATTAGAGGGATCACTCTTACTACCCGATTTGAAAATTGGTACTACTTTACTAAGTTTAATTTAATCAGGAAACGTAACCTTACCGTAAATTCTTAACGTAAATTCCCTGGGGCAATAAATTGTGTCAATGATATCTCCAAGAACTTTAACAGGAATCCCCCAAAAGTCTTCAGATTTTTATGTTAAAACTTTTGAAAGCTTTTTCATTGTGACAATAGAAATGGGCTCGATCAAATCTAGAAATGTCCTTACTGAAAAAAAAAAGATTGATGAAGATGTGGAAAGTAGAGTAAATGCGGGAGAAAAATGGTGCTATAAATGCGACCAACTGAGTCGATGTCCAAAGAGAGCTGACGCGCCCTATGCCCGTATATCGAGTTTGGGGCAAGTTATTATATAAAATAATTTTTAATGTTTAATGAAGCATGAAAAAAAGAATGAGAATGAATATGGAAGAGGTAAATTTGCCACCAGAGGTGACAAATACTCTAAAATACTGGTATGGAGACCAAGTAAATAGTGTGAGGTGGGCTGGTGCCCTATCTAGGCCAATTGGGTTGGAGTGCGGGGTGAGGCAGGGGGGGTTATGCTCGCCTACGCTATTCAATTGCTGGTAGTCTTGTAATAACATTAGCTACGCCGACGACATGGTGCTGCTGAGCGTACCAATCTGCGGGCTTAGAACACTCGTAGCCACTTGCGAGCCATATGCCAGACTACATGGTCTGGCATATAATTTTAAGAAGAGTGTGGTCATGGTATTTGGGGCCAGGTGTAAATGCCCGGAAGCAGTACCTTCAGTTAGGTTGAACGGTATACCCCTTGTGAGGGTAGGCTGATTTAAATATCTGGGTCACTTATTGACTACTGGCCTCAAGGACGATGAGGATATTGACAGGGAGTGGAGGGCGCTGTTTGTGAGAGCTAACATGATTGCCCGCAGATTCAGGCGTGCCTTAGAGGCACGCCTGAATCTGGTCAAGCGCACTATATTTAGTGCTTACTGCACGTCTTCATACACTTGCAGTCTGTGGGTACATTAAACTCAAAAATCATACAGCGCCAGGGTGCTGATGGGGTTGCCCCGATTCTGCAGCGCATCGGGGATGTTCGCTGAAGCTCACGTGGATTGTTTCTACACGAAGATGCGAAAGCAATTTGTTTCTGTTTTTGTCTTTGTAAGTGTATGACTAACATAGTTTGTAAGTATATTATTACTAACGCTGTGAGTCTTGTTGCTCGAAATAAATGATTATCTATCTCAAAAACGGCTGGACCGATTTTCATTTTTTTTTGTATTTTGTTAGATAGAGACTGTTTGGAAAAAAAAAATAAAAGAAAATTAAGAACAAAAAAACTTATTTATCAATCATAATAAAAATAAATTGCTGTGCGTTGGTTTCGCTAAAACTCGATAACGGTTGGACTGATTCGGGTAATTTTGGTTTTAAATTATTCGTGGAAGTCCAGGGAAGGTTTAAAAGGTGAGTCAATATGAAAAGAACGCTTGAAGTTTAATAAAAACATGAATTTTGTTATATATTAGAAACTATTCCTTCCTGTCAAATATTTGATGTTTGTTAAGTCGTTTAGACATCAAAGTATTCTTTTAGATTTCTGAAAGAATACTTAAGATTTGTTTTCATTTGTCTTTGACATTTGTCATTGATAACTAATATTTTTTATGGACTTTGGCGGGAATCTGGGCGTAATAGGCGTAAAGGTCGCGTTGTCTAAGTTGAACGGAAATAAAATACCAATACCAATATTATTCAAATAAATGACTCAATACACAGACTTGAGATCGAAAACGCAAAACTTAAAACAGAAATAGCCGAATTGCAGAACAAAAACATGCATCCGAATGTAATTGACACCTCCACAAACGACACTTCTAAAATAATTGTTATCCACGGTCTAAACGAATATTATAAAGAAACAGAAAAAGACCTTGAAGACAGGGTAATATTTGCCTTCCAAGATACATTGAATGTTGACATCACTGGCTATATCGAAGAGCTTTATCGAATAGGACGAAACGGACTAAGACGGCCACTACGGGTGGAACTGATTAGTAAATAGATGACGAAGTATATTCTAGAAAACGCGGGATATTTAAAAAGTTAATTACATATCAATATATTTAAGGGAAGAAGAAAAATAAGAGAAGGGCGATCTATAATCTAACACAATGGTAATACCAATACTACTTATGACTATAGCACAAGGAAAACAATGCCACAGAATAATGACGACCCTAACATGACGAGACATACTGTAGTATCACCTCCTACTAATCAAACCAGACCAGCTCCCTTTCGTCTTTAAGATACTGATCCAAAACATCCAAAGTATAAAGAATAAAACACACGTACTCGAGGATTTAGTAGAAGACAAAGGCTACCAATCAGTATGCTAAATAGAGACATGGATACGTGAAAGCCAAAAGGATAACATCACTATAAACGGTTACAAATTTGCTTCTGCCTACCACCGACGTGAGCATCGCGAATGAGGAATAGCTATCCTCTTACGTAACGGCATAGAATACGTGCACCTAGAAGAATGTGCGAACTTATCAATAGAATGTGTAATCGAATGTTGCGCTGTAGAAATCACATCACAAAACACAATTATTATTAATATTTACAGACCAGATCGCGACCTTGAAATATTTTTTGCCGTTATTATAGAAATATTAAAAAAACGTACAACCCAAAACGTACAAAAAACATATTGTTTTGACTGGCGATTTTAACATTGACAAATTATCTAAAAACAGAGACTACCAACGGCTACAAAACATAATGTTAGAACACAACCTGCACCAAATCGTCAACGAACCAACTACGTAATCCTGCATAGATTTATTTACTAATCAAAGACAATGCAAACTAACTATTGACAATACCGGTATATCTGGCCAAAAAGCCTAAACTATTCACAAAAATCACCGGGAATAGAACGACATGTCACTTCTTACTTCGTGACAAAAAAAATATGTTTTATTTCACTATGACACGACATATATACACAGTTGGTGGCGTCTCCTTTTAAGCATATAGATACCTGTACCAGGAGGCGCTGCTCTTTCATATCTTACAATAGTGTAACATACCTAAATTTAGAACTTAATAATAATAATAAAAAATAAAATATTTTCCATTAGTCTGTTGGTGTGTGTGTGTGTGCTTGTGTATATGCGTGCGTGCGAGGGTATGTGTGTGTGTATGTGTTTGGTGGTTTCATACGGAAATATTATGACAGATTGAATAAGCGATATATACACTTCATTTAGAAGAGTTTTTTCTGAGACACTTTTTGGGACTATGTGTCGTAATGTTTTAAAAATCCAAATAAATTTTCGTACTCTCAATACCAGGACATGCTTGGCTCCAACATTATACCTAAGTACTTGACGTGCTTAATTTTATTGATGGTTGGACAATTGCAGTCGCAGTCGTCCGTCTCATGTATTTTAATGTTGAATTTAGGTTCTGGTTCGAAATTTTTATACAAAGAGAAGCAGATATAATTGGGTTTGCTCGTGTTTAAACTAAGGAGGTTAGTTTTTAGCCATGAAGCCACTTGCATCATACCTATTTCTGTATTGGTTTTGGTTTCAGCCCAGGTTGAGCCAGTGAAGACGATTGCGGTGTCGTCGGCATCCGAAAATATTTTTGCTTTATTGATTGTGATATTACATAAGTCGTTTATATATATATTAAGAATAGGGTAGGACCCAGAACGCTTCCCTGAGGTACGCCGCATGTTACATCTACGTCCTCGCTGACAAGATTATCTAGCTTAACCTTCTGTTTTCTATTTGACAAGTAATCGGTAAATATAGATAGTTGTGTATCTCTGATACCAATTTTTTCTAATTTTTGGACGAGGATGGGGATAGAGACCGTGTCAAAGGCCTTTTTTAGGTCTATCAAAACCGTTATCACCTAGTTCCTTTGACGAGTTCCTTTGTTAGTACTTTAGTTAGAGACGTGATAGCATCTTCTGTAGAAATACCGCGTCTAAAGCCAAATTGAGATAAAATGTTGTTGGTTTGAAGATAGCTAAATAATCTGGAATTTAAAAGTTTATCTTTGCTATAACAGGAGTAACAGAAATTGGTCTATAATTATTAACATCACACTCCTGCCCACTCTTGTATATGGGGGTTATTATTGACTTCTTTAAAGAGTTAGGGAAGATGCCTTGTTTAAAACAAAGATTAGCTAAATGCGTTATGATTGGAATTATTTCATGTCTAACATGTTTAAGATACCTAGTGGAGATATTATCCCATCCTGGGGCACTATCTGAATTTAGAGAGTTTATTCAACTAATTACTTCATTGATGTCTGTTTCCAACAGAACAAAAGGTTTAGAGAGACTAGGTAGGGAACGTAGGTAAAGATTTAGGTCATTCTGGGTTACGGTTTGTATGATGTCGTTAGCCAATTGGTTACCAATATTTGCGAAATATTTCTTAATGAAGTTTGCTGATTGCGTAGGTGATGTTTTTTGATTCATTAGTTCAGAATAAGTTCTAGTAGATTTATTTGTATATGTGATAGTTTTCAGGTTTTTCAGGAAAAGTTTGTTATTTTTTAACGATTTATTAATAAGGTTTCTTTCAAATTTTCTTTTTAATTTTTTTATAAGGTTGTTGCAATGATTTCTGGAACGAGTAAACGAAATATTTTTTATTTCATTAGGGGGATCGTCTCGTGATTGTTTTTGGATCTTATTACGATTTTTTATACATCTCAAGAAAGCCCTAGATATCCATAGGGATCCATCCTTACTTATTTGTTTACTTTTCGGGATCTTGTGAATAGTAGTAATTATTTTTAGCGAATCAATATGACCTAGTGTTAAACATTCTGTTATGTTATTTGGGTTTTCACAAAAAAATAGTGTCGATAGATTTTTTTCTTTTAAATGTTGTAAGGCACTTTCAAAATCAGTTTTGGTAGTAATTGTTGGTGTACTCGTAGTTTGGTAATGTTTTGTTTTAAGATAACGATAGAAAGGTTGTACGGTGGTCTGTAATAGTACTGCGTAGGATGGCAATAAAAGCAGAATGCCGGTTCCTATTTATTTTGAACATAAAATGATCGAGACAATTGTTTTCCCTTGTAATTAAGGTGTGACAAAAAGACTTTTTAATGAGAAATATATAACTCGGTTTAAATTTAACCTTAGCCAAACGGATTGGAATGAAATATTATGCGATAATAAAAACAAAATAGTTAACGAAATTTACACAGAATTCGATAATAACATGCAAACGATACTAAATGAAACTACATCAAAAAAGCGCGTAAAAAATTACTGTAAGTAAAAGGAATACGTACTTAACTATAGGTGTAAAAAAACCGTGTGAGCACAAAAGATTGCTTAAAATATTCGTAGAAAAGACCTATAACGAACTATAAAAAAACACACTATAAAAAGTATGTAAAAAATCCTGAAAACGTGTGTAACATTATCAAAGTGATTTAATAACACTAAAGTAAATGAAGCGGTAACAAAATAAATCAAAAACCATGTGGAACATAATTTAAAAAAAACCTTAAACCAGATTCCAAGTGCCGTACAAAAAATGATACCTTGCGTAATGAGGACAATAAAACCACAAGTGCATCAACAGAGGTTGCTAATATCTTTAACTTCTTTGCTTCAGTCGGCGAACCACTACCTAACAGCACGTCGCATACATGCCCAGTTCTTACACCATCAATAAATTCCCTATTTGTACAACGCGCCACGGTGCGTGAAATCTATAATATAATTCGCAAAATGAAGAACAAGCGCAGTGCTGGAGTTGATGAAATACCAAATTTCCTAATTAAAGAATGTATTAATGAATTGACACCACCCATAATCAAATTTATAAATCAATCCTTTGACGAAGGAATCTGTCCAGATAACTTAAAAGAAGCTAAAATACGACCAATATTTAAAAAAGGCGGCAAGCCACAGGATCCCTGCTCCTACCGAACAATAGCCCTCCTGCCAGCAATATCAAAAGTATTCGAAAAAACAATGTGCACTAGAAATAACAACTTTTTTGAAAAATTCAACCTCTTAGACATAAATCAGTTCGGCTTTAGACTAGAAAGATCGACCACGCTCGCGGTCTATATATCTGCCATAGCTATGTTCCTAGACATGACGAAAGCATATGATAAAGTTTCACATGACACTTTACTCCAAGGGTTATATGGCACAGGAATTCGGGGTACAGCCTATAAATGGTTAAATTCGTACCTAAAGAATAAAAAAACAATATGTTAAAATTGAGTCCTACAACAAAAAAGCAAAAGAAATAAAAATCGTTAAATCACGGACAAACACCAATAAACATTCCATTCCACAAGGCAGTGTGTTGCGGTGTGTATTATTTATAATATACATAAATTATCTACCTAAAACAATTGAATCGAAATGCTTTCTATTCGCAGACGAAGTATCGCTAGCGTTTAGGAGTAGGAACGGATAACACCGAAACCATGAACAAAAGTGAAAAAACGTATACAATTGTTAAATCGTGGCTAGAGAAGCACAATCTACAAATTAATGTTAACAAAAGTAATCTACTGCAATTTAGGACACACCAACGTAAACCGCTAAACATAAATAGCCTTAGTAATAAATTAAACATCCCAGAAAAAGACGATGTAACTCTTCTTGGTTTAACATTGGACAATAATCTAACATGGAAAAAACACATTGACACTCTGAAGACTAAATTATAAAAAAATATTTACGCACTAAGCAAATTAAAAAGCGACACAAACTATGAAACCGCACTCTCAACATACTATGCCTACGCTTATGCTTGGTCACTATGGCATAACATTGTAGCGTGAAAGTACAGACTTCAATGACGTCTTTATCATGCAAAAGAAATGTATACGCATCTTAGTGAATATGGGAAAGTTGTAAACCACATTTTATAAAAAATAAAATACTAACGCTACCTTCCCTTTACATCCTACAAATAGCTACTTTCGTGCAAAAACACAGGGATTACTTTCGATCAAACATAGAAGCGAACCAAAACTATAACCGAAGAAAAAAAACAAGTTAATTACACCCGTTAATAGCCCCATCTATAGAATCGCATCAATTTATAATAAATTATCGAATTACTTAAAAGATGACGAGAATTCAAAAACATATTATAGCAAACTAAGATCACTACTGATAGAAAAATGTTATTACACAGTAGAACATTCATGACGGATAAAACTTTAAAAATAAATAGTTAGGAATAAAGTACCTACATCTAGATGTAGGTACTTTATTCCTAACTATTTATTTTTAAAGTATTTATTAACTAACTATTTATTTTTAAAACTATTTATTTTTAAAATCTTGTGAACTTTAAAAATAAATAGTTAGGAATAAAGTACCTACATCTAGATGTAGGTACTTTATTCCTAACTATATATAATAAATGTATCGTACTTTGTTTTGATAAGTTTACACTCCATTATTTTAACTTATTGTGTATGTGACATCTACGAGTATGTTTGCAGTGCCCTGACAGGGTTTATGTACAAAAACCGACAGTAATATGTGTAAAATGTGTGATGTGCAAGAGAGCAAACAAATAAATAAATTAATTTTATTTTTATGTGCATAATGCAGTATAATGTATGATGTGATAGTGTATCATGCTTATATTAGTGTGCAGCAATTGAAGAATTCAAGCGGGAACACCACTGTCCTAAGTTCAGATTGCTACAAAACTGTAGTAAAGTTAGACAACTTTACTTTGTTGATCCTTTGTGATAAAACGAGGAGAAAACAAGCTGACATGCGAGCGACAGATAATGCTATTAGTCGTTTCGGAAGTAAATAGATCTAGAATGCAACGAGTTCGTACACTCCAAACGGAACAACAACTAGCGCGACACAATGAAATTGAACGATTGCGCTGACGCAACGCTCCTGTAAAACTGGAACAAGCGGCATTCCGAAACGATCCAAAATTCGATTGCATTATACTGACATACTGATTGCTGACAAATCAGTAAAAAATGGAGAAATGTCGGTCGTATGTCCGTACTGTAAGGCATTAAAATACAGTAGTGAAACTTCTAGGTTGTGTTCAAATTCAAATTCATTAATTGGTAAAAAAAAATGCCACGATTGGTTCCACCAGCATAACCATTACGATCATTAATATCTGGAACGAGTAGTGATTCTATCAATTTCTTGACCAATATACAAAATCCAATAATTGTTTTCAAATGACGTCCTTTGGTGCAACGCATATTGTGCAGGACAATTTTATGTCCACTTTCAAGGTAATTGTTACAACATAATCATTATCTTTCATTCTACACTTAACAGGTTCACTGTCCACAGACCACATACGGTCTGTAGAGAGACTTCCATATCAGTCCACAGACCGTATGTGGTATGTTCGCCCGTACAATTTCTAAGCCATCTGATACTGTGGACGTAAGGAGAAAGTCTAATATTTAATGCGTACTTGGCAGGACACAGACTTTAAATAAAAACATAACTGGACTTATGGACCATTCCCACTCTGGAGCCTGGACAGTGAACCTGCATTGTTTAAAAAAAAATGTACCCACACCATTGCAGATCCAAGGACAAAATATATCATTTTATTAATTATACCAATTCAAATTCAATATTCATAGTTAGAACAACGTCTGCCGGGTCAGCTAGTATATAACATTTTCATTGCCACATAATTTTACAATTTGACAATTTTATATCTGTTTTTATTTTAAACTCTGGCATTTGTACAGATTTTAGACAATTTTTATTTTTTGTTGTTGAATATGTAAATGTAATCGATCACAAGTTTATTTTAAATTTTTATCATTGTAGTTATTTTATTTCTTACATTTATAATTTTAGTTTCTGCCTACCCTCATGGGAAGAAAGCGTGAGGTCATTAATTAATTTGCACGATATATAATGAGTGTACTCAACTAGGCATTACTAAATACGTCAAGATACTCGCTGTTGTAGGCACTTTAATCTGACTTACCAGGTGCTAAAATAAAAACAAATAATTAGGTAAGTAAGTACTCTTTTCCGTAGCTGTACGAAGAAGGCACGCACTTCACAATGCTCCGCTCTGTCTCTATTGATCTTTACCACCATATAATATATAAGTTGATGACGTCACTACTTCAGTGGGTCGCTAGAATCGTTTAGTTCTGCCGAATTGAACCAACACAGATACCTATTAAAAACTATTCTTTACAGTAGTTGTAGGTAATCATTATATATTGTTTTATTTCGGATAGTTAACGCTTTCTAACTATAAATTAACGGAATTATTGTAAGATTGTGGGTTGGATCGTTTTGGCAGAATATTCCAAGATTGTGGGTGGGAACGTATTGGAAGAACAAAGCTCATTATTCTTGTACCTTTGAGAGTGAGTGCTTTGCTCCGCCGCTCCTCGCTTCCATCATAATTCTGTAGCACGAGGATGTAGTCGCCCAAGTCATGCGGAGTTATCAGCTCGGTTTTCAGCTCGATAACCGATTGCCTAAACAAATTTATTACTTAAATCCACTCAGCCTATCTTATGGCGCAGCTTTGGAGAGTATGTCCAGCGATGGACAGCCCATCGCTGGACATACTCTCCAAAGCTGCGCCATAACACCCTAGTCTCCACCTTCCGCATCCAGGCTGTCCCATGTCCCCCGGATAATTTGATTTCTGATTTTATCTTTCAAACAAACGCCGAGCATAGCCCGCTCCCTATCCAGAGTGACCTTGAAATTGTGGACCAGCCCGTCTGTCACTTTCCAGTTATTTTTGACCAAATTAACTGTGCAACGACCGTTTTTCGAACTAACATTTTAAATGGGACATACCATAGGTTTTTGTTTATGTTTTTGAATTTCGTTTACAACCAGCACCATCAATAATTGCACAGATAAGTTGGTGGTACTAAACTTTTATTGTATTTAATCATAAAACCTTATTCTTACGACGCAACAATCGTTTCTCACCTACAAAGAGTGCTACATGAATATTTCGGCTCCTGAATGTCATTGACAGGGGAGCGTTGTGAAATTGTCATAGGATGTATTGCAAAAACGAGGCATTAGTTCCGATTATAGCGAAGCACCAATATAACCTTGTAACGTTGTAATGTAGAACTTCGTCCGACAGACGTACAAATCATAGACGCGATCGCCTTATACCTGTTTATTTTATGGTAAGACAATGACCACGATCCTTTAACAATAATTAGTAATGTGCAATATACTCAACTCTACTCCTTTACTGTAAATAAAAAACGATTAAGTATTAGCTGTTGCCCGCGAACTTGTTAACGATCTAGATAAAAAGTAACGTATGTCCTTACCCAAATCAGTTTGACCGTTTTGGCTTGAAAGCGTAACAAACAAACTTACTTTCGCATTTATAATATTAATTAGGATTTTATTCCTTTTATAGTCGTGGCCCCAAGTATAATACTCGTTCAAAGCGTTAGTGGGGGTATAGCGTATTCGTGCAAAGGGCTAGTGCGGGTATAGCATACTCGTCTTTGAACTCGCGCAGGTGGTACTTGTCCACTTCCAAAAGGCGCTCGGAGCCGTAGGTGACGCGCAGCATGATGCCGCGCAGCACGCAGAATGCGCACGTAAAATTAATGCTGGTGGCGTGGAGTCGCTGTGGCGGCAGCCACAACCGCAACTGCGGTGTGAGCTGTATCTTTCCAATATCTGCAACGTTTTTCAACATCGATCGATCGTTTTTGCGCATCGTTGCGCAATAATAGTAAATTATAAAGTCACCTAGCTACTTAACAATCTTTTTAATTACGGGGTCCAACGATACACGTATTGTTTTTTTTTTCATCCCTCGATTACACCTATGGGGCGAGCTACCCCTAATTGTTTTTTTCGTAATTTCGCAACACCATTATTTAGCGCTGCAGAGAATACACCATCTTATAATCTTCATCGATATAGTGCAAATAGTTTCCGAATAATTTTTGTATCGGTTTTAGAATGGAGAAATGTTTATAATTTTAATGCAAGTATGTATGAGTGTAAAACTATGGACTAGAATGTCTGAAATGAATAAAATTAAAAAGGTCAACAAGACAAAGCATAAGGGAGCGGTAACGCCGACAGGGGACGCCTAGTAGGAGGACATATTGTGACATTACTGGTGATGTTTTTGAGAAAGGTCAGGTGCTTAGTATGAACGTATACGAGGCAGAAGCAGTATATAAAGATCGTAGCAGGTCGCGTTCTGAAGTTTTTGCCTACCCTCATGGGAAGAAAGCGTGACGTTATTAGTTAATTTGACGATATATAATTATGAGTGCACTCAATTAGGTATTACTAAATAGTTCAAAATACTGGCTATTTTAGGTACTTTAATCTGACTTACCTGGTACTAAAATAAAAACAAATAATTAGGTAAGTAAATTCTCTTTTCCGCAGCTGTCCAGTAGAAGGCACGCATTTCACAATGCTCCGCTCCAGCTCTTTGGATCTTTACCGCCATATTATAATATATAACTTGATGACGTCACGTTTGTCAGTGGGTCGCTAGAATGGTTTAGT
This sequence comes from Dasypolia templi, assembly GCA_963555695.1. Lineage (NCBI taxonomy): Eukaryota > Metazoa > Arthropoda > Insecta > Lepidoptera > Noctuidae > Dasypolia > Dasypolia templi. The sequence continues at coordinate 3,014,641 of OY743163.1, read as the reverse complement.
TCTGCCGAATTGAACCAACACAGATACCTATTAAAAACTATTCTTTATAGTAGTTGTAGGTAATCATTATATATTGTTTTATTTCGGATAGTTAACGCTTTTTAACTATAAATTAACTGAATTGTTGTAAGATTGTGGGTTGGATTGTTTTGGCAGAATATTCCAAGATTGTGGGTGGACCGTTTTGGAAGAACAAAGCTCATTATTCATGTACCTTTGAGAGTGAGTGCTTTGATCCGCTCCTCGCTTCCATCATAATTCTGTATCACGAGGATGTAGTCGCCCAAGTCATGCTGAGTAATCAGCCCGGTGTCCAGATCGATAACCGTTTGCCTAAACATATTTATTACTTAAATCCACTCAGCCTATCGCTGTCCACCGCTGGATATACTCTCCAAAGCTGCGCCATAATACCCTGGTCTCCGCCTTCCGCATCCAGGCTGTCCCATGTCCCCCGGATAACTTCATTTCTGATTTTATCTTTCAAACAAACTCCGAGCATAGCCCTCCCCCTATCCAGCTGAGTGACCTTGAAATTGGGGACCAGCCCCTCTGTCACTGTCCAGTTATTTTTGACCAACTTAATTGTGCAACGGCCGTTATTCGGAATAACATTTCAAATGGGACATCCATCGCTTTTTGTTTATGTTTTTGAGTTTCGTTTACAACCAGCGCCACCAATGATTGCACAGATAAGTTGGTGGTACTATACTTGTATTGTATTAATCATAAAACGTAATAATCGTTTCTCACCTACAAGGAGTGCTACATGAATATTTCGGCTCCTGAATGACATTGACAGGGGGGCGTTGTGAAATTGTCATAGAATGTATTGCAAAAACGAGGCGTTAGTTCCGATTATAGCCAAGCGCCAATATAACCTTGTAACGTTGTAATGTAGAACTTCGTCCGACAGACGAACAAATCATAGACGCGATCGCCTTGTACCTGTATATTTTATGGTTAGACAATGACCACGATCCTTTAACAATAATTAGTAATGTGCAATATACTCAACTCTACTCCTTTACTGTAAAAAAAAAAAACTATTAAGTACTAGCTGTTGCCCGCTACATCGTAAACGATCTAGATAAAAAGTAACGTATGTCCTTACCCAAATCAGTTTTACCGTTTTGGCGTGAAAGCGTAACAAACAAACTTACTTTCGCATTTATAATATTAGTTAGGAGAAGAGAAGAAGAAGAAGAGCTTATGAAAAGCGTGGTGGTGCCTGTGATAAAAAATGAAACCGGCGGCAAAGCTGACAAACCCAACTACAGGCCCATCTCTTTGGCCAGGCTCCAGTGACTTTAAGCGGGAAGCCTTTACAGAGAGTCACACATTTTAAGTACCTAGGACATGTAGTCACGGAGGACTTATCTGATGATGCTGATATAGAGAGAGAGCGGAGGGCGTTGACGGTTCGATGTAATATGGTAGCCCGCAGGTTTGCCCGTTGTAGTAAGGATGTTAAAGTAGCTCTTTTCAAGGCATACTGCCAAACAATCTACACGTGCAGCTTGTGGGTGAAATATACGCAGAGAGCCTACAACGTCCTGCGCGCACAATATAATAATGGATTTAGGATGTTGATGGGGCTTTCGCGCTTCTGTAGCGCTTCGCAAATGTTCGCGGAAGCCCGTGTTGACGATTTTCATGGGAATATGAGGAAGAGAACAGCGTCAATAATGGGTAGGTTGCGCGGAAGCTCCAACAGCATCCTACAAACTTTGGAAGGCACTGGGTGCAGAGGTACGTGCCACGTCTTTTTTAATTGTTTTAGTTTATAAGTTTTACTAACATAGTTTTTGTAAGTCGTTGTTACTAATACTATATGGATTGTGAGTACACTGGTCCGAAATAAAGATTATATATATATATATATATATATTCGTTTAATAGTCGTGGGCCCGAGTATAATACTCGTTCAAATCGTTAGTGGAGTTTATCATACTCGTGCAAAGCGTTAGTGTGGGTATATCACATTCGTGCAAAGGGCTAGTGCGGGTATAGCATACTCGTCTTTGAACTTGCGCTGGTGGTACTTGGCCTCTTCCAAGAGACGCTCGGAGCCGTTGGCGACGCGCAGCATGATGCCGCCCAGCACGCAGAATACGCACGTGAAGTTGATGCTGGTGGCGTTGAGTCGCTGTGGCGGCAGCCACAACCGCAACTGTGGTGTGAGCTGCGTCTTTCCAATTTCTGCAACGTTCTTCAACATCGATCGATCGTTTTTGCGCATCGTTGCGCAATAATAATAAACTGATAAAGTCACCCTTGCTACTTCACAATTTTTATAATAAGGGGGTCCAACGATACCACACACGTATTGTTTTTTTTCATCCCTCGATTACACCTATGGGGAGAGCTACCCCTAGTTGTTTTTTTCGTAATTTCGCAACACCATTATTTAGCGCTGCAGAGAATACACCATCTTATAATCTTCATCGATATAGTGAAAATAGTTTCCGAATATTTTTTGTATCTGTTTTAGAATGGAGAAATGTTTATAATATTAATGCAAGTATGTATGAGTGTAAAACTGTGGACTAGAATGTCTGAAATGAATAAAATTAAAAAGGTCAACAAGACAAAGCATATGGGAGCGGTAACGCCGACAGGGGACGCCTAGTAGGAGGACATATTGTGACATTACTGGTGATGTTTTTGAGAAAGGTCAGGTGCGTAGTATGAACGTATACGAGGCAGAAGCAGTATATAAAGATCGTAGCAGGTCGCGTTCTGTAGTTTCTGCCTACCCTCATGGGAAGAAAGCGTGACGTTATTAGTTAATTTGTACGCACTCAATTAGGTATTACTAAATAGGTCAAAATACTGGCTATTTAAGGTGCTTTAATCTGACTTACCTGGTACTAAAATAAAAACAAATAATTAGGTAAGTAAATACTCTTTTCCGCAGCTGTCCAGTAGAAGGCACGCATTTCACAATGCTCCGCTCCAGCTCTTTGGATCTTTACCGCCATATTATAATATATAACTTGATGACGTCACGTTTGTCAGTGGGTCGCTAGAATGGTTTAGTTCTGCCGAATTGAACCAACACAGATACCTATTAAAAACTATTATTTATAGAAGTTGTAGGTAATCATTATATATTGTTTTATTTCGGATAGTTAACGCTTTTTAACTATAAATTAACTGAATTGTTGTAAGATTGTGGGTTGGATCGTTTTGGCAGAATATTCCAAGATTGTGGGTGGGACCGTTTTGGAAGAACAAAGCTCATTATTCATGTACCTTTGAGAGTGAGTGCTTTGATCCGCTCCTCGCTTCCATCATAGTTCTGTATCACGAGGATGTAGTCGCCCAAGTCATGCTGAGTTATCAGCCCGGTGTCCAGATCGATAACCGTTTGCCTAAACATATTTATTACTTAAATCCACTCAGCCTATCGCTGTCCACCGCTGGATATACTCTCCAAAGCTGCGCCATAATACCCTGGTCTCCGCCTTCCCCATCCAGGCTGTCCCATGTCCCCCGGATAACTTCATTTCTGATTTTATCTTTCAAACAAACTCAGAGCATAGCCCTCTCCCTATCCAGCTGAGTGACCTTGAAATTGTGGACCAGCCCGACTGTCACTGTCCAGTTATTTTTGACCAACTTAACTGTGCAACGGCCGTTATTCGGAATAACATTTCAAATGGGACATACCATCACTTTTTGTTTATGTTTTTGAGTTTCGTTTACAACCAGCGCCACCAATAATTGCACAGATAAGTTGGTGGTACTTTACTTGCATTGTATTAATCATAAAACCATATTCTTACGACTTAACAATAGTTTTTCACCTACAAAGAGTGCTACATGAATATTTCGGCTCCTGAATGACATTGACAAGGGGGCGTTGTGAAATTGCCATATGATGTATTGCAAAAACGAGGCGTTAGTTCCGATTATAGCCAAGCGCCAATACAACCTTGTAACGTTGTAATGTAGAACTTCGTCCGACAGACGTACAAATCATAGACGCGATCGCCTCATACCTGTATATTGTTATGGTTAGACAATGACCACGACTCTTTAACAATAATAAGTAATGCGCATTATACTCAACTCTACTCCTTTACTGTAAAAAAAAAACTATTTAGTACTAAATGTTACCCGCGAGTTCGTTAGCGATCTGGATAAAAAGAAACTTATGTCCTTACCCAGGTCATAGTCTATCTGGGTTCCAAATTTCATCCAAATCCGTTTTACCGTTTTGGTGTGAAAGCGTAACAAAAAAACCTACTTTCGTATTTATAATATTAGTTAGGATTATATTCGTTGTATAGTCGTGGCCGCGAGTATAATACTCGTTCATAGCGTTAGTGGGGGTTTATCATACTCGTGCAAAGCGTTAGTGTGGGTTTAGCATATTCGTGCAAAGGGCTAGTGCGGGTATAGCATACTCGTCTTTGAACTTGCGCAGTTTGTACTTGGCCACTTCCAAGTTGCGCACGGAGCCGTCGGCGACGCGCAGCATGATGCCGCGCAGCACGCAAAATGCGCACGTGTAGTTAATGCTGGTGGCGTTGAGTCGCTGTGGCCGCAGCCACAACCGCAACTGCGGTGTGAGCTGCGTCTGTCCCATGCCTGCAACGTTCTTCAACATTGATCGATCGTTTTTGCGCATCGTTGCGCAATAATAAAAAATAATAAAGTCACCTTGACAATCTTTTTAATAACGGGATCCAACGATACAACACACGTATTGTTTTTTTTTTCATCCCGCGTTTACATCTATGGGAAGAGCTACCCTAATTGTTTTTTATACTTTTTTCGTAATTTAGCTACACCATTATTTAGCGCTGCAGAGAATACACCATCTTTCCAATTTTCATCGATATAGTGCAAATAGTTTCCGTGGAAAATGGCTGTGTAACGGCCGGACGGATGGACAGACGGACATGACGAAATTAAAAAACGGTTCCATTTTAGCCATTTCACTACGGAACCCTCATCAAAATAGACAAACAAAAGTTGCGATCTACACTTGGTGAGGTAAAATGCTTCGCAACAAACACGAGAAAAAATAGTAGGGAAAAATAGTAACAATTTTTGTGCTAAAGGCAAAACGACGTTAGATTGATCGACTGTACAGTGCATAACTAAATACTATCTCTCTCTCTGTGCCTTAATTATATCTGATTGTATGCTGCCCCTATAACATGGGACTTAAACATAACTGGCGAAATGTGGGTATGCTATAGGTACACCACTGCCTAACCCTTCTGGGATTACAGGCGTGGTGTTATGTGTTTAAGTGTATGCGGCTCCGGTCGGCGTCATCACGTCAGCGTTCAAGACTTCTAATGTTAAATATTGTTAAGAATTTTACTATCCTACATAATTACCTTAAAGTATGAGCTCATGTCGTATCAAGTGTTTTTCCCTGAAGCCCAAATGAAAAACACATTTCAATAGACCAGGTACACATAATAACAAACATTGTTGAAAAACACTCGAAAGCAAGCAAGTCTGCGCCACCGTATTCCTAGGTGTTACGCAAGCTGTTGACAAAGTTTGGCGTGAAGATTTGATATTCAAACTCAGACTCACGGTAGCTCCAGAATTTGCAGATATTCTAGTCTTAAATAAGTAACAGAATGTTCAGAATAAGGCAAGAGGATGCATATTCCGAGCTGAAAACTATAAAAGCTGTGGTACCACAAAGGAAGTGTGTCACGCCCATTCCTGTACTTGCTACATACATATGTGATATCCCAGAGCTGAAAACAACACCATTGCGACCTTTGCAGATGACAATGCACAACTGGTTTCCATTATGGCGCGGAGCTTGAGTAGCATCTTCTTTACATTAAATACAGTGCTGTTATTAGGTGGATCATTTCTAGTGTGTATTGCGAATTTCTTAATTTCTTAAGAGCTTGTCTTAAATTTTGCATGGTCAATAACATTTGGTGTTCGGAGTCACTGAAAATTTTACACGTACATACGAGTGGTACAAAGTGTTCAAAAGCGGTCGATATGTGATGGAAGATTTGTCTCGCTCTAGCAGGCCATCAACGTCTTCAACTGAAGTTAACATCGCAAAAGTGAAGGAAATAGTGACTGAAAATCCTCATTTAATTTTGAGAGATATAGCCGCTGAACTTTTTATGTCTCACGAGTCGATACGTACCATTTTAAATAATCACTTGGTTATGAAACATGATGCCGCTCGGCTAGTCCTAAATAACCTGAACCATGAAACGTATTGTTGCTGGTGACGAGACTTGGGTTTACGAGTTTGACATGCAAACTAGTCAACAAGCTTCACAGTGGTGCCTTCCAACTGAACCGAAACCGAAAAAGCCACGCCAAAGTCGATTAAAAGCCAAGGTCATGTTGACTGTTTTCTTTGACTTTCGCGGTGTTGTGCACTCGGAATTCTTGTTGAAAGCAAACGATAAATAAAAAAATTGTTGTCTGTAAAGTCGGTTTACGGACGATAGTTTAACGTGACAACGTCATAACAAAACAATGATGAAATGTTTTGGTTGATAGCGTGTTTAGTTTCCCACTGCGCGTTTTACACACGTAAAATGAATGAAAGAACGGCTTGCAAATTTCTGGCTTGCAACGTAGATATATCAATCTTAGTTGCCTTAAATTGCTCAGAAAGACCGCGTTATGTAGTAATGTGAAAACCGTTAAACCAGTTGTTTGGGCAAATTGTTATGACATGTGTGAGGTTAAAATTTAATTTTTAATCTTACAGTAATAACTATGCAAAACTATTTTTTCCATTTAATTATAAAGAAGAGAAAACGTTTTTATTTATCATCAATTATGTTATGAACCACCATAATTTTTTAGTCAATTGTAATATAACCTATTATTACTGCACTAGCCGACAAACATATAAACAAACTTTACTTTTGGATTTGGCTGATGCAATATAAATCATAAACAAGGATTTGGGTTCAATTTGCGAGTGGAACTAGTACAACTAAACAGGACACTCAGCGCGGCAGTCACATAAAGAACGCAGAATCACCGACGACGGAACGAAAGTCGAACTTGCTAGAAGAGTTTAAGGATTTTCGATTGGAGGTGATTTCACGTCTACGCGTAGCAAGGCAGACAAGTATCATGTAAAATATGCAGGACTGTTTAATGTCACGAAAAATTATTTGCAGGAATTACGTTTATACGTGAAGGTACTCGAACAAAAAGTTGATCAAGTTTTTGCACAAGATAATCAAGTAAATTAACTAAGTACGCGTAATCAATTTTTGTAACACCAAATATATATCTCCAAAATATCACCAATTGTCAATTCACAATCACCAGAGGAGACCGGGAATTGTCCTAAGAAAGTATTTAGTTATTCCGAAGCGATTTGTAACAACCCGCAAAGGACTTGAGTAACGAACCCGTCATCATCGCCTCAGTTGTTACATCTTGTGTGGCCATGAAAACAGTGGAACAACTAATGACGAGCGAAGTTTCGCAAGCGAAGGATCAGCGTTTGTCAACAACAGAGGTTTAGATAAACAGCAAAGGAGATAGTAATAGTCATAAGAATAAAAGTAAATTGAAAAAGAGCGCTTGCGTGCGCAAATGCAGTCTTCTCTCCCCACTCGAATAGTGCGATCGTTTTCCATTTGGATCGCAGTAGACGACATCGGTGAGTGGCTTCTTCCACTTGAACTGCTTCAAGTGGAAGAAAGCATACTTGCTGCCTTTCATTTTCGGTGGTGCTTCCGTTGATCAAGGCGGCAAGGCCTGCTGAGATTGGTATACTGGCTCCAGCTCGGCTTGAGCATACGCAGAAGCTTATGCCCACATTTTCTCCTTCTCTGTTCATGAAAAGGTTCGCAGTCTGACGTTTGGGACTCCGTCTCCTCCGCATGCCAGAAATTGCGTGATAGTCATGGTGCTAGGAGCTGGTTGTAGGCTGGTTTCTGCTGCTGCTGCTGCTGTTGCCGCTGGTGCTGTCTGTTGGTTGGTGTTTGTGTGTGTGCTTTGTGTTATAGCGAGTGACGTGCTTGTTGTATTTTGTGCTGTCGTTTGTGCGGTGATAAATGTGGTTGATGATAAGTGCCGATGTCAGAGACACCGTGCGGTATGCTTTGCAGATCTTATGCGCAAATCCTCTCTGCAGTGAGTCAAACTGATTGTCATCAATTTCTCGGCTGCCCAAGCACTCGCTGCATACATCACGATAGGCTCTATTACTTTATACGAGTATTGTCCTAATTATCTCCCTGTTGAGACTCCAAGTCACCTTTGCCGCACATGCCAGCTGTATTTAGATGTCTGCAGCCTTTTTACAGGTCGCAGACACGTGCGCGTTGAAGGTGAGTTTAGAGTCTATTGAGAGATCCAGCAGCTTCACCTCTGTGACCAGATTCAGCCACGTACCCGACATGTGGAGTACAGGAACGTCGTACTTGAGCTTTCTTGTTAAGACCATCGCATTGGTCTTGTGCACAGCGAAACGTAGCTTGTTTTGGACGCCCCATTCCGATCCAATGTCTAGCGTGTTGTTGCCTGATTTCTGCAGGGAACCGGCTGCAAGACGAGAAGGTCCGAGAAAACCAGGGCAACATCGTCTGCAAAGACTTGGCAGTATACACCCATACCTAGCCCTTTTGTGAAGGAGCGAATCTAGGATAAGGTTCCAAAACGTCGGTCCGGCAATTGAGCCTTGGACGCATCCTTTCGTACCCTTCTCGCTAGTCGCTCCGGCGTAGTTGACCCTGATGTTCCGGTCTTCTAGGTATGAGGCGACGAGAGCGTAGGTGTTTGCAGGGCAGTTCTTGACTACCATCTGTTTATCAGCGAAGCCACTCTTACACTTTTATAATCTGTGCATTGAGTTCTCATGCACATACCTAAAGGTGGGATGGATTCAGACGTAATAGGCTATAGGCTGGTGGCAATTGTGTCAACTCCAGCGAAAGTTTATAAGTCAACCATATCAAGGTGCATTTTAGACAATTAAGGACCACGCTACTGCATTAGGAATAAAACTAAATAAATAAAAATGTATACTATTTAAAAAATGTATTTCGTGTGGAGTGTTTCCGGACGTATAGAAACGCGCAAACATCGTACCAGTACACAAAAGCCCTAAAAAGAATGTGGAGATGTTTCGTCCAATTTCCATATTATCAGCATTGTCTAAACACTTTAAAAGGCTTGTCCCTTTCACTTTAAAAGCATGTTTTAATAATGGCATGACATGGCTTCGTCAAACAATCAATCATAAGCAATCTTTCATATTCACAACACATTTTTTGAAAATATTGATAACAGACAACAGACAGACACGGTATACACACTAATTTTCAAAAGGCATTTGATAAAGTGGATCATAGATCGCTGCTCCATCAGAGGGGATCTCCTGCGTTGGTTTGTCTCCTATACAACCAATAAGACCAAAAAGGTTGTGATCAATGATCTGTATTCAAGTTACATCAGGAGTCTTTCAAGGCACAATTTTAGGACCTTTATTGTTTATATTGTTTTATGACATAAAATAATCCTTTCAGTTTTCAAAATTTCTCTTATACGCTGATGATTTAATTCTAGTGAACAAGACTGTGTTGAATTCCAACGTGATGTTGATCGTTTCTCGGACTATTGATCTAATAATAAACTGCACCATACTTGCCAAAGTGTCATAGTATAAACCTTCACCTAAAAAGAAAAATATAAGACTTTCCAATTATCGACTTGCTAATATGTAGTTATAAATAAAGTTAGCAATATTCGTGATATTGGTGTGCAGCTGTCCTCGGAACTTCATCTTGATATTCTTGGAGAAAACATTGTCACCGTGGCATATCAGATATTTGTCTTTGTAATGAGAGCGTCTAGAGATTTCTAACGTCCCTCCACCTTCTTCCACCTAGACAAGTCTAATAATTAGGCTGCAATTAGAATACGCAGTACCGATCTGGAATCCTTCCTATGCAAAATATATAGACATTATAGAATTAGTCCAACGCTAGTACCTTCGTGAAAACGTCATACCAATCGCTTCTTAAAGACTACGACCTGCTTTCCGAAAAAGAAGAAGACGAAGAAGAAGAAGCGTCCTCCTTGAGACAAAGCTGTTTTTCAGTGAATGCCGAAACAAGTTTAATTGCCCTGACTTGGTGACTGGTTTGTTTTACCTGGGTCTTCGAACAATACTTGGACGGGACGCACCAGGCGACTGTTCACCACCAGCTTTTGTAGACCCAATGCTGATGTGCGCTCACCGCTATACCGCTTAGTCGACACATACAAAACGCGATTTGGTGCAATAGACATATTGTTAATTAGCAGATATATATTTAACAATTATATAATTAAAATTTCAAAGGATTGGTCGTAGGCTCCATACGTTTCGCACTTTTTATTCATTTTGTATTAAATTATGTTTATCTTTTACTCTTTTTCATTAAGTTAGCCTGCTACAGTTAACGTTTGCTAACAGTTTGTTTTTATTATATACTATAGTAATGTTTGGAAAATGTTAAAGGTAGTATATTTGTTAGGTTTAATTTTAAGACAACACTGTTTGTTAGCGCCTTGAGCTTTATGGAAATCATTAAACGCTAACATGAGGGTGCGGGAATAGAACTGTCTAAACAGCTCTTTCTAGGCTTCTAAAAGCATGGAGCGGTGATTCAAAGCCTTGCTATGAGAATCGGCGGTTTGTGGACTGTAATAAAACTTTATGTGGCAGCATAAATTGATTTGAAGGAAGCTATATTGGTATGGAGAAGCAGGAACAAGAGAAGGACACAGGATGCAGCGCCTTACCTTTCTAGGAGTCTGAAGTCACCTTCCAGCTGCTAGAGGCTTGCATGCCCTTGATGTGTAGGTTAGCCACGCGGCAAGCCAGCGTGGTTTCACAGATAAACGGTTCCTATTACTTTCACAGCACTTCAAAGTAGTGTAACTTGATAATTATGTAGGTCTAGTTTGATATATAGACCCGAAAACCCGGATTTATCACGTAATCCAGATATATTATCGGTAAAAGCTCTGAAGAGATGCTTTCGCGGCAAGGGATTAGACGATACTTAATTCTTTTCTTTTAAAAATGGCGTCCGTTCCGGTCAGTGTTCTTCCAGCCATGTATTGCTGTCTCTCTCTGACCTATGGTAGACGCTGCAGGAATGGATGGAAAGGAAGGGACTGATGAGAAACGTACCTACTACCGCCACATTCAAGAAAAGATATAATTCAATGTATGTATATTTGGACATCAGCGATGTATATGGCGGTAACACTGTTTATGCTTAATAATGTTTGTTTTCCCAAATGTATAAATAAATAGACTTGTTTGTTTTGTGATTGTGTTCTTTCTTTGCGTCATGTTTACCGCAAACCAAAGTAGTTTTCATTCTACACAACTTACTGAGGGTGACCAGAGGTATGTGAACGAAGCTCTCTTTCTTCCCAATCTCTTCAAACTGCACGAAGTACGTAGCGGCGTCCTTTGCTTCCATCGGGCGGAAGGTCATAGTGATATCAATATAGTCTCCGACTTCTTTCACCTCTATATTTTCAATGATCTGAAATAAACAGATTCAATTTATATTATTGCTGATTCTTTAGTTCACGAAATAGACTTAACTTTGGCTATTAATATAACTGTGTATCTTCCTCTTCTTGTTTTATCAAAACTGTCAAAATGCACCCTAATTGCGAAAACACTTTAAACTGTCGTTCATTATTTAATAATAAATTAATCTGAATCATTTTGAATAATATTGAAATCTATTGCTTCACATGTTCGAAGAATCTGTCTGTACCACGTAAATAACGCAATGTATGTTATTGAACTGTCAAAATTAAAGTCACTGCTACTGTTTATGTGTTAGGTAATTACCCCGCAGCTTATTTTATAATTTGACAGCTCTTTAAATAACTAACGTCCAAAGCCAGTTACATAAAATATAAAGCATATAATTAATCATTACAACTATGACTAAGACGTAGGCCATATATTCTGTCTAACGAGTTATATTCCTGCGAATGATTAAACTTTAAAAACTTTATTTTCTCTTCACAAGTTATGTACTTAATACTAATATTATAATGATAGTAGTGCACAAACAAGGAGCTAACTTTGTGAGAGACTGGTGCCTGAGGTAGGTTTATACAAAAACCTGAATTACAGGTCACCAGGGCCCTCCCGCGGCTAGAAGCCTGTGAGTTGGACCAACATAAAATGCAGTATACTTAACTAAGGTTTAAACAGAAAACAAAATTATCCAAAACGAGAAAACAAAAAAAAAACACAAAAAAAAATACCAAAGGTTTGTGGAAATACCAGAGTGTGTGTGTAACTAGTGAAAGTGAATAAAAGAGACTGATTGGAGAGAGTATGTGAGAGGTTTCTTGAGTGAGTGTGATGCGATTAAGGTTGATGGTATAAAGAAGCAGCATAGGGGATGAATAATAAGTAGAGAAACTCTATCTGAGTGGGATCAACAAATTCTCAGTTCCCTGATAGTCTAGAGTTTTCATATAGACTGAAATTTTACATTTGTGTTTAGTTTGAGGATATATATTTAGGATTTTTTTTATCTTGTTATAAAGATACGGTCCGAGAAAGAAAAAGAAATTACACGAGTGTACAGAACTGGAAGGTTGTGTTTGGCAAACTCTGCCTTTTCGGCGCTTATCCTTATACAGATTCGGATCGTATTGCCAAAAGGAGTGTTGTTTAAGCACCGTACGCAATATGAAGGTTTGCCTAACAGAGAGTAAATCTCAGATTCTAAAAAGGTCTACGGTTGGGAATAGGTAGGGGAGACCGGCGCCAACTTTGAGAATGGCACGCTGAGCCCTCTCAACTTCAATAAGGTGGGTCTAGGCGGAACCTCCCCAGGATGTAATGCAGTACTCTATTAAGGATTGGGCTAAAGAATTATATACCATCTTAATAACCTTCCGGTTTGCAGCGTGTCTAATGGTTTTGAAGACGACGATTAGCTTACGGAGCCGGTTCACAAGGACTTTTATATGCTGTTTGAAGGTTAGGAATTGGTCCAAAACGATACCAAGGTATTTTATATGATCGATTTTTTTCGAGAACAGGACATGAGCACAAGGGGGTGATGACACGATCACAAGCATGAGAGTAAATGCTAAGACATGATTGAGGAAGTTGATTCGACCTATGTGCAAAAGTGACATATTTCGTTTTATTGACATTAAGCTCAGAACATTCAATCGGAGCCATTCGCAGACTTCGTTAAAACCCCCCCTGGACAGTTTGACACTGTCCAGGGGGGTTTTAACGAATACCTCAATAAAAAGAGTGCAGTATAATCAGCAAAGGTCAAAAAAATTCCCCTCAGAAGCTGGAGCTGGCAGAGGCTGTTGATATACACCAAGAACAACGTTGGGCCGAGTATACTGGCTTGTGGGACACCGAATTCAATACATGCCTCATCGCTCAACCTATTGTCAATCAGAACTCTTTGTTTCCTGCCCGTAAGGTAGTCCTTCATCAATTTTAAAGGAATACCTCTTACACCAAATCCTTCCAACTTGATGAGTAGGTGCGGGATAGAGACCGTGTCAAAGGCTTTTGCCAGATCAAGGAACACCGTCAAACATTTTTTCCTTTGGTCTAGGTTTGTAATGATGGAGTGTAAGAGTTCGTGAATCGCATCATTGGTTGACTTTTTACGTCGAAAACCATATTGATTCGGTGAAAGAAGATTGTTGGTTTCTAGGTAATTTGTTAATCGACGGTTTATTAGCCATTCCAATATCTTGGACAGAGTTGGTAAGATGGAAATAGGGCGGTAATTATCAACACTGTCTCTTTCTCCCCCCTTGTGGATCGGTTTGATAAGAGCTATTTTAAATGCCCTTGGGAAAACACCTGTCGACAAAGCCAGTTTGCAAATGTGCGTAATAGGAGTGGTAAGAAAATTAATGTACCTATTTAAGATCTTACCAGATATCCGGTCAATACCTACAGCGCACTTCTCATTCAAATCATTGATAAGATAAAATACTTCTTCCACATCAGGGGGAAGCAAGACAAATGAATTATGGTGCGGTTCAGCATCATACGACAATGGCTTATTTGGGTTAAATTTTTTTGCTTGCTCTGCAAGCTTTCTGCCCACGTTTGCAAAGAAATTATTTACGCCATTAATAACCTTATCTTTGTTTACGGATGCGATGAGACAAGAAGAGAAGTCAACCGGTTTGCTTGAGCCACTAATCTCTCTAATCGCATCCCATAGTTGCCTTTTATTACCTTTTGCATTTTCAATCTCTTTCTTGTCGTGGTTTCGTTTAGCTTTTTTTATTATTGAGTTACAAAAATTTCGATAACGTTTATATGTCAATTTAATATGCTCATTTTCAGGTTCACGCTTAAGGTTGTTTATTTATTTATTTATTTATTTATTGTGGCACTCCAACGACTAATTCACAAAATCATTAACAGAGAGATTATCTTATTAACTATATACTGCAGCGAACTGGTCACTTAAAGGTGTGCACAGCACTTTCATAGTTACTTTTGATTTACTAGTTATTTACAGATAAAATGATGATCATAAAATCAAATAGGTTAATAATAATAATAGAATCAAAGAACACTAATAATACAATCTAATAAGCATAATTACAATTTCTAATGAATTGATTCATTAATAATACTGTCAAATGAATCAAATTAAATTATACAATAAAATTAAATAAAAATGTAAAAGTTGCAAAAATATATTACAGAATAACAAATGAATGATGCAATTTAAACACGAAATTGACGTAAAAGATGACTGCGAAATTGATATAGGGTGTTCGAGAAGACGTCAATGCTATCGGTGCGAGAGTGGCTTTCATTATAAGTTCTCATGAAACGGTTCAATGGCGCTGATCGTCCGAGATTGGTTCGACCTGTAGTTGTTGCGAACACATCTAATTTACGGTCGGGCCGGGGTTGACTACAACGGGGAACAGATACATTTATATCTTCAAGAAGCCTTGGAACCTGGATCAGTCCATTGACAATTGTTATGAGGTTATCCCAGTTTCTCATGCAACGAAGCAATCCTTTAGTGATCCACGGTTTGCTGACCCGTTGTCTTTTGGGATTTTTATCAGACTGGAGTTATTATTTATTGCAGTGATAACGTACGTAACGAGTAGGTCGGTTGCGGTGTTAGCATCACAACATTCTAGAATGGGCTGAAAAGAAGTATTCTGTATAGTGTCATCGAGAGATTTATAGTCAATTGAGTAGGCAGTTTTATTGCAGTAATCAGGGCGAGCATCCAGGTCCAAACTAATAGCAACAGTTTCGTGATCTGTAATTGATGTCTCGAATACGAAACAGTTAGCATCTGATTTTGTTTTTAGCATAATATGGTCCAGGCACGTACGTCCATGCGTAAGTGCAGTGTGACCTGGGAGCAAACAGTGACTTGCTAAGACGTTTAGGTACTCCTGCGAACGCTTGTCCGAACTGTTAGGTGCTATATCGATATTTATATCGCCGCAGAGAACAATATTTTTAAATCTACGTAATTTTGCGAGAAGAGAGTCTAACGATCTAATGAAGCTATTAGTGTTGGCTTGACTCGGCGGGCGGTAGATTCCAATAATACAAGTTACGGAATTTATTTTAAGCAGAAGACAGTTGGCGTCACTATTCTCTGGTTCTTCGACAGTTAGTACAAGGTTCTTGTCATAGTAGATAACTACTCCTTCATTTTGGGTTCTATGAGAAGTCGCTGCTGCATAGTTATAGTTATCGAGCCTAGGTATGCTACGAGCTGAAGAAAGCCAACACTCTGAGAGGACTAATATGTCCCAGGATATTTCTGATCTATGTAAAAGAGTGGTCAGATTAGGCATGTTACAATTAAAACTACGGATATTCTGAGACAAGAGATTGAGGGTACAGTTACTTGTTAATATATAGTTTTTTACAATGTCTATGTCCCAAGAGATTGCTTTGGCTATTTGAAGTGCATCAAGATCTGAGTGAAGAGACTCAATACTTTGCATTATTCAAAAAAGGAAATGCAACTTTAATGACACGCGACATGCGTGACGTATAACTACGGAAATACTTGAAGATTAAACTCAGATCTTGATCGTAACCAGCTAAGATATTTAACACGCGACTAGATGTAAAATAGAATTGAAAATATAATTGGAGAAGTTTACTGATAGCATACTTAAACCAAAATCGCTGTGATGTATACTGAGTAAATGGTGATGGTTGTGTGTTGTGGGTTTGATGAGCAGAGTACATATGTGAGTGTGAGGGACTGGAACTCCAATAAATTTTATTTTTAAAGTGTGTGTAATCACAATTATAAAGGTAAGAATAATAAATACATAAAACACAGATAACTAGAGTAAAATATAACAAGAAAATTTCAAATAAACTATGGGTTAAGTTCAGTCACAAGGAAAGCTCGGCCAACTCGGCCTCTTCCTCAATACGCAACGGCACCTGTCCCTCTTCAAGCTTGACGTAAACTTTACCAAAAGATGTCCAAGTAGCTGCCAGTTTTTTGTTTTTCACGAGTCCTCTAGCAATATAAAACAGGTGTCTTGCTTTACTTGTCAGGGAATCCGAGATGAATACAGCCTGCGGTGCACCTGCTAATTTAATGTGATTGGTATTCAACTGCGGCTCCATTTTTGAGCGGCTAGATTTGTTGTATTCTTTAAATGCGGCAACTATGGCATCCCTTCGGATGGTGTAAGTGAAGTCAGTAACAATGGCCTCAGACTTAGTACGGTAAACATCCTTTACTTCCAGGTCATGTATGGGTGTCTCGAGGCCTAAGGCTTCCCCGACATTTTTGATGATGTTGATCACAGTTTTTTTGTTTTTTTGTTTTCGCTGTTTTGTATGGGGATGTTACGTATTTCGATGGAAGAATTACGAGCATTTCTTTTAAGCATTTCTAACTTATCATCCAATGTCTTAACGCGCTTCTTATAGCTACAGTTTTCGAGCTCCAGACAGTTCACTTTGTTAAGTAGGTCTTCATAGTGGGTGGAAATGGACTTAACCGATTTTTCGAAATCGTGGTTTTGTTTCATTACGTCATTTATCGAGATGTTAAGGTAGTCAAACTTTTGTTCCTGTTGGTCTTTTAGCTCAGCGAACATATTTTTAATTTCAAACATATACTGGTCGGGGATTCCAGTATATTCGCTGAAAGTACGTTTATGGCGTTTGGATACGTTAGAAACTTCATCATCCGTTAACATGTTTAGAGCCGAGTCTGATTGGCATAGTACTTTAGGGGGAGTCTTTAGCTTACTTCCTATGGTTGTACATTGTTCTGGAGACCTAATTTGTCCATCACCGCTAAGCTCCGGGTCTGTTCTTAAGGAAGGTTTTTGTCCTGGTGGTGAGCGTCGTACCGACATCTTATCAATACTTAGGCGAGAGAATTCACCTTGTTATAGTTTATCTACACTTGGGAGCAAATAAATCGAGCCACTTCCTTTTTCACGCATTATGGTTATTATTTTTGGTATTATGGAACGCATCGATTCGAAACATATATCGCCTTAAAGGGTATTTAATAACCTTTACAATGAGGGTAGTTAGTTGTCAAAATTTCATTTTAATTAAAGTTTAAAGGGTAGAATAAAATTATCGCATTTAATTTGCTTATGACATTTTTATTGTACTCTGTTAAGAAAAGATTAAATTTGAGGTTTTTGTTAATCATACCCATATTACTTGTTATTGTTGTCTTTATCTGTGTCTGTGTAATCAAACAAACCTGATAAAATGGATACTACACCGACGGAAGCTGCCCAAGTTGTAGCTTTACTTGAGGTTGGACACGGACAACGTGAAGTGGCACGCAGACTTCATTTGAGTCGTTCAAAGGTACAGCGGGTATACCGCAGGTATCTGGAGACTGGTGCTTTTGTTCGGCGACCTGGAACTGGCCGACCACGGGCAACAACAGAACGTGACGACCGCTTTATTGCAACCAATTCGTTGCGCGACCGTGGACTTAATGCTGTTCAGCTACAGCAAGCGTTACGTGACGTTCGAGGTGTCGCAATCAGTAGGTGGACAGTGAGACGAAGACTAAAGGAACGAAATTTAACATCACACAAACCAGCAACTGGCCCAAAATTGACTGTAGCTCATCGCCGATCTCGCTTGGAGTTTGCTCGAGAACACATTAATTGGACGTTAGAAGACTGGAGGTCAGTTTTGTTTTCTGACGAGTCAAGAATCTGTCTTTTTAGCAATGACGGGAGAAACCGAGTGTATAGACGTCCTGGTGAAAGATTTGCCCAATGTTGCATTCGAGAAACTGTGAGTTTTGGTGGTGGTTCTTGTATGGTGTGGGGAGGAATTTCTCTAGACGGAAAAACGGAACTTGTCTTCGTCGACCCCGCCAACGATGGCAGTGGTAGACGTGGATTAACAGCTGACCGATACATAACTGACATTCTTGAAGACCACGTAATGCCGTATACTGGTTTTGTCGGAGAAAATTTCTTGTTTATGCATGACAATGCGAGACCTCACACCGCGCAGATCGTTACGGAATACTTGTCTGCGATCGGGATTCAACAAATGGTATGGCCAGCACGAAGTCCCGATTTGAACCCGATCGAACACCTATGGGACGAGCTAAAACGGAGAGTCCGAGCCAGGGTTCCCGCTGTTTCATCCATTCCCGAGCTTAAAGTCGCTGTGCTTGAAGAGTGGGAGAACATACCACAATATGTCATCGTAACTCTGATCAGATCGATGACTAATAGGCTACAAGAATGCATCAGGGCACGGGGGGGTAATACCAGTTATTAAGAATATTTTTTTTGCAATAATTTTGTTTTTTATTGTTTTTATGGACTGTTTTAGCCCTACTAAATTTTCTATCAAAATTACCATTTTTCTTGCAGAGCCAATAATTTATCATTCAATAAGGTTATTATTCAATAATTTACCCTCATTGTTAAGGTTATTAACTTAACTTTTAGGCGATATATAGTTCGAATTGTTACGTTCCATATTCCCAAAAATATTTACCATTTTACGTGAAAAAAGGTAGTGGCTCGATTTATTTGCTCCCAAGTGTATATAAGACTAGTTGCTGTTTGCAATAGTCAGGCGTTAATATTTCTTGTAAAGTGAGCCCTGTTTCCAGAAAACAATGGTGTTAACAATTGTGAACAACAATTGACATAACAAATATCACTCGGGTTGGTCTCGAACTCCCGACAACGAGCGTAGCAGTCAGCGCAGGCAGCGCTACGCCAACTGTGTATTATTACTTATCTGCGAAATACTCAAGTGTATGCCAGTACTGGGAAAGTGCACTAGAGTTCGTTGACCGCAATTACTCGAACAAGGTCACGGACACAAAGAACGATGATTATCACTTTTTGATTTTGAAATTGTTATTCTGAATGTAGACTGTTTACCACTGTTTATAAAAACTTTCCACTGAATCCTTTTACTTGAGCACTAGTTGATAAAATGACACAAAATTTACAGATTATAGCTTGGTATTTATATTTTATAAGAAATTATTTTGCGGAGGCCGTTCGAGTACGTCTATTCGCTTACGGTGCGCACGGGGGGATGATTATGTAAACTCTGACTTAGAATTTGCTAGACCAAAATGACAGCAGCAATCGACACTTAATATCAGGTTTTCATATAGTTCGTGCAAGTCCCTGTTGACCACTACATACATTCGAACATTCTTTACAAAACAAATTCTACGGCAACCGATCACTTTTCCGTTTTTTTTTTGTTCTAATTTCATTTTATCAAAAACTCTTGACTGACAACTTTTTTGCTATATGCATTATTTTGACATGTTTTTAGATCATCGAAATATCATGTGTCATAGGTATTATTTTACCGAACTATGAAAACACATGGCCTCGGACTTGTGCAGGGCCACTTCGAGTCCCAATTGCCGCATCCTGTCGCAACCCCGCGTATCACTTGTTCGGCCGCCGCCTGGGGCGACCTCCCCTGTGCCAGGACCAGCGTGTCGTCAGCGTAAAGCCTTTAACAGGCTTCGTTCATGTGTTTTGTTGAAAATACGTGCAATTAGAGTTTAAATAGATAAACCAGCAATAAACAAGGAAGTTTTGATTTTTATCAATCTCAATTCAGCCTTTTGCGATTCTTAATATCATAAAAGTTACCAACTAAATATGCCATTTTTTTAAGACTTATTATATTTTGTTCGAGTTGAGACCCCATGGTCTCACTCACCTGCGTTCCGTTGGGCAGGTACTTGCCGACCGAGCGGTACTTGGAGCCCGGGGGTATCCGTATCCGTCGCGTGCTCGTCTCGTAGTTCTGCGCCAAGACAAACGTCTCGTTCTTATTGTCCTCTGAAAATTAGTTTGTTTTAGTATTATTTTCCTATATCTACTTAATAAAAAAATTAAATTTATTCATTCAATGACAGCCAGCGTACAGCCTAACCCACGTGGTCCAGAAGCATGAAATTATGCGCAAGAGTTTCTGATACAACGAAAGACAGCACTAAGGAAGGATTATTAAAAATTCGCCTCCTGAATCTGGCATATAGGGGATGGAAGTTTGTATTGAAGTTCGTCATTTTTACTGACAAAACGTTGACTTGTAAAAAATTTTGTGAATTGTTGTATGGTGTTGGGTCCACTGTCCCACTTTTCGACAAAGATCTCCGGCCTCTCACATATGTAAGATTGTATGCTAATAGAAAGGGTTTTGTGGGATGTCTGATTCGGTTGACGACAAATTTTTGTAATGAGTGAAAAATATTTAAATGTTAATATTTTGTTATGAAAAAACGAGTGAGTGAGCAGATGTACCCTATATCGATTTTATAAGTAGATACTAAGAAACTTTTTAATTTCTAGCAAATAAATGTGTGACCCGCCTGCGTAAAAAAACGATTTTTTTGTTCGTTGTAATGAAAAATAATATAATGCAACGTACGTACCCAGAACAGCTAAAATATAAAAATAGTTAGCCAACGAATTCAACAAAAACAAAGAATTAATGTAATAAAATACTTACGGGGTACGCTTTCTGTAAATGTAAAAAAAAACAATGATTAATTTATTTCAAAAATTAAAACATCGTACATTACTTACAATATAAAAGTTTTCATATTCATTATTGAGCAGGTTGGTTCGGAACAAATAACGGAGCCGTAATCTATGCATTCTACACACCAAACTAAGTAACTTAGTGCAATCTTACCTTCCCCTAAAACGGCCAAACCATAATAGGATTATTACTTGCGTTAAAAAACTAATAAAAACTGAAATTAGAATAAACCGAATGGTTTTTTTAAACTAACAAAACACTACATACTTGAAATTTCTGTCAGAAATAAAGTATAATAAATTATTACGATTAGACGATATAATTTAAAAAAAAGAGTTAACAATTTTTTTTATTTTACCATCTTCAGTGTCTGAAAAATAAAACAAAATAATTTAAACATTTACTCGTATTTGTTATACAAGAGTGATTTTTGAGAATCCTGAGCGTTAGCGACGGAATCAAAAGAGCACAAGGTGAAAAATCTTTGCACTCGAGTGCAACACGTAACTTTTCATCCCACCTCAGCGAGGAAATGACTAAATGCATAAAAAAACACCTTTACAAGATACTTTAATTTCAGTTTAGTTAATAACTAATCCATTATGATAGGTTAATACGTATTACAGAATAATCTTTAAATTAGGTATGTATAACAAATAATACTGAGGTATAATTAAGAAAAAATGAAAGTAACGTTGCTACAGTTACTTAATTGTAATAATAATAATAACGTTGTTTAGTGTAATATTTTTGTTAGGTACTGTAATGTTGGTGTTAGTGACTTTTGTACTATTTTATGTAAACTATCTCTCATACTTAATAGTGGTACTGATTCATTGGATTCCCTTGGCGTAAATGTTGGCGAAAGAGGGCGATCGCTAGGTGTTTCGTAACGGATCATTTTTGATGTAGCAGGGCCAGTCCAAGGATCTGACTGAGGCTTTTTCAGTGTAATGGCTATGCCTTCACATATTTTAGACTAAGTTTGGATGGAATCCTCTATGTATCCCTCTACAACCGCATTGGACTTCCAGCCTCCATGGCGCTTAAGGGACAAGAGATCAGCTCCTGAATCGGCCAAAAGTGTGGCTGAAGTTCGTCGGAAGCAATGACCCGTGTAAAACATGGGTTCTGGAAGTTCAAGAAATGTTGCTATGTCTCGTGGGATACTGCCAATTTTATTGGCACCCATAGGCTGTCTTATACACTTTCCGTAGCGATATTGTAGAAAAAATCGATTGATTGGAGTGTTAGGCGGGCGTAAGGCTTGATATTTCTCAACAATTGTTACATATTCCTTGCGAATGACGAAGTTGCGGTCTCTTTTTGTCTTTGTGTCAGGTAAATTAGTTAATAGTAAGTGCGACATGCTCCGTTTATATCAATAATAAGAACAACCTGCAACGTAAAAAGTATTGTATTAGATAAATAAATAAAATTGAGCGTAGGTATACGTATTAGATTATGTTACTTACTTATGCCGCCAAATATACGGAATCAGGTGCTTCGTTTAGAAACTTTTCAATTTCAGATGCAGTGAAAACCTTCGATTTTTTGGGTTGATGACCAGATGACGCTCTTTTTAAAAATGCCACTAATTTATGATAGGTGTTGATATGTATGTCTTTTTTCATTTTTATTGTTGCTTTAAGCATTGAATATGTTTTCCATAGAGTGCTTGACTTCTTGGTCTCGGATTATTCAATAATATATGCCAACAATTGAATCACTCATTTTTGGTTTTACACTGGTTTTCAAGTTTATTTTTTACTTGGTTTGTTTTAACAATAAATATGATCAACGTGAAAAGAAAAACGCGCGAAGCAATTTTTTTTAAATTTCCGAATCAAATTCCGAACAATAAAGCACCATAGAGGTAGAAGTAAAAAGGTTTAATAATGTTTCGAATTCACAAACTTCATGCTCACGATGTTCTAAATTCAATTTAATTTATCCACTAGAGGATAAAAACGGCTTTTACGCTCAGATATCGAAGAGAAAAAATAGTCTTTCCGAGATGGGGGGTTGAAAACATTATTTATAGTGCAGCTGTGCCCCCTTATTCCGTACGCGTGGATATCGAAACATGCTAGCACCATAATTATTTATTTCATCAAGAAGTTCCAATAATACGGAAACGATTTCGTTGACCAGTTTCCGAGCCCTGATCTGAACATAGGCTCTCCAAAGTTTCGTGCATGTTCTCTCACTCAAACTCGCCTCAAGTCACCATTTTGTTCCTAAAAACGTTATTGCGAAGCCTTCTGCGCAAAGTTCAAACCCGCCATGATTCATCGGCCATATTGTAGAGTGCGCCCAAGATATGTCCGCGCGCGGCCGAAATCGGAAATAATCGTTTGCCGCTTTCTCGACATTTATATTAAGTGATAAGAGAGTGTGAAAAGTAAATAATCGCCGTCATTCTGTCAAAAGTGCTGGCAGGGTATAGTCTTGATAGTCAAAAACGCGCGCAGACTTATCTTGCGCGCACTTTAATAGTGGAATGTGGGTCGAAAATTGAAAAAGCAGTACATCTTCAAGCCTAGACATTAGAGGCTGATATATTGAATAGGATACTTGCCGCCAGCTGAAAATGGAACATATCGGTTATTTTCGTATCTTGTGACTTCTTTTAGAATACGGTATTTTCCATTTAACGAAAGGGAAGCAATGTAAATAAAAGATTTTCAAGAACTTATTGTTGTCATCTGAAATTATAATATGAAATATCATTCAATCAGAATGAATGACAGCCAAATGAAACTTAAAGGGGTTTTTTACAAGTCAACTGCCACCTGATAGTAAGTGGTCGCCTGTCAATGAATATCTCGCATCTGCAATACCGTGTTGCTGATGCGATGCCATCCCGGAATGCATCGATTGTCGGCAGTAATAGGTACATTCGTAATTTATTTAATACTTCACGCGCAGGAATGCACAGAGGCGGACTTAATGCCATAGGCATTTTCTACCAGTCAACCTTAGGATGATGCAGAGACAAACAGTGGTAGGTGCAATTTATGAAAAACATTTTTAAGGAATGGAATAACTATTTTTAAATATAAAGATACGCATTAACCTATTAAAGCTATAAATATAATACATATATTTATAACCTAATTATGTATAAATGTAAGCACAAACAAATATACATAAATATTTGAATATACTAAATACAAATAAGCCAAACAATGAGAAAACATTACCATTATGATCATACTGCCAGCTTCTTGCGAATGTGCTCACGAACTTTAACTTTAAAGGCTATACGGGTGTCGGCCATACTAATTTCTTAAGGGAGTGCATTCCACAGAGAGATACTAGACTGAACGAAGAAGGAAGAGTGAATGAAGTCTGTGCGGTGAGTGGGACATTGAAGAAGAAGATCGTGTGATGAACGAATATTTCTATTGTGGTTGGCACAAATGTACTGACGGTGGGGGGATAGATAACCAGGGGAAGAGGATAATCAAGAAACTAAAACAAGATGGTCAGCGCCCTTTGCTCTCTGCGCTGACGTACGGGCAACAAACCGAGACCCTTCCGTGCCTCTGCGGTCTTTCGTAGGTCTTTGACAGTAGTTATGACGCCCCTAATGGGTTTGTTTTGTTATGTAAGAAATTATCATATAATGTGACGTACGTACCAGAAACAGCTATAATATAAAAATAGTAACTTATAAAGGTTGCCTATGAACTCAACAAAAAAAAAGAATTCATGTAATAATAGTAGTACAAGAATAAACGTACTGAAATCACGTAACGTATTTACTTACAGGGTACGATTTCTGTAGATGTAAAAAAATCAATGTTTTTTTTTTTCATACCATAAACTATCAGATAAATATGAACGTCATCTACATTAATTACAATAGAAATGTTTACATGTTAAGTATTATCAGGTTGGTTTTAAAATAATAAAAATAAAGTAAGGTATTTTTTTTATTTTACCGTCATCGTCTGAAAAAAAACAACAAACAGTCAATTTAAAACATTATTTAAATGCCCCTTACCTGTACGCGGGGGTATCAAAACATGTTTTAACACCATCATTATTTATTTCATCAAGAAGGTCCATCAATATGGCCGAGTAATCATTATGGCCGGTCTGAACCAGGGCTCGGGAACGTTATTTTAAATATCGTTTGGAACAGTTCTTTGAACCCTTTGAACCACATTTTGTTCGGTAGGAAAACGAAATGAGAGCGTTTTCAAAAACTGGTATATTCCGTCATCCGTATACATTCTGTCAAAAAAGTATCGGTAATGGATGATTTGATATGGGATCTTTTTTTTTTTTAGATTGGCACAACTGTTTTCCATTTTGGCGCGGAGTTTAAGTTGCATCTGTTTTAGATTAAATACAGTGCTGTTTTTAGTTAGATCATGTCTAGTATGTATTGCGAATTTCATAATGGATAAAAACAACGAACAAAGAGTTTGTCTTAAATTTTGCATCGCCAATGGAATTTAGTGTTCGGAGTCACTAAAAATGTTACAGAAAGCTGAACTTGCTCTGTCTAGGGAGTCAATCCGTACCGTTTCAAATAATCACTTGGGTATGAAACATGTTGCCGCTCGCCTAGACCCAAAAGACCTGAATTTTCTCCAAAAACTCAATCGCATAAGAGTCGCTGAAGACATGCTGGAATGAGTCAATTCCAATACAACATTTATGAAACGCATTGTTACTGGTGACGAGACGTGGGTTTATGAGTTTGACATGCAAACTAGTCAACAAGCAAAAGTCAAAGTCATGTTGACTGTTTTCTTTGACTATCGCGGTGTTGTGCACTCGGAATTTTTGCCGGAAGGTCAAACGATAAATAAGGAAAATTATTTGAGCGTTATGCGGCGTTTAAGAGAGCAAATTCGACGAAATAGGCCAGATATGTGGAAAGAAAGTTCTTCACGATAATGCGCCTTCGCACAAGGCCATCATTATGAACGAAATTTTGATAAAAAAAACTCAACAAATACCATCGAGCAAACACCTTATTCACCAAATATGTCTCTAGCCGACTTCTCTCTTTTTCCTAAACTCAAATTACCCCTTCGTCACACCCCTTTTCATTCGGTAGAAGACATAAATGTAGGAATGGGGCTTGACAATGGAAACACTTTCTTCTGATACCTTCTTTAATTTTCGCTCGTTAAACACTTAAAATACAAAATTTCTATCTTCGTAACGTCGCCGTCCTTTTTTCAATCATTCGCCATTCTTTTCTCTTCCTCTCCTTCACTCATACCCCTCTCGTTCACTCCTCTAACGTTCCATTCTACAAATCCGTTTGATGTTTCATTTCACTGTTAACGAAGTATTCTAATCGTTATCGTTATCATTAAGCGTGCGACCGCTGCTCTGAGTACAGTGTGTTTATGTTAGTCCGTATAATAATATTTAATAAGCGGTAATTATCTGCAGAATTCGAAAAAATATTGTAGTAATCTTAACAGTGATTCTAGTGTAATCCTAATTTGCGCAAGTATTTGCATAACAACGCAGTTTAATGCCAGTATTATCCATAAACAGTTTAAAACTTCAACGTTTTTAAGTGTTCAAAGTGACCCATGTGATTGTGCGAACAAAGGACCTCATTAGTAACAAGTGTATTGCAATTTAAACTTTAAATAGTCGTCAAAAATTCGACTAACATCTTAAAGTCACCGTGGTTGAGTGGAATCGCGTGAGCTTTTTGTGTCACTGTGGCCACTCAGAGAGTGTCGAGTTCGTATCTGGCTGATTGCAAATCTTTTTCTATTTTCAAAAAAACATTAATTTGAAAAGGGATTGTTATCTGACCGATCTAAGTATGTTCCGTTCACCAGACAAGAAAAAAATCCATTCCGATACCGACTTGGCATCTGGTTCGGCAATGAGTGGTGAACATGGGGGCGAACAAAACGCCTTAGTACGCAAACGCAAACAACGGGATTCTGATTTGACCCAGGCTATTAAGGAGCTGTCCACGGAGTTCAAGAATACTCTAAATGAATGGCGACGGGCTATGCAGTCTAGTATAAATAAAATATCAGAGAATGTAGTATCGATTAGGAATGAACTTGCTTCACTCACTCAAGTGACGTCAGAAATTAGAAGCGATATTAACTCTCTTCGATCAGAGCATTTATTTTTACGACAGAAAATCACAGAGATGGATGTGAAGTATGAAGGTATGATGGAACGCATCGACTCTATCAAAGACTCTGTCGGCTTTGTTACTGACGAGCACACCGATCTTAGCAGGAAAGTCGACAGCCTTGGCAAATGTATCCAAGAGACCGTCGATTTAAAGCCTGTAGTCGTTGAGCTTGTGGCAAAAATTGACAATCTGGAGCAGAATGCGCGGAATTGTAACATAGAGATATGTAATGTCCCAGAAAGGCGCAACGAAAACCTTCTTTCCCTGATGCAAAATATTGGGTCTGCAATAAAGTGCAATGTTCCACAAAATGAGATTATTTCCATCCACCGTGTCCCACACGCACACCAGCAAAACAACAGGCCCAAAAATATTATAGTCAAATTGGCTTCACGTATATTGCGCGACAACGTTCTTAGTGCCCATAGATTATGTAAGGGAATTGCGTCTGAACAACTTGGTATCTCAGGATCATCGCTGCCAATATATATGAATGAGCACCTTACCTTGAAGAACAAGCAATTGTTTCGTGAGTGTCGGGATGCTGCCAAAAAGCACAGTTATAAGTTTCTCTGGGTTAAGCACGGGATCATTCTTGCTCGTGAAAAAGAAGGGGCAAGGGCTTTTGCTATTCGAACGTCGCATGACATTGCTAAAATCAAGCCTGGCTTTGCAGCGCCGATTAACAACCAGGGTGCCGCCCGCGTCATTCAATAGCATGTCTAACGGTTTTGAATCGGTTCAGCTTTTCGGATTTGCAGGTTTTTTTGTTACTGTTTTTATCATTCCCTTTGTGAGGCAGAATTTATTGTTGTGAAATACTACTTTGTCTGTGTGATTAATGAAAATTTAAACCATTTTGTGCATACGATTGCTGTGAGTTTTTTGCTAGGCGAACATGTAATTGTAATATTTATAATTTTAGTCAATCATTGTTTGTACTGGCTGGTATGTTGTTTGTTATCGTTGACCTATTTGATATATTTTCTCGAGTCTTGTTTTTTTCTTGCTTTATGGGTTGCGAATACGTTAATAACGGAAAATGCTTGTATGACTATTTCTTGTAGAATTTTAATCCACAATGACTGATATCTTAGTTATATTTTACCTAAATTGCAGGGGGATCCGCATCAAATTACATATCCTACATATGAATATCTTAGCCAATTGTTACGACATCATAATTCTGTCTGAGACCTGGTTAGCGCCCGAGGTATTTAACAAAGAGTTTATTGATGAACGTTATGAAGTCCATCGATGTGACCGCGATCGTACGACCACTAATAGGAAAGATGGATGTGGTGTTCTTGTTGCGATACTGAAAGGCCTGCGTTCAATTAGAGTAATTACGGGTTCATCTATGCACACAAACATTGAACATATCCTTGTGCAGTTACCAAGCTCCACCAGAGGTAAGTTTCAAATCATCGCAGCAGTGTATATACCACCTGGAACGCCCGAGTGTATTTATTTTGAATATTTTGACTTATTGCAAACACATCTTGAGGACACTGACATCGAAAAATTTTACCTGTTAGTGACTATAATTTACCGGAGGTCGACTGGGTTGCTAGTACAGATAGTATTTCAATGTCTGCACAGATCTGTAGAGGTAATTCTCCCATATGTGGTCACTTGAGTGTGTTCATGTCCTTCCTAAACGCTTATCAATTCAATACTATAAAAAACCCGAATGGGAGAATATTGGACTTGGTCATAAGTAATGACGATTGCGCAATTTCATCACCCACAGATTATTTATTACAGCCTGACAACCACCATCCTCCATTCTGTGTATTAATCTCACCATGTTTACCTCAAACTTCAATGATACGCAAGACGATAAAAAAAAATATTTACTACAAGGGTAGTTATGATAAAATTAATTCCGACTTAAAGGAAATTAATTGGAGAGACGCCTTGAATCACCAATCCGTTGACGAATCTCTCGACACGTTCTGTAATATTACTTTTGGAATTATTAAGAAACATGTACCATTGACTAATTGCAAATCTTTTAAGTTTCCCGTGTGGTTCTCAAAACCACTTATTCACATTTATAAAAATAAGGCCAAGGCCTGGGTTAGATGGAAAATGTTCAACAATATTTCGGATTACGAGCAGTTTGCACTTTACCGATCAAGGTTCCAAGTGGAATGCAACAACTGTTATAAAAACTAAAGTATATCTGTTGAAGATGGTATTCAGAAAAATGTCAAGCATTTTTGGACGTTCATATCTAATAGAAAAAAATCTGCTGGCATTCCATCCACTATGAATTATAACAACCAGTCAACTAGCAATCCAGAAACCATTTGCAATTTTTTTTCAGACTTTTTTAACTCGGTTTATGAACCATCCACTTCTTCTAATATTCCATCCACTTATGACGACTGCTCTGAGAGCTGCACTCTGTTAAATGACATTAAGTTTACTATTGATGAAGTGCTTAGTGCGCCAAAGGCATTGGATCCTTCCAAGGGGCCAGGATCGGACGGTCTACCAGTAATTTTTATTAAACAAACAGCCGTTAATCTGTGTATACCTCTGCATATTATATTTAACCTATCTATTTCTCAAGGATGTTTTCCTCAAGCATGGAAACTTGAAAATATAACCCCTGTTTACAAGTCGGGACCTAAGGATGATGTCAAAAAATATCACCCTGTATCTATACTGTCGGCTTTGTCAAAGGTTTTCGAGAGACTAGTTCATGATAAAGTATACCCCCTACTGCACAATACTATCATTCAACAACAACATGGATTCGTCAAAAGAAGGTCAACTACAACCAACTTGGTAACATTTGTGGACTACTTGTTCAACAAGATGGACTCTCGTGTTCAGGTTGATACTATATACACTGATTTCCGCAAAGCTTTTGACAAGGTTGATAATCAGCTTCTCTTGAATAGGATTGCATTCAACGGTATACGTGGTGATCTTCTCAGATGGTTCTCTTCTTATGTTTCTAATAGGACTCAGAGGGTTGTGATAAATGGTTTCATTTCCAGCACCCTTAGTGTTACTTCTGGAGTACCTCAGGGCTCTATTTAGGGACCTCTTTTATTCATCATATTCATTTATGACGTCCATACATGTTTTCAAAATTCAAAATTATTGCTATACGCAGACGACCTCAAAATTTTTTGACCTGTTAAAAACTTGCAGGATTGTCTACTCTTGCAGGAGGACCTAAACAGGTTCTCTGTATACTGCTCAATTAATAAGCTACAACTGAGCATATCTAAATGTTGCTGTATAAGTTTTTTTGAACACGCATCCGTACTCTTTAAATAATGTAATTTTAACCAGAGAAACTATCGTGGGCGATCTTGGAGTTCTATTGGACAATAAACTGCACCTTGACGTTCATATTGGTAAGGTTATAAATAATGCCTTTCGTATGTATGGTTTCGTCATGAGATCAGCCACAGATTTCGTCCGCCCACATACATATTTATATCTTTACAAATCGCTGATCAGGTCGCAGTTAAAGTATGCTGTTGCAGTATGGAATCCCTTCTGCAGTAAATACTCAGACGCAATTGAAAAAGTTCAAAGTAAGTTTTTAAAAGCCATGCATTTCCGTTGTTTTAAGTATAAGCTGCATAATCTTAAAGCCAGGCGTATTATTTTAGAGACAATGTTTTTATTTCATTTATGTAATAGCACATGTGATTGTATGGAAATGATTAATAAGATCAGCTACGTAGTTCCTAGAACAACCATAAGCCGCGCACGACCACTATTTGCCGTATCTTTTAGTCGCACGAACGCAGGCTTACGAGCACCCCTACGTCGCCTTACTGGTCGGTATAACAATCTCTTCCAAAATATTGACATCTTCGCTTTTCCGACTAATAAATTTAGAGGTCTTGTTCGGGAAACAATTTTGAACACAGCCCCGTAACATTTAACTCTTAAAATTCGATTCTCTTAGACTGTATTTTTATGATTTTGTTTTATTTGCCTGCCTTTTAGTTTTATTATTTACGCATTATTGTATAATTTTTATGTTACCTATCATTTTGTAAGCGCACATCGCATTAATTTTATAACTTGTTTTTATAATATGTGGAAAATGTCGTGGGTTATACATTTACTCACTCTGTAATTCAAATTTTGTGTAATACTGTAATGTGTAACTGTTTATTTTCCCAAATAAATAAAATAAAAATAAAAAAATCGCTAATAAAATATGCCCACATAAATGAGAATTCGCGACGAGAACAGAACTCCATTCCGGAAAACGCGTTTAAAAAATGTTTTGATTATTGGATTATTCGTTGGCGTAAGTGCATCATTTCTAAAGGAGCATACTTTCAAGGCGATAACATAAATTTGTATGAAATACGAATTCGTACTAACATTTTGTGTATTTATGATTTTTACGGTACTTTCTTGACAGAGTAGTATGTTATAACAAACTGAATGACATTCGTAATATTCGTTGTTTCGAATCGAAGATAGAATCACTCAAAAAATGAAAAAAACTGTTAAAAACATTTTATTCATAAATTTTGTTCTTCTCCAAAAACATTTTTATAACGTTCCTTTCGAACGTAACCAAAACAAATAGTTTCTGTTTTAAGACAAAACCGTTTCGTATTTTTCTAAACTGTTTCGTTTACCAGTTTCCGTAATCTAAAGTTTCGTGCATGTTCTCTCGCTCACACTCGCCTCATTTGGTTTGGTTCCTAATCCCCATTTGGTTCCTAAAAAACGGTATTTGCGCAGCAATCTGTGAAAAGTTGAGACCCGCCATGATCCTTCGGCCGTATTGCAGAGTGCGCCCAAGATAAGTCTATGCGCGGCTGAAATCGGATATAATCGTTTGCCACATACTTACTCCACAGTTCGGTGGCCGGCGTGGCCTGATCAGGTCCGGGCAGGCTGAAGATGTAGCCCACCTGGCAGGGGTTCCAGTGGTCGCACACCTCGCGGTCCGGGTCCAATTCCGACACAAACTTATACGTCTGTGGGTAAAGGGAACGTTATGCACAATAGCCGTTGTAAAAAAATCACCGTAAAAACGTTAGTGAAGTGGTCTGTCACTAGTCAATCCTAAGCGGATCAATCAGACGGAATGACAGGTCACTTTCCCAAAGATTTCATGGTATGTTTTCTACAGAATAAATCGACTGAAAGAAAGTGTTTTGTGCAACTGGGATGCTGATTGGCTGCCGCCGTAACTGCAGCACAGGGGCGCTAGCTTCGCGTGGAAAAAAATAGGAACTAATCTACGTTTCGTCAAACATATTGCAAAAATAATATTGTGTTCTGTGATTGTGTGCCCCATTTCCCATTACAAACAAACAATAGGACAACCAGTGCCTGTGAAACATTCATTCAGTCATGAGTCCAACTTAGTATCGTACTGCAACGATACTAAGTTGGACTCATGACACCAACCGCTCAAAATGTTTGTGCAAAGTTTTTGCGATTTTGTATGGCATCTTTCCTACACAATAATTGGTACTCACTCTGTCAGGATAGTACCGGTAGTGCACCACCACGTCGTCCGTGTCCTCGAGCGCGCACGTCTTGCTGGTGTAGCTCAGCGAAATGCGCTCGCTTGGCGCACAGCCGATCACGGTGGTGCCGTTCCGTGGAAGGTCAGGACCCTCGACCCTGTGCCCTGAACAACGTTCAATAAAAGTTAACGCAATCATTATATCAGTGTTTGGACACCTCATGGTGCGTCGTGGGCTGGCCCCCACAATGTGGACTGACGACATAGTGACGGTCGTGGGAATGCCCTGGATGCGAACAGTGCATGACCACGGGTCATGGTGGCGAAGCTTGTAGTTGGATTTGGTTCAAAGTTGACTCCCAAGTTCCAAGCAGAAAAGAACTGGAAATTTCTAAGATACCCGGTTGGAATGAAGTGCCATTCACTTTTGCACATTTGGCGAATTATAGCCAGACCAGACAGAGAATATAATAGAAAAGGACACAGAGACAGAGAAAGAGAAAGTCGCATGGAGGGGGCACAACGCCTTATCCAGTGATGATATCTATTAGTCAACTCCTACCGCAAGGCGCGTTATAATGAACATCGTTCCAAAAAATTACAAAAGACACTTAAATATAAACTTACGGTTGCAAAAGAAGTACTTCTTGTTTGCCACAAAGAGCTCCCTATCCTCTGCGGAGAGGCAGGAGTCAAACATGATGGGCGTGGGGTCCAGGTTGCCTTCGCACATAATGGCGCCGGAGCCGTCGGGCTCCAGCGGCGCGCGGTTACTGGGGCAGCGGTACAACAGACCTGCGACAATGAACGGACACGTTTTAACATTATTTTAATCTGACGGCGGATCAAGCGACTGGGAGAGACATTTTTGACCAAAAACTAAGATTTGACTGAATGGCCTACATTCAAACTGAATCGCTTTTTTACTGTCACTTGATTTACTGCTACCCCGTGGCCACGAGCTTCACGCTCAGGCGAAACGCGTCTTGGGACAGCGACTGCGGAGATAACAAATGAAAGAAGTTGTTTAGAACATGCCACGAGTCACCGCGACGTGACTTGCGGAGCGACGGACGGTACAAACAGACACGCGCGTGTTGCTTGACGCTAGTCGCGTCGCAAACGCATCGCCCGAGGCCAAAAACCTGGCTTCGTACCCTTCCGTATGATGAGGGGCGGCTTGTTCCGTATCTCGGCGATGGTGACGCCCTTTTCGCCGTTCTGTAGGGCCGTCATGACGCGCTTGTACAGCGTGATGCGCCGCTCCTGCTCCGCGATAATGTACGGCAGCAGCTCCTCCGACAGGACGTCCACCTTCTTCTTCGCTTCGGCGTTCATCTGCGACAAATTATTTTTGAATGGCATCGCTGGTCAACCGCTATCTTTTTAATAAATTAAGGGCATAAAACTTATAAACTACATGATGTCCAAGTATACTTATTCTGCTATTCTCAATAAATAATCAAAGATCATATAAATCGGTCCAACAGTTCTTGAGTTATAATTGGTGTAATTAACCCGACTTTGTTTTATATATATAGATTATTTTCAAAGCTAAAATTTTATTTTGTTACTTCATATAATATTTTTATAAATAATTTTATGTGGTACAAAGTGCATTTGTATCTAGCTAATCATGGCGCTGTACACATAAATCATAAATTATGATTGATGGCTGTACAGAACAATATTTATTTAAGAGGCGCAGTCACTGTCAGTCGATGACAGAACGCTGGTAATCGCAACGCAATTATCTATTAACAAAAATCTGTTGATTGGACTAAAAAAATAAAACACTATTACTTTTAAATGTTGCTGGTAGATTAATCGGACAAAAAATCGATATGTTTACATATAAGTAAGGGTTTTAATCGTTTTTTAGAGGTATCTTCGTGATATTTTCTATCGATCATTAGTTGTATTATGTTTTCAACACACTATCTAACTAGCGTAAATCCTGAAGATTATCATAATTTTTTTCTGATTTATTTTGCTGCAGTGGATCACATACTTTTATGCATTATAAGACTTGCGGTTGGGTACTGTAGTCCCCTTAACTTAATATATTACCTCTGAGTCACAACAACTAAGAAGTTTTTTATACTTTACATAGCTTATGTATTCGTAAATGTTAGATATAGGCGCCATAGCTGCACAAAACCAATCATAATGTTTTAATTATTTAAACAATGACTGGGCGCGATCAGCACTTATACTAAGTTCAAGAGCTATCACTGTCATTATTTTCTGTGGAACAATGACACTGACAGCACTTGAAAGCAGTTTATATGTGTTGATCATTTTCAGTTTCATTAGTGTAATCTGACCTTAATGACATTCAACTGTTTTGTTTATGTTAAAATATAGAAATCCTTTAATAAATTAAATCAATTAATTGCACCCTCTTATATGTGACCTATTTAGAAGTGCGAGTTGAGAAGAGAAAACGTGGTATGGAAGTCGCGGCTATAATTGAATGCTTACCCGATCAGCTTCCTTGTTGAATTTGATACCCGTGCCGTCCTGAAATGATAAGCAACGCTTTGTTAACACAACTCACAGAGGTCACGAATAAGTTAAAATTAAACTTTTTTTACAACAAAAAAAAAACACTTCGAAGTGAAAAATAACTTATTGCGGAAGGGGTGTATTTGGTCTTGTTTTTCGTTTGTTTGTCTTAAAGTTTTTTTTTTCAGTTTTTAGTTGTGCTAATAACTACTACCACTGCATATCACACAATAACATTAAAAGACAGTTAATATCATCATCAATATACAATAAGCGGAAACATATGTAGGTATTACTGAAGAAAAACATGAAGATCCTGTTCTCGAATGTTATTTTAAGACCTAGTCAATCTATTGAATAAGTACTCATGTTTTACAAAAAAAAATGTCTCCTAGCTCTTTAGCTAACTGACAAACAACCTAAGCAACGTTAATAAAATGTATATAGGACCACCTTACGAGTACCCATTAGAAAAAGAAACTTCGAAATCGAAATTTATATCGATCGATATTTTATATTTTTTATTCAATGCTTACACCGTTATAACATAGTAAAAATATAAATACTGTTTAAAAATACCGTAATTAAGTTTAAAAAAAGAGAATTTTGAGCTGTCCAAACGTCGCCATTTTCACGGGCTCTGGTGATGACGCCAAATACCATGTTCAGTGACAGTCCAGTTCATTGCTTACTACAGCACGTCGATTCCTTAAAAATCTTACCCTTAAAACTTGCGTGTAGTGAGCTGTCAGTGTCATCCCGTCTTGATCATTCCCTAGCATCATCATCAGTGGCACTGACAGCACACTTCACGCTCACACCACCTTACCTAAGAAACAGATATGCATCAAAACAGTTCTTCATTTCAAAATAAGTTAACTTTATCTCGAAATAAACTGACTCCAACTGACTTCTCGGGGCGAGCTGGATTGCTCCAACACGAATGTATGCGTACATCCGCGGTGGGGCGACCCGGATCGCCAGGCACTTCTTCTCTTGCAACCGAGCGGGTGGGCAGGTTGCGGATAGCCCAACTCCGGCTGCGGGACCGTCTAGAATGGTCGATCCCGGCCGGAGCATCTTGTAAGAGATCCCGGACAAGAGAAGTTCCCGAAGGCCCAATCCCAGGCTCAGGGTAACCTAGATACCCTACCTCCCATGAACCTGAACGCCTAACAAAACCGTCCCTCCCTATCCACTAATTTCCTGCCGTTTCCCAAATCCTTAGGCCTAATCCCAGACCTAAGGTGAACCCAAATTACCCACACCCTTTCACCAAATAAAAAAATAAAAATAAAATAAAATTCATTTAATTCAGGCAAAACCCATATAACAAAAAAAAACACTTTAATTTTCAGTACTGTAACAGAAAATTTGAAATGGAAATGTCATGTGCATGTCAACAAACGATTGAATAAAATAATAGGTACACATTATTAGTGTTACAGAAATAGAATAATACTACGGTCACTAATTCAAACTACAAACGACTGAGTACGTATCAATTACTTATTAACATAATACATAATAAAATATCTGATTATAAGGGTCACAGCCAATAAAATTAAAAATGATAAAATAAAATACAAAATCAAATTGAATTAAATAATCATAATCATGGCATTAACTTTTGCGCCCTGGCTATACATGTCTGTTACAGCATTTTCGTATGTAGGGGCAATCAAATCGCTCAGCAATCATTATCAGGACAGTATTGGAGCTGGCCCGCACCCTGCGCACTAAGGACGCGCACCGCTTGCGCATGGTGGCGTGAAAACAGTCGGTGCGCGCTTCCGCAAACATGCCCGAGGCGCTGCAGAAGCGGGGCAGCCCCAACACGTTGTTATACTGGACGCGGAGGGCGCTGTACGACGCTTGTGTGTAGCGAGCCCACAGGCTGCACGTGTACAGTGAAGTGCAATATGCTTTAAAAAGGGTGATCTTGACTTGATCGGAGCAACGTGCAAACCTGCGAGCCAACATATTCGCTCTTTTTGACAAGGCCCTCCGCTCCCGTTCGATGTCAGCATGATCCTTGAGGTCAGCCGTGACTATATGCCCCAAGTATTTAAATTGGTCCACTCTGTTTAGGGGAGCACCATTGAGTAAGACTGGCGGCACGTTTTCTAGGCATTTTGTACCGCTGGCTCCAAAGACCATGCATTGACTCTTGTCAACATTATATTTGAGCCCATGCCTACCCGCGTACTCCTCACAGACCTCAACCAGCCTTCTCAGACCACAGATCGACGCGCTCAGCAGCACCATGTCATCCGCATAACTCAGATTATTGACGCAGACACCATCAACGTGGCAGCCGACATGCCGACTGCTGAGCGCGACAATCAGCGCGTCCATGTAGAGGTTGAACAGGGTTGGTGAAGTCAATCCACCCTGCCTCACTGCACACTCAAGCTTATACGGTTCCGACATTGACCCCGCCCATCTGACGCTGTTGACCTGATGCGTATACCAAAACTTGAAAATAGTCACAAGTTCACGCGGCAGGTTAATACCATATAACTTATCCCAAAGAATATCGTAGGCCACCAGGTCGAAGGCCCTAGACAAGTCGAGGAAACACGCATACACAGGGGTTTTACGATCCATGTAGTATTTGACGGTATGCTTAAGACTCAGTATAGCACTTTCTGTAGACAAATGAGGTCTAAAACCAAACTGGTTATCGTGCAGGCTTACATATTTATCCAACTGAGTGTTAAGCAAACCGTTAAGCAAACCGTCAAACACCTTGGCTATGATGGTAGCTAGGGAAATAGGCCTGTAGTTTGTTTTATCTGCAAGGTCACCCGTTTTATTTTTCATAACGGGCACCACCACAGACTTCATAAGATCTGACGGCAGGTAAGAGTGGCTCAAGCAGAGTGAGAAGAACATTGCTAAGACTCTAGAGATGTGCGGGCCAGCGTGTTGTAGGTGTTCAATGCTGAGGCCGTCGTGCCCCGGGGATTTGCCTCTCGTCGTTTTCCTGATAACTTTATCCACGTCTCTCGCAATAAACCTTACCCCGACTGCCTCGTTCGGCATCTCAGCATCGAAGACCACACCAGCAGGCCCCAAAGGGGATTGCACAGAAAAATGGTCCCTGAAGACATCCGCAATGTCCTTATGGTCACTTACACCATCGATGCTCACAGGAAGACCCGGCCTAACATTTGCTTTACTAGTGCTTTTCCAAAAACCACGAAAGTCACCCTTGGAATACTTCTCGGCAAGTGTGTCCATACGAATCTGATCTTCACGATCTTGGCAAGCCTTCATTTGTGACTTGAATACCCTTCTGCTCTCACACATTTCAGTGTACATAATACCGACCCTAGGCTTACCACACGCTACCCACTCCGTAAACTTCAACCGAGCCTGCCCATGAACCTCTCTGATATGCTCGTTCCAACCCACTACACGCCGACCACTCCTACCCGCCCTCGTACTTCCTCGACCTACCAAAGACGCATCGCGTAGGACAACCACAATGTCAGAGTACAAACCATCTAGGACACGCCTATGACCTAGGTCATTACAACAATAATCAGCACAACTCATACACTCGACAGGAAAATCAATTAAATTTAATCGTTTGTGACACACGTCGGTATAGTTAGCGACCTGTTGCTCGTTTCTTACACCCCACAGTACGTTATTATTATTACTTGTTTTCTGAGGCATCTTTGGTGTCAATAAATTCAAGTTACACTCAAGAACCAGAGGAAAATGGTCAGACCAATTTGTTTCATATTTGATGTAAACGTTAACAACAGCTCGTTTTGCCGCTTGAGTTACAATACAGTGATCCAGCCAGCTACAGGACCCATGAGCCTCACTAACGAAGGTGTAAGCACCCGAATCAGTACCCAGAAAATCAATATCAACACACGACCAACACTGATCACTACAAAATTGTAAAAGCTCGTTATAAAACAATTCAAATAAGTCAGCGTTGTAATCACCTAATATAAAAACTGATTCAATACTGTATTCGTCAATAATAGCGCTCACCGTACTAAGGCAATCCGTAAATTCGGGCAGGTTGTCCACCGCATTCGTAGGCATGTAAATACTCATCACAATCACTGGTCGATCACTTGTCATTTTCTTAATGGCATATATCCGCGCATTGTCACACCGCAACACTGACACTTGCTGGAATACACTGCTTCTCCACAACAGAGCGACGCCGCCATACGGCCTCCCGCGCAGTATGCCTACAGACGTATCGACCGCAGACGTGCCCGCGCATCCGAAGCCACTGTCGATAGTGCTAAGATATGGTATATCATCCGGCAGCAACCATGTTTCTTGTAAAGCAATCAAATCACATGTGTTACATAGCTCCCTAATACTATCTATGGAGCGTTTCACGTTTTTACAGTTAAAACTGGCAAAACTATAAGTACAACTATCCATTGTGATGTTAACTTTGACCGTGCGCAGATAACCTGCTCAGATTTCGTCGTTTAAAATAAACAAAACGTCTAAATATGACACCTTTAGGCCATATGTTCTCATCTAAGTACAAAGATAGTTTTGATTCAGAGACCAAGAATTTGTAAGCCTTATGACTTCTCTCTCTCTCCATATTTATTTTCTCGATGGATACAGTTTCTTGAGTCTTACTGCGAATATATTTAATTATGTCGTCCTCTGTCGTGTCTCCGTGAATATTCGTTATAAATATAGGAACTTTTTTGTCAGCAGCTTCAAAATTACAATTCTGATCTTTCGCTATGCCTGATTTTCCTAGGTATCGATAGTTAGATTGTTTCGTACGATACGAAACCTTGCGCCAACCTTCGCTCCCGGTATCCACGTTCGATGTTGTTTCGTTCACACACAATGCATCCAAACGAGGCTGCCTCATTAAACAGCTGTTATTGTCGCCCGAGCTATCAGTGGCAGTCAGCTGACGCTCCGCTGCTTGTCGTATTCGGCTCGAGCGCCCTGACGTCACCGCCATCGTACTTGCCCCCACCGAGTAACTCGTCACACCGGCACCGGTTGCACTCGGTACCGCCACTGCCGCTGGCCGTTGTTCGCTGCATGACTCAGATTCGATTTGTTTACCTTCTACCCGCTCAATTGCTTGACGTTGGGGTGTACTTTTATTTGAGTCACAATCGCTATTTCTTCGATCATCGTGTAGATAAGATAATCCCACCGGACCACTATCCAATAACCAGGCACCCCGCTTTGCATTCACTTTAGACACGGATTTAGGGGGTAATGAATCGTTCCTCAGTTGGCTAACTTCAGCTTTCAATGCACTCAAATGGTCCAGCGTAGCATACGTTGATTTTATTTCTTCAATTGAGGTTTGCATACGCAAGAGATCCTTCAGAAGCTTAGTGCAATCTAGATGGTCAAAGGTGATGGGTGGTAACTTTTCCAGTTGTCGTGCTACGAACACTGGAAGTTCGTCCGGATGAGTTTTAAACAACTTCATAATATCCGCCAGATCTCGTTCCTCCTTTCCTTTGTTTTTACGAACAATTTTTCGCAAGGCACTACGAATCGAATCGAATAGAAGTGATTTCGACTTTTTAATCTCTGCACTGGTGAATGCTGATGTACAAATTTGCACCAGCGACACTTCATCAATAACCGACACTTTGTTCGGAATATATGATAACATCTCGTCGATTACGATGTTACACGAATTACACTTTAGAACATCCGTCATTTTAACTCGATAATTAGCGCTGTCGACGATACGCGCCTGTCACGGTTGGGTGCGCGACCGGGACCTTCCTTCCTATCCCTATGTCCCGTCGGTCCCAGAGGAGGGGTAACCTCGATTCCAAAAAAGCCCACCCCCGAAAAAGATATAATGCAGAACGTGGAAAAAACTACCGAGGTGGGTCCCGGCCAGGCCGGGGAATCCCACACCGCCACGGCGGTCAGCCCCCAACGTATTCGGGGGGGGGGCAACAGACTGCAAGATATCACACCGCTCTTCAGCGCCTACAAACCAGGCAGCGACTAACGCGCCGAACCTCTCAACACCGGCCGCGACTAACGCGCCTACACACAAACTCGGCCGCGATCAACGCGCCAGTACCCGCAACCCAACGCATAACGCCCCCCACGAGCTTCTGGCAACAGAGTATTGTGCGGAACAGCGTCACTAACCCCGACTATGACCAAGACACACACAGAGAGAGGGCGACAGGGATGGATGACGGAGCTGGCAGCTCTACCACCCTCCCGGCTGACGAAGCGCGGAAAAATCACTGCCCGGGACGGGAAAGTAGGCGACCGAAAGCAGGACTGCGAAGGCCTAGTGCCAGCGCGAAATGCGATCGGACGCCGAAATAACAGTACGCGACCAGCCACGAGTACGCGAAGGGGCAACCCGGCGCGAAAAGCTCCCGAACGCCACAGAGTCTGCCAGGGCCGCCAGTCGACCCCATAACACAGACCATACCCACGATAGAACTCGACCAAGACAGCACAGGGGTAGGCGCCTTAGAGCCTCACACGCACAGGCGCAGCTGGCAGACAACTTGCCAGGCACCTCCAAACCGCAGCCTGGACCAAGCGGTACAGGGCCGGCGAAGAGAGTGTGCCCTGACGACACAGCCTCACCGAGTGCACTTCGTGGGGTTGCCAAACGTGTGAGGGTCCACTCCGCCCAGGGGGAGCAGGAAAACTGCGCGCGAGCCACGAAGGATATACCTGCGCGGCTGGCTGTGGCGATCTGCTTCCCTACCCCATCCAGAGACCTGACTAGGGATGAGGCTGAACTAATAAAGTCAGGCCTCGAAGACCTGTTGATGAACACGGACTCGACGAAACCACTCCCCTCCTTCCGCGGTTACCCACGGGTAGCGGAAGGCACCGTGCAGATGTGGTGCGAGGACGACCATGCCCTGACTTGGTTGACGCAAAATGGGCCCAAAATCCGACTACCAGACACCGACCTCACACTTACGGTACTACGACAATCTGACGTGCCCACCCGTGTCCGAGCCTCGCTTTTCGTCCCTCGTTATGGAGGTGACGTGGCCCGGCTCCAAAGTGTTCTGGCTTTGGGATACCGATGACTGTTGCTTCTTTCCACGCTTGTGGGAAGATGTTGTTGCTCAAGGTGCCATTGAAGATGGCGGTCATAAGCATTATTAGAGGGGCAGGTAGGAGTTTGTATACCTTGTTGGTAATACCATCCGAACCGGGGGCTTTACGAGCTTGGAGCCCTTCTATGATGTCGTGCACTTCGTCTGGAGTGACGGGAGGCAGAGGATCATCAGGGTCTTCGACGGGTGGAAGGGAGGCTCTCCGTTCGACTTCAGCGTCGACCTTGTTCAAGTGAGCTTGGTCTACTGGTTGAGAGCTGAGAGAACACTGGGACTCTAGGCTGTCAGCAAAGCATTCGGCCTTGTCGGTGCTGTCGCACGCGACGCTCTTGTCGGGGCGGATGAGGGGAGGCATAGAGACCTCCTCGGAGGAGCGCAATTTCCTCTGAAGGTGCCAGAAGGCTTGGTGAGTGGGCTCGAGTTCACTGAGCATCTTGTTCCAACCCTCTGAGCGAACCTCTCCTATGCGTTTCTTTACAGCACTCTGTAAATGGCGCATGTGGGCTTTGTTCGCGTCACAAGGGAAGGAGTCGTAGGCACGAATAGCCGCATTCTTCTCGGTTATCAAGTCACGTACGTCAGTAGGTAGTTTCCAGCGATGGTCTTCCATCACCGGAACTTCCCGTGAACAATCCGTCAAAACGGATTGAACGTGCTCAGTAAACGAGTCGATTGCGTCCGTCGTGTCGGCGACTGACACTATGTGATCGGGGATGGTGTCCAATTGAGGCGACGTGGTGGATTTCAGTCTTTCACTTACTTTCCTCCAGTCTGTTATCATCTGGGTCTGAGGCGGTTGGGATCGCTTGGGCCAGAGTAGGGGGCAAGATGCATGACTACTGGGCGGTGGTCAGAGTTAAGCTCGTGGAACGTCTCTATCGATTGCAAACGGAGGTTCACATTCTTGAGCAGCGCTACATCGAGTATATCCGGAAGATGGTTGGGATTTCCGGAGAAATGAGTCGGACTCATTGGAGCGATGACGTCAAAGTTAAGGGATTCGCCTAACTTGAAAATGATCCGACCTCTGGTAGAAGTCGTGCTACTATTCCACGCCGGGTGTTTGGCATTAAGATCCCCCGCCAAGATGACGGAGTCACTCATACCGAAGAGGGCAGTGAAGTCCTTTTGGAGAGAGATGGGATCCTCCGGACCATTGTCTGGTGGAATATAAGCAGAGATGATGGTGATCGGTTGATGAACAGTCATGCCGAGCCGACAGATAGAGGTCTCCAGATGGGAGAAGAGAGGAGGTGGGTCTAAAGGGATGCAATACAAAGATTTCCTAAAGTATATTAGTGTGCCACCCTTGTGGCATCGAGACCTGTCATTGCGAACTAGTTTATAGTTGGCTGGACAGGCGGAACGCTTTGTTCAAACTATAAAGAGAGCTTTACACGCAATGGAGGGGGAGAGTGACAGTTTAAATGAGAAACTGATAATCATCAAAAATATACTGCGGCGCACCCCCGGCCGAAACGGGCTTACGCCCTTTCAGTTAATGTTTGGAAGAGAAGTGAGAATTCATTTACATGTTATGTTCTCCTCGGATAAACAATGTAAACCTAACTCAGAGAAACCCGAAACCCTGACTAAAACATTGAGAAATTTCGCTATTGGAAATAGAGTACAAACCAGAAATTACTCAGATCCACATATGAAATGGAAATTTGGCAAAATCTTAAGACGGATCGGTCTCTTCCACTACGAGTTACAAACTGATGATGGTATGGTATGGAGAAGACACCTTGACCAGATCCTGCCAGCTTCCTGAGTGCCTGATCCAAAAATGGTGGCGGAGGACTGATATAGTATATCCAGCCTTCGTGGTGACTCGTTGGGAATCGTGTCAATCAACAGAAGAGTAATAAAATGTCCATGTCACTTTTCATATTAAATAAATGATTGAATATACAGCAATTTATTACACAATATAATCTATTTTAGTTTCCAAAGGTGTATTGACAGTTTTACAATCACTCATGTTGAATTTTTCTAAAACTGTTTTTATGTACATTTCCTGGTCTAATGTTACTTTGTTATTATATCCTTCGACTCTGATTCCTAAGAAACAACGGATATCTTTTATTTCTACCATTTTAAACTTGTTCATTAAATAGTTTTTAAAACTATTCATGGTATTTATAATAGCCGTTGAAATTACAAGATCATCGACTTATAGTACAACATAAATGTTTTCAAGAATATCACCCGCATCTAGAATGAAAATACAACGATCAGCTGATGAGTATCGAAAACCCTTCTCTATTGAAGCCTTTTCGAAAATTTGGAACCAACAATTTTGCAGACTGTTTAAATCCATACAATGATTTGTTCAATTTGCATACTAAATCATTTGCATCTGGGATTCCTTCAGGAGTTTTCATAAATATCTCTTCTTTTAGTTTCCCATTTAAAAATGCAGTTTTTACTTCTATGTGGTGGACTAATAAATTAAATTGATTTGCAAAAGCTAATATGAATCTAAAACTTGCGATTCTTGCAACTGGTGCAAAAGTTTCATTATAATCAACCAAATATTCCTGGCTAAAACCACGAGCTACTAAACGA
This sequence comes from Dasypolia templi, assembly GCA_963555695.1. NCBI lineage: Eukaryota > Metazoa > Arthropoda > Insecta > Lepidoptera > Noctuidae > Dasypolia > Dasypolia templi. The sequence continues at coordinate 2,969,804 of OY743163.1, read as the reverse complement.
GCTTTATATCTTAGTGGTTTTCCAAATTCATAATTTTTTACTGTAAATACCCACTTACAATCGATGATATTTCTATTTTGGGGTTTTGGTACCAGTGTCCAGGTTTCATTTTCAGTGAGTCATTTAATTTCCTCATTAATAGCATTTTCCCATAAAACTTTATCATTCCTGGATGCTATTTCTTTATAAGATGTAGGTATTTTGCACATTAAAGATTTAGTGTATAGCAAATAGTTCATAGAATTATCATCTTCATTTTCGTTATATGGTACGGTGGGCAAGTTTTTAATCCTTTCAGTTTTTCTTTGACTGTTTGGAGTCAGTTCTATGTTCTATGTTATAGGGTATGGTTTCCGCAATTAGTCCTACATGTGGACCATTGTACGTGGCCCATGGCGGCCGTCGGTGGTTTTTATTCCAACCAGCCCACCTCCCTCCAGAAGCCGATCAAAGCTTCTGGTCTGTTGAGAACCTCTTTGTAAGATCAAAGTGTCCCGAGGGTTTCTGTTCTAATCTGGGTTACGCCTGTGCACTCAAAGAGCACGTGCGCAACGGTCTCGTCCGACTCTATGCAAGCTCTGCACAGAGGGCTGTCCGTTATACCTATTGTGTAGAAGTGTTTATTTAGCGAGCAGTGTCCTGTGATGGTCCCCGTCATCAGGCGCAGGCCATTTCTATTCAGACGTAATAAACGTCTGGTTAGCCTGCCATCTAAGGATGGCAAAGCTTCCTTGGACTGCCTGCAGCCTGGTGTCGAGGTCCACCACCTCTCGGCTTGTGTGTGGGTGGACTCCTGCAGCCACCTGCGTATCTGGTTGAAGGGGATGGGTATGATGGGTCCAGGCCCGCACGCCGACGTGCTGGATACTCTCCTGGCTAATTCGTCAGCTGCGTCATTGCCCAGCGATCCACTGTGTCCTTTTATCCATTGCAGTGTCACTGTGTTGCGGTTTAATACGGTTACTCGTTCTAGAGCCTTGTGACATTCTAGTACTATACTCGAGGTAATATATTTTTTCCTCAATGATTGGAGGACTGAGGCGCTGTCGGAGAGTATACGTATATGTGTGTCCGTAACTTTCCTGGTTTCTATGGCGTACGCCGCTTGTATAATGCCCACACACTCCGCCTGATAGACGGTGTTAAACATTCCCAGCGGGTTTGATATGTTTATGTTGAGGTCGTGTGAAAAGACTCCAACTCCGGTCCCAGATCCGGTCTTCGAGCCGTCGGTGTATACTCTCATCTCGTTCGGGCATGAGTAGTCACACCGTTCTTCTGAGAGAACGATATTGTTGTGCTTTTGGAAGTAGTGTTGCTTGCCCAAGCATTGCCTGTAGGGCAGCAGTGGGTGTGGTTCTCATGCAGCTAGTGATTGCTACACAAGCAAACCACTGCAGTTTTTCGAGATCTATTTGGGCTGTGCTCAGGTCTGTCCTAGGCCACCAGACTAACGAGCCGTACGTGATAATTGGTCTAATGACAGTAGTGTATAGCCAGTAGGTTACCTTGGGGTTAATCCCCCAGTTTCTGCCAAGCATTCGCTTGCACTGCCACAGAGATATGCTGGCTTTTGTAGTGATGTAGTTGGTGTGTTTTGCCCAATTCAGCTGTTTATCCAAATAGATGTGTTGCGTCAAGCAGCGCCATCTATCTGTAGCTGTCATGGAATCAACGGTCGATAGACGATGGGAGCGACATCTGATGGTCGAGAAGACGGCACGCGAGCGAGCGAGGGAAAGAGGGGACGTCCCCCCGCGAGTGGTGGGACTGGCTTCGAGATCGTTCCCTTTTCGATACGACGGCAGGATAGTGCACACCGACATAATTATTAAGAATTGTAGCAAGGAAAATAAATTCAATTGTAAAATATTATTCGTGAGCATTATCGAAGAAGCCCCTGCCTGCGCCCCGTCTTTGGCGCCAAAACATTGGACCTTCGAGCCACATAGAAGATATCAGCGACGTGACAAGCCGGGCTGAAGAAGTAAAGAAGCGAGTGGAACTTCGAAGCAGAAGTACGTTGAGGAGATTTGAAAACCCAGCCACAGATTACTGAGCAGAAGCCATTGATGCAGCAGCCAGAAACGGTCAGGTTATCCAGTTACCCTTTTCCCTCCTTCCCCTGTGTCTTCGCCTTGTGTTAATATCGTATCTGAACGTTTTCAGAACTGATCAACTGGCATCGCTGAGGCCGTCTTCAGGTGAGAATACACGACTGAACACGCAAAACTGTGAGTACCTGCTTTCGTAAACTACCAAGATGAGTGATGATGAAACTATTTCTCGTTTAGATAATATAACTGATCTTAAAAAACAACGTGGTGTAATTAAAGGTAGATTAACATTATTTGTTAATTATATTAACAAGTTAGATAAATCGTGTTTAGATTCTGTGCTTAAAACACAATTGCAAATGCGTATTCATTCGGCAGCCATTTTCTTTGTCGAGTTTAATGACGTGCAATCTAAAATAGAAAGAATTGTGGATGAAAAAGAATTACTGTCACAATTAGATTACAGAGATTCGTTTGAGTGCCAATACTATTCAATTGTAGCTATAGCAAAGCACTTGATAGGCGACTGTGAACAAACAGGATTAAATAATTCTCAGTGCATTTCCGGCAAATCAATGTCTATTAAATTACCCCAAATAAAGTTACCTGTATTTGACGGTTCCTTCGATAAATGGTTAGAATTTAGGAACTCGTACGTTTCAATGATACATGATCGTGACGACTTAGATCCTATACAGAAATTTCAATACCTAAAGTCCTCTCTCATTGGATCTGCGTTACATGTTATCAGCTCGTTAGAGTTTACTGCACCTAACTATAGTAACGCGTGGGACCTGCTTGAAGCTAGGTATCAGAATAATAGGCTATTGATACACAACCATGTGAAGGCTTTGTTTTCTGCACCTTCACTGGGTAAGGAATGTCCGGCACAGATCAGAACGTTGGTAGATTGCGTTTTAAGTAATTTGAGAGCCCTAAATTCTCTTAAGGAACCGGAATCTTCACTCGAGGATATGCTTGTTATTTATTTAGTTGTCAGTAAACTTGATTCTGCTACTGAACGCGAGTGGGAGAACTACAGAAGCTCATTTATCTCCGATTCTAACAAAACCTCTAAACCCTTAAAACTAGAAGACTTATTAACGTTTTTAAACAATAGGTCTGACATGTTAGACATGATTAATTCGGGTAACAGTAAAAATAATCAGTCACATTCACAAACTAAACATGAGGGTAGACAATCAGTTGATCATAAAAAACAGTCTAATTCTCAAACTACACTTAGTTATGCGAGTGCGAATAATAATAAGATCTCATCAGGTAGTAAAGGTAAGACAAATAAACATAACTTGACATGCCCGTTATGTAGTGGTAAACATGCATTATATTCATGTGTTAAGTTTTTAAATATATTGGTACAAGAAAGATTAAATTTTGTTCAGTCAAAAAACGTTTGTCATAACTGTTTACGTACAAACACTCACACAATTGAAAATTGTAATTTCGGTCCTTGTAAATTATGTCAACAAAAACATAATGCGTTAATTCATGTTGACAATAATAGCGTTATTTCAATTACACCATCAGAACGTTCCGTTATCAATAATACGTTGCCACAGTCGTCTGTATTACACTGCGTTAGTAAAACAGCTGACAATATTGCTAATATAATCGTAGTTCCAACGCTAAATCGTTACAGACTGTATTGCTGTCTACGGCGTTAATTGAGATAGCTGATAGTGAGAACAGTTATCACACAGTTCGTGCTCTGCTTGACAGCGGCAGTCAAAATTGTTTTATAGCTATGCCTATGTAAACGTTTGAAAATACCTATTATACAGTCCACTATACGTGTTTGTGGCGTTGGACAAACCGTTTCACAGTCCAGTCACAAGTGCGATATTAATATACGTTCTAAGGTATATGATTATAATACAACCTTACATTGTTTAGTGTTACCTAGTATCATTTCGAAGTTGCCTTCGACACACGTTAATAGTGATGCTATGAGAATACCTAGCAATATTTTACTTGCCGATCCCACATTTTATGTACCGAGTGACATAGATTTATTAATAGGCGCGGATGTCTTTTGGGATTTGCTAAAAGGAAATAAAATAAAAATTCAGACCGGTCCGTACTTACAAGATTCGATGGTAGGTTGGATTATTTCCGGTCCAGTTTATAATAATAATCGTTTATTAGCAGCTAGCATGACAGATGTCCAGTGCAATTTGACATTAGTTGATTCTCAATTACGGAAGTTCTGGGAAATTGAAGAAATACATATTCCTTCCGTTATTACTGATGAAGATCGTTTTTGTGAAGAGTTGTTTATGCAGACTACTAAACGCGATCAACACGGTAGGTTTTCTGTAGGAATGCCATTTAAACAATCACCTGATTGTTTGGGTGAGTCATATAATTCTGCTAAACAGCGTTTCTTATCTTTAGAGAGGAAACTAGATCGTGTACCACAGTATAAACACATGTATTGAGAATTTATGCACGAGTACGAGCAATTAGGTCACATGACGCGTCTCAAGGATTTTAATACTTTAATTAAGCCGTATTATATTGTGCCACACCATGGGGTGTATCGTGAAAGTAGCGTGACAACCAAATTACGCGTCGTTTTCGATGCAAGCGCGGCAACTTCTAATAATAATTCGTTGAATGATATTCAATACGTAGGCCCTAGGTTACAAAATGATAGCTTCTCAATATTGCTCCGTTTCCGGCAATATCAATATGTAGCTTGCGCAGATATTGAAAAATTCTTTAGACAAACTTTAATTCATCCTGAACAACGTTACTTACAGCTAATATTATGGCGACCTGATAACAGCATGCCGATTCAAGTTTATCGTCTCAACACAGTGACGTATGGCACTGCATCAGCTCCGTACCTCAGCAACCGTTGCTTGAAACAGTTGGTAAAGGAATGTAAGGATGACGTCATCGCTAACGTCATTAATGACGATTTTTATGTCGACGATCTTTTGACGGGGCATGATCAGCGCGACAAGTTGTTAGACATTTGCAAGAAAACGTCCGCCATTCTACAAAGCGGTTGTTTTCCGTTAAGAAAATGGAGTTTTAATTTTGATGTATTGGTGAATATTGCCAGTCTATAACCCTAGGTGTTGGTTGGTCTAACAAGAACAATTTATTTAATTTTTCAACTAGTGTAGATAAGGGTTATAGTAATCCGAAGATAACTAAACGTTTAATTATATCAGTTATTGCACAGATTTACGACCCAATGGGATTGTTGGCACCAGCTATTACTACGGCTAAGGTTTTATTACAAAAGTTATGGCTTGCTAAAATAAGTTGGGATGATGAAGTCCCAAGTCAAATTGCAGGTGTCTGGTATAATTTTATTGATTCCTTGCAATATTTGTCTGAAATATTAGTGCCACGTTGTGTCATGTGTGCTAATGCTGTAAATAAAGAGTTACATATTTTTACCGATGCTTCTCAGTCTGCATACGGTGCATGTGCGTACAAACTTTCACACACTCATATTGATGAGTCGCAGGTTACGAGTCGATTATTATGTGCTAAGAGTAAGGTCGCACCAATTAAAGCGTTAAGTATTCCACGACTTGAACTATGTGGAGCTTTAGTTGGTGCCAAACTTTATGATAAAATCATAAATTCACTTAGGCTGAAATTCGATAAGGTCTATTTCTGGACTGACTCCACTATAATTCAAGGGTGGCTTCGAACATCACCACATTTATTAAAAACATTTGTACAGAATAGGGTTGTACAAATCAACGAATTAACAAGCAATACTACTTGGTTGCATGTTAAAGGTAAGGAGAATCCCGCTGATACATTATCAAGAGGTGTTCTCTTTGATTCATTAAAGGGAGATAACACTAGTTTGTGGTGGTGTGGACCGACCTTTCTGCGTGAACCGACTTCTAGTTGGTTGACAACAAACACTAATGAAATCGAGTATAATAAGATAGAGTTACCGGAATTAAAATGTTCTAAAACTACAAATTTGTTAAGTACAGAAACTGGCAATATAATTGATTTTGAAAGGTTCTCTTGTTTTAATCGTTTGCAAAGAACAGTCGCTTATGTCTTACGGTACATTTTTAACTTACGTGCATCGCGTGTCGGTCAAGGTCGCAAAACCGGTTCATTGACCGTGAGCGAGATTAATAGTTCATTAGTTGTATTGACACGTTTGGTTCAATCACAATCATTCAGTAAGGAATATCATAACCTTAGAGAAGAGCATTTAAACATTAAGTCTAGTAATAAAACATTAGGTCTAAGTATATTTTTAGATAATGAAAATTTAATTCGTGTTGGTGGCAGACTTAAATTAAATTAAATTAAATTAAATTTATTTATTCCATTAGACAGCAATGATCCATATTTTGTTAGTTGGTTAGTTACAATAAAATACTTAAAAGCTATGTTAGTGTGTTACAATTAAATACAAGCTCACAGAAATTACAATATTTATATGATACTCACCGCATGAAATGAATCACTCCTGCCTGACCAACACCTGCATGAAGTGATTCATTATCGGTGAGTTAAATTTGTCCACTAACATCTTCAAAATACTATTAGAACTTGACCGCGTTCTCTCTAATAGCGACGCTGTTTTTCTTCTCACCATAGCGTGGAAGTCATGAACACGCGCCTGAGCGAACATGCCAGAGGCACTACAAAAACGCGGCAGCCCCAAGAGCATTCTGAAGCTGTTATTGTATTGCACCCTCAGGGTGTCCATAGTTTTCCGCGTATAGCTGGCCCACAGGCTGCTTGTGTAGAAGGTCTGGCAGTAAGCCTTAAACAACGTAATTTTAACCTCCTTACTACAACCCGCAAACCTGCGAACCAGCATATTGCTTCTCACTGCAAGAGCTCTGCGCTCACGTTCGATGTCTTCATGATCTTTAAGGTCCTCCGTCACGTAATGCCCTAGGTATTTCGTTTGTTCCACCCTTTGTAAGGGCTGGCCATTGAGGTTGATAATTGGCTCGTATGTCTGCTTCTTACCCGGGGCCTTAAAGATCATGAAAAGACTCTTCTTACAATTATAAACAAGACCGTGGCTTGCAGCGTACCTTTCACAACATTTTAAAAGCTCCCTTATGGAGCCGGCCGTTGGACCCAGCAGCACCATATCATCCGCGTAGCTGAGGTTATTGACGCAAACGTTGTCTATCCAACATCCAATCCGTTTGCTGCTGAGTCCATCGATCAGCTCATTGACGTAAAGGTTGAAAAGCTTAGGCGAGGTCAACCCCCCCTGCCTTACCCCACATTCCAACCCATACGCAGCAGAGATTGAATTATTCCACCTAACAAAATTCACTTGCTTACCATACCAGTACTGAAAAAGACGTATAATTTCAGCTGGTACGCATGCTTCCCCGAGCTTCTTCCACAATATGTCATAGGAGACGAGGTCGAAAGCTTTAGAGAGGTCGAGGAAACACGCATATACAGGCGTGCTTCTGTCAGTATAATATTGGACAGTCTGTTTAAGAGCCAGTATTGCGCTTTCAGTGGAAAGTCCAGGCCGGAACCCGAACTGTGCGTCGTTTAACTTCAACCATTTGTTGAGAGTTTTATCTAACAGACTGTCCAATACTTTTGCTAGCACAGTGGCAAGTGATATGGGTCTGTAATTACTTACGTCAGAGACGTCACCAGTCCTATTCTTTATGATTGGGACAACTAATGTGTGCATTAACTCGGGAGGAAGATAAGAGTGACTTAAACACAAAGAATAGAACATGGATAATACTCTCGGACAGTGTACACCCGCGTGTTTCAAGTGCTCGATGCTGAGACTGTCATGCCCTGGAGACTTGCCTCTGGCCATTTTCTGTATTGCAGATGATACTTGCTTGGCAGTAAAACGACTGAGAGGGCTATTGTGACAAATTTCAGCATAGACCATTGATTTAGAAGGCCCCAGCGGCGAGGAAACGCGAAAGTGGTTTAGGAAAGTGTTCGCTATTTCCTCTGGTGTACTGCAGCCCGCCACCGTCACTGGCAAAGCTGGCTTAAGATCAATCCGGGATGTCGACTTCCAAAACCGACTAAAGTTTTTGGACGTTCTTTGAGATGTTATTATGTCCATTTTTATTTGGTGTTGGTGATTTTGACACCATTTGAGCTTGCCTTTAAAAACCCTTTGGCTATCTCGCATTTCTTCCCAAACTCTGCCGGAATTGGGTTTATTGCAAAACAGCCAGGACTGATACTTTAACTTCGCCTCCAAGTGAGCAGCGCGAACGTGCTTATTCCACCCAATAATACGTCTTTTTCCTTGCGGCCGAATACCTTCATGGGTCTGAATGGCAGCCCTAGACAAAATACCTACAATGTCTTGGTACATTCTCTGCAAGCCACGTCTATGTTCTGCGTTATCGCAAACTTTGTCAGCACAATTGGAAAAGAGTTCCGGAAAAAGCATATTTTTAAACTCAGCGTTACACAATTCATGATATTTTTTATCTGATCACTCCCACGCTCAAACCATTTTACTTTGTCTTGCACTAACTGTGGTAATTCAAGTTTTTCTGGGATCGTATGCAAATTGCATTCTATAGCGAGAGGAAGGTGATCAGACCAGAAAACATCATACTGTATGTTAACACTCAGTACGGAGTGCCAGGCTGTTTCAGTAACAAAACAATGGTCCAACCAACGCTTGCTACCATTCATGTCGCTCACATACGTGTGATTGTCTGACCCTAAGCCTAATTTCTCCACATCAGCGCATACCCAGTTTTGATCCAAACTGAATTTAGATAGTTCAGTCCAGAAAGGTTGATGCGGGTGCGAGTTAAAATCCCCTAACATATAAACTGCTTCCACATCGTTAGCCTCAATAATGGCACTAACTTCACTCAAGCACTCTGTAAATTCAAGAAGGTTTTCAGTCGAATCTGTTGGCATGTAAATACTAAACACTAAAATTGCAGTATCCACTAGGCAAGCTTTTATGGCAGAGATTCTAACACTATTGCACTGCACTACACATACTGACTTGAAGAGCCCCTTACGCCAAAGCAATGCTACTCCTCCATAAGGACGTCCTAAGAGCATTCCTGCCGACGTGTCTACCGCCGACTTTCCCGTACACTCAAAATCGTTATGAATAGTGCCAAGCAATGGCAGGTCATGCGGCAGGAGCCAAGTTTCCTGCAGTGCCAGTATGTCAGCTGTATCACATAAGTGTCTTACGCTTTCCATTGAGCGCTTCAAAGACTTACAGTTAAACGTAATAATCTTATTAGTACTATAACTAGTCATTATGTTGGTTTGAGTCCCTATGAGATGCATCATTACTGCTTATCACTTTGTCACGGAACTGCACAAAGCGTCTAAAACGTATGCCGTCAGGCCACATATTATCATTTAAAAATAACCTTAACTTTTGTCTAGATACATAGCATATGAATGAATTGTAACCTTTTTCTGTTTTCATTTTAATCTTTTCTAAAGTAACTTTGTCTTGCGTTTTATTCCAAATATATTCTATAATGTCCTCTTCCTGTGATTGTTTACAAACATTTGATATATATAATGGTATTCTATATATTGGTGCTGCCTTAAATTTGTTATTAAGTTCGTTATTTGCTTTTCCTGTATGGCTAATAAACCTATTTCTATATGACCTTTTATATTGCACTTTTATCCAGTCATCCGTGTCCCCTACTTTTTGCTTACATTCACTACTCGCTTTTAATACATCAGCCATAGTCGGCCTCGAACCTATCTCGGTTTTCTTAGCTATATAATTCACGCCCGTACCGTGTGTATTAACTAATGAGTGAGAAGTAACATTAGTAGCGAGCTCTGCTAGCGCGCGAACGGAAACCAGTTCCTTGTTCGGAACCGTGGTCGGGGCCTCAACGCTCCTGTGTGCAGTCGCCTCCTCGGCGTTGCTCACACAGACAGAATTTAAGTTACGTTCCGTCGGAACCGCAGTGTGGGCCTCCACGCGTTGGCCAGCTGTTAACGCTGTGTTTATGTGGGTAGGCGGTGTGAGTTTTGTGACTTTTTCCGATATATGTAAAGATGTTTGGGATAGGTCACTGTTTGCAACACAGACACTTTCATGGTTGGTTGGTGGTGATACGGTGATGTGATTCAAACCCATAGGCCCACTTTCACACTCGAAATTATCCAATAAGTGAGCACCTCGCTTGCGATTTACCGGATCAAAATCGAACTCATTCAGAGACTGTGTTCGCATGGCGATCTGAAATTCATCTAGTTGGTCCCTCGTGATATAGTCGGCTTTTATGTTTTTAATTTCTTGTTGTAGCAATAAAATATCTTTAAGCAATCTTGTTGCATCCAAATGATCGAAAGTTACAGGAGGTAGACGGTGTAATTCTTTGGCAACAAACGTAGGAAGCCTCTCTGGATCGGTGGCCTCGGTGTGCTTAATTAATTCTATGATGTCTTGTAAATCTCTGTTCGACTTACCTGCCTGTCTTCGTATTTTCATTTTTCTGGTCGGCACCGCTTCATATAACAATTTCTTAGCAGCTAAAACTTCTTCCTCAGAAAAAGCAGTATCACATATCCGTATTAGGGAAATCGCATCCATCACACAAATCTTATTATGCATAAATGCGAGCACTTCATTTATTACAATATTGCACGAACTACATTTCACTACGTTCGAGGTCATTGTCGAACGGGTGCGCGCGCGCGACTGTTTTGTAGGTACGTTTTTTACTCAAGACTTAGTAATTCCAAATTTGATTACGATAAGAAACACCCAGTGTTGTTGTGTCGTAAACATCGGTTTACTTGGTTATTGTGTTCATACGAACACAAACGTTTGCTTCATGCTGGACCTCAGCTTCTCGTGGCTGCCATGCGTGATAGATGGTGGGTGCTGGGAGCACGTAATTTAGCAAGGCTAGTGGTTCACAAATGTGTAACCTGCATTCGCATGAAAGGAAATACGTTAACTCCACACATGGATGATCTCCCTGCCGAACGTTTAGAAGCTGGATTTCCATTCATGCGATGTGGTGTTGATTATGCCGGGCCAATATCTATATTAAATCGCAAAGGCAGAAGTTCCCAACTAATTAAGGAATATATTTGTTTATACGTTTGTTTTGCTACCAGAGCTGTGCACTTAGAATTGGTTAGTTCTTTGTCCACTCAGGATTATCTATTGGCATTCAAACGATTTATATCACGACGCGGTAAGCCGTGTCAAGTTTTTTCCGATAACGGTAGGAACTTTGTTGGAGCTGAAAGAGAGCTTTCAGCTATATTTGAAAAATCTAATGAAATTTTAGATTTTGCTTGTAGTAATAATATTAAATTTAGTTTCATTCCGCCTTATGCACCTCACTTTGGTGGTTTATGGGAAGCGGGAGTGAAGTCGTGTAAGTATCACTTGAGATGTGTCGTAGGTAATGCTAAGATAACTTATGAGGAGTTCAGTTCGGTACTGACACAGGTTGAGGCCGTCCTGAACTCCCGTCCTATGTCACCTATGTCCGCAGATCCACATGATTACCTTCCACTCACACCAGCTCATTTCCTAATCGGCCGGCCGTTGACTGCGCCTGCCAGTGAGGACTTCACGACGACATCTACGCCTGCCTGTCGCTACCGTCGGCTGGAACAGCTGCGACAACATTTTTGGGAGCGGTGGTCAAAGGAATATGTGTCTGAGTTGCAACGCAGAACGAAGTGGGCACACAATAAAGACGACATCGCTAAAGACAGTCTTGTCGTGATCAAGGAAGATAACCTGCCACCATTAAAGTGGAGAATGGGTAGCATTGTTAATTTGTTCCCAGGGAATGATGGTGTCTCGAGAGTCGCAGAAATCCGAACATCAACAGGCACAGTAAGGCGTGCTTCCTCAAAAATTCCACAAAAGTGGCCAGCCAGTGACTCCTGTTCTGTTGGAAGACGGATCTTCCAAGGTGGCCGGTATGTTGCGTCAAGCAGCGCCATCTATCTGTAGCTGTCATGGAATCAACGGTCGATAGACGATGGGAGCGACATCTGCTGGTCGAGAAGACGGCACGCGAGCGAGCGAGGGAAAGAGGGGACGTCCCCCCGCGAGTGGTGGGACTGGCTTCAAGATCGTTCCCTTTTCGATACGACGGCAGGATAGTGCACACCGACATAATTATTAAGAATTGTAGCAAGGAAAATAAATTCAATTGTAAAATATTATTCGTGAGCATTATTGCTGCCTGCGCCCCGTCTTTGGCGCCAAAACAGATGCCTAGGTACTTGGTTTCGGTTGATAGGCTTAGGGTAGTTCCAAAAAAAAAAAAGAATCGTGGTAGTTGTGGTGTCGTCAGTTTCCTCTTTTTTGTAAAGAGGATCAGTTCGGTCTTTGTGGGGTTGGCGGTTAGCTGGTGTCTGTTGCACCAGTCCTCTACTATTTTCAAGGCTTGGCGCATAAGGTTGCATAGGGTATTTTCGTGGGTGCCATTTATTATTATGGTTATATCATCGGCATAGCCTACAGTAAAGTAGCCTTTGTCATTGAGTGTTCTGATGAGGCTGTCTACAACCAAGTTCCACACAAGTGGCGAGAGAACGCCCCCCTGCGGGCAGCCCTTCGCCACAATGGCCCTTGTGGTATCGTTCACTGTTACCTGTACAGCTCTCAATTTGAGCAGATTAGTGATCCACCCGCTCAGGGTCGGGTCTATATTGTGTCTGTCGAGGGCCACGTTGATGCTACCAAACGTGGTTTTGTCAAAAGCGCCCTCGATATCAATGAAGACGGCTAGTGCTGAGCATTTGTGGTCCACCGCGCATTCAATCTTGGAAACTACGCTATGTAACGCAGATTCCGTTGATCTGCCTGTGGAGTACGCATGTTGTTGTTTATGAAGTGGTTTTGCCTGAAGAGGTCCGTCTCGAATGTATCTATCACAGAGTCTCTCTAGGGTTTTCAGTAGGATGGATGTGAGGCTTATGGGCCTATAGGCCTTTGGTTGTGTGTAGTCGGATCTGCCTGGTTTGGGTATGAATTTGACTTTCACTTCGCGCCAAGCTAGGGGTATGTGTCTGAGTGCTATACAGGCCCGGAAGGTCTCCACCAGGCATGGTGTCATTATATCAACCCCCCATTGTAGGAGGGCTGGAAGCATGCCATCCAGCCCAGCGGAATTATAGGGCTGAAAGGTGTTGATGGCCCACTTTATCCGGTCTTCTGTTACTATATTGCGGGCTCTAGACCAGTCTTGATCCGTTGGGGTCCATTCTGGTTCAGCTTCCCACACCTTGTCCTCTAGGAGTTTGCAGTCTGGGAAGTGAGTCTCGAGGAGGATCTTACTGGTTTCATGGTCATTTAGTGTGTATGAGTTGTCGGGTTTTTGCAGCGCGCCGAGGGTTCGGTCCTGATCAGTTGATAGGATTTTCCTTACCCTTGCGGCTTCATTATTGGTTTCGATGGATTCACAGAACTTCCGCCATGCTGTTCTTCTGGCAGTTCTGATTTGCTTTTTGTATGTATGTAGTGTCTCTTTGTATGACTCCCAGTCGTCCGGGAGTCTGGTGTTTTTGGCTCTGTTGAATTGCTTACGTAATGCATCTCTGAGTTTACTAAGTTCAGCGTTCCACCAGGGGTTCCTCTCGCTGTTAGTTTTTGGCGTCCTTAGTTTGCAGCATGCATGGTATGCCTAGGTAATATATTCTGATAGTTTGTTTACGGTGTATTCTAGTTGTGCGTGGTTTGTTATGGTTACTAGTGATAGGTGTCTGCCTAGTAGGGAGGCTAGGAGGCGCTTATACCCGGGTACATTGGTAAGCCGCGGGTTCTGCCTAGGCACTGGTTTACTTGTGTTGGTAGTTAATGTAAAGCGAATCGTTCTATGGTCTGAGCAAGAAGGCTCGTCGGATACGTGCCAGTTTGTGATAAAGTTTGTTGCATTTTCTGTTGCAAGGGTTAGGTCTATGATCGTTTGCCCTCGGACTGTGACCCAAGTGGGTTCAGCACCACGGTTAACAATGTTAAGGTTAGTAGAAAATAAATAGGTGGATAGTACCTCTCCTCTAAGGTTCGGTGCGTCGCTGCCCCAGAGTGGGTGGTGAGCGTTTGAGTCGGTGCAGATGATCAGGTCTAGATTGGCACGCTCGCAGTGTTGTACCAGGTCGGTCATCTCTTTTGGCGGGCAGTTTGCGTCCTCGCCTGGCATGTATACCGAGGCCAATACAACATCGGAAACGTCGCCTTCGGTCTGGAGCCTGACAGCTGTCAGCTCTCTGGAACAGAACTGAGTGAGTGGTGTGGTAGGAATTCCATTGGGTATGTAGGCGCAGGTTCTTGGTTTGTCTGAATTATGTGTGTTGAGGATTAGCTTACCTCCGATGTTGCCGAGGCCGTATATCCTATTGTTCCTGATCCATGGTTCCTGGATCAGTGCGATGGTTCGGGGTTTTACCTCCAGTGCCCTGCGCAAGCTAGCCGTGGCAGTTTGGCTATGCTGGAGGTTGGTCTGTATGATGTTTAGGGGCTCTCCGCTTCCTCCACTCTGGCTTTGTATGTCTGTTGATCACATGGCGACGAGGCGAGGAGTTGCTCGTTCCAACCAGGTGATCCGGGCGATATGATAACAACATCGGCCATTGCCGCATGGGCCATGACCTCCTCGAGGTGGCCGATGTCCGGTTCAGTCGTCTGTCGACATACAAAGCCAGAGTGGAGGAAGCGGAGATACCGTCCGATGGATCTATCTCCGACTAACTCCACCCTACTGCCTTCGAAGCCCCTAAACATCATACAGACCAACCTCCAGCATAGCCAAACTGCCACGGTTAGCTTGCGCAGGGCACTGGAGGTAAAACCCCGAACCATCGCACTGATCCAGGAACCATGGATCAGGAACAATAGGATATGCGGCTTCGGCAACATCGGAGGTAAGCTAATCCTCAACACACATAATTCAGACAAACCAAGAACCTGCGCCTACATACCCAATGGAATTCCTACCACACCACTCACTCAGTTCTGTTCCAGAGAGCTGACAGCTGTCAGGCTCCAGACCGAAGGCGACGTTCCCGATGTTGTATTGGCCTCGGTATACATGCCAGGCGAGGACGCAAACTGCCCGCCAAAAGAGATGACCGACCTGGTACAACACTGCGAGCGTGCCAATCTAGACCTGATCATCTGCACCGACTCAAACGCTCACCACCCACTCTGGGGCAGCGACGCACCGAACCTTAGAGGAGAGGTACTATCCACCTATTTATTTTCTACTAACCTTAACATTGTTAACCGTGGTGCTGAACCCACTTGGGTCACAGTCCGAGGGCAAACGATCATAGACCTAACCCTTGCAACAGAAAATGCAACAAACTTTATCACAAACTGGCACGTATCCGACGAGCCTTCTTGCTCAGACCATAGAACGATTCGCTTTACATTAACTACCAACACAAGTAAAACAGTGCCTAGGCGGAACCCGCGGCGCACCAATGTACCCGGGTATAAGCGCCTCCTAGCCTCCCTACTATGCAGACACCTATCACTAGTAACCATAACAAACCACGCACAACTAGAATACACCGTAAACAAACTATCAGAATATATTACCGAGGCATACCATGCGCGCTGCAAACAAAGGGCGCCAAAAACTAACAGCGAGAGGAACCCCTGGTGGAACGCTGAACTTAGTAAACTCAGAGATGCATTACGTAAGCAATTCAACAGAGCCAAAAACACCAGACTCCCGGACGACTGGGAGTCATACAAAGAGACCCTACATACATACAAAAAGCAAATCAGAACTGCCAGAAGAACAGCATGGCGGAAGTTCTGTGAATCCATCGAAACCAATAATGAAGCCGCAAGGGTAAGGAAAATCCTATCAACTGATCAGGACCGAACCCTCGGCGCGCTGCAAAAACCCGACAACTCATACACACTAAATGACCATGAAACCAGTAAGATCCTCCTCGAGACTCACTTCCCAGACTGCAAACTCCTAGAGGACAAGGTGTGGGAAGCTGAACCAGAATGGACCCCAACGGATCAAGACTGGTCTAGAGCCCGCAATATAGTAACAGAAGACCGGATAAAGTGGGCCATCAACACCTTTCAGCCCTATAATTCCGCTGGGCTGGATGGCATGCTTCCAGCCCTCCTACAATGGGGGGTTGATATAATGACACCATGCCTGGTGGAGACCTTCCGGGCCTGTATAGCACTCAGACACATATCCCTAGCTTGGCGCGAAGTGAAAGTCAAAATCATACCCAAACCAGGCAAATCCGACTACACACAACCAAAGGCCTATAGGCCCATAAGCCTCACATCCATCCTACTGAAAACCCTAGAGAGACTCTGTGATAGATACATTCGAGACGGACCTCTTCAGGCAACACCACTTCATAAACAACAACATGCGTACTCCACAGGCAGATCAACGGAATCTGCGTTACATAGCATAGTTTCCAAGAATGAATGCGCGGTGGACCACAAATGCTCAGCACTAGCCGTCTTCATTGATATCGAGGGCGCTTTTGACAAAACCACGTTTGGTAGCATCAACCTGGCCCTCGACAGACACAACATAGACCCGACCCTGAGCGGGTGGATCACTAATCTGCTCAAATTAAGAGCTGTACAGGTAACAGTGAACGACACCACAAGGGCCATTGTGGCGAAGGGCTGCCCGCAGGGGGGCGTTCTCTCGCCACTTCTGTGGAACTTGGTTGTAGACAGCCTCATCAGAACACTCAATGACAAAGGCTACTTTACTTTAAGCTATGCCGATGATATAACCATAATAATAAATGGCACCCACGAAAATACTCTATGCAACCTTACGCGCCAAGCCTTGAAAATAGTAGAGGACTGGTGCAACAGACACCAGCTAACCGCCAACCCCACAAAGACCGAATTGATCCTCTTTACAAAAAAGAGGAAACTGACGACACTACAACTACCACGATTCTTTGGAACTACCCTAAGCCTATCAACCGAAACCAAGTACCTAGGCATTTATTTGGATAAACAGCTGAATTGGGCAAAACACACCAACTACATCACTACAAAAGCCAGCATATCTCTGTGGCAGTGCAAGCGAATGCTTGGCAGAAACTGGGGGATTAACCCCAAGGTAACCTACTGGCTATACACTACTGTCATTAGACCAATTATCACGTACGGCTCGTTAGTCTGGTGGCCTAGGACAGACCTGAGCACAGCCCAAAAAGATCTCGAAAAACTGCAGTGGTTTGCTTGTGTAGCAATCACTAGCTGCATGAGAACCACACCCACTGCTGCCCTACAGGCAATGCTTGGGCTGCCACCCCTACACCTCATCGTGCCGGAGGCGGCGATCCTGGCTGCCTTTAGGCTCCATATATCGGGAACCCGAAGCAAAGATTCTAGGGTCAGGCACACACGCATAAAGGAGGATGCAGTCAAACGACAGCCAATGTTAGCATCACCCTGCGACAAAACCTCGAAGCAACACTACTTCCAAAAGCACTACAACATCGTTCTCTCAGAAGAACGGTGTGACTACTCACGCCCGAACGAGATGAGAGTATACCGGATCTGGGACCGGAGTTGGAGTCTTTTCACACGACCTCAACATAAACATATCAAACCCGCTGGGAATGTTTAACACCGTCTATCAGGCGGAGTGTGTGGGCATTATACAAGCGGCGTACGCCATAGAAACCAGGAAAGTTACGGACACACATATACGTATACTCTCCGACAGCGCCTCAGTCCTCCAATCATTGAGGAAAAAATATATTACCTCGAGTATAGTACTAGAATGTCACAAGGCTCTAGAACGAGTAACGGTATTAAACCGCAACACAGTGACACTGCAATGGATAAAAGGACACAGTGGATCGCTGGGCAATGACGCAGCTGACGAATTAGCCAGGAGAGTATCCAGCACGTCGGCGTGCGGGCCTGGACCCATCATACCCATCCCCTTCAACCAGATACGCAGGTGGCTGCAGGAGTCCACCCACACACAAGCCGAGAGGTGGTGGACCTCGACACCAGGCTGCAGGCAGTCCAAGGAAGCTTTGCCATCCTTAGATGGCAGGCTAACCAGACGTTTATTACGTCTGAATAGAAATGGCCTGCGCCTGATGACGGGGACCATCACAGGACACTGCTCGCTAAATAAACACTTCTACACAATAGGTATAACGGACAGCCCTCTGTGCAGAGCTTGCATAGAGTCGGACGAGACCGTTGCGCACGTGCTCTTTGAGTGCACAGGCGTTACCCAGATTAGAACAGAAACCCTCGGGACACTTGGATCTTACACAGAGGTTCTCAACAGACCAGAAGCTTTGATCGGCTTCTGGAGGGAGGTGGGCTGGTTGGATTAAAAACCACCGACGGCCGCCATAGCCCACGTACAATGGTCCACATGTAGGACTAAGTGCGGAAACCATACCCTCTAACATAGAACATAGAACTGACTCCAAACAGTCAAAGAAAAACTGAAAGGATTAAAAACTTGCCCACCGTACCATATAACGAAAATGAAGATGATAATTCTATGAACTATTTGCTATACACTAAATCTTTAATGTGCAAAATACCTACATCTTATAAAGAAATAGCATCCAGGAATGATAAAGTTGTATGGGAAAATGCTATTAATGAGGGAATTAAATGACTCACTGAAAATGAAACCTGGACACTGGTACCAAAACCCCAAAATAGAAATATCATCAATTGTAAGTGGGTATTTACAGTAAAAAATTATGAATTTGGAAAACCACTAAGATATAAAGTTCGTTTAGTAGCTCGTGGTTTTAGCCAGGAATATTTGGTTGATTATAATGAAACTTTTGCACCAGTTGCAAGAATCGCAAGTTTTAGATTCATATTAGCTTTTGCAAATCAATTTAATTTATTAGTCCACCACATAGAAGTAAAAACTGCATTTTTAAATGGGAAACTAAAAGAAGAGATATTTATGAAAACTCCTGAAGGAATCCCAGATGCAAATGATTTAGTATGCAAATTGAACAAATCATTGTATGGATTTAAACAGTCTGCAAAATTGTTGGTTCCAAATTTTCGAAAAGGCTTTAATAGAGAAGGGTTTTCGATACTCAACAGCTGATCGTTGTATTTACATTCTAGATGCGGGTGATATTCTTGAAAACATTGATTTTGTACTTTATGTCGATGATCTTGTAATTTCAACGGCTATTATAAATACCATGAATAGTTTTAAAAAGTATTTAATGAACAAGTTTAAAATGGTAGACTTAAAAGATATCCGTTGTTTCTTAGGAATCAGAGTCGAAGGATATAATAACAAAGTAACATTAGACCAGGAAATGTACATAAAAACAGTTTTAGAAAAATTCAACATGAGTGATTGTAAAACTGTCAATACACCTTTGGAAACTAAAATAGATTATATTGTGTAATAAATTGCTGTATATTCAATCATTTATTTAATATGAAAAGTGACATGGACATTTTATTACTCTGCTGTTGATTGACACGATTCCCAACGAATCACCACTGGATATACTATATCAGTCCTTCGCCACCATTTTTGGATCAGGCACTCTGGAAGCCGGCAGGATCTGGTCAAGGTGTCTTCTCCATACCATACCATCATCAGTTTGTAACTCGTAGTGGAAGAGACCGATCCGTCTTAAGATTTTGCCAAATTTCCATTTCATATGTGGATCTGAGTAATTTCTGGTTTGTACTCTATTTCCAATAGCGAAATTTCTCAATGTTTTAGTCGGGGTTTCGGGTTTCTCTGAGTTAGGTTTACATTGTTTATCCGAGGAGAACATAACATGTAAATGAATTCTCACTTCCAAACGTTAACTGATAGGACGTAAGCCCGTTTCGGCCGGGGGGGTGCGCCGCAGTCTATTTTTGATGATTCTCAGTTTCTCATTTAAAATGTCACTCTCCCCCTCCATTGCGTGTAAAGCTCTCTTTATAGTTTGAACAAAGCGTTCCGCCTGTCCAGCCAACTATAAACTAGTTCGCAATGACAGGTCTCGATGCCACAAGGGTGGCACACTAATATACTTTAGGAAATCTTTGTATGGCATCCCTATAAACCCACCTCCTCTCTTCTCCCATCTGGAGACCTCTATCTGTCGGCTCGGCATGACTGGTCATCAACCGATCACCATCATCTCTGCTTATATTCCACCAGACAATGGTCCGGAGGATCCCATCTCTCTCCAAAAGGACTTCACTGCCCTCTTCGGTATGAGTGACTCCGTCATCTTGGCGGGGGATCTTAATGCCAAACACCCGGCGTGGAATAGTAGCACGACTTCTACCAGAGGTCGGATCATTTTCAAGTAAGGCGAATCCCTTAACTTTGACGTCATCGCTCCAATGAGTCCGACTCATTTCCCCGGAAATCCCAACCATCTTCCTGATATACTCGATGTAGCGCTGCTCAAGAATGTGAACCTCCGTTTGCAATCGATAGAGACGTTCCACGAGCTTAACTCTGACCACCGCCCAGTAGTCATGCATCTTGCCCCCTACTCTGGCCCAAGCGATCCTAACCGCCTCAGACCCAGATGATAACAGACTGGAGGAAAGTAAGTGAAAGACTGAAATCCACCACGTCGCCTCAATTGGACACCATCCCCGATCACAAAGTGTCAGTCGCCGACACGACGGACGCAATCGACTCGTTTACTGAGCACGTTCAATCCGTTTTGACGGATTGTTCACGGGAAGTTCCGGTGATGGAAGACCATCGCTGGAAACTACCTACTGACGTACGTGACTCGATAACCGAGAAGAATGCGGCTATTCGTGCCTACGACTCCTTCCCTTGTGACGCGAACAAAGCCCACATGCGCCATTTACAGCGTGCTGTAAAGAAACGCATAGGAGAGGTTCGCTCAGAGGGTTGGAACAAGATGCTCAGTGAACTCGAGCCCACTCACCAAGCCTTCTGGCACCTTCAGAGGAAATTGCGCTCCTCCGAGGAGGTCTCTATGCCTTCCCTCATCCGCCCCGACAAGAGCGTCGCGTTCGACAGCACCAACAAGGCCGAATGCCTTGCTGACAGCCTAGAGTCCCAGTGTTCTCCCAGCTCTCAACCGGTAGACCAAGCTCACCTGAACAAGGTCGACGCTGAAGTCGAACGGAGAGCCTCCCTTCCACCCGTCGAAGACCCTGATGATCCTCTGCCTCCCGTCACTCCAGACGAAGTGCACGACATCATAAAAGGGCTCCAAGCTCGTAAAGCCCCCGGTTCGGACGGTATTACCAACAAGGTATACAAACTCCTACCTGCCCCTCCAATAGTGCTTATGACCGCCATCTTCAATGGCGCCTTGAGCAACAACATCTTCCCACAAGCGTGGAAAGAAGCAACAGTCATCGGTATCCCAAAGCCAGGCAAGCCAAAGTCTGAGCCCTCCAGCTACCGTCCCATTAGCTTACTCAACGTTCTCGGCAAAATCTACGAGAGGCTTATTTATAAGCGTCTCGAAGACTACGCCGAAGCAAAGAGCCTCATTCCCAACGAACAGTTTGGTTTCCGTCCCCAACACTCGAGTATCCACCAGGTCCACCGTATCGTAGAGCACTTGTGCGCCGGTATGCAGCGTAACGCGACGACAGGTGTGCTATTCTTCGACATAGCGAAAGCCTTCGACAAAGTCTGGCACAACGGCTTGTTATACAAGCTTTACCAACTAGGAGTGCCAGATCGTCTCGTGCTCAGCTTACGAGACTTTTTGTCGAATCGCACCTTCCGCTATCGCATCGAGGGTGCACTCTCGTCCCCCCACCCTATTCGCGCCGGTGTCCCTCAGGGTTCCGTCATATCTCCTCTAGTCTTCACGCTGTTCACCAGCGATATCCCACAGAGTAAAAAGGCTCAGTTGGCTCTCTTCGCCGACGACACTGCCGTTTACTATACCGGTCATTTTCCCAATGCTATAGCTCGTACTCTCCAAACCTCCGCAAACGTCTTAGGCGCTTGGTTCCGGAAATGGAGAATCGAGGTCAACCCCGATAAGAGTCAGGCGGTTCTCTTCTCGAGACGTCGTCGACTCCCTCCCCCACTTCCCAGCCCGATCACTATGTACGGTAAGCCGATCCCCTGGGAGAAGCAAGCCAAATACCTAGGCGTGATCCTCGATGAAAACCTTACCTTTAAGGCTCATATTAAGGCGGTTCGCGCGCGCGCCTCCTTCGCTCTTAGCAGGCTCCACTTTGTACTGACAGCCCGTAGTAAACTGTCACTTAAATGCAAGCTGCGCATCTACACCGCAGTCATCCGTCCCATCATGACCTATGCCTGCGTTGTATTTGCGCACGCTCACCCACGTCATCTCCATAAGATGCAGGCCCTCCAGAACCGTTTCTTCAAAAAGGTGCCCCCTTCTACGTCCGTAATATAAATATCCACATCGACCTTAAAACGCCTACCATAAACCAGTTCATGAAACGCTTATCGAAACGTTTCTTAGACTGTGGCATTAAACACTCCAACCCCTTGATCTCAGCGGCCGCCCGCTACACTCCCTCCCGCATTAGCAGTATTCGCCGACCAAGGCATACTTTAATCGCCCCCGACGACGCCACTACCCTCCTCCAGGAGAGTAGTAAGGCCACCAGCACACTACATAAGCCCAAAACCCGATCGCCGTCCTACCGTCCTCGCCGCCGAGGCCCGCCGCGACGCCCAAATACACGCCCCTCCCGACCCTTGCTCGAGCCAGCCCGCGCAGCTGAGCCTGTAGCTTTAAATTCGTCCCTAAATCAAAGAAATCCTGATCCAGCTAGTCCCTTGCTGCCCTCTTCCAGCGACGCCCTAAGCCGAGGTCCGTACCCCACAGAGGGTGCCCTTAGCGTTGTCGCTTAGTTTTAGTTAGTACTTAAGTTTAAGTTCTGGTTGGAGGCCTTAATTTATTAGGGCAACCACAGGCAAGTCCGTTTAAGCAGACGACAACCTCATAGGTTGACCTGCGAGATGCCATTCAAAAAAAAAAAAAAAAAAACCGCCTGTCCATTAGTTTCGGGGTGGTAAGGGGCGGATGTCCTGTGTGTAACTCCAATTTCCTTAAGAAAACTAAACTCTCAAATTCCTGCGAAGTAAACTGTCGCCCATTATCTGACACCAACCAGAATATCTCCTTTAGCTTCTGTATGCACCAAGAACTTGTAGTGGTCTTAGTTGGAGTGACCTCAACCCACTTTGTGAATGAATCCACTAGAAAAAATTAGTATTGTCCTGAGATAGGGCCGGCGAAATCAATGTGTATTCTTTGCCATTGACCTGTTGGTTCTTCCCAATGATGTAACGGAGCCTTTGGTGGTTCGTTCTGATGTAGACGACATGCTCTACATGATTTTACCTTATCCTCAATCTCTTTATCCCATCCTCGTCGCCAATTTATTGTGTAATAAATTGCTGTATATTCAATCATTTATTTAATATGAAAAGTGACATGGAGTTTTATTACTCTTCTGTTGATTGACACGATTCCCAACGAGTCACCACGAAGGCTGGATATATATCAGATTATACCGCATTGAATTCAAATGAAACAACAAAGGCACCTTGTAAAAACCTTATCGGGTGCTTGATGTATACAATGGTATGCACTCGTCCTGATTGGAGCTTTAGTGAAAACATCCTAAGTAGATTTGCTAACAAAAACAACAGTAAACTATAGTTGTATTTAAAAAGGGTTTTATGTTACTTAAAAGGTTCAATGGATCACAAGTTAACTTATGTGCGGAGTGACAATACAATTAACATCAATATGTTAACTTGCCAGCCAGTCAATACTGGCTTTATTGATTCTGATTGGGGAAGTGATGAAATAGGTCGCAAAAGTACAACAGGTTACTTGTTTAAATTATTTGAACAATGCACAGAATATGGCTTTATTTGAAGCTGTTAGAGAGGCCCTGTGGTTAAAATCGTTAGTGACCAGTATTAACATTGAATTACCCAATGTAATTCCTATTTATGAGGAAAATAATGGGTGGCATTGCAAGTAATCTTAC
The DNA here is from genome assembly GCA_963555695.1 of Dasypolia templi. Classification (NCBI taxonomy): domain Eukaryota; kingdom Metazoa; phylum Arthropoda; class Insecta; order Lepidoptera; family Noctuidae; genus Dasypolia; species Dasypolia templi. The sequence continues at coordinate 2,945,771 of OY743163.1, read as the reverse complement.
GAGTCACAAACGATCAAAACATATAGATATAAAGTATTACTTTTCAAGAGAACAGGTGGAGAAAAATGTTATTAAAATCATTTATGTTTCCACAGGTAATCAGCTAGCTGACATACTAACGAAGTCATTACCGACAGTGCGATTTTCACACATGAAAACGAAACTCGGTATAATATAATTTTATAGAGTAATACTTGTAAACTATAAAGAATCTAATTATAGATAAGAATCACTTGGTCTGATTAGGTTTTCCTGGGTTTTTCCTAATCCTGTGCATCGAATGGTGGACCATATAAACAATTGTACTCCCAGATAAGGAAGGTGTGCGATATTATTATTGTAAATATTATTTGATAATTTATTTTGAGAAAGAGGATTTTTTTTTTATTGAGACGGAAATATGTATCTTTCTGGACTTAGTCTATGGTCGAGGAGTCCCAAACACTGAGTTATTGACTTTATTGTTTTTGTTTTATCATTCTTTAACTGAATTCGATTTAAAGTTGTTAGGAAATGGCACGTTCTCAGTTAAAGAACAGTAAAGAAGTTAGTTGAAGAGTGTGTCCATCGTATCGTTTCATCGTCGGAGTGAGAATAGTGAAGTTCAGAATATAAAATTCGATAAAGAATGGAACTGCTGTCCAAGAAAAATGAAATACGCAAAAGTATAGAAAATAGTGGGAGGAGCATGATGAACTCATAAGCAAAAGCTGGCTTAAACCTCTACCTGGTGACGAACTGAAAGGGTTTTGCTCACTTTGCCTAGCGATGTCATTGAGGCTGTCGGCAAAAAAGCAAAGTACTCATTAGAGATCTATCACAACCAACTACGTCTTCAGCACAAACGTCGGCGTCTGTGGATGATGATAATGTAATGGAAGATATAATGTTTCAAAATCTTGGATTTTAATCAAGTCTGTTCTATTGACTGTTACTAAATTCCTTTTTTTTTTATCAGGCATTAAAGTATGTACTTTAATTTTAATTTAAAAAAATAATTGCGAGAACTGGTAGTTTTTTTTCAATCTAAATTTCCAAATTATAGCGATATTTTACACTGGATCTGAAGTGACAAGATAATTTTTGAGGTGGCAACACTGCTAGTGTTCCGTCTGGACCAAGCGAGAACGTACGTTAATTACAAATAATCATATTTTCAAAATAGACTATTACTGGCTTGTCTCTCATACACAAAAACATTTTTCGCAATACTTTCTGAGTGGCCTGGTATTATTTTATATATATTAATTATATGTTGAAATAATATTAATAAATAGAAAGGTAAAACGCCAATTGAGCAAAGGGTAATTAAACATTTTAATAATTATGAACAAACAAATGTCGATACCTTCGTGTTTTATTTATACCAGTCCCATCCCTAGTGATACGTAATGACCTTGGAAGGGCCAATCAGAACGCAGTACCCCGCTTCCTCATACCTCAGCTAGTTGACAGAATTGTTTTGGTGCGTTAGATCAAGCATTGGGCGTCTATGGGTTTTATGGTCGTTGGTTTGTAAACACGCAGTGATAACAAATTGTGCATATCGCGGCGGTCCTGGCCGCGCATCTAGCTCTTTCACTTATCTCCGTCTCGCTTTCACAAGGAGGTTGAAGTAATACCTAATATGATTTGCTTTGCGTGCAATAAGAAAATACATCTTGGGGAGCTGCTTAGATGTGTTGGTTGCACGACAGGATATCACTATACATGTTTGAATATCACTTCAGCAGCATTCACAGTGAGGCAAGTACATATTATCGATCACTAATAAGGAACTAGATACACAATCAGCGACTAAAAGTCCTCACCAAACGCACACCCATTTGAACATTCGGGTGAGCTATTAATCTAGTAGCATTCGAACGCTCGAACGGTAAACATGTCTCATTGCTCGTTAAAAAAACTGTAAAAATAACACATCTAGGACGCTAAAAAAGGATGGAGTTTCATATTTTCGGTAAGTATTAACATCACCATTATATTATTGTTATCACTGTATTGTAAATATTGGTATTTTGACAAGAAATCATCGTAAAACATTTTTTAAAACTAATTCCAAATAAACAGCAGGAGTTATAAATCATCTCAATTGTAAACTCTTAGTTAACGTTTTAAATCATAGTATCGCATGCCCACTTAAATTGGTCTGGTTACGTGCGTTGACTCTGTTCCATTTGTTGGAGACGCTATTGTTTCTTTTATTTTATTATTAAAGTATGATTGAATGTTTTTTGTATTATGAGACTTCTTTACTGCTTCTATAAATGTAAAGAAAATGTATTTCTTATTTAATCGCGATCCGCCTTGATATTAAGATTTTTGCTCAGTAGCACTACGGAGTTATTTATGATAGACAATACAGATGTCAACTAGAAAAAGGTGGAATTGTCAAGATGAAATGAAACATGTAAAAGAATATTTTAGTTCTATATATTTTATTTTAAACATTATATTAAAAGGAGAATCGACATAGGTGTAATTAGTTACATAAAATGTCGTTTCTTTAATTTCAGGTAAGTTTAGGTATTCAATGTTTATGTAGTACATAATTTTAGTTAACATTTTATTTATGTCAATCTTAGATGTTAAATAAATTTCTTTAATTGACGTTCAAAAGTGCCTTTTTATGGGCCTATTTGAAATAAATGCAGGACTTTGACTTTGATTTAATATAATATATATTGTTTTTGTTGTTTTAGCTTTCCTTGAGATCCAATGAGATGTGGAGAATGGATATCAGTTATAGCAAGACAAAGATCCGATGAATTCTTTCCCAGACCCAAGGAAGCGTTGTATGTTCGAAGATTTTTTTATAAAGTGATGACGAGTGATGTTGAGTGTGACTATGAAAAAAACCACAAGGCAATACACGGAAAAACATAAAAATCTATCGAAAAGACGATTAAATAATAAACTAATTTAATTTCACGGAAATTAATAACATAGGTTAATTACCTATGTTAGTCAGTTGTATCCGTATTTTTTTACATAATTCTGTGTATATGAATATTACGACAACAATTTCTTTTTTGATTTTACAAGAACTTTCTGTTTGTTTTACTTTTTATATTTAGTAACTATTGAGTTTTGATATAAGTTGTTTGTCAAGCATTTGTGCCTGTCTTTATGATTTTGTCAAACAAATTAAAGAATAAATAAATAATTATGACTGTAGTTTTATTATTAATTTAATGTGGTGCCTATCCAAAACCATATTTACATTCAGGTAAATTATAATCATTACACCTATACAACATAGAATAAGATATGCTTTATTACCTACACCAACTTCTTGATGCATTGACAAAATTTTAAAAATACCATTTATAATTACATTACAAACTAAAATAAAATATTGAACAGTTCGACTCTACTCATTCCTTGTCCTAGCGGCGACTCTCGGTCGTAAAATTTTATTGCTTTCATTTGGCACTTTGTATTTCCGACTTTGAAACATGCGTGTAAGGTTGAATTTGTTTTGATGTATGTTGACCAGCGATTATCGCTCTTAAAAATGTATTGCTTTTTGTACATAGCTTTATGAATACAACTTTACGCGTAGCATTTAAGGTTGAATTTTAATTATCGTATATTTATTTTAACTAGAATTACGTAAACATAATTGGCGACATATTTTAAGTTTTTTTTATTAGTGATCGATGGTACATATGAAAAGTTCTTATATGTGCGACTCCTACTCAAACATCGCTCAGCGTGTCCGAGTAACTGACGATACCCCTGTACGCGGCTTCCACGCTTTAGTGGTTGGGTCGAACGAGGAAGGAACTTATCTACCTTGCAAGGAGGTTGGTACGACTACATCCGCATCAGTTAACATGGACGTCATGCAGAGTATTATGGAAATGGTGAAAGGAGTTGTAACTGAAAGGATTAATACTTTAGAAAAAAACCTTACTGAAGAAATTAAGAGTACAGTAACGGCCTTGGTTCTAGAAAATAGCCAATTGAGGCAAGAGTTGAGTGTAGCTAATAAAAATTCTTAAGTTACGAAGTAGAAATTAATGTTCTGAAAGTTAGGGAGAATAATTCTAGGCAAAATAATATAGAGAAGAAGAGTACCAGTTTCGCTACTAATACTCATCAAAAAGCTGAAGTTCCACCTGCATCCGTAACAGAGGTATCCACTAGAGTTATAAGATTTGACCCCGGCAACTCTAAAGCTAAACTGCTGCCGCAGCCAAATCTTAGCTACGCAAGTGTGGCCAGTAATTCAGCGGTTTTACCAGGTGAATCTGTTGATAAGGGTGATAATTGGATAGAAGTGAGAGGTAAAAAAGATATAACCTATAATAAGAGGTGGAAACACATCGGTCGTATCTCTTAAAGCAGTCGAACGTAAAAAATACCTTCATGTCTGGAGACTACATAAATCTACCACAGAAGAAAGTTTAAAGGAATATATTAAAATAAATATATTCCTTTAAACTTTCTTTCTTAAAATACAACGTGTAAAAGAATAAGCGCAAGACCTGGAAGTAGTTTGCTCAGAATCAGCTTCTGAATCCATTTCCGTTATTATTTATATGTTTTAATTTTTCCCGGAAAAATCTTTAATTTACCTGAAATTAGTACCACCGCGTCGTAACAAGGTAATACAGTATTTGATTTAAGAAAATTTAAGCCTTATCACAAAGGAATAAAGCGCGCAAGCAAAGCAAGCAAGCAAAGCAAGCATTGCTTTTTATTACATTTAAGCTTGTCCTGTTAAAAAAGAAGTTAATTTAAGGCAATTTAGATCTTATCTCAAAGAAATAAAGCTTTTTTAATTGCGCGACCAAATTTGTAGATCGTTTTACACATTCGTTTGTTTAGAAAAGCCAAAATATTAGAACATTTGTACGAGTAGTACTTCTTTCGCAAATGAAAGATTAATGTGAAAGAGCGAGATGTATTAATTTGCCGACTTACAGCTTTGACGTTTGACATGCAGACGCACGCGCCGCCACTGCCCGCCTCACATCAAAGGTTTAGTTAGCTATTCTCAAGCAGCGACAAGTGTTCCCGAATTTAATTTTTGTTGCTGTCACATTTATTTGTTTACGCGCGCGATGGCATTCCAGTACACTAATATTCAGTACACGGAGATGGTGAGGACACTGGCTCGTTGCAACGATAATGTCGAGTTAGCGTGTCGAGAGTTCAACGAACGATATGATACTAGAGTGAGCGCCAGGACAATGTTAAGTGCAACTCAACGTCTAAGGGACTCCGGTACCTTTCGTCCTAACACGGCAATAGATAGAGGTGCAAATGTGCGCACTACTCGCTTACAAGCAACAATATTAAACTATTTTGACGAAAACCCAGAGAAGAGCACAAGAGAAGCAGCGCCATTATTCGACTGCAGCCACATGTACGTGTGGCGAACGTTACGCGCTGATGGTGAACTCCCGTATCACCTGCGACGTTGTCAGGAGCTGACGCCGAACGACTACTTGCCACGTCTGGAATTTAGTAGATGGTTCTCGGAGAACTGGCAAGGAAACATCATCTGGACGGACGAGAGCACCTTCACGCGAGTTGGCATTTACAACCAGCATAACCAGCATTTGTAGAGACATGAGAATCCACATGCATGCCGTGTTGATTGGTTTCAGCACAGGTTCTCCGTGAACGTGTGGGCGGGCGTCATAGGTACACGCGTACTCGGCCCTGTTTTTCTGCCGAGGTTAACTGGAGACACCTACCCACAGTTCTTGCGGGAAACATTGCCCGAGTTATTGGAGGACGTCCCGCTCTTCTTTTTAAGAGACGTGTTTTACCAACACGACGGTGCTCCCGCGCATTTCTCATGGAACGTTCGGCAGCATCTTCATGCGGAATATGGGCCCCGTTGGGTTGGTCGTGGAGGACCAGTGCAGTGGCCTCCCAGATCGGCTGATCTAACGCCTTTAGACTTTTATTTGTGGGGTCGAATTAAAACGCTCGTTTACGTAAACGAGGCAACGAGTGTAGAAGACCTCAGACAAAAAATTGAACTCGCCTTTGGTATTGTGAAAAGTGACACTGAAGTACTAAATAAAGTAAAATTTTACATAAGAAATCGTGCAATAAAGTGCATCGAGCAAGGCGGTGGACATTTTGAAAGTTTACTTAAAAGGAGACGAAGAAATAGTGTAGTGTAAATAGCTCAAACCTGTATGTAATTACTTTTATCTTTACCGAATTTAATTAGTGTAAATATTTATGATTCAAATCATTCATACACGCCGACTCAGAATATGATATCGCAACAGTTAAGTACGCATCAGAGATAAAGGCTCGCACAAACAGGCACGACGGGACCGTGGGAACGAACCTTAAATGAGTCAGTCTCCGGGACGACCGTGCGGCGACGGGGCGCGGGCGCACGCCGGATGTAACACCCTATCGCAGACGGGCGAAGAGTTGCTCGATTTGAAAATGCTTCCCCTTTACAATAAACCTAATAACTTAGAACAAAATAATCCAAAGCTTATTTATTAAGGCTCCCACAAACAGGCGCGACGCCACAGCATGACACAGAGGCACCAATCGTCGCGCGACACGCTGTGCCTTTGTGTCGCGCTGCGGCGTCGCGCCAGTGTGTACGAGACTTTACGTGTGAGTTCGGTCATTGAACTAACGTGCACACATACCTAGTGCGTACTCCTACTCTTGCAGTGCTTACCTACCTAGCCAGCTGGCAGGCACATGAGTGTGCGGTGCGTGCGCTATTAGTGTGGGTGAGGTGTGGTTTATCTATATTAAATTACAGATGTTATTTTAGTCTTATAATTTAATATTCTAATTGGGGTGTATGAGCTCTTGCGTTAATTCCGTTACACGTTGTATATTGGGAGATGACTCGGAATTTATTATTGAAAAAATACGACCTAAGACTGAAAGAGATTATGTTTCGTTTAAAATTGGAGTAACAGAAGGCAATTTTGAGAAACTGCGTTCCGGAAGTATGGCCAATGAATATAGAAGTTAGTGAAAGGATTTGATTTCGTCGCCCAACCACACCAACCAAACTCTAACCGCAATTGCAGTAGAAGATTCACCATTTTGTATCAAAATATTAGAGGTCTGAGAACAAAGTCGTCGAAATTTTTATCGTTATTAGAATCTTCGGGTTCGGATTTATTCGCTATTACGGAAACCGGCTGCAATGAGTCATTTCATAACGAAGAAATATCTACCTGGTTACTCGATACTGAGATGTGATCGAGCGTATGGACGTGAGCAAGGCGGCGTTCTTTTAGTGGCCACACCGCGTTTCGAGTTGCGACAAGTTACGATATCCGATAGCATAAATATTGACATTTATAAGTTTGAGTTGATTTGTGCTACATACAGTTCATTAGCAAAACCGATTTTTATTTACCTGCTGTGTGTGTATTCGGTCATGTTAAACATTTTAGAAGAAATATATTTTAAATATAAAAATAAGGTACTAATATTAGATTTAAATCTGTTTTCATGTAAAAATTATGTACGTGACTATTTGGAATATTTTGTTGCCTTCTGTGAAGTCGTTCAGTATAATAAGGTTCCTAATTGCAATGGAAGACAGTTGGATCTCGTGTTGAGTGGGCGCAGCGGCGTTTCGGTGTGCGCGGGAGAGGAGGGGCTGCAACCCGTGGACGCGTACTACACGCCGCTCGCGGTCTCTGTGGACTCCGTCACGTCCCCACTGCCGCTACCCGCTACGACGCACAGTCAGAATCTCATAACCAAATATTATCTAAGCAATGGAACTTCAGTAAAGCAAACTTTAATCAATTATATTATCTTTTAACCTTAATAGACTGGAGTGATATTTACAGTTTACACGATCCGGATTTAGCTTTTTTTTATAACCAAATTTCTGATGTCTCAAAAACAAAAAAAATAAGAACAATAGATATACATACCCAGTGTGGTATACTTCAGATATTATCAGGGACTTTCAATTAAAATACGGCCTACATAAAAAATACAAGGTAAGTAAATCGACGAGTGATTATGAGGCGTTTACCCGGTGTCGGGCGAAAGTTAAGGCTGAGACTGCACTTGCTCACGACCGGTATCGAGATCGCGTACAGAGCCATCTAGCAACAGACCCGAAAGCTTTCTGGAGTTTCGTCAGATCAAAAAAAGGTAATTCGAGCCGATATAAAGTAAATAAGGACGGCCAACTCATGACGGACCAAGAATGCGCACAGGAGTTTTCACGTTTCTTTCACTCCGTATATAACCCCGAGCCGGCTATGTTAAACGCAAAGACCGCTAGCACAACTGCGGCGCAAAGCGACGCGTGGGCGCACCTCGGTCGTCTTGAGGTGTCTATGGTGCGCCGTGCGCTCGCCCGTTTGCCACCGAAATGCTCAGTCGGACCAGATGGCATACCACCTTTTGTCCTTAGAGATAGCCGCATGGTGTTAGTTGAACCCTTACTAGACTTGTTCAATGTCTGCATTGCTACAACAACATTTCCTGATCGATGGAAGCTTAACCGAGTCGTGCCGCTGCCGAAAGGTCACGGAGGTACGGAAACGAGTGTCTACAGACCTGAGGCGGTTTTATGCGCTCCTGCTAAAGTGTTTGAGGCAGCTTTTCACAGCTGTTTATACACACTGGTCGGGGTACAACAGGAAATTTACTTCACCTAATGACGCAACTAGTGCCAGCCGTTAAATCAGGACTACAGGTGGAAGTAGCCTACCTAGACTTTCGGACGGCGTTTGACACAGTGGATAATGATGTGCTGTTGTTGAAATTAGCCAACATGGGTTTCTCACCGCACACTATTCAATTCTTCGCCGATTACCTGGACGGCAGACGACAATACGTTTACTGTATGGGACGCTTTTCTGAGATATACTACACGAGATCTGGCGTCAGCCAAGGTAGTAATCTTGGGCCAATCCTTTTTATCCTTGTGGTGGACGACTTACCGAAAGTAGTCACTGCGTCAACTGCCTACTCTTTGCTGATGACCTAAAGCTGATTAATGTAGTGAAGCAAAAAGCTGATCATGACATACTACAGCAAGATTTAGATCGGGTCACAAAGTGGAGCCAGGAAAATAAACTTTTTATTTCAACCTGGAGAAATGCTCTGTGCTTTCGTTCACCCGCGCCCGCGTCCCGCGTCACCATGAGTACCTCATAGAAGGTAAACCACTGCAGCGTGTCATGGAGGTCAAAGATCTGGGTATTAGATTCACAGCTGATTTGCACTTCCGGAAACATGTCGTAGAGGTTTCCAAAAAGGCATACCGTAACCTAGGTTTTGTTTTACGACAGACAAATGAATTTTCTAATATGAGCGCTTTAAGGGCCTTGTACGAAGCATTGGTGAAAAGCCACTTGGAGTACAACGCGGCTATTTGGAGTCCTAGTGAAGCCAAATACTGTACGATGCTAGAGCGGATACAAAATAAGTATATTAGGTTTATGTATTTGAGGTTTCATGGAGTATATCCTGGATACCCATTGTTGTATCCAACCCTATTCATTTTGGGAATGGTTGGTTACTACAAATTATAAATTAAGCGAGAAATAGCACTAGCCACATAGTATTGAGGGGTAAAATTTCTTATTTTGCCATACTTCAGACAATACTGCCAGACGAGTATGTGAGCAAGCGGCGTCGGCCGCGGCTGCTGGTGGTGCCGACCGCGCGCACCAATCTTATTCAGCGCGCACCGCTGACGCGCGCGCTGTGCACCCTAAACGTAGTAGCCGATAGAATATACTTGTTTTCTTGTACACTGAATTACTTTACTCTGGCGACTTTCAGGGTGTTGTGTTATTATTAAGTTACAATTAGGTGTCACGTTAGTTTATTTTATTGCGAATTTAGTTTGTAATTATTAGTATATTTGTACTTAACTATCGCATTAGGGCAACCTGTAAAGATAGATTTAAGGTTTTTATAATAAATAAATAAATAATTATGTTCTCCATTTTTTTTTATTTTTATAAATCTTTAAATTATTTAAATTACGATCTAAAACGGTTACAAAATTATCAATATTTTTGAATGCATGCTCATTATACTCAGATTATAGCGAGCTCATTTTTAATAGTAGAAACTAGGCAGTTCATTTCATCAACATTGCTTGTAGGTTCAACCATTTTAGTTTCCAGATACTGTTTAAAGTAGATCACTATCCCACCATTTTGGTTAATTGTTTCAGCGGTAGCGAAAGTTTTATATAATATGAGGTAATCTTTGGTAGTGCCTCGAGTTTAGATAGCCAACATTCAGTCAAAATAATAAAATCAAATACTTTGTCTAGTCGACAAAATTCGATGTCGAAAGTCATCAAAATTATGTTTTGTCTTTTGTGTCAGTACTTTGTAGTTATTAGATACACCAAATATTTTTTGCAGTTTTCAGGAATATCTACGCTGTGTGCGATGCCAACATTTATAGTTTTATCGATGTCTTCCGAAATATCAGATAAATCAGCCATACTGTTTGTAGTAGTTGATTGTAGCGAAAATCATGTCAGCGGCACAAAGCGGATACTCCCAATAACCATGTAAAAACAGTGTCATATATGTAAACGATTGGTGTGTGAGAATAGTTTGCTTGTAGGCACCCTTTTACAGGTGTTTTAATAATCAGAAAGATTATTAAAACACCTGTAAAAACTACACAAAATTAGACGTGGAGGCAACTTAATCTTAACTGTACGTCAAAGTTCCAAAACGGGGTTAGTAATATCCTTAATATTACTAATTTAATCTGTATGGCTGGTTTATCTTACGGTTTCTTTAAGAATAACCGTCCATTAGAAACCCAGCAGAACTTGAAGTCATACTTCTTTTTTAACTCTCTAGAGTAGAGGAGTTTGCTGCCACATTTCAGAAGCACTTACCCCAATAAGTGCTTCTGAAATGTTCCCAATAAATGTAGACTGGGTGAATGTCACCAGAATTTTTTCGTGCTTACGTGCTAAATTTATCTTGTTTCTTATTTACGTTTTAGGGTTTGATAGCTTTTAATGTGTTATCATGCATTATTACAGTTTGGTACTCAACAAAAATTGTCTTGTTTTGACCAGATTTTTTCCTGTACACTTGGCGTCCCTGATCTGGGTCAATTAGTAAGTTTAAAGAGCTGTGTAGCTGGTTCACCACCTCAATCAAATTTTCATTGTCAGTAACAGGATCACTTTTATCTTCTATGATACTTTCTAGCTGTTTTCGCTGTATAGTCTACTTTGTCCTCGAGGTATACAATTTTGGTGAGAGCATCCTCTTCTAGAGTTTTGTTCAGAATTTCATTTGAAATATTGTTTTCTTTATTTTGGTCTTTATGCTCACTTATCATTTGAATCATCGTTTTGTTTAAATTAAGGAATTTTGAGTCTTGAGGTTTTTAAACATTTTCTGGATGTCCGTGCGGAGATGAAGTATTTCCTCCATATCTGGGTGAGCCTTACTTTTTCTCGACGAAGCGGAATCTAAGTCTTCTGTTCGAGAGAGTTCGGGTTCAGATCCAAAAGTTTTTGCCGTTGGTGAGTGAAACATAACTGAATCTGATACACTAGCCTTAACTGTAACACGGCCACGCAAAGATGGTCACTCGGTGCGCGATCACGCCAGCTGCAAACCAAATTCAGCTCTAAAGTTTTTTGGCAAAGTCTAATTTCGTGTAAATTCTTATAAAAATAGTTTACAATATTTCGTGCACGATACTCTACGTCTGTTCGCGTTGAGTGCGAGAGAGCGAGTCCAAGTCCAAGAGTGTGTCACGCTCACTCCAATCCAACACACACGTCACCACCAGCGAAACATGTGAGCCTCGCTGGTGGTGACGGGTGTGTTGGATGATTAAGTTCCCTTCAAAATGGTTGAGCTGAATGGTGCTGAATGATGCCATACGTCATGTTCGTGAACGGGCGCATTCAGTGCACGGCTTATTTTAATTTTCGGAATTGTTTTTTTTTCGTTTTCTATATTTTTCATTACTTTAACGTGCACGTCTTTCTACATCGTTCTCACATGTATAATGTCGACATGACTGATGTAACAAATTATTTAAAAGAGTGAAAGGAGTTTCTTGCCCTTTCTTCTCCATAGGTACCTACTCGCTTTGGAATGGGCAACTAGCTTCATCTTTCTGTCTGACTGACCCCTTGACAATTCAAAAGTGCCTGTAATTGGTTTATTTGAATTGTATTCTTTGAGTTTCAAACATGGAGAAAAATAAAAATTATGTTTTTACTATCTTAATTGCTTTACACTGTAATATATTGGTATCAATTTTCTCAAATTAAAAAAAAACAAGTGATATTAATTTTTTGGCACATGTTACTTTTATCTATTGGGAACATTTAGTTTATTAGCACACTCGATTGACTGTGCTAATAAACCAATAAAGTGCTCATAAACAAATTGAGTACTAAAAAAATAAGAATCTTTTGTATTACTAGTTTTATAAAATAATATGAAAGGATTTTCTGCCTCCATTTTCTTTATTCCATTGCATCATATATCCATCACAGGCATAAGTCCAGTTGTTGACCATTTTAAGCATTGTTTTGAAGTTCATTACAATATCTTGAGACACTTCTGTGACTTTATAAGGTTTTTCGTCGGTTTTTGCAAATTGAAACGCATTATAACATTGGACAGGTGTATAAAGTATTTTGTCTTTCTTTATATAAGTGCATGCGTACTACCTACCTCGTTTTGTATTTGATCAACAATCGGAAAACGATGACTTATTGGTATTTTGTATATATAACTTGCCATCATAAACCTAAATTAAATAAACGATCCTGTTCTGATTCTGTCCGCCGCCCGCAGTTATCAGACCAGAATCGGTAATCTTTTATACCTGCCGTAACTGTTTGTTCAATAAATTTATACACACAGCTAGCAATTTCATTTGCTCCTCTATTTGAGCAGTTTGTTGATGCCAGAAACAACAATAACCCTGACGATATCTTATATCTAAAATAGTAAAATCACATATACATACTAAGTTTTCGTTTATAATAAAATGTGCTAACGTTCCAATGGCACTTATGCACTTTTGGAGATCGTTATCGCTAATTCTTTGTCTTCTGCTTTCAACTTTCTTGGTAAGTTTTTCTATATCTTGTTCTTAGTGCTGTTTATTGTTTTCAAATATAGACGGCAAAGTGCCATTAACATGAAACTGACAAAAGTAAACATTTTACTCAAACTGAAAAAGCCTTTAATTTCTTGATAAGTTAAAAATAAGTTTAGAATAATAATGTATGCTTTAAATATTATGCTGAATTCGTACATTTTATGATAGTGTACGACAGGGATTTCCAAAGTGGCCGATATCGACCCTAAGGGTTTATATCGGTTTCCTAGGGGTCGACATAAACGAAAACTGATTTTAAAGGTCGACTAGGTCTAAAAATCGCCCCCTATTAAATTAACACAAGTTCTTATTTAAAACTTTCAAGATAGGTAGGCAGGTGCTGTATTGTTTATGTTGTGTTACGTGTACTAAGAATAATTAATATTTTTGTAGGTAATAGCATTGTTGTAGTAATGTAAACCCTCAAGTTCGTACAAGATGAAAAACTCGGCAAGTCAGTGTGGACAAGTTTGTGCAAGATAATGAGTTCGAGCGTACGTCTTTCAGGCGCGTTTTGACTTGCTCTCTATTTGACGCTTACACGATTTAAGACGAACGAATTCATGATCAAGTTGCAAGTCCTAACATGTTCCTAATATTTTACTATTTAACGAGCTTGCACTTAGGTTGAAAGTTCATTTGCGTTTTGAAATTCGATGGAGCTTTCAGCTTCAACGATAATAACTCATATAAGTACTCATTTATTTCAAGAGATTACAAAGTTATTACATAGCTAAATTAAGTGAAGTAAAGTGACTGAAAAAGAATTTACAAAATGCTGAGCTCCCTACGCGAGTTAATAGCGTAACCATACAATATCTGCAGTTTATGAAAAATTAACAGGGTAAGTACCAAACAGTTTTAATCCGGCACACCGCATCAGCATTTGGGCACGCCACAATAGCGGCGGTAAGTCCCCTCTTTGAGGAGTGGTTGGAGAGGCGCCACGGCGTCCTCACCTTCCGCCTGACACAGGTCCTCAACGGACACGGTTGTTTCGGGAGGTTCCTGTTTCGCATAAGGCGGGAGGAAACGCCCGGGTTTCACCATTGTGTGGATCGCCCGGAGGACACGGTGTAGCATACGGTGGAGGTATGCCCAGCTTGGGCGGAGCACCGCAGTGTCCTCGCGGAGGCGATTGGCGGCGGCGATCTCTCGCGTCCGGCCCTGGTCCAGGCCATGGTACGGAGCGAGAGCGAATGGCAAGCCGTCACCTCCTTCTGCGAAGGAGTAATGCTCGCGAAGGAGGAGGCGGAGCGGGTGAGGGAGAGAGCCTTGCGCCCTCACGCCCCCACTAGCCGCCGCAGGAGACGCCCTGGGCATCGGGAGTCGCCTGCAGATTCCCGGCCACCGTAGGCGCGGGCTTGCGGACGGCGAGCAATGGGTAGCCTGCCGTCCGGTAAGGACCAGGCCCGGGTCGACGGCGCGTTGTGTTCCACGCGCGCCTCAAAGAGATGTCAGCACAAAGTGACGGGGTCCGATAGGGCCGACGCCTCAGAGTCGCGGGTTATTCTACAGAGAAAACCGTGGCCCTGGCACAGGCAACTGAAGGAACACGGGTGGGTTTTAGTCAGTAAAAGTCTGACACGCCCACCCAGAACGGGAGAAGTCATTTGATGATTTCCCACCCAAAAAAAAAAAAAAAGCGCATCAGCATTGCCATACAGTGGGCCACTGTGTGATAGTGATCAGTTGAGCTATCTGTAGATTGTTTGCAACAGTTTGCAGTTGCCTCAGTTGTTTCAATTGTAAAAATTTACCAGTAAATTTAACAGTTTATTATTGTTTTTTATGTAGGTCGTTTCTTATTTTTTTATTTGCAGGATTACTGAGAGTTTTATGATGGCGGACACGTAAAAAAATACAGATAATACAGTTTGGACTACTTGAAATTCGGATTTATTGCATCTCCATCAAATCAACACTTGCCGAAATGTCTCATATGTGAAAAAGTATTCAGTAACGATGCCATGAAGCTTTCATAAATGGATGACCACTTATCAAGAGTACATGTTCACCTTGGCAACACTGGCGAAGTAAACATCGCCTGCGTATTAACCTAACAAAAACTAAATTAATACATTTTAGTCAACGGATCAATAGCAAGAGTAACTTAAATATACACTATGATGGCCAGTCTATAGAAGAGGTAGAAACAACCAAGTTTTTAGGGCTCAACATTGACAAAAAACTGATTTGGAAGACCCATATCGAAATCTTGTGCAAAAAAATCAGTAATTCTGCTTACACCCTGCACACCTTGTCGTCCATATTAAGTGTGGAGGCATTACTTAAAGCCTACTATGGTTTAACCGAATCTCATCTACGCTATGGTGTCATTTTTTGGGGCAACTCAACAGACAAAGACACGCTGTTCAAGGCTCGGAAGAGATGCGTTCGTTCAATGTTTAAAATAAAACTTGCTGATAGTTGCGTGCCTTACTTTAAAAAATATAAGATACTTACTTTGTCATGTCTGCACATTTTAGAAGTAACTGTTTTTGTCAAAACAAATCCACACCGATTTAGACGATTAGATGAAGTAATACCACGTACCTAATAGGCGCGACAATAGCAGGATATGCTCTCATACTGCGAGAACAACCCTCATGAGCAAAAGTGTCGTCTGTATGGCTCCTATGATATTTAATAAGTTACCAAAAAGTTGGAGAGAACTGCCCTTGTCACTTTTGAAATATAAGCTGAGAATTTTTTTAGTTAGTAAAGTATATTACAATGTTATAGATTTTTTTAATGAAAATTACTTTTATATTCCGACTTCCAATATAAAGATAGGAATAACAATTTGAATTTTGTATCAATTTTGAATTATTCTTTTTGACTGCATAATAATGAATATCCTGGGAATAATTTAATCTATGTTGAGTATAATATACCTATAAAATCTTGACATAAATTATTATTTATTTGTTTTGTAATTTGTAATGAAATTTAAAATGATTAAGAAAAATGCAATTTAATGTAATCTTCTATACCTACAAAATTTGTACGCCGTTATCAGTAAAACATAGACGCACACAACATACTATTACCTCAATACCTTGCATGTCTGATTATTCAGTTTATGTAAACGCATGTTTGACAAATAAATGATCTTATCTTATCTTATCTTATCATGCTGACAAAAAAAGTAAGCCCTTGTCATATTTTTCAAGCACTTAAAGAACAACTAGACAAAAGACCAACCATAAGATCGACGTTTGCGTCATCATCTGTTAAAGACGATGATGGTTTACGAGCGTCCTATAGTATATCTTTACTAATAGCGAGGTCGGGGAAACCCCACACAATTGGAGAGCAGCTTACCTTACCAGCCATTCCAGCCATTGCGGAGGTCCTTAACAATGTATTGCACAAACCCGCACATGATATTTTAAAGAGAATACCTTTGAGCAATAACACCGTTCAGAGACGCATAGACGAGTCTACATTACCTGGCAATGAAGCTCTGTTGTTAGGATATGTTCGATATATCAAAGATGAAAATATGTGCCAAGAACTGCTTTTTGCTACGTATTTAGAGACTGATACCAGAGGAGAATCGATTTTTTAGGCCGTGGAACATTTCTTTTTACTGACAAAGCTACTCCATGGAAGGAACATTGTTCTGTTGCGACTGATGGTGCACCGTCTATGGTTGGTCGTCATCGTGGTTTTATAGCTCACTTAAAGCGACAACTGCCTGATGTACTGGTCATTCACTGCGTGATTCACAGGCAGCATTTAGTAGCAAAAAAGCTGAGTCCTAGATTGCATAAGTCTTTACAATTTGTAATAAATGCTATCAACAAGATTCGAAGCAATTCTTTGAACTCTCGGTTATTTGCTCAGCTATGTGAGGAAAACGACGAAGTCTTTACTCGATTCCTTCTGCACACAGAAGTTCACTGGCTATCAAGAGGCTCTTGCTTAGAAAGATTTTCAACCATTTTTGAATCTGTGTTGGAGTTTTTACAAGAAAAAGATCCGAATTTGAAAGAAAATCTGAACAAATGTAAAACAGATATTTATTACTTGACTGGTATCTTTGGAATGTTCAACAAAGTTAATTTGCAGCTGCAGGGTGACGATCTTAACGTGATTATCTTAACAAAATCAATAATATCGGCCTTCGTGGGTAAACTAATCCTTTATAAACAAAATTTAAACAGAAAAGAATATTCGCAATTTCTGCATTTGTCAAAATTACCAGAAATGCTTTAAGATTATGACATTTTATTATATGTCACTCACTTGGACGCATTCCACAAGGATTTTACGGAGAGGTTTGAGGATCTTTTAAATTTACAAATTCCTCATTGGATAATAAATCCGTACAATACAGCCATAGAAGAAGCCAATGTGATAATGCAAGAAGAGTTGATTACCATCAGCACAGACGAAGAGCTTAAGCAGAAGTTCATCCAAGGCTATCAGAAGTTCTGGTTGCAACGCAACATTGAAACACAGTATCCTACATTGTGGAACATTGCTGAAGAATACCTTATCGCTTTGCCATCATCATAACTAGTTAAATAAAGCTTCAGTGTGGTAACAAACATTTTGACGAAACAAAGAAACCGTTTGAAAATCAACGAACGTGGAGATTTAAGGCTGCATCTCACCAATATTGAACCGGATGTAGCTAGATTGGTAGATAGTTACCATGTTCATCCATCACATGTTTTATTTTCTCTTTGCGAATTAATACTTTTTTAAATATAATTTCCTACCTACTTAAGATTCTTTAAGTACCTAATTTGTAATTATCATTATAAATTAAACTTGATATTTACTGAATTGTATGTTTTTTTTTATTTTGTTAAATTTTGATGAGAAAATGAAGTCAACTTTACTCACTAAACCAAGTGCCTAGGTATATTGTATCAATAGGAAAAAACTAAAGCATATGATAAAGTGCAATACGATATTTTAATATATAATTATATAGATTAGGCATACGTGGTAAATCATTTGAATAGTTCAAATCTTATCTGGAAAAGAGAGCACAGCTAGTGGAGATAGAATACTATAATTACAATATAAACTAACTTCAAAAGTTCCGTTCTGACAGAAAGGCGATTAGCGCATCAATACCACAAGGAAGTGTTATTGGATGTCTTTTGTTTCTCATTTACATCAATGATCTACCAAAATTTATAGCAGAAACCGGACCTTGCGTTTTATTTGCGGACGACATCTCCATTCTCACCCAATGTCATGACAACATAAGCCTAAATAGTACCCTTAATGAAATCCTCAGCAAAATCCTAACCTGGAAGAACGGCCACAACCTTGAAATCAACTTTTCGAAGACTAAACTCATAACTTTCCATCCCCACCAAAAGATCCTGTAAATGTACTCTTTTCTTTTAATAACCATATAATTGAAACAAACAGTCAATTAATTCAAATTATTAGGAATAACTATAGACAAAAACATAAATTGGAAGTCACACGTACAAAACATAAAATCTAAACTTTCAAAATGTATATACGCTTTTCGCGAAGTCAAAAAACCACAAATTTAGAGACTGCCCTAGTTACATACTATGCCTATGCTTGTGCATTGCTTAGCTACGGCATTATAATGTGGGGATACAGTACAGATGCACTAGCACCGTTCACCGTTCAAAAAATACTTGTCCGTATCCTGGTAAATTTACAACAGATAGATAGCTGCAAACCCCACTTTAAGAAACAAAATATCTTAACGCTGCCTTGTATATACATACTTGAAATATGCAAATTCGCTCACAAACACCAAGACTTTTACACTAAACGAGAAGACATACAAACAAGATACACACTTCGACACAAAACACGACTCAACCTACCACTATCCCGCTTCAAAATACATTCAACAAGTCCTCTGGTTATGTCAATAAAAATTTACAATATGTTACCCGAATCAATAAGAAATGAAAAAAAAACTCCATTTGTTCACAAATAAGTGTAAAAAGTTATTATTGAGCCAATGCATACTACAGTGTACTACAGTGTCAACGAGTATTTAAACGATAAATCTTTGAAACTCGAAAAATAATGTCTATATTAATGTTAATGTCAATGTTTTTAGAATACGTTAGATTATAAGATACTAACATATTAAGTCCTCTCCACATATTTTACTTTTGCTGTGCACGACAGGGTCCACGTATGTTTAAAAAAAAAAATGTTTACCACCTAATTCTACATTGTGGAACGCAATAAAGAATTGAGTATTGAGTAAAGATAGGCCCCCTTATTCATAATAGTCTGCTAACTTAAAGCATTGCTAATTCTCACTCTGTCTTCTTCTATTGACCTAAGTCAGAATGAAAAATAACACTCTGTAGCAGCTGTTTTAAGTTAGCGGACCATTATGAATAAGGGAGTTGATCTTAAAAGTAGGTAATTTGGCCATGGGGGTCTGAAGTAACAGTTCATTTTGGAAAAGGGGTCACTTGTCCAAAATTTTTTGGGGATACCTGGTGTAGTAGGTATTGGTGCCGATTCTCTTGTACACCGAACTGAGCTAACTAAACTATCACTAAAATTCCTTACTTTTTCTATGAGAATCTTGAAGCTATTCTGCTAAAAAAAATCTCTAAATTTAAAAATAATTTTGACACAACGATAATCGAATTTGACAGCAGCCTGTGGCAGCCTCGACGTGTTTTATATGGAAGTTTTTACTTTTTGTATGGAAAATATTAAATAAAAATATCTACATGTAGAGTTTTGCAGGTTTCTGGCTTACATAGGGGGTCGAAATTGTCATTATTTTTGTGATAGGACACACCGTTTTCGAGATATGAGCAAAAAAAAATGTTAAAGTACCGTTTTTGCACGTCTGAAGTCGAGGTGTTGGTGTGAATTTTAGTTCACGCCATCTAATTTTATTCCACACCTTTTTAATCGCGATTAAAAATAGTCAGATTCATGTTCAGATTTAGTTAGATAACCAAATTTTTTGGTGAAAAACGTAAAATTCAGAATACCAAAATTGCCATTTTCACTAAACTAATAACTCAGTGCAATCTTAGTGCTGTCAAACTAAAATATAGTTAAGTTGTGTCACTTTAGTCAATTTCAGAATGGAAAATCGTCATTTGACAGGATTAAACCAAATTTTAGTGATTTTTTGTCTAGTTTAGAGGCATTTGTGACAAGAGAATCGGCACCATTGTTAAGATATTTTAGTTAGTCATAAGATAGACACGTTGGTTAAGTTAGGGGGTATTTCCACATTTTAATTTAATGTTGTTGCAACAAAAAATACACTAAGGAGATTTCACTAAAACATGCGAATAACGCATATAAATTCAAAACGATACATTTCAGATAGGAGTTATTAAAATTTCGCAGTTGATATGTGACATTGTTCACACACATATTTTTTGGGTATTGTGGAAACGAATGCTTCAATTTTTGTTGATAATATCACGATTTTGCCGCACGCTGGTTACTTAATTCGTGTAATTACTGGGATCAAACCATTCTTCATACAATTACAGGTACAAGGGAAAAAAATTGAAGTATTTTCCTTATTGCCAATAGTAATCATGTTTTTCATTCACTAAATTCATATTTTTTTGAGACCTGGTACTCATCACCACTTTCTATTCAATTATGACTCTCAATTTAAATAAAAATAACACAAGAAAAACAAATATTCATTAGTAATAAAAAGTACACAATTACATCCAACTGTTTCGACGTACACTGAGCCAGTTTCAAACTGCACCAAAATGACCGCATTCGCGTCCTGCTATTATATACTATTTTGGGAACACTTGAGTTAGTGTACTATGTGCAAAATAAATAAATTGTTAACTTAATCCAGTATAAGCCGTTTAAAAAAATATATATAGTGATATGATATTTTTTATACAGGTAAATAGAACATGAGTGCAAATGTCGAAATTTGTTAGTTGACTCATTATACTTAGGAGCCATCGATATTTGTCCTACATAATTGTAGACGAGACTTGTCGTCTTAACTGGTCATGAACCAAGACTTGAGGCTCTTATTTATAATTTCTGGGAAATTCTTTGAATTATTTTGAAAATCATGCTTGCCCAGTAGACCAACGAGGCATTGTGTTGTTGTTAGAAGGTAAATGGATCTTCTTCAACTAAGTAAAAATAATAAATTCACTTATTGGCAGACACAGCACAGTCTGAACGTCAAGAAGCAAGAAGCACAAGAGATTCTTTTATAACGGAGGTTAGCAAAATAAAACGGTCTGCTCACAAAAAACACACTGTTCGACGCGCTGGGAAGCACTCTGTTATACATATTGTCAACGCTCGGCTGTACACCGAGAGTTGAAAATCGCGTGCGCGATTAATCCGTCCGTGCAAACGTGGGCAAAGCTTTTTTAGGGTTCCGTACCTCGAAAGGAAAAAACGGAACCCTTATAGGATCACTTTGTTTTCCGTCTGTCTGTCTGTCAAGACCCTTTTTCTCAGGAACGCGCGGAGGTATCAAGCTAGAATTTATATCAAATACTCAGAACTACTGTCCCTTGGAGCTGTGAAAAATCAAACTTATAAGCTAATGCAATCAAACGATACAGCCGTTTATGCCGCAAATTTCCGCAAATTTTCGACACTCGCAAGGGAATCAAAACCTACAGGGTACTTCTCGTGAACTCAGAATCTTGAAATTCGGTACGAAGCAACGTCTTATAGCACAGCTAAAGGAAAAATTGCGAAGACCGTACTTTTTTGTTACATCTTATAAAAAATATTTTGGATAATTTTAAACGTACTACCCCTTTCCTGATGAACGCGTGTGAACTTATACTTATAAACCTACATTTTTGTACGGAATCCTCGATGCGCGAGTCCGACTCGCACTTGGCCGGTTTTTTTTTTAATTGGTCCTCTTAATTGTCGTTCCTCGTTAAATAAGGCATGAAAGTTTGTGGGGAAGTTCGTCTTTTTTGCAGCTGATAAGAAATCCCATCGGGCACCCAATACTCACGATTGCCTGTCTCCTGGCGATGTTGGCGAGGTAGCGGCCGCGCCTGGACGCCGGCAGCAGCACGCTGCCCGACTGCACCTCGTCGCCCACCTATTGAGAACAGAGAGATATTCTGTTAATCACTTATATATGTTGTGTTTTACGAGGGGGGGTCAAAAACTTCGAAATCAAAGGGAAGGGGGGTGAAATTAAACTTGTAATTATCTTTCCTTGTCATGTTCTCCGTTAACCTTAATACATTTTTCAGACCTTCAAAGTAAGCAGAAATTCCCGACTTCACTTCTTTGTCACCGTAAATTTCTTTCCACGAAGCTCCTTATTTCATGTTTGAGAACAAATAATAATCAGATGGCTCCAAATCTGGACTATTGGGACGGTGGTTTAAAGTTCCGGAGCCGCACCTGTGTAAGGCAGCCTCCACAAAAAGACTCTTGTCCATTCCAGACATTTCTCACATTCCACCATTTGCCCCTTCTTTTCTTTTATTGCTTCTTTTAATTTTTCTTAGTATTACCCCGTGATATTTACACCTTTATCTTTATATTCGATCAATAAAATCCTGTCTGAATACCAAAAAAACTGAAACCTGACACACAATTGATTCTATGCCTTGCTTGAAATGAGAGCAGTGGTGGCGCAGTGGTAACACAACAGACGGGCGTTTTACTGTGTGTTAATTATTTCATCACCACTGCTCTCAAAACGGTGAAGGAAAACATAAATCGGACAACCCGGTCGGCCCGCGTGGTGGATTACAGCCCACTCCCTCTCACTGAGAGGAGGCCTGTGTCCCAGCAGTGGGAACATAATAGGCTGAGTATGCATTATGCTTGCTTGAGCAGATTATGCCACTTGTAAATCATTGTTTTCCATGGCAAGAGTGGGGGTAAACAGAAGAAAAGTGAAGGTACTTACCGTTGGATCACCGCAATTTGCAAAACCAACATAATGCAAAACAAATAAGAAAATTAACAGGTGGTTCCACATGTCTGTGTTCATTCGCTGAACTGAATCTAATCGGAGAGTTTCACTAACAGGCAATATTTTATTGCTTTGTAAAGTAATTGGAAGGCGACCTTAATGGTGTTCGTTGTGACTAATTAATGGCAAACGGCGTTCAAATCAAAAAGTTTTATTTCAAATAAACCTACACGGGCACTAATGACACGTCAGAAGGTAGGTGCTCGGTTCCAGTTGGTCGTTTCCTATGGCGCGCGGATATTGAGCTAACTGTACCGTAAGCTACCTCATCGCAAGCGCATGTGATTATTGCTTATTCGGCATCTAAATTTCTTCAGTTTTCTCGATATTTGTTAGATTTTTTCACGCTACCCCTTGAGTGACGTCACATCGTCAGTGCCAACATAGAGTGAACGAGTAGTTTTTTTTTAGGCGTTTTTGTTTATTGTGGCTTTTTTAAATTTAACTATGATTTCCTACTTTTTAAGTGTTTTAAACTTAATATACTAAAATAGTATTAGTGTTATTATGTTTTTCTATCTAGAATTTATCAGTAGCAGCCCGGAGTCTGGATTTGTGTCCGGTTGATGGCATTAGGCTCGCCCCCTATTAGATGGGACTTAAGCATAACTGGCGAAATTTGGGTAAAGGTACCTACTATAGGTGCACTTCTGTCTAACCCTTCGGGGATAACAGGCGTGATGTTATTTTATGTTAGACACACAGATACACACGCGTGAGGTTATAATTTTTACATGATTGTGTCTCGTTGGGGGTTAAAAATGGTCCACTAAGGTTTCTGGTTGCCTCTACACACATACCGAAAACTGTTTTGGGTTCTTAAATATAGAGACCATACACATTATTAAAAAATATCTTTTAGAAACTTGTTAGTACCTACTCGCAGTTGGATTTTTTTATTTTGTCAATTATTTTTTATTTTAATCCTTTAGTGTGATATAATTTTGGAATTGTCTCCTCAATCCCTTTATTTTAGTGCATTTTTCTTTTTTTCAAGACTATCTACTAGTTAGTACCGCAACTTCGAAGACATGTGACATCCACCAACCTACACTGCGTCTGCCACTATTACGGCACGCTCCCTCTCACAGAGGAGAAGCCTAAGTCCCAGCAGTGGGCACACCGCTCCTGTTCCATTACTTGTGGTCGGCGCAACACGTTTCCTTCTTCCATTCTCCCTTCAGCCGTCACGCATCATTCACTCGCTTCTCTTTCATATCATTCCTCACGCAATACATACATATTTTCTTTGGCCTTCCTCTCCATCTATGAACTTTTTTTTTTGTTTAGACTTTTCGAACGCAAAAAGGTACAAAGGCGGACTAGTCGCTTAGTTTTTAGTTATTATTTAAGTATTAAGTCCTGGCTGGAGGCCTTAATTTATTAGGGCAACCACAGGCAAGTCCGTTTAAGCAGACGACAACCTCATAGGTTGACCTGCGAGATGCCATTCCCAAAAAAAAATAATGCCTGGCACTCTCTACCAGTCAACCAAGGGTGGTGAAGATATTAAATCGCCGGAGCTTTGGTTGGAAGGAACAATGATGAAAAAAAAACAAAAAAAAATGTGATGAATTAAAAACAGAAAACGAAATAGATACCATATTCAGATTTTATATTCGTGCACAAAGTTCCTTGAGATAATAATATACCTAAATAGATATTGTGTATTTAACTTGGTTACAAACTTATTATACACATACTGACATACATATTAAAATAATATATACTTACTTACAATATAAAATTTATATATACAATAGAGTTATAAGTACGAATTTAAGGGTGAGAGGTGTTGATACGACTCTACGCTATTTGTTTTGAAAATAACTCTGCAATTTCCGGTTAAATGCATACCGACTGGTGGCCTTCCTGATATCAAGAGGAAACGCATTGCAAAGAAGAATGGACTGAATATGAAAGGAAGAATTAATAAAGTCAGAAGTATGAGAAGGACAGTTTATAATGTGAATTGTCAACAAAAAATATTGTTCATTGACTACTTGGTTATGCGTTTGGCGTGTTGACCTGGCGCTGCGCTGGGGGGTCGACGTAAAATATATTGAAGATTAAAAGAAAAGACTTCTTCATTTTGGTAATGAATAAACATAATGGGGAGTGTATTATTGTTTTATTATCTAGACAAAATCGAACCGTTTTGTAAATTAACATGTCCTATCTAAGTGATCTGATCTGGGTCACCTGTAACTAAGGACCCTCCTATCTTAGACACCTTTCTTTGTTTAAGATAGTACATTCCATCAACTAGTGCCTGTGATATGATGCTGACATACATACTAGTTTATGATTATGACTAGCTGTGCCCGCGACATCGTTCGCGTGCATGTCGGAAAAAAAATGTGTCGCTTAGAGAAGGTGTATTACCACATCTCCAATGAAAAGGAAGAGTCTTCAGATTTTGCCTGGTGGGAAGCGCTACCTGGGGTTCTATCCACAGACCTTTCGAATGCAGTCACTGCGTCATCAGGGTTTTTTTGATTTTTGAGGAAACTAAAAATCAAGGCAGGCTGCACCTGCCATACAATTGACTGAAGAAGGATCACGTTTTAAGAGCGCTGTTGAAATGTTAATCTAAAACAACTAGGAAATTATCAACATAATATTTTTGTGATTTCTATTGTATCTGTGTACCCTTTGTTGGAGATCCCAAATAAATAAATATCTTAAAAACTTAAAGAATTAATACAGTATTAATGTGTCCACCGTTAAATAAAACTTATTATAAAAAACAATACAACACACTTCTATAAAAATAAACAATACAAAGTGCAAATACTTTATTTTGGAAAGTCGTTAGCAAGGAAATGTATTTACATATTTGGAAGTCGATACAAAAGTTTTTTTTTAATTTTTTATTGAGGATCCTACCAAAAAAAACATTCGTGTACTACTTAAATTGATACTTAACAACAACAAAAAAACAAATACCGTTCAATAGAATAGAATAGAATTACTTTATTTCGGACACAACATATCCATATAGTGTTAGTATACATACAAAAATAACTTATTGTCTAGTGTTAGTAACAATCAACCTCCGCACAAACTGTCGTATAATCGGAGAACCGAGACTCTCGGCTACAGTTTTCAGAATGCTGTTTTGACTTCCCCTCACTCCCCTCAGTAGCGACGCAGTTCTTTTTCGTATAATTGCAAAGAAGCCGTCGGTTCGGGCTTGCGCAAACATTTCCGGACCCAATCACCCAGTCAGAATAGCTAGGTATACTGTTCGCCATTGAGGAGTTCCGTGTCAGTAGGGTTTCTTCGCAGTCCATGATCAGTTGACCACTGTTAGGTACTTAAACAGCTACGTACTGTGGCCGCATTCCGAGTTAGACCATAATCGCTGACAGCGCTCACATCGATAATTAGCGTTCCGATTTAGATATCACGATTATGACAGCTGACAATTCGCTCACAGTGATATTTTTAAAGGGCATCGTCTGCGTTATCGCAAGATGGCGCATGTCATGACGTCATCTATGACGATTCATGGGACATCGATATCGCGCTCACGCTAACTCGGAACGGGTGTAAGCGGGCTCAAATCGATTACATCCCAATTCGGAAAGCAGCCTGTGTTTCATCTTCCGATTGCCTTAAAAAAACCATAATACTCCGAGTCAATTGGGTGTGTGACATAGGGACGGACACACGGACAGGACGACCACCACGTTCGAGAGCTGTCAGTATGAAAATTCTTATGGAATAATGACAGCTCTTGAACGCGTTTTAGATGTGCTGAACGAGTTCAGTAACATTGGTGAAATCGGCACTAAGCCAGCATGCCATAATGTTAAGTTAGTTGAAGTTATGAACTACTATCGATTACAGACAAAGTGAGTGTGCGTGTCTATAATATAGAAATCACTTATATTTGAGATTGCTTATGGACTTATGAGCGCTTATGTACATGGACATTAACATAACATCACGCCTATAATCCCCGAAGAAATAGTCAGAGGTGTAGTAAATACCAATACTACCTACAACTAAATTTCGCCAGTTATGTTTAAGTACCATGTCATGCGGGGCGAGCCTATTGTCATCAACCGGGCATAAATCCAGACCAGGAAAGCAATTCTCGCGTATCTCGCATTAGTTATTGTCGTTCGATTTTCCTCGTAAAATCGAGTCGAGCTATTCTCGCCATGGCAATTCGATCATTTCCCGCAGGAACAACATGCGACATGCCTTAGTTTTTACATGCGACATGTAAAGAGTGGCCGGGACCAGTCGACACAGACATGACGTGCTGACCGTCGTCGGACCAACGTCACACCACGAAAATTGTGAAAGAATTTTTTTTTTTTTTTTTTACAAAATGTGTACGAGTTCATAAACATCTTAGAAGACACTGCGATCGATAGCTAAAAGTTTTCAACTATCCACTGCTTGTGCGGCTTCGATAGAAGACACGCAGATGCGGTAAACGCCGGCTTCTAAGCCCAATCAAATGGACGAGGACGGCTTTACTTTAACGAAATTGAAAAATCCAAGGCTCATCACCTATAATGATGTCGTAAACACGCCGAGACGAGCCTGCTTCAAATTTGTTTATCATATCACGGCACCATTTCACCTGGGCCTGCTTCTGAGCATCGGTGAGGTTGTGCGGCACCCAGCGTGAAACTATTGTAGCCACCACTCATCACAGCACCTTACCACGTTTTGACCATCAGTTAAAGAAACACAGAAGCCAACAGTTCTGAAAAGAACTGACACAACGTTTTGACATCCGTTAAAGAAATAGGAGCTGCAGAGGCCACACGCCGAAGACGTGATCTCCAGGACACTCCAGTCTTCGTCACACGAGGCACGTCTGCAATCTACAGATACCAACACGAATCTTCATTCGACGGCGGCCGCTCTGCAAAGGAATCGCGCTATTTTTTTTTTTTGGGAATGGCATCTCGCAGGTCAACCTATGAGGTTGTCGTCTGCTTAAACGGACTTGCTTGTGGTTGCCCTAATAAATGAAGGCCTCCAGCTAACTAAAACTAAGCGACAACGCTAAGGGCACCCCCTGTGGGGTACGGACCTCGGCTTAGGGCGTCGCTGGAAGAGGGTAGCAAGCGACTAGCTGGATCAGGATTTCTTTGATTTAGGGACGAATTTAAAGCTACAGGCTCAGCGGCGCGGGCTGGCTCGAGCAAGGGTTGGGAGGGGCGTGTATTTGGGCGTCGCGGCGGGCCTCGCCGGCGAGGACGGTAGGACGGAGATCGGGTTTTGGGCTTATGTAGTGTGCTGGTGGCCTTACTACTCTCCTGGAGGAGGGTAGTGGCGTCGTCGGGGGCGATTAAAGTATGCCTTGGTCGGCGAATACTGCTAATGCGGGAGGGAGTGTAGCGGGCGGCCGCTGAGATCAAGGGGTTGGAGTGTTTGATGCCACAGTCAAAGAAACGCTTCGATAAGCGTTTCATGAACTGGTTTATGGTAGGCATTTTTATTTTTATTTTATTTATTCGGGAAAACAAACAATTACACATTTAGAATTACAAAAAGATAGTATACAGCAATATTACAAATGTGAAATCAACCACGTTCTCCACAGATACACATGAGACAATTTGGTAGATTTTAAGACGAAGAAGCGTTGTTAACAATAAAAAGAGAAATACCAACAGTAAATTATTCATGAAGCTGTAATAATAGTGTAGCATAAGCGGAACAACAGTGTCACATTAATTTTGCAGTGTGTTAAGCAACATGAGTTTAAACTTTCCTTTTGGTAAAGCAAACAGATCCAAACTCTTATTAAAAAAAAGCAGAAATTCTTATTAAAATTGCTCGTAAGGCGACGAAGTGGCGCACGCAAGCCGGCATTTGTACGACTGAAAGTAGTAGCGAAAACAGGGCGTGCGCGCACCACGCGGGCCTGGCATGTTCTGGGAACTATATAACACAACTTGTTAACTATATCTAAACAATCATACGAGTTATTGCATAAGTCATACAAAAATGTAGTTTCAAGAAAAGTACGCCTTGAACTCAAACAAAGCAGATTATATTTTTTAAGTAAATTATTATAAGAGAGGTAACAACTTTTAAAGCAGCGATAATACATAGACTTCAAAAATTTACGTTGTATGCTTTCTATACACTCAATGTATTTATTGTATTAGGGGTTCCACACAGGTACTGCATATTCTAATTGAGACCTAACTAGTAATCGATATAGATGTAAATATGTACTAGGGTGCTTAAATTCTGTGTCTGATCTCATCACAAAGCCGTACATGCGATAAGCATTATTAACAATTTTATTAACATGTGCATCTAAGTGAAGTTTATCGTCAAGTAAAATTCCCAGGTCGCGGATCAAACTCTCCCTTGCCAGAGTTTCACTGTGTATGGCATAGGGATATGTAAATATATTTTTATTTTTAGTGAAGCTAATACAACAACATTTAGATATACTGAGTTGAAGTTTGTTTTTAGTGCAGTAATCTGCAAGACGATTGAGGTCTTGTTGAAGCAATTGACAGTCAAGTATAGTTTTGATGGGTCTGAAGACTTTAAGGTCATCTGCGTAAAGTAAGTATTTAGAATTTAGAAAGCACATGTCAATATCATTAACAAATATAATGAATAACAAAGGGCCCAGTATCGGGCCTTGAGGCACCCCTGATGTAACAGTGATGGAGCTGGAATGGAATCCATTTACTACCACTTTTTGCGTTCTATTATATATTATTATACATAGGAAGTAAACCAACGAAACAAATCCCCACGAATGCCGTTAAATGCTAATTTGTCCAAAAGTAATTTATGATCCACCTTGTCAAAAGCTTTACGGAAGTCAGTATAAATAGAGTCCACCTGTACACGTGCGTCCAAATTATTGAATAAATAATCAGTATATTCAATTAAATTAGTAGTTGTGGATCTTTTCCTGACAAACCCATGCTGTTGCCTAATAATCTGATCATGAATAATCGGATACAGCTGATTGTGGACAAGCCTCTCGAAAAGCTTCGACAAGATTGACAGAATGGAAATGGGACGGTAGTTCTCAATTCCATATTTTGGACCAGATTTATGGACAGGGGTGATATTGGCTCGTTTCCACACCCCTGGGAAAGTTCCCTGGCTCAAACATCTATTATAAATAATATGTAGCGGGAGACTTAAAGCGTCAGCAGTATTTTTAAGGAAGAATGGCGGGATACCATCGGGTCCTGGGCCTTTAGAACAATCTACGGATTTCAAAGCACTGTGTACTTGTTCAATACTGATCACCAGATTGCTAACGAGACGACTATTCTCAGCTTCGTCGAAGGTCTGCTGCTGCATATCGTTAAGAGTGGAAGGCTCATAAACAGAATGGAAGAAGTTTAAAAATAGATCACAGATTTCATCTGGATTGTTGGACGACTGTCCCTCGTAATGCATAGTTGAAGGAATGGAAGCTATAGATTTACGGTTAGATATAAAAGTCCAGAAATATTTAGTGTTACCTTTTATGCTATCCTCAACTGACTTTATGTATAGGCAATAACATGCTTTAGATTCAGTATGAAATCTTGTCCTATATAGTGAAAACTGTTCGTAATCTGATAAATTTTGATACACCTTCCATTTACACCACGCTTTAGTTTTATTTTTTAAAATATGTATCAATGATGGTGAGAACCAAACCGGATATTTAGAAGATTTGACCGATGTTAAGGGAACATGAGCTTTAATAACTCTGAAAATAACTCCATAAAATGTTTTTTTTTTTTATTTTTTATTTTTTTTTTATTCACTGTATCTTCAGCAGACTGCCCCCGTAATAATTCGCACCAGTTAACTTTGTCCAAATCACCATTAATTTCTTCGTAGTTCGCCTTATAGTAATTGTACCTCTGTATAGATTTACGTGTCATGGCTCGTTTAACTAAATTGAAAGAAACTAATATACACAGGGGTGGGTGATAAGGGTCTGAGGTTAATAATGTGTCAGTGGGTGTTATAACAGAACACTCATTATTACTGATTACTAAGTCCAAAATCTTTCCGTTCGAATTTTTTATATTATTATACTGGTAGGCATTAAAAATGGATATAAAGATGCTCATGTGTCTACAAATTGCAGAGTTGCCGCTATTTGAATCTTGTATGGTAGAACATGAAACTCCAGCAGCCAACCAATCAATTCCGGGGAGATTGTAATCACCAAACAGATAGAAATTTTGAATACGTCCACTCTCAACAACTGCTTGCAAAAGCTCCATATATGCAACATAAACACTTTCAGGTGTTTTTGGTGGAATGTATGTTGAACATATGATATCGTACTTTCCTCTCGTCGCGCTCGGGATACGCAAAATGACATGCTCAATGTATTGGTTTAATAAGATAGTGGACTCAATTGTGACAGATCCCAGTCCCTTCAGCATTGCAATAAGGGTGCCACCACCATCCTTCTTTTGAGTAGCCTCGCGATCCCGATCACATCTATACACGGAATACCGTTGATCAATAAACTCAGAGTCAAGGATTTCAGAAGTTAACCAAGTCTCCGTGAGTATTATGACATCGTAGCAGTTGGATAAAATGTTCATAAATAGAAAATGCAGTTTAGTGCGAAGCCCCCTACAATTTTGATAGTATATTAATAATTTATCATCCATAACCGTAGGTGTTCATCGAAGCAGTAATGTAAAAAGTCTGAGCAAGTTTATAAGCATCTCTTTTCAGAAAGTGACAAATAGATAATTTTAAAGTGTACAACTTGAAGTCACGTATAATTAAAAACAGCAATAAAAACAAAGTAAAACTGTTAAAACTCTTCTTTACATAAACAAGTAAGTGAAGAAGAATATACACGTATAGCATAATATTGAAAAAAAGATAAGTTCCGGAAAGCTGAAACACATACCGTAAAACTGCAACATTCAGCAAACAAGATAATATTATTATTTCCACGTTATTAACATTCTGTATAAACAATTAAAAAGTACATAATTGAAAGGTTATTGAACACTACATTATTGAGTTCTTTATTCGTCCCCAGTGATAGAATCGTTTTTAGTGGTAGATTCGTCCCTAGTGGCAGCAGCCCCCGGTTTGATTTTACTAAGATCTTGGTGAGACCGAATGGCGAACGACTTTGATTGTTCTTTTTCACGGACGAGTATAGTGCCATGCTTAACCCACACAAATCTATAGTTATGAAATGTAGCAACATTGTTACATTCACGAAATAATTGTTTTCTTTTTAACGTGATATGTTCATGCATAAATATGCGAAGTGATGCTCCTGAAATATCCAGTTGGTCGGACTTAAGGCCCTTACATAAACGAAAAGCGCTGAGAAAGTTATCACGCAATATACGTGAGGCTAATTTTACGACAATGTTTTTTGGTTTGTTATTCTGGTGTGCATGAGGAACCCGATGTATCGAGATAATATCCTTGATGTTTATATTAAAATTGATTTTAGAGCCTATTTTTTCCATCATCGACAGCAGATTTTCATGGCGTCTTTCAGGCACATTACACAGCTCCAAGTTGCATTGCCTAGCATTTTGGTCTAAGTAGTCTATTTTCCACATGAGATCATTCATTAAACTCTTTGTGTCATCCTCCTTCCTTTCAATGCGCGTTTTTAAATTAGTCTGTTCATCAGACAAAAATTGAACGTTGCTCTGCACGGCAGCTAAGTCATTTGATAAGCAGTCGTATTTTCCATCCAGTTGCGTTAGTTGATTCGTAAGCCGAGATTGTTCCGAGCGAATAGACGAAATTTCGTTTCTAATTTCCGATGTTACCACGGTAATAGCAGCAATATCGCCTTTAATATTCAGGGCGTTATCAGAAATAGCACTTATTCGTGCATCAAGCTCTTTGCGCCACTCTGTCAGAGTGTTTTTAAAGTCTAGTGATAGCATTTTAAGCGCCTGCGTAAATTCACATTCCGGTTGTTTACGCTTGTTGCGTACAGACACATTTTGTTCGCCACTAAATTCAAGCGCCTTACTTAAGTCGGAATCAGAATGAGAGAATTTGTTGTTGGTAGGATTCATTTTAGCGTGTTTTGTCTGATATTAATACTATACAAATTTAAACAAGTTAAAAAAGTTTTTGAATAAAGCGGGACTCGAACCGGTGACCACGGCGTGATACACAGTGTAGCGGCTTAAACTACGCCGCTGGAGCTGCTTTACTGGAACCGTCGAAAGTTGTGATTGGTATGCGCCGGGCGTAAAATTATGCGCAGGCGACAACGGGGACAGCGGTGGTTAGCGCGGGAGGTATCGAGCGCTCTGCGGGTTGTCGTAGGTCAGGGACAAAGTTCGTTATAACACTTTTCAAATTTAAGATTTTTTCCACAGTTTAATATTGATATAACTTTGATTCACTCAAGCGGATTGCCACAAAAACTTCACAGTTCGTAGGGTCACTTCACTGGCTTTAATTAAACAGTATATTATTGATACAATTCTCACTTTTTACTACTTTGCTTATTTAAAATCTGAGGAGCAAAAATAACAACGTTGTGTATTTACCAATAGCGTACGACGTGAATGACGTTTTATTTAATTTTAAGATCGATGTGGAGATTTATATTACGGACATAGAAGGGGGCACCCGTGACCTTTCTGAGGAAACGGTTCTGGAGGGTCTGCATCTTATGGAGATGACGTGGGTGAGCGTGCGCAAATACAACGCAGGCATAGGTCATGATGGGATGACTGCGGTATAGATGCGCAGCTTGCATTTAAGTGACAGTTTACTACGGGCTGTCAGTACAAAGTGGAGCCTGCTAAGAGCGAAGGAGGCGCGCGCGCGAACCGCCTTAATATGAGCCTTAAAGGTAAGGTTTTCATCGAGGATCACGCCTAGGTATTTGGCTTGCTTGTCCCAGGGGATCGGCTTACCGTACATAGTGATCGGGCTGGGGGAATCGCGAACTACGAGGCACCTATATTTATCCCTTCGGAGAGCCCGCCAAGTCACAGCCTCGAGCACACAGGCGCTACCTCGCGGATTCATTACGACAACAGTGTGCTGTGATGTGATTGGACGAAATAACGCAATCCTATTTGCTAAGTTTTTGCAAACGTTTTATTTAATTTAATGTACAAGTTTTTATTAGTAGATTTTAGTATGTAAAATAGTATAAAATGCGCATTATTTTCATAATAAATTATTCACATTCATTCATCGACAACGAGTATTTCTTCCACCTTCTACTGAACCAAAGTCTTCCTAAACTATCCTTCTCACGCGAAGATGCACGTGTAGAATTTCGTGAAGGCTTCCCGATCCAAGCTGCAGATTGTGCTGAATCTCTGATACGTAACTCGCCTATTGTCTTGGATTAAAAAAAAATCTTCCGTAACAGCCGTCAAAGGGCGACCACTTCGTTCTTCATCCCCCAAAGTTTGTCGACCGCTCTTGAATTCCTTATACCAACGCTACACGGTTGCCTTAGAAGGGTCATCATCCATGAATGCCATTTGAAGTCTATCGTAAGATTCGTCCGGTTTCAGGCGACACTTGAAATCGTAAAAATCTGTGTACCTGGCGCAGATCCATTTTTTAAGGAGACACGATCATTTAAATTAGCTCGTAAACAATGTGGAGGGAATTTTTGGAATTGGAACGTACCTATTTTTACTTACAAATAATCATATTTTCAAAATATACTTTATCTGACTGGCCAGATAAAGTCTAATTTCTCATAGGTACAAAAAAAAATTTTTTTCGCAATATGTTCTGAGTGGCCTGGTATTTTTAAAATCGAAGTATGTCGCGAGCAAAACGTAATCGTTCCTCTTCATGCCTTTTCGTCAAAAACGGTTCATTACATTAGCTGGTTTATGGTGATGCAAACTTTCGGAATGGAAAATTGTAACAACCCACCTCGGTTAGGTTTTGTTTTATATTTTCAAACAGAAATAGGAGTAACATTGAAAGAAAGAAAAATATTTTATTTGGGACACGCACAGGAAATACAAATAGTAAAAATTAAATGAAGGAAAAAACAAAATAAAAATTTAAAAATATTAAAACTAACAGAATTAACTTATTAACAAACCAAAAAACAATAAAACAGTAAAAAAAACCTGTGCGAGGCCAAAAAGGCAGCGCTGATACAGAAAACTTAACGTTTAAAAAAGATAACATGAGTGCATAATACGAGTACAACATTATATGCCTAGCAGAAAGACACAGCGTTAGTATGAAGAAGCTGTCTATGATTCTGGCTTCTAGGAGCATTAATATTGAAAAACATACCTGATTCTCTATGGATTTATGTTGTTACCTCTCA
Source organism: Dasypolia templi (assembly GCA_963555695.1). NCBI lineage: Eukaryota > Metazoa > Arthropoda > Insecta > Lepidoptera > Noctuidae > Dasypolia > Dasypolia templi. Next base: position 2,910,426 of record OY743163.1, on the reverse strand, counting down.
CTTCCGGCAGGGGTCGCTACCATTGGTTCCGGCGACCGGCCGTTAAGGTTTTCATAGCGTTTATGATTTTTGTAGTGATAAGAGCAAAAGTTTTCTTTCAAGTTAAAAACTGACAAAAATCCTAATAGATTCTAATATTTTATTGCTTTCAGTTTGAATATAGTGTTAAAGTATTCATACACGAGTATTATAGGTATATTCAGTGTTTTTCATTGTAGTTCAGTGTTGCGTATTCGACGGATAGTCGGTAAGTACCTTCCATTATGGACTCTGAGGATCCTGTACCTGAACATGTAGCTCAAATTGCCGCTCCGGATGGAGGGCAAAGAGCTGTGAGCTCAAGCTCATCGCAAAGCAGTTCCTTGTCTTCGGAAGACGAGGAACTGCTTGGGTTTTTCCTCACCGCCAACTAACAAAAGGTCTAAGCGGCGCAAGTACAAACTGGTCGGAACATTATCGGATCCTCGGATGGATATATTACTCTTATTAACCAAGTTACATATCTAACAGACTGTGTAGCTCAAATGCCGCATTTTTTACGCAATTAGTACAAATTTTAAAATAACAATAAAGAAAATAATAATGGCGGCCGTTGCGATCCTGTGAAAACTTAATGCAATTTATAACCAATTTTTAAATAAACCTTAGAATAGCAATAATATGTGTTTGGGGGATATAAAAAAATACTTTTTACTAATCAAAGATTGTACCCGTAGCTAACCCCGCAAAACTAGCAGAGTTAAATAATCTGTAACGATTTAACTCACAGGCCTGGAAGGGTATTCGATAAAAGAAGGACTTGCAAGCACATTTAGTAACCAGCACCCTAATTGCGTAACACATTTTCGTAAACGATTACGACTAATCTGTTTGATTTTGACGGTTCAAGAACATACATTGCGTTCTATATATTGTTGAGCAGAATTTTTATCGAACTTAAGAAGCAATGGATTAGCAATCTGTTTCAAAACGATTCAGATTCCGATTGATTATGTATTACGCAATTAGGGTGCAGGTTTTATATGGTTAAAATTGAATGAGGAACTGTGCCATCTAAATAAAGGTATTGATTATTTGTCTAGTACGGAACAATTGTTAGCGGGATTGTCAAATGTTGTTTTGGAAAAAAGGCATCTTTTGAAAAATGGGCTGCAGGAGGTCGTAAATTGGGCTGCTAGTTCTGACACAGTGCTCAATGCTAATACTCTGCGTAGTAAGTTGTCTGAAAAATTTGGTCCAACGTCTCTGTCTTACAAAAATATGGAATCCTGTATGCAAGTCATATGTGGCAAGCGGGCAGAATGTATTGAGGTTAGACGTGACTGCATTTTAAAAGAAGTTAATAACATAAATCTTAAACCTAGTGCGGAGCATCTCTTCGATAGGGAAGCACTCATTCCTCTGGTTGATTATTTAGGAGGCTCCCAGGTTTGGCTTAACATGCCCAGTTATTTAAAGGATAAAAACAAATTCAATAATAACAGTCAAGTAAACGAGAAATACCAAACCATCTTGTAAAACACAATTTTTTTTTAAAAATGTATAAGTTCAACTCGGACAAAAAATCTAAAAATAATTATAAAAACATTCCTTTCGTCGTACAGGTACCCAAGACACCTCCAACGTTAAAGATAAGTGACAATCAAAGCAGTGTATTCAAGGGCGGTTGCCTAAAATTCCTTGTTCAAGCATGGAAACAACTGGGGGCCAGTCAATATATTCAAAAAATAATAGCCGAGAGCCGCATATCATTTCTAACAAAACCTCCATTACATTACCCTTACAATAGAATCATAAGCAATTTTGCAACAGAACTATCCAAGAAAATGACAGAAGTAAGACCAGTTGAAAGAAACAGGCATTTTAGAAAAACCGAAAATCAAAACACCCGGCTTTCACTCCAAAATGTTTTTAGTAAAAAATTAAAAAACTGATGGATACGATACATATTTCAATTTAAAGAGTCTAAATTTACATGTCTCGACTCGCCATTTCCAGCTAATTTCTCGACTGGATGTAAGTCAGTTCCTACAAGACAGGGACTGGATGACAAAAATAGACCCACATTAAGCATATTTTGACTTGAGCATAAAGGAAACCCACAGGCGGTTTCTGCGCATAATATGGAGGCGAAATATTACAGTTAACAGCCTTGCCTTTCGGTCTCTCTTCAGCTCCTCACTCTTTCGCATCGGCAACAAATTGGATTGCGGAAATTCTTCGGAGACAAGGCATAAGAATATTAGTGTGTTTAGACGTTTTTTTTATAGCCACTGGCTAAAAATCTGGCGCAGCTCATAGAACAAACCAAAGTAACTGTGGATACTCTTGTAAAGTTGGGTTGGCATGTAAACCATCAAAAATTACTTTTCACCCCAACTCAGGAAATAGAATATTTAAGCATAGTGTGGAATACAAAACCAAAATTTCCCTTCCTGTAGTTCCAACGAGTTACTGAGTTAGCAACGAGTTTTTTACAAAAGAAAGAGTCTTGTCTCCGAGTAACTTTGTCTCAGGTCATTACATTTTTTTTTTGTTGAGTATCATGCGCAATAAGTAACGCAATAGGAAATTCAGGGTTTGAATTCTTTTTATCATTGATTTGTAATAGGTAAGTTCTACTGAAAAACAATGTATTATGAGAAGGTCCTATAATCATTAAAACTATTTTCATTAATTTACATTTCCGTTAAATAGCTGGGGCAGGATCTGGCATTGTCATTTTGCGAACTTAGCAACTCCAAACGGTCGCCTTGTCACCGAACTCAAATATTCCTAAAATTATTCAGAGGATGCAGACCCAGGCAAAAGAAGGTTTTGCCACCTCTAGTGAATCGAGAGTTGCAATGGTGGGTAAAAAACGTAGGGAAAAGTGCAAGAGCAATGCACAGCCCCAAGGTTACCCACTTTCTCACCACAGACGCGGCGGACGCGGGCTGGGGAGCACACCTGAACAATATCATGTTGTCAGGCAAATGGAATCACCATCAACAAAATCCAATGTGAAGGAGATGTTTGCTGTGTATGCAGCCTTAGTCAAACAAGGTGCACAGATGAAGGATAATAGTTATTTGTTTTACATGTGGGTAAAAGTGTTTTTTGCCGTGAGTGCTTGGATTGAAACCTGAGCTAGCGAAGGGTTCTAGAATTAAAGCACGAGCGAAGCGAGTGGTTTAAAAGAAGAACCCTGAGCGTCGCGAAGGTTTCAAATCACGAAACGCTATAAATTTTTACCCATAAGTGAAACACAACAATTTTCACCACACTACGAGGAACTTGCAAAAAGAAAGAAAACCAGTAAAAGAAAACCGTCTTTTCAACTAATTCTGACGGAGTCAAATTTTCATCGCATTTTGAGAAATTTGTAAAAACTTGTCGTTGTAAAAGTTTTTGAATGTTAGCGTGGGACACAGGCAGGCCACAACGGGATTCTTTCAAAGGCTTCTTTCAAGTGCCTGTTGTTTTTTAATTCGCTCATGCAGGCAAAGGAAGTGAGCCATACAGCCTTGTCTTTTTTGTCATTTCTTAGTGAGAAGGTACATTCAAAACAAATGCTTCATACACTTTATTTATTTATTTCGATACACTAAGTATAGTTAACCATTACTTTTATTACCTTTTACTGTATATTACGATTAGAACTATTCAAATTAACATTAAAAATTACATAATTTTATAGTGTTAGCAATAAAAATAAATTAAAAAGCGGATATTTTCGGTTCTGAATAACCAGGTATTTCCGGTTGACAGGTTTTGAACGTTTCTAACTTTTGTCTTAAAAACTTTTTTGTTCCTAACTCTTTGGATTTATTTAAAACTTCGAGTAAATGTTGAATCGGAAGCCTTCGAATTTTAAAACACTATTACACTCTAGATAACAAAAAAGGCTTTTACCCACGGAAATCGATGGGTAAAAATTGCAAATAATAGGTAGTGTGGTGAAAATAAATATAAATAACTAAAATTTTATTTATTTCGAATAAGTTACAGACGAAAAATACAAGTGTAGTTTAAAATTAAAATAGGTAAAAGATGGGTTACAACTGGTTGGCATAAGAGTAAAGACAGGTATTACATCATTACTTTGTAACCACAAGGTCTGTACAAAAAAATGGGTGAGCCCTGCCTCTTAAACTAGGGCTACCTGTATCTTAAGAGACAGTGATCAGCTATGAGGTATCTAAAATAAACAGGAACTTGTGAAGTGTGTCAGTTGCTGTGGATGTTTATTAATACTGTCTCACTTTTGTATGTATCTTACTTGTATGTAGTATGTATTTTTCCTAAACATATAATAACGGTGAAAACGAGGAGAGGGGAGTGCAACTCAAGAATGTAGGAGAGTGTGTGAATGTATGTAACTGCACACCCATGTGTATGGAGAGTGTAATTATGAGTGTGCAGCGATAAATAGTTGTTATTATTATTATTAAACAATATATGTAAGTAGGGACTCGGTTTGTAAATAGTCTTGTCGAAGTAGCCATTCTGTCACCTTAGACTTTACTTGATATTTATTGAGGTCGCGGATGTTGAGGCCTTTGTGAGTTTTTTTGTAAATATATGCGCTAAGTAATAATAATAATAATAATTGTTTCGTTCGTTGGTCTAGTGGTCGCAATCGCTACTGCTGAGCATGAGGTCCTGGGTTCGATTCCCAGGTCGGGCAAAGTGATATTGGGTTTTTCTATCTGGAATTTCTCAGTAGCAGCCCGGAGTCTGGATTTGTGCCCGGTTGATGGCAATAGGCTCGCCCCCTATTACATGGGACTTAAACATAACTGGCGAAATGTGGGTGTACAGGTACACCTCTGCCTAACCCTTCGGGGAAACAAGGCGTGATGTTATGTTATGTAATTGTTTATTTGTACACTTAAAAAGAACATTCATAAGTACAAGGATTAAAAAGCAATTGTACATCAGAGTCACATTAAGTGGCGAACTGCTGCCTCCTAAACTAGGCCAGAAGCCTGTGTTTTAGGAGCCAAAGTTCCTCCAGGTCTAATGACATGTCATGCAAGTACTTTAGAAACAATAACTTAAGTTAAACAAACAATGCCTTATTAAAACACAGTATTAGTTAAAATTAGGAGACAATTGTAATAAGATTCTCGGTTTCGTCATACGTTAACTCCTGCAACCAATTTGTAATTTTTGTTTTAACTGCGTGTTTAGACAAGGAGTATATGGGGAGAAGTTTATTTATTTTATTATACAGTCGAGAGCTAGTTGCCGCATACTGTCGGCTGGCAAACTTTGAACGGCATTGGACTAAATCGCACACGGGAGTGCCTTTGCGTCTTTTCAGCTTTTCAAGATCCAGATGTAGCGTAGAGTGTTTTCGCAGCACAGCGCGGAGCACAAAAAGTTGTCTTACAGTCAATACTTTGGCTTCTGAATAAAGCTCATAGGTCGAAAAGTCCCTGCACTTAAAGTGCATGACTTTCAAGATCGCCCTTTGAGCTCTCTCAACTTTAAGTAAGGAGGTTTTGTAGGTTCCGCCCCAAACCGGGATACAGTATAAAATAATTGACTGGCAAAGGCTCTGGTAAACTATCAAAGCTAGTTCGAGATCCGCAGAGTGCCTAAGATCCTTAAATATATAAATTAATTTTCTTATTCTTGTACATAAGGCTTGGATATGGGGCAGCCAGGTAAGCTTGTAGTTAATGTGGACTCCTAGATATTTAATGTCTGGTACCAAAGACAGAAATGGGCAGCTGCAATTGGGTGCCTCACCTGAGCAGATGTGGGCTTTAATTTGACCTGATTCCAGTGGAGGAGGTATAGTATTAGGTAACGAAAATCTAATGACCTTTGTCTTTGCTACGTTAAGGGTAAGTAAATTCTCTGAGAGCCATTCCATTACAAAGCGAAACGACTGTTCCGCCCTTTTACTAGCTCTGTCCCAGTCAGTATCATACACTATTAACGCTGTGTCATCAGCATACGTAAATATGTCGCAGTTTGGAATATGTGCATTACATAGGTCATTGATGTATAGCAAGAAGAGGGGAGGCCCGAGAATGCTACCCTGCGGAACACCGAAGCCGATAAATCTATCATCACTCTTTGTGGAGTCGATTTTGACATATTGAGAACGATTAGAAAGGTAATCTTTAAAAATGTCCAATGCGAGACCACGAATTCCAACATTTTCCATTTTCGAGATCAAGGTGGGAACAGATACCGTGTCGAATGCCTTAGATAGGTCAAGGAAGATACCGTAGCATTTCTTGCCTTTGTCCATGTTGTTGATTAATGTTTTGGTAAGATCAACTACAGCGTCCTCCGTAGAGACTCCCGGTCTAAAACCGTATTGATTATTTGCAATTATTTTGTGTTTAGAGAGATAAGCAATGAGACAATTGTTAAGTATCCTTTCGAGGATCTTAGATAAAGAGCTTAGTACAGAGATTGGACGGTAGTTTGTTTCGTTGGCTCTGTCTCCACTCTTGAAGACGGGATGCACGACCGCTTTTTTGAGGACGTTGGGAAAGACTCCAGAATCAATAGCACGATTGAAGATATGCGTGATGGGAGATGACAGAATGGAACTCGATTGTTTCAGTAATTTAGCTGATATGTTGTCGTAGCCAGTGGCACAGTCAGAGCGCAAGGAGCCGATCAGCCTTTCCACTTGTGCTTCATCTACTGGCAGTATGACGAGAGACTGGCAAGGAAGAGGTGGTATAGGGTTTCTAACAGCACGGTTTAATGTTGGGAGAGGAGATACTTGAGAGGCTAGTTTCTGTCCTATATCAGTGAAAAAGCTGTTAACACGGTTTGCTGATTTTTTTGGATCATCAGTGAGTTGAAGAAGCTCTTTGGGAGGTTGCGTTTGAGAAATAGAGTTGGTAATAGACTTAATTGCCCTCCAAGTAGCCTTAGGGTTGTTTCTGGCCTTTTGCAATTCATTTTTATCATGTGCTCGCTTTAGTTTTTTCAATAATGTATTAAGGTAATTACGATATCTTTTATAAGTTAATTGAAGGATCGTATTTTCCGGTTCTTTTTTTAATCTATAATGCATTCTGTCACGGTTTCGTATACATCTAACCAAACCTTGAGTCATCCATGGCTTTATAACACGAATCTTATTTTGGATGCGTATACATTGGGTATGGGTAGCAATAACCGCCTGAAGTATTGTTACAAACAATTCTGAGGCCAAGTTGGGGTTCATCTCATTCAACACCGGACCAAAATCAGTCCTTGCAAAGTCTTGTTGAATTGCTAGAAAGTTGTAACGGAAAGATGTAATTGGGTTATTTTTGATGATAGAACCCTTGATCCGGAGGGACAGGATGATTGGCAGGTGGTCGGTGATGTGTGTCTGAACTACCAAAATACATGCTGCATTTTTTGTTTTTAACAGAATATGATCTAAGCAGCTCCCTGATCTGGTAGGGCGAAGGTGCGCTGGGAGCAACCCAAGAGTGGCAGAAAGAGTAAGATAATGATCTGAATTCCGGTCATGGTTACTAGGTTTAATGTCTATGTTTAGGTCACCAATAAGAACCACATTGTGGTAGTGATTCATAGTGCACGCTAAACTGTTTAGGCTACTATAAAATAGATCTAGATTAGAATATGAGGGGGAGCGATACAAGCAGATGATAGCGGTATTATCTGTGGTGCAAATAAGGCAGTTAGCTCCGTGAAAAATGGGTTCGTGCACTGTACTTCGTAGGGACGTCTTGGTGAATACTACGACTCCGTCGTTTTGTGATCTATTTTTTACAGTGGCATGACAGGTATATCCCTGCATAAAGGGATTCGGTCCAGATACTCTAAGCCAGCACTCAGTGAGCACAATGACATCGAAATTAATTTTAGTGGTGGACAACATTGTGGCGAATTGCTCGAAATTCTTTTTAATACTTCTAATATTAATATGTATTATTTTCAAGTTTACGTTGGGATGTGTAATGAACTCCGAGCATCTGTCAGGCGAGCATTCATACGATGAAGCTATGGAAATATTGTCGAGATCGTTGGATATAGAATGAATGTTAGCCATTGGAGGTTGAGGGTGCAGTAAAAGCAATGGCATATGAAAATAAATATGAATAAAATATTAATGAACTCCTCAGATAAAAGAATCGTAATTGGTAAGGTCTAGCAGTATCTCTTGATAATACATTATTAGTCATCTTGTAGATCATTATGCGTAGAGTTGGGTTGCAGTAGTTAATCTTATTACTAATATCAAGAACAATTGTTATGTATACTGTATGAGCATGTAAAGAAGTAAAACAGTTTTCATAATATTTGATAAACAAAAGAGGGGTTTTAGCCCTGAACATATATAGGAACAGAAAGCATGCATTTAATAAGTAATATTATAAAAAAAGGTTGCAAATATAGAAAAAATTGATGTGCAGTGTAGTCATTGCCTTTTAGCTAGAGAGATCAAACAGTTTTGGGACCTTATTTGTGTTGGTTTCTCATTTGGATCATTGGGATCTTTTCTTAGGAAAATTCTTCCATATGAATTCCAGCAAGAGAACTTGGTGCCTTTTGCAAATGCCCGTGTATCATAGAATAGCTTTTTCTTTGATGGCATAAGGTGTTCATCAACGTAGATTGGCTTCTTCCCTCCCACCAACCCAATAGTGGACGTGTTAAACTTGTCGACTACAGGGCGCTCCTTATTGAAGCTACGAACATTTGACAGGAACTCATTTCTTTTCTGAAGTGTTTGGTATTGGTGTCTGGCGAACGACGTTTTATGCTGAGTGCCTGGGGGAATGTTGGTACGTTTTTTTGGATCAGAGGGAGGGACGCAAGCGTGTCTTTTAAGTACCGATCGAGCACAAAAAGCTGACGGACAGTAAGCACCTTACATTCCGAGTACAATTGTGTTGTAGAATAGCGGAACGGCTTACGTAGCATTACTTTTAATATGCCCTTTCAACTTATATCAAATTGGTTTTAGTTGCGCCACCCCATACCGTGATACAATACCCAATTACGGATTGACACAGAGCATAGAATACCATTTTCAGAGTGTCAGGGTTAGCCGACTCTCGAAGAGACTTAAAAGCGTGTATCAGTCTCATAGTCCTGGAGGTCAAGGCATTAATCTGTTTATCCCACCGTAACCCCGCGTCAATTTGTACACCAAGATATTTAACATTCTCGGTTCTTGTAAGTATTCGACATTGACACGGAGATGATAGCCGTGAGCAGGTGTGGGCTATTATCGAGAACGTAAAGTCTGGAGCGGTATTCTGGCGAACAGAGAAAGGCTTAAAGGACGTCTTGTCAAAGTTAAGCGTTAGCAGATTTAGGTTAAGCCATGTTATTACTTTGTTAAGTGCTGATTCTGCGCTATTTTTAACGCTATCCCACCTTGACCCATCAACTGTAATAACGGTGTCATCAGCATATGCAAAGATTTTAGTATCAGGTAGGGTCATTCTGCATAAATCATTTACGTAGATGAGAAATAAAATGGGACCCAAGATGCTTCCCTGTGGCACTCCGTGAGAGATCAGTTCCTCATCACTAAGGAGGTTACCTATTTTAGTGATTTGGGTTCGATTGGTGAGATAATCCTTAAAGATTTGAAGAGCGATGCCTCTTATACCAATCTGTTCCAATTTAGAGAAAAGTAAGGGAACAGAGACTGTGTCGAATGCCTTCGAAAGATCTAGGAATATACCAAGACATTTAGTTTTATTGTCCAGGTTCCCAGCAACCAACTGCGTCAAGTCCAGGACTGCATCTTCGGTTGAGACTCCAGCAAGAAAACCGTATTGGTTATTGGCTATGATCTGGTACTTGTCCAAGAAATTATTCAGACGGCGGCAAAGAATCCTTTCAAGTATCTTGGAGAGAGCTGTCAGAACCGAGATGGGTCTGTAGTTGTTGACACAACCTCTGTTCCCCGCCTTATGGATTGGATGGATGATAGCTCTTTTAAGTGCATCAGGAAACACACCCATTTGTAGACAAAGATTGAAGATGTGCGTTAAAGGCGGCACATTTTTAATAATAAGGGCGATATACCATCCCAGCCCAATGCACAGTCATTGCGTAATTGCAGAATTAGGGATTCCACTTCAGTTTCATCAACCTCTAGTAACGCTAGGGAATTGACAGTGGAGAGCGAGGCGTTGTCACTGATTATTGAAACTTCACTGCTAGGCTGATTGTAGGAGATTTGGCACTGAGATATGATGTTAGCGGCCATACTTTTCCCTACATTAGTGAAGAATTTGCACACTGCATTTATGGAGGATTTAGGGTTATCAGATACTTTTAATAGCTCAACCGGGCTAGTTTTAACTTTACTTGTGTTTGTAATTTCTTTAATGGTTTTCCAAAGAGCTTTGATTTTTTTTTGCTTTTTCAATTTCATTTTTTTCGTAGGTAATCTTTATCTTACGTAGTAGGGCATTACAAAAGTTACGATAGCGCGTATACGTAGTTTTGAGTATAATGTTATTAGGATGCACACGTTCTATTGCAATCCAACAATCGCACACTCATAGCTTACATAAGGAACGAGGGTGACACCCGGTCCTTAGCCATGTTGAGCCTAAAAAACAAACTCCTTCACCTAACCGATCAGAACAACATAACGCTGTCGGCATCATACCTCCTGGGGAGGTTAAAGGGGATTGCAGACTGCCTCTCAACCTAGAGGAAAACCTGTTCCCGAATGGCAACTACAATCCACAGCCATTAACGCCATATTCAAAAGATGGGGTGTTCCAGACGTAGATTTGTTTGCGTCAAAGGAAATCGCAGTTGTCCCACAATATGTAACGTGGGACTCGACAGATGGGTCAGCAATTTTTTTTGAGACGCCTTCAGTCAATATTGGGACTTTCAGTTGGGCTGGGTGTTTCCCCCCACCAAACTGATCCCTCAGGTGCTCGCGTGATCATGTGAACAGGGCCAAAGGAACATGCATTGTAATAGCAGCACAATGGGATCAGGGTTTCTGGCTGACTGATCTACAAGCCAGGGCCCTATCAAAAACAATACCGATAACAAATCTGCGGAAGAACCTCATAGATCGATCAACAGGGTTTAGTCCCCCACAGGTGGACAATTTGTCCCTACAAACTTGGATAATTGGGGGTGGTCAGACCAGGTAGCTAACTGGAGTAGGGATGAAATTAAGTTGTACGAACGCTAACACATTCATTTGATACGTGCAGCGATCGGCGACGACAGTTCGCTTGTAACCACCGCCCGCTATAGACGCGCTTCACATCCATCTGTATAAGTACGGTCAGAATTCATTTATTTCTAAAGATTATAAATCACTTGACAGAAATAAATACTAAACATTACTTAATTATAACATTGATGTCCAGGAGTAGCATGGGGTTCTATTCTAGTGTTAGCATTACGAAAATAAGAAGGTAACTGCTACCAGTTTTGTATTGTCTACCGCCGTGCGGCGCGTTGACGCGGACACCGTACGGTGACTCGTTATCTTTCTTATAAGTTTGAAATCTAAGGACTCGTTTACACTACAGTCAAATAGATTAAATGAGTTTATTTTTATTCATGACCTTTTAAGATGTGGCATTTTAGTAGTTTTTTAAATAGTAATAACGATTGTGTATTTTTTTTATCTTTTGGTAATGAATTATAAAGCTTTGCTCCCTCATAAGTAATTGTTTTTTTTCCATAGTTAGTTCTAGCACTAGGTATGTTTAGGTCTTGTGCACGCCTCAGAATGCGTTTTTGTACCTGCATGTTTTTTGTGAATGTGATGTGTGTGTGTAAGTCTTTGGAAAGAATTTTACGAACTAAAATACATAACATAACATAACATCACGCCTTGTTTCCCCGAAGGGTTGGGCAGAGGTGTACCTGTACACCCACATTTCGCCAGTTATGTTTAAGTCCCATGTAATAGGGGGCGAGCCTATTGCCATCAACCGGGCACAAATCCAGACTCCGGGCTGCTACTGAGAAATTCCAGATAGAAAAACCCAATAACACTTTGCCCGACCTGGGAATCGAACCCCGGACCTCATGCTCAGCGGTAGCGATTGCGACCACTAGACCAACGAGAACTAAAATACATGTGTTATATAAATATATTTCATAAATGTTAAATAGCTTGGTTTCTTTGTAAACTTTGTATGTGGGGGTCAGATAGTGGTAGTGAAATTGGACTTTTATAATTTTGTTTTGCGCTCTTTGTAGCTTTTCTAGATTGGTTTTAGCTGCTGAACCCCACATTTCTATAAGATATTCAATTTGAGGTTTCACCAGAGAATTATAAATAGTGTGGCGGACTTTAAGAGGAAAGCACTTCACAATTCGACGTAACGCCCCCGTTAGGCGTGATATTTTAGAACAGGTTTTCTCTATATGTGGTTTCCATGTAAGTTGATTGTCCAGAATAAGTCCGAGGTATTTCTCCTTATTAACTTTATTTAAATTTACTCCATTAATACTAAGAGGTTTGTGGACTGAGATTTTTTTGTTTTTAGCTGCAAATATGATATAGTTGGTTTTGGATGTATTAACGGTTAACAGGTTATTTAGAAACCATTTTTCCAAGATTATAAGATCCTCTTGTGCGTCCTGTATTATTGAGTCAATTGAGTGACCATAATAGAAAAGGCAGGTGTCATCAGCATATAAAGAAATATGACCTTTCAGGCCTATCTTGTCTATATTATTAATGTAGATAAGGAATAAAAGGGGACCACAAATTGAGCCTTGAGGTACGCCGCAGTTAATTACTTTAGGTGCGCTAACATTGTCACCAATTTTGACGACCTGCTGGCGCCCCTGTAGGTATGATTCAAAAATTTTTTAAAGCATTTCCGGTTAAACCGATCGAAGCAAGTTTATTCATTAACAAGTTATGGCTAACGGTATCAAACGCCTTTTTTAGGTCGATGAAGATCCCTAAAGCTATGTGTTTCTTGTCTATGTTAGTTTTAATAGTTGTGATTAAATCTGTTGCTGCTGAAAGAGTATTGGATTTTGGTCTAAAGCCATATTGTCGTTGAGAAAGGTAGTTAAATGAATTTAAATATAGACTAAGCCGATTGTGTAATAGCTTTTCAAAAACTTTGGATAGTACAGGCAATACTGAAATAGGTCTATAATTTCCAGGGGACAGTTTGGAGCCAGCTTTAAAAATAGGGGTAACTTTGGCGTATTTTAATGTGTCAGGGAAATGACCTTCGCTCAAACATTTGTTGATGCATTTGGTTAGACTAGGTAATATGAGATTCTTTATACATTTGAGTGATTTGACACTGATACCGTCTATACCTGTGCTGGTGTTTGCATTCAAGTCATCAATTATTTTCCTTATTTCATCTGCCGTTGTTGGTGATATCTGGGAAAGTGTAGCTGCATTTACGGTTTTGTTTAGAGTGATAGTGTTAGTCTGATTATTATGATATTTAACAGGTATCTGATTAGCTAGAAGTGTACCTATACCTGAGAAATAGTTGTTAAAACACTCACATATTTCCTTTTCATCAGTAATCAGATCTGTAGGTGATTGTAATTTAGAGGCAGCAACACTTTTCTTTAATTTATTATTAGACAAACTATTTATCAATTGCCACATCTTAAGGGGTTTGCCCTCGCATTCTTTAAAAGATTTATGATAATATTTACTTTTAGCCGCTTGAATGTTCTCAAAAACTCTGTTTCTCTCTTTTTTAAATGCTTCTTCTGATTCTTGGTTATTTGGACTATTCTTGAAAATTTTCCACAATTCATTTCTTTTATCTATCTGATTAACTAAGTCCTTATTTATCCAATCTGTCCTCGGAAGATTTAGTATTTTAGTTTTAACTATCTTATTTCTAATGATTGCAGACTGGATTGCTTCCTCTAATCTGGTATATTCCTCGCCGATGTTATTATAGTCTAGGTTTTCTACAGTTTGACATAAGTTTGTATATGATATCGCTTGAAATTTCACCTTTCCAATAGGCTCGGGCTTATACCTCTCGACTTCTAAGAAAATCTGTTTGTGGTCCGACATTGCGGATTCTATAATAGCTAGATGTACTTTATGATCTTTGAGACTGGTGCATACATGATCCAGTATACTCTTGGTGGTTGAAGTTTCCCTGGTGCAGTATTTAGCATCAATTTTGTTCATTATTGTGTATCCTTGTTCTACGAGTGCCTCTGTATATTCAGAGGTCGGTCGGTTCGGCGAAAGCAGGTTGTAGTTAAAATCTCCAAATATGATCGCTCGTTTCCGTTTCTGGAGTTCATCCGAAAAGGTCTCGAGGAACTTTTTGGAATTGGTTCTTTCTGGTTTATATATGGCGCCAATGTCGAGAGAAATTTTTTCTAGATGCACCCATATGAAGTGGTTGTCATCTTCGCATTTATCACTTATAAACTCATGTTTTATATTTTTCTGGACAAATATTGAGACTCCACCTCCTCTAGACTGTGTTCTGAAGTTATAGTAATGTTTATAGTTGGGTAATCGTAAGCTTTTAGCTTCTGTTTCGTTTTTAATCCATGTTTCTACTAGTACGACTAAATGAATGTTTTTAATTGTTGCCAGTATACAGTTAAGTTCTTCTAATTTACCAGGTTTTACCAGGCTACGGATATTTGCGTACAAAAATCTTAACGATGTTCGACTTGTGCCTAGGTTATTGTAGTTGCTAGCAATTTCGTATGTTATTTTGTTTTGTGCAGCGTTCGGTTGTAATTTTGTGCTTCTAATTGGTTTTTTTGATGGCTTGTGTATAATTCTAGGTGTATTATTAACGTATTTTATTACGAGATTTTTCTCACCATTTTGTGTTCGGTGTTGTAGTTCTTCTGTTAATTTTTTCATGAATTTTTGTTGGTATGGAGTTTGATCCGAGTATATTTTAACAGTTTCGTTCTTGTAGATTGATTTATTACGGAGTATCACTTTCGTATTTTCTTTAGATGGCAAATATACCTTAATATGGCGAGCCTTTTCTGGTTTAAAATAGCCAAGGCGATGAATTTTTACAGGCTCAGGGCACTCAGGAAAAATAGTTTTTATAATTTTGTTGACCTCTTCACTGTCAGAAGCAGCTCGTTCCTCTTTGCTGTCGTTTTTTGCTTCAGGTATACCCACTATAATTATATTTGTAATATTATATTAGTAAATATTTGTAGTTATATCTGTATAAGTACAATATTGTAATACGTTTGTGAGTAAAAGAAGTATCCAAATGTTTACAACTTTTAATTTCTCTCCGTACGCACACATCTGCAAAGTCACATACATGAACACACAAAATTGGTGACCCCGACGTGATCTAATAAGTGTGACGCAATGAACCAGCAATGATAAAAAAATAGTGTGTACGTGATCGAGAACGAGCAACTCAAATCAACCGCGTTCTATAGTGTGGGACTCTCGTACTACTTTCTCAAAAGGGAAACGCAGCAAAAGCACTCTAAATACTTAAAAAGCTCCTATAAAATGATGGATATCATTTTGTGCCATAAATAATATTAACCATAAAAACCCAGATGGCAAAGACGTTGCAAAATTTTTTTCACTGAACTCAATATTATTACATAAATCGGCTATTTCTACCTTTTGTGCTTCAAATACAGAGAATCTTTAAAAAAAAAAACTTTATTCAGCAAGTTACATATGCCATATCATTGGCAAAACCTCTATTTGGGACCCCTTCAAAATCCCCTATTTGGGACACAAAATTGCTATTCAATTGCTTAAAAACAGTCCCAAGCACAAAATCCTTTTTTGATATTTCAAGGAGAAATACAATTCTACAATTATTTTACTGTTATCATCAGGCAGAAGAATACATGACCTTGCCATATTCGATATATCTCAAAACAATTTCATACAAGAGGAACAAAAGATTTTATTATGACCTAAATTTGGATCAAAAACAGACTCAAGTAAATTTAGACAGGATGGTCTTTATTAAAGCACCCAGATGCTAATATTTGTCCTCTGAGACATATTGAACAATTGATTGAAGCTTCACAACATAGACGTCTTAATAGTAATGTTACTAATCTATTTGTTTCAATAAAAGTCGAACTAAAACCAGCTACGAGAACTATCATCCGGCGCTACTATATCCCAACTAGCGGGGTGGATTAATCTACATTAAAAGACTTAAATCTAGAAGCTACTCCATGAAGCGTCAGAGCAGCTGTGGCATCCAAGGGATGGTGGGCGAATGTACCTGTGGATGAGGCATTAGCTAGCGGAAGCTGGAAGAGCGACAACACCTTTAGGAAGTTTTACTGTAGAGAAATTATTAAAAATTCGAAAATTCCAGGTTTTTAATAAGAATAATTCCATTTTATGTGCCAAAGTTAATAGCTTAGGTTTGAAGTACAAAATTGTTTGTTTTGTTTGATTTTAAATGATTATATTTAGTAGTTATATTACTTTACTGATTAGGGTAATCTTTAATAAATGTTAATGTTTATTATGAAACAAATTTCTTTAATTCTATAAACACATTTATTTATTTCACATGGCGTTTACAGTTACCTTCACCAGCAGATGTCAAACAAGTCATACTAACGCAGTGTCTTTCTGCTAGGCATACAATAGGACTGTTTTACACTAAAATAAAACAGTCATTATGTGCCGAAAGAAAGACACAGCGTTAGAGCAAGGACCTTGCTGGTAAGCGAAGACTATGAAAACCTTACGGCCGGTCGCCGGAACCAGTGGTAGCGACCCCTGCCGGAAGTGAGAGGTAACAACATAAATCAATAGAGAATCAGGTATGTTTTTCAATATTTATGCTCCTAGAAGCCAGAATCATAGACAGCTTCTTCATACCGCGCAGATAGCATATATACAACTTCCCGAAATCAAACGTTAGTAGCGTAATATTAGGGATTCACGCTCACCGGAAGTCCAGCGTAAGAAGAGCTCTGTTGGTAGTGTGTTTAGTATGTGATGTGTGGTTCAGGTTATGATGGTTTGTTGTAAAAAACTCGTGTTTTGGTGGAAGTGTAGGGATTCACGCTCACCGGTGGTCCAGCGTAAGAAGAGCTCTGTTGGTTGTGTGTTTAGTATGTGATGTGTGGTTCAGGTTATGATGGTTTGTTGTAAAAACTAGTGTTTTGGTGGAAGTGTTGTTAGTTGGGTTAGTAAGAGCGGTGTGTTTTGCGGGGGGGTGCGGGTCGCGGGCGGGGTGTTGCGTGGGCGGGGGGGTCATCATTAGCATTCGATGGCGCACGTGGTGATAAGGATTTTTTTTGTTATCGTGTGTTGTTAATTGGGTTAGTAAGCGGCGGTGGTGGTGGGGTTTGCCCGGTGCGCGGTTTTGGGCGGGGGTGTTACGTCATCATCAGCATTCGATGTGTGGTGATAAGGATTTTTTTGTTATCGTGTGTTGTTAATTGGGTTAGTAAGAGAGCGGTGGGTTTTTTGCGTGGAGGGGTGTTGCGGGGCGCGGGCGGGGCGCGAGCGGAGTGTTGCGGGGCGCGGGCGGGGCGTTGCGCGGGCGGGGTGTTGCGTCAAGGCTGCTTCCCACGCGCTGATAAGGATGATGGTTTGAAGCGGAGCGGTCCGACGGATGTTGAGGTTTAACGATAGGCAATTAAAACAAGTGTTTTGCATATTTTAAATGTGATAAGTAATAGAACCAAGGAGGTATTGCGTCTGTTTACCACGCGCTGATAAGTATGATGTATCGCATTGAGCTGGTTCTGGTTTGTTGTTGTTGTGGAGCAGGTCCGACGGGATGTTGAGGTTTATTGATAGGCAATAAAAACAAAAATATATGTTTTGAATATTTTAAATAGACAATTAAAACTAAGTAAAACTAAAATATGTAAAAATATTTTAAATGTGATAAGTAATAGAACAAAGGAGGTGTTGCGCTTGCTTCCCACACGCTGATAAGTATGATGTATCACATTGAGCTGGTTCTGGTTTGTTGTGAAGCGATCGGGATGTTGAGGTTTATCGTTAGGTAATTTAAAAAAAAAAAAAAATAGATGTTTTGCATATTTTAAATGTGATAAGTAATAGAACAAAGGATGGACAGGAAATGAATGATAGATACCGTTTTGATCTAGGAGTGGGATGGGGTATATATATAGAGGGAATTATTTGTAATGCATCCATACAGTTTTGCTAAATGTGTTTTCCCAGTAATATTGTATATTGTTGTCGTACTTCATAATGATTTATGCAAGCACAAGCTTGTTACCGTGGGTGGTGATGTTGCACTTACAACGAGATAATGGCATGGCTAACACAATTAACAACACACGATAACAAAAAAAATCCTTATCACCACGTGCGCCATCGAATGCTAATGATGACCCCCCCGCCCACGCAACACCCCGCCCGCGACCCGCACCCCCCGCAAAACACACCGCTCTTACTAACCCAACTAACAACACTTCCACCAAAACACTAGTTTTTACAACAAACCATCATAACCTGAACCACACATCACATACTAAACACACAACCAACAGAGCTCTTCTTACGCTGGACCACCGGTGAGCGTGAATCCCTACACTTCCACCAAAACACGAGTTTTTTACAACAAACCATCATAACCTGAACCACACATCACATACTAAACACACTACCAACAGAGCTCTTCTTACGCTGGACTTCCGGTGAGCGTGAATCCCTAATATTACGCTACTAACGTTGAGCAGTTGCCCACCAGATACGACATCCATCTGGTCGAAGGATCCTCCCTTTTCCTAGAGTATGAGTGAACTTAACACCCTGTTCCTCATATCTCTACACTTGCAACAAAGGTTCTTTGGCTGGGCTAGAGTAGGTTCATGTCTCCGAATCATCTCAGGCTGTATGAAGTCCTCTCCCGTTACGCATTGCAGGTAGAATGTGCTGAACATCCTCTGGCCCCAAGACGACAATATCTGGCCTCCCGTTTTGTGTCTAGACTAATATGTAGATCCTCCCATCATCTTATAGGAAGACTGAACGAGTTAGATGCCATAAGTAGAAACTCAAATTATTGGAAAAATAAAGAAATTCCCCTGATCCTAAAATCCTTTCGAAACATTCTAAATTTTGGTTGTCCGACCGTCCAGTATCCCAAATTACCACTTTTTAATTTTCCATTTGAAGTTTTAAGTTTTATCCCAAAAAATTTCTTCGATATTGGTATATCCAAAAAAACTCCGTCAAAAAAAAACCTTCAATGCGGTGTTGGGCGAGCGATGGAATGGTTTTCAATTATTTTTTACGGACGCTTCGAAACTTAATGATTTTAGTCACTGGCGCGGCAGTCTATTTCCAAAGCTTCAAAATTATCCTTCAATTTTTAAGCCCTAAGGAGTCATCTGTATTAACTGGTGAGTGTGTGGCTATATTGAAAGCGTGTCTTTTTATAGAGTCACCATAATAATGAGAAAGCCGTTATTTTTACAGATTCCCTTAGTTGTTTGCAAGCTTTAGTCCAAAATCCCTTTAAAAGTTAATTGCACAGTTCACTTATTTTTAAAATTAAAAACTCTTTAATGTCCTGCGCCAGTAATCAGAACGATGTTCAGTTAGTTTGGATACCTAGCCGTTGTGACAAGGGTAACGAATGTGTTGATGATTTGGCTAAAGATGCTTGTTCATCTTTATCGTCAGATCTCACGCACAATTCTTATAAGGTTACGACTTTTTGTTCCTTGCAAGACATAACCTGCTGTTTTCTTGGCAGGAACAGTGGAATATGTAGTAAAGGCAGTTTTTATTATGCTGTGCAACCGACCATCAAACCAAAACCGTGGTTTTTCGTTCACAAAAAAGTATCGAAAACTATCATTTCTGTTCTCTGTAGAATCCGCCTAGGTTTTGTTGCTCTCCCGTCTTTTTAAATCCATGTTCATGACTTCTCTCTCTGCGAGTGATGGTTGGAAGAGGGCACCCTAGATCACATATTTTTCGAATGCCCTAAAACACCCCTTTCTCAAGATTTGTATCAGCGTCAAGGAGGTGACGGCTTTCCATTCCCTCTCGCTATGTACCATGGCCTGGACCAGGGCCGGACGCGAGAGATCGCCGCCGCCGCCTATCGCCTCTGCGAGGACACTGCGGTGCTCCGCCCAAGCTGGGCAGACCTCCACCGTATGCTCCACCGTGTCCTCCGGGCGATCCACACAATGGTGACACCCCGGGTGTCACAATTGTGTGGATTCGTTTCCTCCCGCCTTATGCGAAACAGGAACGTGAAGGTGAGGATCTGTGTCAGGCGGAAGGTGAGGACGCCGTGGCGCCTCTCCATCCACTCCTCAAAGAGGGGACTTACCGCCGCTATTATGGCATGCACAGGTATTATAATATCTGTGGTCATACTAACACGTCTTGTTCGTGTTTCACTAAAAGTAAAAACACCACATTTATTCAAATTAATCTGATATTTGAAATTCCAATTAAAATCCTTCAAGTAAGTAGGTACACCAATAAGATATTTTATGGTAATTTTACCCCACAAATATGTATTTGGCGTCAAGTTTTTGAACGTTGCTTATTAAAAAAAAATGACGTTACAGCAGGCCACAGACAACTTCAACAACAGCAACTTCGTTCAATAGTCGTTCACCTTTATTGTTGTCATGGTATTGGTACGATTATTATCAATTAAGAAGCAGGCCTGCTTTTGTACTGCCTGGAAGTTGAACGGTTTTTTTTATATATGCCCATATTAAGCCCTCTGGCCACAGATCATTAAATAATATTCCCTGACGGGAATCCGGCCGCCGAAGCCTAGGTTCGCGAGTGTTTGAGCTCGCGGATTTTGGTAGGTATTGGAACATACCGATATTAAATAGATCAGGCGCGGTCGCAGACCAAGATTTTGGGGGTCACCACGGGTGCCAAGGAACATTTTTAGTCAGGTCACATCCCCTGCGTTGATCTAGTTGTCGCAAGCACTGCTGCTGAGAATGAGGTCCTGGGTTCGATTCGCTGCTTTTGTAAGCATTCTCTTTATTATCAGGCTTTTCTAATGACCCAAGTCGACAAAGAAACTCCTGTTTCTGAATCCGGATGAAAAATAAACTTACCTTTCCAAGGGTGGGCTCTCTAAGATTTTGTCAAACATCGATTTAGGCCGTGAAATCACTGGCCGTACCGTCATCACGCACAGTATCACTAGCTGAGCTAACTCGCCGCCGCACAGTGGGTCGAAACTATGATTTTAGTGACTTAGGGCTCAACTTTGCTTTTTCACTTTTTTTTTTATGCGGATGGGTAGAGCTCATTAACCTCAATAATAATTGTTCTGATGTATTATTTCCTAAACTTTATACTTTGGGTAGAAAAATGTGTTTTGTTATTTTTTTGTATGGAGCGGCTCAAATAAACTTAAATTCCTGCTAAGTAGCGTGTGATCCCGCGTTGAAACTTTATTTTTCATATACCTTGTCTGGTCTATTATCATTTGATGCTATAAACAAATGCATAAAGTTGCAACTCTGCCAAATAAATGGATCGAAAAAAATGAAAAAATACATAGAATAAAAAGCTTCATTTTTTACTTTCGTAAGTTATTTTAAGTTAAATTTGATATGGAATATTAAGTAAAAGCACGTAATAATACACATAATTACTTAGCAACTAACAACAATACATTTAAAAGGTCCCTAATTAGCTTAAATTTACTAATACTACATATATTAGTAAATTTAAGCTAATTAGGGACCTTTATTTAAAAATGTGGATATGAAATCAATTAATTTCTATTTGTGTGTTTAATTACTGTAATTAGCTTAACCTTTTACCTTATAAAATAACAATGTTTTTCACTTTTAGTCATTACTGTAATATTAATTAGGATAATTAGTTAATGAGGGTAGTAGAAAAATTAGTAAACATTGTTTGTCACTGGATTCTGGAAGTATAAAATGACCATAATTTATTATATACTAACTAGTGTTCGTTTATTCGTACTACTACTAACATCTCGTGATTCTGATCGTCCCTTTTTCGTTATAATGGATAATTTAGTTAACAATTTAGATTTATTTATGATTTTAAGAGAGCAGGTCAAGTCACTGTCGGATAGTCAAAAATTCTTTCAATTCCTACAACATAAAATAAACGTGACCGAAGAGAACAGTGTTGAGCTCCAAAAATTCTGTCCGCGCTTTTGTTCAAATATAAGTGCAAGATGGGAACGAAGTAGTCGCACGTTAGCACAGTTTGTAAGAAAAAATGGTGATTGGTTGGAACGTGCAATAAACTGGCCCGAAGGAATGATACCTGAAGCTGTGAACACTGAACAGGAAAGGCTCGAGATTTGTAATACTGAAGATGTCGAAAATCTACCACCATCTACTACAGAAGCTTCGACATCTACATTTACACCTCGAAAACCTTTCGAGGAATTGGGCTCCAGGCAAAAACGACGACGCGTTGATCAAATTAACCAATCGCTTTCGTTATCCCCGGATGAACTTAAAGCTACTACAATTGCTAGTTTAAGAAACACCGGAAATGAGGATGTAGGAAAAATTATGAACCATTTACTAAATCACCCCGAAGATCTAGAAAAAGTTAAAGAGTGTTTAAGTACAAGTAAACCGAAAAGTAGTACATATTCACCCGATAAGGCACTGTCTTTATTAGTTTCACTTAAATTAAGTAAGTGGCAGTATATAAGCCTAAGAGAAGCAGCAAGTGAAAATAGGTCTGATTTATACCCTTCTTATTATAAAATAAAACAAGCGAAGGCAAAATGTTATCCAGGGAAAGAAGACATAATTATAACTGAAGAAGGAGCTGCTATTAAACTGCAAGCTTTACTCAACTTGACGGTATCTAGGCTTTTAGAAGTGATTACTTTAGATTTGGATTCGCCAACTGAGTTACTGCTAATAAGCAAATGGGGTTTTGATGGAGCCTCAGGTCAAAGTAATTATAAACAAAAGACTGAAGCAGAGTTTGATGACTCAACTATCTTCATGGCCAGTCTAGTTCCTATAAGGCTTCAACAATGTGATGGAACAATTGTTTGGGAAAACGATCGACCCTCATCAACTTTCTATTGCCGTCCGATAATGTTCAAATTTACCAAAGAAACGCAGTCAACAGTGGTAACTATAAAAGCTAGCATAACCGAAGAAATAGAAACACTTCAGCCAATCAAGTTCAATCAAGTTGAAGTTAAGCATCAATTGCACTTGACGATGATAGACGGCAAAATATCGTCATATTTGTCAGACACATCTTCAGCTGTCTGTGATATCTGCAAAGCAAAACCGTCAGAGATGAACAATTTAGAGTCACTTGCTCAAAAAGAGAACAACGAAGAAGTGTTCCAGTATGGAATGTCATCTTTACATGCCTGGATAAGAAGCATGGAGTGCTTACTTCATATCGGTACATATAATTTTATTAGTTCATAATTTTTTTCACGTTATATAGTTACTTGTGAGATTTTTATTTAAGTGATATTTCTTTTTGTTTGCAGCTTATCGTTTGGACTTCAAAAAATGGAGTTGCAGGGGCGATGACAAAGAAAAAATGTCACTCAGAAAGAGCGCTATACAGCAAGCGTTTAAGAAAGAATGCGGTTTACTTATTGACGTAGTCAAGCAAGGAGTAGGCACAACCAATGATGGCAATACTGCCAGAAGATTTTTTAGGGATGCAGAAACAACAGCTCGCATAACAGGAATAGATAAAGATTTAATAGAAAGGTTTCATGTGATTCTTCAGACGGTTGCATCTGGAGAGAGCGTGGATCTTTCTAAGTTTTCCGAATTTTGTAGAGATACTGCACAATTGTACGTTCACTTATATCCCTGGTATTATATGCCTTCCAGTATACATAAATTGTTAGTACATGGGAGTGATATAATTAAGCACTTTGGTGCCATACCTATAGGTAAACTGTCGGAAGAGGCAGCGGAAGCTCGTAATAAAGATTTCCGGAAATATAGAGAGAGTCATTCTAGAAAGGTAAGTAGAACGGCGACAAATGAGGATATTATACACAATCTTCTTTTGTCTTCTGAGCCAAAGATCACAAGTCTAAGACCTCGAATGGTGAAACAAAATATAATGGTTCTCTCTCCAAAAGTCAAAGAGCTTCTGCTGATTTTTCCCACAGAATCCGATATAGATTTTATTGATGTAGATAATTTACAAGATAGTCATAGCGATAGTGAATAAGATTTTTTGGTAGTTTGTAAGTTTCTTATTTATTTATTTATTTATTTATTTATTTAACCATTTATGTACACACATATAAAGACAAGAAAAAATAAAGATAACAGAAAAGTACGTACAAAGGTAATGCTTATTTCTAAAGAAATCTCTTCCAGCATACCTGCAGTAGGAGAGTATATGAGAGATGTAGACAACGTGTGTAATAAATAGTAAAAGGGAAAACAAAATACATAAAACGAAACAATTCACTAATTTAAAAATAAAAATACTAAATCAAAATATACTTACTTATATACTTCTAAAATAAACAACACTTAATACATATAAAAAATAAATACATACACATAAATTAAACAAATGCAACTATGTCACAGTGGAAAGATAGTGTTCTTTCACTCTCCTCTTAAACACCACAACAGTTAGACAGTTCCTTATGTCAGGTGGAAGTGAATTCCACAACCGAACCGCGTGTACAGAGAAAGAATAGGAGCAGAAGTCAGTAGAGTGGGGAGGGGTTTTTAGGAGATTTTTAAGGTGCGACCTGCAAGGCGCATCAAAAGGACGGGCGAAGGAGAAGCGTTCCCGCAGATAGGATGGCGTTAAAGGGTTGTGGAGTAAGTTAAATAGCAGACACAATATCCGAGAGTTCCTGCGAAGTCGAATAGGGAGCCACTTGAGTATCTTGCGAAAGTTAGAAACGTGGTCATACTTTTTAAGATTAAAAACAAAAGGAATGCAGATATTTTGCAAACGCTCAAGCTTATTTAAAAGCTCCTCGGTGGCATCCAAATAACAGGCATCAGCGTAGTCTATGATGGGATGTATGAGAGTTTGAGCAAGGGAGATTTTAGTGTTCAAGGGCAAGAAGCTCTGGAGGCATTTCAACGAATGGAACGTGTAGTGCACCTTGCGACTAACTTGAGCAACATGAGCAGTCCACGATAAGTAAGAGTCCAAGGTCACCCCCAGATTTTTTACCGTTTGTTTTTTTATTAGTTTATA
This sequence comes from Dasypolia templi, assembly GCA_963555695.1. Classification (NCBI taxonomy): domain Eukaryota; kingdom Metazoa; phylum Arthropoda; class Insecta; order Lepidoptera; family Noctuidae; genus Dasypolia; species Dasypolia templi. The sequence continues at coordinate 2,885,315 of OY743163.1, read as the reverse complement.
AATGTCAAACTCATAATTGAAAGGAAATAGTAATGTTTGATGTTGTTTATAGTTAGTTTTTAGTTTGCTTGTGTTAGTTGTAGTAATGTTAGTTTACCTTTACTAATTTGTATTATTATGTACCTATCTTTACTCACTATTCAGTATTAAATCTAACTTAAAATAACATTTCATAAACATGTTAAAGTCATTAAAACAAAGAAATTGAAATTCATAGATCCCTAATTAGCTTAAATTTACTACTACTACATATATTAGTAAATTTAAGCTAATTAGGGACCTTTTAAATGTATTATGATTAGTGTGATTAGCTTTTAATTTACTAATACTACATATATTAGTAAATTTAAGCTAATTAGGGACCTTTTAAATGTATTATGATTAGTGTGATTAGCTTTAAATTTACTAATACTACATATATTAGTAAATTTAAGCTAATTAGGGACCTTTTAAATGTATTGTTGTTAGTTGTTAAGTAACTATGTGTATTATTACGTGCTTTTACTTACTATTCCATATCAAATGTAACTTAAAAGAACTTACGAAAGTAAAAAATGTAGCTTTTTATTCTATATATTTTTTCATTTTTTTCGATCCATTTATTTGGCAGAGTTGCAACTTTATGCACACGTTAATAGCATCAAATGATAATAGACTAGACAAGGTATATGAAAAATAAAGTTTCAACGCGGGATCACACGCTACTTAGCAGGAATTTAAGGTTATTTGATCCGCTCCATACAAAAAAATAACAAAACACATTTTTCTACCCAAAGTATAAAGTTTAGGAAAAAATACATCAGAACAATTATTGTTGAGGTTAATGAGCTCTATCCATCCACATGAGGAAAAAAGTAAAAAAGCAAAGTTGAGCCCTAAGTCACTAAAATCATAGTTTCGACCCACTGTGCGCCGGCCCTTACTATGGTCAATGCTCTTCTGACAACACCTGAGTGAATCGTCAATCACCGTCTAGGTGTGGTCTAGGTTTAAGATTTTGTGACAGAATAGATAAAAGGTAGGTGGGCTTTCTGAGGTTTTAATATTTATAATATTTGAATGCACCCCAGTCATTGAGAATCTGTCTACTGTCAGTTCTGTCAGTGTCATTACTGTCAGTTTATTTGACTGTCAAGCGAGGTTTGGATTTGTAGTTTGGGCTGTTTTATTTTAGTGTTTTGAGGTGTTGAATTTGATCAAACTGTGTATTGTATAAAATGACTCCAGAAGAGCATTTAAAGACGTGTTGTATTGTTAAATGTATAAACTCCCAGCCAAACAGCAAAGTGAACTTCTTCAGCTTCCCCGAGGTTGGATGTCGATCAGACCAAAGAAATAGATGGGTGCATGCTATCAAGTACAAAAAGTAAGTAGGAATTTTGTCATAGGTATTATTCCGTAAACTGAATTATCGCGCGTGAAAATCCTCTGCCGGATATAAGCCACACACAGCACACTGTATCAATGTTTTCATTGTTTTTATTTGGCTTGCATGATGCACTACTGGTAGATTAGTAGCCAGTTGTTATGCTTAAAACTATGAAAAAGTACATATTTTTAATGATTAATTATTGTCCAATGAGTAATTGTCACAGCAATAGACTGAGCTGAGCTCATAAACAAAATGTATTATGAACATTTTCTTTACCTACCTAGTTATCATAATATTCTCAATCTCATATAAGTATGGTACAGTCCACTTCGCTTTGACATTTCTTTACGAATTTTGACATAAACTCCAAGTAAATGGAAACTTCACCATGTTTGGAAAATTGAAACTATCAAGCTGTTAGGTACTTGGTTTTACTCCAAATCATAGACTACTAGCTGTTGCCAACAACTTCGTCTGCCATCCAGAATGAAAAGTATCCTATGCACCATCTGCCTTACCCAGGCCATAGTCTATCTTTGTGTCTTAGTGTGATGCAGTCAGCAGTAAAATTACATGTAATATTATGATTGCCAGTGGGCGCTCCTGGATGCCAACCGTGCAGAGCCTCGTCTGCAGCAAACACTTTGTCAAGGGGCAACCAAGCACCGACCCTCAGGATACCGACTTTGTGCCTTCATTACAACCAGACAATAAAATAACCAATAACCAGAGAAATAGGGAAAGTATGAAGTAAGTAGCCTGTGTTTTTATTCCCATAATAATTTGTGTCAAGGCTGACTTTGATAAAGTTCAGACGTATGTCATGTAAACTCACCTCAGAAGGGAGTCATAGAATTTAAAAGAAAAAAAGCAATGCAATAAAAACATAACATAACATCACGCCTTGTTTCCCCGAAGGGTTGGGCAGAGGTGTACCTATAGTACACCCACATTTCGCCAGTTATGTTTAGGTCCAATGTAATAGGGGGTGAGCCTATTGCCATCAACTGGGCACAAATCCAGACTCGGGACTGCTACTGAGAAATTCCAGATAGAAAAACCCCATATCACTTTGTCCAACCTGGGAATCGAACCCAGGACCTCATGCTCAGCAGTAGCGATTGTGACCACGAGACCAACGAGGCAGTCCATTATTATTATGTGAAAATATTAATTATAAAATATTCAATGTTACAGTTCAGTACAATTTACATATGTTTTACTATCCTTACAACTTGTCACTCTGGTACCACATTCAAGACTGAATATTGTCAGCAACATTATGCACTAACAAAAAACTTTAATGTCTATTAACTTGATAAATGACAATGACTTTAAAAGGTTTCAAAATGACACAAACATAACTCGACCAACAGTCAAACCCAATAACGTATCTATCTCTACTTTAGGCGTACTGGAGATAGAAAAACCTTTCAATCTCTGGTTTTAATGTCCCAAAAAAGACACTGTGCGGCCCTTTAACGTGTTTACAGCTATTTTAGGTTTTGGAACAACAAACTCAATGTCATACATATAAAAAAGTTCATTTTCCATTACATGCAAAATTGATTTAGGATCTTTTATATTACAAATTTTCACTCAAAAATTAGCTTAGGCTACATAATGCTAAAGTTAATAGTTAAGAGCGTGTTTGCTTAGGTCCTGCACCGTGTCGGTGAAGAAGTTCGGCCTCGAGTACATCAAGCACGATGCTTTGCTGAAGAAACCCTCCAGAGCAAACGGCAGCAATGTGAGTAATCCCGTTTGTTATTTTATTATAGAATAGAAGAGAATACTCAGTATTATGTACACCATATAAATAATAGAAATGAAATGTGAAAGTTGAAAAATAAAATGTTGAATATGTGTCAAATAATCATGTTCAAAGTCACATATGTAAAATTTGCTACAAATTGTCTTCGTAAAATTATTTTGTTCTTAGTAAAAATCATGCAGAAAATAATATAGATTGTACACAAAGTGAATGACTAAACAGTTGAAACCTGATATTGCTGGTACTGGCTTGTATGTACGAGATAAAAAAGTTATAATCCTAATTTTCACTGCGGGAAATTATAAAAATTCAAATCAAATCTTTATTGCTTATCACATGTGTTTACAAGGTCGGAACAATTTAAATACAATATGAGTAGTAGCATTCATAATAATTAAAGTAATAAGAATTAAGTGTTGTTGTCATTAAAAAATCGAATTAAACCACAATAAATAATATCACATTTAAATACAAATAAAAAAAACAGTATTTTACAAATTAGAACTAGTACTCATTAGAAAAAACCAATTCATTTAAAATAAATAATGTCACAGATTAAAAATAATTTCAGTAAAAAAATTAAAAAGCCTTATCACACATATAAAAATTATACGAAAAATATTACTTAGGATTCAGTCGAAATTCAATTATAAGTCGAATCAAAATATAATAAAATGTAAGTAAATGTCTAAAACTGAATAAATGATGGAAGTCTCATTTAGATGTCATCATTTAAGAATTCATTCAGTGAATAATAGCATCTATCCACCAGTAGTTTCCTGAGCTGTTTAATAAATATTTTATCATATTGTTCCATTTTCAAATAAATATAATCATCTAAGAAGCATGTTAAGCCGTTGGTCCTGGCTGTGACTCGTGGATCTTTGACAGTCGTTACGGGTCGCCAGAAGCCCGAAAATCTGACAACCAGTCGTACCCAGTAACTGGGTCAGGTCAGATAGGCCGTCGCTCCATAAAACAAGTTCTAGTATTTAACTGCATCTGGTTTAAACTGGAATTAAGACCCTGACATAGTTGGAAAACACATGGCAAATGATGATGAACTTCAGGGGCTTCTATCCACTATGTCAACAAAGTACCGGGAAAAGATTAATAATGTACAAAACGTTACTTATTCATCCAAATGACAATGCCAGATCCTGCCCCAGCTATTTACAGGAAATGTCAATTAATGAAAATAATTGGAATGAATAATCCTTTATTCATTCCAATTATTTTCATTAATTGACCGTTTCATAATACATTGTTTTTCAGTAGAACTACCCGATTACAAATCAATGATATAAGGAATTCAACCCGTGAATTTCCTATTGCGTTACATATTGCGTATGATACACAACAAAAAAAAAGTTTTAAAACCTGTAAAACAAAAAAATCATATTACGATTATAATAATTACGATAATGCGTAACGTTATGTTGTTTTTAAATCGCTTTTTAACAATTATAAACTGCACCTAACCTATAATTAATATCATCATTGTTTTATGTTTTTAACAGAAACCGCAAGTTCTACTGGCATTACGACAAACGTTTATTTAACAGTAATAAATAAGCTTTAAGATGCTGCATATTGCAGGCTTGTCAATGATTTTTTGATTTGAGTGGGGCAAAGTTCTATAGAGTTTCTGGAACTTTCCTTTATTTTATCGCCTTCAAAGTATGCTCCTTCAGAAACGATACACCTACGCCAACGAATAATCCATTCAGCAAAACAAATTTTCATTGCTTTTTCTGGAATTGAGTTCAGTTCTCGTCGTGAATTCTCCTTAATGTCTTCTACCGAATGGGGACGGGTGCCACGAAGAGTTAATTTGAGTTTAGGAAAAACAAAAGAAGTCGGCTGGAGGCATATCTGGTGAATAAGGTGCTAGCTCGATGGTATTTGTTGAGTTTTTGTTAAAAAATTCGTTAACAATGATGGCTCTGTGCGAAGGCGTATAATCGAAATGTGAAATCTCTTTTCTTCGAATTTGCTCGCTTAAACGCCGCCAATCGCTAGAGTAATATTCTTTGTTTTTCCGTTTGACTTTATGGCAATAATTCCGATGCACAACACCGCGATAGGCAAAGAAAACAGTTAACATGACTTTGACTTTGGCGTGTTTTTTTCGGTGCCAGTTGGAAGGTGCCAGTCCGAAGCTTGTTGACTAGTTTGCATCATGTAACCCCTCGTCTCATCACCAGTAACAATGCGTTTCACAAATGTTGGGTCCGAATTGACTCGTTCTAGCATATCCTCAGCGACTCTTATGCGATTGAGTTTTTGGAGAATATTCAGGTCTTTTGGGCGGCAACATGTTTCATACCCAAGTGATTATTTAAAATGGTACGCATCGACTCGTGAGACACAAAAAGATCAGCGGCTATCTCTCTCATCCTTGAATGAGGATTTTCGGTCACTATTTCCTTCACTTTTGCGATGTTACCTTCAGCTGAAGACGTTGATGGCCTACCAGAGCGAGACAAATCTTCCATCACATCTCGACCGCTTTGTACCACTCATAAGTAAGAGTATTTGATAAAGTCGATTCACTGTAAGCCTTCTGTAACATTTGCAGTGACTCCGAACACGAAATTTCATTGTCGATGCAAAATTTAAGACAAAGTCTTTGTTCGACGTTTTTGTCCATTACGAAATTCCCAATACACACTGGATATGTTCTACCTAAACCTAACAGCACTGTATTTAATCTAAATAACACATGCAACTCAAACTCCGCGCTAAAATGGAAAACAGTTGTGCCAATCTAACAACAAAAAACAAAAAAACAACAGAAAAGAATTTGGAACCATAAACAAATCATCCATTCCCGATAGTTTTTTGACGGAATGTACGTTAGTAGGTAGCTTATTTGTGCTAAGTTAATTCGGAAACACGAAGATTGCCGAAGCGCATAACTTTAGTGGTATTACTTTATGTTATATTCAGGAGCGCAAGTGCGCGTACATGAAGCTAGCGGCCGCGCTCGGCGTATCAGTGAAAACGGTGCGTGCCTTGGAGCGGCGCTTCAGGGAGTACTTCGAGGAAAAGGTGAATTTATTACCTTGCAATAGATAGTATTAACCGCTTTTCGCTGGTGTATGAGACGCAGTATTGTCGTGTACAGATGGCGGACCCGCCCGATAACAAGAAGCCGCCGGACGAAGCTGTGGACGGCAAGCCGGACTGGTTGTCCATGGTGGCGAAGCGAATCATAAATGTACGTATACAAAAGCACAGAGAAAGTCAAAGTCAAATTATTTATTTCAAATGGGCACATAAAAGGCACTTTTGAAATTTGAATTGATTCTAATTGCCCATTCCAAAAGGCGGTGTCGTATGGAAAAGAATGGACAAGAAACACCACCGTTTGTCTTTTAAAATGTTTTGCAATATTTTGTATACAATCATTTTATAATTAAACAGGTTGTCCCGTAAGTCACCGTCAAGCCGGAGTCGGCTATAAGTCGGGTCATAAAAATATATAAAAAAAGTGGAAATTTGTAGCAACAGGAGTTAAAAAGACCGTCACAGTTTTTCGCGTTTTTGTTTTTCATAAATCCCCGTAATTTAAAAAGTTATGTTATATTCTCTGTTAACTATTTTATGACTAGACCTATCACCCGATTCCGGCTTGATGTCGACTTATCCCGTAAGTCGACGACAAGCCTGTATAATTATAAAATGATTGTATACAACACGTTTGACGTACAGCGACGCAGGTGTTGTGTCTGGTGTTGGTTGGTTTTTGTCAGGGACACACATCAAAATTGTCTTGAGATCAAGGTATTTAAAAATATACATTTTATTGCGCTATTAAAATTAAATAAAAATCGACGAAGTACTCTCTGCTTTTGAATTAATAAAGACTTCTTCGCGATTTTTGCTTCTGCTGGATTTTTCACCTTAGTTACATATCACATTAAAATGTGATAAAAGTTTTTTAAAGTTTTTATTGCGTATAATAAACAATTAGTAGTCTGTATTTCCTCGAATGTGTGTTTGGACGTGCATTATTATGCATAAGCAGAAATGAAGCACCGATTTGGGTCAGCAAAGGAGTGACAACATCTTAAATCTGTGCATTAAGAGTGCCTCTGATCCAAATCAGTTCGGTTCTTCGCCGATCAAAATACCTGCCCATATCATGATTGTTCCAATACGGTATGCACGGAGTTCCTGGCTTGATTTAAACTTTCTTTTCGTCCAGGGGTCCTCCAATACCGTGTACCTTTAATATCTAGATTCATACCAAAGCGAGATTCTTCAGAAAAACACAAAACTTCTGTCCAATTTCTGTGTTCAAGAGCCCATTGTAAACGGGCTCTGCCATTGCGGGGCTCAATAGTTGTTACCTACACGTAGCGGCCTTCGGGAACGGATAATGACTTCATGCAAGCAATTTCTTAGGGTTTGATCGCTTATTAACATCCCTGAAGAGCTATGATGCCTTGTAACCAACATCATCGCGGTCATTGTACGATTTCGTCGAGCAGTAGTTGGTATGTAACGATCTTGTCTGCATGTGGTGATGCGAGCTAGTCCTCCATGTCGCTCTGCCACGTTGCCAGTGATGCGGTCACGTGTCCAAAGTCGAGTTATAACACTGCGTAGTTCCCAGAGCGATTGTCACAGGACGTTGCTGAGAACAAGTTTCCAACATTCCCACGGCTCTGACGATTTCTTCTCGGCTCAAATTACGTTTTCTCTCCATAATAACGTTCTTTTTTATTGATTCCATGCAGAAATTTGACTGATTTGGGCCTCAAACACGTTGCAGAATTATATAGGAATACGAATTGCTGTGTGTGTGTGTGTATGTTGAGCTTAACCAGCAAAAACGTGCTTGATCCCTAGACACTTTTGGTGTGTGTTTATTTATTTATTTGCGTGATGCAGGATTTGTGTGACGCCCGATATCAAGCGTAGTTTTGTATGTGTTGGCGCATACGTGTCACTCACGGAATAGTAAAAAGATTGGAAGTGCCACAAAGCTATCACGCGTGTGTCACAATTATGAGCTGGTTCGCAACACCGGCTCAGTCGCGATTTGCTACTCGCTTTGTCACGACGTCTCGAACAAACCGAAAAGTATTATAAACATGCCCAATTGTGCAATTTTTACATGCAAAAATGATAGCAGGACAAAAAATGTATCTCACGGAGGTGTATCCTATCACCGGAAAGTATAAAACTTTGATATATTTCAATAAAAATGATTTTTATTGAAAAAAAACATACTTATTACTTTGATGCGAACTAAAAACTATCTTGTGTCCATTCTTTAAAGTCTAAATCAACTTGCTTGCTGTCTTGAATTTCATCGCATAAATTCTAGGACTTTCGACGCTACTCGTTTAGGGATGGGACACAAATACAGTTAATCCATAGTTCGGTATCGATAAAATATGTTTAATAAAATAGATAAAATTAGTATCAAATTATGCTTAAAAATTATAGTTAATATATATATATCAGCCATAATAAGTATACACATGTCAGCCGAAAGAGGTCTAAAGTCGACTTGAGTGAAACCATAACTTCATGACATATGTATGTATGTACTTATATTCTGGCAAATAAATAAATCATTCATTCATTCGCGGCTGGACGAATATGATAGTTAAAATAAGTATTTAATATTAATAAAGTATTGTAAATATTTCAGTTTTCCCAAAGATCCTTTTACCAGAAAGAAATGGATAGAAGCTACGGGAAGACAAAACTGGATGCCGACTAAAACAAATTCCCTATGCTCAGAACATGTTGTAGTACGTGAAATTTATGACATATTATTAGTTATTACTGTAACAAACATACAGCGCCATATAGTGTAGCTCATCCAAAGCACTACGATGAGCGGCTTCATAAAATAAAAGACAGCAACTACAAACGATATCTGTAGACAAGTGACGGCATCTACAATCGTCGTGTGCGACATTCTGCGCCAGCGCCACCCCGCGAGTTATGTGCACCACAATTACAGACGACTACGTGCGTATTGTGCACACGCGTCAACTATCAGCATTTATAAGCAGAGCTGCCTTCGAACAAATCATAGCCCTGGCTTGATGCCCTAATTTATTAGGACAACCACAAAAAAACATCTGGCACTAGCTTGAGGTTCTGAGCCCGGTAGCCACGCAGCCAGCTCTGATCTTTACTACGAATAGTTTTCTGATACGATAGTTTAGCAGTCTTCAGGAGACTAGTCAGCTACGATTTCGTTTAACTATTTTACCTTTTATTCTAATCCGACATTGGTCCAGTACTCACCTTATTTTTTTCTCTTTTGAAGATTATAAATTGTACAAACATCGACATTAAATTATCGACATCTTGTTCACATCACCATAATAATACTTAATTTTAAACAACAATAAATAAGATGTTCGCCAAAATTGCATTTATGATTTCTAGCCAATTATATCATCGTTATCTGTGTATTGCATGTAAATATAAATAAAACAAAAATTGTTCAATTTGGGACATATGGTCGACAGCAAGAAAAACTTAACATTAATTATAATGGACAACCTCTATTAGAGACAGAGGAAACTACTTTTCTGGGAGTTGTATTGGACCGCTACTTCTCCTGGAAGCCAAATGTAGAAAATATATGCAACAAATTAAACAAACTCGTTTATGTTCTCTACACTGCGAAAGACCTCGTCGCAAAGTACGATTTTATCTGCATATCAATAACGGCTGCGTTGCGTCGACTCTACAATACGGCCTTATACTATGGGGTAACAACAGACGCAGATAAAGCCTTTAGGGTACAAAAAAAAATGCATTCGAGCCATTTGTGGCATTTCACAATGGGAATCTTGTAAACCATTGTTTTTTAAAAATTAAAACTCCTTACATTACCCAGTATGTATATTTTAGAATGTGCGAAATTCGTCCGACAGCACTTTGACCTGTTTAAAAAGGCTCAAGACCGTTGCCCTCGAAAAGTTAGAGATCCGGATAGAATAGTTCTGCCTAGGGCACCAAGGACTTCTCTGTATAAAAAGAACTGAGTGGACTTATATATAACAAATTACCAATGAACTTTAAAGAGTTACCCAATAATTTATTGTTTATAAAGCTAAATTACGGCTGCTGGAAAAACGATTTTATACTATTCATGAATTTATAAATGAAAATAAATAATCTGTTTTAAATTAATGTGACGATAAATAATATTGAATGTATGTATGGAAAAATTAATCAATAATAAACTAGCATTTAAAGCTGCCATTGGACATAAATATTATATTAAATGTATTGATTTTTGATAATGTTTTGCATGTCGAATGTCTGACTATGTATAAGGCAACTTAATAGCTAACTTTAAGACCAACACTGTACCAATACCTATTGCAAATAAATGATTATGATTATGATTATGATTGCAATGTACATTTTAATTTGTAAATGTGTGAGTTTGGCGACACTGGTTCCCGTACTTAGGAAGAATAAGGGCACTTCCACTCTTTTTTACTATTCCGTGGTGTCACTACTATGTCAATGTGTGCGTGCGTTTACGCTCTTTACATGGAGCCGACCCTTGTACTCTTAATAATATTTTATTTTATTTGTGTTACTTAAGTAGTGAATACAGTTCTTAAATTCAAGTTATTAGGTCGATATGTTCTGCCAAGAGACGTCTCTTGGCATAACATTGCGACCTAATAACAAACATGGTTGCATGCGAAATAAAAACAATATGGTATAATTTCTACAGTCAATGCATAAATAAATAATTATAAATTACAATCAGTCACAATATTCAATTAAAAACTGTTTCGCCAGTCAAATAAGTAACTACATCTACAAAAATGTATCATTCAGAAATTCATCATTTGTAAAATATTTTTTTAAATTAATAACAGTTTTTTTTAGAATTTCTTAGCATCCAAATGTTTCATGACATCTGGGTAGGTAATTTATTGAAAATCCGCAGTGCCATGCCTAAAACACTTTCTCACAGCTTTTCTTACAACGCTGATTGCTTAAAGAGTTTGCGTATTGGCTACGAATCGCAACATCTCGTAACGTGGACACTTTTTCGAATAACCTCATGATTGTTTTGACGAAATAACTAGTTTCAAAAATATATAGAGAGGGTAAGGTAAGTATATTCAGCGATTTAAATAATGGTACACAGCTATCATCAATTTTCAGACCACACATTGATCTTATGTATCTATTTTGTGCCTTAAAAACAATATCTTTATCTGTAGAATTGCCCCAAAAAATAATTCCATATCGCAAAATTGAGCTACTAAGCCTCAATTTATGGTGATGTGTCCGGGGGCGTAAGTGTGCGTAAAATCAAAATACTTTATTTCACATAAACCTACATGGGCACTTATGAAACGTCAGATTCTAGGTGCACGGTTCCAATTGGTCGTTTCCTATGGAGAAGAGCCGGCAAGAAACTCCATGGTTACTCTTTTAAAAATATTTTTCTTTTACAATGTTTTCAAATTACAGTGCTAATAGGTATGGGAGGACAGTGTAGGCCTGTCAACAAGTACCATATGTTAAATAGACTATGGTCTATAAATTTACAATCCACAAGACCTACAACGTTCTCACGTTTACAAAATATAAAATAATCTAATAAGGTAAAATCAAAAACTAATTAAATATTGTAGGTATGTAATGTCAAATATGATAATATTATGTTAAAGTTATGTCAAAAGTCAATTTCTAATAATACAAAATAAAAATAAAACAAAATTATTTGGGAGCAGTCATTAGACATTTACATAGTGACACACGAGAAGCATGCGTCGTGGACGGTCGTCGATGGCTGCACTTGTCTCTGCCGTTCAACGCGTGTCGCTCGTGTGTGTTCACATTATGAGAGTGCGGTGGTAACGTTTGGTACCCGCAGCGTCTTCCCGCGCAGGCCGCGCGGGCCCCGGTGTCGCCCGGCGGCGTGGTGGCGGCGCTGTGCGCGGCGGCGCGTGCGCGCGGCTCGCTCTGCTCCACCGGTCTGTACAACGACGTGCGCCGAGAGCTGCGTCTGTCCAGTCCCATCAACGACCTGCACGCCGTCTGGTGAGTATTCCCCCTAGCGCGTGACGCTTCGATTGCTACAATTGACTATCCGGCTCCAGACTGGCCGAGCGGTGTCTGAAGTGCTCGTTTCGATGTGAACGGGTTCGCCTGATTGCTACATTGTTAAATAACGGATGTAAAAAAGAGGCTTCTCGAAGCCGAGAGACACTTGTCCTTTCGTTATTGTACCATTTTTTGGTTACGGAGATATTTAAAGTCGAAGTTCCAACTTTTTTAAGTCAACATAACATAACATCACGCCTGTAATCCCAGAAGGGTTAGGTAGAGGTGTACCTATAAGAACACCCATATTTCGCCAGTTATGTTTAAGTCCCATGTAATAGGGGGCGAGCCTATTGCCAGCAACCTGTCACAAATCCAAACTCCGGGCTGCTAGTGAGAAATTCTTGATAGAAAAACGCAATAACACTTTGCCTAACCGGGAAATCGGACCCAGGACCTCATGCTCAGCAGTAGCTCTTGTGACCACTAGACCAACGAGGCAGTCAAATAAGTCAAGTCATTTAAATACCCCCACAACCCCTATACCGTTGCATTTACCCATAATAATACTATGCATGCGTACCATTGCGCGCTACCGCTACCTACAGCAAACTTTCACACCAAAAAGAAAATAACGCAGCAATTATTTTTTGCGCAATGTTTCTTAGTGTGATGTTCGAAATGCATAGTTGACGGTTAAGAGACGGGTTTTTTTCCACTGTGTATAATGTGCGGTGCGCGTAGGGTGTCGGCGCAGCGCGTGTCGCTGCAGCAGGTAGTGGTGGCGGGGCGCGCGGGCGACGCCGCGCACGCCGCGCCGCCGCCCGCCGCTGCCGCGGTCGCTGACCTCGTGCTTCTGCACACCGACGTCGACATCGTCACTGACGTGAGTCCATCCTCCTCCTGATGCTTTAATGGGACTACATGACCTGAAGCAAGTTTTATGATGCCTAAAAGTATATGATCTACTGCAGTCAACAAAATCAGAAAAATATATGATATTCTTCAGGATACATGCTAGTTAGATAGTGTGTTGAAAACATATTACAAAAAATTTGATGCGATAGAAAAAGATCACGAACATACCTCAAAAAATTCTGTAAACTATTTAAAACCATACATGCAATCACAAGATTTTTTGTCAGGTTATTTTACAAGCAACATATTTACGTAATTATTTTTTTAGTCCAATCAGAAGATAATTGCTTCGTTTTTTCAATAAGTTACCAGCGTTGTGTCATCGCTTCTCTTTCTTTTCTATGCAGTCTGGCAGTGACCGCGCTTTAGCTCTTGTCAGCCGCTTAAGGCAGAAGCGCCTGGGTAACCCCACAAATTCTAATTTCGCTGTTTTTTACAATTTGCAGTTAAATATCAGATTGTATGTTGATCAAAATATGATTCGCGACCGTTACAAATATGTATTAACATACACACACGTATAATATTATTATTATTTTAATTATTGTGTGAGGACTTAGTGAGTTAAAAAAAATTAGATAGACAAAATATGTATTTTGTATTTTAATATAAATTTAATGTATTTTTTTCTTGTTATCTGGCAGTTTGAGTATTTAATGCGGCCTACACAAATGTCTTTTCTTTGGTATTGTTCGTCGATTCGTTGAGCTCCTTAGGTTCTGAGCTACACGATTAATTGCAAATGCGTGCACTGACTGGACAGGTCCACTCAAATCTGTATCTCAAAAGACCATTTCAGACACGCCTACCTACATGGTCCTCATATGATCTGTAATATAAACAATGACATGAATATTTACTTACTTAAGTATTATTTTATTGTTATTATTGTAAATGTTAAGACTATGTGGGTGATTGTTTTTAATTTTGTGTTTTTTATTATCTCAGTCAGTTTTAATCTTAATCTCGTTATGGCAGTATCAGTATTTTTTGCGGCCTACCCAAATATTCAGTGTTTTTACTTTGGTATTGTTCATCAAATCGTTGAGCTCATTAAGTTTTGAAGTTGAGCTGCACGATTGTGAACAAATGCGTTTTGAAGTTGAGCTGCACGATTGTGAACCTGTCCAGTTAGTGAACTGGACAGGTCCACTAAATCTGTGTGGTTCTTTCCTCAAAAGAACATTTCAGACATCAACTCACATGGTCTTCACATGATCTGACCAAGATTATGTCTGGACTTTAAAAGAGACTGTGACCTCTGAGTTTGTTCCGGCCTTTCTTCTTAGAGTAGTCAGATAGGAAACGCCGACCTCGTACTGTAAAAAAAAAAAAAAATGACGTGTAAAAGTGTTTGTTCAAACCTATTTACAGAAATTAAATCATTTATCAAAAGCATCAAATGAACTCACTCAGCTCAAATGTTCCTATTCAAATATTGAATGATCGTTTCATGAAATCGTGACATTTCAGGCCAATTCCAACTGAGACAGTTGTTTTGATGATTCTGACGATTATAATTCTGTAAATTCATTTTTGTTATTGTCGCAACCATGTTTTGATCAGCGTACAATATAACACTGACTTCGAAATTGAAAAAACTAAGACATTTGAAATTTCGCGGGCTACTTCTTGGCATCCCCCATGATTGCTTTTTGTTTGGTTTTGATTGAACATTTATAGCTCGTATGTCGTGTTGAGCAGGAGAGCGTCACGTTGTACGAGGAGTCGGCGGCTCTGCACACGCTTTGGCAGCTCATTCAGCGGCACCGGCTCGAGGACGCCGCGCCTGCGAACTCACGGGTCCGAGCGCAGCGCTGGACCCGCGCGCACAAGAGCTATCTCGACAGGTATCAGAGAGAAAGAACACACATGCACACACACACACCATCACACACGTGTTCATCAGTCACTACAGGTAGTTTTGTGGTAACAGCGGGCGCACGGTGTCACTGGTGGTCCTACAGCGTCGCTGGTACGAGCTCAAGCTGCAGGCGCGCGTCCGCCTGGCCATGCACTGGCGCCGCCCCCCCGGGCCCCAGCTCTGTGAGGACCTCATCCCCGCCCCCGACCCCGCGCCCGACTCCGCCCCCGATCCCACTTCTGACTCTGCCCCCGATCCCACTTCTGACTCCGCCCCGCACGAGCTCCATCCGCGCCCGGCCCCACTTCACATCGCCATACTCAAACGGTCAGTATTCTGTTGCTAGTTGAGATGAATCATTCCGATAGCATCACATGACGATCACATGTTCCTAGCGCAGGTACCCGCACATAGCCACTGGAGAGTTCAGGACTTGGCGACAGCAAGTGTTGGAGGGGACTATAGTGACCGAACCACTGGTAAATAAAACATAAATATATTACATACAATCGAATAGCTAGTGCGGGTCCAACCACGGACAATATAGACTCTCGCAACATGAGCTAAGAGATTGAAATGTCAAATTACCGTAAAAATAATTAGTGCTTCGTGATGACAATGCAACTTTTACGGTCGCTGGTGATAGCGGATAAGTATTTCAAGAACAAAAGAGATTATATGTAGAAACTGCTTTAAGTTTAGAAACGCTTGCTTCTCTACTTGTGATGTATATTTTTCGCTTCTAGGAAGATGAAAATGATGTAAAGGAAACACAAAGCAATAACAATGACCAGTCCACAACAGATACGGGCGACGACGCCGCGGTCAAACAGCTTTACCCTAACATGAGTAAAGTCGGGCAGTCTACGGTCGATGTAGCTAACAATGAGCAAACATTTTACAACGTCCCTTTGATCGAACAGAGTACAGCATACGACCAATCGGCTGAGCATGCTACGGAAAATGACCCTTTAGCTGAAAAGCCGAAGACGGCGGTCAGTGACCTATTAGCTGTGCAGTATAAGGTCGATGACCTTTTGATCAATCAAAGTACGGTGCTTACTAAAACTGAAAGTCATGTGGCCCCCCCGGGCAACGCCGCCACTGCGGACATACCTGACATGCTGGATGCACAGGACGGACCGGACAAATCGAGCGAGCAGATACATCACGCCGAGGATAAGTCAAGTACGTTTCCCGGTTACACAGTGCACGGCCGTTAATATGGTTCATTGAGTTGAATAAAAAGTATTTCGTTTCCGAGTGTCGCCTCTATCACTACGTGCAGAATAAACAATGTTTCTTTCTTCTTTCATATCGGTGTAAGAGCCTATGTATAAATTACATGTACATATGTGTAAATTAGATAAATATTGATCGCAATTTATGTAGTTGGTATTTTTAACCCTCTTGGTATGGATAATTTTTCTTTATGCAGCGACGTTCTGACCGAATTAAAATACACTTATGAATAATCAACAAAACCGTCACAAAATTCTAACCCTAATGCCGTATGTTATGAGTTTCATTTTCGTATGTCTAGATGAAGTCATGCCACCGAAGTTTGCGTATTCTTCTGACATAGACACGGACACAGAAGACAATTTGGTCATAGATGAATGTTCCAACAAAACAACGTGTTCACTCATACTGGAACCAGTACCGCACACAGAGACACACAGTTTCAACACCGTGTTGCCAAACGCAGCAGTCCGAAACATAGCCCCGACCATAGAAGTTTTACACCTGATTGATCCGAACACGGTCAAAACTGAGATTGTCTTCGAAAGTGATGAAGACGACATTGAACCTTGTAACGAAGTGGATAAAGATGAAATTGAATTGGACGCAACGAAAGAAGTGCCGTTTATAAGTAACAGGTTAATGTTCTTTGACGAGGAGCCGGGGAGTTTCGACGTCAAAAGTGAAAATGACGTCACGTTTCCCATGAAGCGGGAGGACGGGCAGAAAATGGATGATCCTGTTAATGACACATCAAATATTGGTAAGTGTAATTGTTTTCTTTACATTGTATCTCAGAGTCTACTTATATTAACTCCCATACATTTGGTAAACGGGTGCATTTTTACGAAAAATGTGCTGGCTGCGGAGAAAACAGGGCTCATGCCCTGGTCGCGCTGTTCTGAATTCGATTACAGTATTGTCATTCTTCCAATTTTCGTGTTGTCGTGCGAATTGATTTGGTGAGGACTAAGGTTTGCACATGTCCCATCCTCTGTCCTGCCCAAACGAAATCCCCACGATAGCGCGTGAGAGAGACAGCAACGTTCTCCCACGCATCGCTAATGACATATTGGATTTGACATGCCAATATGTTAGCGCCAACGGGTTTAGTGTGTGTTTCGACGCCTCAGCGTATGTCGAGAGCTCGAACATCCTCAATCTCATGGGATGGGCCAATGGTCGACAAGGCGCTTCCTCTCAGCAACTAAGGTAACTGTGTATCCATCAACCTGTTACCATTGCCTATCTTTCTCCACAACAGGAATTGTACCATCCATCATTGGTTTTGCAAACCAGTAGTCGAACCTTGAACTTATAAATCAATGATAATCGCAAATCGGCGTAAGCATGCCCGGAAATGCCCGCCTGCCTACTATCGCCTTTTTTTAAACTCATTTTTTATTTGGGAATGCAAATCAAGAATTCTTCAGAATATTTCATATGAAAATCCTTGTGGATTCAATTTAATAACTTTTGTTAACAGATCATAAACTTCTCATGGACACACAAGTCCAACTCTTCAGAATAGACGAAATCCGCGCGTGGAGGAAGAACGTGCGCAAAGACAACTCCATCAGAGTCTCTCGAATCCATCGGAGATATTACACACCGAAACCTAAAAATGGATGTAAAAATACTAAGACACGTACGCAAAATACGCGCTTGAACGTGGGGTTGCGGACATCAGCCCGTCTTACGTCTACTGCTACTACAACTGAGACACCAGAAATCAAAGTAGACAAATCTTGTCTAGACAAAGTCTCCAACACAAATAGTATTAGACAACTGTGTAAGAATATAAAACGGGAGCTGATAGATGAGGAGCAGCTCGAACTGCTTGAAGGCAAAGTACCAAATAAAAAGCCTAAAATTGAATTAGATTCGGACGACGACGAGAAGCCTTTACTGGTGCTCAGAGAAGGAAAGCCGCCGAGAGAGTCAACCGATGAAACAAAGGAGAAAGTCGTCAGTGAGATGGTAGAGGAGTCGAGCTCAGACGACGAATTGCTGAATGACGAGATGTTCAACAAGCTGAGAGGGGAGGAGCGAAAGCGGGGCCGGGGGTCGTACTACGCGGCATCTACCATCGAGTGGAGCTCGGCCTTCGCGCCGGCACTCGGGCGCGTCGCCAAGCGCGTGTCGCTGCCCGACATCGAGTCGGTGCGCCGCTACAACAGTGGCATGCAGGTCGCGCAGGTCGCGCCCATCCCAAGCGCTGTGAGTATATACAACATTCAAAGGCACCTTCTACACAAATTCTGACTATTATCAATAATTTCTCCTTATAACTAGGTACTAAAACCTTACATATGAAATTGACGCTAAAGCAAAATGATTAAAAACTAAATTATATATTTAATCAATCAAAGTGTACTATTGTTATCTATGCATTTTCGCCATTTTATTTGTCCGTATGGATTGAGGAGTAATGTCTCATAATTAAACGTACCTGCGTTTGTTGATGAGACATGGCTGCTACCAATATTTAGGTTTACCAATATACAGGGTTTGTAGTAAAACCCATTAAAAGGTTACCGGATGTTTAAGGTGGCTTCCCAGCTTGGTGGCCGATCAGTCAGACGAGTGACTAAAATATTTCCGACATATAAATATTCCCTAGCGACTCGCCACTGCTTCGCACGGGTGCAATCTACTGTTGTGGCGACATGTTGTCAAAACATCGAGATTCCTGCGAGCTTTGTCTAAGATATAAAAACTTAAATATTATACTCATAAATCTTATGATTAAATTGTCTACATGACGGTGTATACTGCATCATATTTGATGCATTGTGTTTCTAGTTGAGAAAAAAATTATCTAAAAAGCCTTGTTTTACACTATTATAGATACACTCGTTTTTATGGCCATATTACTGAGCTCTTTATGATTGCAGGTGGGCGAGAACGGTGATGACGCCATGCAGGTGGGGCAGGATCCGGGTGCCGTCGCCTCCGAAGACACGGCAGAAGGTACGCCGAAGCAGCTAGTCGTTGACTCAACCACCAAACAAGGTCAATGACCGGCTGCTTCATGTATGTACTGATTACGAAAAAACTTTTTGAACGCCACCAGACAATGAGGAATTGAATGTCAAAATTCAAAAGATGTTAAAAAAAAAGTGCTCATATAACAACTTAAACCTTATTATTTAATTCTTAAATTATTATTATCCTGCAGTACGGCTGCTGAGAGAATGCGTTACTGACGTCTGTCAGTTGGTCATGACTAGTGAAGGGCATTAAGTAACACTACTAATACGTTTTTCAAAATATTCAAAACTAGAATAACATATTTCAAGTTCTAATACTTGTTTGTCTGGCTTCTAATTTTTGAACGAAAATGAATAAAAAATGCAATAGTAATATTTTGAGAAATAGTTGCGACTAGGTTCAAATTTAACAAAAATCTCACTCCGATTCGCTAGAGGAGGTGCTGTCTACATCAATTTCTCGTACGTGTTATATAATTATCAATTCTGATACTTCGGCCAAAGTTTTCGAACATAAGATTTTTCTTGTTTTGGACGTCTTTACATCAGCTTTAATAAGGTTTTCATCTTCTTTTTGCCGAACGTCGGAGAAGTATGGTGCCGGGTTGCGTAAACTTCGACTTGAGCCCAGATTAGCTCAATCGCATTATACTGGCAATGATATACAGGAATTCTAAAAACATGCTAACCGTATTCCAGATCATCTCATTCATATCTCACATGTGCCCGCTTATTTTCTTTGACTAATTTGATCGCTTTTCTTTGGCTAATTTTCTGCTTTTAGCATCTGCATATTTGCGTGTAAGCCATTCTATTAGATTGGGTAGGCGCTATTGTATTTGCACCGAATGAATAGAATAGGTCTTTATTTGCTTAGAATGTAGGTAGTACTATCGACGACGGTCACGTATCGTAGGTTATCCCGCCCTTTTCTTGTTTGACCAATGAATGAAGGGTGACCTTTTTTTTCTTAGGAAGATGACCCTTTTTTACACGAAACGTCTAACTTTAAAAAGCCCCAACCGATAAACTTTCGACTTGTGACTTGGTTTAGTTAAGTTTTTGTTTATTTGATTATACTTAAGATTTCATGTGCTGTGATCTTTTATTTTTTAAACATTACCGCTTCTGATTGCTGAAATATAATGAATGTATACAAAATATTGTTTAACATTTTAAAAGAGTAACGGTGGAATTTATGCCCATTCTTCTCCATGCGAAACTACCTTTTGGAAGGGGCGACTAGAATCAATTATATAATTTTTTTGTCATGGTCATCATCATTTGATATTTCAGTAATAAACGTAGTTTTACCTTACCTAATGGCTTTCCTTTGCCAATTATTTTAAAACAACAAAATCAATATTTTGACTACATAATAAAAAAAACAACTAATACTTACACATCTTGTGGTTACTACTTTGAAAAACAAAAAGTAAAAAAAAATACTGTTACAACAACCAATATAAAATGAGAAGAAAAAAAGGTCTGAAACCTCAAGCCCCGGCAACAATAACCCGACTGAAGGTGCAGAAAAAAAAGACGAAAACACTCCGTTTACAAAAAAACAATCATGAATACTCTTCATAGTTATGGTAGCCCACTTGTCCGGGAATGCGATAGCCCTTGAACTTAGTATGATTTTGAAGTTAAGTATTTATTCATAATCAATATTATAAAAACACAAAAAAAGGGTTTGTTTTTTCGTAATTTATACATTTACTTCTAGTATAGTTTCAGTACAGTCTAAAACATTTATTTCCAAGCTTAGGGTTTCCTAAACATTTCAGTTACGCCCTTACAACACAAAAATACAACATGACTAGTCATCTCAATGAAATAAAAATCTGCGGCGCGTCGGTCCTACTTTCGTCGAAAACTAGGGAAGGTAAAAATAACAATCTTGTTAACTCAATGTTTACAGTTTTTTGAAATGATTTATTCATGCCAACCCTGCTAGAACTATTTAAATATGAAGAGAATAACGATCTTATTACATAGAATAAAACGTGGATTATTTAGATTGTTTAATTATATATTCTTTTGAAATCTTCCAATTATTAGAACGTCACTTAGAGCAACAGACGCGTGCAATCAATCAATCGTTTTAGTCACTTTTTTACAAAGTGATTTTGAATGTATTTATAACACAAAAAACAATATACTTACGCATTACGCAAAGCATTTATTTCAAATAGGCACAAAAAGGTACTTTTGAACGTCAACATTTACATTAAAATAGAATTGATTCTAGGCGCCCCTTCCAAAAGGTGCTCCTTCCAAAGGTAGTTTCGTATGGAGAAGGGGCAAAAAACTGTATACATTAATTATATTTTTATGTGTGAAGACGATGCACCAAAAATAAAAATACCATACCAAAATAGGTAAAAAGAATTTTAAATAAAGCAAAAACAAATCAATCAATCACGTGATAATTAATGAGTTAATAGCCTCTGAATAAATCACTACTTATAGGTTTTGCTCGGGGTAGCTTCTAACTATAATTAATAAGGTTATGATACTTACGCCGCTTGTGGTTTTCCGCAGCGACAGCAGCAGCGCCAGCACAGCTCGCCGAGCCAGGAAGTTCCGATGGCGCAATTGTTGCGGGCCAACCCCCCTGCCATGAGAATAGAGACATGCCGTACGATCTCTTGCCACCGTCGCGTGCCAAGCCATTGGGTATTTGTAATTTATTTAAATACATTTTTAATAATTATTTCAGTGAATGTAAAAAAGTGTTTTTAAAATACAGGGTCAAATTAAATTATCTAGCGAACTCGGCAGACGAGATGGGTATTAAATAACGTATATAAGGTGGATCTATTCATACATGAAATATTTGAAGAGGGACATCTATAGGTCGAACAGAAGCTATAGAAAAAAAAAAACTGAATGTTTTTTTTTATTTTACGTAATTATCATAATTTAAAACTACTTGAGATATTTTGCATGAAATTATCATAATTTTAAACTGCTTGAGATATTTTGCATAAAACCTTTACGGCCTACTCTATGAACGACAGACGCGGCGGGGCAGAGGCGCGGGTGCGTTGCACGTCCGTCTGTGCCCGAGTAGCGTCTCTCACACGTCGCCCGCGCGCGACGGTTACCGCACCTCCTTTTAGGTACATGGGACTTAACATATCACTGGTGAACTGTAATGAACATTCGACAATACACCTCTGCCTATCTCTACGAGGAATGCAGGCGTGATGATGTTAGCAATAAACCAACATAAGAGCGATTTGGATCGATTCGACACTCTGGGGGATGACCTCTGTGAGGTCACGACTTATACGAGCGAGTATCGAGACGTTTCAATCATTTCTTATTTATTTTACGAAATGGATCCTAGATGCGATTAAAACATATACATATTCTACAGTGTTACACTCTCTATCAATCTACTAGATGTAAACTAGGTAAGAACTAATAAACAGCTGACGCAACGCGAATTCGCATAAGGTAATGACTTCTGTTAGGTTACGACCTGTGCATCGAGTCGTATCTGTCAGATGATTGATAGGTTGTGTACCTACCTATTTTTACAGATGTAAACTGTAAGAAGTGCATAGCGCGAATTTATTTTATCAAAAATCGTACCAGATTGGCAGATGTGGACTGGACTGTTGTAGGTACACGCTGTTTCTCGCATCCCAGTGGTTAACGGGATAAATAGCTGGCTATGTTTTTCGTAAAATAACCACAAGGACTTTGGTAACTATAAAATAACTGAATTACGGCTAGATTATACGTTTTATTGACCAATCTTTGTGTAGGTAAACAACATTGTTAGTAGAAACATGACTATTTTACGCGAAAATCAGTTATCCCACTGCATACGGTATGCAACGAATTAATGTAACAATAATTAGGCAAGCGTGTTTAAAACTTTGAATCAACTTATTTACAACAATTTAAAATGTACATACTTCATAACGACGTTGTTTTTATTTACACTATTTACACCATTTTTTGTACATATTCGCCCTGCAAGCTGCACGTTTAATAATGTGTCCTTGCACTT
This sequence comes from Dasypolia templi, assembly GCA_963555695.1. NCBI lineage: Eukaryota > Metazoa > Arthropoda > Insecta > Lepidoptera > Noctuidae > Dasypolia > Dasypolia templi. Next base: position 2,862,059 of record OY743163.1, on the reverse strand, counting down.
TTCATAATGTCTCTATCACTAGTTTTATTGTTCCGCACTAGAAATGGTCTGGCCATCATTACCATAAATCAGGTCTATCCCTACACATCTATCACATGGAAGTCCAACGGCGTAATATCTGGCCTGCCTCCGTCTGCAGCTGGGGGCATGTAGACCCCATTGTCCAGTTGCCGCTGTACAGCTCCTAGGATCCGTAGGAAGCGGGCTTGTGCTGTGAGCAAAATAAGTCCACCCTCATTGTAGCAGTCCACCATGTTCTGGTACTCCTGGTTGGAATATTTCGGCATTGTTGCGTTTGTTGCGCGAAGCGCGATGCTTTCCACGTTAGTTAAGCCGCGTGCAGTGCAACATGCGGTTCGCGCGGGACTGAAATCACGGCGGCGGGCGGTGCGGCGGCCGGGGGGCGAGGCAACTGAAGCAACACACGTGCGGAGCGCCGGCGCCGCGGCTCGGGTCTCCTTTGATCATTCATTAAAGCCACGCGACATCTAAGCGCGCCGCCATGACCTCGCCCGCTTCAATGACAGTAGTTTGTACGTAGTATTTTCGCAGAAACTAGCGTAATGGATGTTACAAAATAAGAAAGAGCCCGTATTTATTATGTGTCAAGTAAAAATATTAAAAAATTACATATAGAATTTTTTTTTTTAAATAGATTAAAAAAAATAATCGTTTCTATAGCTTCTGTTTGACCTATAGATGTCCCTTTTCAAATATTTTGTGAATAGATACACCTTATATAGGGTGTCATAACAGAAAAATAAAAAACATGAACTTTTTTTTTTAATTTCTAAAAGAAGCAACAAGAGTTAAAAAAAACTACCGTCACAGGCAGTAGATTTTCTCGATTTTTATATAAATGCCCGTAATTTTTAAAATACATAGCAGGTATTTATATAATAGTTTTCTGTTAACCATTATGACTTGACCTTGAACCTTATCCGGCTTGACGTCGACTTACGGGACAACCTGTATAATATATTATTATGTGTTATTTACATAATGGTTTTGTAGCACATGAGGGACTTACAAACTATGCATTACATAACATAACAACACGCCTGTAATCCCAGAAGGGTTAGGCAGAGGTGTACCTATAGTACACCCACATTTCGCCAGTTATGCTTAGGTCCCAAGTATCAGGGGCGAGCCTATTGGCATCAACCGGGCACAAATCCAGACTCCGGGCTGCTACTAAGAAATTCTACATAGAAAAACCAAATAACACTTTTCCCGACCTGGCAATCGAACCCAGGACCTCATGCTCAGCAGTAGCTCTTGCGACCACTAGACCAACGAGGCAGTGCAAACTATGCATTATTAATTACATTACAGGTACAACGAATTTAGTGATAACACTAAGTAATTTGTTTTAAGGAGAGACAGTTTAAGACTCCCAATTTGAATATCACAATAATCATGTTATTATTTATGCTTTGGAGCTTTTAAACATAACAGAAAAGCAAAAAATAAAACAAATTAAAATGAGGAATGATGATGTGTTGGTGTTATGTGTCAAATTCTAAACACGATAAAATAAAAATGAGTTCATGTTTTTTTTAGGTCAACGACCGTTGGCAGTGTTGATCCATGAAGCATGAGTTGATAAAATATGTTTTATCGTGATAATACATCGATACCAATCTCGCCTTTGAAGTTTACACAAAAATAAAACTGATGTTTCAAGTGAATCCACTAGCTCCGGTCGATAACACTAAAATAAAAATAAATAACTTGCTTGTGTTATCATGTCATCACGTCTGCGGAGTTTTGCTAGCTAATTTAATTTGAACCTGTATAATTTTGTACAGATATCATAATTTTAATTTCTGGAACTCCTGTCACGTAAAGCTCTGGGTCGTTCTGTATTTATCACTACTTTAGTACTAATTTAGATTTATCACTACTTTTTACGGTTGCAGAGTCGTACGAGCTAGACTTGCCTGCCGATGACGAGCTGCAGGCCGCGCTCGAAGAACTCACGGTATGTACACACACGCACACACACACACATACATACCTACACGCACACACACAATAGAGAGGATGACTAATATTAAAAATGTTCGAAAAAATAATGTAATTTCAAAGAAGCCATAATAAATAGAGATCATTGAAAAAATCTGTTAAATCAATGTAAGTGGGAAGAAGCTACACGCTTTAAAAGCTTTTGGAGGGGATTATTTCCGTCCTTGTCCCGCGGTACGGACAATGTATGGCGCTATAATATGAAGTTTCATAGTCGTGACGTCACTTCTACGATAGTGCTGCCCTTGTCAAATACTTATTTTTTATAACTTGGCAGTTTTTAAGCTTTTACACTTTTTTTTTTAAACATTGTATGCACTATTTGGAAACAAAAAAAATATGAGATAGAAATTAAAAATATGTCATGATCCCTATTATACCGTGGCACTTCTGTTATCACAATAAAGCCGGGTCCAGACGTGTGTAACTTGTAATGTAATGCGAATAGTGTGGACGGCGTACAAACACAACGCGAATCCTGTATGTGTTGGAGTTGTTCCACACAGTCGCCATACTGTGACAGACTTTGTGTTGGCGCTAAAAACTGAAAGACGCTGGATCGGCGCGAGCGCCAGCCCGAGCGTTACATGTAAAGCCGGCAATACATGTTGGCCAAGCCTCAGCCAACGCGGGCGTAGGCAAATTGATACAAGGTGAGTGCTACTGTCTACATGTTGGCCAAGCCTCAGCCAACGCGAGCTTAGGCAAATTTATACGAGGCGAGCGCCTTTGGTTTGTGCAGAAAAATCGACACTGATCCGAAGTGAGACGAGACGTAGCGAGCGATCCCTAGTGGTGGCGAGGCACGCCAAACAAACCGTATACACGTTGGCGCTCGCCTGCACTCGGCCAGCTAGGCGAGCGTTCAAAATCAAAATATTTTATTTCACATGATGGCGCGCTTGCGCTCTGCCTCCAATGGCATCCTGAATGTGTTTTCAGACCGGTGAGAGAGGTAAGAGTTCAGACTCACTTGCCCGAATAAACTAGTGTTCATTAGTTGTTTATTGATATTAATTTTATGTAATACTAACATTAAGCTAAGTTATACTACTACTAACACCTTATGGTTTTTTTTTATCTGAAATAAAAAATTTGAATTGAAAAAAAAAAATTGAATTGAATAAACCTACATGGGCACTTATGAAACTTCAGAATCTAGGTGCACGGTTCCAATTGGTCGTTTCCTATGGAGAAGAGCCGGCAAGAAACTCCATGGTTACTCTTTTAAAAATATTTCGTCGTAGGTCGCACCAGGCGGCGGCCGAGCTAGCGACACTCGGGGTTACGACAATCGTCGAGAGGACCCGGCAGTTGGGACTCGAAGTGGCCCTGCACAAGTCGGAGGCCATGTGTTTTCATGGTCTTCGGAACGCACCACAGTCTGGTTCTCAGATAACGGCGAGGTGGCGAGCCTCCTTGCCGGATTGCCGCCATGGGATCTGAAACAAAAAGCATTTATTGGGACTCGCACAGTACATTCTTAAAACTTAATTATAGACACTCTTTTAAAATTTATTTAAACTAATAATAACAAACAAATAAAAAAATTAAATAAACAAAGTCCTGTACGAGTCCAAAAGGCCCTCATCTCAGCATAATGTTGCAACACTCAAAAATAAGTGTCACAGCGCTGGTATTCTGATAGGGCCCGCTGTGAAGTCACGGACAGTTACAGAAAAAGATTAAAATAAAAGTAATAAAATGTTAAGTAAAATAATAGAAAATTGTAAGCTCCAACGCAAACCGCGTGTCAGGACCCGACGTAACATTCTTGTCTATCTATGCCTTTAGTGTCTGTGGCACTCTATGTCAGTCACTGTGTTCTGACTGTTCTGTAAACTTTATGGCACCGCTGTGACACTGACGAGCAAGTAGAAAGTGGACGCAAAGGCAAATTATAACAATACGGCTGCCCAATGCTACATATTACAGCGATTATTACTATAAAAATGCTCTGTGGTAGTCATTTAATTGTATCTGGAGAAATAAAACAAAAACAAAAAAAAGTTATGAGTGGTATAGGAATTTAAATTTTCACAAGAGACAAACAATGTCTGCCTGATCTGGAGGCAAAAGCCCTCGCGCACGTATGGGAGTGGCGCCAGGAGGCAAAACGCCGGGGTGTAACTCCGCTGCCGCGAGAAATCACGGTACAGCGGACAGAGCTCCGGCGAAGTCTCATGGCGTTATGGAGGGTGCGATTGTCGCAACCCAGTGCTGGGAACGCCACAATAGCGGCGGTATTTATATAAACTAGATGGCGCCTCTCCAACCACTCCTCTTTGAGCAGTGGTTGGAGAGGCGTCTCGGCGTCCTCACCTTCCGCCTGACACAGGTACTCACCGGACACGGTTGATTCGGGAGGTTCCTGATTCGCATAAGGCGGGAGGAAACGCCCGGGTGTTACCATTGTGTGGATCGCCCGGAGGACTTTCCACCGTGGATTATACGGTGGAGGTCTGCCCAGCTTGGGTGGAGCAACGCCGTGTCCACGCGGAGGCGATCGGCGGCGGCGATCTCTCGCGTCCGGCCATGGTACGGAGCGAGAGAGAATGGAAAGTCGTCACCTCCTTCTGCGAAGCAGTAATTCTCGCGAAGGAGGAGGCGGAGCGCGTGAGGTAGAGAGCCTTGCGCCCTCACGCTCCCCCTGGTCGCCGCAGGAGACGCCCTGGACGTCGGGAGTTGCCTGCAGATTCCCGGCCACCGTAGGCGCGGGCTTGCGGACGGCGAGCAATGGGTAGCTCGCCGTCCGGTAAGGACCAGGCCCGAGTCGACGGCGCGTCGTGTTCCACGCGCACCTCAAAGAGATGTCAGCACAAAGTGACGGGGTCCGATAGGGCCGACGCCTCAGGGTCGCGGGTTATTCTACAGAGAAAACCGTGGCCCTGGCACAGGCAACTGAAGGAACACGGGTGGGTTTTGTCAGTAAAAGTCTGACACGCCCTTCCGCTCCACCCAGAGTGGGAGAAGTCATTTGATGATTTTCCAAAAAAAAAAGAGAAAAGTAGTATTCTGATGCGCATGCACACTGACGACTCCTTTGCGATAATGTGGAAGAAAGTTGCTTCAGTAAAATCCCGAGTGAGGGGAAGCAGCAACAGTATTCTGAAGGTGTTTGCAGAGAGGTTAGATGGACCTACAATGGGGAGGTTTACCACAAGCTACATGTTGGCTACAAAGCTCGTTAAATCTACCTGTGATTGTGATTTTCTTTTCCTTTTAAGTGCTCCTGCATGTTACTTATATATTTTTTAAGTAAGATGTAATACTAACACTATAAGGGCCTTGAAGCCAGTTTTTTTGTAATAGCAGACTTTGGCAGTGTAGTGAAAAAATAAATACCAAAATCCTTTTTCGTCAGGGAATGAAAATGTTAAGCATCGTGTAGTATTTTTTTCCTTTTAACTTATTATTTTTACGGCTACGTTGGTATTGTTATCATTTCAAATAAAATTGACAGTTCGAAAACGTGACGTGCGTCCTCTTTGTTGGAAAAGAAATCTGTTTGAAAATAGCTTTAAATTTTCACACCCTGAGTGTACATATTAATGTGTGTAGAGTCCGCCCGCGGCGGAGGCGGCGCTGGAGCGCTCGCACTGCTGCGCGGCGCGGCGCCACCGCGAGGTCAACGACTCGCGCCGCCGCATCGGCCTCGTCGAGATACCGCTGCACAAGTACGTTCTCTCACTAGGCGTGATGTTGTTCTAATTTAACAACATCACGCCTAGCGATGCGCGATGGCGAGAGGTTTTATTCGATTGTTTCGACTATTCGAACATCTCGATGTTTCTCGATTGTTTCGACTTGGACTCGATCCTGACTCGGTCTGTTATTGCGACTGGCGCATGACGCGTTCATTCGCGAGTTGTTCGTTGATGGTTTAGAGTTTCGCGAGTTCTTGACTTGCGTTGTGATTGCGAATCCAAACAATTTCTTCGAACAATCGAAAACTAGCGGTCGAGTCCGTTGACTCGAAACAATCGAAAAGCATCTCGATTGTTTTCTAGAACGGCGAGTCGATGGTTTATTTTAACCACTCCGATTCTTTCGATTGGTAAAAAATCTCCGAGTCGCCTATAAAACTAACCCAGGACCTCATGCTCAGCAGTAGCTCTTGCGACCCAAAGAGGCATAGAAATAATAATACTAGCCTATTATTGTCCTACTGTAGGGTAAAGGCCTCTTCTCACACAGAGAAGGCACGAGCATTGATCACCACGCTTGCTCAAGACGGGTTGGCGATTTCAGATTTTCATTCACTGATGTTAGTATAAGATAAACTCAGAACTTGAACTGCCTCGTTGGTCTAGTGGTCACAAGAGCTACTGCTGAGCATGAGGTCCTGGGTTTGATTCCCAGGTCAGGCTAAGTGTTATTAGGTTTTTCTATCAAGAATTTGTCACTAGTAGCCCGGAGTTTGGATTTGTACCCGGTAGATGGCAATAGGCTCGCCCCCTATTACATGGGACTTAAGCATAACTGGCGAAATGTGGGTGTACTATAGGTACACCTCTGCCTTACCCTTCTGGGATTACAGGCGTGATGTTGTGTATGTATAAACTCAGAATAAACTAGATTTCAATCTACATATTAAAAACAAAAATTTTGCTCAAGATTCCGCGTTCTAATGAAGCTGATCTAAACTGGACTTGGTTTGGCCAAAACGAATCATGCCACCTGATAATTTCTCTCATTTTCCGAAGTTGTTGCAATGATTTTTGACAGTAGTTCATGCTGATTCATTTTAAATCTATTTTGAGCGTAGTTTACGGCATACATAGTGCAAGAGACATTGACGCGCAAACAGTTGCACATAATTTTATACCGTGCGCAAAAAAAATAATACGCAGTTTATAAAAAAAAAAAGCTGGTCTATACATTTTGACCTTGTTCGTATAAACAGCTGATTGACATGGGACTTAAGCATAACTGGCGAAATGTGGGTGTACTTCAGGTACACCTCTTCCTTACCCTTCTGGTATTACAGGCGTGATGTTATTAATGTGTTAATGCTAATTTTTTTTTATAACCGACAAATCAAAGCAGTTTGCGCGTGAATGTCCTGCATACCGCATTTGGAATATTGGATTAGATTGAGCAAATTAACGGAATTATTGAGAGAATGCGGGCTGGATCGTTTTGGCTCAACTAAGACTGCGTCACGTTTGTCTTAGTCACCCGGATGGCGTGTGCTCATGTTGTTGCACGCACCTCAGCGACGCGGACGCGCGCCAACACCTCGACCAACAGCTGCGCGCGCTGCACCAAGACATCGAACAAATGCTCAGGGTATGTTTGATAGTGTGTAGTGTATCGCAGTCAACCGGACTGCGTGTGCGCATGTTGTTGCGCGCTCCTAAGCATATGAATATGAGTGTGTAGTGCAAAGAACTAAAACACGATTGATTTTTGTCTAATTTAGAAATCACACTTTTTTTTCTAATTTATACATTTGTCTACAAATGTTTAAGTTTTTATCTTATTAATTTTTAACAGTTATAGTCTTAATCTTCTTAAATAAATACACATAATCAATTGAAAACAAAAAAAAAAAAAAACTAAAATTCCTACACTTATTCTACGAGTACTTTTAGTAAATGTGTTTTGAGGGCTGTCCTATGTTAGATTGTTTCGATTGCCAATCAAAATGTGCTGGTTCTGAGAGTGATAGAGATAATGACATATTAGAAATGTTCTAACGAATAATGTAATTTCAAAGAAGGCATAGTAAAATGAAAACTACAAAAAAAAAACAGAAGCTGCACACGCGCGGTACGGACAATGTGTGGCTAGTATGAAGTTACATAGTCGCGACGTTACGTCTACGATAGTACTGTCTTTGTATAACAGCTATTTTGAAACGTTTATAACTTGGCAATTTTTAAAGCTTTTACACGTTTAATTATATTATTTGCACTCCTCATCATCAGCTTACAGCAGTCCACTGCTGGACCTAGGCCTCTCCAATTGTACGCCATTTAGCTCGACTCTCGGCAACTCTCATCCACCTGCTACCAGCCGCCCTAACTTTTTGCACTATCTGCAAACAAATATTTAAAAAAAAAACGTGATTCCTTTTCCAACATGTAAATGACTTTGAATTTTGTTTTGTTGCAACGCTAAGATGATGAGAGAGAAACGGAAGCAGGTATGACAGATCTGTATACTGTAACCTACTTATAGAATGCATGTAACAGCTGATGTTTTTAATACTTCAGAGTAGATTCCGTAGCAAAAGTATTAGATCAACTTTTACTAGCACCATTTAAAATAATTTACTCATTTTCTTTGTTTTTGTAGTTAGAAGTTGTTTGGTTCCGATCGATCTATATTGTATGATAGCTCACCATTGTAGCCTTGTCTCTAGCATAGTAATGTGTGTGCATCTGGACTGGACTAATGTGTGTGCATTTGTACTTTCCAGTCAGCAGTTGTGCTTAAACCAACCTACCCACACTCTCTCAGTAAGTCAGTTCAATCAATTAGTCAACTGAGCCTATCAGTAATTCATTGCAATCAATCAGTCAACTCAGGATATCAGTCATTCAGTTCAATCAATCAGTCAACTCAGGATATCAGTAATCCAATGCAATCAATCAGTCAACTCAGCCTATCAGTAATAAATTAAACCAAATATCCAAATAGAGTTAAAACCTAATGAACTTTATGTATAAGGTTTTAGGATATGGGTGTGTTGGGTTTTTATTTTTATATAACTTTGAAAAAAAAAACGAGAAAACGTAGATATGATTGTTTGTGGCTTGGTATGTTTTGGCATAGCTGAGTCCTGGCAAGATGTGCTCTCTATTTATTTTAGATAGATTAGATAATGCCAATATGCTTGATCTACGAGTACACTACGATTACACGGACAAGTCAAACGTATTTCTTGGTCATTACTTAACAATCTTGTCATTTCAGTAAACTCGTAGGCGCCGACACGTAATAATAATAATAAAAACTTTATTCGGTTGAGAACATACGCTTTTTTTTAATTATCTCACGATGCGACGCTCGCTTTACTTGTAGTTACCAAGTTTACAAACTCAAACTCAACGCATTTTATCGCAAAACCGTTTTATCAACGAATTCTAGTTTCTCTTGATTCAATACTATGTCACAATCAGTACTTTTAATGTTCGGCAAAGCACACCTAATGCATTTTGTTTTTTTCCCATTTAATACTAAATTATTAGCAGTAAACCAATTTTGTACCTTAAAAATTAAAGAAGTATCATCAGCCAATAACACCATTTGTGGTTGTTTTTTTTATACAAACACGCTGTGAATGTGTGTGAAATAGCAAAAGCTCTCTGTACCGTCCAAGGCAAGGACGAAATCGGAAGTGTGCGTGTGTGTGCGTATGTGTGTTGTGTGCTGACGCTTATCGTCAGGTATACATTCACAGCGTGTTTGTACACTTGGTGACCACAAGTAAAGCGCGCGTCGATTTGTGAGCTAAAAATACTATATAAATACATCTCGTAGGAGCCTAGAAATTTCTCGCTTTAGAATTTTTTGAAATTATGTGGACCCTACACTAGGATTTCAGTTTCTTCTCAAGTACGCCTGTTCATATTTAGGTGAACGAATAAAGAGGAGAAAAAAAGAAAAAAGTTAAATTACAACAATGTAATAGTAATAAGAGTATTATGATGAGAAATATACATTCTAAATTGTACGAGTATACTGAGCTTTTGATGAGTTTAGGTGCTTTTGGTTGTGACTGTGTGTGAAGTGTGGGGTGTGTGAAAAGTGTAGGATGTGTGGGGGTGTATGTGGTGTATATGGGTGGGTTGGTGCTTGCATGCTTAAGTTTTATTTTTCAAGCTTGGAGCTTGCCAAGAATTGCGCAATTAAGTTGGACGTGTCAGTGTACTTCTATAAAAGCTCCGCGAGTTGTGTGTATTGGCAGTTATTTATAAATAATTGTATTTCATGTATGTTCGTTCATATTATTATCGTAAATACTGACGTATCGTTTTCTTTTATTGCAGAAAGCTACAGGAGGAAGTAAGTTGAAATTGTTTTTTTTTTGTTTTTGGTTTTGGTCGTCTCCTTCGCTGAAAAATAATTTATTTATAACAGAAATTCAGGCGAAACCGGCACAGAAACATTCTCGGTCGCCGAGCCCCGCGCGAGCGTCTACATTGGCAACATCGGTCACAGCGACCACGTCTGCGCACAAACAGGCCACGAAGGACGCGCCTTCGAACACAGCCACAGTGGCTAAAGGGTCAAAGGCTAAACCTGCTACAAACAGGTCCAAACGGAGACGCACTCGAGCTCGTGCGCCTACGCCCCCCGCGCCCCTTGCCAACGACTTTGAAGAGTGGCAGCGACAGAAGAACATGAACGCGAAGTACTTCCACATCAACAGCAACGTATCCACTAAGAAAGATAAAAGTGCTATTGCGCAAGGTACCGCTATGCAAAGTACTTCTGCACAAGGTTCTAATGTGGAAAGTACCACTGCACAAGGTCGTGCTGTGCAACGTGCCTCTGTAAAACGTACTGCTGTACAAAGTACCATTGCACAAGGTCGTGCTGTGCAAAGTACCACTGCGAAACGTACTGCTGTACAACGTGCCACTGCGCAAGACACTGCTGTACAAAGTACCACTGCAAAAGGTCGTTCTGTGCAAAGTACCAGTGCGCAAGGTACCGCTGTGGACAGTACCATTTCGAAAAGTACTGCTGTACAAAGTACCACTGTCACTACACAAAGTTCTACTGTCCAAAGTGCAACTCCCCCACAAAATATAATACAACCAGGTTTAATGCCTTATATTCGTCAGTCTCGTCTTGTAAGTCCACCAGAGGAGCCTCCTCGTTCGGGGCGCTTCATTCCCGTTGTACCACTGCGCAGGCGCAGCCCTGTAGCTATAGCGCCTAAACCTGCTGACATGCCCAAGTCAGAGCTTGCACTGCACAATACTGTTGTAGACGAACCAGCAAATACGACTGAAGGTGCTAAGAATCTCACGATTCCAAATTACCATCCATCGCAAGCAGCCGGTCCACGTCGCATGAATCTCACAGCAGAACAAGTGTCGGAACCTACCCAAGCTGTACAAGTTATGACTGGGCCCATCGACAAGCCAGTTTCGATACTAGAGGAGTACTCGCGCACGTTGTCTATAGAGCCGGTCAACAACATTCCCGTGGTCAACGCACTCAGTCTGCGGGTCCCCTCCGGTGGTCTTGGACCCCCCAAGACCACCATCGTAATGGCACTGACCTTGCCTTCAGACGACGTTATAAAACAAACCATCAACAGGCTATACGCGAACGATACGGTCGACTTGACTGACGAACCAGAGACATCCAATACAGTCATCGCAAAAACATTCTCTAAACAGAAAACAACCGGTGCAGTTGACTTGGTGGCAGCGGTGAAAAGTGTTATCTATCCTGGAAATAACAAGAACAGTGGTAGGAGTCTCCTGAAACCTGTTAAAGCCACCGACAGTGACAGGAGTCTACTTACAGCTGCGTTAGACAAGCCAACTTCTTTGTCCAAGAAACTACACGATGCAGACGTCATAGAAATTGACGACACAGACTCCGATCATTCTAATAATAGTGGCGGCAATCAATCTAGCAACTCAAATATGAGTTCTGTTATTATCAATAAAAGTTCTAATCCGGCTGTTTATGTAAATAAGGTTTCCAATCAAGCTTACTCTAGTAGTACTAAGGAAAGTTCTGATCTAACTACCATTAAAACAGATGTTGGTAGTGCAAATAGCAGTACTGAATTTGTTAGTAAAACAAATGAATGTTCCAGTCAAGCTAGTACAACAAACAGTACCAATCAAGCTGTAGACAAAGGCGAAAGTTCTAGAGAACCTAGCAAAGCAAAGAAGGGTTCTAAAGAAAGAACTGTAAAAAGGGGGGCGAATCCGGTCTTTAAAAGAAGCAACGTGTCTGTGGAGGCGGTGAGTTCGCATTCCGTGGCGCGGCCGTGCTCGCGCATCCCGGTGCTGACGTCACTGACGGATGGCAGTCGGCGTTGTCCAGCGCGCTTCGCCAACGTGGCTGCCATGACCGACTTCATGGCCACTCTCCGCCGAGCCGCTGCACAGGCTGATAAAGGTACGTAATACTACGTTTGCGGGAGACAGGGGAGTGGTTGCGCACGAAATTCGTTTTTTTTGTAACATTGACTTCAATTCAAAATATACCCGTCGAGACCCTACACGGTTAAGAATTCCTTCACATCAAAGCACATTATGCCATAAAAATTGCTTCATCACAGTAAATAAAATATTCAACAATATTCCAAAACAAATAAGGGAACTCCTTTTAAAACATTTTAAATAAAAACAACAGAAATGGGTAACTGGTAATTGTTTTTTGGTGTGAAAGAATTTATTGATAAAAAAGTATCAGATAAATATGGTTACTAAGTTCGTTCGTTTGGTATATACTAACTCAAGATTGTATTATTGTTAAGATTTTACCAGTCTTACACATGGTAGAATAATAATGTTAAGAAATTTATGTATCGTTTTTTTTTTTTAAATTTGTATGCAATCCCATGGCGAAACATATATGATCATAACTCTATGTTAAGACCTAAATGTAGGTATCATGTTGTCAAGTAAAAAATATATTTATTTATTTGTGCTATTCTAACAAAGAAAAGAAAAAAATATAACGTTTATTTGGCCCCGTTCATAATCAGCCTATAACGTTCCCACTGCGGGGACACAGGCCTCCTCTCTGTGAGAGGGAGTGGGCTATAATCTACCACGCGGGCCCAGTGCGGGTTGGTAGATGTCACATGTCTTCAAATGTTTTGTTCTAAGACATGCCGGTATCCTTAAGATGTTTTCCTTTACCATTTTTAGAGCAGTGGTGATGAAAACATTTACACATAGTAAAGCGCCTGTCTGGGTTCGAACCTCCGACCCACAACTCGGCCCACCACTGCTCTATCATGTATGTATATATTTAATGAATATGTTAGTTTTTTAACTGGCTTTAACACTGTTGGTCATCATGTTGTTTGGCAGAGGTATACTGTCACAAGTGGTCGGCTGTGGAGCAGCCGGTGAGCGCGCTGCCGTGCGGCGGCACGCTGCTGTGCGTGGACGGCGCGCAGCCGCCGCTGGTGCTGCCGGCGCTCGTCCGACACAACCAGCGCGCCACGCCGCACTCGCGCGCCCACCTCGTGCTCACGGACGCGGACCCGCCGTGCGCGCTGCCCACGTACTGGACGCTGTCGTCCTTCAGCCAGATGGCGCGCGTCGTGCCCGACGAGCTGCTCCGCACGTCCGCGCCCACCGCGCCCACCGCGCACGACCCCGAGCCGGGCCGAGGGGGCGCCCGCTGGTGCGGCCAGCGCGGGCAGTGGGTCACGTCCAAGGAGGACAGGAAGATTTGTGACAAAAATCATAACTTCAAGGTAGACATTTATTTATCCCTCTTACATCCATCGTTACAGGTTTTTTTTTTTATCTTATTCAAAACTGTACTTACCTATGGCGGAGATTTTCTGAATATGGTCAAAAAGATGGTTTCTTAAAGCTTAATTTTGAAGAAAGAAAAATATATGATAATTTCAAGCCTTTTTTTTAATGCAGTGATGGAACTCAAAACATAATTAAACATACATTAATGCACCAAAAATGTCTTCAAACACACCTCTTATTTGTCAATAAAAGCAGTTTATCCCTTCATTAACTATTACAATTATACTTTTAATTATACCACAACATTACAAGTGCAAACAGCATTCAGTGATGGGTTATTTATTATTAAATAGTTAATATCGAATTTTTACCTTTATATTACCAGCGTTGTGTCATCGCGCTTCTCTTTCTTTTCTATGCAGTCTGATAGTGACAGTCTCTCCATCGAAACCGTGGCCTAACTGGTAGCCTAACTTTATTTTGACTGTAATTCAATTTACTACATTATTCCTTGATTTTTTCGTCTTACAAAACGTTTAAATAAATAAGTTGCTCCCTACATTTTAACAAGTTAGCGAACATTAATTTAATTTATGTTTATTTATCTCGACAACATAGGTCCAATGGTTAGTACAAAAACAACTTATCAACTAAGGGTTAGTAATTCATTAAGTAAATGTACATTATTATTCATCCCTGCTTCACGAACAACCGGACATAGTGTCTTAATATTGGTGCATCGTGCTGTTCAGCCAGGGTTTTCAAAATACTGTTGCTGCTAGCCCTCATTCTGCTTATCAAGGATGCGGCCTTCTTCCTCATGATGGCATAAAAGTCACCAGTTCGTGCTACAGCAAACATACTAGACGCACTACAGAACCGGGGCAACCTCAACAGCACTCTGAAGCCCTCCGCGTACCGTTGACCCATAAACTGCCCGTGTAGAACCCTTGACAATAAGATTTAAATAAAGTTATTTTGACCTCGTTACTACAACGAGCAAATCTGTGAGCCAACATGTTGCATCTGGCTGCTAGTGCCCTCCGCTCACGATCCATTTCTACCTGATCCTTGAGATCATCGGTGACATAATGACCCAGGTATTTAAATTGGGCGACTCTTTTAAGTTTACGTCCATTGAGGGATATTGAGGGCTCGTAATTTAAATGTTTCCCGGGAGCAGCAAAGATCAGGTATTCACTTTTAGTTTCATTGTATATCAGTCCGTGGGTTGCCGCATACCTTTCACAGACGTTCAGCATCTCTCTGATTGAGCCAGCCGTTGGACCCAGCAGCACCATGTCATCAGCGTAACATAAATTATTGACGCTCGCACCACCTATTTTGCACCCAACTGGTCTGCTGCTGAGTTCAATGACCAACAAATTTAAATACAGGTTGAAGAGCTTAGGTGAGGTTAACCCCCCCTGAGGACTCTACACAGCGTGCCTTGAGCGGGGCCAGTTTCCCAGTCTGTGGAAGATTGGACGTCTGGTCCTGCTCAGGAAGGCGGGGCGCCCTGCCGACTCGCCGTCTGCGTACCGGCCCATAGTACTGCTCGACGAGGTGGGCAAGCTGTTCGAGCGCATACTCGCAGCCCGCCTCGTCGGCCACTTGTGCAGAGAGGGGCCGGACCTGGACGAGAGCCAGTTCGGCTTTCGGCATGGGCGCTCTACCATCCACGCTGTGTCGAGGGTGAGAGTCCCGGCGGAGGAAACAATATCCCGGGGCGGGGTGGTGGTGGCGGTGTCCTTGTTGTCAGGGAGGCAGCGTTGCTCGCGACGGCGGCGGTCTCACTGACGGTGAGCCGCATACGGCGCCTCGGCCTGGAGGTGGCCCTCAACAAGTCGGAGGCCATGGTGTTTCATGGCCCCCGGCGGGCGCCGCCGGCCGGATCACACATTGTGGTCGGGGGGGTCCGGATCGCTGTCGAGCCCACCATTAAATATCTGGGATTGGTGCTCGACAGCCGGTGGGACTTCGGACCCCACTTCCGGCGGCTGGCGCCCAAGTTGTTGGGCGCGGCCGGAGCGCTGGCAACGCTGCTTCCCAACCCGACCTAGATGCGAAGGTGCTCGCGTCACTTTATCGGTGGCGCGAGGAAGCGAGGGCGCGGGGGGAGCGGCCGATGCAGCGCCATATAGAGCAGCGTCGGTCGCAGCTTCGCGAGGTCCTGGTGGCGGAATGGCGGGACAGGCTTTCACGCCCTACCGCCGGCCTCGTCACCATCGAGGCGATCCGGCCAGTGCTCGACCTCTGGCTCGGGAGGAGGCACGGCTCCCTGTCGTTTCGGGCGACGCAGGTGCTCTCGGGGTATGTTTGCTTCGGGAAGTACCTGTGTCGCATAAACAGGGAGCCGGACGCTCGGTGTCACCACTGCGACGACTGCCGGGAGGACACGGCGTGGCATAAGCTGGCAGAGTGTGCCGCTTGGGAGGAGCCGCGCCGTGCCCTCATATCAGAAGTAGGCAGTGACCTGTCGCTGCCGACCGTAGTGAGTTCGATGGTCGACGGCGCCGAGTCCTGGGACGCGGTGGTTTCCTTCTGCGAAACAGTCATCTCGCAGAAGGAGGCTGCGGAAAGGGTGAGAGAGATCTCGTCCACTCTCCCGATCCGCAGCAGGCGCACCGGGCGCAGGCGGAGGGCGGACAACGCCCTCTTCCAGCCCCCCTAAATGGGTTCATGGGCGACGGATTCGGGGACATCCGTCGCCCCCCAACATCAGGACCCGAGTAGGCGGCGCGCGTAGTGTTCCGCGCGCGCCGCTCACAGACGTTGCGGGGGGAGTACACCTCACTCCCCCCGCCCGAGACGGGGCCCGCGCAAGCGGGCCGGCACCAGCCGGGGATGCGGACGAATTATGTGTTCCCGCGACCCCGGCGTAGGTGTGAGATGGAACACCGGGGTGGTTTTTAGTCAGTAAGAGTCTGACAGACCCCTCCGCCCGCCCCAGGGCGGAGGACATCCATGAGGATTTTCCACCCCGGGAACAAAAAAAAAAAAAAGGTTAACCCCCCCTGTCTCACCCCACATTCCAACCTGTACGCTTCAGATAGAATGCCTACCCAACGAACTTGGTTTAACTGGTTAGAGTACCAGTACTGGAACAAACCCGTCACCCTCAGGTGGAACACCTGCTCCCTCGAGCCTATCCCAAAGGACATTATATGACACCAGGTCAATTGCCTTTGAGAGATCAAGGAAGCAGGCATACACTGGAGTCCTTCTATCATTATAGTATTGGATGGTCTGCTTTAGGCAAAGGATAGCACTTTCAGTGGAAAGTCCAGGCCGAAACCCAAACTGTGCGTCATGTAAAGTTATCCATTTATCATGTTCCTTGTCCATCAGACCGTCCAACACCTTAGCAATTACAGTGGCCAAGGATATCGGTCTGTAATTCGCCTTGTCAGATACATCTCCGGTCTTGTTTTTCACGATTGGAACCACTATTGTTTTTATATATTATTAATATAATTATTTATATATTACAATATTATTAATGTAGAGAACAGCAGATTTTTCTTTCGCGATTTCAGGTTTGGTCCCATAGTAAAAGTTGTTCACAATGGCCCTTTAAAAGGACGCCGATGAATTCAATTTCACCTTGTAGAAACATTATGGCGTACGAATTTAGTTTATAAACATCTTTGTTCTATAACTCTTGCCATTCCGGGGTAGTTGCGTAACTCAATAACGATAGCATTGATTAACCTTGGAGTCCCGTAACGCCGGGGAACGTAATGTTCCCTTAGTCCCTCCAAGACCCCGGGATTTCGCGATTTCGAGCCGCGATCACAAAAAGTTATTTCTTAGTTTTTTATTCGATTCCACCTACTGTAAGTAAATTATTTTGGGTCCTTGAATAAACAGACCATATCACAAAATAAAAACAGTATTCGTATTACGAGAGTTGAAACAATTTTCACGAACGGTTTCTTTACGTAAAACTTTTTGCCCACAAAACCTTTTTTTTTAATTTTTTTTTGCACAAATAACTATCCACAACGATGAAATAACTATTCAAAAGTAAATATTCACCCACTCACAGTCAATTTAAACACAAAAACACTAAACTTCACAAAAAAAACGAACACGCGGTTACTGACAGATCACCCACGACCACGAACTACGTGTCTTTTACATTTTTTTTTTATGTCAGACAATTTTTTTGTTTTCGAACGAATGATTTGCACAGATTATCTGTCTCGACCCTGACAAACCACAGACCATTCAAACCTTTATTTATTTTACAATACAAGATATATCCGGGCGAGCGGGGTGGGCCCGTACAGGCCCGGACGGATCAAAGGTTTTGGCGAATTACTGGGCCTTTAAACGCCCGACTCGACCTGAGAGGTGTTCAACATACATTGCGTTATTTACGTTGTGGAAAGACAATTTTTCAAACATATGAAGCAGTAGATTTTGAAATTCTGCCAAAACAATCCAAGTTCGAGTTCTGAGTACGACAAGTGACAGATCCTGACGGCGTTCTGCTCCGCGGACGGCATCCGTCAGGCGGCGCGCGCGGGCGCGTCTCTGCTGCTGCTGAGCGTGCAGCGCGCGCGTGTCGTCGTGCTCACGCTGCAGCGGCACGAGCTGCGCGGCGTCGTGCGGTACCGCGCCATCGCTGACGTCGAGAAGGAGCTGCTATGGGTGAGTGAAGCATCAGGGAAAAACTCTAACTCAAAGCATTTATTTCAATAAAACCAGTTACAGGCACTTTTGAAATATCAAGGAATCGGTCAGTCAAACAGATGAAGCTAGTCGTGAATTGTAGTTTATTCTTAAGGAGAAGAACGGGCAAGAAACTCCATGGACACCCGAGTTAAGCAGATTGACTACCGACTTAAATTACTGTCCGCAACTTCAAATCACAACAGTCATTTCTCGTTTGACTGTTGTATGAAATGTCAAAACTAATTGATTTGGGGTGTCAATTATGAATTTCACTGATTGTACAAAGTGTTCTTAAACTAGGAACACAACAACAATACAGCTGTACGGGGTACTTAGCGAGATGCCGGTGTTTTTGAGGAGAAACATATGTTTATGTTAAAGACTATTTATTAACTCACTTCTCAAACTGTCCTCAGTGTTAAAATGTTAATGAAATGTTTAAATACACCCGGCTAACGCGGTAGACAAAAGTGCACAAATTCTTTTATAAAATAAAAAGTAATAAAATTAGGTCAACGCGTCACGCCGATATTGTTAATTAAGGTGTTCGGTAAAAAAAAACGAACAACAACACATCACTAGTACCTACATTTATTTTTTATTTTTTTTTCTCTGCTAAAATTATAACTAGTTACATCCCATCCGCCATCATAAACGTGACTCTTCGTTTTTCCAAGTTCTCTAAAAACACGGGCGGACGTACCGCGTATTCAAATACAAAATCTTATTAGTTACTTCAATAAGACTTTTAAAAAATGCTAAAATACTCATATATATAAGATGATATAAGAAATAAAGTTTAAATACAAACTTCATTACTTTCTACAACTTACTTTTTACTATTTTACAACACTTCCTGAAATTCAAGTAATTTAATCAAACAACAGGTATTCATCAGTAAATTGTTGTGTAAAATAATCTTTTAACTTTATGGTTGGTATTCTAGTATTGAAACTTATTTAGTTCGCGTATTAAATTGTTACATTCAGTGATTCATTTTCGGCACATTTGGTAGCGCTGTATCATAAACAAATTTACTGTGTCAAAAGACCAAACTGTGCATAAGAATAAAAACCCAAATACTATAAAAACAATCTTTCCTTTTAATTTGAACTATAATTTGAACTAAAACATTGCACTTAATTAGTTTTATAAATAACCCATAAATGATTACTTTAGCTAATCTGAAAAATGGTTGATCTATTTTATGTTTATTTCTGGTATTAAAATTATGTCTATCACTTATTTATTAAAAAGATGTAGATTTTTTGATCAAATCTCGTCGACATTGTTTTACTCGTGGAGGTTCTGATGTTCTGAGCTCGGATTAATGATAAATACGTGCACTGACTGGACAGGTCCACTCAATCTGTGTGGTTCTTTCCTCAAACTACCATTTTACACATCAATCCACCTACATGGTCTTCCCATGATTTGACCAAGATTATGTCTGGACTTTAAAAGAGACTGTGACTTCTGAATTTAGTTTCGGCCTTTCTTCTCAGAGTAATCAAATAAGAAACGCTGACCTCATCTTGTTTTTTAAAATATATTCGTCGTGCAAAAGTATTTGTACAAACCTACTTACATAAATAATATAATTTATCATTTTACACGCAGGAGCTCGAAGTTTTGCTGAACGAGGCAGAGATCGACGAACAACTGGGTGGACGAGCCGACATAATCGGCCAATGAGGAGCCGGCAGGGAAGTGCTTTGACCAATGAGGAGACTGACTCGAATATTCCACTCGAACACGTGAAGCACTTGTTTAGGTGGATGCGATAAGGTAGCCCGCGAAATTCAAATTTTCTTAAGTTTTTTCAATTTGTACGTCAGATTGTAAGTTAATCAAAATAGGATTTACAATAACAAAAACTATGTGTCAGAATTATAATCATCACTTCAAATCTCTAAATTAGAATCGACCTCAAATGTCAAGGTCAAATCATTTATTTCACAATGAAATGGCACTTATGAAAAAAAATTAGAATCGATTCAAGTCGCCCCTTGCAAAAGGTAGTTTCATATGAAAAAGAATGGACAAGAAACTCCACCGTTACTCTTTTAAAATGTTAATGTAGAATAAAATTACTTAACACAATAGGTAAAAAGAATTAAATATAAAACCATGGCTGGTAAATTAATTATGTGATAGATACATTGTGCTTACATATTTACATATATTGTACAAGTATTTGATTTTTAACAAGTAATAATGTGTGAGTTTAAAAAATTACAGAATAAATGTAAAAAAAATGAATCAAATGTGATTCATTTGATTCATTTTTTGTGAAATGAAAAATTATTGAATTTTGATTTTGTCTAGCCTCTAGATCGTCCTATGGAGCAGGACCAGCATGTTTCCAAGCATTCTTATCAAGGATATAATCCTCTAATTTGTAATATGCTTGTTTACAAAGTGTGCTTTTAACATGAGTTCAAAATTTTCTTTAATTTAATTGCAATATAAAGCTTGACATATAATGACCTTATTGTTGATGTTCTTCAGAAAGGTCAGGTGCGTAGTACTCGCAACCGAGTAAACGAGGCAAAAGGAGTATGTAAGGAAGGTAGCAGGTGGCGTTCTGTGGTTTCTGCCTACCCCCATGGGAAGAAGGCGTGAGTTTTTATATCCTATGTATGTAAAATTGACATTGATCTGCAAATTGAAAAAACCTTAAGCGTATTTGAAGTTCTCGGGCTACCCTGGCACTTTTAACTAGTGCCGGACGTTAAAATGTAACATCGGGTTTTAAAACGAGACTGCCACGCAGGTATGAGTGAGACAACGCTCTACTAAGCCTAACTTTTCTAAAACTCGGTGTAGCATTTTAGGGCCTGCGTTCTGCAGTTAGTTTTAAGGACAGACCAGAGTACTATGTATACAATATGGCCGATGAATTATGACCGGTCTGAACATAGGCTCTCCGAAATTTCGTGTATGTTCTTTCACTCACACTCGCCTCAAGTCACTATTTAGAAGAAAAAATTTTTATTGATTGTGACTCGCACAGGAATACGCAGTACGTACCTAGTATCACAAACAAAAATTGAAACAAAAGAAAAATTAAAAAAAAACAGAGTCCCGTACGAGGCCAAAAAACCTTAATCTCAGCATAAATGATTTGGTTCCTAAGAATAGTTATTGCGCAGCCTTTTTTCCCAAAAGTTGGACCGGCCATAATTCATCAGCCGTATTTTACGTCCCGAGCTGCAGTACTCTGACTCGGGAATGACTCGGACTCGGACACCCAAACGAATGCATTCACGTTGTACAGTCCAAGAATAAAATATATAAGCAATTATATAAATCAAAGAAGTTAGCATTGAAAAAAATCTATACGGAGTGGCAATTTCGTCATTTTAAACAACGTTCGCTACGAAACTCTTCCAATTCGTGAAAATAATAATCAAATTTGTATACAACGGAAAAAACACGACACATAACAAGAGAATACCGATGCATGTATGAAAAGTTATTGTTCTCTTACTATTCGGGTATCAGTTTCATAGCGAATGTTGTTCAGAATTACGTGTAAAATTACGCTCTTGACGGGTGCAGGTGACTAAATCGTCCATCTGTATGCAATGTGGGGACGATAATACAACATTAATTGAATCTTCGTATGTCTAATGACTAGGGATCGAATATTCGGATGCATAATCACCTAAAGTTGAGATGTTGGCTAACATGGAATGCGCTTTAGTATCGGAAAACACCCGCGGTTCCGGAATCAACAAATGTTATTTTTCAGACACACCTACCTACATATTATTGTAAAGAACCCCAAGGTTTTTATTTTATTTTATATTTTTGATGTCGCTTCCATACACAGGACTACAAGCGAGACACCGAGTTATGCATTCCCGGTGTTTTAAAAATCCGAATATCCGATCTCAACTAATGACGTTTCTAGTCTGCATACAAAAATTCAATTAAAAATAATCATACCCGTGACAAACTAAGAAGAATATGACATTTCTCATAATGCAGCGGTAAGTATGAGCGTCTAATTAAGAAATCGAAAAATCATAATCCTAATTAATTACAATGTAATACATACATTATGTAGTAACAACGAGTAGGTGTCATTCGTTGACACCAAGTTTCACTTTATATTCGAAAAATGCACTCAAAAACACGAATTATTCGTTAATTAAAATTCTGACAGGACGTTCTTACAATGTGTCATGTTCGTTGCCGTAGTGTTGTGACCGTTATAAGCCGTTTTATGACCGAATAAAATAGATGTTCTGAAAATTCTGGAAACGTATAATAATCGTATTATTATGTTTAAACATATAAAAACTGCCTCGTTGGTCTAGTGGTAAGAGCTACTGCTGAGCATGAAGTCCTGGGTTCGATTCCCAGGTCGGGCATAGTGTTATTGGGTTTTTCTATCTAGAATTTCTCAGTAGCAGCCCGGAGTCTGGTTTCGTGCCCGGTTGATGGCAATAGGCTCGCTCCCTATTACATGGGACTTAAGCATAACTGGCGAAATGTGGGTGTACTATAGGTACACCTCTGCCTAACCCTTCTGGGATTGCAGGTGTGATGTTATGTTATGTTATATAAAAACAAAATCTGACCACATGTATTTTTAGCTTCTTTTTGATTTTTAATATGTTTACAGAAAATGGTTAAGTTAAAATAAAAAAAGCAAAATCTAAATATTTTATTTCACATAAACCTACACGGGCACTTATGAAACGTCAGAAGCTAGGTGCACGGTTCCAATTGGTCGTTTCCTATTGAGAAGAGCCGGCAAGAAACGGCGCGGTTTGGGATTCTTTCAAATATTGGCTTGTACAATGTTTTCAAATTACAGTGTTAATAGGTATGGGAGGACAGTGTAGGCCTGTCAACAACAACAGACAAGTACAGAAAATGGTTTTCAAATCTACAGTCCACAAGTTAGACCTACTACGTTCTCATATCAATCGCGTGGCTAGGGCCTGCCTCAATGTATTATCACACTTATGGCTCCTGCAAAACAGGCGCGACCCCCGACTCAACACAATGGCACGTGTCGCGCAACGAGCAATGCCATTATGTCGTCGCTTGTCGCTCTCGTCTGTACGAGCCTTAAATTATCCAGAATTTCTACTGGTTCGGGTTTTAGTTATGTCTTGGTTTTGCATTGATACTCGCCCAAATCGAAACTTAGTTGGAATTTATGTAATAACGGTTAAATATAACATACTCGTATGTGTAATAAAACGATATGACTCGAGAATCAGTTTTAAGCAATTTAGATAAATTACAACTCAGTATGAAAAATCTATATTTCTCAAGAATCGGTTTTTAAAGCAACCGATTATTTTTTTCCCATCACTACACAAAATATTTTGATAGCTGTCAAATTGGACTTCTTAGATTGTCACGGGTTCTTCCATCACTACTCCAGTTTTTTTTTTTTTTATTCGATATGAAAAATCTAAATACACTAGTATTGCCAGTATTTTCATTTATTGTTGAATTTTTCCTCCACATTGTAAACGTAAATATAATTGAATAACATATATTTATTTGATTTAATAAATTTCTTAGACATGTATTAATTTAACTACAGTTAATCAAATTACGCTGACTAATTACCTCTTACACCATTTTAAAAAGTAGCCATATATTGTTGTTAATAAACACATATTATGTTATAACATTATTAATATAATTAAATAGTTATATGAATTGAGTCCACTTTGTGTGTGTGTAAATTGATATTAAGAGAAGCACTGTCATTTATGGCTATGAAAACAATTTAAAAAAAAGTCGCGACACCCGGGTACAGCGAAGTTTCTTTCGCTGTATATTATGTATTAAATAACAGGCAATGAAATAAATTGATAACGTTTAAGAATACGTAAATAAATAAAAAAACATGTTTAGCAAAATTGTCGTGACTGTAAAAATTTTACACTTTTTTTAGATCTAGCAATAAGTAGTTACTTCAGTAACCCGCACACAGTTTTAATTAAGTATGAATTGACACTCATCGATAGCACAGTAGAATCGATAACACTACTTTTCTAACATACCTATATCGGTGATTTTCTTGTAAAAATCATTTGGGATAGAATACGGGCCAGTTTCTGAAACGAAAGTTATCGCAAAAGTAATACGACGAATTGTAAAGCGTGCGTAAACTGCTTTGATTGGCTGTTGATAAATCATTCAACCAATCAGAGGAGTATACGCACGTTTTGGTGCGTCACATTAATTCTGCGACAAATTTCGTTCGAGAAACTGCACCCATTATTTCGAAGGCTATTTCTAATCCAATGATTCATTTTCAATAAAATTGTCTGCTCAACAACGTACATGACGCTATGAATGTTGTTGAACTGTCAAAATGAAATTTCTACTGATTGATTTGAACAAGTTCGTCACCAACATTTATTAAAAAATATTACAATAAAATAAATAAATATTTAAGTTATTTATATTATGGTCGTTTTCATCTTCTGCATATCCTAGATGTTACTTGGTGTTAGCGCAATGTGTGTTCCTCATCTAATGGGGACACTGTTAGCTGCCACGTTATCATTGACTCCCTTTTAGTCTTGTGCCTGCTCGGTCACTTATAAGATCGCTCCGTACTAGTTCATTTCGGACAGTGAACTAGTTCATTCTATTAGTTCTAATAGCTCTATTCGGAGTTCGCTCTCGGTCAGCATCTCATCTCATTCTTGCAGATTCGGTTGGTCGGGTTCGGGTAGCATCGTCATTCGTCGGCTATTCTCTCTCGTTCTCATTCACAGACATCATACGTATCTGTCAAACAATCAGTGACTGTTTATCATTTCTCGTTCTCGTTCGCACAAAAGATCGCGCGGTTTACAATGTACGAGATCGAAAAGAGCTATTAGACCTAATAGACCGATTACGAGCCAGCGTTCGGAAACGTTTCTACTAGTATAGCGCGAAGATACGCTTCCTACTCGTTCATCGTTCATGAACTAGACAAGACTACTCCCGTTCGTTCCTCGCGTAGTATATAGCGCTACAGGTTATTTTGACGTTTGGCTAAAATCTGAACGAACGCCACCATCTCGTTTTTTAATAGTTACCAACAGCGCTACCCTGTAAGCGTCAGTCGAGCGCCAAAATATCCTTGGAGCAGTGTAGACATCTTTTATTTGTTCTTCCTCTCTCTCTCTCCCACATTTATATATATAGTCATTCATTCTTCCTTATCACAAATTGTTCCCGTTCAACTTTGTCACCGCTTTTATTCACTCAACTTATATTTACTTTAACTGAATGAAATTTAAGTGTATGGCCGCGTCCTTAACAAAAACGATCGTCGCTGTCATATGTCACTTCTTGGTCGGTGAATCTGAACGCGTGGACGAGAGGGCAGCCTATCGATTTTCCGAACAAAAAGTGACATGAAAGCGACAATCGCTTTCGGTTAGAACGCGGGGTATTTTTAACCTAAACGATTATTGTGCTAGATTATTTTCTTTACATTGAGTGTAATTGTACCGATTTACCCAAGTGTTCAACTATTAATTAGAAAATAATTGAATAAGTAAATATTATTGTATTCTAGAGACTGCTTGTCCATGGTCTGTACCCTCAGTAGGTATAAATAAATATTATGATTATTTTAACGTTTCTGTCATTTCTCGGGACCCTGGGGTCCCGGGCCTTTGGAAGGCGAACGAGGGGCCGAAGCCGCTTATTATTATTGTTATTTACACTTTGACATATCTCGGGATCCTTGGGTCACCGGGCCTTTGGATGTACCAGGGGCCGACGCTAACTCGCAGAGGCCTGATTTAAATGAGGCACCAACCGACGATTATCCCTGTATGCAATATGCACGAGCACCCAAGGACAAACTCCAGTTGGTGTAGGACTATTATTATTATATTATTGTTATTATGTGCGATTAAAAAGGATGGGAATAAAATTTCAACTCGTGTGTTTCTTTTTCCTCATTAAATTCCTGTTCCTCTGGTCCCTGTGTGGGTCTGTGCCCCTTCAGTGAAATTAAATGAAAATGTTTATTGCTAGAAGTAGATCTTCTAAACCCCTTTTTCACCATCACTCCCTAAATTTAGGGTGGAGGCACCCTAAGAGTTTTAAGGGTCTCAGTCCGGCGATAACGGTCGCGCAGAGCGACTGCTCCGACCGCTCAGGAACTGCTCGCGCGGTCCTTGTATTGCGGATATGAATTTAGTATGGAAACTGCAGATCGCCGTGCAGCGACCGCTCTAGAGCAGTCGGTCTCGACTGCAACATGCGGTCCGTCTATGGCCGGCCTTAGTTTCGTTTTCACCATCACTTATGGAACACCTATGGTCCTTATGGGATCCCTTAAAAGGGGCCCGATTCGGCATCTTAGCGCTAAGTGACATTTTATTTTGTTGTTGAATGTGCATATTTGCTGCGAAATTGACGATTTTCGGACTCCCTGATGTAAAAAAAAAACCGTCAGACTTATATTTTTCCTTTGAAATCTGTCACTAATGTAACTCCATAAGGTAAGGGGCTGATTTAAGGAGTCTCTTTCGTTTAGAGACCCTTAGTAAGAAAGTGTTTGAGGGAACGATGGTGAAAACTGGCATTAGACACTTTTACAAGTCAATTTGGTCAATATATTAAAACTAGATGGCGCTGTACAACATTTCCTAGCTGACAGACATGAGAAGAATACATGGCTTCTTTTATAGTTTAATCATTAATAATAACATGTGTGAGTCAAACAATGCAAGGCCTTGTCTAGAAGGGCATTTTGAAGAAAGAGTCTTTGCAGCTTTGAATTGACCCGTCCCTACAATATTAGCAATGGATTCGCCCCCTATTGAACATAAAGTGGTTGTACACATTTGTCTCCCTTTTCAAGGAATAAAATCGTGATGTTTTGTTCTATCACATCTAATCACGCATAACTGAAACGAGTCAAACGCTCGTGGTCTGAGATTATGTAAACTACAGCGAGATAGCGCCACGTCTTGTCTTTGTGCAGTAAGTGGTTATTTATCGCGCGTCGCGCTCACTAATCGCGTTTGTTTTTGAGTCGTGTTGGTGATAGGTACATTACAACGTTGTTCACGTTGAGAACAGAGTGAACATGTATTTCCAGGTTTAATACTAACGTTTAACTGTCCCTCTGAATTTTTTTGTTTGTTTGTTTGGCATCTCGCAGGTCAACCTATGCGGTTGTCGTCTGCTTAAGCGGACTTGCCTGTGGATTCCCTAATAAATTAAGGCCTCCAGCCAGGACTTAAACTTATATACTAACTAAAACTAAGCGACAACGCTAAGGGCACCCCCTGTGGGGTACGAACCTCGGCTTAGGGCGTCGCTGGAAGAGGGCAGCAAATGACTAGCTGGATCAGGATTGGTATTATTTACGGACGAATTTAAAGCTACAGGCTCAGCGGCGTGGGCTGGCTCGAGCAAGGGTCGGGAAGGGCGTCGATTTCGGCCTCGGCGGCGAGGGCGGTAGGACGGCGATCGGGTTTTGGGCTTATGTAGCGTGCTAGTGGCCTTACTACTCTCCTGGAGGAGGGTAGTGGCGTCGTCGGGGTCGATTAAAGTATGCCTTGGTCGGCGAATACTGCTAATGCGAGAGGGAGTGTAGCGGGCGGCCGCTGTAATCAGGGGGTTAGAATGTTTGATGCCGCAGTCGAAGAAACGCTTTGATAAGCGTTTCATGAACTGTTTTATGGTTGGCATTTTGAGGTCGACGTGAAGATCTATATTACGGACATAGAAGGGGGCACCCGTGACCCTTCTGAGGAAACGGTTTTGGAGGGTCTGCATCTTATGGAGATGACGTGGGTGAGCGTGCGCAAATACAACGCAGGCATAGGTCATGATGGGACGGATGACTGCGGTATAGATGCGGAGCTTGCATTTGAGGGACAGTTTACTACGGGCTGTCAGTACGAATTGGAGCCTGCTAAGAGCGAAGGAGGCGCGCGCGCGAACCGCCTTAATATGAGCCTTAAAGGTAAGGTTCTCATCGAGGATCACGCCTAGGTATTTGGCTTGCTTCTCCCAAGGGATTGGCTTGCCGTACATAGTGATCGGGCTGGGAAGTGGGGGAGGGAGTCGACGACGTCTCGAGAAGAGAACCGCCTGACTCTTATCGGGGTTGACCTTGATTCTCCATTTCCGGAACCAAGCGCCTAAGACGTTTGCGGAGGTTTGGAGAGTACGAGCTATAGCGTTGGGACAGTGACCGGTATAGTAAACGGCAGTGTCGTCGGCGAAGAGAGCCAACTGAGCCTTTTTACTTTTTGGGATATCGCTGGTGAACAGCGTGAAGGCGAGAGGAGATAGTACGGAACCCTGAGGGACACCGGCGCGAATAGGATGAGGGGACGAGAGTGCTCCCTCGACGCGATAGCGAAAGGTCCGGTTCGACAAAAAGTCTCGTAAGATGAGCACGAGACGATCTGCCACTCCTAGTTGGTAGAGCTTGTATATCAAGCCGTTGTGCCAGACTTTGTCGAAGGCCTTCGCTATGTCGAAGAATAGCACACCCGTCGTCGCGTTACGCTGCAGACCAGCGCATAAGTGCTCTACGATACGGTGGACCTGTTGGGTGCCCGAGTGTTGGCTACGGAATCCAAACTGCTCGTTGGGTATGAGGCTCTTTGCTTCGGCGTAGTCTTTGAGACGCTTATAAATAAGCCTCTCGTAGATTTTGCCGAGGACATTGAGTAAGCTAATAGGGCGGTAGCTGGAGGGCTCAGACTTTGGCTTGCCTGGCTTTGGGATACCGATGACGGTGGCTTCTTTCCATGCTTGTGGGAAGATGTTGTTGCTCAAGGCGCCATTGAAGATGGCGGTCATAAGCATTATTAGCGGGGCAGGAAGGAGTTTGTATACCTTATTGGTAATACCATCCGAACCGGGGGCCTTACGAGCGTGGAGCCCTTTAATGATGTCGTGCACTTCGTCTGGAGTGACGGGAGGCAGAGGATCATCAGGGTCTTCGACGGGAGGGAGGGAGGCTCTTCGTTCGACTTCAGCGTCGACCTTGTTCAGGTGAGCTTGGTCTACTGGTTGGGAGCTGGGAGAACATTGGGACTCTAGGCTGTCGGCAAGACATTCAGCCTTATCGGGACTGTCGAAAGCGACACTATTGTCGGGGCGGATGAGAGGAGGCATAGAGACCTCTTCTGAGGAACGCAATTTCCTCTGTAATTGCCAGAAGGCTTGATGAGTGGGCTCGAGTTCGCTGAGCATCTTGTTCCAGCCCTCAGAGCGAACCTCCCCTATGCGTTTCTTTACAGCACGCTGTAAATGGCGCATGTGGGCTTTGTTCGCGTCACAAGGGAAGGAGTCGTAGGCACGGATGGCCGCGTTCTTCTCGGTTATCAGGTCACGTACGTCAGTAGGTAGTTTCCAGCGATGGTCTTCCATCACCGGAACTTCCCGTGAACAATCCGTCAATACGGATTGTACGTGCTCTGTAAACGAGTCGATTGCGGCCGTCGTGTCGGCGACTGACACTAAGTGATCGGGGATGGTGTCTAAGTGAGGCGACGTGGTGGATTTCAGTCTTTCGCTTACTTTCCTCCAGTCGGTTATCGTCTGGGTCTGAGGGGGGCGGTTGGGGTCGATCGGGCCCGAGTAGGGTGCAAGATGCATGACTACAGGGCGGTGGTCAGAGTTTAGCTCGTGGAACGTCTCTATCGACCGCAAACGGAGGTTCACATTCTTGAGCAGCGCTACATCGAGAACATCGGGAAGGTGATTAGGATTACCTGGGAAGTGAGTCGGGCTCATTGGAGCGATGACGTCAAAGTTAAGGGATTCGCCTAACTTGAAAACTAACCTACCTCTGGTTGAGGTTGTGCTACTATTCCACGCCGGGTGCTTGGCATTAAGATCCCCCGCCAAGATGACGGAGTCACTCATACCGAAGAGGGCAGTGAAATCCTTTTGGAGCGAGATGGGATCCTCCGGACCATTGTCGGGTGGGATATACGCGGAGATGATGGTGATCGGTTGGTGGCCGGTCATGCCGAGCCGGCAGATAGAGGTCTCCAGATGGGAGAAGAGAGGAGGTGGGTCTATAGGGATACAATACAGAGATTTCCTAAAGTATATGAGTGTGCCACCCTTGTGGCATCGAGACCTGTCATTGCGAACTAGTTTGTAGTTGGCAATGTTCGGGTTGCGGTGATGACGCCTGTCCCTCTGAAGTGCAAAGGCCTCTTCTTATACAGAGAAGACACGAGCATTGATCACCAACGCTCAAGACGGGTTAGCGATTGGTGGATTTGAAAAAAATAACCTAAAAACCTTGTCCTGACAATTACGAACACAACAAAAGAAAACTGCCAAATCTGTTGAGCTGTTCTCAAGTAGGTTGTAATCTTTCATACATGCGGTAATAGATCTAGGGCAATAGACTCGCCTGGTTGTGTAAATGCAAAGGCGGCTGCAACACAGTCAGTAGCTGTTCTGTAACGCAAACGCGTTCGTATGAATAAATTATTACAAAAACGACTACACCACAGACATTTGAAAACCGTTTGCAGTGTGATCGGCTCTGAAAGACATTGTTTTAACAAAAGCGACAGCAGCTACATACAGCTTCTATGTAGGTACTCGCTCAGTCTACACTGCAGATCGCTAGGTAACTAGTGTCTGTTCTATGATAGCGTTCGGAATGGCAATGCGGCGGTTTTACAGACTGATCGCGGGAGAAATTACTATCTGAAATTAGTTTGCCCTTGACCTAGCGACGAGTTGGTGTTTGCGTGCATGCGAATTAATCGTTTAAAGTTAAACCATTGAAAAATTCTTGATAACATTTTTTCGTTCGTTGCTTTCGTTGCGGTACATAAAAAATAAAACGTAATTTTACTGCTTTTGTCTTTTTTATTGCATTCTTCAAATAAAAATATGATTATACTCCAACTGAATGAAACGAAGTTCAAAACCTGTATCAAACGCACACTATGCAGCCAAGCATATTATAAGTTGGAGGATTACATCTCTGACAAAAATGCTTGGCTCAACGCTGGTTCTGCTCCACAAGGGCGCCTAAACAATTGATTAGCATTCGGAAATATTGTTGGAGCTGCTGAAGATTGTAAGAACTATCTTTGCACTGTATAAATTCAATCTTTTAGTATTGTATAATTGCAAAGCACACGTGTGAGCACTATGTAGTACCTACTATAAAGCTACCCTATACTGGGCACGTCTGTCATTGACTTGAATGTGCCCTGGCGGCTGATAGTATGTCACGCTCACTCAAATGTCTCGCTGGTGGTGGCGTGTGTGTTGGATCATTAAGTTCCCTTCAAAATGGTTGAGCTGAATGGTGCTGATCCATACGTCATGTTCGTGAAAGGCGCCGTCAGTGGGGACTGGTCATCTCTTGGCTGCCACGGCTTTTTTTTTTTTTTCAATTTTTCATGTTTTTTATTACGGGTCTTTCTACATCGTTCTCACATGATTAATTTCAACAAGACTGATGTAAAAAAAATCTGTAACCATATTATTTAAAAGAGTGTCCATGGAGTTTCTTGCCCGTTCTTCTCCATAGGTACCTACTTCGCTTTGGAATGGGCAACTAGCTTCATATTTCTGACTGACCGACCCCTTGACAATTCAAAAGTGCCTGTAATGGGTTTATTTGAAATAAATGATTTGAGTTTGAGTTTGAGTTTGAATTATACCACTTAAAAGATTACTGTACGGTAGGCTTCGGACGATCTAATAATGCTACAAGTGATTCGCAACATAATGCAACACAGATTATGAGTGTCTATGTTGAATCCGCCTTTTCATTGCCTTTTATAAACAAATGCATACCTCGTGTTGTAGCTGGGCTATTTGCAAGATAATGCAGCACAGACTATGCGTGTCTGTGTTGCGACCGCCTTTGTATTTACGCCGCCCGGTTATTATATGGGAATTCAATATAACTGACTCCCTGCCAGAGTCGCGGGTTGTTCGAAAGAGATACCGTGGCCCTGGCACAAGCAACTGAAGGAACACGGGTAGGTTTTAGTCAACAAAAATCTACTTGGAAGTCCCTGAACCGTTTCCGAACCCAAGTGGGAAGGTGCAAGTCGAACCTCGTAAAGTGGGGCTACTCCGACGGAACGGCAGCAGCGTGTGGATGTGGACTTAAGTCACAAACTATGCTCCACCTCCTATCCTGCCCTCTGTGCCCAGAAACATGTAGCTAAGTGACCTGTGCGCTGCCACCGATAACGCCGTGGAAGTGGCAAAGTTTAAGGCAAACAGTACCTAAACAAGTGTCGTGCCATTGACACGAAGAAGAAGAAGTAAAAGTCTGACACGCCCTCCAGCTCCTCTGCCTACCCCTTCGAGAAATACTGAAGTTATGTTATGTCATGTTAGTAGTTTTTGAAGGCGGCTGCACTGATTAGCACTTGTAAGTGCGGCGGTCGACGTGTAGTTCCGTCTACAACAAATTAGTGCGATGTTCGCAGTGAGTGGCTTCTATCTCATTACAATCAGTTATCAGCCGCAATCGGCGCGCTAGAGCGCATCACACGCGTCACGACCGCGACACCGCCGCGAGGCTAACCTTTAGTTTCATGCCGTACTTAATAACGCGGAATATTCATGATACAGGACGTAATACTGACATAATTGGTGATGTTCTTCAAAGAGGTGCGTAGTAATCGCAACTGGCGCGGCGTGCGTGTATGACCAGTTGTTCGAACGTAAACGAGGAAAAGAGAGTATGTAGGCGTCGTAGCAAGATAAAGTTATAGATAAAGATATTTTATACTCTAAATATGGGTAGGCATGCAAAAGTCAAAAAAATGAAATAGGAAATATCTAAAAAAAAAAAAAAAACGAAACAAAAAAAAAAAAATGTCTTATTTTAAACATTATATGCAGTCTCAAGTTCCATTTTTTTTTCTGTCAAGAATTCTGTTACGCTATAACATGTTTTGACTGTCAAAAAGCTTCGTAGCCTTTTTTTTACTAACGTTAGGGGCAATTCTTTCCGTGCGAGAACAAAAAAATCCAAGACAAGTGTCATCCACCAACCCGCTCTGTGCCTGCGTGGTGAACACACCCGCTCCCTCTTATTCAGTGTCCTAACCGAAAGCGTCTGTCGAGCGAATAAGCGATTACGCGATGGTTTATACAAATTATGACATCCCAACTAATACTTTTATTACACGCAATACTCTCTGAAAATTAAACGAAATTACTTTAAAAAATGATTAATACATATTTAAAAGGGCTTTTGTGAGCAAGTTTTGTACATTGCATCATCATCTGCACAGCCTTTTCCGAAAAATGTTAGGGTAAGCTTCCAGTCTAACTATTTCTAAGTCTAAGTATTTTACATGGGGCGACTGCCTACCTGATCTGATCTCCACAACCCAGTTACTGGGTAACACGATACCTCTTGGTAAGACTGCTTGTCAGACTTTCGGGCTTCTGACGACCCGTAACGACTGTCAAAGATTAACGAATGACAGCCGGGACTTACGCCTTAATTTGCTTTCCAAGGCACGGTTGAATAGAATGAAATATTTTTTATTGTATTATTGTATCTGTACAACAATAATAAGGAAATAAATCAAACTCAAACTCGGAGCATTAATTTAAATTAAACCATTTACAGGCACTTTTGAATTGTCAAGGAGTCGGTCAGTCAGAAATATGAAGCTTGTTGCCCATTCCAAAGCTTAGTAGGTACCTATGGAGAAAGATGATTGAGTCTACTTTAGCCAGTCTGAAACCTGGTTGAACTAAATATTCTAACATGGAACACTAATCAATGTACAACTAGCCTTTTACGGTTTCATGGAAAGATGGAAATGTAAAACAGGAGTAGGTAGGTACACACAGATTTAATAAAACAGAGGAGAGTCTATTCTAGGGAGTCTTCACTTTGTTAATTGAAAGGCCGCTGAACTGGATCTAACGTTAAACCAACTCAGTGATGCAAGCCTTGAGGTTGAACTGGCGATAAACATGTCGAAGACCAAACTGATGTGAAACACCACTAAATTTTGGATCAGAGTGAACGGGCCAGTTAGTCTCTTCCAGTCCAGACATGACAAGGAAGTCTTAAGACGAACCAAAAATGCATCGAAGAGCTACTGGTCCATTAAAAAGTTTATGTAAGGAGACCCAGGGTGGTCTCCTTTCGTAAACTTTAAAGCGAAAAATTATGAGAATGAAAAGGTCTTAAAAGTGCGCTATGGACATGAACATCCTTCCCATTTTCACCTATGTGTCTCAGAAAAAGACCAAGTTTTTCAAACATTCACAAGTCCAAAATCAAGGTATTATATATTCTAGGCGTCAAATTAACAGACCATATTCGCATCACCACACTGCACTCCAAAATATAGCTTACTGACGTTGCTCGAAAAGCCGGAAAGTTGGAGTGGGATTGGGCTGGCTACCTCTGCTGTATGCCCAATAAGCTGTGAGTCAAAATAACCACTTCGTGGAGCTCTGACACCTGGCTGTAGCATGAATACTAAAGAAACTAGTTTTGTCGTTTACACTAAATGACATATGGAATAGACAAATGACAGATTTCGTTAGGAACCAGTCTACAATCTGTATTTTTGTCTATTCCTCCGTCAAATGTTACTTGCAGGCAGAAGGAGTCGCGGCAGACCCCGTAGAAGATGGCGGTACGAGATGGAGAAAACAAACGTAGTCCACTTTAGCCCGGGATCGAATGGACTGGAAGTCATGAGGCCTTAGCCGAGCAGTAGGATTATGTAGGCTAATAGCAACAGTATCTAACATCAATCGAGTAGGTTAAATACGTAATTGTTTTAAATTTATAAATTTTAAACCTTTATTCTTTAAAAAAAATATATATATATATTTTACCCGACTAAGAAGAAGCAAAAATGATTTTTGAGGATGTTCATCTGTTCCCTCATAATTTGTAAAGTCGATATCCTAATTTGAAAAATGAGGTATTGTTGGAAGCGTCTTGATCGTCCGCTGGATAATGGATATGACGTAACAGTAAATACGGCGCCCTCTAGAAAGCGTAAAGTCAAGAACTACAAAAAAGCCATGTAGTTCTTTATTTGACGAGTGAATGCGAGCGAGCGAGTGAGACCCTGAATGTTTGAATTTGGTACTCGATATGGCATAGTGCAAAATACCTTGCCAAATACAACATTGATGCACTAAGAACATCTAGGTCTGTCCATGGCGACAGCCACGATGACAAATTATTAAAAAAGCTAATTTTAGAAAAAGAACCATCGAGAAAGATCCATAAGTCATAAGAATCTATTCTGTAAATAGTTACACCTACACAATAAATGAATTTCCTGGATGTAAAACTACCCGTCATGAATACTTCAAAGAAATGTATTATATTCATCACAACACTGATAATTAATTACAGTCAAGCGTGAGTCGGGCTTTTCACGGGTTCCTCACATGATCAGGAGGCAAGAGATAGATTGATAATATAATATAATATGTTACTTCTTTTAAATTGTAAGGACGAACACCAACACAACACATTAACGGTGGTCTTACAGCTAAACAGCTATATATCTAACAGCAAACCAAACGATGAAAAGAATCGTACAGAAAATAATCTTAAACGTCGGAAAGTTATGAGACGATTGAAACAATTTTTTGTATCATTTAGTAGTAGTAAATGTGTTCTAATTTGTACTATAAAAATAAAATGGTAAAGCTATATAATTTCGTTAATACAATACATTTTATGATGTTGATGTAGAAATTTTACATTGGGTGACACAATGGGCGGTCTTATCGCTAAAAGCGATATTTTACAGACAACCATTGGATGGATTAAAGGGAGAAGGAGAGACAATACTGCAGGTAGTCAGTGGTGTATCATGTACATATTCATTAAATACATACATACATTTATCTACACATATATATACAATAATAAACACGAAACAAGACTCAGGAAACTATATGTAATAATGATTAAGGAGTGAGTAAGTGTTTTTTTTACTAGAATTTTAAAAGTGGACAGTGATTGAGCACGCCTTATCGAAATAGGCAAGGCATTCCAGAACCGTACTGCTTGAACCGTAAAAGACTTGTCATAAAAACTGGTGGAATGCATTGGCATCTCTAGTCTTAAGTTTTCCGATGACCTTAGATATCTGTTATAAGTCATGAAGGAACTTGAAACATTTGTTCTGAAACGTTTTTAATTTTATTTCAATAAAATTGAAATTAAAATATATAAATACCTTGGTCATGTGGTCACGGGTTCTCTCACGGATGACCAGGATATAGATAGAGAGCGCAGGGCGTTGGCAGCCCGATGCAATATGCTTGCCCGCAGGTTTGCGCGGTGCACTGACGAGGTAAAACTGACGCTCTTCAGAGCCTATTGCCAGTCGTTTTACTCGTGCAGCTTGTGGGTTAGGTATACGCAGAAGGCTTACAATGCTCTGCGCGTGCAATATAATAATGCGCTGAGGATATTGTTGGGGCTGCCTCGGTTTTGCAGTGTATCGGGAATGTTTGCAGAAGCGCAAACATATGACTTTCATGCCATCATGGGTAAACGGTGTGCATCGATGTTGCGGCGATTCAGGGGTAGCCCGAACAGTATTTTAGCTACACTGGCGGACAAGGTTGATGGACCATTTATCAGGCTCTGGGCTGGCAGACATGTGCGTGCACATGTTCATGTAGCCAATTAATATTTAATTATTGTATTTTTACGTTATTGTGTTTACTAACATAAGCTAAGTTCATACTAACACTATATGGATCCCTGGGTCTGAAATAAAAAAATTGAATTTGAATTATACAGGCTTTAAACAGACCCATCACATAGCCGTCAACTACGCATTCTTTACATCAAACTAAGTAACATGGCATAAATATAATTGCTCGAAAACGAATTTTATTTTTGGTGTGAAAAATAGCTGTTTTCAAATCTTTGTGGTTATGGGTGCATGCAACAGTGCAGGGGTCGCGGCGGTGTTTAACGTAAGTATTAAAATTAAATTATCTTTTTACATTAACAATATGTTTTCGTAAAACATATTGAAACCTCAGTGAGATTTGGAATTTTGACCTTCAATATCTCCGTACCGGAAGGTATGGTCCAGTACATATTTTTTAACAATGTCGTGTACAAGTGACTAGGCTTCATTATGTGTCTTTTTACACCCGATAGAAAGGCTCATTCAAGATTGTTATACAGCGAGATAACTTGTTTGAACCAACAAAATATATGCTATGAGATTTAGAAATAACTTAATTTTTATTTTATTAATACAATATTATACTAAATCCTATCTGACTGCCTCGTTGGTCTAGTGGTCGCAAGAGCTACTGCTGAGCATGAGGTCCTGGGTTCGATTCCCAGGTTGGGCAAAGTGTCATTGGATTTTTCTATCTAAAATTTCTCAGTAGCAGCCTGAAGTCTGGATTTGTGATGGCAATCGGCTCGCCCCCTATTACATGGGACTTAAAAACATAACTGGCGAAATGTGGGTGTACTATAGGTGCACCTCTGCCTAACCCTTCTGGGATAACAGGCGTGATGTTATGTGGTATGTGTAGTATACTTAATTGACTAACAAACTAAGTATTAACTTGTAATAAAGTAAAACTATTAATAAACTAAAAAATTGCTTCGAAAAATTCATCCGCATCGCTGTCGACTGGTAATGTTCCCAAGAGACTGGCAGCGTTGCCACGTTGTATGGCAATGCTTAGCCTCTGGCCAAGGTAAAAGCCAGCCCTTGGGTTACGGGAAGTGTCAACCAGGCGTTTGAAGATTTAGTTGAACACAAGACACAGACACAGTTTAATGTATACAAAATATTGTAAAACATTTTAAAAGAGTAACGGTGGAGTTTCTTGCCACTTCTTCTCCATACGAAACTACTTTTTGGAAGTGGCGCCTAGAATCAGGTCTATTTTTAATGTAAATTTTGACGTTCAAAAGTGCCTTTTTATGGGCCTATTTGAAATAAATGCTTTGACTTTTTGACTTTGACTTTGAACAAACCATGAGCACTCGGACCCCACGGCCCGAAAAACTAATAATGATAAATGAAGACTGCCTATTGATTGCCAGTCGCGATTGATTGATTTGATTTTTAGACAATTTAGTATTCACAGAAAGGTAGACAGAAGTAAACAGAAAGATCTTTTTCTAAATGTAAACTAGCATAATCCAAGCTATGTTAAATTGGCTTGGTCGCCTCGTTTTAACAAACAACATGTGTGATTGAAGATGTTACTACTAATTATATAATTGATACAGTAGAGTTTAGTTATTTATTATTATGTAGGGTTTGCAGTCCCACATTTTAGCCAGCCCCCCCCCCCCATAATATCCCTTTTTTATATTGTTCGATTATTCATTATTGTAGTGTAATTGTAACAAAAAAAATATATATTTAAAAACGAAAGGTTAGTTATTTAAACATAATGTAGTGTACATATTAATGAGTTAAGTTACGCTAGATATGTGGTAAGTCGCGATTGTTTTTTTTTTTTTTGTTCAATTAATAACATTATCTGTTTAGAGTCTAGATTTGTTCCGTTATAGTTAGAGATATTCTGCATAGTCTAAAGGTGACAGGGACCATTTATTATTAAGTGGGACGTCTCTCGGCTAGTTCGTCATCCGATAACATGAAAAAAACTGCTCTTTAGAGGTTCTTTATTCTAGTTTTACGGAACCCCACAAAATCTGATACTTAGCATCTTGTGGTTTCTTTCTGTTAAGCACAGGCTTGCTAGCTTGCCGCTAGGGCGGGTGGCGGGCGGCGTAGGGCGGGCGGGGCATATATAGGGCGCCCCGGCCTAGCCTACCACAGTCCGCGACTCACCGCGGGGAAACGAGCTTGTTACGTGCACCTGAAGGAGTTAAAGGTAACGTTCAGACTTATTGCATTTATTTATTTATAACTACAAATTCATGCATGTTTTAAGATTTATTTCTATATATTTTTTAATCAAATTATTTTGAAATATGTTTTTTTTTATCGCAAAAAAAATCAACAAAATTTTTGGTACTTTAAAAAGGAAAGTGTTTATTTGCAAAGGCATTTTATTTTGATATCGATGCATATTTCTTTATTCGTGGACAAATTGAAGACAATTATTTCAGTGTACTGTGAAATAACTTAAAGAAATGTGTCTAACTTTCTTTAACTTTGTAATACCCGTTTTATGTTAAAGCAAAATAAATAAAAGATGCGACGCGTACCAAATAAAAATCTGTTTATTAATAGGTCATGGATGTGTAATATTAGTTACTTAACAAATTCACCATTATACATAATGTGTACATAAACTCAAGCCATAGCCATCTGCTACGTTAATTACATACTCATTTTCTTTCGTTAACAATAACCCAACAGAAAATGTTAACAAAATTATAATCATGTTTTAAAACACAATATTACGCCAACGCGTTGATGTCTTTTGTTTGCTACGAACAACTGCTACGAAGCTACGAGAATCACAAATATTACCAAGTTGGTACTATACAGTTTGTACGAATTATTAATAATTATTAACATGTCAATTTACTTAAAGTGCCCTAAGAATAATCGTCCCAATACGTCATTGAGATATCTCAATTCAATAGTGAAAAATCTTAGCTTTTATTTCGGATCGCACAATAATCTAGACATTTTATCTAGTTCGCACAAACATAGGCAGTTCTAAAGTATTCTCGAAGTGGTTGATAGCGTCTTCCGATACAATTGGCTAATAAAGTGAATGTTTTAATTTAAAAGTGTCTCCGTCGTATCGGGTTACAGTGCAATCAAATTTCACTAAAGTTTTATTTGTACTTCATTTTAATTTAATGCGTGGCCCGTGGGCTGGGGGGGGGACCGCGGGGTGAAGGGGCACGTGCATAAAAAATAGGATAAAGACGAGTGGAAAGTATAATTGAATGATGGTAGCTGTAAGACAACGTTGTATAGGTAGATGTCACATTGATTGCATTTTTTTTTTTGGAATAGGTTTCATGTAAAAATAGAAAAAAAAATGGAGGATGGTTAGATTCACCAGTTTTTCTATAGGAAAACGCAATAGCTATTCGATCAAAGCTAATTGATGTTAAAATAAGACGTGATTTTTTAATTAAATGTGTATAAACTCTGTTTTTTTAATTTGCTTAACCAAAACGACAGCTGCGATCGAATAACTTTAAGTGATACTTTTTGAGTTCAAAGATGGAAACACTTTTGAATTGTACGACTGTATACAGTGGTCAACAGGAACTGGAACTATATGAGAAGCACTTTGTTCAACCTGATAACTAGACAGTGTGTTGAAAACATAAAACAACTAGTTAGAGAGATAGAAATCACGAAAATTCTTCAAAAAAATTCTTTTAACGATTAAAAACTATACTAAAATACATGAAATCATTCTGATTTTGTGTCTCTATTCTACAAGTAAATTATAAACGTAATAGTGTTGTGTTTAGTCCAACCAATAGATTTATTGCAAATAGATTGTTGCTTCATCTTGAGTTGCGAAATGTGGGTGTACTATAGGTACACCTCTGCCTAACCCTTCTGGGATTACAGGCGTGATGTGTGCTCCATTTTTTGTAATAAACTACCAGCGTTGTGTCATCGCGCTTCTCTTTCTTTTTATGCAGTCTGACAGTGACCGCGCTTTAGCTCTTGTCGACCTCTTAACGAAAAGGCATCTGTATGCAGCTGAGATATGAGAATGCTAAATGTACAATACAAACAAAAGCTCAATTTAGAAAATATTGCCATGTGTTGTACGCTCGACACGGTGTTCGAAGTAATGCTTAACCTGTAACATCTCTTCGTTCAAATGTTGTATTTTTTGCCCGTTTCATTATTGGTAAAGCTACAATAAGAGTTTATTTTAACGGTCCGTAAATTATAGGAATCTGCCATAAGTAATTTTGTCGAATGGTTCAAAAGTTACCACAGTAAGAACGGCAGCGCGGGCGGCGCGCAGAGCGGGGCTGTGATGTTTCACGG
The DNA here is from genome assembly GCA_963555695.1 of Dasypolia templi. Taxonomy (NCBI): domain Eukaryota; kingdom Metazoa; phylum Arthropoda; class Insecta; order Lepidoptera; family Noctuidae; genus Dasypolia; species Dasypolia templi. The sequence continues at coordinate 2,820,961 of OY743163.1, read as the reverse complement.
CTAATGCTGAACTGTATTTGAAGCCTGGGGAAGGACAAATGCTAGTACATTCATTATTAATCAAATATTAAGTTTAAAAAAAACAAATGCATTAATGACACAGTAGGAAGATAGTGTCCTTTCACTCTTCTTTTAAACACTGAAACAGTTTGGCAGTTCCTAATGTCAGGCGGAAGTGATTTCCACAACCGAACCGCGTGCACAGAGAACGAATTCCTTCTCTTTCTCTGTGCACGCGGTTCGGTTGTCGGTTCGGTTGACCGACTTCTACTCCTTTAGAAGTCGGTCGGTTTCTAAGGTGAGCTTCAAAAGGACCAGCGGGCCTATTACGAACTTTTAAAAACCAGGCAAGTTCCAGGCAATTCATTTCACGGGCTGGTTAAATTTCGTATTATGACATTCTTAGTTCTGAGCGACTTCACGCTGGGTAGTTTGTCTATGGCTGGCTTGTAATTCTCTGACGTAACATTCAGAAACCCAATTATATATTTAAGGAAGTTACGGTTTTGTTTAAATCACGTATTTTATGATAAAAATAATAAATACCATATATTAAAAAAGTTAGTCTAGTATAGTAGGTGAAAATATGAACGCAATTTATATTGTGCTATTCTAGATTATAATAATTTATATAACATTTCCTGTTTGCAAAATATTGCAAATTGTAACGCGAGGTTTCCGAACGTATTCCACTTGAAGGTCAGCGGGGAATTCGACAATTTCAATGAAAGTATTGTTTGACAAACATTAGTTAATAACAATAACATTATGAAAGAACACTATCGTATTGTTTGTTTAATGGAAGGATCCATTCTAAGATTTACGGAGTACGAGTATAAATAAAAAGTGGCGAAAGTGTTATTGAGTATTTCAACTAATATTCATGTTTTTAACATGATATAATATTAATACAATGTAAGTTTTATTTTAATAGTGGATGAGCGTTCTCGCCCTCGCCTCGTCGGCGCGTTACATAACATGTTCAGCTGGAAAGATTGTTGGAGTTTTTATACTACTTCCAAGAAGTCTGAAGAAATCTCAGTGATTTGCATAGGTAATTACTATAGCAAATGTTGGCTGGGACATTGAATGAGAGCCTATATCACCAGTGGGGCGTTGGTAGGAGCCAGTAGCATACTATGATAATGCAACCAAAACCTAAAATGAGAAAAATGTTTAGTTAAAACTTTACGTAAAGTTCATACTTAATAAAAACAACTACCTTAGTCTTCGCGGATAAATCCGTGGATTTTGTAAGCCCGTTATGGGTTAAAGGTGAAAACCAAAAGGAAAGGCCGTTGTTAGGATTTCAATAATACGTTTATTATCCTTTTATTTATTTAGTGGAAAGTGTATTTTACTATTCTTAGCCTTGCGTGCGATCACACGTCTCATGACATGTGAGGCCTCAGCTGCTCACAAAGATTCCGTCCCAAGTCGTGAACTGCACATCATCCATGTCGAACGCATTAGATTGGTCACGAAGTCGTCTCCTTTTATTACTTGATTCACAAGTTTGCCGAGAAGAATCACTTTCCAGGAACTCAAACGGTTCATTTTCGTCACACATGATTATATTTTCTTATGTTATATAGAAAACACTACAATAATTTCCAAATAAACCCTAAACAATTCAATAAAAGCTCCTCTGAAGCAGCGTAAACTGAATGGATTGTGAGGTTACTTTTTGACAGTTCTAATACGGAACGAAATGTCAAACGAACGTTCGTAATACGGTATTGCCAGGCAATATTCGGCCAGAAGTCGACTAGGGTGTCACGTGACCGCTGACTGGCTTGTTTGACGAGTGTTTACGCCGTAAACTGCCTGGAAATAAGAGTTCATAATAGGGCCCCTGGTAGGAGAAACGTTCCCGCAGATAGGATGGCGTTTTAGGGTTGTAAATTATGTTAAATAGCAGACACAATATCCGAGAGTTCCTGCGATATCGAAAAGGGAGCCACTTGAGTTTCTTGCGAAAGTTAGAAACGTGGTCATACTTTTTAAGGTTAAAAACAAAAACGGATACAGATATCATTTAACGATGGAAGGACTGTGTGAAAAATGATATGGCTAGAAACGGAGTGACTGCCGAGATGATTACTAATTGAGAAGGATAGAAGACAAAGGCATGTTGCAATTAGGATGAGGGCAAGAAAATAATTATTTCTAGAAATTAATTTTATTCACAATTCTTTCTTTGTCCAGGCGGTCTTTCTTTTGCGGTATCACCGGATGCCGACCTACCTCTGTCGCGTGGTCGAGGCCTATTTGACGGACAGGGCCGTCATCTACCCCGGTCACCGGGGAGAGTGGAACCGGCGAGAGATGTCGTGCGGTGTCCCACAGGGATCGGTCCTGGGGCCGCTTCTGTGGGATATCGGTTACGACTGGGTGCTGCGCGCCGACCTCCCGAATGGCGTCAGCGTGGTGTGCTACGCTGACGACACGCTGGTCCTGGCACAGGGGAGGTCGCACCAGGAGGCGGCCGAACAAGCGACACTCGGGGTTGCGACAATCGTCGAGAGGATCCGGCAGTTGGGACTCGAAGTGGCCCTGCACAAGTCCGAGGCCATGTGTTTTCATGGTCCTCGGAACGCGCCACTGTCCGGTTCCCAGATAACGGCGGGAGGGGTTCACATCGGCGTCGAGTCGACGATGAAGTACCTGGGACTCGTCCTCGACAGCCGGTGGAACTTCGTGGAGCATTTCCGACGTTTGGCTCCCAGACTGGAGCGGGCTGGGGCTGCCTTGAGGCGGCTCCTGCCCAATCTAGGGGGTCCAAACGCCTCCTGCCGGAGGCTCTACGCGGGAGTCGTGCGGTCCATGGCTCTTTACGGGGCACCGGTGTGGGCGCGTTCTTTGAGGCGCCGACCGGCCCGCAGGTTGAACGCGTCCCAAAGGGTCATGGCCATCCGGCTGGTCCGGGGATACCGCACGGTCTCATGCGAGGCGGCGAGCCTCCTTGCCGGATTGCCGCCATGGGATCTGGAGGCAAAAGCCCTCGCGCACGTATGGGAGTGGCGCGAGGAGGCAAAACGCCGGGGTGTAACTCCGCTGCCGCGACAAATCACGGTACAGCGGACAGAGCTCCGGCGGGATCTCATGGCGACATGGAGGGTGCGATTGTCGCAACCCAGTGCTGGGCACGCCACAATAGCGGCGGTAAGTCCCCTCTTTGAGGAGTGGTTGGAGAGGCGCCACGGCGTCCTCACCTTCCGCCTGACACAGGTCCTCACCGGACACGGTTGTTTTGGGAGGTTCCTGTTTCGCATAAGGCGGGAGGAAACGCCCGGGTGTCACCATTGTGTGGATCGCCCGGAGGACACGGTGGAGCATACGGTGGAGGAATGCCCAGCTTGGGCGGAGCACCGCAGTGTCCTCGCGGAGGCGATTGGCGGCGGCGATCTCTCGCGTCCGGCCCTGGTCCAGGCCATGGTACGGAGCGAGAGGGAATGGAAAGCCGTCACCTCCTTCTGCGAAGCAGTAATGCTCGCAAAGGAGGAGGCGGAGCGCGTGAGGGAGAGAGCCTTGCGCCCTCACGCCCCTAGTCGCCGCAGGAGACGCCCTGGGCGTCGGGAATCGCAAGCAGATTCCCGGCCACCGTAGGCGCGGGCTTGCGGACGGCGAGCCATGGGTAGCTCGCCGTCCGGTAAGGACCAGGCCCGGGTCGACGGCGCGTTGTGTTCCACGCGCGCCTCAAAGAGATGTCAGCACAAAATGACGGGGTCCGATAGGGCCGACGCCTCAGGGTCGCGGGTTATTCCACAGAGAAAACCGTGGCCCTGGCACAGGCAACTGAAGGAACATGGTGGGTTTTAGTCAGTAAAAGTCTGACACGCCCTCCCGCTCCACCCAGAGCGGGAGAAGTCATTTGATGATTTCCCACCCAAAAAAAAAAAAAAAAGGCGGTCTTTCTTTGGAATGCGCTCCCTCAGAACATCAGGATGGCAACCAGTCGGTTATCTTTCAAAGTGAAGGCTCGTGAACATATTCATGAGAAGTTTGTTAAATCATCTCAGCGCTGATTTGCTGGATTGTTTTCTCCTCTACCTATCGTTATTTCTCCTGACAAAGTTGAATCTGTTTATACGAGTATGTATGTATTTAAGTATTTATGTTTTAGTAGTGTATTCTTTTTCGAGTTATCCATCCCTTTTGTGGCACCTGCCATGTTTTGTCTCTGCATCACCACCCTAAGGTTGACTGGTAGAAAATACCTCAGGCATTAAGTCCTCCTTTATACAGTATTTTTTTTACTTGTGCATAAAGTTTAATAAATAAAATAATGGATGGGTTTATTAGAGGATTAGCTTATGGCATAGACTGCCTCTTCGTTGCACGGATCGCAAGCGTGACTGGTTTGAACTGGTCCTGCCTGTCGATTCTGTAACCATCTCACCGTGAACACTGAAGTGAAGTGAGCGTGGAGTGAGTTGTCAGTGCAACTGATGGTAGGCATTGACCAAGACGGGATGACACTGACAGCTCACTCCACGCCAGTCTTCACGGCGAGATTTTTACAGAATCGGCAGGCTGTAGTGCTATTCTGTAACCTTCTCACCGTGAAAACTGAGGTGATGTGAGCGTGGAGTGAGCTGTCAGTGCCACTGATGCTAGGGATTGACCAAGACGGGATGACACTAACAGCTTACTCCACGCAAGTCTTTCCGGTGAGATTTTTACAGAATCGACATACTGGGCGTCGGGAGTCGCCTGCAGATTCCCGGCCACCGTAGGCGCGGGCTTGTGGACGGCGAACAATGGGTAGCTCGCCGTCCGGTAGGGACCAGGCCCGGGTCGACGGCGCGTCGAGTTCCAAGCGCGCCTCAAAGAGATGTCAGCACAAAATGACGGGGTCCGTTAGGGCCGACGCCTCAGGGTCGCGGGTAATTCGATAGAGATAACCGTGGCCCTGGCACAGGCAACTGAAGGAACACGGGTGGGTTTTAGTCAGTAAAAGTCTGACACGCCCTCCCGCTCCACCCAGAGTGGGAGAAGTCATTTGATGATTTCCCACCTAAAAAAAAAAAAAAAAAATGCTAAAATCATAGTTACGGCTTGCGCACTCGTTAAAAATTTTTCCTGTATGATTTGGAGTCTCCTTTTAAGCAAGGAAATGCTTATTAAAGGAGACTACTGTCTCGAAAAAAATAATGTAGTGTGTGCGTGTGTTAGTGTGTGAGGATGAGTTGAGTAGTGGTTGGTGGAGTCATATGTCTTCGAATTGATAAATTATAGATGTAATAAAATTTAATATTATTATGTCTTTGGTAGATCGAGGTTTAATTCTTAATCTTAATCTACTTAAATACCATCCACGAAATCGGGCGTAAAAAGGATTGTACTATACTATTACATAGCACGCTGACGACAAGTTTACACGTTTTTGAGTTTTACTCAGGTGCCTCAATTTGCTCAATCATAGAACAAACATCGCTTAAAAAAATTATATTTAATTGACTGCTAAAAAACAAAAAGATATTTGTCAGCATAATAACTAACGTATATCGATGGACAAGTACTGAATAGAGTGCATTAAGAAAAATATCTTAGTCTTATACTTGGCGATCAATTAACATGGAAACTAGGCAGGTACGTTGCAGTATACATAACTCCATGATTAAGTCTCACATAAACAATTTGATTGAGGTTTGGGGAACTCCTACCAAAACCAACCAAAATTACAACAAGGTCCCCAAAAAAAAAAAAATTTAAACAATATTTCGATATTTTACGTCAGAATAAACAAAAAAAAAACATTTTAACTTTCGGTTTTTGTATTTATTCTGCACTGCGGTGTAGGCCGTAAACACGCTACAACCGATGAAATGCTCCTTACCCGCTTCACTTAAAATTCTGCCAGGCCTTGTGTGGCTCTACCTGATATTTTTTTTTTTTATAAATTGAAAAGTTATAAAAGATACGCTACGCTTAATGGTACAATAGTGTTAAAACCTATTTATGTTTTCTCTTTAAGCGAATTTGTAATTGCTTTGAGAAAGTAAATTTCTTTAACCGTAATTATCAGTAACAGTTCGATTTATGAAGTTTACAATCTATCAAAAATACTACTAATTTCCCTACATGTTTGACATTGATTGTCGCTGAGATGAGAATGCGATTTGATTTTAACGTTTTTGTTTACGAGAATTGATATCCAGTTAATGGCAATAGTCTCGCCGCCTTAACATGGGCCTTCAACAAAACAAAGCGTAATGGATGGATATGTATAAGAACTTACACTAACTAATCATACATACCGAATGAATTATGTTGTGAGTGACAGCGCGTCCCTCTAGACTCGAGCTCATTAAGTCGTAAGCTACTAATAAGCAATCAAGTGGTTACCAACACTCATGTTTCTTTCGAATATACTTTCGTAGGTTAATGTTTAATGAAAAAAGTCCATACATCTTTGCCCAAACAGGTACCTCGAGGTACACGTACAAATCATAGAGAAATTCGAAAATAATTGTATTTTCATCAAATTATGTTTATTGCATGTACAATATAGATGATGACTAATATTGAAAATGTTCGTAAAAATTATGTTATTTCAATGAAGGCATACTAAAACTGAGATAATTGAAAAAAATCTGTTATATCGATGTAAAGATTAAACGTTTTTGGAGGGGATTATTTTCGTCCTTTTCTTCTTCTTTTCGTCTTGTTCTTCTGCTATTGGGCTTCTTTTAAAACGTTTATAACTTGGGATTTTTAAAGCTTTTACACTTTTTGTAATATAGTTTGCAGTAATTGGAAACAAATTTTTTTTTTAGATAAAAAAAAAATGTAATCATCCTTTTTGCGTTACATTTGGTTGGCACTCTTGTTGACATTGTTTCGTAAATATCCCTCACATGTCATTCCGTTCGTACGTGAAACATCAGTGGCTGAAGCAGACAGAAGACAGCTGTCAACTTGACAGCTTTTTAAAAATTGTTTTGGTACTTGTTCTTGTGCCAATGATAGAGTGCCAAAATCGAACTTTTTCCTATGTTAAAAGTTACTTTATTCTCGTCCCCGGGTAATCATGTCAAATATATGTAACAAATGAAGTATTATTCTGTGTAACCTAGTGTATTTTATGCCACATAATATAACTCGGTACTTCGTTTGGGCAGATTTTGGTGACACCCTTTAAAGTGAAATATCATGGGAAGGTTTAGACAATTAAAAAAATGTGCGATGCAACTGTGAACTTCTGAAGTATGATCGCTAAGAAGTAACAATAATGTTGGGAATGATGTTATAAACTAACCTAGACTTGTCCTGTATATTAATCACATGCCTTGTAACACTAAGCGAGGGCCCATTGATCACTGAGCATTTCACAGGTTTCCATCTTTGAATGAGACAACCTACAACTCATTTTAATATCGTAAAATGTTATAAAAGAACTCTTTGCAATAAAAAATGCAAAGACTATACAGAAATGTAATTTTTTATGATAATATTACTATTTTATTAATAAGTCGTGATGGTCCAGTGGAGGCCTCGCCTTTCATACACGAGGTAGTTCAAATCCGGACAAGTACCAACACGTACGACGAAACCGAAACGTAGTAGCAGTAAAAGGCACATTGGTGACTTTTTCAATTCATATGTTGTGTACTTTTTGACTTGGACATTACTGACATCGGTGAACAAAAACTATCGTGAGGAAACCTGGACTTATAGTTAATATAAATCTGTAATCGAAAACTCGTCTTGAGCAAGCGTGGTGACCAATTCACGTGCCTTCTATTTATGAGAAGAGGCAGTGTTTTTCTAAAATTCGATGTCTTATAGTTCCCTCCCGAGTTTTATAGAGAATCTTCCGAGATTCCTTACCTAGTGAGTAGCTACTATTAATATTGTAGGGATGGGGGCTCCGTGTTAAATTGAGTTAATTTAATTGACTTCCCTTGTATGTGGACTGTAGGTTAGTAGACCATTTTCTATTTTGTTAAGTATCTGGTACTTGTTGACAGGCCTACACTCAACTACACTGTCCTATTAACCATAGATAAATGATAGGTCTCGCGGTGCTCGACTGCAGCGAGACTAATCATTTATCTAAGCTATTAACACTGTAATTTGAAGACATTGTAAAAGCGAATTATTTTTTAAAGAGTAACCATGGAGTTTCTTGGCGGCTCTTCGCCATAGGCAACGACCAATTGGTATCGTGCACCTAGCCTCTGACGTTTCATAAGTGCCCATGTAGGTTTATGTGAAATAAAGTATGTATTGTATTTGATCGAAAGAGAAACTAAGTTTGCCGAGGTACGTCCGTGGATGGGTGACCATACACAACATACCAAGACCCCTCCGTGCCTCAAAAAGTACGTTAAGCCGTAGGTACCGGCTGCCATTTGTGGATCTTTGACAGTCGTCAGAAGCCCGAAAGTCTAACAACCAGTCTTTAAGTAACAGTATACTCCCTGGTGGGGGTATACTGTTAACTTGTAACTGGTTTGTGGAGATCAAAGCATCAGAGCAGTGATGGCCCAGTGGCAACGGCCCCGACTTACGAGTTATAGGTCGTGAGTTCGAACCCAGGCAGGCGCTTTACTTTGTGTAAATAATTTCATCACCACTGCTCTCAAAACGGTGAAGAAAAATATCGTGAGGAAACCGGCATGCCCTCGATCCAAAAATTGAAAGACATGTAACATCTACCAATCTGCACGGAGCCCGCGTGTTGGATTACGGCCCACTCCCTATCACAGAGAGGAGGCCTGTGTCGCAGCAGTGGGAACATTATAGGCTGATTATGCTAAATAGGCTGTCGGTTAGCAGTGGATTTAGCTATGTAGTGGGTACGAACACAACATTAATATAGGACGTTATCAAACTCATTTAGTCACCGGCCCCAATACGTGGGCATCAGAGAACTAGTCAAACAAACAATTAGACAAACTGCCCTTATTTTCCACCGCTGTAAATACGCACGCCTCGTACTCACGGGCGATTTATTTCCCGTAGTGAATTTTTACTTTCCATCTTATACGAGTATATACGTGGGACACTCAAAAAGTTTTGCGAAAATAAAAATAAACGTTCTATATGTAAATATTTTTATTAAATCTTTTCAAAGTACTCTCCACTAGCCTCTATACAAAGTTGCATGAGTCTGAGCCGGTTTTTGGAAACTTTTTTTCAGTCTGCCTTAGGACACCTCGTTTACAGTCTGCTCGAACGCCGACAGCGCATTTTGCGGCGACGAAAATTGTATCCCTTCGAGCAATTTTCGGGAATAAAAGGAAGTCACACGGTGCTAGGTCAGGGCTGTAAGGAGGGTGACCCAGGAGTTTGACCGTCGTTCTGTCCAGGAAGTCCCTCGTTTCGCGTTGTGCGAAGGCGCGTAGTCGTGGTGGAGCAGAAGCCCGCGGAGCCCTGTGTTTGGTCGCTTGTTGCTCACAACAGAGAAAACTTCTTGCACAGAGACAAAACTTGATGTTCCTTTGGTTCCGTAAAGGAATAGACACCAAGTAGCCATTTAAATTGAAAATCAAAACCTGCCTTTGATAGGCGTTGATTCGTTTTGAAAGACCCAAACTGTCGACTGGCGCTTCGTTTCTGGATCGTATTGATAAATCCAAGACTCATCACCTGTAATGATGTCGTAAACACGCCGAGACGAGCCTGCTTAAAATTTGTTTATCATATCACGGCACCATTCCACCCGTCCTGCTTCTGAGCATCGGTGAGGTTGTGCGGCACCAATCGTGAAACAGTCCTCCTCACGCGGAGATGCATGTGTAGAATTTCGTGAAGGCTACCCGATCCACCCTGCAGCATGTGCTGAATGTCTTGAAACGTAACTCCCCTATTGTCTGAGATTAAAAAAAACACTGCTGCTCTCATACATAATTCGCAATACTTTCTAAGTGGCCTAATAAAAAATCTCGATGCTCGGCACAACACCTGGTGTTGGAAATCCAGTGCACGATACAAAAACGTCGCGGGAAAGAATGTCCGTGCATACAAGGGCTTAGTTCTGCCGTGAGTCGCCGGACACGATCCGGACACGCTCCGGACACCGGACGACAGTTGTTGGCACCGGACGGTATAGAAAAAACACGCTTCCAGCGAAAAAACAGCGCGCCGCTGGAGGATATTTTCCCTTCCGCTCGACACGACAATATTACCGAGCGACACCGCAATAACATTACGAAAGAGATGCTGAGAGGGGGCCGAGCTTTGGAAGTTGGTAAACGCCTGTTCTAGATACATAGTCTTAACAGATAATTTTGAAATCGACATGTTTTGTACTTATACTGCTTTTTAAGCCCGCACACGTGAATAACCATAACTTTCAAAATAGTCGTGGGATTTAAAAAAAAATAAAAAATGCTACATAGTGAAACATTTCTTTCATTTCGAAAGTCGGTGTCATTGTTTCTGTATTTTCATTATAGCAACCAACTTTTAACTTCCTCTATCCACAAGTTATGAAAATATCAATGAACATAAATAAAAATAAAAATAAAATGCAAACGAATTAAGAATCATTAAAAAATCAAGATCCTTTTGATGTTTCTAAGTCGTAAAAAATGGTTCTAAAGTCAGCGTGTTTTCGTGACAACCTCAAGAAAATCCTCAAGGTTTATAAAATGTTATTGTGTGTGAGTTTACCTACCTATGTTAAAAAAAATCTTTCCTTAGATTTAGGGCAGAATGAAGTCTGTTTGTAACCTCAATAAAAATAATTGCTATGGTACCCAAGCCAGATGGAACGTCAACTGTTAAGTTTTTGCTTAAAAAAACATAATTTTCATACATAATCAGCCTATTATGTTCCCACTGCTGGGACACAGGCCTCCTCTCTATGAGAGGGAGTGGGCCGTAATCCACCACGCGGGCCCAGTGCGGATTGGTAGATGTCACATGTCTTCGAATTTTTGGTTCTTAGACATGCCGGTTTCCTCACGATGTTTTACTTCACCGTTTCGAGAGCAGTGGTGATGAAATAATTTACACAAAGTAAATCGCCTGTCTGGGTTCGAACATGCGACCTATACCTCGTAAGTCGCGGCCGTTACCACTGGGCCACCACTGTTATCATGAATTGAATAAATTCTAATTTTCACTGAATGTCGAAAACTTTGACTTCACCTAAAAACCAAACCATCCTTCAATACAAATTATGAATTCCGTACAACGCGATCATTAATTCACCGAAATATTATTTTATATGTAAACAAAAAGTTTGTTCGTGAAATATATTTCAGGTAGAACGGGCAGATAAGTAATAAAACAAAATGTTTTAATATTCTAATATTGTGGCAACACTGTTACCTGCCACTCCCTCCGCCACCCGCGTGCTTACCGCACCCCGGGCTCGCCTACCGCCGCTAACTTTGTGCTAATCTAAGTTTCAGTTTTCAATAGTTAGTGGGAGGTAATTGTTGAATTATCACACGTTTTGTGAATTAGCATGATATTATATTGGGGCGAAGTGATGGTCCAGTGGAATCTGCCCCGATTACGATGTAGGTCGAGACTTCAAACCCAGGCAGGCAATTTACTTAGTGTATTTAATTTCATCACCACTGCTTAATAATAATAATAATAAAGCCGAGAAAGATAAAGAAATCAAGTATCTTGATTTAGCTCGCGAGGTTGTCGACATGTGGGATGTGGACTCAGCAATCATTGTGCCGATAGTCGTGACAGCCAATGGCTTGATAGCCAAGAGCCTCGACAAACACCTGAGGAGGCTCTCGTTGGGCAGCTGGATCAAGGGCTTGATTCAGAAAGCGGTACTTCTGGACACGGCTCGCATTGTCAGGAGGTTCCTCTCTCTGGAGCCCTGACCGCCGGTAGCTTGGACCCTGTTCCCGATACCGGTGGGATACTATTTTTTATATTTTTAAATGTTTTTTAATTATATTTTTTCAGATTTTTTAAAAAATATTTTTTTTATTGATCCAAAAATATATACATAGACACCGGTTGTATAGTAGTATACGCTAAGACATAATCAACTAACAATGGACACAAAGGGAGAAAGAAATAATTGTCTATATTACCAAAAACATTAAATTCTGTCTCCTAAACTAGGGGTGGTCTGTATCTTAGGAGACAGTGATTCAACCGAGCTGTATTGGTTATTAAATTGATGATGGACAAGTGTCGATGCTAATCTACTATAAAACAAAAATGTGAATTAGCTGAGTAAGTAATTTTAGATTTATTTGAGCATGGATGGATGGATGGATGGATGCAGGAATTCTGAGTTGAGCTGCACGATGATTGACAAATGCGTGCACTGACTGGACAGGTCCACTCAAATCCGTGTGGTTCTTTCCTCAAAAGACCATTTCAGACACCAGTCTACATAGTCCTCATATGATATGACCAAGATTATTTTAATATTTTATTTACACTTTGACATTGATGCACTTTATATATGCAATGCCATTTACTTTGTAAAGGATTATACTATTTTAATTATTGTGAATGTGAAGACATTGTGGATTTGTTGTTTTTTTAATGCATTTTTTTTTAATTATTAGTTTTAATCATGGTCTGGCAGTTTGAGTAATTTATGCGGCCTACCCAAATGTCCTTTCTTTGGTAATGTTCGTCGAATCGTTTAGCTCCTTTAGTTCTGTGTTGAGCTGCATGACAACTGACAAATGCGTACACTGACTGGACAGGTCCACTCATTCTGTGTGGTTCTTTCCTCGAAAGACCATTTCAGATATCAATCCACATGGTCTTCACATGACCTGACCAAGATTATGTCTGGACTTTAAAAGAGACTGTGACCTCTGAGTTTGTTTCGGCGTTTCTTCTCAGAGTAGTCAGATAGGAAATGCCGATCTCACCTAGTTTTAAAAATATGATTGACGTGTAAAAGTGTTTGTACAAACCTATTTACAGAAATAAAATCATTTATCATTTATCATTTAGAAAGAGTAGTGATGTGAATGGGAGAGAGGTGTGTGTGTTCGTGTTTGTTAGTGAAATGTTACACTGCTCTCAAAACGGTGAAGGAAAATGTCGTGAGGAACAGGCCATGTCAAACCAAAAAAAAGGGGAGTCGCCGTGGACACGGCCGTGTGTTTCACGTGAAAACATGAACGTTATATTTTCTGAGGTGGGTAGAGGTCGTGCCGTCACATTCCTGACTCGAAGACATTCTTAGATTCCTTAGCTATCAAGTGGTGTAATTATATTTTGGATGTATATGTTAGATATGTAGCTGCAACGCCAAACTGTATCCCCCGATTCTGTTATCATCTTTTTTTTTAATGGCCTTTTCAATCTTTTAAAGATTTATTCACGTCAATGTAGAAGCCATGTGGCATCCACCAACCGGCACTGAGTCCGTGTAGTGGATTATAGCGTCATGGACTTTCATAGAGAGGAGGCCTGTGTCCCAACAGTGGGAACAGACTGGTTATATATAGTGGTAACATCGTATGGCTGAATGCGTAGGTTGGTAGCGCATTAATTTTCTTTGATTGGGAAGAACTTTACTTACGGATTTAAAGTGAAGCGTTCTGTCGGCGAATCGTTCATCGTAGAAGCGAATGTCGTGGAGTCTTTCAATCCCACCCTAAAACAAGGTGTGTGGTTTAGATGATAACGGAGGCGACGTTGATGTACCGATACTTCGTCAAAGTGGTGCTACGTCGTAGTGGTGTTACGTCGTAGTGGTGCTACGTCGTAGTGGTACTACGTCGGAGTGGTGCTACGTCGTAGTTGTGCTGCGTCGTAGTGGTGCTACGTCGGAGTGGTGCTACGTCGTAGTGGTGCTACGTCGTAGTGTTGCAGCGTCTTAGCGGTGCTACGTCGTAGCGTTCCTACGCCACTGTTGTGCTACGGGTCGGGAGTTTTTTACTAACATTATTTTTTCTGATGACGTTAAAATTCTGTGTCCATTATCGCAGGTGTTCGGTGTGTCTCTGTGTGTCACAGTGTCGAGACACTGTGCAGTGTATGTGTAGTAACACACAAACATTCGGTATAGTGCAGCAGTGTCGCGTGTCGTGAGTCATCTGATGACGTTAATATTCTGTGTCCTTGTCGCAGGTGCCCGTGTGTCTCAGTGTGTCAGCGTGTCGCGGCACTGTGCCATGTGTCTGCGCGCGCGAGCGAGTGTCTGCGCGTGCGCGCTGCTGCTCGCTCTCGTCCTCGCCGAACATGATAAGCGAGCTGAGAGTAAGTACTTTGGGTTACATTACTAACTTCTCCCCGCCTTCTTTCCTCCTATAGTTATTCCCCGTGCGTTCTTTCTGAGCTTTTTTTTTCTTTTTGTTCATCTCCTAAGGGTATTAACGTGGTGTTAAACATCCTATATCGAATTATTATTTATTTATTTATTTTATTATTTATGCACACACAGTAAAATACAATGAGACACGACATAATTACAATTTGAGTACAAAGGTACTGATTATTTCTTAAGAAATTTCTTCCAGCAGACCTGCGAAAGGAGAATTGAAAAAGAAATGTAGACAATAGTGTGTGAAAACAAGAAGAGAATCTAAAATAACTCAAATATATATATTATTTATATATATGTAGGGAAACATGGCTACTATATAAGCACTTTGTGTGAACTACGAATACAGTTGGTAATTGACTCTCGAGCGTTTCACTTGTGTATCCCTTACAACATAAACAATAGTCACTACAGTGGTGACCCCGACACTCGACGCCCGGCGTTCGACGAATATACGCAGAGCGCTACGGTTATCGCGCACCGCACGTCACGAGAGTTAACGCGATGAATCCGCAATATGCCGCACCACCAATGGCACCACCAAAAAAAGAAGAACTTACAACAGATCTCTCTACTGTTTCAACCGTATCAGTTTCGAGCAGAATACCAGAATTCTGGACAGACAATCCGAGGCTGTGGTTCATCCAAGTCGAAGCCGTCTTGACACCACAAAAGACATCCGACACAAACAAATACTTCATGGCCGTATCAAAACTCACGAAAGACGCCATCCAGCAAGTCGCAGACATAGTAGCAAAGCCCCCGGAAAACAATAAATACGAAGCACTAAAAAGCCGATTGCTACAAATATACGAAGAATCAGAAACAAGACAAGTACAAAAGCTAGTGTCAGAAGTAGAACTAGGAGACCAAAAGCCTAGTCAACTCTTGCGCCGCATGAAAGAGCTATCTAGAGGAAAAATAGAAGATGACACACTTAAAATACTATGGCAAGGACACCTACCATCGTCAGTACGTGCAGTACTTACCGTCACATCAGCAAAGACCCTGGAAGAATTATCAGTGCTAGCTGACAAAATAATGGATACGTACCAAACCGCCCAAGTCAGTGAAGTAACCCGAAGCCGTCCGGAGCAAACAACATCATATGAGATAGCAGCGATAATGGCAGAGATAGCCAAAATTAACCTAAAAATAAACGAAATGGAAAACCGCAGAGGAAGATCAAGGAGTACACACAGGAACTATCCAAGAACACGTTCCAGCTCAAGGCCGCGTATAACACCCGATGATCCCAGATGGCTGTGCTCGTACCACCTCAAGTTCAGGGATAGAGCACGGAAATGCGTCGCACCCTGCAACTGGAAGAGCAAGAAACCTTATACCGAGTCGGAAAACTAGGAGAACTGCAGCAGGTGGCGGGGAGCTGTGCAGTCAAGGATCACCGCCTAATTGTAAGTGACAAAAACTCGCGTCTCAAATTTCTAATAGATTCCGGAGCGTGTATTTCTGTTTTACCTAAATCCGCAATTAAAAATAGATCGGAGTTAAATCCAAACTGTAACTATAAGTTATTCGCAGCAAATGGGTCTGAGATAAAAACATACGGAACCAAAGCAATTACGCTAGATTTAAAGTTAAGAAGACCTTTCAAGTGGACATTTGTCATATGTGATGTTAAGCAACCGATTCTAGGAGTAGATTTTTTAGACCATCATAAGTTAATTATAGATATTAATGGTCAAAGACTAATAGATAGTATAACTAACTTAGCATCGTACGGAACGATTGTAAACCATTGTGAACCAGCAATCTCAGCGTTACGAAACGATCATCCCATTCATGACGTTTTAAAAAAATACCCAGATATTCTCAAACCAATGTCATTCAAAGAGACACCCAAGCATACCGTTTACCACTATATAGAAACTACAGGTGCTCCAGTATTTTGTAAACCCAGACAGTTAGCGCCAGAGAGATATAAATTAGCAAAGGACGAGTTTAAAAACATGCTAGAGATAGGTATATGTAGGCCTTCTAAATCAGATTGGGCAAGTCCTTTACATCTAGTTCCAAAAAAAGACGGACATATACGTCCTTGTGGTGACTACAGAGCATTAAATGCAATAACCAAACCAGATAGGTACCCCATACCCCGCGTACAAGATTTCACGTATTTACTAACTGGAAAGACAGTATTCTCAAAAATTGATATTAAAAAAGCCTACCATAACATATTAATAAACCCGGAAGATATCGTTAAAACTGCGATAACAACACCGTTTGGTCTATACGAATTTGAGCGCATGACCTTCGGATTAAGAAACGCAGCGCAAACCTTTCAGCGATTCATGACAAACACCGTCTTAGCAGGTTTAGATTTCTTATACTGTTACTCGGATGACATATTAATTAGCTCAGAAAATCCCGCGAAACACCGTGAGCATTTAGAACAGGTTTTTCAACGCCTTAATGAATTCGGTATAACTATAAACCTAGAAAAATGTACCTTTCAAACCACGGAAGTACAATTCCTAGGATACGAAGTTACGAGTACTGGTATTAAACCAATAGAAAACAAAATACGAGCCATCATAGAATACCCAAAGCCACAAAACGTATCGCAACTAAGAAAATTTTTGGGCATGGTAAATTTTTATAGAAATCATCTACCAAGAGCAATAGAATATTTAGATAAATTGAATAAATACATCCACAAAGCTAAAAAGAATGATAAAACAACCATACAATGGTCACCGGATGCTGAACAAGCATTCTCAGAATGTAAAGAGAGCCTCATGAATGCGGTCACGTTATCGTTTCCAGTAACCAACGTGCCGTATGCACTATTTGCAGACGCGTCAAATAATTGCGTAGGTGCTGTTTTGCAACAACACGTCAACGGAAAATGGAATCCATTAGGTTATTTCTCAAGGAAATTAAATGAAACACAAAAGAAATACAGTACTTACGACAGAGAACTACTCGCTATATTTCTTGCAATAGAACATTTCAGATGTTTATTTGAAGGGGGGGAACTAATCATTTTTACGGATCACAAACCCTTAACATTTGCGTTCGCGAAATTATGCAAAAATAGCAACAAAGAAAGTCCAAGACGTATTAGGCAGTTACTCTTTATAAGCGAATTCACGACAGATATACGCCACGTGAGTGGGCAGGATAATGTTGTCGCAGACGCATTATCACGTATAGAAAGTGTTGAATGCACATCAAGCGTAGTAGACTATGAGAAGTTAGCGCTAGAACAAAATGAAGACATAGAACTCAAATCATTACTAAACAATCCTAAATACCAAATCAAAAAAATATTAATTCCAAATTCTAACAAACACGTATACTGCGAGATATCAAACGAGAACGCAAGACCTTACATAACAGAAAACTACAGAAGAGATATATTTCGGACAATTCATAATCTTAGTCATCCCGGTACGCGTGCGTCACGCCAACTCATAAAAAAAAATTTTTTTTGGCCAGGCATGAACCAAGACATTGGAACATGGACTAAAACATGCATCAATTGTCAAAAATCAAAAATTAATAGGCATGCAAAATCCAACTATGGCAGATATCCACCAGTAGATAGATTTGATCACATACACATCGATTTGATAGGACCTCTCCCTACAACCACAGACGAGCTCAGATACTGTCTAACTATCATGGATAGAGGTACTGGTTGGCCAGAGGCATTTCCGTTAAAGGACATGACAGCCGAGAACGTAGCAAAAACATTATACAAGGAATGGATAAGCAGATTTGGCTGCCCTGTTAAACTAACCAGTGACCAGGGTAGGCAGTTCGAAAGCAAATTATTCGGAATATTAATGTCCTACTTAGGCATACAAAAAATAAGAACGACCCCATACCATCCGCAAAGCAACGGAGCGGTGGAACGATGGCACAGATGTGTAAAGACGTCGTTAATGGCAAGGTTAAATGGTAACAAAAACTGGACACATGAACTTCCAAGCGTAATGTAGGACTTCGCGCTGCCATCAAATCGGAAACAGGCGTCAGCGCAGCACAAATGGTTTACGGGCGAGCCTTACGATTGCCAGGTGATTTTTTTATAGAAGTAAAAGACAATTTTGATCCCCATATGGTAGTACAGAATATTAGTAATACGATAAAGCAATACAAGCCTATCAGTGTTAAATCACACAATTCCAAATCATTTTTTGTGCACTCAGACCTTAAAAATTGTACACATGTCTTCCTAAGGAATGACAGGATTAAAAAATCGTTAATATGTCCCTACGAAGGACCGTTTAAAGTTTTAGATAGGTCAGAAAAAGTATATAAAATATTTATAACAAATAAGGAAGCAACAGTATCAATAGACAGACTAAAACCAGCCTATTTATTAAATGAAAATGCAGTTAGACAAGAGAGCAACAAAAAAGCAAAAATATGTTTACAAAATGACAGTACAAGTGTAAGGACATCTAAATCGGGAAGAACCATCAAAACCCCTGTTAGATTTACATAGAAATATTATTAAATAGAATAAGTAAAAATAAATGTAAGCAAAATGTAAGCACACAATGGATAAATGTCTAGTATGTCAGAAATGTCGACTCGACTTATAATTATTACGAAGTAATTAAGTAGGTCAATCGCACCTTGCGCTGAGCCAGCAAAATAATCATAAGATGTTAGCCTGTAAGTAACAGACAAAATAAAAATTTGCGTCAGAATAAGTACATGTATCGACCACAAGTACAAAGACCATATAATATTGTATAAAAATGGGAAAAACATACAGTTTAGAGAAAAAAACGGAAGAAGTGATCATAGCTCAAAATGGAGCGAACGACGCAACAAATTCACATTTTGAGCAAACCGCAGAAAAATATGGAATAATAATACTTGTCATAGCAGCAGTGAGTGGTATATACTTTATATATGTAATGCATAAAAAATGCAAGCAAAGTGCTCAGAAGATACTACGGAAAGAATTGACCGTGTGGCACAGTGCAAGCAATGTACAATCGATTCAACAATCTGCAGCTCACCCTCATCAAATTCATGTGGTGTAGTGAAACAGTGTAATATATAATAAAGTAGTGAATACAGGTTTAGTACCAACATACAATTAGTGATTATTAAAAATTGTCAGCATGAAAGTATGTAATAAAAATGTCAGTGCAAGAATGAGTTCACTAAAAATAAACAGACTGTTTTAATGAAACTCAACGCCAGGTATAGCACTGTGTACAGTGACAGCATATCATGTATTAGTATGTAAGAGAATGTTAATAGATAAAAAAAAAACAACATATTGTATTGTTAAACCTTATTTAAAATTATACTTTAGCTTAAATTTTATTATGTAAAATTTTGTAAAAAGGGGGAATACTGTAGGGAAACATGGCTACTATATAAGCACTTTGTGTGAACTACGAATACAGTTGGTAATTGACTCTCGAGCGTTTCACTTGTGTATCCCTTACAACATAAACAATAGTCACTACATATACATAAATAAATACTCACAGTTAAGAGGAAAGGTAATGCTCTTTTAATCGACATTTGAATAGAAAAATAGTTTTTAAATCACGAATGCTAGGCGGACCTGAATCTCTTCAAAGTTAGAGTGAACAGGCTGCTTCTGGGTAAGCTCACTCCATCGTAGACTTTGTCTCTGTCACTTCTGACCTAGACTAGAGTCAAGAGCAAACCCATCCCAAGTAAAAAAAAAAAAAATCTTCCTCAAAAATTGGGCTATGAAATAAAAATATAAGAATATTCATACAGGCCGATAAATTCAAGGCTCATAAATCTGTCCACTGTACTCCTTCTTCTATTCGAGTCGATGGTAAACAAATGTTAAAATTGGTTGGGCCCAGCCAACGCCAATCGCGGCAACAGTGGCGTTTTATGCCCTCAGAAGGTCTCCCACTGTATTAAGTTACATGGAGAGAAAAACATTGCTCGTGAATGCCTTTTTTTATAAAATCACAGAAACTGTCAACTTGAACTAAAATACTATTTAGGTTAACTTTAATTATCTCCTCTAACCATTCCGTTCCTAAATAAAGCCCAGAACAAAAAAATAACAGAGAACAGAGAAAAAGAGCAGTGGCGGCCCAGTGGTATCGGCCCCGACTACGAGGTCGTGAGTTCGAACCCAGGCTGGCGCTTTACTTTGTGTAAATTATTTCATCACCACTGCTCTCAAAACGGTGCAGGAATACATCGTGAGGAAACCATGCCGGTTTCCTTTCCTTCAACGTTTATTTATATTTTTGTGCAAACAACTTTGTGGGCTTTATCTAAAGCCAACAACTTTTTGGGCTTTAGATAAAGCCCACAAAGTTGTTTTCAAGACAAATCATATTGAAACGGACTTGTTTGTTCTTATATTGTTAAAATAGGTGTTTTAAAGAGAGCAGTGGTGGCCCAGAGGTAACGGCTGCGACTTAAGAGTCGTAGGTTGTATAAATTATTTCATCACCACAGCTCTCAAAACGGTGAAGGAAAACGTCGTGAGGAAACCGGCATGTCTTAGATCCAAAAATTCGAAGACATGTGACATCTACCAATCCGCACTGGGCCCGCGTGGTAGATTACGGCCCACTCCTTCTCACAGAGAGGAGGCTGTGTCCCAGCAGTGGGAGCGCTTTAGGCTGATTATGATGATATGACAAAAAACCAATGTCAATGACGAAGAATACAAGACTTTGGGCTCGATGATGGGACGCCTTCAAACCGAACGGATGCAAAAATATCCTTAGCGACGCCGAAAATCACTTGTTCTTTCCCTTTACTATGATTTTTTTTGTACCTGGCAACCTTTTGGTTACAGAGATATTAAAGGTCAACGTTCCAATTTCTTTTGACGTTTTTTTACGAAATCATGTTCGAAATGTTGTAACTTAACCTTAAATACTCCCACGATCCCTGTGCCGCTGCATGCACTCATAAACACATTATTTTAAACGGCGTATATTTACACCAGAAATAAAAGTACCCCTGTATAGTCATGTCACTGAAATACTTATTTCAAAAACCATTTCTTCCCTAAGATGTTGGAAGTGTTTACTGATATTGTTTGGCATTGCGTAGTGTCTCCGATGCCGTTTCTGATGGCAACACGTTACGGACGCAGTTCGCCCCCCGCCCGCCACCTCACGCCGCGCAATGACAGGTAACACACACACACCCCACTAAAACATCTAACTGCGCGCAACGACAGGTAACACACACCCCACTAGAACACCTCACGCCGTGCAACGACAGGTAACACACACCCCACTAGAACACCTCACGCCGTGCAAGACAGTTAACACACACCCCACTAGAACACCTCACGCCGTGCAACGACAGGTAACACACACCCCGCTAGAACACCTCACGCCGTGCAACGACAGGTAACACACACCCCATTAGGACACGTAACTCAATAACACACACACACACACACACATAATTTTACAACACATCTCTGCAGGGCTAACATGACAAGCGCGAGAACACTCTCTATCTCCATTTGTCGAAATATCTCTACGATTTTGACGTCATCCTACGAGATACCGAGTTAATAAAAACAAATAATTTTTATCATTGCAACATCGGTCGATTTTACGCATGGAATTAGTATGTACTAAATTGATTTTACGTCCACCTCTTTTAATTTATGTTTAGTTCCCTAGAACCTTTTTTGCTGTTTTTCTTCGGCTTGCTAAAGTTAAAATAAAAATAAATTGGCACTCACTAGATAATCACCACAATTGTTAAATCGGCCGACGGTCACAGTTTGACCGTTTATGATTGTTAACGAGAAAACATCAAGTTTGACAGAACGAGTCGAGTAGTTTGTATGCCAGCGCTGTCAGTAAATGAGAAAAGTGACAGATTTGGACGCGACGAGAAAACGCGACAGTAAGTAATTGTCGCGTGTGTCATGTTAGCCCTGCTAGACTTACGCTTATCGCCAAGATCGTCATAGACACGCTGATAAGACAGCCGCGTCGGATTTTCAATACAAAAAGCAACCCTCCTCTAGTGTGCGATGGTTCATCCAAATCCCTCTAGAGGGATTTTGGCAATGCGGCGCACTCAAATCTGCGTCTGACTTAACACATAACAGCTGCTAAGAAGACATGACTTTGAATGTATTTGTGACCATAATATGCAAGGGAGTGTGTTTGTGTGTCTGTAAGACTTCCTAACTCCAACATTATGTTTGGATGATGACATTATGATGTGTGCAGGTTCTTCATGAGCACACGGTACGGCAAGCGGTCGGATGGCGCCTGGGGCACGGGCAGCGGGGAGGTCGCAGCACAACGAGCCACTGGGGGCGCGCTACTGTGTGAGTTCACTGGCGTATTCCCGCTGTACCGCTGCCGACACAAGCCGCCAGCATACCGCAAGTGAGTCATGTGTCCCTGGTACAATCATCATCTTACACCCCTAATCGTAATTTTTTCGGCGTAGTATTAGTTTCCTTCCATTCATCTTATATAACGTACACACACACACACCCTACAGTTACACACTACACACATACTTCATCACACGCATATATTCTTTTTTCTTTATTTTAATTAAAAAAGTCTTTTTCTACCATTACTAGAGTTGTCCAAATTACTCAAATATTATGGATTTGTTGTTCAAAGAATCACTGACTCCCAAGTCACAGGAAAAATCCATAATATTTCGTCGGAGTATTTAAATATTAACCTTTCTAATAAGCCTTTTTTGTTTTGCGTCATAGGGAGGAAGGCTTTTTGTGAATAATTTATTTTTTATTAGTTATCTCTGATATACACCCACTTTCTAGCCATATCATCTTTCACACAGTATCCATCGTTTCTTTTACTCTTCCTTTACTCTTGTCGTCTTTTACACTTGCGCCTGTACCAAAAGTCACAAAATAATTACGTTTAGTGCTCAAAGAATTTTAAATGTTGCCTGTTTCTGTCAATCGTTTGAAGATGCTAGAGACAGGATGATAATTTAATTATGTGAAGCGCTAAACGCACTTGGTCATTTGAGGTGCAAGTAGGCTTTTGTCAATTTTTGTTTTCTCATTAGTCCCTATTATTATACAACATTTTGGTCTTTGTATCATTAAACATGTCTATTGATGCAGCTGTCTTTTAAAACTTGTGTGTGTCTTAGGTTGGTGCGTAATTTTTGAAATCGCTTTTTAAAACACGACAAGGTTCTAAGTATTACCAAGGCTTTCATAGAGCAACTATACATCAAACTTATCCACAAAAATCTTCCAACGAGGCTTCAACGTTAGTTACAATCATGAGTAAAACAACGATATATGTGTTGGTTCAGGAGGAGTGCTAAAGAGACCAGACAGGAGCAATAATCCGCGGACAGACGACCAGGCCACCGCGACCGACAGCCGCGTCCCACACGACCGATATGACCCGTCCGACCACATCCACGAGTCCGAAAAAAAAAACATGCACAAATAACAAAATACAACTCTTTTGTTGATGTACAATAGTTATTAAGATAAAACCGTTTTAATGAAAAATGATGTTAAAATGTATAACTGTAAACTTTGTTTTGTAATAATTATGATATTTAAAGACGTGATCCACTATACAGTCTAGCACTACTATTTTTTTTCTACCTTACACTTTAGACATACCCTCACACACCCAAAAACACACAAATTCACCCACGTATAAAACGCAAGTGTCTGAGCGCGGTTCCACGGAGTGCGGAAACTGTACACAAATGTACCTATACATACTTGTTATATTTGTACTTATATACTTAGTTTAAACACTGGTTACATACTTCAGAAACTTGTGTTCTTGCATTTGTTTCTAAACGTACGCGCCCACAACATTGGTTGACATCTAAAGGATGAACTGTTAAATCCGGCAGTACAGTGATTTGTGTTTAAAAGACAAATGTAGGATTACTAGAGTCTGCATAGATAAGAACTTATTTTAAGTGGAGTCTGTGACGCGCTACGGCTGGGGGCGCGTCGCTGGGACTCCCGCTGCGACTTGCTCACATGTAATGAAACTGACAAACAATTATAATCACTTGCACACACCCACTCTGCGATATCCTACACCACGCAAGCAAAATAAATAAAATTGTCCATTCAAACATAAACACGAAAGAAAATACGTGTGCATTACGAGATATTGACACACACACATTTACACCTACATACATAATACACACCCGCATTCTTATAGCTTTTAAACACCATCACACCCACACTCTCAACTCCTACATACTGCGTAACGTCACACTGTGTATGTAATGGTTAGCTGAGACTCTGTATTCGTGACGATCCCTCACCATTACCCCACATAGCCAAAATACCTACGCGAAATGTGGAAGTACGATTATACCTCGACCTATCTCTTCAGAGAATACTGGCATGATGTCAAACCCCCTTTAAGGCTCACGGCCCTCTATCCATTAAGAACGATTCCACCAAAGTTCATGGTCAGTTAGAACCCAACATTTTGAGTCTCATGTCTATTCAAATGTCTATGCAAATCTTGGGCGCGATAGATTACAAGTCATTGTCACAATGGAACAAATGTAAAAACTTCTTTATTTAAACCATGAAAGTTAGCTGCACATACTTGGAAATAACTGCTTACTTGCGTCAAACGCTTGCTAATTTTATATGAATGGATTACACTGACACGGTACAAGCACTTCGATGTTAATTAATTATGAATTGATGTTAAATAGCTTCAGGATTTAAATAATGTATTGACTGTTATCAACCAGTCAACCAGATTTGTACGAGTAGTAGACTTATTGTGAATACAGTATGAACCATGTTTTTACTGAAGTATGCGTTGTATATAAGATTAATAAAACATAAATTATATTGCTAAAATGCATCAATGTATTTTTTTTAAAGAAAAGAAGTCCCTAGAAATCATTAAAAATAAAGTTTTATATGAGTGTAACCAAAAATGTATCAAGTTTGCACAAATGTGCAGGAGATCTATTTAAACCGTGTCATATTGTACTGCGTGTGCAAGTCGCCACAGCTAATGTATTTAGTAATAATATAATGTAACAGCTAGTTGTAAGCCATGTCAGGCAGCCGCTGTCTTCTCGGGCACGATCAGTCAATATAAACGTACGCTCACAATAAACTTCTTTTCATTTATGACCTCCTAGTCCTGTGTTCCTCTCCCTACAGTACCCAAACGAAAATTTGACACTTTAATCTGAGCTGACGTGATTGGTCATATAGCTTCAATTTGTTTGTGCTCTTTAGGAGGCTGTATCGTGACGTTTTGGCGCGACGAGGTGTAAGTACGTTAGTTTGTGTGGGTGCACATGAGCACACATTAATTTTAACTCCTCTGACACTTGTCGTGGCGTCAGATTATCGCGATTCGTCCTGACTTAAGCTTTATCTTGCATAGTGGCTATCACAGGTATGAGCATCTAAAGTCAATATAAACGAACACTCAAAACCCTTTTCTTATTTATGATCTCCTAGTACTTCTGTATCCTCCTCTACCTGCAGTAGCCGAGCGTTTATTTACAAGACATCAACATTTAGAAAGAACCGATTTAGACGGAGACAACGTTCTGCAAAGCTAAACTTCAATAAAACTCAACGTGCCATGGTATATTACGTCTTATGTTTGACTGAACACGTCCTATTACTAAGTAAGTTCTTATTAGTCACAAACCCATTACTGTCCACTAATGGACGTAGACTTACTCACACCTGCTGGCGGCCTCTCAAGCGAGCGTCCGGAGTCGAACCCCGGGTCGGGATAAGTGTAAATAGTTATCGAATAGCTTCTTCTAAGTAAAATATTTCTGTAATTGGGATGATCACCATCCAGCTACACCGCAGCAGCGCCAGCAGCAGCAGTTGCTTTTCAGCGTATGTCTACCAACTACTCATCTCGACCAATCTATTTGTAAAGCCGAGTTACTAAGACTAGACCAATTGAATGTGCGCCCAATCACGATACGTCTGCTGTAAGTTGTCGGGGAGTTGGGTTGTTCGGAGATCCACACAAAAAGAAATACAATAAAATTGACTCTTCCTTCTTTTAAAGAGAGATTTATTTCAATTTAACCATTTACAGGCACTTTCAAGGAGATGGTTAGTCAGAAATATGAAGCCATAGGTTATATGATGCCCATTTCAAAAGTGCCTATGAGAGAACAAGCAAGAAGTTCCAAGGACAATCTTCTTAATCACAACTTGAGTCAGGAGCGATCTCGCAGTCACCTCGTACATATTCAAAGTACTTAGAGGGAAGGTACATAATGCGGACATATTAGGGCACATAGGTTTGTGTGTTCCGGACAGGTACGTGTGGCGACGACGATAGTCACGGCTGCTGGAAGAGCCGCGCGCTCGGACCTATCTTTAAATTGAGGCGCCACTGACACGGGCACTCCGCACTCTCAACCTCATAGCTAGTGACACGGACCTTTTCTATTGTTCTCTGAGTAAGTTCACAAAGAATGCATTGTATGTTATAACTTACAAAATGTAATTATTATAATAAGTTAGGATATGTACACTATCGCAATAGGTGTAACCTGTAGTGATAGATGTAACTTGGATAATAAATAAATAAACTTTTGTTTCAAAATATTGGTTACATCATCCATGTTGAAATTATACATTGAGATAGGTATGTAAGAATGATGTAGAGAGATGTGTACGTTAACAGCAAAGAGTAGACAAAGAAAAACAATTCCAAAATAAAATACGAAATTACAATAAGCCGTAGCCGATATGAGATGACCACCATGTCGATTCTGTAAAATTCTCACCGCGTAGACTTGCTGGAGTCAGCTGTCAGTGTCATCCCGTCTTGTCAACCCCTAGCATCAGTGGCACTGACAGCTCACTCCACGCTCACTTCATCTAAGTTTTCACGGTGAGATGGTTACAGAATAGCACTACAGTCCCAACTGATGACGCCCGTTCACGAACATCAACTGCCAGAGCCCATTCAAGTCAATGAAAGACGTACTCAGCAAATGGCATCTTTAGTACATACTCGTTGTACTCACACATGTGCTGTCTATATCTATGGTCTATGTTAGAGGATTTGGTTTCCGCACTTAGTCCTTCATGTGGACCATTGTGCGTGGCCCATGGCGGCCGTCGGTGGTTATTATTCCAACCAGCCCACCTCCCTCCAGAAACAGATCAAAGCTTCAGGTCTGTTGAGAACATCTGTGTAAGATCCGGGTGTCTCGAGGGTTTCTGTCCTAATCTGGGTAACGCCTGTGCACTCAAAGAGCACATGCGCGTTGGTCTCGTCCGACTCCATGCAAGCTCTGCACAGAGCACTGTCCGATATGCCCATTGTGTGAAAGTGTTTGTTTAGCGAGCAGTGTCCTGTGATGGTCCCCGTCACCAGGCGCAGGCCATTTCTGTCCAGGCGTAATAAACGTCTGGTTAGCCTGCCATCTAAGGATGGCAATGCTTCCTTGGACTGCCTGCAGCCTGGTATCGAGGTTCACCAACACTCTCCTGCAGCCACCTGCGTATCTGGTTGAAGAGGATGGGTATGATGGGTTCAGGCCCGCAGGCTGACGTGCTGGATGCTCTCCTGGCTAATTCGTCAGCTGCGTCGTTGCCTAGTGCTGTGTCCTTTTATCCATTGCAATGTCACTGTGTTGCGGTTGGATACCGTTAGTTGTTCTAGAGCATTATGACATTCTGGTATTATACTCGAGGTAATATATTTTTTCCCCAATGATTGGAGGACTGAGGCGTTGTCGGAGAGTATGCGTATATGGGTGTCCGTAACTTTCCTGGTTTCTATGGCATACGCCGCTTGTATAATGCCCACACACTCCGCCTGATAGACGGTGTTGAACATTCCCAGCGGATTGATATGTTTATGTTGAGGTCATGTGAAAAGACTCCGACGCCGGTCCCAGATCCGGTCTTCGAGCCGTCGGTGTATACTCTCATCTCGTTCGGGCCTGAGTAGTAACACTGTTCTTCTGAGAGTACGATGTTGTAGTGCTTTTGAAAGTAGTGTCTCTTCGGGGTTTTGTCGCAGGTTGATGCGAACATTGGTTGTTAGTTCGTCGCGTCCTCCTTTATGCGTATGTGCCTGACCCTAGAATCTATGCTTAGTGTTCCCGATACATGGAGCATGTGCTACAATCTGTTTAATGTACTCTAAATATTATTCGGCGGATCATTGCTACGTGGACTACGCTGTAGCTTTTACCTACGCGCTGACACGAGTTGGATATTTAGGATTTGAGCATACGATTACCTTCTAATATCATTTTCCATGTCTAAAACCGATTTAAGCTACAGAAAATGCCTATTAATTAATAGTTGAACTCTGAAAGTAATGCATCAGTACGATATAGTACTTTTTTTCTCACGAAGTGACGCGAGCTTTACTTGTGGTGTGTACAAACGCTGTGAATGTGTGTTTACGCGCAGTTACAGCGCTCGGTACAGTGCGAGACACGGGCGAAGTCGGAATTGTGTGTAAGTGTGTGTAATATGGTGACGCTACTCGTCTTCACACAGAAATTCCCAGCGTTTATGTATAATTGGTTACCACAAGTAAAGCGCGGCTCCCTTTGTGAGGTGAAAATACTGTAGCAAAGAAAGAAACAGTTTCCTATGTCAAATTATGAAGCTGTATGTACTTTAATATTGTCCATCGTACGAAAGTGTAACTTACCAATAACTGTCGCTAAGTTGTAAGAACAGAGCACTACGAGTATATCTCTAATATGGATCTAACATGGACTAGATAAGGTGTAATGAAAACCAAATTTCACTTTTCATTCATGCATTCATTCATTCTAATTTCATTCATCACTTGGTTGGATGGTCGATGTTATATGGACGCATAACCGCGAACATGAACAGCAGCAGCATAATCAGCTTATGATGTTCCCACTGCTGGGACACAGGCCTCCTCTCAGTGAGAGAGAGTGGGCCGCGGTAATCCACCACGCGGGCCCAGTGCGGGTTGGTAGTTGCCACATGCCTTTCAATATTTGGTTTGGTCACGATGTTTTCGTTCACCGTTTTGAGAGCAGTGGTGATGACATCATTTAAACAAAGTTAAACGCCTGTCTGAATTTGAACCTACGACCGGCAACTCGTAAGTCGGGGCCGATACCACTGGGCCACCAGCCACCACTGCTCCTTTTAACGTTTTTTTTTTATTCTTGTTTTCCTACAGACAATTTGTAACTCAATAACTACACAAAAACTAATTTTATGTTAGTGCAAATAAAGTTGATCCCAAATTACTAGTACAATTAGAGAAGTCATAAAAATATTGAGATTTGTAGCGCAAACTGAAGTTTATGTGTAATTAAGTATTACATAAAAAGATTAACATAAAATAAATTTGAAAACGTAAAATAAGTTTTAGTTACTTCATTACACCTTGCATAGTTTGCATGTATGCTAACTAAATCAACGGACGAGCTTCTTCAAAAAGGCTTTACCAACAAAAAAATCTAGTACCTATAATTATTTTGAATCTGTCTGCAAACGCTACTTGTAAGTTGTGCTTACTACTCAAACGATTCAATTACTTAGATCACTTGGCAGGTTTCCATCTGTCTTTGAATGGCAATACAATTTTAAGTATGCACATGATAATTATGGTGATCTTCGCAGTATATTTCAAGTCCATGATGGGAGTAAGCGCATGAATGGAATAAATAACCAAGAAATATTAATTACATTTCTTTTACATAAGTGTTTATAAATTCATCGACTATACACGCCGAATAATTATCTCCGTGGCAGAAAACATCGACTGCTAGGCGTGCCTTCGTGTCAGAGTGCCTGCTACGTGTTGTCCGAACTAAATAAGCTCCGGATTGCGATCTGTTTGCTAATAAATTCGCCAATTAAATGGTTATGTGCCTACATTTTTGTGAGAATTCAATTCAATTCAATTGTAGTTGTTAGTTTTATGTTTATACTGATTTATGGAATTAGTTTCTTAGGTCGTGTAAATGAAATAAATAAATAAACCACCAATCCGCACTGGGCCCGCGTGGAGGATTACACCCCACTGCCTCTCACAGAGAAGAGGCCTGTGTCCCAGCAGTGGGAACATAGTAGGCTGATTATGCTATGCTTTCCGAGGCGCGGATGGCTCTCGATACGTAAAGAACGTCATCCATCCATCTCCCGACCGCAGCAAAGGTACCTTAACCTGATCGATCAACCAGCCTTCTGTTACTTCTTAGCCACGAGCCTGGTCGTTTCCCACTCAGTAAAAAAAAACTAGTGGCAGTTTTCAAGGTCAGTTCTGAACAGTCTTTTGTTCAGAATTTACCCTGTGATTCTATATTTAAGTGTAATATGTATTTTTTTTAAATAATTGCCTGGATCTATTAGCGAGGCGGCGAGGCCCGAAGCCCTAGGACCGTGCTGTCAGCCCACACCGACTGCACCTGTGTGGGACATACGACAGTTATATTATAAGTACCACAAACAAACAGTACTGGTTCGATGGTCTATTTAATTATAATTTATGGTTTCTGTAGTTTTAATTTCAGTTTTTGTTTCTTATGACATAAGCTCATTTACATAATTTAATTTGACTGATTAATTATTTTTCGCTCTCAAAACGGTGAAGGAAAACATCGTGAGGAAACCGGCATGTCTAAGAACCAAAAATTCGAAGACATGTGACATCTACCAACCCGCACCGGGCCCACGTGGTGGATTACGGCCCACTCCCTCTCATAGAGAGGACGCCTGTGTCCCAGCAGTGGGAACATAATAGGCTGATTATGTAATTATTTTTAATTTTATTTTTGCTTTGTGTTTTGGACATCAATTGATTTGATCTGACATTTTTCTATTGTTTATCTATTACACATTTATGTCATTTCATAAGCTTTTATCGTGAATTCATCAATCATCTAGTTTTAGGTTATAAAATTGACAAAATTGATGTCTTTATATCTTTTACGGGTCAAGGAACAGTTTTTTTTTAATTTATTTTTTTATTGGTGGCACACGCAATTGCTGAGTCCTGGTTTCGAACCCCTTACAGAGACACGCACTCTGCTGAACCTTTTTCGAACTTTGTTGTGGTCGGCTTCATATATAATTGCAGCTGAGTACCAGTTTTTTACATGGCACGACAACGACTGTGTATCTGACCTCTAGTACCCATTTAGTGGGGAACACGATACCCATTGGTAAGACTGACGCAAATATCAACCGGGACGAAAGACTTAAGGTGCTTTCCGAGGCACGGAGAGCATCGACGCGCGGCTCTTAGTCCCAGATGTTGTTGTCCAAACCGAGAATTAAAAGAGAAATGTCTTCATGCCCTCCAGGTCTGGCTATGTTTATTGGGATTTTCAGTCAAGTATTTCTCAGTTGCAGCTTGGAGTCCTGATTTGTGCCCGGTTGGTGACACGTCAACTTAATATGGAACTCAAAAATATCTAGCAAAATCAGGGTGTAATGTTTCACCTTTGCCGAAAGGCTGTTCTTTTAAAAGAACACTATTCGTTAAAATATTAGAAGACAACTTTCAATTTTACCTTCTGCGTTCACGCACTAAAATTCCTTTCAATTTAATTAATAAACGATTTATACCTTTAATGGGATGTTCGGAGAATATTAATTTACTGTAATATTCTTACTAGTACCTAAGTAATAATTTCTCCACAAGTGGGAGAGGAAAAATATTAAAATAGAATTGAAAATACACAGAATTAGGCGAACTTGAATGAAAAGAACGATTGAACGAATGATTACGGAAGTCATGTAGTCATATTGAAAGGACACTTTTTAATTTAATGTCTGGGCTTCGAACTTTGTTCTGTATAAATGTATGTCTGAATGTATATAATTGCAGGGCCATTTTCCTTTGAATTGGTACCACCTACCTTACGTTACTAATTTAGGTATAAGAGCACTTTACTGCATCATTATTGAAAATTTGAATACTTTGAAGATTTATAAGGATTTGGAGGAGAAATTAAATTAAATAAGACTGCATATGTTTTTCTTAAATATTAACTAGTTGTGCCAACCATACATCTTCCATTTATTATAGATGTTTAGCCATGCCTCATGTTAGGCATATCATTGTAAGAACGAGTACTTAACTCAGAGATCCGCGGTAAGTCTAACGTTCAAGGCGTAATAACATTTACGAGTTAAAGTGACAGTATATGTTTTATTTTATTGGTGATATATTTTTCTTATAAATTAAATGTATATTCCTTTTTTATCTCGTTTATTTGTTTTTGTACTAACCTATTTTTTTTATTAAAAAAAAAACATGAAAACACATTTAAAAAAATTGGTCCGCCGGTATCTGGAGCAGGGCCCAAGCTACCGGTGGTTAGGGCTCCAGCGACAGGAACCTATCGAGTTATCGAGGAGTTCTGCCTTCTCAGGCCCTTGATCCAACCGCCTCATCCATCAGGCCATTGGCCTATATTACAATCGGCACAATGACAGCCGATCTCACGTTCCACATCGTCGACAACCTAGTGTGCTAAGTCAAGATACTGCTAAGTTGATTTTTATTACCTTTTTCAGCATTCAAGAGATTCTCGTCATGAGGGACAGTGATATCAACCATCATTGCACGGCGCTCTCGTCGATCTATCACCACAATATCAGGCTTATTTGGCTACAATAGTTCTGTCAGTGATGATAGATCGATCCCATTACAATGTGACATGAAAACTGGGTCGGGCACATACCTATATTAGGGCACTTCCGATTCCACAAAGCTGCACAGCTTCACTTCAAGGCATGTTGCTGGTGGAAAATCCTAGTCACTTATTACTATCATTATCTTTGATATATATTAGGCGCAAATAAACATACGTTCGTTCTATATTTCATTTTTGGACTGCCTCTTTGGTCTAGTTGTCGCAAGTGACTGCTAAGCTTGAGATTCTGGGTTCTTCTCTAAGGTCGGACAAAGTGTTTTAGTAACAGCCTACAGTCTGGATTTCTACCCAATTGATTATGCCTTAAAGTCTCTCTCGACTCGAGGCGATTCGTCAAGTTGTCAACAAACAGAACGCCTGGGCAAATATTATACACAAAGAACTTACTATTTTGATTCGTGAAGTGCTGACAGATCAACAGGCTCACACTCACACCGACGCGTACCCTCAACCAAAATATAGCCTGCCTCGTTAGTCGTCTGTAAGTGCGACAACTGAGCATGGAGTTCTGGAGTTCTAGGTTCCGATTTCAGATCGGGAAAAGTAGTATTGGGATTTTCGAATGGAATTTCTCAGTAGCATTCCGAGCCCGAGTTTGTCCCAGTTGATGGCAATAGGGTCGCTTTTATTACATGAGCATTTATTAAACATAACTGGAGAAATGTACCGTGTAGTGTAGTAGCTCTTTACCTACTATCTGCGCTTGCGGGGATTACAGAGGAGTATACATATTTGTGCAAACAATTTTGTGGGCTTTATCTAAAGTCAACAACTTTTTGGGCTTTAGATAAAGCCCACGAAGTTGTTTTCAAGACAAATCATATTGAAACGGACTTGTTTGTTCTAATATTGTTAAAATAGGTGTTTTAAAGAGAGCAGTGGTGGCCCAGAGGTAACGGCTGCGACTTAAGAGTCGTGGGTTGTATAAATTATTTCATCACCACTGCTCTCAAAACGGTGAAGGAAAACATCGTGAGGAAACCGGCATGTCTTAGAACCGAAAATTCGAAGACATGTGACATCTAACAACCCGCACTGGGCCCGCGTGGTGGATTACGGCCCACTCCCTCACAGAGAGAGGAGGCCTGTGTACCAGCAGTGGGAATATAATAGGCTGATTATGTGTTTTTAACGTGTTTTCCATCTAATTCTTGCTGTCAAACAATAAGCAAGAAGTTGGCGGGCTACATTATCATCAATCTTCTTAAGATTCGCGTTGTGTGTGACGCACGGCCGGCAGACAAACGCCCCGAGCCTAGCATTGTGCGCTAAAACAATTATTATTATCCTCTTATTTTGATAGTCACTACCCCGCCTCTGCCATCATCTCGCTCCCCTCCGTCAGGGTCACTATTGACAGAAGAGTGGAAGACAAACGGACAGTGAACACAATACTCAGTGTTTGGACAAAATGTTTGATTGATACAAGAATAAAACAAGAACAAAAATAAAATACACTATTTGTTTCAAATAATTACGCCCAAAAAGTAGCCGTAGAATACTATAAAGAAGAAACTTCACTGTGGGGGCGGTAGGTACTTATTCTTTTTTTATGAATACTACGGTGAAAATTCTGTCATTAGTAGGAAAATTTTAACAAGGAATTCTCGCATTTTGATACATTTAACACCAAAAAAAGGCTTATTCGGGAAACTTTTAGTGTGCGACGAATTGACTAACAGTTCTCCATACACCATTACAACTTCTCACACACACTCTTACACACCCACCCAGCACACCTTGGTATGTTTGGATAGTGCTGTTTCTGTGCATATAATAGTGTAGATTTGTTTGTTAATTTTAAGTGAAATTGTTAAAGGGCGTTGGTTTTTGTGAATAAATAAATAAAATAAAATAAGATGTTCCTTTTATTATTACCTATACTATTTTTATGCCCACTTACTTACATATTATTTCAAAATGGTAATAATAAACAACAGCGGGTTAGGATAGCCACGTACCCTATATATCATAACATAAAATAACATCACGCCTTGTTTCCCAGAAGGGTTGGGCAGAAGTGTACCTATAGTACACCCACATTTCGCCAGTTATGTTTTTAAGTCCCGCGTAATAAGGGGCGAGCCTATTGCCATCAACCGGGCACAAATCCAGACTCCGGGCTGCTACTGAGAAATTCCAGATAGAAAAACCCAATAACACGTTGCCCGACCTGGGAATCGAACCCAGGACCTCATGCTCAGCAGTAGCGATTGCGACCACTTGACCAAGTTAATATAACATCAGTCAAAATCAAAATCAAAAGTCATTTATTCAAACTAGGCTGAGAATCAGCACTTTTCGAACGTCAAAATTACATAAGACAGTCCCCCAAAAAGCCCGCCCTTCACCACTTCCTAGTGCTTTAGCTGGGAAGAAGAAGTGGCGCAACAAACTCCCCAGCAGAAAGTGTTTTCCGAAGCGACAATTTATTGGTAGAAAACCTCAATAAGAGGATTAATATTCTAAAACAGTCACACATACAACCAAAATGGAACTGTAGTATATGATTTATTGGATCTTTTTCTTTCGATGAACAAGACAGTAAGGTAATTGTAACATTTTCGATCGATTCATTTTTTACTGGAAAATCATGCCTTTTTTAAAAAGATGATTAAAATAAAAACAAGAATGCTCGGCTTGTATGTCTAAAATGCATAAATATTAACAGTAAGACAATATAGTTTATTTTCCAGCCACATGATATTTTTTCTCTATACCAATTATTACTTTAGTTATAAACGAAATAAGAATTGAGACTAACGCCATTAAGTTTCGTACTCAAACAAGAGCGCACACGACATTCACCTTTATTACTGATGCTAACTCATCAGTAATAAACATGCGTTTAGCACTTCGGAGCTTGCGTGGAAATGATTTTAGAGTGTCTGGTCTTAAATGAACACAGTGGCTCTACCTCTCCCTCTCTCTCTCTCTACCTCTCTAGTGGCGTAACCTCTAGGAGGTTGCAAGCCCGCGAAGCTTGGGCTTCGATAGAATTGTGCCTGATTGATGGCAATACGCTTTCTCCTATAACATGAAATGTCGTGTACTATCCAGAAGCAAGTAGGTGTTAATAAGATTGCAATTACGACATAGTGTGATGTCAAGCGGACTCTTCTCGTCGATGTGTTACAATGAGCGATGTATCCGTACGCGCAAGGTCGCAGGTGCCTCTGTACAACTCTATGCCACGCGGGCGAGTGTCTAATTTGATTAGCGCAGAGAGATGTGGGTGTGACAAGTATGATCGGTCATACAAGAATACTAACTAGTAAAAATTTCACTGAAGTTTTCTCGTTTCACGGTGAGTGTTTTTGTGTTTGGCAGGGTTCTAACTGCCTTGCCTCACTAAAAAAAAAAAACTATTTTCGTCTTTAATGGACAGCTTTAATAGTTCTTGAAATAAACAGCTGTGACCGACGAAATCGCACTAATAATTAAATTACATTAAATAATCATTTCATTCAGGTTTTTTTCCCATATTAAGCTCTATAAACTTCATGGAAATGTACATATAGATCCGTTTTATACAATTATTAATATAATAAATAATTTATTAATATAAACGAAAGCGTCAAATGTAAAAACAGTGATCAACTATCATTATGTTTGACGCTTTCTTTTTAGAAAATCTACTGAGAGCGAACAAAAATCGTCAGCTTGTAAAAAATTACAGTACGAAACCCAGATAGCACGAGTCTGTCTCACAATGGGAAGGTTGTTTTAGATATTCATAATTTTCTAATATTTCTTTTAATGAACAGAAACTTAGTTGCTCTGCGATGCTTGTCCAACTGAGCATCGCTCGTCGTTACTAATACTCTGTGACATTTCATTAGCGGACTGGTGGTCACGTCTACATTATTATTCGTATTATCTTACACTGTGACATCGAACCCCAGTTGCTGTCTGAAAGTAAAATGTTATCAATATGCATTGACCTCATCACCCCGAAATTTACCGAAGGCGTAGGTTGAGGTTTTTAGTTAGGCAGAAAATAGACCGGGGTGCCTTAGTTACTGAAAACACTGACTTTCCCGTCGTTGTATATTTTGGAAGTTGCAATTTTTTTAATTTAAATTTATTTCCGTCACTAGCCGATATTAGGACTCGTTGAAGTCCTATAAGAACACAATATAAAAATTTATTACACACAGTCAATAACAAAACAGCACTACTTAGGAAAATTGTTATGTCAATGGGGCGACGAGTACTTATACAAAAAAATCCGCATAATATGAAAGAACACCGTAGACGTATAATTAAATTTAAGCTGACATTATTATTATTAGAAAAACCTTATTATTGTTTCAAAGACTTTTAAAATGTTAAAAAAATATAATAATACAAAATGAATTGTAAATGACACAATAAGCTAGAATTTATATTATAACCTCGTTAGATGCCTCAGCCTGATGCAGCCAAATGTATAACCGAAAACCGTGCACAAACCGTGCTATACAACAATCATGAAATCACGGTTGTTTTCGCCGAAGGGTTAGGCAGAGCAGAGGTGTGTCTAGTACACCCCCATTCCGCCTGTTACGAACGGATATATACACGCAGAAATTATATTAGTTGTTTTCCCGCAGCGAAATGATGTGGTCGTAGTAGTACAATCGACAAAAAGTTTAAGACCGCATTCCAAAGAAAGACCGCCTGGACAAAGAAAGAAGAATGAATAAAACCAGAGCGGTGAGAAGGACATCGTAGAAGACGATTGTTGGTGGAACGAAGATTTTTACTATGGGCAGAGCATAAGCCACCCGATCACCCGAGAGTCACCCGATTCCGGCTTGACGCGACCTACGGAACATTCTGTATATTACATAGTGTTCTTTTTAATAAAGTACAGATTTTCTCCAATGTTGTTTATAAAATGTATTATGTTTGGATATGTTATTCAAACATATAATATTTTTAATAACAGTAGCCGCGTTTTCGTTAACGTAACATTAGGTTTAAACAAACAGAGTCGGAACAAATATAATCTTTCCGTATACTGTGCGAGGCGATACCTTGAGACTGCCATAATTTGATACAAGATACAATAAAAACAGATATTAAGAATTTCAATCGAAAAAGAAAAGTCACGATAATCCGGCAACCAGTCTTACCAAGAGAAAATACTGGTATTCAACTGCATCTGATTAAGACTGGATGCGCCCACAGAATAGTTAAAAAGCTGGGCAGATTGGGTGATGATTGAGGTCAGTTTGTAAATTTTAAAATATTTGTACGAGTATGCCCGTCCATGACGAAACACATCGTAATTCTATTTATAAGACCTAAATGTACCATGTTTTCAAGCAAATAAATATATTCTATTCTATTCTTTTCTAACGATCTCAGGCAAAGTGTCATTGGGTTTTTCTATCTAGAACTTCTCAGCAACATCCCGGAGTCTGGATTTGTGGCCGTTTGATGGCAATAGGCTCACCCCCTATTACTTGGGACTTAAACATATCTGACGAAATGTGGGTGTACTACAGGTACACCTCTGCCTAACCCTTCTGGGATTACAGGCGTGATGTTATATTATTGTTTGCATACTACTACCCGGCCTTCGGCAGGGAGGGGCGCGGTCACTATAAAAGTACCGCAGGCGACGAGTCAGACTCGACAGACAGAACGCGCCCCAGCCGGAACAGTTTGGGTTTCGGGCGGAACATAGCACGACCGATGCTCCAGCTGTCGAGGATACTGCACCACCTCGCAGCCGCAATGAACAAGAAGGAATACTCGGTGGCAGTAGTCCTCGACATGGAGAAGGCCTTCGACCGTCTATGGCACGACGGCCTAAGGTACAATCTGGCCACATCAGACGCGCCCCGTCGCGTAAAGGTGGTCTCTGACTTTCTCTCCAACAGGACTTTCAGGGTGGTGGTCGACGGAGCGCTGTCTAGCGCCCGCCCGGTGCTCGCGGGTGTGCCGCAGGGCAGCTGCGTCTCGCCGGCGTGGTACTCGCGCTACACGGACGACATCCCCACCACGCCACACACGACACTCGCGCTGTATGCGGACGACGCCGCGTACATTACTACATCGCTTAATGCGAAGTACGCGGCGGTCAAAATGCAGCGCGCCCTCGAACTACTTCCGGAGTGGTTGTCCAAGTGGCGGCTGTCCGTGAACGTGGGCGAGACGCAGGCCATGGTCACCGCGTCCGCGCCTCTCCTACCATCCTTGAAACTACAAGGAACCGACATCGAGTGGACGCCCCGGGTCAAATACTTAGGGGTCACCATCGACCGTCGGCTTACGATGGCGACGCATGTCCACAATGTCGCCGCGCAGGGAAAGGTCGTCCGCCATAAAATTATATATTTAAATATGTATAAACAATTACTAATTAGCCATTTATGTAGTTTGTATTCCACCAAAAACATTCTGTAAAACACTAGCCAAGTCTCGATGGAGCTGCTTGTTTATCTCTAAAAAGTAATGAAATCTAGAGAAAGTCGTGCCAAGTCTAAGGTTTCTTACTGCGATTTCTTTATTATTATAGTTAATGTTGTGTGACTAGGCCGTTGAACATTCTTTATACGTTAGTGGGTACAAGTCAATTTTGTTTACACGTAATGTTATATCTGTTGTAACTATGTTTGTTAAGCGAGATAATATCCCATACTGGTATTGGTAATTGGACGCTAGTGTCTCATTTTAGGCTGTTGTTGATTGTGCAACTCATACATTCAGCATTGACAATGCTGACTTCTGCTCTCTTCTTTTTGGAGCGTCAAATCGACCACCGATCAAACATAAAATAGACGTACAGACGGACTTCCATCAATGATTAGAAGTCCTACGATTTATTTTAAAGTATGTGATTATAGCTTACTGGATGACGAAAATGCTTCTGCGTTCTGGTCTTATCCAGAGGTTCTCAAATAGGGGCCTGAAAATTCGGCGAAATGGTTCCAGTAAAGGATGGTACGGCAGTGTTTGCTTCGCGCTGGACTTGGCGGTGGCACAGCCGTGCCCCCCGATTTAAAGTGTTTAAGACGGAGTTCCCATATTTCTTTTGGAAAACTGTTGTATAATTTAAATTGCCGTGATGAAGCTTTTTTATGGCACAAAGTGCTTTGATGTGAAGTAATTGTTAACCGTGTTGGGTCTCAACGGAAAAAAAATCTCGTATGAAATGGGATTCATCATCATCATAACTCTTCTGCCCTTCTACAAATTTATTTGGTCTTCCCATACTCATAAAGGCATTCACATTCTTACTCAAAACTCTCCTCGTGTCTCTTTTCGTTACTCCTCTGCATCACACGCCCATACCATGAAAACTGATTTGAATACAACTTTCAGTCACCGGTGCCTCTTCATATCCTCCGTTATCGTAACACCACACAACCCTACTAGACAAACGCGATTTGATTGATAAAAAATATATTTAAACAGCTTTTAAGCGCAGAAGGCATATTGTTCAGTTAATGAATACCTAGACGATAACACCAAATAAGTGGTTAAATAATTAAGTGCATTAGAGTTGGAGATTTTTAGATGTAGGACAAATGTTATGTTCTAGGTTTTAAGATAAGTTTTATGTAATTTTGCGTGGAAAGATTCTGGAATTCTGTTATATAATTGTAATTCTCAATTTTTTTTTTTTGTTTGTTAAATTTGTAATTGTATTCTTTTTCTACGTTAATGATATTTGTAGGCCGTCAACGGCAAAACATAGCGTACCTTTACATATTTTATTTACAACGCCTGTTTTTACACCCACCTATGTTTACACAAACAAAAACTTTGACTTTGACTTTCAAAAAAAATGAAATAAAATTTTTTTTGTTGAAAAAAATACAATAACACTCTCCCATATTATGATTATACTCTTTGAATAACACTATCCGACCCGGTTTATCCAACCTAGGATTTTGCACTCAGTAGTCAAGCTGACGACCATTATACCAACGAGGTCAGTAATGACTTTAAAATGTGTAACTTGACCATCCCTTTCAAAAACAATTAAAACTTTTAACAATTTGAGGGTTCCTGCCACCTTTCACCCATTAAAAAAGTTTTCGATTATTTTCAACCGACATAAAAGGAGGTTTTGTATTTATCCAGTTTGGGTTGGATCATAATAACAAGTCGCCTGAATTTGAGGAGTCTGTCACTGTTGGGGTCAAGTGATTTTATATCAATCGCCTCCATGCAAGTTTAGCTGCTGGAGCTGCGTCGAAATATTTACAATTACATTCTAAAAATATCGGAAAATCACCAACTAATGAGTGAAACTTAAATTTTACTGAATTCTTATGTTTTTTTAAGGTGCGTCTGTCAATATCCTTAAAATTAATCGGTAGGCCGCCATTGTTTTGACACTGACAGTGCCAGGGAATTGAGTCACAGTGGAGAGCCGTGATAAAATAAAACAATTATAACAACCCGAAGAATTTTGGTAATGTAATATTGAAGTACTTGTGGCGGCGGAAAACATAAAAATATTATTATAAAAAAATGGAAATGGTGGAAGCTATAAAATATGTTAACATATTATAGTTAACATTTTTGTGTGTTATACTATTATATATTGTTCCTAATACTAAAATTAGGTTAAGTTATAGTACAACTAACATTTAATGGATTTTAATCTGAAATAAAAGTTTGAATTTGAATTTTTTCGGTTCAAGAGCGATCGAAGCGAGATCGGGACTCGGGGCACACTGACTCGGACAGGTAAGGTTCGAAGGGCCATCGCCATGCCCTTCGTGTTTTTATTTTTTAATAATTCAGAAATTGGACCCTGTGAACGGGCTTGCTGCGTTGACAACGCCTTGTTATTATTCCTTGCTTCCCCTCCCTCTCTATTAAGGCTATCTTTCTTCAAGAATAATTCTTTTTTACATTTTATATAAAAACTACGCACCCTCGGTAGGGGGATTATGTGGGTGACCACAAAAAATGTGAGCTGTGCTGTGGGTCCCTCCAGAGCAAAGCCTTATAGCTTTATAGGGGAAGCCTTCTTTTGAAATTTTGTTTCTTTATTACTAAAGAAACAAAATTTCAAAAGAAGGCTTCCCCTATTCCCTATATTTACATGTATTCGAGTATTTTGATCAAAATACGCTCGCGACTGTAGGTTTATGATATTTACTGAATAATAGTCATCATCAATCATAATAATGACAAGATGATCACGCCGCCTGCTCATGCAGACCGCACACAAGGTGTTGGTCGACGAAAAAAACCGACTAAAAGGTGAACAATTTACGTATTTTCGCTTTTCCGATGGAGTTCTTAAAGTCGGTTGTATTTTCCATCCGCCATTGTTCTTTTACACAAACATTACAACCGTGCGTGGGCCGGAGCAAACAAAACGAACAATCTTTGTGTTAATATTGTTTTAATTTACATGAAATAATATCAGTGGAGAAAGTTTGATAATTTAATTTAGTAGGTTTATTTTTGATCGCGTAGAGTTATAATAAGGAAAAGCACGCTTTAAATAATACAGGATTGTTATTAAAAAATCATAGGCAACATTATCACGACAGTAATAACACTTTAAAACTGAACTGGCCTAGCGTTAAGTGCACTACGATGACGGCGCGTCTTAAGGTTGTATGAGTTGACTTTAGAACGAATTTGTCAACTTCTGATATCTGTCAATTTGACGTAACCCCGGGTACGGAGGCGGCGGCCCGCCAAAGTGAAAAACAAATCGAAGATCGAGGAAAAATGATGGAAACCCGACACTGAATTTATTACGAACGTGATATTGGTGATCATTATAACTACCGGTATACTTTAACACCCGGCGCTTCTTTTTTTTTGGGTAGAATAAGACCTTTTAAATGTATTTTTGAAATCCCCAAATTGCACAAAACTTTATGTGCTGAGAAATAAAACGCA
Source organism: Dasypolia templi (assembly GCA_963555695.1). NCBI lineage: Eukaryota > Metazoa > Arthropoda > Insecta > Lepidoptera > Noctuidae > Dasypolia > Dasypolia templi. The sequence continues at coordinate 2,778,216 of OY743163.1, read as the reverse complement.
TAGAACTTGCCATTTTTTGAGACATTTTAATTTTGTTATTTTTTACTGTGGCCTAATGTTTTGCTAAGTTTCTAAAAACAAACTAAAAAAAAACAGTCAAAAAGTCTATTCTGAACGTTTGATTTAAGTTTCTGAATTTTCCGAACCATTCATTTGCTGAATTCTGAAAGGTTTTCCGGACGTTTCCGCGCGGCCTTAGTCTTCATAGACTAACTAAATGAAAGATGGATGATGGTGGACATTATATAGTGTGACTGATATCAGTCACACTATATAATGGCTTGGATGAAAGTGAACTCTGAGATGACGACAGATAGTGATTTAACATAACATCATATTAGCTTTTAGTTTTAAAATAACAAAATCTTCTTGATTGGGTGCAGATTATTTTGTAAACGTTTGATTTAAATATTTGAGACTTTCTGCAACCGACGTCTGGTGCTAACAAATGCCGTCTCCAATTAACGGAAGTCAACTGCAAACTTGATTAGATTAACATTTTATTTCCAGAAGTTCCCTTTCACACCCCATAGAAGCTGATTTAAATGTAGAAAGGTATAAAAGCACATGTTAGTGCATTTTAACAGGTTCACTGTCCAGGCTCCAGAGTGGGAATGGTCCATAAGTCCAGTTATGTTTTTATTTAAAGTCTGTGTCCTGCCAAGTCCGCATTAAATATGAGACTTTCTCCTTACGTCCACAGTATCAGATGGCTTAGAAATTGTACGGGCGAACATACCACATACGGTCTGTGGACTGATATGGAAGTCTCTCTACAGACCGTATGTGGTCTGTGGACAGTGAACCTGTTAAAGTTAGTCCCATGAAGAATATAGGGCTTTAATTAACGTTACGCTAATCCGTTCTGGTTTCTTATAATCACATCACTCCTATTTTTCCGAAGGGTTAAAAGCAGAGGAGTGGTACCCGTGGTAGGTACACCCACTTTTCTCCACTTTTGAGTTATAGTTTACTAAATTTATTTCTCGATAAGAAATTACAAAGATTTCACTTACTTGAGAACATTGTTTTGAACATAAAATATAATACTTATTACTATACAACTTTGACACTAAAACTAAGCAGCTGTTGTTTTAATTAATAGCAAATCATAAAACTACTTAATAACGTTTCATTTCGTATACAAAACTAAAGCTTTTCGATCCACCCGCAAAAGAAATAATTCGGAAATAGAAAGAGAGGTCGCAAATATTCATATTCATGCGAACCCTGTGCGACAATAAAGTTGCTTTATTGCAGCAGTAGGACAAGACTGTTTAAGGTAGTAGTGTTTGATCATTTAGAATGTGATTTTTTTAATTTAAGTTTGTAAATACCAATTGAGTTCGCATTCTTTACCGCTTTATGTAGATTGTTATATTGTTGCAGTCCCGAAAAAATAATTGTTCTCTGACAATTGACTACTTGCACTCGCGGTAGCAAAATGAGTTATGTTGGGTCATGCAAGAAAATTTGAGGATGATGATGATGACAGCCTGTTTGATACAATTTAACTATTTTTTTTTTTTATTAATTACACCTAACACATTCTAGTAGACAGAAGCATTATGTAGAAGATAGTCAATTACAACTTTTCACATATATAAACTTAGATTTATTTATTAACAAAACGGTAAGAGTGAGAGTTAAACATAGAAACAATTGAAGATAATAAACAAAAATAAAATATATTCCGTTATTTAATGTCTGGACACTATTCATTCTGAATAAATCTAGATCAATTCATATATTTTTAATGTGCCGACATTCGACATGCTCTTAAAATATATGAATTTTTCCTATAGATTGATGACTTTTAGCAGAGAGGTGCAAAAAGCCACCTGCTTGCGTGGCATAGCCACCATGAAACAATTTTTGTCCACGGGAGAATAGACAATATGTTAGATGAATAAAAGAAATCTGTCATTTTGTCAATTCTGTACTAATCTAATTGTGTGTTCAACAGACAGTCCGATGATGCGGTCTTATCGTTCTTTCGATTTACAATTGAATTTTTAACTAATATTAATGACCGGCGGGGCATGTATCATACGTTTTCAGCAGAAATGGGTAACTACACAATAATTTGCATAATTAATTGATATTACTTGATGAACTTTGAACCAATGTTCTGACTAGGTTCTGACACATGACATCAAACTTAGTAGTTTCCAGAAACAATTATGTTTCTATTAATTGGTAGCGCGACCATGGATATTTTGATTAAATAATTTTAAAGTATGTATGTGTAAGTAATTACTATAAGTTATATTGCCAGAAGATACCTTTTTTGGTCTATTTTTCCGTCGACGAAACCCGGCAATGTTAATCGTGCAGCCAAGCAGTTTCGCATAAAACTCGCTTTGATTCGTCCAAGTTCATACAACTGTAGGGTAGCACAATCATGGGCACGCCACAATAGCGGCGGTAAGTCCTCTCTTTGAGGAGTGGTTGGAGAGGCGCCACGGCGTCCTCAACGTCCGCCTGACACATGTCCTCACCGGACACGGTTGTTTCGGGAAACGCCCGGGTGTCACCATTGTGTGGATCGCCAAGAGGACACGGTGCAGCATACGGTGGAGGTCTGCCCAGCATTGGCGGAGCACCGCAGTGTCTCTGCGGAGGCGATCGGAGGGGGCGATCTCTCGCGTCCGGCCCTGGTCCAGGCCATGGTACGGAGCGAGAGAGAATGGAAAGCCGGCTCCTTCTGCGAAGCAGTAATGATTTCCGAAGCAGGAGGCGGAGTGCGTTAGGGGGAGAGCCTTGCGCTCTCACGCCCCCATTAGTCACCGCAAGAGACGCCCTGGGCGTCGAAACTCGCCTGCAGATTTCCGGCCACCGTAGGCGCGGGCTTGCGGACGGCGAGCAATGGGTAGCTCGCCGTCCGGTAAGGACCAGGCCCGGGTCGACGGCGCGTCGTGTTCCATGCGCGCCTCAAATAAATGTCAACACAAAATGACGGGGTCCAATAGGGCCAACGCCTCAGGGTCGCGGGAAATTCGAAAGAGATAATCGATACCAAGCAGTGAATTGGCAAAATCTTTTGAATTGTTATTAAAAGTATCGCTGGTTGCTAGTATCTCTTACGCACCTGACCTTTCTGAAGGACATCATCAACTTATGTCAGTATATGTCCCTCCTGAATGCTGATTACCTGCAGTTATTAATATCTAAGTAATTAGCATCCCTGTCAGTGATAGTCCCGCTCCGTGGCCACTCGAGTGCCACTCCAACTACGACATTGTGTTGGAGGCCACTTGAGCTTACAACAACTAATTTAAATTGTACAAACAATTCACGAAAACGTTGACCACTTTTGTATTTTGTCACATTAAAATCCTTGAGAGTGATATAAACTTATAAAAGTCATAGAAAGTAAGTGTTTAACAAATATCAAAACTAGTTAAATTTCCGCCATACAACTGTCAAAGAATGATAGTTGTGATTTGAATATCATAATCAGCTTAGAATGTTCCCACTTCTGGGACTCAGGCCTCCTCTCGGTGAGAGGAAGTGGGTGGGTGTCTGGAATCCACCACGCGGGCCCAGTTCGGGTTGGTAGATGTCACATGTTTTCGAATTTTTGGTTCCAAGACATGCCAGTTTCCTCACGATGTTCTCCTTCACCGTTTTGAGAGCAGTGGTGATAAATGGTTTATCAAAATAAAGATTGAAACGAAGTTACAGTAGAACACTGGCTCCTGGGTCACAGGGTTCCCCTAGTTTAGGAGGCAGGGTTTTTCACGATTTGTGCAACATTGTCCCAAAATCCGACGTACCTATGTGAGATGTATTGGTATTGTTTTTATTATATTATTTTATTTCTATGTGTTTTTTAACAACCTATTACAATGCTTGTATTTTTTGACAATTTTAATTTGACTACAGAATTTATTTTTTATTTTAAAATTATGTTCAATGTTTGCATGCCTTATTTAAGACACAAACAGACATGAATTACAAAGTTCTGTAATCACCTTCATTTTATGTACCTACATTCTAAGCAAATAAGCTATTATGATGAAGAATAATTTACACAATCTAAAGCGCCTGCCTGTGTTCGAAGCTACGGCGTCGAAGACAAGGAAGTTTGGCATTAATTCCCTCTGCACATGTCGCTTCCCTGGTACCTCATAAACGGCATCACTATGTAAATTTCTAATAACTGCTCCCAAATAACGGTGTTTAATTTTATTTTTTATTATTATATATTAACATTTTACATATCTCTGACATCATATTAATGTTAATATGATGTCAGAGATAAGTAAAATGTTATATTATAATAGTAAAATGTTATATAAGTAAAATTAAAATTGTAGGTTTATAATGTCAAATTATGTAATTTGACATTATAAACCTACAATTTTAATTTCAACTCTCCATTATTGGCTTTTGGTTTAAATTCATTTTTTTTTACTTTTTTTATATAGACCATAGTCTATTTGTTACTTGTTGACCATATGGTACTTGTTGACAGGCCTACACTTTCTTCCCATACCTACTAACACTGTAATTTGATAAAATTGTAAAACACAAATATTTTTAAAAGAGTTACCATGGAGTTTATTGCCGGCTCTTCTCCATAAAACAGCCGATTGGAACCGTGCACCTAGAATCTGACGTTTTATAAGAACCTACATGTTTATGTGAAATAAAATATTTTGATTTGATTTGACCTAAAAAGTCGTAAGTCGTGGTCGTTACTACTGAGCTACTTCTGATTTGAATATAAGGACAATTATGTAAGTAGGTAGTCAGTATGATAACGATTAATTTCACTGAGTATAATTACAAAGTTGACTGTTGATGTGTCCCATCGAATTTTAGAAAATCACTTGCCTGCTATCTTATTCTGCATGTTACCAAAGCACTTCAAGCTTGCTGTCTTATTCTGTAAGTTACCTATGTACTTGAAAAAACCGTTTTAGGTTTAGCGAACTTTATGTTAGTACCTATTAAAGATTCATCTGTCAGCGTTTTTTCACACATGGAGCGACTGCCTAAATGACGTCCATAACCCAGTTCTATGTTAGAGGTTTTTGTTTCCGCACTTAGACCTACATGTGGGCCATTGTACGTGGGCCATGGCGGCCGTCGATGTTTTTTATTCCAACCAGCCCACCTCCCTCCAGAAGCCGATCAAAGCTTCTGGTCTGTTGAGAACCTCTGTGTAAGATCCGAGTGTCCCGAGGGTTTCTGTCCTAATCTGGGTAACGGCTGTGCACTCAAAGAGCACGTGCGCAACGGTCTCGTCCGACTCCATGCAAGCTCTGCACAGAGGGCTGTCCGTTATGCCTATTGTATAAAAGTGTTTATTTAGCGAGCAGTGTCCTGTGATGGTCCCCATCACCAGGCGCAGGCCCTTTCTAGGATTGCATCTAAGGATGGCAAAGCTTCCTTGGACTGCCTGCAGCCTGGTGTCGAGGTCCACCACCTCTCGGCTTGTGTGTGGGTGGACTCCTGGAGCCACCTGCGTATCTGGTTGAAGGGGATGGGTATGATGGGTTCAGGCCCGCATGCCGACGTGCTGGATGCTCTGCTGGCTAATTCGTCAGCTGCGTCATTGCCCAGCGATCCACTGAGTCCTTTTATCCATTGCAGTGTCACTGTGTTGCGGTTTATTACCGTTACTCGTTCTAGAGCCTTGTGACATTCTAGTATTATACTTGAGGTAATATATTTTTTCCTCAATGATTGGAGGACTGAGGCGCTGTCGGAGAGTATACGTATATGTGTGTCCGTAACTTTCCTGGTTTCTATGGCATACGCCACTTGTATAATGCCCACACACTCCGCCTGATAGACGGTGTTGAACATTCCCAACGAATTTGATATGTTTATGTTGAGGTCATGTGAAAAGACTCCGACTCCGGTCCCAGATCCGGTCTTCGAGCCGTCGGTGTATACTCTCATCTCGTTCGGGCTTGAGTAGTCACACTGTTCTTCCGAGAGAACGATGTTGTAGTGCTTTTGGAAGTAGTGTTGCTTCGGGGTTTTGTCGCAGGGTGATGCTAACATTGGCTGTCGTTTGACTGCATCCTCCTTTATGCGTGTGTGCCTGACGCTAGAATCTTTGCTTAGGGTTCCCGATATACGGAGCCTAAAGGCAGCCAGGGTCGCCTCCTCCCGCACGATGAGGTGTAGGTAAGATAACTACACTATTGCATTAGGTAAGCCTGTGATGATAGTTGTATGTGTGATTAAAATAAACACCTGTCTGGTCGAAGGATCCTCCCTTTTCAAACTCGCAAAAATCTGAATATTTTCTCATCTTAAAACTATTTCGTGTCTCAATAAGAACCCGCAATTCGCTCAGGTACGCACGAGTGATTTTATTACACGAAGATTTTTTTATCAGGCATTACATTTTCAACTCTCGGTGTTGAGTAGAGCATTGAAAATCCAACAGAGTGCACCCCAGCGCGTCAAAAAAACACTTTTGGATTTTCAACGCTCAGACAGGTTCAGTGTGCACAAAAAATTCGCCGCGTTCTAAAGTCGCTCGCGGGCATGAGGGCTTAGCGTCTAAACTCAAACACTAACAAACGCGATTAGTCGGCTCGACTCGAGACAAATAACCACTTTCTGCAAAAATATAAGACGGGTCGCTATCCTGTCGTAGTTTAACACAATCTTAGACTACAAGTGAATACATTTGGTGACTCGTTTTAATCATGCATCGGTATGAGAAGTAGTTTTGATAAGTTTTCGACACGAAGTACCAAATCGCACTTTTGCCTAACTTTTGTTTTTTTTTGTCTAGCTATAATTCGCCAAATGTGCAATAGGCAAAGAGACTTCGTTCCATCGGGTGTCCCACGACACTTCTCGATTGTTTTTTTATTCTGTAACCAGCTGCAAGCGTACCTAGCATGACCGGATTTCGTCGACGGCAGAAGAGTCAAAATGACGTATAGAATAATAAAAAAACAGATTTCTTTTATTCATCAGTTTTTTGTCTATTCATCCTTCGACAAAACTCGTTTCTATGGTTATCACGCTACGCGCGGTGTTGCCCGCGACGGCGTCTGCGATCCAGGATGAAAAGAAGCGTAAGTCCTTCTTCAGGTTATGGTCTACCAATGTGCCATTTCATCCGCTCAGCCATTTTAGCGCGAAAGCGAGACAAACAAACAAGACTTTCGCATTTATATTATGATGGATTATTTTGATGTCGTTGGGTGGAACGTCGGGATTTCGAGAACTTTAAACTATTGCCAGGCCACTGAGAAAGTATTGCGAAAAAAAGTTTTTATGTATGTCGGATCAGGGGTGGCCGAGATGCGAAACATCGGGTGTTCTTCACGATCCGTCACATTTTAGTGTGGGCACTGTAGTGTCTACTCGAACGAAAAGATAATTCGAATTAAAATTACTTTAATACACTGGCTAACGAAATAAACACGTGCAACGGAAACAGACACGTGCGTTGGTACTGATCGTTTGCCAAGACTGTCCAAACTCGACCGTATTCTGTTGACTATCAACACTCGGTCTCTCCGCCAGTACTCACTGCATCCCCTCCACCGACGATCGTGTCCAATCGGTAGGGCTCGCTTGCGTTTCCGATCACATGATCATTCGTTTATGAATCAAATTGTTAGATGGCGCTGTCCGCTGTACTGTGGCGCCATCCATCCACGACATGTATGAGAGACTGGCCAGTTATAGTCTATTTTGAAAATATGATTATTTTAAGTTAAAATAGGTACGTTCCAATTTGAAAATTTCCCTCCGCGTTGTTTGCAAGCTAATTTAAATTAGCGTGTCACAAAAAAAATGGATCTTCGCGGGAACATTTTGAGCTATGATTTTTTACGATTGCAAGTGTCGCCCGAAACCATACGAATCGTACGATAAACTTCAAATATTATTATTGGATGAAGGCCCTTCTAAGGCAACCGTGTATCGTTGGTATAACGAATTCAAGCGCGGTCGACTAACTTTGGGGGATGAAGAAGGAAGCGGTCGCCCTTTGACAGCTGTTACGGAAGAAAACGTGCGAGCATTGTAAAATTTAATCCAAGACAATAGGCGAGTTACGTATCAAGAAATTCAGCATATTCTGCGAATTAGATCGGAAAGCCGTCACGAAATTCTACACTTGCATATTTGAAGCAGGCTCGTCTCGGCGTGTTTACGACATCATTACAGGTGATGAGTCTTGGATTTATCAATACGATCCAAAAACGAAGCCCCAATTGACGGTTTGGGTGTTTCAAAACGAATCAACGCCTTCCAAAGCGAAGCGATCTAGAAGCTGGGGGAAGATTTTGATTGCGAGCTTTTTCAATTTGACTGCCTACTTGGTGTCAATTCCTTTACGGAACCGAAGAAGCATCAACGCTCAATGGTATACTATCAAATGTTTGGCAGAAGTTTTCTCTGTTGTGAGCAAAAAGCGACCAAACACAGGGCGCAGTGGGCTACTGCTTCACCACGACAACGCGCCTTCGCACACCGCCCTCAAAACGAGGGACTTTCTGGAGAGCACGCCGGTCAATCTCCAGGAGATTGACCGGCGTGCTCTACAGGAAGTCCCCCTCCTTACCTTAGTCACCCTCCTTACTGCCCTGACCTAGCACACACAATACAATTTTCGTCGCCGGAAGGTGCGCTGTGTGTGTGCGCGCAGGCTGTAAACGAGGTGTCTACCGCGGACTTGAAAAAGTGTTTCGAAAACTGCTTCAGACGCATGAAACTTTTATAGAGGCTAGTGGACTCTCCACTAGCCTCTATAAAAGTTTCATGCGTCGTAACTTTGAAAAGATTTATTAAACAAATATTTATAACACATTTGCTCGTAAAGGGTCTCTTAGTTCACCAATTTCAATATCGTATTGTATCTCATTACGTACTAGTGCGTTATTGTAATGTAAAACGTACGGTTTATCAAGATGCTCCGTCTAAACCGACCGGTACTTTTTTCAATCTTAACAAAGAGTTTTTATGTCTTAAAAGTTGTAAACATTTTATGAATAAAATTAACTTTGGGAGACATAATATAATAAAGTAATATTTAATTCTTTAATTTAATTAATTTTGATAATTCATTACAACCATTTATCTGTAACAAAAACACAAAAATATTAATTTACCTTTTAGCCTTAAAAAAAAGCGCTGATGCGCGCGCATCGTTAATTTCTGACCAAGTAAAATTTATTCCGCGCGCTTTTTCTTTTCGCTGGATTGTTTTCATTTGAAAATGTCGTCAATTTAATTGCACTAGTCAAATTAAATTTTAATTTTTTTATTTAAGTAACAATGTCGGAATGGAAAATGCACTAGTCAACCCATTGGCATAAATAAAATTGGAGCAATGCCGTAACAAATTGCCACTTTCTTAAATTTGGATGATCCACATGAATACACAGGGCACAGTTTCAGAAGGTCCCCGGCTACACTGCTCGCCGATTCAGGTGCGAACTTATTGACACTAAAACGCCACGGAGGGTGGCGGTCGAACAGTTTACATATAGCCGAGGGCTACATATATAACTCGATGAGAAATAAAGAAGAAATTAGCTCCCGCATTACAAGGAATATAAATTTGGAACCAAGTGTTGACTCTCGACCACGACGAGCACAGACGCGTACATTCCACCATCGCGCACCGCCGCAGCCGCCTCCGTTGCCGCCGCCGACTGCAGAACTCTGTGGTTTCGTTTCTCCTTCTTTTACTCAAGAGAGTGAGAGCGAGACTGGTGAAATTGTAACTAATAATTATAACTGGACAACATTAAAAATGCCAACTGGCAACGTAATAATCAATTTTAAATTTTTTTCTAACTGCTTTAACAAGTGATTAAAGATTAATTTGTTTAAGAAAGTCCGAGTTTTTATGTATTTCCTCGCAAGTATGTTATAAAACGTCGTATGACATACGTGAGCCTTGATACAGCCTCTGCTTTCTTGTAGCAATATCGCCTCGGCTGTGATGAACTTACCGCACTTGTATCATAATGTACTATTACAGAACATTTATTTTTATTTTCGCAAAACTTGCGCAGTTTCCCAAGTATTTGCAATTTTGTAAAATTTTGACGGTATCGTTTGTCTAGTTGTCGCGAGCGCTATTGCTGATCATGAGGTCCTGGATTCGATTCCCAGGTTGGTCAAACCGCTGATGGGTTCTTTCATCAGGAATATCTCCGTATCAGCCCGGAGGCTGGATTTGGCCCGGTTCATGGCAATAGGACTTTGAACTATTGTTTACTATTTGGAATCGCAAATTTCCGTTCCGATTGTAAATCATTATTGCGAAGTTCATTACCGCGATGTACGTTACTGAGAAAGTTTTTCGACGCGACGTTCGTTGTTGCGAAAGTTCTTTACTGTAGATTAGACTGATGCAGTATTAGTATTTAAGAAATCTAACTTGGATGTAGCGGCCGCAACCGCTGGACCGATCGCTTTGCTCGCTCGGCTCGCGCGGGTGGTCACTATTAGCCTAGCCTTCATTACCAATCAACAGCGATGCGAGGGAATTTTTCGACGCCATATTAGTTTGTGTTAGGTTATTATATCTTTATTTTAATAGTTTGTTAGTTTACTTCGTTTATGAGGTAAATTTATAAATGTGTTACCCACCTTTTAAGTAACGTAACTTAATTAACTGTATGCGATTTTTCATTTGGATCTTTAAGGCGGACACCAAACTAGATGGCGCCTGTATCATAGGGACTAGTTTTAATACATAATGCTATTTACCATTGGAGTTTATATGAGAATCGGTAAGTAATTGCAAAAGCGGCTTTACTCAATCAATGACTACTCTATTACAGCGTTCAGCAGCAACCACTTTAGTAGAGCGTCCTTTATTCGGCAGTAACCACTTTATTAGAGCAGCCTTAAATTAGCAGTAACCACTTTATCACAGCGACCTTTATTTAGCAGTAACCACTTTATTACAGCGGCCTTTATTTAGCAGTAACGACTTTATTACAACGACCCTTATTTAGCAGTGTCCACTTTCAGTAGTAACAATTTTATTAGAGCAGAGTTTATTCAGTAGTAAATATTACAGCGGTCTAAAGTAAAGTAAATAAAATGGTTACTGTTGAGACCGCTCCCCTCAACATCGCCACGCGCTGGCGGCAGTGAACGAGAGGTGCGGGGACGGCGGGGAGCCAGCCGGCCTACGACCGAGCGCGGGCACCTGCACCACGACACTACGACAGTCAGCCATAGATAATACACTATATAATATAAGACAGTCAGCTGCTGCACGCCTCCACGCACGGCTGCGCTTACGCATTTTTTAACGTCTTAATTATTTATCTTGCATTTTTAAACCGACCGTTGTAATTTCATTTTCATTTCTTATTTTATTATACTTACATGTTAAACAGTCCACTACAGCTTTCATCCTGCTCCACTACGACCTATCGTCGCGATCAGCTACTGCTGAATAAATATAGCAGTAACCACTTTACTACAGCGGTCTTTATTCAGCAGAAACCACTTTATTAGATTGGCCTTTATTCGGCAGTAACCACTTTATTAGAGCAGAATTTATTTAGCTGTGACCACATTATTACAGCGGCCTTTATTTAGCAGTAACCACTTTATTAGAGCGGGCTTTCTTCGGCAGTAACCACTTTATTAGAGGAGCCTTTATTTAGTAGTAACCACTTTATCACAGCGGCCTTTATTCAGCAGTAACCACTTTATTAGAGCGACCTTAATTCAGCGGTGGACAGTAGGGTTCAAATAAAAGACTCAGATCAATAAATAATACAAGTATATAGTAATTGTACAGAATAGTCGCACTCGATACATTACGACGTCACTGAAGTACATCAGGTGAGTCTTAGTTTAGTACATAATATACATAAGTATACTATCCACATCTATGTACAGTCAGGTAAATTGTTTTTAAAGCAAATTGATACCTTACTTCAATTTGTTATAGCCATTTCATACAGCTTTCAAAAAATTGTTGTGATTCGAAAATATATCCTAGACAGTTCAAGTTGGTAGTCAGTAGTCAATTTGGTAAAAGATTAATCTCCCTGACTACGTAATACAGAACCCAGGCGTCAGTTTTTAGAGCAATTTACCTCTTAACCAGCAAATTTACAGTCACGGACAGAGATAAGTATCCACCTTTATGAGTGTTTACTTAGTAAGGTGTCAACTTATTTTGGTGACTGACTGCACATTATTAACTTTCCTGCAGTACCTGCGCAGACACATCAAGCTTTGAAAAGAGGTATCCCTCAGGTATGACTCACAGAGACAGCGCTTTGCAAAGACGAACTATGTCTGAAACTCGATGTGCATTATTAACGACTACATACTGTAACATAACGAGAAAGTAGTACATAGATGTGGAATTAAGTATCGTAAAAATTTAGAATAAAATAAAATCCAGTCTCTTGCAGGTGGGAACTTAGCTGACGTAACTCGCGGGCGAGCTCCAAGTGTGGAAGTCACTTTATCAGTAATTATTTGACTATTTTATATTATTTTTTATAGCAAAAGTGATGGAACTTGTACACCTTGGATTGTATTGTTAACGATAGCGTACACTTATTTACTTAAGATTTTTCTACATCTTTAGATTCTTTATCAATCAGTCCGTGTTTACGTACACACGACAAAAAGAGCGTTTTTGCTAACGCCCGATTGTTTTTTTTAACATAAAGTTAGCTATCATTAACAACGCCCGCACAAAACAAATAACTCTAAAACAAACGGTAAAATCAATAAATCAGTCTAATTAGTTTCACTTAAATATAATTATGATAGCACTAAACGCACACACCAAACATTGGACCAACGTTGGACTCACTCTTTTGGAGTTGGACCAGAAGTGTCATCAATGTTGGACTATTTTCAAAAATACTGACAACGCCATCGTTGATTCTTACTGCCAATGATGGTTGCGTTGGTTCCAGTGTTTGGCGTGTGCATTATGATGGAAGTCTTAGTAGTTCGGAAGTACATATTAATATATATATTTGAGGAAGTTCGATACAGTCACAATAAAAGCCAGGAACGGGATTTAAAAAAAAGTGAGTACTAATATTTACGCCATCTATTTTAATCTTGTAGTTCATACTTCAATCACAAATAAATGCGAAAATATGTGTACACTTCTGTTTTGAATGTTGCTAGGTGCATACATATTTTTGTGGTTAACTGTACATGATTCAGTGATGTAAAATAAATTTTTAATGGTTCAATAATACCGACGGACAAGTATGTATTTTTACATAAAATCCCTCTTCTAGTTTGTCCATCATAATTTCTTTACAATATTTTCCTAATCTTCTTGTAAACTATCTCCCCCACTCCCCGCTCCCCGCTGTCAATGTGACCACACCTCAAGTCTACATAATCAATTCGAGTGCAATTCCTTATAGTGGTAGGGCCTGACTTCACCGCCAATCCAAACTAATATTCACTCTATATCTGAAGGCATAGAGTTCAAAATCCCACAACGCAATACAGGACTTATGACGTTTGAAGCAAGACCCAATGGGAACTTATATGTATAATAATATACTTACAAATCGGTACAGGAGTATTTACAAATAGGTATAATTATAAGAAAATGCGAGTTAACGCCACTATACGAGTCAAATGACAAAATTTTTACAAAATTTCTTCGCGACTTTAGATCAATAGAAAAGTTTATACAATTACACTTCGAAACTTTTTCTGCCACTAGGCAGCGCTTCGTAGGCGTCAGGTCCAAACAGCTGTCAAATAGCACAGAGTCGTAGGTACTGAACATAAAATATTGAAATTCTATTGTATGTCGAAGTGTTAGGTATTGATTTTATTATGGATTATTTTTCTTTGGAGTAAATTTATCTCTGCGAATGGCTACAAGCCACTGTTTTAATCGGGTTTTATCTCTCGTAGGGAACTTATGCCCTCCTGTTTTATTTGCACACATAGGCACTGCACAACACTGTGGATTTTAAGAATAAATAAACCAAAAAATATATAGAAAATTACAATTCGCGTATGTATTTTGACAGTCCATTGGACCTGCCGCTACAGTCCTGCCATCTATCGGAGATCATTTCAGAAAACCCTCATTACACTGTGACATATAATGCTTAGAAACTAATCATACTCCAACATTTCATTGCATAAATACATTTTTTATAAATTAGTGAAAGTAGGTTTATAACTAGTGTGAGTAGTCTTTAAGATATTTGCACAAACTTTTGCTAATTGTGATGCAAACTACAGTCAATAAGTAAATTATTTACAATTAACTTAAGGCGAAATTTCACCAATAAAACTAAACGCAATGAGCAAATCTAAACCGCGTTCAAGAGCTGTCAGTGTTTATTTTGTTGTGAAATACTGACACTGACAGTTCTTAAACGTGTTTTAGATGTGCTGATCGCGTTCAGTTTCATTAGGGAAAGTCCCTCAAAAATGTATGTACTTTAAAATACATGAGTTTGCTTGACTATAGTTATCTACACAATATAAATACAATGTTTCTATTGATCTGAAGCCACTAACACTAACTTGACGATGCTTTTAACAAACATGAGTGCCAGGCGGTCGACACACTGACGCGACCACTTATCACAAGACCCCTTCGCGTACTTAAAAACGTTCAAATGAAAGTCGCATCTTTCCCCCGATAATAATAATCATCAAAATCAGATCCAGCATGTCCCATCTTGCTGTCCTCCTTCCAGCGACGCCCTAAGCCAGGTCCGCACCCCAAAGTGGGAGCCCTTAGCGAGCAGTCGCTTAGTAATGTAAGTTTTTCGCTCTTGGCTGGACGCTTTGAGTTCGCTTAAGGCAGCCACAGGATAGTCTGGTTAAGTAGTCACGACCCCTCAAGGTAAACCACGACATGCCATAAAAAAAAACTCATCGCAGCGATAACCGTGCCAAATATGTAGGTTTTGAGTTGTCAGTGTCATTATTTTCAGTGAAACATTGACAATAACACCGCTTGGACGCGTTTTAGATGTGCTGATCGCGTTCAGTTTCATTTGTGAAATTGGCACTTAGGCATCCTCTACCACGCCTCAGGGTCACGGGTTATTCTCGCCTCAGGGTCACGGGTTATTCTAAAGAGAAAACTGTGGCCCTGGCACAGGCAACTGAAGGAACACGGGTGGGTTTTAGTCAGTAAAAGTCTGACACGCCCTCCCGCTCCACCCAGAGCGGGAGAAGTCATTTGATGATGTCCCACCCAAAAAAAAAAAAAAAAGGCATCCTCTACCAGCCAACCAAGGGTGGTGGAGAGACAATGTAGCAGGTGCTCTGTTTGACAGGAGATTATAATAAGACACACATTAAGAATGAGTTTAGAAAGTGAACTGCCCCCCATCGCGTCAGTGTGGCCAACAGCCTAATATTATCAAAATACGTGTCGTGTATTAAATGTCAAATTTACAAATATGTACTTAAATAGTAGATATCAAAAAGATTTTTACAATAATTTACTTAAAGTATGCAAGAGCGACTGTCTAGTAAGAGGGGTATAAATTTATTCTATACGTAGAGAAAATTATGAAAAAACATTGTTTTAGAAGATTTTAGAACGAGATGGTGACATCACCAATATATCAACAAAACATCACGCCTGTAAACCGCGAAATGATAGGCAGAGATGTGACTACCCACACTTCGCCAGTTATTTTTAAGAGGCTGTCAAGAGCTAAAGCGCGGTCACTGTCAGACTGCATCGAAAAGAAAGAGAAAAGCGATGACACAACGCTGGTTATTTATTGCAAAAATGAAGCAATTATCTATTTACAAACATTGTGTTTTTTGGACTGAAAAACTATTACGTTATTATGTTGCTTGTAGAATAATCCGACGTCATCACACGTAAGTCAATTTTACGGATAAAAGTTATCTGACTTTTGTTGTAACAATTTAAGTTGGTTTTCGATTTGCTTGGAGTTAATTTCCGATATTTGACAAATAAGTCGGACATACTTATAATATTGATATTGGTGACGTCACCAACCGCCTTGACAAACTATCTACTTAAAGTACTTATGTATAACGTTATTGACTAGCTCTTTATATAAACATATACAGCGAGCCTAATCTTACATAATGTTTACGTACAAAATTATATTTCATCGGCTTAGGCGAGTTCGAAGTCTACACTTGAATTCAGAATCTAAGTTTTACATGACAGAGTTTAAATTCCATTGCATCCATTTGAGAACCTTTTTCACAAAATAATGGTCATTCTAAAATCGACTTAGACAACATAACCCTTAAGTAGAAAATTTAATGGCAAGGGAATGTAAATATCTCAGATCTGAATTCAAGTATAGCTAGTTACTACGTTTGAATTCAGAGTCTGAGATTATAAAGATTTGAAACATGTCATACATAAACAAAACTTCAGAACCTTTTTTTTTACACAATAATAGTCATTCAAAAATCAACTTTGACTGTATAAAGCTAAAGTAGAAAGTTGAATGGCTTAACTAAGGTTCCAAATTCAAGTATCGGGACTAGTAAGCTAGTTGATAGTTGAGCGAAGTAGGCCGAGTCTTAAGGAATAGAGTCATCTTGAGCGAGTTTTTGTGAAAACAGATTTGATTGGAGTTTTTCCTGAAGTAACAGATAAAAATCCAACAAATCTGAAATCACTGTAAGTCGACGGAATAAAATATCGCGGCGAGATTTTGTCGCGCACTGGATTTTCAACTCTTTGTGTTGAACCGAGCATTGAGAATCAGACAAAGTGCGTCGCGTCACGTCAACAGCGCGTCGAAAAAACACACTGTTGGATTTTCAACTCTCGGCGCTAAGCAGAGCGTTGAAGATTCAGTGCGTGAAAAAATCCGTGCAAACGTCGACTAATATGTTGCCATTTGTAAATAGTTGCTATGTGCTGGCTGCAGAGTAGCATCAACTCCTAATGGCTTTTTTAACATAGAAACGTTTACTACAAACACCACCCTTGAACAACCAAAATCATTTAATTTTTTTATATTCCATTTTGGTTGTGATGACATGAATGCAGCCTGTATCCAGGAGGTACCTACTGGTGCTGCGCGAATGTGACCTTTATTGTGATCTAAACTAATAAAGAGATAAGGTATGTTTGTTACGCTTTCACGCTAAAACGGCTGAGCGGATTCAGGTAAAATTTGGCAAATGGGTAGACCATGGCCTGGATTAAGACATATGATACTTATTATCTCGATATTCTCACGGGATCGAGACTAATACCAGTGAAACCATGGGGCGCAGCTAGTAGGACAAAAATCTGAATGAAATGAAAAAAAAATGCATTCTGGAAATGCAACATTTGTATGCTGACTATTTACGTGTTTCCAAGCGCCATTTCAGCCTAGTCATTCGATAGTCTGTAAAATGTCAAACTGCAAACTGCTACAAAAAATATGTTACACTGCAGTTAGCGATAACATTTAGCCATAATGTCAGTCAAAATAATAATTAGATTAGAGTTATTAGAACTCTTTACTTAAGCTAGAAATTATGCGCTAAACTAAAACTAAATTTATATACATAATATACTAGTACATAAGATCACAATGTACATAAAATCAAATTATATCGACTTTTCTAACAATGCAAACACAAAAAGATTGGGATATTTTTACACAGGCTGGATTTTATGTCAGCCTGTGTACAGTTACAAAAATAAAAACAAATTTAATTTTTTTTTTCTTTTGTCATTAAAATCAATAAAAAATAACTATACAGTTACAAGAAAAGGCAGTGCTGACAAATTCGTGTAAAAATGATTAGTTTTTAATGTAATTAAACTTATTTTAACTAAAATTAAGTAGTCAGATGGCACAGGGACGAAGTAAACGTATCATTTAGTAAAGTTTTCTTATACAAAAATTGACTAAATTAATAAAATGTATAATTAATTACATATTTATTTAATTAAAGTACCTATAGTTTGTGTATTATTTTTGTTCAAGTTCTACAAAAATAAAAATCATCTAAAATAATAAAGCTGCTACAATGTCACATTTGTCTATAAAACATTTTTGTTTTTTTTTTTCAAAGAAAAAAACTTAAAAATTAATTTCGAAGTTCATTGCGTTGTTTTTTTTACTCATCATTTGATCATCTTTACAAAACCGCAATGTATCTAATGTACACTCACGAGCATAAACACCTTACAGTTACGCGAAATTTTAAAGCAATTTTCATGTGTAATCATGCAGATTAGAGAAAATATGTTTAAAATATCATATGCTATGTTTGCAATACCAAAAAATTCTATCAATATTCTAGGAGCAAATCGCATTTAAATTTTGCGTAAATACATTCATAAACTAACGCTTTCTGCCCATGGGGGTAGGTAGAAAATACAGACCGCAAACTTCTACGTTCCTTACATGCTCCTTCTGCTTCGGTTACATTCATACATCTGGTCATACACGCACGCCGGTTGCGAGTTCACCTGACCTTTAAATATAAGGTATTAATGCCCGTGGATGTACGAAGAAATCCAAACAATTCGTACTGATCTGCATCTAAAAAAACTTCATATTGTGCATATTTTTCATTACATTACCAAGTTCATACCATCAATGCCTCCAATCCTCTTTAAAACCCAGCAATGAACATAAAACACAACATTTTTTATCACTTCTTATTATAATAGAACTCCTTGATTATGTCCAATCAATTCGTTTGTTTGCGTCACAATCTATCATTATTAAAGTCAGATTATTGGTCACAATTCTGTTCAACCGTCTTTAAGTCGATGTATTTTAATTGAAAACTTCTTAAGGCGCGTTGAGATCTGCACTAATTGCCATATTATCTAGCCGTTAGAGATTCCAATTACAACCCGTTTCTATGTGTTGCGTCTTAAATGTTACAGTTTTAGCTTAGACGATCTCTATTACGTTTCACAACAAGGCTTATTAGTAGAAGAGAGCGCACAATATGCGCTCTCTCTTTCATTGTAATGAAGGAGAGAGCGCATATTGTGCGCTCTCTCCGAATTGTTAGTCCGAGAATGACGGCCAAAAATATAGCATATTAGCCTTAGGGCAATTTAAGTAACTCAGGTCCTTAATACTGACACTAGCACCGCGACACGACGACATGCCACGTAGGTCCTCAATACCAGAAGCAGCAACGCTCTACGTCCTCAACACCTGCAGGAACAAGACATGTTCTCACTGGTGCTCTTAGGCCTGTAATACCGGCAGGTGTAAGTCCCCAAGTCCTTAATACCGTCACCACCGAGACTGAGGTCCTCAATACCTGAAGGTACAAGGCAGGTCCTCATCCACAAGACTTACGTCTTCACTACCGACGCCAGGTCCTCAATACCGGCAGGTGCACGTGGCGTCCCCGGCCAGCAGGTCCAGCAGGTCTCCGCGGTCGATGCCGGGCGGCAGGCAGCGGCAGCAGGGCGCGCGCCGCTAGCAGTGGAACTGCTGCTGCGTGATGGCCGACAAGTCCTTCATGAGCCCCTCCAGGTTCTGCATCTCGCGGTGCAGCCGCTCCGTGCTGCGGGAGGGCGTGAGGGGCTCGAGCTCTTCGGCGCAGTGACTGACGACTCCTCCTGAGACCATAAGTAAGTCATACAGCTTGAGTAGCATGCCCACCATAGAGACGAGTTTTCGAGAAGAATAAATAAAATGACAGATGAATAAAAGATGAGAGTAAAAATTACTTTCATAATCGTTTTTGTTTGATAACAAAGATCAAAATAGCACACACCTTCGACCAATGTCGAGTTGACGGACATCAACCTTTTCAATGGCCTGGTCATTTTTTTCTGTCAATGTATTTGACAGATGTCACATAAGTAATTCAGTCTGATGTAAAGCAGATGCCTGAAGTTCTTTCTGTGATAATGACATTAGGTATTATTGCAGATTCTATCACACAGTGAGCACAAAAATTATCGTTAAGAAGGATGTGTCAAGTTTTGACCAGTTTTTTGACACCACAAAATTTGGCATACTGATAAACCATGGCTTGGGTTGGACCATGACATAATCCTTGAGCTCCCAATGTTCTGAGTTGAGCTGCACGGTTACTGACAAATGCGTGCACTGACTGGACAGGTCCACTTAATCTGTGTGGTTCTTTCCTTAAAAGATAATTTCAGACAACGATCTGCATGGTGTTCACATGATCTGACCAAGAATATGTCTGGACTTAATACTTTGGACTTTAAAAGAGACTGTGACCTCTGAGTTTGTTTCGGCCTTTCTTCTCGGAGTAGTCAGATCGCAAACGCCGACCTCATCTAATTTGTGTATGCATATTATTTCTTTTGTAACCAATTTCGACACCCTTGTTAAATTCAAATTCTTTATTGCGACCTCAGTGTATAACATTTTGAAGATGTTAACAATATGTAGGTTCTTAGATCTTAGTTGCCTGGTAGAGCATTGCCATTAAGATGTTTATAAATGTGAAACTAAAAACTACTCAAAGAATCATGGCGAGATCCTTACATTAATTGGTACGAAAAAAAAACAAAAACACAGTTCAAAATATTTTCCAATATGGCAAATTGATAATTATACTTATTTTAGTGACCATTTTATTATATAAAATAATAATAATAAAAATCATCCATCATCACTGACAGGACTATTGTTGCCAATAAGCCTGATATAATGGTGGTGGATCGAGTAGAACGGCGCACAATGATTGTTGACATAACGGTCCCGCATGACGGTAACCTCATAAAAGCCGAGAAAGATAAAGAAATCAAGTATCTTGATTTGGCTCGCGAGGATGTCGACATGTGGGATGTAGACTCCGCAATCATTGTGCCGATAGTCGTGACAGCCAATGGCTTAATAGAGCCTCGACAAACACCTGAGGAGGCTTTCGATGGGCAGCTGGATCAAGGGCTTGATTCAGAAAGCGGTACTTCTGGACACGGCTCGCATTGTCAGGAGGTTCCTCTCTCTTGAGCCCTGACCGCCGGTAGCTTGGACCCTGTTCCCGATACCGGTGAGATACTATTTTTTATATTGTTTAATATATTTTTTCATGTCTTTTATTTAATATTTAAAAAATTAATTTATAAGTATTTGAACGTAATAAAGGAGATCATAATAAAATAATTAGTTATAAACTACTATTTACATTGGAACGAAGTTCCTTACGGCGGCCGCGAGAAAATATGTAGCGGCTCCTCCGCTACTCGTATTACATAGATGAGCATCACGTGCAGTAATAACCAGTCTCTTTGCCAATTATGGTGATTATCGAAATCTAGGAAGTTATGGGTTTATGGCAATATCAAACTTTCGCAACATGATAACTAAAGCCTAATTTTGTCTTTTAATTTTAGTAAAAAATAGTCGATTACAAGAAAGTAAACATAAATTAAAAGAGGTAGACGTAAAATCAATATAGTACATATTAATTCCATGCTTAAAATCGACCGATGTTGCAATGATAAAAACGATTTGTTTTTAATAACTTGCTACATGCGGTATCTCGTCGCGAGATTGACAAATGTCAAAGTGCCTTTTTCGAGATTACTCGAGCTTTGCGGTCATGTTAGGCATTCTAAATAACGTCAGATTCGTTGACAAATCGAGATAGAGAGCGTTGTTAGCCCTTCAGGAGTAGATTGATATACTTATCATATTTTTGAAAACCCGCATAATTAAATATTTCGAAATTTAAATATCAGTTTTTCGTAATAAATACACCTAAAAGAGGGTCTTAGACTGACTGCCGCCGTTTCGTCCTTAAATAATAAGCCCCTAGTTAAAGTATTTACTTTTAACATTATATTTTTATTGTGGGGTTATAAAAATTTTGTAAATGCCTGAAGACACTTTTTAGGCAATATTTAGAGTATAAGATTTAGAATTCCAACTTCTCAAAAAATCTTTACTCTTTTGTACAAATCCTGGCATGATTCTTAGATTAATTATTGGTCTCGCTGTGCTCGACTTGATACTGCCGGCGTACTTGTCAAATGCGGCAACAAATACTACGCCGAAGTCTGCGTACCCGAGCCAGTCACACTGCAAGCTGTCTGTGACGTGCACGTACCGAATGTTTTTATCAAATTTTGGGCATAATCCGAAGTAAAATGCCAGTCTGAGTAGTGAAACTGTGTAAAAATAATACTAAAGAAATAAAAAGGACACTGAGATCACATAGTATCAGTAACTACCTATCGTATAATTTCGAAATTTCAACATAAAATAACATGAACGCCATTCAATCTTGCCGCGTATACAAGAGTCAAGTTCCGCGTGGTTGAGGGTTTATAATGTAAAATTATTGTTTTTGAATTTATTATATATCCTATTTCATTTATCTAACCTAGTTATTGTATACTTAACTAAGTTCTATAAATTATTTAATGTTTACCTTTGTAATCTATACACATAGGGTAAAAAAATGTTAGCTGACAATATTTCAAGGGGTGATTCTACCATTGAAACTGAACAACTTTCCCCAAAGGAACATGGATCGAAAAATATTTTTTTTTCGTCGTATGTAAATTAAATAAAAAGCTATGAAAAGTTGGGCCTAATCATTGATAAACATCCCTTACATTTTTCTAAAGAAGAAACCTACGCCTAACCTATAAACAAATATATGTATACATTCGGTTTTAATTTATTGTTAATTTTTAAGTATTTTCTGAGCTATATTTATTACTAAACTAGTAGACCACAGCATAAAATATTTTTCCCATTAAATCTCGTAACAGTTGAGCAGCTGGTGACACAAATCTTCACGCACACTAGTTGTCAATGTCACACTGACAAATGTCAAGTGACGATGTCTTACACACACTACAATAATCAGTTGCCGCATTCACGGAGCTAACGTTTTTAGGTAGCGCGGTATCTAGTCGAGCGCAGCGAGACCAAACATTTATCTAAGCCATGATTCTTTCCAGTTATACAGTTTACATTATATAATATAAGTTATCATTATTAATACATTTTACATTCTTATAATTTCCATCAATTAATATTAAGTATCATAATAATTATATTACATTATTATTATTCTTCAAGGAATACGGTTAGTACGGTTAATTTGTGGTAATAATATAATAGTATGCTCACCTAGCTGTAATCTGTTGGGTATGTGTCCGGGTGACGAGTTTGCGCTTTTCTTGTAAGGCGACGTCTCTCTCACACTACCTGCGAGTAGAGGATTGCAACATCAGTATACGAACACAGTTGGGCTCAGCCATCGGACAGCCGGGGAAAAAAGTTACTTAGCAAATTGACTAATAATTTTTAATTTCTATACAGCTGTCTGACTTTTTGCGTAGCGCAAACTTACAAAATGTATTACTTCTAATAATGAACAAAAATATGGTTCAACTACAGAGATTTGTATTTTTAAAAAGATCAACGATCAAGTCAATATCTACGTTGAGATATTTAACACATAATGTAAGGGAATAAGCAGTATTCGTACCTCTAGAGTGCGAATGTGTGGGCGTGGAGTGATCACTGGCGTTGTCGCTGAGTGTGAAGCTGTGAAGCGGCGCGGGAGCAGCGTGCGGCGCGCGGCGCTGCAGCGAGCCCGCCCCGCCCAGCGCGTGCGGCGTGGGGCCCGCACCTGCCTCGCTGCTCAGTGAATCGCGGCTACGGACATAGTAATAATTACTTCTGTTTACTGTGCTGACGCAGCATGGAGGCGCCCGAGGCTCCAACCCCAAGCTGCACTTATTTCTGTTTTTATTATAGCTATATATACATATAATAAATCTGCAGACGAGGCGTTTCTGTACATTGAAATATTTAACAAAAATTGTTGGGGTGTTAAAAGACAACCAACAGATGCTATTTCTTTCATTTTTGAAATTTTTATCTGTTTGTCTGTTTGGATGTGAGAGAATTGTTAATATAATGTAAATAATACGAAACCAATATGGTAATAACTTAAACTCAAATATTGTGTATAACTTTTCATTACGTAATGTAGGTTACATACACGTTACGACATCTATTGAAGCCAAATGGTACTAACGAATGTAAGTGTTATGTGATAACCATAAATTAAGTTTTAATAACACGTCATAAAGGTATCAAGTGTGTTATTTATAAAAGTATTGATATTGATTTTATTGTTACAAAAATCGCTTTTCATTGGTAGTTGAGTAGAAGCGCTAAAAAAAAATCAAATTAAAAGCGGTGATGTAAGATTATAATAATTGATGTGGTGTTCTGAGTTATAAAGTATGCAATTATAGATAATTATTGATTAGTTAAAATCATAACAACTTTCTTTAAAATCAAATTGGGTTTCAGCTTGTTTTAAAAATTTTATTGTATGCAAAGCGAGTTTCGTGTTAACCACTGTAATCGGTAGATGGCGTTAAGCAAATGTCGTCATTTTCTGAATCGCGATGTTAAGAATTTCCGCAAAAGAGACAGTCAGTCGTATATTAATATCAAGTTTTGTAATAAATTTGTCGAAATTCGGAATGGTTAGTTTTGTAGGTAGATACTGTTTTGGAGTTCTTTAGTCTAGATCTGGACCTGGGTCTTCAGATATTTGGTTCTGGATTTCTCTCTACTCTAGAGGTCGCATCTCATTCAACTTCTCAATCAGTTTTCTTTTTCCGAATCTTTTTAAGAAAAACTGAAGATACATTGAGGACAACTCGGAGGTCTTTCGAGGGACAAGCATGTTAAGGGATGTTAGAGAATGTAACATCGTTTACAGAGAAGCATTTTATTAATTTAAACAATGTTTTGAGATTTTATTTAAGTATGCATTTGA
The DNA here is from genome assembly GCA_963555695.1 of Dasypolia templi. NCBI lineage: Eukaryota > Metazoa > Arthropoda > Insecta > Lepidoptera > Noctuidae > Dasypolia > Dasypolia templi. The sequence continues at coordinate 2,753,514 of OY743163.1, read as the reverse complement.
ACAAAAAAATATAAATGTGTATCTGTGTACTTTCTGAAAATTAAATAAAAATCATTGACTCACAGTTACATAGTTTATTTAGTTTCACAAGATAATCTGAGTTTCTTCTTCGTTTTTGGTATTTTGTAATTACAGGTGTTCGGTGTTATTAAGTTTGTTTTTTGTTGCTGAGATCTAATGAATTAACTTAATGAATAAACAATCAACTCACTGTGTGTAGTGCCCCAGCGGCTCATACGCCACGTAGTGCCCCCTCTCCCGCGCCGCGCATGCGTAGATGTCCCCGCCCGGCCCCACCACGGGCCCCACCGGCCCCGCCGCGCCGCACGCCGCGCCCAGCGGACACGAGCTTGACCCACCTATAGTACAAACATTACATTAGAAAAGGCTCCTGCTCAGCTGTTCCACGTCCAACAATTAGATCGAGGAATTAGGGCTGTAAAAGGGCTGCCAGGGTCGCGGGGTGTTCGAAGGAGACACCGTGGCCCTGGCACAGGCAACTGAAGGAACACGGGTGGGTTTTAGTCAGTAAAAGTTTGTCACGCCCTCCCGCTCCGCCCAGAGCGAGAACAATCATTAGATGATTTCTCACCTAAAAAAAAAACAAAGAAAAGCACTTCGAAGATTTCCAATAATTTGCCTAGATGTTTTTCAGACGACTCGTTTTCGGGCACTTTATTTTCAACGCACTGCTTAGCGCCGAGAGTTGAAAACCCAACAGTGTTTTTTTTGATGGGATGCACTCTATTGCATTCGCAATATTCGGTTCAACACTGAGAGTTGACAATCCTGTGCGCGATAAAATACCGCCGCGGTATGTTTTCGTCTGTGAGAACAAGGGCTAAGAGTTTATTATATTTTTCTTTACGTATTGGAAGGTGGTAATATTACGAGCTACGTGTGAACTACGCAAGGCTAAAAGAATAGAACAATTATCAGAAAGTAAGGATTGAAGTCCGACAATTGAGAGCAGTGGTGGCCCAGTGGTAACGGCCGCGACTTACGAGTTGTTGGTCGTATGTTCGTACCCAGACAGGTGCTTTACTTTGTGTAAATTATTTCATCACCACTGCTCTCAAAACGGTGAAGGAAAACATCGTGAGGAAACCGGCATGTCTTAGAACCAAAAATTCGAAGACATGTGACATCTACCAACCCGCACTGGGCCCGCGTGGTGGATTACGGCCCACTCCCTCTAACAGAGAGGAGGCCTGTGTCCCAGCAGTGGGAACATAAAAGGCTGATTATGCTATGCTATGCTTATGCTAAGGATTGAAGTCTAGTGGAAACAACTGGGTGGGGTACTGCAATATGGAAGAACTTTGCGAGGCTAGCGATAACGCTGTCGAAGTGACCGAATTCTGGTGTGTGAAAGTGCCTGTAAATGGTTTATTGAAATAATTGCTGTGAGTTTGTTTAATTTTACTGAATACGTGATATTCGACCATCGTATAAACTACAGATAGTCGGATATCATGCCCATAAGAAAAATAGTGGCGAGTGACGCCTCGGCTACTCTGCCGAGCATAGACTGTATTCGCCGGATATTGACTTAGTATTCGGCTTCCGGGTGGTATCCGGCAAACTTGCCGTGTGGTATCCGACAAGCTTGCCGTGTGGTATCCGGCAAGTAAAAAGAATAGACCACCCCATCTCTTCCCGTGGTTGTCGTAAGAGGCGAATAAGGGGTATTAGCCGGTATATTAGGTGACAACATCCCATCCGTTCTGGCTCCGGGAACCGATACACGCGGTATACCCATGAACCATTCTGGCAGCAGCACTACAAGGGCAAGCATTCCAGGAACTGCGGTCAGCAATCCACCTGCCAAGCTAGAGGCTATGGCAAATCCCCTCAAATGAGTAGCAACCTAGATTTACAGCCCCTAGTTCCCGGCAGTAACGGTGCGGTGGGGTTGCTAAGAATCCCCGGGCTACGGCAGGGTACCAACACCGTAAACTTTACCTGGCGACGTTTAATGGACGCTCTCTGCAGCTGAACGGGCACCTCGCTGAATTGGAAGTAGAGTTAATTGTATTATCTGGCACATAGTGGGACTATAGAAGATCTGAAGACAGGGGGAGCAGACGATAGCCCTCGATAGTGGCCACTTGCTCTACTTCCGAGAGGGACACCAACCATCCAAGGTGCCGTAGGGTTTATGATCCACAAGTCACTCAGGGGCAACGTTGTGGAATACGGCAGTGTGTCGGCAAGGGTGGCATACCTTGTACTTAAGATATCAGAAAGGTACTCCTTAAAGATCATACAAGTGTAAGCCCCAACGTCCGCACACCCTGACGACGAAGTCGAGGCCATGTACGAAGACATACAAAGCTATGTCTGATACCAAAACATTATATACTGTTGTTATGGGTGACTTCAACGCTAGAGTGAGAGCACAAGAGAGTGGCGAGTCGTAAGTAGTTACATTCGGCTATGGGCGAAGAAATCACAGGGGGCAAATGCTGGTAAACTTCCTTGAGGCTCAGGGGCTTTTTGTGATGAACTCTTTTTTCCAGAAGAAGCCTCAAAGGCAGTGGATCTGGCAAAGCCTCGATAACGTGACAAAGAACGAGATCAACTTCGTTATGTCTGATAAGCGCCATATATTCAGAGATATCTCTATGATCAACAGGGTCAATACCGGAAGTGATCACCGACTGATTGGAGGCATTCTGAATATAAATGTCAAAACCGAAAGAGCGCGCTAGACGAGGTCGACTGTCAGACTAACGCTGCTCCAGGTCGAAGCCGGTTGCGAAAGTTTCCAGTTAGAACTACATAACCGATTTACCATGTTGGAAACCACTGAGGACATTAACGATGCCACCGAAGGCCTACCAGCGGTACTTATCAGCGACACTCAGGAATTCTTCTGGAATTGATGAGGAAACGACAAGAACTCCCGAATGTCACACCGTCTGAGCGTCAGGTACTTAACAGGGATGTCAAGAAGTTGATTAGGCGCTTCACGAGACTTATATGTTCAAAAAAACATGCCCACCTCAAGCCCACGGCGTGGGTAATCCACAGGCCACGCTTACACGACATCTCACAGACGAGCTTCCCGAGGTTGACATGGGTGAGATTAGAATAGCTCGCTGACAACATCGTAACAACAAAGCTCCGGGGGATGACGGGATAACCACAGAGCTGATTAAGGCAGGAGGAACACCTGTCTTGACAGAGCTTGTTAAGCTTTTCAATTCCGTAATCTACACTGGCATAACACCAGAGACATAGCACAGGAGCGTGGTGGTATTATTTTGTCAAAAAGGGCGATAACACGCCCCTTAAGAATTACCGCCCCATTTCACTCCTAAGCCATGTCTACAATCTGTTTTCGAGGGTTATCTCGGATCGTCTTGCCAAAGTTCGATGACTTCCAGCCGCCGGAGAAGGCCGGATTTCGAAAAGGCTATGGCACCGTGGAGCATATACCATATACCCTTAGGCAAATAAAAAGCCTGAGGAATATAATCAGCCTCTGTGCCTAGCGTATATGGACTACTAATAAGCCTTCGAGACCTGGGCTGTCCTGGAGTCCATGCAGCGATGTCTCTTCGACTGCCGCTATGTTGAGGTAAGTTAGTACAAGTGCAGAGCACAAAACCAATCCAACTGCGTCGAGACGTAAGACGGGGAGTTGTCATCTCACCGAAATTATTTACGAACGCGTTGGAGGACGTTTACAAATGCTTGCATAGAAGACCAGGGTCATTAACGAGTGCGTCCTACCAGTAATGACGTACGGAGCCGAAACGTGGACATTCATTATAGGCCTGATCCACGATTTCAATGTTGCTCAGCGTGCAATGGAGAGAGCAATGCTGGGGGTTTCTTTGATGGATAGAATTCGCCAGAGAACTAAACTCACCGAAATTGACTGAAGTGGAAGTGGGCCGGCCATGTCTGTAGACGGACAGACGGTCGATGGAGCAGATATGTGCTAGAGTGGAGACCGCGTTTGGGTAAACTTAGTGTGGGACGCCCTGCGGCACGAGGGATCGATGACTTGAATAAGGTGGCTGGCAGCGAATGGATGCGGACTGCTCAGGACCGAAGCCAACCCCAAAGAGCGCAAACCATCCCGTGGTTGGCGTTCTTTGGGGGAGGCTTACGTTCAGCAGTAGACGGCAATTGGCTGATACCGGATATTGCGGGATGACCGTTTCTCTCTTGTTTCTAATCGAATTATTCCGCTATGGTTCTGTCAAAGCAGTTGGTTCTGCAGTACATAAATAAATAGACAATGTAAAGTATAAGCTACGTACATGGCGCGGGCGGTGGGTGCAGCTGGCCCAGCGAGGCCAGCGAGGCCTGCGGCGAGCCCAGCGGGGCCACGCCGGCCAGCAGCGACGTATCTGAGTGGAGGGGGGAGCACATAAGGTACGTACATGGCGCGGGCGGCGGGTGCAGCGGGCCCAGCGAGGCCAGCGAGGCCTGCGGTGAGCCCAGCGGGGCCACGCCGGCCAGCAGCGACGTATCTGAGTGGGGGGGGAGCACATAAGGTACGTACATGGCGCGGGCGGTGGGTGCAGCGGGCCCAGCGAGGCCAGCGAGGCCTGCGGTGAGCCCAGCGGGGCCACGCCGGCCAGCAGCGACGTATCTGAGTGGGGGGGGAGCACATAAGGTACGTACATGGCGCGGGCGGCGGGTGCAGCGGGCCCAGCGAGGCCAGCGAGGTCTGCGGTGAGCCCAGCGGGGCCACGCCGGCCAGCAGCGACGTATCTGAGTGGGGGGGAAGCACATAAGGTACGTACATGGCGCGGGCGGCGGGTGCAGCGGGCCCAGCGAGGCCAGCGAGGCCTGCGGTGAGGCCAGCGGGGCCACGCCGGCCAGCAGCGACGTATCTGAGTGGGGGGGGAGCACATAAGGTACGTACATGGCGCGGGAGGCGGGTGCAGCGGGCCCAGCGAGGCCAGCGAGGCCAGCGAGGCCTGCGGTGAGCCCAGCGGGGCCACGCCGGCCAGCAGCGACGTATCTGAGTGGGGGGGGAGCACATAAGGTACGTGCATGGCGCGGGCGGCGGGTGCAGCGGGCCCAGCGAGGCCAGCGAGGCCTGCGGTGAGCCCAGCGGGGCCACGCCGGCCAGCAGCGACGTATCTGAGTGGGGGGGGAGCACATAAGGTACGTACATGGCGCGGGCGGCGGGTGCAGCGGGCCCAGCGAAGCCAGCGAGGCCTGCGGTGAGCCCAGCGGGGCCACGCCGGCCAGCAGCGGCGTGCTCTGTGTGGGGGGGGGGAGCACATTAGTCCACAACATCTTGTAAAAAACCGGTCGGACCACGGTGTGAATGATTTCGTAGTTGAGATGAATATATTACGCAAGCATAGTATTGATTTTATCGACCGCAAAAATAAGTTGAATAAGGTAATAATTTAGTTATCTTCATTTCAAAAAACAATTGCCACAAATGTTTGTCAGCGCATCACTTCAAAGCGGCTGCACATATTTGGCAAATTATTTTTTGTTTGTAATTCTCAGGACAGAGGGACAGAGGAAATTCGCCGGGAAATTCGGCAATTTGGTTGCTATTTTTGTATGAAATTCACACCGGGTCATTCCGGACACGGACAGTTAGTTTTCGATAAAATTACAGTTCTATTTTGTATAGGGACTAAACCCACTAACCTAAGATAGATCGCTACTGTTGACAGACAGTACAATTCTATCTGTCACTGTCAAACAAATAGCTGTCAACACGTTATAGGTTCGCACACTTTGGCTTTATTGGGAAGTTAAAACTAGATATTGATAGGTTTTTCTATATCCATTAAGCCAAAGGACAATGCCAGAAACTCTACAGAACTTTGCCCTGCAATATGCAGGGCAAAGTTTAAACATTTGCCCTAATGCCTGTAGAACTTGCGGTTTCATTTATTATAGGTTATGTGCAGTTTATAATCGTTAAAAAGCGATTTAAACAACATATACGTTACGCATTATCATAATTATTATAATCGTAATGTAAGTTTTTGTTTTACAGGTATTTAAACCTTTTTTGAAGTCACGCAATAGCATATTCAGGGGTTGAATTCCTTTTATCATTGATTTGTAATCGGCAAGTTCTACTGAAAAGTAATGTATTATGAAAAGGTCCTATAATCATTACAATTATTTTCATTCATTTACATTTCCTGTAAATACCTGGGGCAGGATCTGGCATTGTCATTTGGACATAGATACGTTATTAGGTTCGGCCATTAGTAGATGAATCATGCGCATAAGTCACAGCGATGCCATAGAGTGCCACAGACACTAAAGGCGTCTATGCCTTTAGTGTCTGTGTATTTGTAATTGATGTTACGCGGATTATTATAAAATAAATATTTTATTTCTATAACTGTCCGTGACATCACAGCGGGTCATTATAGAATACCAGCGCTGCGACACTTATTTTAAAATGGCTCAACATCATGCTGAGATAGGGGCCGTTTGGCCTCGTACAGTCGTTGTGTTTATTTTCATTTTACTTTTGTATTTTTAATGTTTTTAAGAGTGTCTGTAGTTTAGTTTGTGATATTCCTGTGCGAGTCACAATCAATACAATATCTTTCTTTAATAACATGAGAGAGAGTACGTACTCGTACCTGGTCGGGGTGCGGCATGCGCGCGTGCGCACGTCGCTCGCACGTGCTGGCGCAGCTCACGCCGCCCACGCCCACGCCGACGCCCATGCCCGTCATCGCTGGGGAGAATAATACTTATGTGAGCATACATACATAATTACATGAGGGACTTTCTGAAGAGTCTAGTCAAGGGTCAACAAATATGTAACCAAGTTGCGTGTCCACTTTATCGACATCGTAGTGAAGCAAATTTGCTTTTTCGATCTTAATATTGACGTCAGGCGCGTTTCTGCCGAACACCTTATCAATACAAAATCAAGCAAAGATGTACCTATGCTTCGTTCGCTCCGATACCAATAAACTGAACGTGTAGCTTCAGTAAATTTCAAAAGTACAACTAGGAATGAAAATGTTTATAGAAGGAGTTCCTAGATAGCGGTTGATTGATCACATTGACTATTCAGATCACTCCAGTGTAGTTTCGTAGCTCTTTGACAGTCGTTGTGGGTCGTCAGAAGCCCGAAAGTCTGACAGTTCTACCAAAGGGTTATCATATTTTCCAGGACCTGGGTTTTGGAGGACAGATAACTCCATGTAAATACTGGTGTTGAGCTACATCTATAAAAGTACTCTGTGGCTATATCCGGTTAGACTTGAAACCGTACCCAACAAAGTTGTGAACAGACTAGGCAGATGATCATGAGTTGAGTTCGCATCGCTATCAATAGAAAAAGTGGCCAAAAGGCTGGCAGTATTGCCGCGTTGATAGCATTGTCGTGAATGACAGTGACAGTTCAATAAGGTGACATACGCCCGCTATGCAGAAAAGGAGTTTTTATGACAGGTTCCCTGTTGACCAAGACCTCTCCGTGCCTTGGAAAGCACGTTATGTCGTTGGTCCAGTGCAGTCTTACCAAGAGGTATCGTATATTTTCATTTTCATTTTAATTTGCCTTTTTATTTATTTATTAACACTTGAAGAGATATGAGAAACAGGGTGTAAAGTTCACTCATACTCTTGGAAAAGGGAGGATCCTCCGACCAGATGGATGTCGTATCTGGTGGGCAACTGCCCGATGATTGTTGTCGGGAAGTTGTATATATGCTAGCTGCGCGGTAAACTTTGATTGCGCGATGCAAGATTTGTGTGACGACTGTGTGATGCGTTGTTCGCATGTGGCGGTGTAAATGCCGCCTCATCACTCCCCTCCGGAGACCGGAGGTCGATAGTGGATTAAGTCTTGTATCTTGCGATGCTTGCCAATGCCAGTTGGGTACCAGTGGGTTGGAACCGGATGTCGCATAGTTCGCGGTGAGTCGGAACTGTCTGCGAAGTTGCCCCGTGAGTCGGGGTGGCTGACTGCTGGTGTCGACCAGGAGAGAGATTAAGCGCTCTGCTTGTTGACCGGCCGAATGTGCAGTGTGCTGTGCCAAGGTTGCTGATGAGGCTGAGGGTGATGACCAGGTATGCGCTTGCGCTGCATGCTGATGGTCAGGACAACCGTTCAAGCCATGATTGCTGGCTGGCTGTATGACTTGCGGGAGTGATGATGATGACGTCACGCACGAAGGCTGCGCTGACGTTCATACACGGGGTCACCAGTGAAGATATATGTGGAACAGGTTGTAAAGTCCACTCATACTCTTGGAAAAGGGAGGATCCTCCGACCAGATGGATGTCGTATCTGGTGGGCAACTGCCCGATGATTGTTGTCGGGAAGTTGTATATATATATGCAAGCTGCGCGGTAAACTTTGATTGCGCGATGCAGGATTTGTGTGACGACTGTGTGATGCGTTGTTCGCATGTGGCGGTGTAATAGCCGCCACAGACATTTTGTTCCAGTCAACCGTAGGGTGATGCAGAGACAAAACATGGCAGGTGCAACAAAAGGGATAGATAACTCGAAAAAGAATAAGCTACTTATACATACATATAAACAGATTAAACTCTGTCAGGAGAAATAACTTTAGGTAGAGGAGAAAACGAATCCAGCAAATCAGCGCTGAGATTATTTTACAAACTTCTCACGAATATGTTCACGAGCCTTCACTTTGAAAGATAACCGACTGGTTGCCATCCTGATGTTCAGAGGGAGCGCATTCCAAAGAAAGACCGCCTGGACAAAGAAAGAGGAGTGAATAAAACCAGAGCGGTGAGAAGGACATCATAGAAGACAATTGTTGGTGGAACGAAGATTTTTACTATGAGCAGAGCATAAGTATTAAACATGGGTGGTCAGGTAAGAGGGAGAGGTAGATTTGTCGAGTAGAATATAACATAGACAGAGCCCTCAACTCTCTAAGCTGACGTATGGGTAACCAGTTTAAAAGCAATTGGTGCGCAGACAATTGAATCTTAAAATCTTTATTTTAATCTTTAGTTTCTGTAACAATATTTTGCTGTAACGTTTTTTTTAATAACCCAGTAACTAGATTATGGATGTCAGCTAGGCAGTCGCTCCGTGTAAAATACTGGTATTCAGTTGCCTCCGGTTGAGCTACGGTTTAATTATAAAAGCGGTGACCAAAACAATCGTCCGTAAAGCCCAATTCAATCTATTACTATACTCTATGGTAAAAAAAAGAGCATTTTTGACAAATACTGGTGTAAATTACAGGTTTTTCATGACGTCCGCTATGAATGTGACGGAAACGGTCTTCTATTAAAACCTAGCTAGAAAACAAGAAAAAAATATTATTTGCGGTAAACATGACGCAGTGAAAAAACACCGAAAAGAAAAAGTTCCACGCAAAACGGCCATCGCTCAGCTTAATGCTACGACCTATGCGAGACAGAGCGCCAGCGCTGGTTTTCAGCGACAGCCGGCGTTGAATGACGTCAACCGGTGCAGCAAACGCTAAGATTAAAATAAAATTCGTACACGTAATAACTAGATAAGTGTCCAATAAAATAAATTCAATAAACACTATTTATAAAATGGTAACATTCCGGGCAACGAATGCTCACATCACAGATCATAGCTCTAGACTGGAAGCCGACGGGTGATGAGTTACATGACAGCCGGATTTTGTTACTCAATAAACTACTAACTATGTTTTGAAAGGTCAACATCGAACAACCGACATCTAGAAGTGCTACAAGGATCTTTCGGCTCCTAAATGATTTTGGGACGATGTTGGTATACATCAATGTTAAATCGTCATAGAATTTGTATTCAAATTTAATCAAATCTAAATATTTTATTTCACATAAACCTACATGGGCACTTATGAAATGTCAGAAGCTAGGTACACGGTTCCAATTGGTCGTTTCCTATGGAGAAGAGCCGGCAAGAAACTCCCTGGTTAATCTTTTAAAGGCTTTTACAATGTTTTATACAGTGTTAATAGGTATGGGAGGACAGTGTAGGCCTGTCAACTTTTTTTTTAATGGTCTACAAATCTACAGTCTACTAGGACTACAATGTTCTCACATTCACAAACTATTAAAGTGTCTTTAAAAAAGATAAATAAAATAATAAAAATGTTGTTATTAATATAAAGAAAGAAGAGGAAGGTGTTAGTACCGACTTTGGTCACGCAGCACGATCTTTGTACCGTCGTAAGTGCGAAAAAAGAAGCAAAAACAAAAAGGTATCTCCTCACGTTTAGGCATATAATCGCAGGCGTCGCAGCGGTCGCAGCGGCGGCACAGGTCCGCGGGCGACGCGCGCAGCACGGCCGTGTCGTCGCTGCCGGCCGCAGACGCCGAGCGCGACTCTACGGGCGCCGGGGAGGGCGGAGTGTAAGCGCAAATCATAACGAAAAAGCGTTCTAATGCACAATATTTTACAATCAAATGTTAGGATCACACGATAACATCCTATTCCATCCTAGTTCATACGGTTTCAAAACGAAAAAGTGCGCTGCAGCCCGCTTGTAGTGGGAGTTGGTTCATAGAAAAAGTATTAAAAGTGATGAAGAAGGATGCTATACTATGCGGCCCGCACCAATCTGCGTTAGACTTTCGAGGGAGCGCCAACGAAATCATAAGGATAACCTCTGAGAGGCTTCTGCAGTGTTGGGGCTCGAAGTCTGCATTTGTGCCCGGTAGATGGCAATAGGCTCGCCCCCTATTACATGGGACTTAAACATAACTGGCGAAATGTGGGTGTACTATAGGTACACCTCTGCCCAACCCTTCGGGGAAACAAGGCGTGATGTTATGTATGTGACTAGATGATCCAATGGTTTTTAAACATCAGTGATTTTATTATGAATTTTGTGAAGGATGATTTGATTTGATTTTAATATTGTTTAACATAGTTTTAAAACCTTTAAAACTTAAAATTATGGTATTTTTTTAATGTCATGTGATGCTAACATTGTACTGTAAAATATCGTATCGTTCAGCGTGGGCCAAGTAACACACATCTACGGAAAATACGAAATGGAACATATGTCGGACGAATGCCTTCTAAGCACTTTTTAAATGAATAACGGGTAATTTTCGACACGATGTTCGATGTGATGGAGCCAAATGTGTCGAAGGGATCTTATTATTTTACCGTCCGCAAAACCGGGAACAAGGCGTTTCGGAGCCCACTTGCAAGAAAGGAATATGAGGTCCTGGGTTCGATTCCCAGGTCGGGCAACGTGTTATTGGGTTTTTCTATCTGGAATTACTCAGTAGCAGCCCAGAGCCTGGATTTGTGCCCGCTAGATGGCAATAGGCTCGCCCCTATTACATGGGACTTAAACATAACTGGCGAAATGTGGGTGTACTATAGGTACACCTCTGCCCAACCCTTCGGAGAAACAAGGCGTGATGTTATGATGTTATGTTAGTTTCGCTTCCTGATCGTAAATGGCAAATAACGAGTTGAAGAAACGTATTTCCGTAGATGTGCCTCAAGACAAAGGGGTGTGCCTCTAGAGTTCATTTAGTACAGTGAACATGATAATGCAAATGATAAATAAATATATGGATAACATAACAGACACATGGGGACTTTGCTACTAAATGTACAGGTATTGTTTACGTAGTCACTTACCGATTTCATGTATTAAGTTTTGGTTTCCTAAAGCCGCGATTCTATTAGGCAAGTCTTGCATGCACGTATGACGTCACATTTGCGTACAAGTTGCATTGAAAACATGTTTTCGAGAGTGTGCATATTGCATGCAGGTTTTACTTGCCTGAAAGTCGAGATGCTCAACAATAGGGATGATGATTTTATTTTTATTTTGAACTCAAATAAATATTTGTTTCCCAATAGTGCAAACAATTTTTTTTTTTTAAAGTGTAAAAGCTTAAAAATTGCCGAGTTTTATACGTTTTAAAATAAATGTTAGACAAGGACAGCTCTATCGTAGAAGTGACGTCACGAATATGTGACTTTATACTAGCGCCATACATTGTCTGTACCGCGCGGCAAGGACGGGAGTAATCCCCTCCAAAAACTTTTAAAGCTTCTTCATATTTACATCGATTTAAGAAAAAAACGATTAAGTATCCAATTTTAACTATGCCTTCTAAAAAATTACATTCCTTTTTCGAACATTTCTATATTAGTCATCATCCCCATTGAGTAGGACATCGTGAGTGGAAGATGTACACGTCACTCGATCGCAATTCCATACGTGCAACTTGCACGCCACTTGAATAAAAAATGTACAAGTTCAAACTAAGTTGTAGCTTGTCTGCAGGTTTGTTCAAGTTGCATGCAATTTGCAATTTGCCTATTGGAATCGACGGCCATACAATAGCGGCTGTCCAAATACAAAGCGTTTATGATGTCGTAGTGTCAAATACTGGTGAAAATAATAGATTTTCATGACTGCGTTACATTTTAATATGACGGAACCGCTTGCCAAGGACACCAAAGCTTTCCTAACTGTAATTTATAGTCAAGGACGCATGTAGTCGCTCGTACTCCGCGGGGGGGGCGCGACCTAGTGTGAGTGTGGACATCAGTGACTCACCGACATAGGTAGGTACATGGTGCCTGCGGTCGAGCGAGGCGGGCGGCGGGGGGGCGTGCCTGGCCGGCTCGTACTCCGCGGGGGGGGCGCGACCTAGTGTGAGTGTGGACGACATCAGTGACTCACCGACATAGGTAGGTACATGGTGCCTGCGGTCGAGCGAGGCGGGCGGCGGGGGGGCGTGCCTGGCCGGCTCGTACTCCGCGGGGGGGGCGCGACCTAGTGTGAGTGTGGACGACATCAGTGACTCACCGACATAGGTAGGTACATGGTGCCTGCGGTCGAGCGAGGCGGGCGGCGGGGGGGCGTGCCTGGCCGGCTCGTACTCCGCGGGGGGGGCGCGACCTAGTGTGAGTGTGGACGACATCAGTGACTCACCGACATAGGTAGGTACATGGTGCCTGCGGTCGAGCGAGGCGGGCGGCGGGGGGGCGTGCCTGGCCGGCTCGTACTCCGCGGGGGGGGCGCGACCTAGTGTGAGTGTGGACGACATCAGTGACTCACCGACATAGGTAGGTACATGGTGCCTGCGGTCGAGCGAGGCGGGCGGCGGGGGGGCGTGCCTGGCCGGCTCGTACTCCGCGGGGGGGGCGCGACCTAGTGTGAGTGTGGACGACATCAGTGACTCACCGACATAGGTAGGTACATGGTGCCTGCGGTCGAGCGAGGCGGGCGGCGGGGGGGCGTGCCTGGCCGGCTCGTACTCCGCGGGGGGGGCGCGACCTAGTGTGAGTGTGGACGACATCAGTGCGCCGCCTTCCACGCTACCCGCCGATACTGCAGAGATAATGTGCTACATTAGTTTCTATTCACTTAGGGTCAACCTCACGTTAGAGGTAACACTTGAAATACGAAAATCTCCCTTATGGGGGAAGCGCCAGGTAACCCGCGAAATTCTAAATATCTTACGCTTTCTGCAATTTGCAGATTAGTGACATCGTTAAACTCATCAATACAAACCTCTTAGTTCATTTTTCAAGTTGTTTTGATGATTTGAATTAATAAAATTCTGTAAATACATACTTGTTGCGGACGCGAATCATATTTTGTTCAACATACAACCTGGCATTGACATGCAAATTTCAAAAAGCGTAAGAAAATTTGAATTTTTCGAGCAATCACAGATAAAAAAATATTTAAAACATAGTTCTGTTTCTATCAATCGTTTGAAGATGACAGAGACAGAATGATATTTTGAACATGTTTAGTGTGGATTTGTGATGCAATCAGGCCTTAGAATACCAAAAAAAGGCAATCTCAAATTCAAATTGTTATTATGGAGGTGTAGTTAACTGGAAAAAAGCAGTTCCAAGAAGATTTTACTCCAAAAAAAAAAATTACTGTGTAGTTAAACAAAACTTGAAGATTGATTTTGTTATTTTTTTTAGAGAGCGTACTCTTACTAGCGGAGCTGTGCAGCGACTTGTCCATGTGTTTGAGTTCCATCTGATCGTGGTGGATCCACAGGTCGGGCGGCTTGATACCCGTGGAGGCTGAGGACTTCTGGTATGTGCTGGAAGAGAAAAAAAAAGTTATTAAAATAAAGAATTGTACAAAAACTCTTGACAATACTATGTTTTTATTTACATAATATACAAGCTAAAGCCAGTTTTAAGAATAGGTAAGTAAAAATTCAACCACATCGCTGTCAACAGGAAAAGTGCCTAAAACCCTGGCAGCATTGCCACGTTGTATGGCGATGAATATTGTTTGGCCAAAAAAAAGGTCACGTGCCGTTCTATAAGTATTTTAAAGCATGACTAATTTAAAAAATACCCTGTTCCAAAAGTATCTAATGAAATTGTAAACAAACCAATTTCATATTAAATTCTTACGGAATTACCCACAAATGGGAATGAGTAACGCATTCTTTTTTTATTTTTTCATGTGAGATGGGTTTGCTCTTGACTCTAGTCTAGGTCAAAAGTGACAAAGACAAAGTCTACGATGGAGTGAGCTTACCCAGAAGAAGCCTGTTCACTCTAACTTTGAAGAGATTCGGGTTGAATGCGTTCGGGAACACAGACGCAGGTAGTGAGTTCCACTCTTGTGCCGTGCGCTTTATAAAAGATGTTTGGAAGCGCTTAGTGTCAATTGGTGCCGACTCCTTTTTGCGGAAAAAAGACAAGCCTGTGTTTTGGTGGCGTTAAAAGAGACCAGATTGTCATCACCGGGAGACAAGGCTTAAGGTCAAATCAGTCCGCTCTACCATGGCCTCTCTTAAGGAACGAACTTCACCCCCGCTGGCTTTCGGGCTGAACAAGTATCTCTCTGAAACAGTACTGTCATCTACGTACCCAACCATACCAGGTTGGAGTAGGTCATTGATGTGCAGCAGGAAAAGAGTTGCAGAGAGAGAAGACCCCTGAGGAACTCCGGCATCAATAGTCATACTCATAGAGGAGCAGCCGTCAAAGACTACTCTAATCGATCGTTCACTAAGGAAGTCGGATATCCAGCTACAAAATCAGCGGGGATGCCATAAGCAGGAAGCTTGCTGAGTAAACTGCGTGCCAGACCCTGTCAAAGGCCTTCGAGATATCTAGCGTTACAGCTAGTGCTTCGCCGAGTTTCTCGATGGCTTCGCCCCAGCAGTGCGTGACACATACAAGAAGATCGCCAGTTGACCGTCCCCGGCGAAAGCCATATTGACGGTCACTGAGGAGATCATTGTCTTCAAGGTAGGTCAGCAACTTACTGTTCAGTACCTTTTCCATAACCTTGCACAAAATGGAGGTGATGGCGATCGGACGGTAATGGGCAGGGTCTGCACGGTCGCCCTTTTTGGGCACTGGTTGTACATTAGCAAGCTTCCAGGATTTTGGCACAGTTCTTTTTTCAAGAGAGAGGCGAAACAAGCGCGTCAACACAGGAGAGAGTTCAGGCGCACACTGCCTCAACACTCTCACTGGAATACCGTCAGGCCCGCTGGCCTTGTTCACATCTAGACTGCACAATACTCTTCGGACCTCTTTATTATGAATTGCGATCTCCGGCATCGAAGAGTCACAACGAGGTACAGTAGGTAGTTGCTTGGAGCCTGCGTCCAAACGTGAATTACTTGCAAAGAGAGATGCAAATAAATTTGCCTTCTCACTTGCAGAGTGAGCCAGCGACCCATCTGGTTTCATCATTGGAGGTAAGGTGGGACGACAAAAATTCGTTTCAACAGCTTTGGACCGGGACCAGAACTGTTTGCTTCCCGGAGGGTGCGATTCCAGCCTGGCCCCGATACGGCCAACATGGTCAAAACGCGCCCCACGTAGAACCCGTTTGCAGAACTTGGCAGCAGAATTAAAGGCTCTCTTCCTCGCGCGAACTCTACGAGCTCTAACTTTTCGGTCGCGGGCCTTGACCTAAGCTTGGTAGGCAAATTCTTTGCGGGCCTCAGCGTGGGCGCATTTGGCATTATACCAAGGTCGGGATTTGTGACCGAGCGCGATGTCGGAGAATGGAATGAAATACTCCATCCCCTGCCGAATCACGTCCGCAACCACGTCAGCACAGTACGAGGGGTCACCCGAGGAAAAGCACACATGCCGCCATGGATAAGACGCAAAAAAGTGCATCTCATCCCAGTCTGCTGACTCGTATCGCCATACTCGTCTTGTGCCTCTGGGACTCTCATCTGGCGGAGAGCAGGTCGACACGGATTTCACCGGACAGTGGTCAGACGTTCCCAGCGGGGTTGAGACCGATACTGAATGACAGTCCGGATCAGTTGTCAGCAGTAGGTCCAAGCAGTTGGGTGTATGGTCGACAATATCCGGTACCCGCGTTGCCACATTCACCAACTGGGTTAGATCTAGTGTTAAAGCAAAATTGCGCGCCTCTAACCCAGCATGGTCAGTTTTATGGTACGGGAACAGCCATTATGATGGGCGTTGAAATCCCCCAGAAAAATGAGCTTCGCTGTTGGGTATCGTTGCTGGGCTACGTCAGTCGACTCCATGAGGCAATTGAACAGCTTTGTTGTCTCCTGGTAACCGCTGTGCGATCGGTAGACGCCGATGTAGAGAAATTTCTCCACGCCAGTGTCACCTGGTGTCAGGCGACAGAGGCGGCTGCGACCTCCTGCAACACAGCGACAAGGCCTGGCCAGACCGCCGCCTTCACATGATGACGTACCTGGTGTCAGGCGACAGAGGCGGCTGCGACCTCCTGCAACACAGCGACAAGGCCTGGCCAGACCGCCGCCTTCACATGATGACGTACCTGGTGTCAGGCGACAGAGGCGGCTGCGACCTCCTGCAACACAGCGACAAGGCCTGGCCAGACCGCCGCCTTCACATGATGACGTACCTGGTGTCAGGCGACAGAGGCGGCTGCGACCTCCTGCAACACAGCGACAAGGCCAGGGCCGCCGCCAGCGCCAGCACCGCGCAGGCGCCGCCCGCGCTGGCCCACAGCCACGCAGACGTCGCGCTGGCCAGACCGCCGCCTTCGCCTGAATCTGGACAAGCATCAAAATATCACATCACATCTATAATGTGTACGGGAATCTTCTGGGGCAGCTTGAGGATATGCAAAATTACTGATTTGATTAATCTGACACTGACATTTGACAGCTGTCACCTATATGACACTGACAGCTGTCCAGCTACATGACATTCGACGCAACGACATTAAGACGCAGTCAGTGTGTAACTTATATTTGATCCTCCAAACTGACTGTATGAATGACATATTTACTGAATATTAATCATCAATTTACCTGTCATCATTATCTATTCTTCCGTTTCTAAGGGGTCATACGACGGGAAAACAGTGATGATGACTAATATTAAAAATGGTCTAAAAAGTTTTGTAATTTCATAGAAGGCATAGTAAAAGTAAAAATCCATAATATAAATACTAGGAACAAACACAAATTTATTGTTTCTACTACCAGGCTCATGAAAATAGGTGGCTCGTTTAAATGTCAATGTATATGTTTTTTATAATAAACATTGAAGGGCTAAGCCTTAATAAATTCAAATCTTTTGTAAAGCGGAAATTATGCCAGAAAGCCTATTATACTGTCAAAGACTATATTTAGGACAGGAAGGCTTGGGATTGAGCTGCTCCAATAAATTTACACAGACAATCTTGATGTTAATGTAATCATGAATTTTGCATTTGATTCTAGAACCCCCAGCGTAGGAATTTTACGTGTGAAAAAAAAGGCTATTCAGTACATTTTGATCGCGTAGGTATTGCATTTTCGTATGAAACATCTGATTTTTATTTTATTAACCGACGCACAATTTCTACCAAGAGGGTCTCGAATCATGTGCTGATAATGTCATGGTTACATTTTGCGCACTGGTTTAAAACTTATTCTGTAATCATTCCTACAGTCGCGAATCGCATTTTGATCAACATACGACGTAAAACAGAGCTGCAATTTGCAAAAATACAAACAAAATTAGTATTTGACGAGCTGCAGCTTAAAAATGGTAGTAACATCAGTATGTTTAACTCATGTTATTACCTTGAAATTATGAATGACAATCACTTGTTGACGACGTGTGTCTCTTGGAAATACAAGGTCGTAAGTCAAACTAAACGTCCAGCTATTGCTTTGTGAGAATGCCTATGGACTTTTGGTCGTCACTGTACTAGTACTCACCCATAGCCGTCGTGTAAGTGACCGGCGCGCAGAAGGGGCCGAGCCCCTTGCTGTTCCTCGCTTGTAACTTGAACAGGTACGTGGTCCGAGCGCGGAGTCTCTCCACACGGGCGCGTGTCCGTTCTCCTATAGCTGCCACGGCCGTCCATTCCTCGTTGCCAGAGGAACCTGACGCGCCGCCGGACCGGGATATCGCGTACATTATTACGTAGCCTGGGGTCGAGAATTCAGTTATCAGTTGGAAGTATGGTTTTGAAATAAGCACAGAGAGAAAATTTTGGGAAATATTGGTAAAATGCGACTACGTTTTGTGACATTTCAACTCAACACATCATACTGTGACAGTGACAAATATGTATGGCAAACATCATTATAATATTATGTCGTCCCTAAGAACGTTTGCCCGTTTGCGGGGGAACTGGGCCCCTCCAGGTGTGAGACACTATACATACCAGTAACAACTCCATTAGGCTTGGCGGGCGGCTGCCAGCTGAGGTCCACGGCGCGCGCGGGCGAGGCCGGGGGCGGCGCGGGGGAGGGGCGCGGCGGGGACCTGGGCCCCTCCAGGTGTGAGACACTATACATACCAGTAACAACTCCATTAGGCTTGGCGGGCGGCTGCCAGCTGAGGTCCACGGCGCGCGCGGGCGAGGCCGGGGGCGGCGCGGGGGAGGGGCGCGACGGGGACCTGGGCCCCTCCAGGTGTGAGACACTATACATACCAGTAACAACTCCATTAGGCTTGGCGGGCGGCTGCCAGCTGAGGTCCACGGCGCGCGCGGGCGAGGCCGGGGGCGGTGCGGGGGAGGGGCGCGGCGGGGACCTGGGCCCCTCCAGGTGTGAGACACTATACATACCAGTAACAACTCCATTAGGCTTGGCGGGCGGCTGCCAGCTGAGGTCCACGGCGCGCGCGGGCGAGGCCGGGGGCGGCGCGGGGGAGGGGCGCGGCGGGGACCTGGGCCCCTCCAGGTGTGAGACACTATACATACCAGTAACAACTCCATTAGGCTTGGCGGGCGGCTGCCAGCTGAGGTCCACGGCGCGCGCGGGCGAGGCCGGGGGCGGCGCGGGGGAGGGGCGCGGCGGGGACCTGGGCCCCTCCAGGTGTGAGACACTATACATACCAGTAACAACTCCATTAGGCTTGGCGGGCAGCTGCCAGCTGAGGTCCACGGCGCGCGCGGGCGAGGCCGGGGGCGGCGCGGGGGAGGGGCGCGGCGGGGACCTGGGCCCCTCCAGGTGTGAGACACTATACATACCAGTAACAACTCCATTAGGATTGGCGGGCGGCTGCCAGCTGAGGTCCACGGCGCGCGCGGGCGAGGCCGGGGGCGGCGCGGGGGAGGGGCGCGGCGGGGACCTGGGCCCCTCCAGGTGTGAGACACTATACATACCAGTAACAACTCCATTAGGCTTGGCGGGCGGCTGCCAGCTGAGGTCCACGGCGCGCGCGGGCGAGGCCGGGGGCGGCGCGGGGGAGGGGCGCGGCGGGGACCTGGGCCCCTCCAGGTGTGAGACACTATACATACCAGTAACAACTCCATTAGGATTGGCGGGCGGCTGCCAGCTGAGGTCCACGGCGCGCGCGGGCGAGGCCGGGGGCGGCGCGGGGGAGGGGCGCGGCGGGGACCTGGGCCCCTCCAGGTGTGAGACACTATACATACCAGTAACAACTCCATTAGGCTTGGCGGGCGGCTGCCAGCTGAGGTCCACGGCGCGCGCGGGCGAGGCCGGGGGCGGCGCGGGGGAGGGGCGCGGCGGGGACCTGGGCCCCTCCAGGTGTGAGACACTATACATACCAGTAACAACTCCATTAGGCTTGGCGGGCGGCTGCCAGCTGAGGTCCACGGCGCGCGCGGGCGAGGCCGGGGGCGGCGCGGGGGAGGGGCGCGGCGGGGACCTGGGCCCCTCCAGGTGTGAGACACTATACATACCAGTAACAACTCCATTAGGCTTGGCGGGCGGCTGCCAGCTGAGGTCCACGGCGCGCGCGGGCGAGGCCGGGGGCGGCGCGGGGGAGGGGCGCGGCGGGGACCTGGGCCCCTCCAGGTGTGAGACACTATACATACCAGTAACAACTCCATTAGGCTTGGCGGGCGGCTGCCAGCTGAGGTCCACGGCGCGCGCGGGCGAGGCCGGGGGCGGCGCGGGGGAGGGGCGCGGCGGGGACCTGGGCCCCTCCAGGTGTGAGACACTATACATACCAGTAACAACTCCATTAGGCTTGGCGGGCGGCTGCCAGCTGAGGTCCACGGCGCGCGCGGGCGAGGCCGGGGGCGGCGCGGGGGAGGGGCGCGGCGGGGACCTGGGCCCCTCCAGGTGTGAGACACTATACATACCAGTAACAACTCCATTAGGCTTGGCGGGCGGCTGCCAGCTGAGGTCCACGGCGCGCGCGGGCGAGGCCGGGGGCGGCGCGGGGGAGGGGCGCGGCGGGGACCTGGGCCCCTCCAGGTGTGAGACACTATACATACCAGTAACAACTCCATTAGGCTTGGCGGGCGGCTGCCAGCTGAGGTCCACGGCGCGCGCGGGCGAGGCCGGGGGCGGCGCGGGGGAGGGGCGCGGCGGGGACCTGGGCCCCTCCAGGTGTGAGACACTATACATACCAGTAACAACTCCATTAGGCTTGGCGGGCGGCTGCCAGCTGAGGTCCACGGCGCGCGCGGGCGAGGCCGGGGGCGGCGCGGGGGAGGGGCGCAGCTCGCGCGGGGGGGACGCGGGCGGGGCTTCCAGGGTGGTGTTCGATACCAGCATGGACCACGACGACTCGCGCCCGCCTGCGAATTGGAACATAGAACATTTGAAAAAAGTCGGACTCACTGCCATCACAGTAAGGGTGCAACTATGACCTCGGTCACTCGACATCACTTGACATTGAAACATATTATTAAAAATATCAATAAAACCCAGAAGTTAGCAGTGTACCAGTAGCAAGCACGTAATGTCTACAATGGCATTGTATGATATAACTCATTTTGAGTCAACAAAAGTAATTGTATTGCATTGTTGACAGATATCAGAGGCCCTTACTTTTCTTTTTTTTGTTCCGGGGTGGAAAATCCTCATGGAAGTCCTCCGCCCTGGGGCGGGCGGAGGGGTCGGTCAGACTCTTACTGACTAAAAACCACCCCGGTGTTCCATCTCACACCTACGCCGGGGTCGCGGGAACACATAATTCATCCGCATCCCCGGCTGGTGCCGGCCCGCTTGAGCGGGCCCCGTCTCGGGCCGGGTCGAGAGTCGAGATCTCTCTCTCCCTTTCCGCAGCCTCCTTCTGCGAAGAAGGAAACCACCGCGTCCCAGGACTCGGCGCTGCCGACCATCGCACTCACTACGGCCGACAGCGACAGGTCACTGCCTACTTCTAAGATGAGGGCACGGCGCGGCTCCTCCCAAGCGGCACACTCTGCCAGCGTATGTCCTCCCGGCAGTCGACGCAGTGACACCGGGCGTCCGGCTCCCTGTTTTTGCGACACAGATACTTTCCGAAGCAACCATGCCCCGAAAGTACCTGCGTCATCCGAAACGACAGGGAGCCGTGCCTCCTCCCGAGCCAGAGGTCGAGCACTGGCCGGACCGCCTCGATGGTGACGAGGCCGGCGGTAGGGCGTGAAAGCCTGTCCCGCCATTCCGCCACCAGGACCTCGCGAAGCTGCGACCGACGCTGCTCCACATGGCGCTGCATCGGCCGCTCGCCCCGCGCCCTCGCTTCCTCGCGCCACCGATAAAGTTACGCGAGCACCTTCGCATCTAGGTCCCATGGCGGGGATCCGGCCAGTGCACAAGCCGCCTCGTAGGAGATCGTGCGGTACCCTATTATGACTCTAACGGCCATTGCTCTCTGAGGCTTGCGCAGGACAGAGATGCTCGCGGCCGTCAGGTCAGCCGCCCATATCGGGGCCCCGTGAAGGGCCATCGACCGCACGATCCCCACGTAGAGCCGCCTACAAGCAGCGGTCGGGCCCCCCAGATTGGGAAGCAGCGTTGACAGCGTCCCAGCCGCGCCCAACGACTTGGGCGCCAGGCGCTGAAAGTGGGGTCCGAAATCCCACCGGCTATCGAGCACCAATCCCAGATATATCAGAGGCCCTAGTGGCCTTCGATTTTACGGTCGATGCGTAAAGTCGAGATGGTTAAAATAAACTCACATGCGGGCCACAGTACCTATCACGTTTTCGGAGTTCCACTGGCTAATTTATTTTGACCCTGTATAGCTCATAGAATTACACTATATACAGTAGAACACAAGAATCCTATTAAAATCTATGGAGCCCTTTTTTATGTTAATGTGCAAAAAGAGTACCAATCTACTTTCAAGGCCAAAATCATTGACATTATTGCACCTCCGTTAGCTTCAAACAATGGGCACCTCCAGGTATAATATTTATAAGAGTAGAGCGAGACTACACCAGTTATATGATTTGAAAAATACAGGTTTGACACACATTCCTAGTGTATTACAAAAATGATAAAAAAAATACAGATATAGAACCTGCAACACGAAATGGTTTGAATGGCGCAAGTGGCCATTTACATTGCGTAATACACAAACAATCGGAATCTGAATCGTTTTGAAACAGATTGCTAAACCATTGCTTCATAAGTTCGATAAAAAATGTGCTCAACAATATAAATAACGCAATTAATGTTGTTGAACTGTCAAAATGCAAGAGATTTGTAGCAATCGTTTACGAAAAAGTGTTACACAATTAGGGTGCCGGGTGGACCGAGCCAACACAGTGAGTGATTAATAATCAATAGTGAGGGTAATAAGCCTTTTGATAAGCTGTAACGTTCCTTTTAATAAAGCTGATAAGCCCGGCTTTCAATATAACAATATAGTTTTGAAATGTCAATTACTTACTTTTACTGCATAATCTTATAACTGAACAAACAGCTGTGCTACTTTAGAGTTTGTTGTGGCACTTCTTGTTCCCAGCTAAAGCACTAGAAAGTGGTGAAAGGTAGGTGTGCTTATGTAAATTTGACAGCCGGGATCGTTGGTCCCGCCTGTCATTCGTGGATCTTTGACAGTCGTTACGGGTCGTCAGAAGCCCGAAAGTCTGACAAGTAGTCTTACCAAGGGGTATCGTGTTACCTAGTAACTGGGTTGTGGAGGTGAGATAGTTGGGAGCAGCTTGTTGAAATCCTGGACTTGTCTAGGCTTAACTACGCAGATACAGTCTACGGCCCACGGCTATTAGCTCGCACAGATCGGCTTATTCAAAGTATCCAAAACGCTTGTGCTCGGTTTTGTTATAAAATTCCGCCCAGAAGTCGTGTAACTCCATTTTTTTATTGACATTTCACATTGAAAATTAAATCGAGACGCAAACTACACTTGGCGTGCCTTCTGCTCGGTGTAGTTAAATACAAAAAACCGGACTATCTGTACGACAAGTTAGGTTGGATAGCGAGTCCATCACTCCTCGTTGGGTCCAGTTGAAAACCAGCGTCAGGCACTTAGTTGTCTGGCATTTATGCTGAACTGGGCCTATTTGGCGCAGCCGTGAGACACAATAATATTTTCTTGTTTTGTTTTGTTTGAATAGTGTGTGCCTTAACCTGGGTCAATTAATATCTTTTCTTTCTTTTATTTTTTTTCTTTCTTTTCTTTCTTTTCTTTCTTTTCTTTCTTTTCTTTCTTTCTTTTCTTGGTTGGTTAGTCTGGAAGTCGACCTCAAAATAGTTGGAAGTAGGCTAGGCAGATGATTTCCACGGAGTTACTTGCACATTCTTCTCCATAAGAATCTCATACTACGCTTTGGACTAGGGCAACCAGCTTGCTAATTTCTGACTGACCAACTCCTTGACAATTCAAAAGTGGCTGTAATTGATTAAATTGAAATAAATGCTTGGCTTTTACCTTTGATCAGCTTGACAGCGAACTCGTACTGCGTGAACGGCTTGAGTTCGTCCAACATACAGTTGAGGTCGGTCGCGTTGAACGTGCGCACGCGCCCGCCGGCCGACGACCAGCGCACTACGTAGCGACGGCCGTCTGTTGCCGTCTGAAATTATACAAAGGTTAAACAATCATTATAATTCTAGTACGTGCTTGAGACTAACGTGAAAATTGCAGTATTATATAATTTAATTAGTTAGTTAGTTCCATGGCTTATTACACACAAATATCAAAACTGTATTAGAATTCAACGCCATTTGTTAAATCGATGACACTTTCCGGTAGGGTCGGGTCATACACAAAATTTTTCTCAATGACCAATATGTTTGTTTTAGATACATTACGGTACAGTATTTTTACAAACAATGAATGTATGCGTGTAGACAAGGAGCGTCAGCACATAACACACAAAAACTAGGAGTCTCACAACACGCTGTGAATGTGTGTGTAAGCACAGGAGCTCTCGGTCACAGTGAATTTGATTACCACAAGTAAAACGCGCGTCGCTCCATGAGAAAAAAAAAATACTATAGTACGATTCGGAAGTAAACATAAGTTAAATATTGAAAATGTCAATATTTAACTTATGTTTACAATCCAGTTTTGTTTCGGTCTGCTGTTCCGTATGATTGATGTCTACTAAGTACCTTTTAACGTATGGTGTAAATTCGTACTGTGTTATTGGAAAGAACTTTTGAAACGAAGTTCTTTAACGCAGCATGGATTGGATTGAAATAATGAAAATGAAAATGCAAGATGCCTCCTCCATGCGACATTTTACTATGTATTAGAAAGAGACAGAGAGAGAAAGAGAGATAGTTTTCATGGTTTTTGAGGGTGCTATAGCAAATTTATAGGTCAAAATGAAAATCAAAGACGGGGCGACTACGAAAATTGTCAAATTTATCATCATGGGTGTCGTTTTTATGGGTTTTGAGTGTGCTGAAGATGTCACTAGCATCTTCAGCACACTCAAAACCCGTCGCACACGTTTTTTTTACTGTTTAGTAATGTTTAACTCACTTGTCCCTTCGGCAGTGTAGGGTCTGTCCAGTACACGACCGCTGTAGTTCCACTCAACATTATGACCTGCGTACAAATACAAACAAACAAGAAACATGTGTCATCATTTTATAAGATTAAGCATTAAACAGGTTGTGTGCAAACATGAATTTCTTTTTAGGCTAATAATTAAGGTTAATCCTGTATTAATACTAATTGCTTTAATACAGGATTAAAGTAAAAATAATTATATACTTTCTAAACTCATAATTTCAAGTAAGTACAGTGGATTACGGGGATGTATTGTGGCCGCATCTAAACCACCACATGTGAAATACGCATCACACTGACGTCTCGCACAATCCTGCATCGCGCAAGCAGAGTTTACCGTGCAACTAGACATAAATCGTCGGGCAGTTTTCCGCCAGTCACGACACTCGTCTGGTCGGAGGATCTTCCTTTTTCTATAAGGATGAGTTTGTTCCTCATACTTCTATACTGGGCTGAATAGATGAATGAGGACGAATGATGTCGGGACGTTGTATTTATGATAGTTGCGCGGTAAACTCTGCTCGCTCGATGCAGCATTTTGCGTGACGTCAGTGTGATGCGTATTCGCATAAAGCGGTGTAGATAGATAGTAACAAAAGAAACCATACGGGTTTTTGAAAATTCATTGATTAATTTCACGCCCGTAAATTTCGCCAACAAAAAATCTAATTAGGGGGTTGACCTTACAACCTACCTTACCTATAATTAAATTGTCGGTTCCAATTGACACTGTTTAACTCATACGTATATGAACTTAGCGCTAGTGTTAATTAAGTTGACTTTAGAATGAAAAAGTCTTAAAATTATTTGAAAATGTAGCGCGAACTGATCTTTATAAGGTAGTTTTTCAAAAGCACATTTTTGTTAAAATTTTTGGAAACATCTCGAATGCAGTATAGCTACATACCTTCACCCCCACAGGCGGTATGAGCGGCGGCGGCTCGTCTTCGTCCGCCTCGTCCTCGTCCTCGTCGTCGGGCTCGTCCTCGTCGTCGGCGGGCGGCTTAGTGCGCACGGTCGCGTACACCGCGGGGCCGAGTCCGCGGGAGTTTGATGCGCGTAAGGAGATCACGTATTCGGAATTTGATTCTGAAAGGGGAATTGGCAACAGAATGTTAAGATAAGTAAATTGAGCTATGTCAAAAAAAAACGTTATTTTAAGTCACGCTTGAGCCATTATCAGTCATTCCGAGTGAGTGAGTTATCAAAGGTGGAGTTTTCGGGCAAATTATCAGTGGGTCGAGTTTTCATGGGGGTGAGTTATCAGGGTGGAGTAATCAGAGTCAAAATGTCATAGGACCGATTTTTCACAGAGGGTCTCAACTTGAATAAATTATAATTAATCTGGAAAATAACCATAGATACATGGCAGCATAGGTCACAATTATGAAATTTAAAAAAGCGTTAAACGACAGTTTTTTGGCTAAAGTAAGATTAATAAAAATCAAAATTTTCTTGTTTAATGCTGATTTATCTATTTACACTAATGTAAGTATTTTCAACACAAGAAAAAACAAATAAAGCTTTTTAATTCAAGTCGAACCAAATATATAATGATAAAAGTAACCAACTGTTAATCGTTTTGTTTAGATCTCTTTGCAATAGATGGTAATAGGCTTTACTCAATTCGTCGTGTCATTACAGTTACCACTATCGTTACTAATTTAAATCAAATAACTCTTTTAATCAATTACTTTACATAGATTTATAAGAATCCATAAGAAACCGGTTAATATGCTTTTCGTACGTAATTATCTTTTTTTTATATACTGAACCCGGAACTACAAAACTGTATATAAAAACAACGTTATAAAGGAAGGTCGCTATTCTGTCAGTCAATGTCCTAGTTGTTGACTGTTTTTGTCCGCTCAGTTTCAAATTACCCGTCTCCTGGATGGCGTAGTAAAACTACAGCAATTAGTAGGTTGCTGATGCTGCTATCTGTTAAGCATAGGACAAAGAAAAACCGCCAGCTCAATAGCCAGACTTAGGGCTGTCATTTCTTTGTTTATGATGGGTATCCGTATGTAGTATTATATTATCTATGACAGGGGTGATTTCCCGTGTCTTAATTTTTTCGGGTCACGTTGTCATAGAGTCCAGTTGTCACGGGGGCCAGTTGTTTCGGGGGTGAGTTGTCAGTAACCAAATTTGATTAAGTTTGTCAAGTTTTCAAGGATGCGAGTTGTCAGGGTCCAGCTTGCACACATCCCACAGCACGTACCCAGCGCGCGGATGACGTGCGAGTGCAGGTGCGCGGGCAGCTCGCGCGCGGCGTCGTCGGGCACGCCCAGCCCCCACCCCAGCACGTAGCCGCGCACCACCACGCCGCCCTCGTCTTCTCCCCACCACACTGAGATCCAGTCGCGGCCTGCGCGGGCTGATCAAAAAACAACACGACATTACAAAACAAAATCAAATTAAAACTCTCGCACTCTGCTCTCGCTGAAGGGACACTGTGTAGTGTTACTATGTGTACGTACTGGTGAGCGGCGGCGGTGCGGGCGGCACTCTGCTCTCGTCCAGCTCCTGTCGCTGCGTGCTGGCCGTAATCCACTCGCTGAAGGGACCCGAGCCGTTCGCGTTGATGGCACACACGCGGATCTGGGTGAAAAAATTTGAAAAGGGTAGTTTTTTTTTTACAAAATTAAATAGTACTTTTTATTAGGTACATCATATAAAATACAGATATACCGGCTGTTTAATTTTTCCGTCTGACCAAAAACAGGGTATAAAACGTGAAGTTCAACAATTTTAATGCTTTAAGAATTTACTATCAACAGGTTTGTTTAGATTTCTGTCAAAAGGTTTACACACCACGGTTTTGTGACGCGGGCTCACAAAAGCATCAAATTATTTGCCTGGTAAATTAAATTATTAATCCAAACAAAATTTCTCATAATCATTATGGTTGGTACAACACAAAAGGCGCTCGGGCTTTGGGGATAAGCCCGTGGAGTGTGGGGTTTTGATCTCACTAAAACGACCCCGGTGGTCACCATCTGCACATGGAACGAGTTCCGTCACCTCTCAAAAGACCGAACCGAAACCTCTGCGCAACGTCTGTTAGCGCACATCTCTGGAGACACTGTGAAGGGGTCTCCCCGAAACCTAACTATGCAAGTGTGCAGCACGTGACCACTGCGCGCCCCTTCCCTGAGGTCACTGTCCCCACGCTGATCGCCCGCGACCCCATGGTACAACAGGCCTAGGTAATGCAATAATAAAATTATTCGAAGTCAGATGTTCAACAACTAATCACTCTAGATTACCTGATAAGTCGTAGCAGTATCAAGGCCCCTCAACTCCGCCCTCTTCTGATCAGCCGGCGTGGTCAGCGAGTCGGCCTTCCTGCGCTGTGTAGGCGCGGGGCCCGGCGCGGGGGCGGGGCCCGGGGACGGGGCCGCCGGGGCCGCGCGGTACCGCACCTTGTAGCCTGTGAGGGGCCCGCGGTGTGTGCGGGATGGGGGGGCCTCCCAGCGGACAAGGATCGACTGGGGAGAACCAAGAAATATAGGTAAATCATTGGAACAGTGTTTATCGATACTAATATTATAAAGAGATTTTTTTCTGTTGGTTTGTAAGTTTGTATGTAGGGGGGTAGTCTCTGGATACGGGGTAATCTCTAGATATGGTGTAATCTCTGGATACGGGGAAATCTCTGGATACGGGGTAATCTCTGGATACAGTGTAATCTCTGGATACGGGGAAATACCGGTCGAGTTTGACAAATATTTTATCATTTGATAAATTCTCGAGGTATGCTAGGCCTAATCTAGCGTCTGCGACATTGTATGTCAAAGGTGTCAAATCGGAACAGAAACACGACCATCTTTTGATTTATTTATTGGATCTCCAACAGAGGCTACACAATTACATGCAAGGATACATACATCTGGGACAAATACAAGTGTGCGCTTCCAATTATAGGAGACCACATCATTTGCTTATAATCTAAGTATTTTAAGCCATTTTTAAAATAAATCATAAAAACGTAAGGTAACAAAGAAAATTAAAAAGAATTAAAATACAAATGAAATATAAGAAATAAAGAACCATTAACCATTTATAATAAAACAACGGACCAAAATAACAAAATATTACGAGTTCGATACTATAACTTTTATGTTCTTTTTAAAATTTGATAATTTGCTTGTAATATCTAATTCATTACACTTCGATATTTCGTTATACTGCCTACAGAGCCTTGGCAAAACGGCGGTTTGTTTTGGATCCCGGCACATAGAAAAGTTTATAGTTACATTTCCGCGGCAAGCGAGATGGTGCACTTATCTGCAGTTTTACAAGAAGCTCGCTACAATCAACAACCCCATTGAAAAGTTTGTGAAGAAATGTGAGATCTAGAACCCTTCTTCTATTTACCAACGAGGACATTTTATAATGTTGTAGTCTCAAGTCGTAGTTCCTGATTTTTTTTGCTAGACGGTCTTTGTAGCAAAGATGGTATAGAAAACGTCTTTGTACACTTTCCAGGCGTTTAATGAGCTACATTAAACGCCTGGAAAGTGTCATGGTGAGGATTCCATACGATGCTGTTATATTCAAGCAGAGGGCGAACCAGTGCGTTATATAGTTGAATTCAAATCCGAGCACCTTAAACGCTTTTAAGGTAACGTTTATTGCATGCCTATCAAATCTCAGTTTTTGTGTCGAACACAATTCCCAGGTCACGAACTTCGTCTACCTCTTGTAGTGTTTGCTGATTCAGTGTGTAATTGTTGGTTTGCACTGTTTTATTACGAGAGAATTGCATACAGTGACATTTAGAGACATTAAGCGACATTTTGTTTATTCTACACCAATCCGCCATTCTATCGAGATCAGCCTGTAACAGTGCGGAATCTAAGTTGGTAGCTATTGGTTTCAGAATTTTGACGTCGTCGGCAAACAAGAAAAAACTTGAGTGCTTCAAACATAACGTAATGTCGTTAATAAAGAGGATAGGGCCTAAGTACGAGCCTTGCGGGACTCCTGATGTTGCTGAAAAGGTGTCTGAATGGTGACCATTAATTACCTCTTTTGAATTCCTGCCAACAAGGTAAGAATGGAACCATTCAAGCATTGTCCCGCCTATTCCCAACTGATTTAGTTTTTTCAGTAGTATATTGTGGTCAACCTTATCAAATGCCTTACTAAAGTCTTTGTATACAGTATCTACCGGGATTCTTTTATCAAGAGACTCTGATATGGCTGAGACATAACACATAAGGTTTGTAAAGGTTGACCTTGAACTGATAAAACCATGTTGGTGGGTTAGTAATACAGTGTTTAACATGTGCATTTAGCCGTGTGGTTACTAACTTTTCAAATATTTTGCCGAATATGTTTAAAATAGAGATAGGCCGATAGTTGGATACTTGGTGCTTTGGTTGGTCGCTCTAAAGTTCTGTTCCATAAGGTTCAGGCGTCTACCTATATCCTGGATTGAGGTTTGAAACTGTATGTTATCTTTCTCAAGTGCTTCAATTTTGGAAGATTTTTCTTCCAATGACAATTTCGTTTCTTCATACTTTTCGTTAAAAAAGGCCGCTTATTTGCTTAAACTGATCAGCTACAACATCTTTAAGAGCGCTGGCGATCTCTTGCTTTATGATTTCTCTGAGGGAACCTTTTGAGATTTCTAAAATGGTGTCGTCATTAATTGGACTCTCCGGAGGGCTGATCTGTTTTACGTGCCTATTGCGTACAGTTATGTTGGATTCGGTAGGTGAGCTGTGAAGTTGCTGAGATGTATCATTTTTGGAGCAATCGCCTCGTGCAGCTGGTAGGATTGGTGTATCCGTGTTATTGGTCTTCGGTAGTTTGCTCTGACAGTCAGGACATTTCCAAGTCGCCTTTTTGGCTATACCCATTGTTTTCAATTGCTATTCGGATTTACAAATACAACATTGCAGGTAATCTTTCATTGCGATTGTATTCATACAACCAGCAAATTCGTTGGCCATTATTGTTGTAATATCTTGTTCCTTAAAACTTGACAAATTACAAAAATCAAATCAGAGCGCTGGGCTCCAACTCGGTTCACTATAGTATCTGTTTAATCTCAACCGGTAAGTATCTCGCTGCGCCATTTGAACGTTTGTAATTATGATACAATTTGCCACCGTATTGCTCGGATTTTAAATTTCAAATATTGTGAACGTTAAAAGTTTGACTCATTTGTCACATATTCCACAAATTTTTTCACTGTTTACGATGATTCTAGCTAGCTTTTTTGACACCGTTATTACGATTTTCTTGCAGATAATCGTTATGTTAATTTTATTTGGTATGTAATTTGTTGTTTTAGCACTTTTAAACGTTATATTCGTAGTTCAACTGCCCTTGGTCCTGCGATTTTAATTCCGATGGGTTCACAGATGCCCGTCACAGAGAGCTTGAATAACACTTTCATTTGATATTTGTCCTTGGACGTTTACGTAAGTTACAAATTTAGTTGAAATTTCACAGTAATTATAATAATAGAAAAATATTTCTCAAAATTAGATGTTCACCTAGTGGCGCCATCTGTATTGATGCTTTGTGGTGCATCTGATGAAAGTAACGATTGAAATCTTATTTATGTACACACAGTAAAATACATTGGGACACGACATAATTACAATTTGAGTACAAAGGTACTGATTATTTCTTAAGCAGAATAATTAATTATTATATTATATTAATTTCTTCCAGCAGACCTGCGATAGGAGAATTGAAAAAGAAATGTAGACAATAGTGTGTGAAAACAAGAAGAGACAAATATGAACAATGTGAAGTCTAAAACTTAAATAACGCAAATACATAATGCATGCAATATATAAATAAAAATATATATTTATAATATTAATACTCACAGTTAAGTGGAAAGGTAATGCTCTTTTAATCGACATTTGAATAGAAAAATAGTTTTTAAATCACGAATGCTAGGCGGAAGTGAGTTCCACAATCTTACAGCATGGACAGACAAGGAATAAGAATAGTAGCTTGTTTTATGAGGGATCTAAGGTGCAATCTACACGGTGCGTCGCAAGAGCGAGCGTAGGAAAAAACAGAAATTTGTTTGAAGGTGTCACCGTGGCACTAGTAGCGAGCGCAGTAACGTTGTTGGGCGGCGCGGCGGGCGCGTCGGCCGGCGTGCGCAGGCGCATGCTGGCGGGCGCGCCGCCGGCCGCGGCCACGCGCACGCAGTATAGCACGCAGACTCACCGTGGCACTAGTAGCGAGCGCAGTAACGTTGTTGGGCGGCGCGGCGGGCGCGTCGGCCGGCGTGCGCAGGCGCATGCTGGCGGGCGCGCCGCCGGCCGCGGCCACGCGCACGCAGTATAGCACGCAGACTCACCGTGGCACTAGTAGCGAGCGCAGTAACGTTGTTGGGCGGCGCGGCGGGCGCGTCGGCCGGCGTGCGCAGGCGCATGCTGGCGGGCGCGCCGCCGGCCGCGGCCACGCGCACGCAGTATAGCACGCAGACTCACCGTGGCACTAGTAGCGAGCGCAGTAACGTTGTTGGGCGGCGCGGCGGGCGCGTCGGCCGGCGTGCGCAGGCGCATGCTGGCGGGCGCGCCGCCGGCCGCGGCCACGCGCACGCAGTATAGCACGCAGACTCACCGTGGCACTAGTAGCGAGCGCAGTAACGTTGTTGGGCGGCGCGGCGGGCGCGTCGGCCGGCGTGCGCAGGCGCATGCTGGCGGGCGCGCCGCCGGCCGCGGCCACGCGCACGCAGTATAGCACGCAGACTCACCGTGGCACTAGTAGCGAGCGCAGTAACGTTGTTGGGCGGCGCGGCGGGCGCGTCGGCCGGCGTGCGCAGGCGCATGCTGGCGGGCGCGCCGCCGGCCGCGGCCACGCGCACGCAGTATAGCACGCAGACTCACCGTGGCACTAGTAGCGAGCGCAGTAACGTTGTTGGGCGGCGCGGCGGGCGCGTCGGCCGGCGTGCGCAGGCGCATGCTGGCGGGCGCGCCGCCGGCCGCGGCCACGCGCACGCAGTATAGCACGCAGACTCACCGTGGCACTAGTAGCGAGCGCAGTAACGTTGTTGGGCGGCGCGGCGGGCGCGTCGGCCGGCGTGCGCAGGCGCATGCTGGCGGGCGCGCCGCCGGCCGCGGCCACGCGCACGCAGTATAGCACGCAGACTCACCGTGGCACTAGTAGCGAGCGCAGTAACGTTGTTGGGCGGCGCGGCGGGCGCGTCGGCCGGCGTGCGCAGGCGCATGCTGGCGGGCGCGCCGCCGGCCGCGGCCACGCGCACGCAGTATAGCACGCAGACTCACCGTGGCACTAGTAGCGAGCGCAGTAACGTTGTTGGGCGGCGCGGCGGGCGCGTCGGCCGGCGTGCGCAGGCGCATGCTGGCGGGCGCGCCGCCGGCCGCGGCCACGCGCACGCAGTATAGCACGCAGACTCACCGTGGCACTAGTAGCGAGCGCAGTAACGTTGTTGGGCGGCGCGGCGGGCGCGTCGGCCGGCGTGCGCAGGCGCATGCTGGCGGGCGCGCCGCCGGCCGCGGCCACGCGCACGCTGTAGGTCGCGGCCGCTCGCAAGCCGGACAGGGTGACGCTGACGGTGGGGTTAGAGGGGTCCGCTTCTACCCATTGGAATTGCTCTCGACCACTCTCCACCTGAAGTGTGATAAATTACATTGTGAACGAAATGGATATTATTCGGGTGCCGTCGGCTATCATCGTGCTAGACGTCCGGCGGCTGCCCACAACCTAATACTGAACTGCAAATGGCAAGAAAATTTTATACCTATAACCATCCCCAAAAACAAATAATTTCTGATTTTTGAATAACTGAACCTATTGAAAACGTAACACAAAATTGAATTTCGAAGTGACTGTACATGGAAACTAAATGACGAAGGCAGTTTTATGTATACCGTGCTTGATAGTACCTCAGTGTAATGCACG
Source organism: Dasypolia templi (assembly GCA_963555695.1). Lineage (NCBI taxonomy): Eukaryota > Metazoa > Arthropoda > Insecta > Lepidoptera > Noctuidae > Dasypolia > Dasypolia templi. Next base: position 2,719,527 of record OY743163.1, on the reverse strand, counting down.
GAGTACTTGTTGGGCGGCGGGCGCGTGCCGGGCGCGGCCCACGTCAGCCGCAGCGCGTGCGCACCCACCGCGTCCCCGCGCACGCTCAGCGGCGGCCCGTGCGTCACCTCCTCTTCTGATGTGACGACTTCTATGAGCTGTGGAGAGACGGGACATGTTTGTAAAAGGAAGACGTCAAAAGCCTGTCAAATTCATGTCATTTCTATATTGTGTAGTCTGACTAGGTGTGTTGCTCGCGACTTTGTCTGCGATCCAGGATGAAAACCTTGGACTGGGACCTTGCCCAGGTCATGGTCTATCTGTGTGCTAAGTTTCACCAATCCGTTCAGCCGTTTTGGCGTGAAAGCGTAACAAACAAACAAACTTACTTTCGCATTCGTGACATTCAAGAAACAAATTGAAAATGGCGGCGTTTTTCATTTCCTCTCACTCAGAAATGCAAGACGATGGAAAATAATGTGCAAGAGTTGATGTGTTCGTTTTGCTACATTTTTATTTATTGTTCCATATTTTTTTTTATTTCAATATTTAAAATATAATCTTTGTGCATACATAGTTAAATAAAGGAAATTACAAAATATGAATAACCAGACTGCTAAAACACGTTACCTAACTGAAAACAGATAAAACAAGCATCATCTCTTGCACAAAACAAAGCTCAATAGATTATAATGCTTGTTTTTCTGTTTTTAGTTAGGTCTGTAAGTGATTTTGCAGTCGGTTTTTTAGTTTATTTCAAATAATTTGCTTTATTTCAACTTGATTAATTTAGTATTTCTTATTCTATATACCCTGTGTCACTCTCACAACTAAGACGAATCTAACGACACCTCTCAAGCTAAAATCCATCAAGCCGTTTGGTCTTCAGAGCGTGCCAAAGAAATTTACATACAAACACAAGAAAAACATAACCCCCTACTGGTGCAGTTGGGTAAAAAGGTCACATAATTATAAATTACTCGTAAATGAGTACTCGAGAACAGAATTTCCATTCTGTAATAATCTCATCGTGAAGACTCGCGTGGAGTGAGCTGTCAGGGTCATGCCATCTTGATCAATCCCAGCATCAGTGGCACTGACAGCTCACTTCACCTAAGCTTTCATCGTGAGATAGTTACAGAATAGCACTACAGAAATAGGTTATAAGGAACTCACGTCAGTAGGCGGCGATGTGGCGTGCTCGGTGTAGGCCAGCACTGCGAACTCGTACGTCGTGTTCGGCTGTAGTGATGCGACGTTCATCTCGTGTCGAGTCGGGCCGCCGCGGGATACTCGCTCTCTATGACATGAGATGTAGATTGTTAAGAAATACAAAATATGTTACAGTTAAGCAGGCGTTAGTAATGGTTTAACTACGAAAATAGTCCCTACTGCAATGTAATAAAGGCTTTTTCCATGTCGAATGTCAAAAATAAGTTTGCACTGAGTAAAATACAAAAGATACTTTCTCGTTTTTGTTTTTTTTTTTTAGTCTAAAATCAACTAAGTAATCATGTCTTCAAAATAAGTTGGATGTGACTGAAAGGGTTTTCGTGGTGGAGAACATAAAAAAATTATTTTATAGATTTTTTTTAAAACGGTATATGTAAGTTTATAGTGCCAAGATTTCTAATCTACTGTTTATAATTATTATTTATGCCATTACAAAAAAAACGGAACATTGCAACGTTACATGGTTTCAGCTACTATAGAAAATATCATTCAAATTTTGAAGTTGCAATAAAAACTAAACCTTACGAGTAGGCTTCAAAGTAACTTTTCCAAAATATGTACATGAATCGACTGACATGAATGACTGCCTCGTTGGTCTAGTGGTCGCAAGAGCTACTGATGCTGAACATGAGGTCCTGGGTTCGATTCTTAGGTAGGGCAGTGTTAATGGATTTTTCTATCTAGAATTTCTCAGTAGCAGCCCGGAGTCTGGATTTGTGCTCGGTTGATGGCAATAGGCTCGCCCCCTATTAAATGGGACTTCAGCATAACTGACGAAATGTGGGTGTACTATAGGTACACCTCTGCCTAACCCTTCTGGGATTACAGGCGTGATGTTGTTATGTGTTAAGTAGTACATAAATAGTGAACAAAGTTGCCAACTCACCTCTCGCTTCCCTTCACTTTATATATGACCGCGTACCCGGTGACCTCCTCACTCTTATGCGCTGGCTCCTCCCAACTCAGCGTCACGAACCGATGCTTCACGATCACAGCTTTCAGCCCTCGCGGAGCCGAAACAACACTGGCATTCCCTCGTTCCGTATCCAAATCCACACCTTCGGCAGCATGAAAGGAATCATCACCATCGTAATTGTCCTCATACTCAAGATCAGGTCCTGAAGTGTATGCTGATGAGGTTTCTCCCAAGAAGTCAGGGTCTTCGGGCGTGGGGTCCAGCGTTTGGTCGTGGTCTGACGAGACCAGGCTCGTGAGGATATCGTGCGTGGAGTTGGACTCGACCGTTATGTTAGACATGTCTGGAAGGTAAGTGGTTAGGGGAAACGAAAAATTAAAAACAAAAAAGGAAATAATAAAATATAAAAAAAAACAGAAATTAAATTAAACCATAAATAAAATAAGAACTAAGGATAATAAACTGAAAAAAACTAAAGTAATGAAAGACACATTCGTTTAATCGAAATAATGTTTTGTTTGCAAATATTTATTATCGTCCAGCTGACATACCTGACGCTTGTGAGGGCTCAAATAGCGAAAAAAAGAATCTAACATAGATTATTACAAAAAAAAAAGAACCCATAACCGCAAAAAAACAATAAAAATATTTTTTTGTGGTCTGTGTTTTCGATGAATGAGTGTTTTTGGTATTGAGCCCAACATGACATGCACGAAGCACAACTGAAATGCACGAAACGGTCAGAACGCCAATTGGGATGACGACTGATATTAAAAATGTTCATAAAAATAATGCAATTTCAAAGAAGGCTTAGTAAAAATTAGATAATCGAAAAAATCTGTTGAATCGGTATAAATATGAAGTAGATAAACACTTTAAATGTTTTTGAAGGGGACTATTGCCGTCCTTGTCGCGTGGTACTGACAATGTACGGCGCTAGTATGAAGTTGCATAGTCGTGAAGTCACTTCTACGATAATGCTGTCCTTGCCTAGCAATTGTCTTAAAACGTTTAAAACTTGACAATTTTTTAAGCTTTTACACTTTTTGTAATATAGTTTGCGCTATTTGGAAACAAACACGTCTTTTGAGACAAAAATATAAAAAAAAATTGTCATCATCCCAATTCTAGCACTTAGAAAACGTTCAAATTCAAGTCGCAATCTCATCTCAGCGACAATCTATGTCGAAAATGTATATAAACTTATTGTATTTTTGACAGACCTAGAATAGAATTCCAACGTTCTTAAAAATACAGGATATGCCCCAAAGACTGTTTTCGGCGACAATAGCTACCCACGGAATGTATTTTGGTCGGATCTGCAGACAGGAACTGACCATTTCTGGTAGCCTTATGAGTACTATGCTGAGTTCTATATTGTGTGTGTTCTTTATGAAGTCTTGAAAAAAAATGATATGTGGCAGCATAGGTAACCATTATGAAACTAACTAGCTACTATAACTATCACTAGCACTTCGCCCGCGACTTCGTCCGCGTGGAATTCGATGTTTTTTTAACCTTTTTAACTTCAATTCGAACCCCTTCAATGATAAAAGTAGCCATCTGTTACATTGTTTATTTAGAGCTCTTTGCAATAGATGGCGTATTACTCAATTTGTCCTGTCATCACAGTAACCACTATCGTTACTAATATAAATCCAACATTTTTTTTTATCAATTACTTTGCATAGAAATATAAAAACAAGAGAAGAAAGACTCATATATGGCGTTGTAAAACTATAGTCTCTGGCAATTAGTGAGTCGCTGATGCTGCCATCGGTAAAAATTTGGACGAAGAAAAATAGCCAGCTCAATAGCCAGACCTAGGGAGGTGTCATTTCTTTGTATAGGGTTGGGTATCTGTACATAGTATTATAATATCTGTGTGTCAATGTAACAGTTACCGTGCTCGGGCGGCAGCACGACGAGGCGCACGGCCGCGAGCGCGGAGCCGGCCGGCGACGCCGCGGCGCACTGGAACATGCCCGCGTCCACGCGCAGCACGCCCTGGATGCGCAGCGATGTACTGTGGACAACACATGGCACTAGCACATATTCTAAATCGTAACCTCTAAAGCTACTCGACTCATGACTCTGTCGAGGAGACCGCAAGGCGTGCTTCGGAAGACCCTCAAAACCAGTATTCATAGTCGTCAGATTTATATTCAATAAACTTTTCAACATTCATTATGAAAATCGGTTAAAATCGGCGTGTTTTGGTTAAAAGTTCCTGTTTGACTACCTCAAGGAAGCCTCAAGGTACATGCCGACGTGCCTTACATTTGACAGGTTCCTCAGCTCAAACTCACCTCGACTGAGGAAACTATTTGAGATGAGGAGTAAAAATTGCAACTATAAACACCGAAGTGAGGTTGAGACAAGTCGAGGAAATCATGAAGTTTTGACTTAGAATATGGATGTGAGTCACTCACATATTTTTACATTTCATTATATAAATATATTCATAAAAAAAACCGAGACTTTGATTGCAGAATTAGTTTTTACGTTCGGTTTAATACATCGATGAATGAACTTTAACATTTTTTTTTTTAAACAATATATTTTACGACTATACTCAACTACACATACCCATCAACAAGCGCAATATCATGGTTGTTCGGCGTGAGCGGGTCGCCATCTTTGAGCCACGCGACCGTGGGGGCCGGCCGCCCGCGCACGTCGCAGCGCAGTGTGACGTCACCGCGCGCGCGCGCAGACTGCACCGCGCCCGACGGGAGAGACACGCGCGGGGGGGTCTGGGGGGGGAATTATCGAATCATATTCGTGATTTGAAAAACACATAAAGGCCCCGAATCATAACCGCTGCCAGTACGCCCAGGGTAAGTCAAGGTGACAGTAACAATTGCACCGCATTGAGTGTGAAATTTCTTTAGCTCACAATTACTTTAGGACGCTAGATGGCGCTACGTGCCTTTCGAATGATGATTAAATTATATTATAAAGAACTTTAGTAGTGAGTAAAGATTATTTAATTAAATATGAGGAATACATTTTGTGAGTTTATAACCTGGATTAACATACTTACAGGATACGTTTTATTCCGGTTAAAATTCACTTGCTTACCATACCAGTACTGAAAAAGACGTATAATTTCAGCTGGTACGCATGCTTCCCCGAGCTTCTACCACAATATGTCATAGGAGACGAGATCGAAAGCTTCGAGAGGTCGAGGAAACACGCATATACAGGCGTGCTTCTGTCAGTATAATCATAGTCTCGCCATAGGCCCTGTTGTCTATGGTCGCGTTTGCTTGCCCCGCGGTCGATTTTTAATAACCAGCCAGTGTTCCTCAAAGTTAATGACTCGAAAACAATATATATAAAAAAAAACGTAACAAACACACTTTAAATAATGGATGTCTCGAAGAAGTGTGGTATCTGCGAAGACCAGTTGACTGATGGAGTGCGCTGCTCAGTATGCGGAAATGAGCTGCATTTCCAATGTGTCAAGTTGTGTGTGAGTTTCCATGGGAAAATTTCCGAACTCCAAGCCGGCGACTCCAATCCAATTATAGCAAAAGCTAGTCAGGTCATAAATGTAGAATTGAAACATGAAAGCCAACTGCACGCGCAGGTAGCTTGAGCCAACCATATTGTATTGTATGTGTGTCACTCACCAACACGTGCAGCTGCGTGGTGTGGTCAGCGGAGTCGATCCTGTTGTGCGCGCGACACGTGTACGCGCCCGCGTCGAGTGCGCGCGCCGACTGTACTCGGAGCGAGCCCGAGCCCACCAAGTAGAAGCGGGAGTCTAGATCGCTGGAACAGACGTTAAATACCAATTACTTTTAAAATAAATACGCTATTAAAGTTATTTTCAAGTTGTAGTTTTTTCTTTAACAGTTTTTTTTTTTTGCATATTTTGACGTCCAATTTTTTTTTTTGACAAGCTTTACGGGCCAGTGCTTTATTTGGAAGTTGGTTGTTCTTTTGTTGTGGTACCTACGCCATCACCCCAAATTCGTAAAAAAAACAACTTGCTATGTAAGTAGCAGTGGCAGGAAGTTATTATAACATCATCTATATACTATAAGTGAAAAATTACGTATTATTGTAACTAACTGAAAAAAATCAAATATATGAGACCACCCCTGAAGCATACAGTCTCAACTTTTTTTTAAAGAATTTTCGAAATCAACCGCTGGAGATATTCTGCAACAAAAATTCAAAAAAAAAAAACAGACGAATTAGGAACCTCCTAGTTATGGAAGTCGTTTAAAAATAGAATTGATTCTACGTGCCCCTTTCAAAAGGTAGTTTCGTATGGAGAAGAATGGGCAAGAGACTCCATTGTTACTCCGAAAAATAACATCTAGGAAAGGGCAGGCACAGCTATATCAGTATACCTATAAGCCTAGGTACGCAAGGACAATTTTTTATAGCGCACATGATTCTCAACTCTCTGTGTCGAGCCGAGCATTGAGAATCCAACAAAGTGCATCCCAGCACGTCAAAAAAACACACTGTTTGATTTTCAACTCTCGGCGCGGAGCAGTGCGTTGAAAATGCAGTGCGCGATATAAAGTTGTACGCAGGTTTAAGGTCTAAGATAAGAAGCCAGTACCTCAGGTCGATGGCAGCACCGTTGTTGAGCCACGTCATCTCTGGCTTGGGGTTCCCGACAGCCGCGCAGTCGAACGTTACCGACGCTCCTGAAATAAGAAGTGGTAAGTTGCAGTCAGTGGTGGTAGAAGATTGAGAGGTGGTGTTGGTAGGTGGTGGTAGGAGGTAGTAGGTGATGAAAAGTGGTGGTAGGTAATGGTGAGTGATAGGTAGGTGGTAGTAGGTGATGAAAAGTGGTGGTAGGTAATGGTGAGTGATAGGTAGGTGGTAGTAGGTGATGAAAAGTGGTGGTAGGTAATGGTGAGTGATAGGTAGGTGGTAGTAGGTGATGAAAAGTGGTGGTAGGTAATGGTGAGTGATAGGTAGGTGGTAGTAGGTGATGAAAAGTGGTGGTAGGTAATGGTGAGTGATAGGTAGGTGGTAGTAGGTGATGAAAAGTGGTGGTAGGTAATGGTGAGTGATAGGTAGGTGGTAGTAGGTGATGAAAAGTGGTGGTAGGTAATGGTGAGTGATAGGTAGGTGGTAGTAGGTGATGAAAAGTGGTGGTAGGTAATGGTGAGTGATAGGTAGGTGGTAGTAGGTGATGAAAAGTGGTGGTAGGTAATGGTGAGTGATAGGTAGGTGGTAGTAGGTGATGAAAAGTGGTGGTAGGTAATGGTGAGTGATAGGTAGGTGGTAGTAGGTGATGAAAAGTGGTGGTAGGTAATGGTGAGTGATAGGTAGGTGGTAGTAGGTGATGAAAAGTGGTGGTAGGTAATGGTGAGTGATAGGTAGGTGGTAGTAGGTGATGAAAAGTGGTGGTAGGTAATGGTGAGTGATAGGTAGGTGGTAGTAGGTGATGAAAAGTGGTGGTAGGTAATGGTGAGTGATAGGTAGGTGGTAGTAGGTGATGAAAAGTGGTGGTAGGTAATGGTGAGTGATAGGTAGGTGGTAGTAGGTGATGAAAAGTGGTGGTAGGTAATGGTGAGTGATAGGTAGGTGGTAGTAGGTGATGAAAAGTGGTGGTAGGTAATGGTGAGTGATAGGTAGGTGGTAGTAGGTGATGAAAAGTGGTGGTAGGTAATGGTGAGTGATAGGTAGGTGGTAGTAGGTGATGAAAAGTGGTGGTAGGTAATGGTGAGTGATAGGTAGGTGGTGGTGGTAGGTAATGGTGAATGACATGTAGGTGGTGGTAGGTAATGGTGAATGATATGTAGGTGGTGGTAGGTAATGGTGAATGATATGTAGGTGGTGGTAGGTGGAAGTAGGTGATGAAAAGTGGTGGTAGGTAATGGTGAGTGATAGGTAGGTGGTGATAGGTGGTAGTAGGTGATGAAAAGTGGTGGTAGGTGATAGGAGGTGATGAAAAGTGGTGGTAGGTAATGGTGAGTGATAGGTAGGTGGTGGTAGGTAATGGTGAGTGATAGGTAGGTGGTGGTAGGTAATGGTGAGTGATGGGTAGGTGGTGGGAAGTGGTCGGTGGGAGGTGGTCGGTGGTGGTAGATGATGATTGATGTTTGATGGTGTTGGTAAGTAGAGGTAAGTTGTGGAAGGTGGTGGGAAGTGATGGGTAGGTGGTGGTAGGTGGTGAGAAGTGATGGGTAGGTGGTGGTTGGTGATGGGAAGTGATGGGTAGGTGGTAGTCGGTGGTGGCAATGAAATGGTTCTCGCGAGTCTCTCAGAAACAAATACAAGGAAATTGTTTTACTAACTCTGCCTTCTATTCTAGTATTTTGTATATTCGCAATAATTCAATGTTTATATACTTCTTTGACATAATCTTCTCATTACTTGACATTATATAACGACAATTCTTAGTGGATTTTGTGAACAGGATTTTATTTCAGATTAGTAACAGTTAAAATGGCAATCATTTGGTTTAAACAGATTTTTTATTTTTAGTAGACTCTTTTATATTTTGTGAATGTGACAACGTTGTAGGCATTGTTGCCTGTAGATTTGTAGACCATTGTCTATTTGTAAGCTTATGGTACTTATTGACAGGCCTACACTGTCCTCCCATACCTATTAACACTGTAATTTGAAAACATTGTAAAAGTCAATTATTTTTAAGAGTGGAGGTTCTTGCCGGCCCTTCTCCGTGGAAAACGACAAATTCGAACCGTGCAACTAGCTTTTGACGTTTCTCAAGAGCCCATGTAGGTTTATATGTGTTGTTTTTATTTTTATTTTGATTATGGTCGGTAGTGGTAGTTGATGGTAGATGGTCGGTGGTGTTGGTAAGTGGTGGTAGGTGGTGGGGACTGGTAAAAGATGGTGGTAGTTGGTGGTTACAGGTGGTAAGTGATGGTAACTGATGGTTAGCATACCTTCCATGACGGTGACGGGTGGTGGGGTGGCAATGAACCGCGGCGGTGACTCCACGTTGGGTGTCTCTGCACTCACTCGCAGCTCTGTTTCGTCGCTCGTCCTGACACAAACAAAGACAGTTGAAGATGCGACCTAATGAACGATAAAACGCGCTTGGAGGTACCACTTTTTATAGACACACTCGCACGTTGAATGTGCTAAGCTCTATTTAACTAAGAAGAAAAAAAGTGTTACAACGAGGTTAATTATACATGGTGTCCTAAAAGTTGACGGTCAGCCGGAATCGTGTGATAGGTCATAGTGGTAGGCATAATAGTTTTTAGAAAAACATTTAAAAAATCTTTGTTTTATTTTAAAAATTACGGGCATTTATAAAAAAAGAAAATCTACTGCCTGTGCCGTTCTTTTAACTCCTGTTGCAATAAGTTTTTTTTTTGTTAACTTTAATGACTTGACCTATTCTATCACCCGATTCCTGCTTGACGTCGACTTCTGGGACAACCTGTATAACATGAATGTTCGTGGATGATTCTTCAATAACAATTTAATAATGTTGCGAATTATAACTCATAATTTTATATTACTTAACTATAACACAACACCATCAAAGTCGCCCGAGTATAGTCATTCAGTGTACTTACATGAAAACAAGTCTATTCTATCGGCTACCACGTTGAGCGTGCACAGCGCGCGCGTCAGCGACATGTTCTGTAGCGACACTTACTTGTAGACGTGCGGCGCCTGCGCGAGCGCGACGCGGCAGGCGTACTGCGCGGCGTCGTGCGGCCGCAGCGGCTCGATCTGTTCTGTAGCGACACTTACTTGTAGACGTGCGGCGCCTGCGCGAGCGCGACGCGGCAGGCGTACTGCGCGGCGTCGTGCGGCCGCAGCGGCTCGATCTGTTCTGTAGCGACACTTACTTGTAGACGTGCGGCGCCTGCGCGAGCGCGACGCGGCAGGCGTACTGCGCGGCGTCGTGCGGCCGCAGCGGCTCGATCTGTTCTGTAGCGACACTTACTTGTAGACGTGCGGCGCCTGCGCGAGCGCGACGCGGCAGGCGTACTGCGCGGCGTCGTGCGGCCGCAGCGGCTCGATCTGTTCTGTAGCGACACTTACTTGTAGACGTGCGGCGCCTGCGCGAGCGCGACGCGGCAGGCGTACTGCGCGGCGTCGTGCGGCCGCAGCGGCTCGATCTGTTCTGTAGCGACACTTACTTGTAGACGTGCGGCGCCTGCGCGAGCGCGACGCGGCAGGCGTACTGCGCGGCGTCGTGCGGCCGCAGCGGCTCGATCTGTTCTGTAGCGACACTTACTTGTAGACGTGCGGCGCCTGCGCGAGCGCGACGCGGCAGGCGTACTGCGCGGCGTCGTGCGGCCGCAGCGGCTCGATCTGTTCTGTAGCGACACTTACTTGTAGACGTGCGGCGCCTGCGCGAGCGCGACGCGGCAGGCGTACTGCGCGGCGTCGTGCGGCCGCAGCGGCTCGATCTGTTCTGTAGCGACACTTACTTGTAGACGTGCGGCGCCTGCGCGAGCGCGACGCGGCAGGCGTACTGCGCGGCGTCGTGCGGCCGCAGCGGCTCGATCTGTTCTGTAGCGACACTTACTTGTAGACGTGCGGCGCCTGCGCGAGCGCGACGCGGCAGGCGTACTGCGCGGCGTCGTGCGGCCGCAGCGGCTCGATCTCCAGCGCGCCGCTCGGCGTGAGAGACATGCGTGCGCTCTCGATGCGCATCGGGGAGCCGTTCTTTAGCCAGGTCACCTGGAAGTGACAGCAATGTTATGTCAGCGCCATCTTCATCAGCTACTAGCAGCAGCTGGACATAGGCCTCTCCAATCTAACCAGTTTTCTCTCTGTCGGGTTCCCTGCTCCGGTCTCAGATAGTCATAAGTCACTTAAATGTTTTGAAAAGAGTTTTGGAACTGCATAGAGTTGTTAATCTATAATGTGCAAGTACTGCCATGGTAGTAACAGCTCTATATTAGATCTAACTATCGCGCGTTCGTGTTTCCGAAGATAGACGATGATGCCCGAATCGCATATATTTCTTATCTATGTGCTATTTGTATAAAAAAAACACATTTTAAGATGTACTTACGTTAAGTTTGAGCAGCGGCGGCGCGTTGTGCAGCCGGGCAGCTCCATAGACGCGCCTGTCCGTCGCGGCCGTGTGCAGGCGCAGCGCCAGGCGCGGGGGCGCGCGCACGCCGCACGCGAGCAGAGCCGCGCCCCCCGCCGCGCCCAGCACGGAGCGGCCGCCGCCTGAGATGTCGGGCACCTCTGGGAATGTTGTACAGACGAATTAGAGCGCAAATATAAAAAGAATGAATGGATAAGTAAGCTGCTGTCTTGCAAGGAATGCTGTTCCAGAAAATATTGATACCGCAGATACAGCGTTAAAATAGTTATAAGTGCCCATACTTCGCCCCAAAACATAAGTAAATAGCTGACTCTGACTGGGTATGTCTGTATCTATACAGGTTGCCCTGTAAGTCGACGTCATGCCGGAGTTGGGTGAATTTTCATAATTCGTACATTGTGCGTGCTAGCAGAAGTTTAAACAAGCTTTGTAAACAGTACGCTATAGATCCATTCCTAATTAGTATTTCGTCAGCCAAGAAGTGCTTAAGCCGTGACTTTTTCATGTGATATTTTGTTATGATGTTTGTTAAGCAGTGCGAGCAACATAGTAATTATGCTGTAGTTTATACTTGATGTGAATGTCCTTACATTTTTTTCCCTGTATTTTATAAGTGGAGACCTGTAATTGGCTTTCAAATTAATGTACTGTTCTTGATCTTAGTATTGGGCGATATAAATCGATATTTCAAAAAATATCGATACATGTACGCGATATATCGCTTCAATCCAATATTATCGAATCAACTAGTATAGAATGTAATATAGATATATTTCATCCGATATACCAAATATCGTGGTCCAGCGGAATTGGAAAACAAATAAATGTAATGAAAGTCTTTCAAATGAGTTATCGTTTTATTTGAGGGCTCCAGTCAGTAGATTTAACGAAAAACCATTAGAAGTGTGGGCAGACTAGAAAATACAGTTCCCAACGTTATACAATGTGGCATTTAAATATTTAACTATGGTGGCTAGCTCAGTTCTGAACGACTATTCTCAAAGGCCGCACATTTCTTACACAGCAGAGAAGCAGATTGCAAGCCAAAAGGTTTTTTTTTTTACAAGGTTTAGAGAAAAAGTATTGGGATTTATAAATCTTTCATATTGGTATGGTAGAAAAGAAAAAGCTGCTATTCTTTACGCGCAGATGCTAAACATGGCTTTTGGGTCGTATGGCTTTGGATTCTTTTTCGTATGATTTATAAAAAAGTCGATCTGTTTCTTCTCTCATAAGTGCATTTACTCATAGTTAACCTGATCCATATTTAACCCCTAGACTAGTTAAATACAAGAACTTAAGATATATTTTTAAAATATCGATATATTTGTTCGATATATCGCAAAGTATCGATATAACACTACGATATATTTTATCGATTTAAAAAATCGATATTTTTTATACATGAACATCCCTACTTGATCTGTTTGTTTTAGCTGTAAGTCTCCCATTGAACGATTCCCGAGGGTCGACTAGGAGCGGGTAGTGAAAACAAAACACTGTACTGTAGTCTTGTGTAGTTCATGAACGATGAACGAATAGGAGCCGAATCTTTGCACTGTACTAAAAGAATCGTTTCCGAACTCTGACTTGTAATCGCTCTATTAGGTCTAATAGCTCCTTTTTTTTTTTTTTTGTGTATGGCATCTCGTAGTTGACCTTGAGAGGTCGTGACTACTTAACCGGACTATCCTGTGGCTGCCTTAAGCGGACTCAAAGCCTCCAGCCAGGGGCGTAAAACTACTTATATGATTAAGCGAACGCTCGCTAAGGGCACCCCCTGTGGGGTACGGACCTCGGCTTAGGGCGTCGCTGACGGGAGAACAGCAAGATGGGACAGGCTGGATCAAGTTTAGTTGATTATTATTAATCGGGGAATTTAATAGCTCCTTTCGGACTCGTACATTATAAACCGCGCGATCGAATGAGAACGAGAAATGAAATGATACGTCATACGAATTCATTCGATGTCTGTGAATGAGAACGAGAGAGAATAGCCGACGAATGACGATGCTACCCGAACCCGAACGACCGAATTCGCCATTCTAAACGTTTTCTACATTACACAGTTGCCAAAAAATTAAGTAGGTACTGTGCAGATAAAAACAAATGTTTTGGTTTCATTCTTATATTACTTATTTTAATAATGGAAAAACGATATTTTAATTTTACGATTGATCAGAATGACAGTCCTAAGCCTGTTCAAGTATGAAGGAAAATCAAATGTGTTAAATTAATACTATGACTTGGTCACCGTCACGGCGACACAGATTCTGATTTAAATGCTAAAAAATATCTTCCATTACATCATCTTAAAGTACCTAATCGTAGTGATTTAGTACAATGTCTTTGTTACGTTACTGCATAGAGACCATAAATAAAGAGCGTGTTGCTCCCGGGTCCGAGCCTCGCTTAAGGAAATGCTGACCGACTCCGAGAGCGAAGAACGAATAGAGCTGTTAGAACGAATAGAATGAACTAGTTCACTGTCCGAAATGTACTAGTACGGAGCGATCTTAAAAATGACCGAGCAGGCACAAGACTACTGTACTGGTATTTAAATTAGGGGTGAGGCGTATTTATCGTAACAGATAGAAATAACAGATATTTAAAAATAACAAATAACAGTTGTTCCTACCAATATAGCTTATCTGTTACTCAAAATATCGGCTGTTAAATCTGTTATTTCAATAAATAAGTCCACCCACACAGACTGTTACCACGGCTGTTATTTTCATACACACTCAAACAAAGGAAGGAAAATAACAGGGTTATCAATTTTTCTCTCTCCCTCATCAAAGAATGACCCTTGCTAAAAAGAGAAACACCTATTATTTATTTCAAAATAAGTTTACTTCTCACTCTTACTAAAGCGGTTCAACTGCGTTAAAAAGAGAAGCACTTAGTATTTATTATCCCTAAAATATAGTTGGTGGTCTAAACAAGAACGATCATTTACAAAAAAGTGACTCCTAAATTAGGCCGTGTTACTTGTTACTTGACCTGTTACTGACCAGTGACCATTATAAAAAATGAAATAAAATTTTATTCAATTTTCTATAAGGCAATTTGTGATGCAACCAAAAAAAATGTGATCGTATCCGAATTCCTTTATTATCTTGGCGGCAAAATGTTCCAGGTATTTACGATTTTTTGATGATCAATTATATTTTATTAAGAGTAATTTTCTTGATTTGTTTGATATTGATGACATAAAAATATATTTTGTTCTACATTATTTTGGAAAGGGATGCAACCAAAACTATTATAATGTCCGTCTGAGGATACCTTTTATCTATATTATCTTTGGTTTGACGGTATTGGTCGCAAAATGTCCCAAATATGTACGACTTTATTTCAATAGACTTAAAGATGATATTCAATTGAAGGTAATTTGGCTGGTTTATTTGTTGACATTTTGAATTTTTGAAATTTGATTTCTTTCACTGCTTCCCTTGCTGCTTCCTTTGTTACGAAATGTGAAATGGTAATCAAAAATTTTAACGCAATGGCTTCGTCGGTTCCTTGCGAAAGGGTATTCTCTGCTGCAGGGAATATCCTTAATGAAAGGCGGACCCGGTTCGGAGTTAGGAAATTGCAGCAACTAATCTTTCTTAATCAAATATGTAAATATTAAATGTAAATGTAGATATAGAATAGGTGATACTGTAAATAGTCATGTAGATATACAATAGCTGATAATGTGAATAGTTATGTACATAAAATTAATTGAACACTTTTAACTACGCCAGTTTGAGAAACGTAACCAATTTCTGATTATGTACTAAAGTTCCTCAATTTATAGTAAACTGACAGTCCTATGCCTGCGATTAAGTATGAAGGAAAGTGTTCAGTTTGGAATTTCGAAAAAAAAAAAAACAATCAATTTGCCTAGCCTTTTACAACTGGCATACGGCCGACTTACGTAATTCTATAATTTCACATTACCCATGTCTTTCTTCGGATACGATTTTCGATTCAAAACGCAAAGACAAAGACGATGTTCAATTGAGATTTAGATTTGTATTTATCATCCGTCCAAAAATAACAGGCTGTTATTTAATAACAGATATTTGGATCTGTTATTTTTGTGTAACAGTACCAGTGATAACAGATATCGTGTTTAACCTGTTACAACCCATCTCTAATTTAAATCGCGTATATTTATATAAGTACCGAATCACAATGAACTGTGTATGTACTGCTCTCTTAATAATTTTTTTTTTTGTGTATTGCATCTCGTAGTTGACCTTGAGAGGTCGTGACTACTTAACCGGACTATGGCTCTTAACAAAATATTTATCCTAGACTATATACTACGAGCGGTAACGAAACCATAGCGACTTCTAATTAGACGCCAACGCCATCTATCGAGCTATTGGGTACTTATTTCACAAATTAAAATTAATGTTAATCGCTATGATTCCAGTTGCTCTTATCCTAAACACCCATATCGTTTAAATAAATAAACAGAAGAAAATAAAACTTATCATTTGTAGCAACAGGAGTTAAATCAAATCAAATCATTTCATTTCAGGAATACACCCAGATATAATTAAAAAACCGAAGAGACCATCACCCTTCAGGAGTTAAAAGACCGTCACAGGCAATAGTTTCTCGTATTTTTTTATGAATGTCCGTAATTTTTAAAATACATAGTAAAGATTTCTTTTCTGGTAATAAGACTATATTCCGGTTAGACGTCGACTTACGGGACACCCCGTATATGTATGTTGTGGGTTCTTATTTTTCGAGTTATCTATCCGATATCTGCCATGTATTGTCTCTGCATCACCCTAAGATTGACTGGCAGAAAATGTCTCCGGCATGAAGTCCGCCTTTGTACACGATTTTTTACTTGTGCATGTTTCAATAATTCAATATAGTAATTTAATGCAGTGGGCGACAATAAAGGCACTCATATTTTTAATCATATTCATTTATTAATTGCATTCCATATTGTAAAAAGATGTTACAAAGCAAGGCAAGGCATTGATGGAAGAATGTAACGTGAGTATATCAATGCCTTGTTGCGGCCAAGGCTTCTAGTGTACTTAACTCAAATAATGCGCGGAAGTTCAAACTAAGTAAATTAAATATAAATTCCAAAATCAATCACGTACAACGAAAACTTTTCTCGCGCCAATGTGTTCATTTGTTTGTTTTTGTTCGAGATTTAAATTAAATCTTTGTTATGTTACCTCCTTGGCTGCCATGGGTCAAAGTAAAAAGTTCGTTCCATTTCTTTAAAACACGATCTATGAGTTTTAATTGTAATTTATTCGGCATCAAATTTCCAAGCATGTATGTAATAATCATGTACCAAAATGGCAGGCTAATCAAAAGTGGAAGAACAGACAGAAATGGCGGATAACTTGGACTCTTTTTTTAAATAATGGCCTAAAATAATCGTACGCCACGAAAAAATTAAAAAGAAAATAACGGCCTGTGCCCTGCAGTTGGCAACATAAGCGTGTAATAATAGAAGATACACAGACGTTTGTCTGTGTATCTTCTATTATTAAACAAAGAATCGATCGCAAACGCTTCCGCCTATATCAAAGATCTTAGCCTCAAACATGAGACATATTAGCTCGCCCCCTGACCCTACCCTCGTAGGTACATCGCTCGAGATATCTCGACATCGATAAGATAAGACTACACAAAGAGCATCAGATCGTCGAGCGGAAGTGAGGCGCCTGGCTGTAGGCATTGTGAACATTTGTCGCTGTACTATTGAGACGTTTTGTAGGCCATTTTGTAAGACGAATATTGGGAATTATATCTATTCTAATATAACAAAGCTGAAGAGTTTTTCAAACAAACATGTTTGAACGCGATACTCTTTGGAACGAACAGTCGGATTTTCAAAAGCTTTTTGCATTTGATATCCAAAGGTTTTTGGCTATTTAAAATCACACACACGGTTGCTGTCGAACCGAGTAAAAATTAAAAAAAAATAGTTACCTACCTATTTACGTACTTGCATACCTATTTCATTTATAAATCTTTATGCTATCTAGTGAAGAGGTATGAGGAGCAGGGTGTAAAGTTCACTCATACTCTTGGAAAAGGGAGGATCCTCCGACCAGATGGATGTCGTATCTGGTGGGCAACTGCCCAATGATTGTTTTTTTTTTTTTTTTTTTTTGTGTATGGCATCTCGTAGTTGACCTTGAGAGGTCGTGACTACTTAACCGGACTATCCTGTGGCTGCCTTAAGCGGACTCAAAGCCTCCAGCCAGGGGCGTAAAACTACTTATATTATTAAGCGAACGCTCGCTAAGGGCACCCCGGCTTAGGGCGTCGCTGACGGGAGGACAGCAAGATGGGACAGGCTGGATCAAGTTTAGTTGATTATTATTAATCGGGGAATTTAAAGCTACAGGCTCAGCTACGGCGCGGGCTGGCACTTCGTCGAGCAAGGGTCGGGGGGGACAATTACGTCGGGATCTTCGCGAGGAACCTCGGCGGCGAGGTCGGAATGTCGGTCTGTGTTTGTGCACTGTACTGGTGGCCCTACTGCTCTCCTGAATGAGAGTTATGTGGTCATCGGGATCGGTGAGGACATGCTTGGGACGGCGGACTTGACTAATGGAGGAGGGAATATAACTAGCGGCTTTCACAACCAGAGGGTTGCGGTGATTCGCGGCGGTCTCGAAGAAACGCTTTGAAATGCGTTTCATGAACTGACGGATAGTGGGAATCCTGAGGTCTACATGGAGGATTTCGTTGCGAACGTACCAGGGGGAGCCTGTTATCCTACGGAGGAACTTGTTCTGGAGGGTCTGCATTCTATGGAAGCGAACGGGCTTGGCGTGTGCGAAGACTTCACTGGCATAGGTCATGA
The DNA here is from genome assembly GCA_963555695.1 of Dasypolia templi. Lineage (NCBI taxonomy): Eukaryota > Metazoa > Arthropoda > Insecta > Lepidoptera > Noctuidae > Dasypolia > Dasypolia templi. The sequence continues at coordinate 2,701,515 of OY743163.1, read as the reverse complement.
TCGGACGGATGCACGCTGTGTAGATACGCAATTTGCACTTAAGTGACAATTTGCTACGTGCGTTGAGGACGAAGTGGAGTCTACCTAGAGCGAAGGCGGCGCGCGAACGAGCCGCCTTAATGTGCTCTGAAAACGAAAGGTGTTCGTCGAGAACTACACCAAGATATTTGGCTCGCTTCTCCCAAGGGATCGGCTTGCCGAACATGGTGATCGGTCGAGGGGGGCAGGGGGTATGACGCGGCTTCGAGAATAGAACCGCTTGACTTTTGTCGGGATTTACTTCGATTCTCCATTTCCTAAACCAGGCGCCAAGCTTGTTGACTTGGGTTTGGAGAATGCGAGATATCGAGTCTGGATCGCGGCCGGTGTAGTAAATGGCCGTGTCGTCTGCGAACAGAGCCAGCTGTGCCTTGCTGCACTTGGGCATATCGCTGGTGAATAGCGTGAATGCTAGGGGAGAGATCACAGAGCCCTGAGGGACTCCTGCGCGAATAGGGTGGGGGGAGGATAGCGCTCCTTCGATGCGATAACGGAAGGTGCGATTCGACAAAAAGTCCCGTAAGATGAGCACGAGACGATCTGGCACACCGAGTTGGTACAGCTTATATAATAAGCCGTTGTGCCAGACTTTGTCGAACGCTTTCGCTATGTCGAAGAAAACAGCACCGGTCATCAAACCTCGTAGGAAACCGAAGTTGATGTGTTCGACTATACGGTGGACCTGTTGTACGCACGAGTGTTGGGTTCTAAAACCAAACTGTTCGTTGGGGATGAGGCCCTTTGTCTCGGCGTAGTCTCTGAGGCGCTTATAAATAAGCCTCTCATAGATTTTGCCGAGGACATTGAGCAGACTGATGGGGCGGTAACTACTAGGCTCTGACTTTGGCTTGCCGAGCTTCGGGATACCGATGACGGTGGCTTCTTTGAATGCCTGTGGGAAGATGTTGTTGCTCAGAGCACCATTGAAGATGGTGGTCAGTAGCATTATCAGGTGGGCAGGGAAAAGTTGGAATACCCTATTGGTGATTCCATCTGAACCGGGGGCTTTACGAGCCTTAAGACCTTTGATGAGGTCGTGCACTTCGTCGGGCGTGACTGGGGGCAGTGGATACTCTGGGTCTTCGACGGGAGGGAGGGAGGCTCTATGTTCGACTTCAGCGTCGACCTCAGAGAGGTGAGCTTGGTCTACTGGTTGAGAGCTAGGCGAGCATTGGACTTCTAGAGTGTCGGCTAGAAGCTCAGCCTTGTCGACATCATCGAAGGCGATGGTCTTGTCGGGACGGATCAGGGGGGGCATGGAGACTATTTCTCCGGATCTGAGCTTCCTCTGGAGTTGCCAGAAGGCTAGGTGGGTGGGCTCTAGTTCGCTCAACATCTTGTCCCAGCCGGCGGTACGCAGCTCCTCTATGCGTGTTCTTACAGTACGCTGTAAGTAACGCATATGGGCTTTGTTCGCGTCGCAGGGGAAGTTGCTGTAGGCACGGACAGCCGCGTTCTTCTCATTCAACAGTTCGCGTACATCGTCCGGCAGCTTCCAGCGACGGTCATCCGTCGCTGGAATTTCCCTTGAACAATCGTTCAGGACTGATTGTACGTGAGCTGTGAATGAGTCGATCGCGGCCGTCGTGTCAGCGATAGAGTCAAAATGGTCGGGGATTGGGTCCAAGTGGGGGGACGTGGTGGATTTTAAGCGATCGCTTACTCTCCTCCAGTCCGTTACCACTTTGTTGGGAAGGGGTTGGGTGGAATCGGGCAGACCTATGCGGGGGACCAGTTTCATGACTACTGGACGGTGATCGGAAGCGAGCTCTTGTACCACTTCTATAGAGTCCAACCGTAGGTTGACGTTCTGTAGGAGCGCCACGTCGAGTACATCGGCGGTGTGATTGGGATCGGGGGGAAAATGAGTGGGAGTCATCGGCGCGATGACATCGAAATTCTGAGAGGAGGAGAGGTTGAACAAGTGTCTCCCTCTGGAAGAGGTCCTGGTGCTATTCCAGGAGGGATGTTTGGCGTTGAGATCACCCGCTATGATAACGGAGTCACTCAGGCTAAAAAGGACAGAAAGATCTTCAGTAAGGAGTTGGAAGTTCTCCGAAGTATTAAGGGGGGGGAGGTAGGCCGAAACTATGGTGATCGGTTGATGACCTGTCATGCCAAGCCGACAGCAAGACACTTCTAATCGTGAGAGTGTGGGAGGGTCTATGGGAATGCAGTATAGCTCCTTTTTGTAATAGATAAGGGTACCGCCCTTATGGCAACGCGTCCTGTCATTGCGAACTGTACGATAGTTTGCAATTGACGGATTTCGGTAACTCGGTTTAAGGAACGTTTCCTGAACAAGGAGGATGTCGATGTGATGGTCGCGGAGGAACTCGCTGATTTCAGCGCGTTGTCGCAGGATGCCATTGGCATTGAAATAACCTAACTTTAGGGATCGGGGTTTGGTTCGCGCGAGGATTCCTTTATCCATGATTAGGGTCAATGATTGTTGTCGGGAAGTTGTATATATGCTAGCTGCGCAGTAAACACTGATTGCGCGATGCAGGATTTGTGTGCCGTCAATGTGATGCGTTGTTCGCATGTGGCGGTGTAGATGCCGGCCGCCACACTAGTATATATTTTATTTTTATTATTAACTCCTGTTAAACCTGGCACCTGCCACCTTATCTGTATGCACCAGCCTTGGTTGACTGGTAGAGAATGTATAAGACATCAAGTCCGCCTTTGTACATTATTATAAGCGGGAATTTTAAATAAATAAATCAAGAACGCTAAGCAAAAACGAAGTAACAGCGCGAGCGGGCGACAATATGACGCGGAAGAATTCGCGAGCAGAAGCCCGACTATTGTTCTTGTTGTATTGATTGTTGTTATCAATAGTAGGCTATTGATCGGTGAATTACTAATAGACTTAAGAAATACACACATACATAACTGCTGTATTCTTCGAAGCTGGTAGCATGAGCCGAACTTAACAACTTGTGGGTTGATGATAAATAAACCCAACTACACTTTGCTCGACTTGAGAATGCTAGAACCCAACGTTCAGCAATCAACAACACATTTGCAAGGCGAGTTCAGTAAAGGTCAGTAGTGATATCCTGTAACCATCTCACCGTGAAAACTTAGGTGAAGTGAGCGTGGAGTGAGCTGTCACTGCCACTGATGCTAGGGATTGAACAAGACGGGATGACACTGACAGCTCACTCCACGCAAGTCTTCATGGTGAGATTTTTACAGAATCGACATGCAGTAAGAGAAGTAAGACCGGTAAGTTGTATTGAACGTACGACTCACCTGCTAGAAAGACAGTGGCGACCCTTGAAAGAATGGTTCCCACTCCGTCCACAGTGGCCACGCACTGGTAGTGGCCCGCCAGCGACGCTGACATATCCGTGATGGACAGCGACCCGTTTGGCAGTTGTTTCCTGTAAACCATTAAACAGACGTTTTGGTAACGATTATAACATAAAACATATTATATACAAACTTATGCCGGCGAAATGTGGGTGTAATAGGTACCTACACCTCTGCCTTACCCTTCTGGGATTACAGGCGTGTTATTATGTTATGCCCGGCATGCGTTGCAATACCTTTTAAAACCTTCTCCGGCGCCCACACAACAACTAACCAAAGTTTTATCATAAACGGTCGTGAGATTTTTGAGTTTTTGCGAGATTAATGAAAGGCAATTGATTCTTTTAGGTATTTAAAAGAGATGAAGAAGTAGAGTGTTTTACTTTAGAATAAATGGAAAGAATAGAGTCTACAATTACTTTAAATTAACCTTCTCTGGCTTGCGCAATAGCTTCCACGTGAGCCAACGGCTTACCTGATGGTAGAAGCAGTTCCCACAGCTTGGACTCAGGCCTTCTGTGAGAGGGAGAGGGCCGTTATCCACCACGTGGAGACAGTGCGAGCTGGTAGATATCACATAGCGGGTTCTCCACGATGTTTTCCTTCACCATATAGATTTGGTGGAGATGTTTTCTTATCCACCTAACTTAACTTGCCAGCGTCGGTAACGGCATCATCTCTACTCGGCGAGGCGATGACGCTGTGCCTCAATGCGAGGCGTTTGTTTTGTCTCGAGGTACTACCTACCTATACTTGTCAGTGTCGGTGACGGCATGGTCTCTACTCGGCGAGGCGGTGACGCTGTGCCTCCACGCGAGGCGGATGGCTCGGCGCGATGTGGCTGAGCACGGCAGCAGCGCAGCGTCACCGGGTGCTATGACGGTGTCTGGGGGCTCGGCGGTGAAGCGAACGCCGGGGTCGGTCGGGTCCTCGCCGCCTAGGAAAGAAGAAGAATGTCTAGGTTAGTTTTCGTGTTTTAAAATCAGTACTTCATGCGGCCTACCAGCATCTTTATTTGGAAGCAGTAAGGGCGGATTTCGTAGCGCAAGTGTTGCTTCTGACATAAGGTTGCATTTAATAATCAGCCTGTAATGTTCCCACTGCTTGGCACAGGCCTCCTCTCTGTGAGAGGGAGTGGGTTTTAATCTACCACGCGGTCCCACTGCGGGTTGGTAGATGTCACATGTCTCCGAATTTTTGGTAGTAGGACATGCCAATTTTTTCGGGTTTCCTTCACCGTTTTGAGAGCAGTGGTAATGAAATTATTTACACGAAGTAAAGCCTGGATTCGAAGTTCGAACACACCACGACCTACAATTCGTAAGTCGTGGAAACTGCATGAAGGAGCCAAATGGTACGTAACGGCCCCCGTTACGTACCATTTGGCTCCTTCATGCAGTTAATTGTACAGAAAATCAGTACCTAACTAAAAAAAAAACAATAAACATTGATTCTTAACAATGAGAACATTGCTCTTTTCATACGCAATTTGGTCCTTCATCAAAATAAACACAGAAACAAATCCTGTTTGTTTGCAGACAGATGTTTTTAATAAAATCTTCTGCGATGATCGAGTTATGATGGTTGAAGTATATGGCAACGCGGGTAGGCTGTAACGCACTACATTACATTGGCGTATTTGTTTCAAACATTCGCGTTTTGTGGACAATAAGAAATGTACCCTATTTAATTGTAATAAAGTTCTTTTTGTATTAGCAAAATGACGAAAATATTTGTACCAATACACCAAGTATAGTGCCAGCATTCTGCATAACAATGTCTTCACACAATGTACTGTGTAAGCGTAACTTTCTTTTAATACCATTTTTAGAACATTTGGGGCATATCGCACCGAATCCGGAGTTGTTTGTTTTGAATAAAACAAGTGAAATATTTTGTGGGAATCAAAGTTATATCTCGTGAAACCAGTCATATTTATGATGTACACATGTCTGCTGCACTCAGAAATGTGTAAGGCTGACAAGAATATTAGAATGCTGTCAGTGAATATATCGGATGTCATTTTCTCTATTTATTTATTATTTATTTATAGGTACTTATATACTTTATTGTACAGCAAAAAATACATAACTTAAATAAAAACAAACATTACAAAATATACAATGGGCGCCCTTACCGCTTTTTGCGACAGTGATTTGTCTGGACATAAAAGGGGTTTGTCGTTGGTGCAAATAATAATACTTAGTACTAAATTATATAACATACAATTTACTTAAATACATAGATACACAAATATATACATATCTAAAATAATAGATACATAAATATTTAAGCAACAAAAATATTCTATAATAAGAGGAAAGAATAGATTTTTTGTATCATCATCATCATCAGCCTACTGTTGGGCGTAGGCCTCCCCCAGTGAACGCCACTGAGCCCGATCTTCGGCTCTCCTCATCCAGTATCTGCCAGCCGCCTTTTGCAAGTCGCCGCTCCACCTGCCCGGCGGGCGTCTCACACTAAGTTTGCCTAAACGCGGTCTCCACTCTTGAACACGTTTTCCCCAACGATTGTCGGTTCTGCGAGAGATATGACCAGCCCATTGTCATTTCAGCTTGGTTAGTCTTTGGGTTTTGGGACTTTTACTATGTTTATTTGTAAGGGATGAACTCAAAAACACTGAACCGATTTAAAAAAAGTATTTCATCTGCTATATTATCAGAGATGTGTATCAAAAACGTAGAGATCCTAATTTCAATCAAGTAACCATAGGTATCAAAAATGTGTCTTTAAAAGTCATTAGTATGCAAAAAAAAAAGAAATGCCCAAAAAATTTATTAGTGAATAAGTCGTTGGAGTGCCATAAATAATTCAATAAATAAATTAGTCAGATTTAAAAAAATACTATTTACATTTGTTAGTCCACTTCTTGAGGAAGGTTATAGTCTTCATAACATCACGTTATATCCTTGGAGCCGAGCAAAAAGATCAAAAGCCAGGAACGAAACGAAGGCAGGAAATGTAACTGTTATTTTTTTATATTGTGGTGCCTTACGACTTCCACGTGAACGAAGTCGCGGACAAAAGCTAGTAAGTCATAATAAGAAACCCTTTTAAAGAATAAGAAACCCAATAATAGTCAAACATGTAAGACAAATGTGGGCCAATCCTTAGTCTTCAGCAAAACAGGAATATAAACAACCTTTTGACCTACATAACATCATATTATTATCTTGGAAACCACACAAACACAAGGATAACAAAATTGTATGAGTGGAATTGTAAGGGTTAGTACAGACGGCCTTAGATTAAAACTCACAAACAAAACATTTTAACATAAAGGCTCCCGTAAACATGCACAACGCCACAGCGCGACACAAAGGCACCGCTCGTCGTTCGACACGCGGCGCCTTTGTAACGCGCTGTGGCGTCGCGCCTGTGTACCAGACTTAAGATTCCCCGCGGCGCCTTTGTATCGCGCTGTGGCGTCGCACCAGTGTGTACCAGATTTAACGCTCCCGCAAACAGGCTCGACGCCACAGCGCGTCACAAAGGCACCGCTCGTCGCGCGACACGCAGTGCCATTGTTTCGCGCTGTGGCGTCGCGCCAGTGTACACGAGACTTTAAGTGTTTTATTTTTTAGTCCCGTCAATCGTTATTTTGTAAATAGATAACTTTTTGGGATGATGACTAATATTAAAAATGTTCATAAAGATAATGTAATTTCAAAGAAGGCTTAGTCAAAATGAGATAATCGAAAAAATCTGTTAAATCGGTGTAAATTTGAAGAAGATACACGCTTTAAAAGTTTTTGGAGGGGATTATTGCCGTCCTTGTCGCGCGGTACTGACAACGTACGGCGCTAGTATGAAGTTACATATTCGTGACGTCACTTCTACGACAGTGTGCTGTCCTTGTCTAACAATTATCTTAAAACGTTCATAACTTGGTCATTTTTGAAGCTTTTACACTTTTTGTAATATAGTTTGCGCTTTTTGAAAACAAACAGTTTTTTGAGACAAAAATAAATAAAAAATGTCATCATGCCAAATAAATTACCAGCGTTGTGCTTTAGCAATTGTCAGCCTCGTAAGGTCAAAGGCAATTCGTCAGTTAGTCTGAAAGGCCTCTGCCCGAGGCACTTCGGGCAATCTCCGAGGCGACCACAAAAGCGAGCTCACACGTGTCAGTAGTCATTGTTGTGGTAACGCGAACTTGTGAGTTGTATTGTTCGTATGCAGACTTTAGTATTGTATGGGGTCCAATAAAGGTTGAAGGTAGATAGGAATATAAACGCAAAACTATGCCTAATTCACACTAATATTATAATATCGTTGGTCTAGTGGTCGCAATCGCTACGGCTGAGCATGAGGTCCTGGGTTCGATTCCCAGGTTTGGCAGAGTGTTATTGGGTTTTGCTATCTAGAATCTGGATTTGTGCCAACCCTTCGAGGAAACAAGGCGTGATGTTATGTTATAATTATCATCTAAGTCATAAGAACGTTCCCACTGCTGGGACACAGGCCTCCTCACTGTGAGAGGGCGTGGGCCGTAATTCACCACGCGGACCCAGTGCAGGTTGGTAGATGTCACATGTTTTCTAATTTTTGGTACTAGGCCATACCGGTTTCCTTAACCGTTTAAAGAGCAGCCTTGATGAAATTATTTATACAAAGTAAAAACGACTGGCTGGGTTCGAACCCACGACCTACCACTCGTATTATTATCACCTATTTCGTACCATCTTCATACACGCAAACTACATACGTTGGCTTACGTCAGACCAATACAATTTTAAAACGGATATAATTAAGAAGTTTAAAAAAAAAAACATTGCCAGACACAAAATTCCATCAATTCTTAGGCACAAACAAGTAATAATTCCCATTCGACATTACGTACAAAACAAGAGTAGATTCCAATCGTCCATTCGCCCCACCGACCCCACGGGCACCATATATCAGTGATCCCTATTTTATCGCTATCCCATCTGCTGTTGACCCAATACCCTGTAGTATGGAGCTGTGGCGAATTGTCACTATTGCGCCACAGTATAGAGTGGTGACAGTAAACCCACTCGGAACAAAAGCTCCTACATGAATATTCAAACGCGCGGAGTCGAAACGAATAATGAATACCTCATACCGAAATAGAATTAAAGTGACAATTTGTTAATCTCGTAATTTGAGTTTATCAAAGCGAAATTTAAATGTGTTAACAATTTGTCAACCATGCGGGAAATACCTGGTAGTTATTTAACCAGTTTCAATATTAAATAGGATGTTATTGTTTGTCAACTGTAATCCCTACTGATGATGCTCTCATTTATCTCACTTAACCAGTAGTGGTATACCATAGTGATATTGTGTTAAATGGATTTGTGTATCTCTTCCAGCAATAATTGGACTAGATTTCTGATGAGCGCATGGAAAACAGCCGGAAAAATAAGATCACAAATAATGTTGTCTCATTTTGCAACATATATTTTTTAACCTTATCGCTTAGACATTATGTTTTATTTTTCCATAAATAGTTTTGTTCTTATTTAAAAAATACTTTCAATGGAATTAGTAATGTAATATTGCAAACGTATTATCGTTAACGTAACGTAACTTTATGTTTGAGTGATAAGGTTTATAATCAAACTTTATACAATAGCGGCCATTTGAGCGATGTGTTTTTGTTTCTAATCCTTAATCTAGTGTTACTGTTGATCAGAGAGAGACAACTACTAAGTCTATCAAAAAATTGAGTTGGTTGATAATAATTTAAAAAGAAGACGCTGACATCCAAAATTTAAAATTATTTTAATTTAATTTAAAATTTAATTTATTTTAATCCCGTCGTTTTTTTGTCAATAAGATTTCTCCTTCTTTCTTTATGATCACCCTGTGGTTTGCCATAAACCAAAATGTCGCACGTCCGCCCGCATGCGTGCGCGCAACCACAGTAAATCACTTACAACAGACAACAGTGACACACAATTAAATGTTGATCACTAACTATTGACGATCGAACTGTATTGACCAATTGACAGAGGGGTGAGCACACAAAATACAGACAAACACACACCTCTACGGGGCAGAGTTTTTTCATATATTCTTCCCGATAATGTTTATGCTTGCGACTGCAGAGACGGGTTAGGTGTGTCATTTGGTTTTTCCATTACATTCATCAAGTGTCCCTAATCAAATTCTGATGAACATTCGACTTGATAAATATATAAATTAAAGTTAAATAAAATATTTTTGATTATCTCATAAGTGGGTAGGTAAACAGTCGGTTTTATAGTTGAGAACTTATAAACTCTACGTTCATCATCCTCACCATTGCGACTGACGAAAAGACGTTCAATGCTGGACATAGGCCTCCCCCAGCGCCACCACTTCGACCGGTTCTGTGCTTCCCGCATCCAGCAGATTCCTGCGGCCTTCACAAGGCTACTTTATACATTTTTTTTTATCATCGGTCCATCTTATGGGGATCATCCAACGCTACGTGTTCCGGTACACGGCCGCCACACCAGAACCTTTCGGCCGCATTGACTCAATTCTACTTTAGCATAAGTTTAAGTGATTTCTTTGATGCACCTTGGTTTTAGAGCGGGCGTTTTGGAGGACTGTTTTATGTGATTTTGACGTTCTAAAAGTGCTGATTCTCGTCCTAGTTTGAATAAATGACTTGATTTGATATTCTTTTTCACACACACATTCACAGCGTGTTTGTACACTTGGTTACCACAAGTATAGCGCGCGTCGCTCCGTAACATTAAAATGCTGCAAGTAATGTTAACATAAAGTTTGACAAGTTCTCAACTTATAATTATCAAACAGAAACCGTGTGATGGCTCTAGTGAGGTTAAGTCTATCGGTTTCCATGAAGAACCACCAGTAACCAAGTAATACGGGCACCGACTGACATGTTTACTTACAGACAGATGAATGACATGTTTACTGACATGTGACATGTCAATACAGCTGCCATTCGATACGGTGCCCAGCCTGTATTACCTGAGGCCACAGATGTCGATTGTTTGGACAACACTCCAGGGAATCTATTTGACTCAACACGCTTTTCGGTTTACAGGCAAATATGATGCATCTTCCTACTACGCTGCGCATATTCTTTTTAGGGTTCCGTACCCAAAGGGTGCCTACGGAACCCTATTACTTTACTATGGCTTCGCTGTCCGTCCGTCCGTCTGTCAGTCAGCGGGCTGCATCTCTTGAAAAATCTCGTTAAAGGTAGACAATTGAAAACTTTCAGAGAGTGCCAAAAACAAATATTCGCCCTTACAAGAAATGAGTTTTTTTTTTTTTATATTTGTAGTATAAAGGCTCGTCCACACTGGCGCGACGCGACAGCGCAATGCAAAGGAAAGGCCTGTCGCGCGACGAGCGGTTCCTTTGTGTCGCGCTGTCGCGTCGCACCAATGTTTACGAGCCTAATATTATACGGTCGTACGGAATGCTTCGTGTGTCAATTTATTTTTATTTTTGTAGAAACATCTTAGGATTCCATAAGATAATGATGGGTTCCTTTGTGTCGCGCTATAATGATGTATTATTATACATAGAATTGACTGCAAAGAACACTCACAACATGTTCAAAAGTAGTCACAACTGTTGCAAGTAAGCTGCCTGTTTACCAAAATCAGATTTGATTGTACTTCTCAGCCATTTCCTAAGCTGTTCTCATGTCAACATTCGTTCTTACTCATGCTTTATCTCAATCAGCGCGCGCCTGAGTGGCGAGACGTGGTGTTAGTTTACACAGTCTGGAGTATAGAACAGCGTTGTCTATGAGTCAGCGGGGCAGTAAGCGGGTCAATTAGTCAGCTCAGATGCATGGCGGAAATAGGACGTGTCGGAGAGACGCGTTGTGAGACAATAAGGGTAAGATTCACAACCCGAACTTTGACCTTACGTAAGAGGCTTACAAGAGCTAAAGCGTGGTCACTACCAGACTGCATATGAAAACAAGTGCGAGTCGGACCGTTCCGTAGCAGCAAGTAACATTATATAAAAGTTCTTTTAGTTCATTGTAACATTGATTGATGTTTTAATAATATTTTTTTTTTTTTAAATTGCGGTTTAGGATTTCTGATGTTAAAAAAAAAACTACTTATTAGATCTCGTTTAAACCAATTTTCGGTGGAAGTTTGCATGGTAATGTACATCATATATTTTTTAGTTTTATCATTCTCTAATTTTAGAAGTTACAGGGGCACACACACACACACATTTTACCACTTTGGGAGTGTCTCTCGCGCAAACTATTCAGTTTAGATAAAAATGATATTGGAAACCTCAATATCATTTTTGAAGACCTATCCATAGATACCAAAGGTATGGGTTTGATGAAAAAAAATATGAGTTTCAGTTCTAAGTATGGGGAACATCCTTTTTGTTTGTGTGAAAATCTTAATGCGGTTCACAGAATATATCTACTTGCCAAGTTTCAACCAAGTTACAGTACCAAGTTTCTTATAGTTTCAGATAAAGTGGATTTGACATACGGACGGACAGACAGACAGACTGACATGACGAATCCATAAGGGTTCCGTTTTTTGTCATTTGGCTACGGATCCCTAAAAAGAGAAGCGCGAAAACACAAAGCTGGTAATTTATTGCAAAAAAATGAAGCAAAAAATAAAACACTATTACGTTGACATGTTGCTTGTTGACTAGATAGAATACTCTTTATTATGTTCACCATCACACAACACAACATCACATTGGGTGACACAAAGGGTGGTCTTATCGCAAAAAATGGCTTTATTCAATAAAATAAGTAAAGAACTATCAACCGTTTTCAATAAGTTGGCAAATGAGAATGTTATTTCAAATATTTTGAAGATAATACCGTCCTCTCTCGTATACCCATAAATTTCAGAGCTTAATAAGACCGACCTCTTATAAAAACAACCCGTGTCAAGTCAAATAGAAAGTATTTCAAGATAAATTCTTTCACCCTCCTCCCACTATACTTTCAGTTGAAAAGTTACCGAACTATGCAAATCGGGGCCGCGACCACGACCCGTGACTAGAGTCCGCCTTTCTTTCTCAGTTTTCGACATTTTCGGCCAACATATCCATTTTCGGAATTTTTGTTTCGTTATCGGCTAAAAAACCTAAAATATTTTCGGAAGTCGTCGATAAAAATTTATCTTAGAGAAACTTTTTTTTTTCTGAAGTGGTGTTATTTATTCGTAGATAATAATAATATTTACTTACATAAGATACAAGCCAACATCCTTAAAACAAGAAAAAAAAGAAGTAAAAGAATCATAGGGCATCAAAAAATTCGTTCACATCGCCGTCAATAGGAAAAGTGCCCACAAACTGGCAGCACTGCCACGTTGTATGGCGATGCTAATCATCATCATAATCGTGGGGGTAGGGAGAAACTACAGAACGCCACCTGATATTATCCTTACATATTATATGCAATGTGTAACTGAATTAATGCACATTACGAAAGCAGTTTGTTCAGAATCGTTTACTGAATCGATTTCTGTCATTTTTTAAACAGGTAATTTTTTATTTCAAAAATAATTAAATAACCGCTTCATATGTACAGTCAAAACAAAAATGGACGAAGTACCTACTACGCTAGACCCTTATACGTGTGCGACTGTGTGCGTGCGTAGATTTGTAATGTGACCAAAGTTTTCGCCCACAATCAGTATAACTTATTTAATAAATGAACAATGTTTTATACGTTATAGCAAAAAATTTGTGTATGTATTATGATTGTGCCATAATATTATAATTAGAGCGTTTGGTGGACAGCGTAAGAGAAAAGGTTTGATTTTTTGTTTGTTTTTGCGGGTTTCACCGCGGGGCGCAGCTTGCAATAATAAAAAATGAGAAAAGTACAAAGTTTCGTACGATATCAGTTAAAGCGGTAATATATAATGATAAACAAATTGACACTGCATTTCTTTTACTTTTCCAAAGAAAAATCTATCGAAAACAAAAAAAAATCCTTTCGAATCCGCCGAAAATGGAAGTCGGCCAAATATCATTCAGATTTTCGGCCACAAAAAACAATTCATTTTCGGCCGGACTCTACTGGCAAACAATCGATACACCCACAGTTTGGTCATAAAACTGTGGAATGTTGACCGCGGCGACAAAAGTTGCGCGATAAAAATGTCGAGTCGATCATTTGTCACACCGGCTGTAAAGTTTTGTAGTAGACGAGCGATAAGACCACAACACAGATTACTGAACTTTCAAGTATTCAACTTTAAACATGTACTGCTTCCGGCAAGTTTCCGATATAAAGCTGTTGACCTCGCCTTCGTCTTCGCATATTTTCTATTTCATTTTTTTTTAATAAAAATGATCAGGATTAAAAGTATCCTTCGTCCTAACCCAAGTCATGGTCTACTTGTGTGCCTCATCAAACTCAAAATCAAAGCATTAATTTCACTTAAAGGCTGCTTTCCGAATTGGGATGTAATCGATTTGAGCGCGCTTATACCCGTTCCGAGTTGGCTTGAGCGCGATAACGATGTCCCGTGAATCGTCACAGGTGACGTCATGCCATGCGCCATCTTGCGATAACGCCGACCATGCCCTATAGAAATATCACTATGAGCGAATTGTCAGCTGTCATAATCGTGATATTTAAATCGGAACGCTAATTATCGATGTGAGCGCTGTCAGCCATTATGGTCTAACTCGGAATGCGGCCAAAGTCTCGTATACACTGGCGCGACGCCAAAGCGCGACACAAAGACACAACCTCTGCCGCGACGAGCGGTGCCTTTGTGTCGCGCTGTGGACTCGCGCCGTTTTCCGGGAGCCTTAAACCATTTACAGGCACTTTTCAATTGTCAAGGAGTCGGCCAGTCAGAAATATGAAGCTTGTTGCCCATTCCAAAGCGTAGTAGGTACCTATGTAGAAGAAAGGGCAAGAAACTCCATGGACAGTGTTTTAAATAATATTGTTCAGCAGCTTAGGCGTGAAAATGTAAGACAGACAGACATATATATAAAGTATGGAATAAAAGCCGCAAGGGTCGATCGAAGTTTAAGCTACACATGCCGCGGTAGGTATGTGGATGGGTGACTATACATTACCACAGATAATATAATACAACGTACAGGCACCCAATCCCATACAAAGAGCTGGCTATTTTTCTTCGTTAAATTTTTCAACAGATGGCAGCATAAGCGACTCACTAATTGCCAGAGACTGTAGTTTTACAACGCCATCTAGGAGTCGACCTACTTTCAAAACGATCGTTTTTAAAATAATTTCAGTTCCGGATTCAGAAAAACATGTTGATAGATTTCTATGTAAAGCAATAGAAAAAAATAAAATTGTTTGATAGAGATTTGTAACGATAGTTGCTACTGTGATGACAGAACAAATTGAGTAAAACGTTAACTATTGGAAGCAATCTTCCTTTAATAAAAATTCTGCCGTTTAGCGCTTTTAAGTGATTGTTGATTTCATAATGGTTAACTATGCTGCCATCTATTTATGAAGACTAATTATAATTTGTTCGAGTTAAGACCCCGTCACATTACATATCATGACCCCTCCGTGCTTCGGAAAGCACGGTAAGCAGGTGGTCCCAGCCGTCATTGCCGTCAAAAAAAAAAAACTCTTATACACATTTTGACCGCGTAGGTATTACACGTCTCTATGAAAAAGAAGTCTTTTTTTTTAATTGATGAAAAAATTCAGGTTGTGCGTCGCTTCCACCCTGTATATTGATAGGTATATTATTTGTGAATAGTACAAGAATCTCAAGGCGCGTGGCCAAAATCGGAACTAACGCCGCCATCTTGTTTTTATCTTCAGCAACAATCCAAGAGCAACCGTAAAGTAACGATTAATGATTTATAACATAGTGAATTTGACAGACGAGACGTGTCTATAGCAGCACCCTAAACAGCAACCTTATTGCAACGGCAATAAAGCTGATGCAAAATCAGACGTAAAATAACTGTGAACTGTAGCAGTGTGGGAACACCAAAGAAACGATGGATGAACTGGGCGAAAGATGATATGGTTTGAAAGGGACTACCTAAATGCCGACTTCTAGAGAAATAAGGAAGAAACAGAGATGTCAACAAATATACATTGTGTAAATAGACATCAAATATAAATTATGTACACCAGACTAAGTAACATTGCATTAACATAATTGTCAACGGAAACGATTTATTTTGGGTGTGATAGTGAGCAACGTAACGCACGCAAAACATTGTGCTTATGGGTGCGTGCGAACGGTACAGGGGTCGTGGGGGTATTTAAAATTGTGTTGTCAACATTCATCACTTGTTTTCGTGAAAAAACGTCACTAAAAGTTGGAGTTTTGACCTTCAATATCTCCGTAACCAGAGGGTTACCAGGTATGGTACGATACAAAAAAAATAAAACAATGGCGGGGATTTATGTGACTCTCGCCTTCGTTATGAGTCGTTCTACATCACTTATTATGGTAACATGCTTGGGAGATGGCTATGTCCAGCAATGGACGTCTTTCGGCTTAAATGATGATGATGCTGATGAATTATTGTAGCCTATATGAAAGTTTTGACCTCACTACTTCTGTAAAACCGCCCCTCTACCGCTACGTTCACTCAGCGAGCAATATTTGTAATGGCAGCATAATGCGAGCTCTTTGTACCATTATGATTTATACTAGTTCACATCGCAGAGTAAAAAACCTCAGAAGACCCACGGTCAAAGACATTCAATTATTTACTCTATAATAGACGGGAAATAGCGAACAAAACCATAATCCGATCGACAGAAGTCACTGTAGTTTTGATATATTATGCTAGATGGCACCATTGAGACATGAAATCCAGGTTTTTCTATGACATTTCTTTGCATAGCCTTTATAGTAAAAATCTTGACCACGGAAAACGTTCTCACCCAAGTATTAACATAGTCTATTGAGGTGTATTGAAATGATTATTAGTGCGAGACTATGGGAAACCTTGCTACATTGCCACATGCACCGAAAAATATGTCAAAAGTCAAAACGTTTATTGCGAACTAAATGTTGGTGTTATGCATACTTATGACTTAGCAGCCTTTTACAAGCATTGCAGTTATCATTTGCTTGCCCTTGTCATCCTCTACAAGAGAAAGAAGGCATTGATTTGGAAAAGTGGTCTACTTTTCTTAAACTAAGATTATTCTGACAAGCTGATGGTTGCCACCAAGTTTGATAAAATAATAGCTTGATTGTATACTGTTGGCATTTTACAGGTTAATATGATGAAAACAAAGAGGTTTCAAATCATTGCTCTCACTAGTAACTTTGTTTTATTTCTGATCGGTGAGGTTTAGTATAAAACCGTGTGCAGTTGACCTACTGTATCACTCAGCCTGTGGCCCGCATTAATGCGCCTCATTGACGGCGCATTGGTTACAAATGAAACGCGGCTTGCGTGTGACTTTACCTTTTTATACGAGTTTATCAAAAGCAAAGGGAAAAAGCAATTTTTTAAGCTATTCAGGGAAGTTTTTTCTTTAAGAGAATTACGCTTAGAGAGTCAGAGGTCGGATTGTACTGTTTTGTACATAACAAAACATCACGTGCGCGTGTAGATGAGCGTGCTTCTCTGTGTGTGTGTACTGTTTTTCTTGGAATCATATTAAGTGCTTTTAAAATAACACGGAAAAGCACTCCGGCGTAGCACTGCACTGTAGCTACGCCGTAGCACAGCGCGTAGCAAACCGGGAAGTTACATACATACAAACACTCACGCCTTCTTCCCATGGGGGTAGGCAGAAACTACAGAACGACCTTTATAACTATACTCCTTTTGCTTCGTCTATATACGTTCATACACGCACACCGTTTGATCAGGCTGAAGAACATAACTAATTCTTAAATATTTGGAAAACCCAATCATAATCAGCCTATAATGTTCCCACTGCTGGGACACAGGCCTCCTCTCTGTGAGAGGGAGTGGGCCGTCATCCACCACGCGGGCCCAGTGCCATCACTGTTTTGACAGCAGTGGTGATGAAATAATTTACTTACACAAACTATGCTCCACCTCATATCCTGCCATCAGTGTCCAAAAACATGCAGCTAAAGTGACCTGTATGCTGCCACCGATAAAGCCGTTAAAGTGGCAAAGTTTTGGACCAACAGTACTTAAACAAGTGCAACGCCATTGACACGAAGAAGAAGAAGACTTACACAGAGTAACTACCAATTATTAACCAATACTTCTACTCCACTACTTCCTTACACTTGCCCATTCGATCACCCTCCCCCTCCCCGTTATCTTTCCATTTTTCACCTTGTTTTTACCTCCCCTATGTCTGCAAAGTTAGGCGCCATACCGGAATTGTACAAGTTTTTACGATGACTCCCGAATAGTACCGAGATAAGCCGAAATGACGACTGGGCAGGGGCGACTTATTTATGTCAAACTTGACAACTATTCCAAATTGATTGGTTTTCTTCCGTAAGCGGTCGTTTGGTCGCCGGGAAATTGACGAACAACCTGTAACATGGATTCAGTACACGATTCGGGACCCTGAAAAAAAACAGAGCTGAGAGACTGCGAGCAGTGGTGGCCGCGACTTAAGAGTTGTAGGTTGTAGGTTCGAACCTTGACAGGAGCTTTACTTTGTGTAAATTATTTCATAACCACTGCTCTCAAAACGGTGAAGGAAAACATCGGTGACAAAACTGCCATGTTCATAGAACCAGAAATTGTAAGACATGTGACATCTACCAACCCGCACTGGACCCGCGAGGTGGATTGCGGCCCACTCGCTCTCACCGAGAGGAGGCCGCCGTCCCAGCAGTGAAAACAGTATAGGCTGATTATACTATGCTACTATACCAGCTTATTTTATACCATTTAGAACATGAATACTATCAATAGTTAGGTAGCCTAAGTTTGAAACTTGTAACCTACACAGCTCCACGTTTGTCCTTCAACTGGCAACTAGTTACTAGTTCTTGTAAGATCTTCAACTTTGGATGGCTACTTCACAAGTTCAACGAGCTATTCACACAAGTTGCAGCTCATAACTTTGTTACAAACAACCAAACAAGCTCCATGCAATCGTTGTTCAGTCGAGCACGTTAATTAGTATACAGACAGTGAACGTTTACTGCCTCGTTGGTGTAGTGGTCGCAAGAGCTACTGCTGCGCATGAGGTCCTGGGTTCGATTCCCAGGTCGAGCAAAGAGTTATTAGGTTTTTCTATCAATAATTTTTCAGTAGCATCCCGTAGTCTGGATGTGTGCCCGGTTGATGGCAATAGGCTCGCCCACTATTACAATGGGACTTAAGCATAACTGGCGAAATGAAGGTGTACTATAGGTACATCTGTGACTAACCCTTCTGGGATGACAGACGTGATGTTATATTATGTTATTTTTTTAATGTTTATCTATCCAGAGCAATACATGGACACAGGTTGAGCGCTGTGGTAGATATACTTAAATGATAAATAATTGTTTGTACACAAAATAAAAGGGTACGTACAAATATACACCAAAATATTTACCTGACACTGACTATCTGTAAATTTAAATATTTCATGTGTACACTTCCTGCAGTTATGAACTTCAATCTGATTGTGTGCGAGTGTGTGTATTAGTTTGCCATTTTTGTATATAAGAGCATGCTCACGGTAGAACATGTAGGCATGTTCTACCGTGAGCATGCAAAACATATTTAAACATTGTTATGAGTGTACCGGGTGGTCAATTCTTTTAAACCACTCTCTTATGCCTGCCACAAGCTTTACGCACACAATAAACCTGAAACCTGAACCTGTGCGTGTTTGACCAGATGTATGTATGAATGTAAACGAGGCAAAAGGAGTATGAAAGGATCGAAACAGGTGGCTTTCTGTGGTTCCTTCCTACCCCCATGGGCTGAAGGCGTGAAATTACGTATGTATGTTTGCTAAACTGAAAATTGGCAATGTATTTTTGCCTGTATTCTTGTACTCAGCTTTCTCTCTAAACATTAATATGATACATCGTATTTTAGAGCAATTATGGCTTCGTAGAAAGTTCAACGAGATTAACAGACCTTTTACTAATTAGAGAGAATGCTTGGAAATCTCATCACTGAGCATCCGGAGAGTTAATTACAGAACGATTAGATACTATTATTTCCGACCAGGACAGCGCTTGGATGGCGAACAGATTACATCATCAAATCATCAGAGACCGTAAACACATTACATTCATATGTTAGCAGATAAACATGATGTGATATTTTGTAAATGTGAGAACGTCGTAGGCCTTGTGGATTGTAAATTTATATACCATT
This sequence comes from Dasypolia templi, assembly GCA_963555695.1. Classification (NCBI taxonomy): domain Eukaryota; kingdom Metazoa; phylum Arthropoda; class Insecta; order Lepidoptera; family Noctuidae; genus Dasypolia; species Dasypolia templi. The sequence goes on along the minus strand of OY743163.1, from coordinate 2,681,901 downwards.
GTCTATTTGCTTAACATATGGTACTTATTGACAGGCCTACACTGTCCTCCCATACCTATTAACACTGTAACTAAAAATATTGTAAAAGACAAATATTTTTAAAAGAGTAGCCATGGAGTTTCTTGCCGGCTCTTCTCCATATGAAACGACCAATTGGAACCGTGCACCTAGAATCTGACGTTTCATAAGTGCCCATGTAGGTTTATGTGAAATAACATATTTTGATTTTGATTTTGAAAATGTGAAGATAACATAACTTCAAGACAGTTTTAGAGCCTCTGCTTTACATTTTAAGCCGCAGAAAAGCAGATGCAAGCATGTAAAACATGCTGACATTGTGAGAACTACAAATTTTTGATGATTGAGACCAACGGTGGAGAACGAAGTTGTTTCTTAGAATATAGAAAACTGGAATACCTACTTGTAGAAATATCTGCATGACATGTAGTTTTTTATTTATTTTCTTCTCTTTGAAATTGTATTATTTACCTTTATTTTATTTTGTAATTTTTTACCTTATGTGCGAATATTTTTATGTGATTTTGTATGGTTGCTTTTGTCTAGTGCAATGTGACGAAATGATTATTTATTATGTTATTTTAAAATCATATGTTATATTTGTATTATTTAATGTTAATATTTTAATGATTCTTAAGTTAATTGGATAGTGTTGTTCACCTTTAAATAAGAATGTTGTGCATGCCTATAAGTGATATATTTACACAGAACTAAAAACTCGTGACTACCATTGTTCTACTCTTGTAAATATGTCGTTGGTGTGCCTTAAATAAATAAATAGTTAGTAATATAGTTAGATATAATAATTAATATAGTTAGTAATAGTTAGTTAGTAGTTAGTAATAAATAAATAAATAAATAGTTGACCACCTCATTATACTTGGTTTGTTTTGTTATTTTCAGATGCTAACTTAAGGGGGACTACAGGACCTAAATGTAAAGAGGGACGCCCATTTTTCACCTGACTATGTATAGAAATGAAATAAATCTAAAAAAACAGCTAATTAAATTTTATATTAATTACGCTTATCACAATGTTAAAAGAAACGCAGGATTTTTTTAAATTTTGTTTTTTGTTATCCTTATTCTACTTCAAGGGTAAACATATTAGCTTACTACTACTTACTGAACTGAATTTTACGTTTTATTTACTCAGTAAGTATTTATTTTTTAGTCAATGTATAATACAGATTATTTAAAAATAAATGAATAATTAAATTAATGAATCATGCAATATGTAATTGAGTTAGGACGATTGAAACGTATTTTTTGACGTTTGACATTTAATGCTCGACACTCAATATAAATTGACAATCATCGAGAGTCTGAGCAGTCACATAAGGGCAGCTGGTTTTAAGGAATTCACAAAGTAAAAAAGACGTTTTAGAACATAGATATGTATTATTAAGTAAGTATTACTATTTTAGACTAAACTTCGAGTGTTAAATAATTCGTTCTAGCACATTTATTTCTTTATAACGGCAAATCCTAACCTAAAAAGTAACATTAATATTTTTGGACTTCGTAGCGTTTCAATTGTGAAAATGACCATATGACATATTTTCTAATCTTACAGGTAGTGTTTCTACTATACGTTATAACTATACATAAACTTTTATTATCAGGTTTTGAAATGTATGGGAAGTGGGCATTGTTCTTTATAATACGAATCTTTGGAAGAAAAAAAACAAGAAGATCCCTCAAAAAAATATTTTAACGACTAAAAACCATACTAATATACATGCAATCATTATGATTCTTTGTGAGATTATTCTACAAGCAATATAATTATTAACGTAATAGTGTTTTAGTTTTTTAGTCCAATCAATAGATTTTTTGTAAATGGATAATTGCCTCATATTTTGCAATAAATTACCAGCGTTATGACATCGCGCTTCTCTTTCTTTGCTATGTAGTCTGACAGTGACCGCGCTTTAGCTTTTGTCAGCCTCTCAAGGGGAAGCACAAGGCTGCCCGCGAAATTCAAATTTTCTCATGTTTTTTCCAATTTGCAGGCGTGTCTGGTTGGATGATGAACAAAAAATTAATCATTAAAATCATAAATACGACCCTCTAAAATCATATAATCCTATTGATTTATTCAATAAGATTTCCTTAAAAGCTTTTTACGAACAGTATTATTAATGTCTTTTTAGTTTCATCAGTTTAAAAAAGGTTTTTGTAATTTTTTTCTAATGAGTAAAAACATTTTTGATAAACCCTATTCTTTTAATTTAACATTAAAAAGGAACAATAGAACGTAAACACGATTTTATAAGACGTCCCTCTACATTTCCAATAACCCTTCAGTTCAGTCTCAAGTCTATTCACACAAACGACCTAAAAAAAGGCCCAATCTGACATAAAAGACTGCAATATCTGTGTCACAGAGCCACAGTGGGCACACAAAGGCAGAATGGATGCTTGCCTTGATCACGAATCACGATGGAGAAAAAAAGCTAGCTGTCAAACAAAGCGCGCGCGCGGCCATGATTGAAAAATGGCGGATGTGGGACAGCTGGACAGTAGTAATGTACCCATTTTGATTTGTGTTGAGTGATGGAAATTGAAATACAGAATACAGGTGCAGATAGTGGAACTGGAAGAGTAGGTCAGTGGGTAAATTGAAAGTCGAAATAAAAGGTTTTTACTGACTGTTTTAGATCAATGTTTCAGTTTATCTCTTTCTATTTACACTAGGTAATAAAAAAATGACAAACTATCTACACAAAAACAAAAGAACACTAAGAATGGATTTTACCAATGAAACTGAACGTGATGAGTACTCACACTAGTTATAAGCGCTGTCAGTCTCATTATTTCTGTGGAACGTTGACACTGACAGCTCTTGAACGCGTTTTATATTCGTGAACGCGTTAAGATTCATTGGTAAAATCGGCACTAAAACTACTCGTCTGATTAAGATTAAAATTAACACACTCATGTCCTCCAAAAAAGATAGATATTTATTGATAACACAGGAACCTACCTGTGTCATCAATAAACGTATCTTCGGTAAATAGCTGCAGGGCCGCAATGAGAGACGAGTGTTGAAAAGCAAAAAGGGGGCCTTGCCCTGCAGCGAAACATTACGTGGGAAATACTTAGACAGATAGTTAATTCAGTAGTAAAGTAGTAAAGTCTGTAACAGTCTACATAAAGACGAAAGGATTTTCCCTCTACTCATGGTAATGATTCAGACCTAGCAGGCATTTTAAGATGACACGAACAAAGCAACACAGAAAACGTTCAATGTTCCCAGCAACTTTACAAATACTAACACAAGCATTCACTCAACGTAAAGCTATCAATTTAAACTTCTGCTGCTACTTCAACTTTAGAATTAGAACTACCAGGAGCGCATACAACGTATGGAGATGTTACTAAGTCACTGGGTTAGGAGAAGTTCCTCACTGTTTGATTATTGCGCGGAGCGGGTGAATGTATTTGTCAATTTGTACTAAGAGTGCATAATGTGTACGGAGTTTGTCCAACAGTCTGATTGAATTGAACAGTAGTGCTTGCGGTGTTTGGATTGGTCGATTTTCTTCTGAGGTGGCTTTGGGTGATGGTTTGTAGAACCGGAACCGGGATGGCAGATTTTTATGATAGTCTAACGTGAAAAAGAAAAATAGTTTACTCTAGGATTCTGATTTTATGGTAGGCACTTGTGTAAAGTTTACCCATATTTCGCAATTTGCTACTTCTTCTTAGCGTTTTGATGGCAAAAAGTTCAAACATCTTTGGCCTAAAGTTCAGCTGCGCGAACTCCGCTCACAGACCAGTCATTAGATCATTAAGTGCACAGGTGACAGGGCATGCGGCGCAGGATGAAAGGTGGGCCATTGTCTGTGGGGAGGTGCCGCGTCCGCACTTGAGATCTGAGCCGTTCATGAACCCCCATCTGTGGAGATTGTCTTTGCTCCGGCCGACTGGGGTTCGAAGTCTATAGAGATTTCCAAGACATGCCCAGGCGGCTCAGATGGACCCAGGCGGCCCAGGTGGATGGGCTTTCAGACGGTTTTATAAAAATATCATGGGGTTTTTATAAAGCTCCCGCCATAGTTGCTACTAATGCGGGCTTTATACAGTTGACAATAGCCACACGATTCCCGCCACACGGCGAAAATAGACTGTCTAAATGGCAATTTGGCTAAGTCGCAGGTGACTGAAATCGCAAAGTAGTGTCTTTTTCGCCTTTTGTCCTGCAGCGACTAAAATCGACCGTGAATATTCTCAGTAGCAGGCGATCGCCTGCAGCATGAAGGACAACATTTTGATGCAAATTGAACTAGCCACCTGCGATTTTTATCGACCTGTGTAATCACCCCATGTAAGGCTCCCACATACTGGCGCGACGCCACAGCGCACAACCGCACGGCGAAAATCGACTTAGTGCAAATAAGGAGTTTCATTCGCTTGCTACTACGAAAATTTTCCTGCTTCTCCGTTTTTTTTTTCTCAACAAACCAGACAACTTAACGTCTTCTAAATATTGACACTAATAGCTTTATACTGTAAGACTTACGGTACTTCACTCATCGTAGTCTGCAGATATGTCCTGGTAACTTGGTTATGATCCAAATAGTTTCCTGCTACCCTGTTAACTTATCATCGTCTGCAGTCCGTCTCGTCCCCCATTCGACCCATGTTACAGTCCCGGTAACTTCGTTACGTCCCTCGCAGTCCGCCGGGATGCCTCGTCGGCAGGTGCTCAACATTATTTAAAGGGATGCCATGCCACAGACTAACTATTTTCTTTGATACTATATACTAGTTGTCAATATTTAGGTGTGTCTATCTCTACACCACTGTCCTGTACCTTCGGACATGAGGAGTGATGTTATATAATGTATGATGCTATCAAGAACTAGCTATAACACGAATAAATAACAAACACTCTGTCTTCTCCATCCATCCTAAATGAATCGAATTAAGAATGTTGTTTTCTATATTTCGTTTGAGGGATTATATACGGTACCCACACACAGTCAGTACTGGTAGACTTAATAGAATTAACAGCTATAATGTCAATATTTTTTATTTTTATCTCAAAAAAAAAATAGTTCCCAAATAGTGCAAACAATATATGTATTATTATAATAAAAAAATGCCACGTTATAAAATAAGTGTTAGACAAGGACAGCACTATCGTAAAAGTGAAGTCACAACTATGTAACTTCATAATAGCGCCGTACATTGTCCGTACCCGCGCGACACGGATGGAAATAATCCCCTCCAAAAACTTTTAAAGCTTGTATCTTCTTCGTTTTTATATAGATTTAACAGATTTTTTGGATGTTCTCATTTTAACTATGCCTTCTTGGAAATAACATTATTTATACAATTTATGTCATCATCATTAATGCCATTAACCAGGTAAAAATGCAAACTCCGGGCTGCAATTAAAAAATTGCTAGTGGAAAACCAAATCATCATCAGCCTATAATGTTCCTATTGCTTGGTCCCAAACCTCCTCTCTGTGAGAAGGAGTGGGCCATAATCCAACACGCGGGTCCAGTGCGGGTTGGTGAATGTCACATGTTTTTGTTGTTTTTTTTTGTCCTAGGACATGCCGGTTTCCTCACGATGTTTCCAATTGGTTCTTGGTTATGAAATTTAATACAAAAAGTAAAGTGCCTGTCTGGGTCGAACTCACGAACAACTCGAAAGTCGGGGCCACCACTGCTCCTAACAACACTGCCTAACTGGTGAACGAGCCCAGCACGCCTAGCGTGATAAACTATAAAAGAATAGACAAAATGACAGATTTCTTTCATTCTTCTAACGTTTTGTGTATTCTTCCGTTAACAAGGCTAACGAGAAAGTCTACGAGAAAAAGTCGCTGTGGCAACCCTATTCTTAAGGAGGAAGCGCAAAAGCAGCCCGCGAAATTTATTACTTTTCAACTTGCAGGTCTGCGATAGGTTGTATGTTGAACAAAATATGATTCTGGCCCGTAACAAGTATGTATTCACAGAATTATAACCACAAAAATCTTCAATACAACACTCTAAGTTCATATAATCCCATTGAATGACTATTTCATGAAATAGCCATTGTTCAACTAACACACACTGACCAGTAAATTGCAAAAGGCGTAATAAAATTTGAAGTTCGCGGCCCACCCAGACGTATCTCCCTTAACAAAATCACAATCGAGTTATGTTAGGGCCCACTACCTGATTCACCGTGATTGAGACTTCTTCGGTGACGGACGAGCCCGATCTTACCCGATGATACCCGAGCACATCTCACGTGCGTAACCTAGCGGTAACGAATATGGGGCACGAACCCAACTCGACCGGTGAACATATTTCACACTTACCCTGTGTAGATTGACGACCGCTGTCACGTTTCAATTTGGGTAACTTTCAGTTTCGTTTCGTTAAAAAGGTTTTATTAGTTTAGTGGCAACAACTAGCCCCCAGCTACATTCTGGAATCTAAAACTGGCATGACACTAGATTTTTAGCTTTGTTTTGTAGCACTGGCCTCCGGCACCGGCTTCTAGCATCAACTTTTACAAGTTAATTCTAGCCTCTAGCTTGATTCTGGAATCTGAAACTGGCATGGCTTTTTGCACTGGATTTTTAGCTTTGGCTTTTAGCACTGGCCTCCGGTACTGGCTTCTAGTATCAACTTTTATAGGGTGAAGCTAGCCTCTAGATTGATTCAGGAACCTAAAACTGGCATGAGTAATACTAGCTTTAGCACTAGATTTTGGCATTAGCTTCCAGCACTGGATTTTTATCTTTGGCTTTTAGCACTGGCCTCCCGCCCTGACCTCCGGCACTGGACTCCGGCACTGGACTCCGGCACTGGACTCCGGCACTGGACTTCGGCAGAGGCCCCCGGCACTGGCCTCCGGCACTGGTTTTAGCATCAACTTATAACCTACTGGCTGCGAACCCGCGATTTCAACCGCATAAGTCTCGATCCCGTGGGAATACCGGTATGAAATGAATCCTATAACCTTCTCTAGGTCATGGCGCACCTGTGCCAAATTTCATCCAAATCGGTTATGCCGTTTAAGCGTACAAAAAATCAAATCTATTCTCTATAAAACTCAAGTTCAGATTAATCCAATATGTTCCCCATAAGCAGTACTGAGCAACTCTTAACAATATGTCATTCGTCCATTTTCCGCTTGCGTTGTAGGTCGGAAGCTCTTTGGCGCCGGATATTGGCATGACCGACATTAGGACATGTCCCTTATGTCGGCTGTAACATCATTAAACGCTTCAGTTCGTTGTTAACGTTATTATTTTCATACCCTTTCAGATGTTTCTTCCGGCGCAAAAAGATATTGGAAGTTATGCAGTTTTTTTTTCGTTTTGTTACCTCTTAGAAAAACATTACCACTGTCTCCAAGCACCAGTAATGTACTACGAAATTAATGAATAATGGCTGATGAGGTGGCAACACTTACTGAATTTCTATAATTTACATACATATTAATAACATTTTTAAGAAGTTTTCATCGTTAGTGTTCTACTAGAGTCGAGTCGCGTTTGTTTGCGGGAGCCTTTATTTAACAAGGGAAATTAAAATTCGATGTGTAATAAAACGGTCACCCATCCACAAACTATGCGCGACAAGCATAGTATTACCGTTACTGTTAAACGGGTTTTGAGGTACAATTAATATGAAACTTACTCTCAAGAGAAATATGAATGAGGGTGCATACTCGTAAGGCTCAAAATCCCTCCTATCCTAAGGGCACGTCCTCCCTACTGAAAGCGCCCCCGGTCTGCGTATTGATATGCTCGTATGTCTTTGAAGCACCACGGAGCATGAGGCTTCAGGGGCTAGTGCAAATCTTGGGGTTCATTAGATTAATCGAACCTGGGGCCCTATTATGAACTCTTATTTCCAGGCAGTTTACGGCGTAAACAGAACTACCTTGCAATTTCGTATTATGAACTCGTCAAACAAGCCAGTCAGCGATCACGTGACACCCTGGCCGACTTCTGGCCGAATATTGCCTGGCAATCCCGTATTACGAACGTTCGTTTGACATTTCGTTCCGTATTAGAAATGTCAAAAGGTAACCTCACAATCCATTCAGTTTACGCTGCTTCAGAGGAGCTTTTATTGAATTGTTTAGGGTTTATTTGGAAATTATTGGAGTGTTTTCTATATAACAAAGAAAATATAATCATGTGTGACGAAAATGAACTGTTTGAGTTCCTGGAAAGTGATTCTTCTCGGCAAACTTGTGAATCAACTAATAAAAGGAGACGACTTCATGACCAATCTAATGCGTTCGACATGGATGATGTGCAGTTCACGACTTGGGACTGAATCTTTGTGAGCAGCTGAGGCCTCACATGTCATGAGATGTGTGATCGCACGCAAGGCTAAGAATAGTAAAATACACTTTCCACTAAATAAATAAAAGGATAATAAACGTATTATTGAAATCCTAACAACGGCCTTTCCTTTTGGTGTTCACCTTTAACCCATAACGGCCTTACTAAATCCACGGATTTATCCGTGAAGACTAAGGTAGTTGTTTATATTAAGTATGAACTTTACGTAAAGTTTTAAGTAAACATTATTCTCATTTTAGGTTTTGGTTCCATTGTCATAGTATGCTACTGGCTACTACCAACGCCCCACTGGTGATATAGGCTCTCATTCAATGTCCCAGTCCCAGCCAACATTTTCTAGATGCAAATCACTGAGATCTTCAGACTTCTTGGAAGTAGTATAAAAACTCCAACAATCTTTCCAGCTGAACATAAGTTAGGTAACTCGCCGACGAGGCGAGGGCGAGAACGCTCATCCACTATTAAAATAAAACTTACATTGTATTAATATTATATCATGTTAAGAAAGTGTTATTGAGTATTTCAATTAATATTCATGAATATTAATTGAAATACTCAATAACACTTTCGTCATCTTTTTGTTTATACTTGTACTCCGTAAATCTTAGAATGGATCCTTCCATTAAACAAACAATACGATAGTGTTCTTTCATAATGTTATTGTTATTTATCTAATGTTTGTCAAACAATACTTTCATTGAAGTTGTCGAATTCCCCGCTGACCTTCAAGTGGAATACGTTCGGAAACCTCGCGTTACAATTTGCAAACAGGAAATATAATATAAATAATTATAATCTAGAATAGCACAATATAAATTGCGTTCATATTTTCACCTACTATACTAGAGTAATTAGATTAACATATGGTATTTATTATTTTTATCATAAAATACGTGAGATAAACAAAACCGTAACTTCCCTATAAATATATAATTGGGTTTCTGAACGTTACGTCATAGAATTACAAGCCAGCCATAGACAAACTACCCAGCGTGAAGTCGCTCAGAACTAGGAATGTCATAATACGAAATTTAACCAGCCCGTGAAATGAATTGCCTGGAACTTGCCTGGTTTTTAAAAAGTTCGTAATAGGCCCGCAGGTCAAAACACGCTGGTGTCATGTCGGTACATTCAATTCATTCGTTCATACTTTCAAGCGAAATATGAATGAGGATATTTATGGCCATTGAGATGCAGACCGAAGATCTTGCACAAGCTACTTACTTTTATTTCAGGGAGCAACCATAAGCTGGAATAAAAAAAAAATAAGCAGACTATTATCCCGCACAGAGGTTGATTATAAATGTCAATAAAACTTTTTTTTAACTTATTAGCGGTAGTCAACACAGTGCATTTTTTACTTTTCCAACATTGTGATCACTTTGTCGAGGCATTATACATTTACATAAATGTATGTATGTAGGTACCTATATACATACTTTTATGTAAATGCAAGTATAAGGGCCTCGACAAAGTGATCACAATGTTCTAAAAGTAAATAACAAACACAATATACGATCATATGATCGTTCGTTCCCTATCGCCGCTCTTCGACCGGCGCCGGATATTGGCGCGGCCAGTGTTAGGACAGGCCACTGACGTCACTTGTACTATTTCCTTTGCAGAACAATTTGCAGTTAGGAACGTTTGTGGAAGTAATGTAGATGGAGACTTGTTACTAGTGGTACGTTTGGTGTTGAAACTTAGAACTTTAGAGCGATGTTTTTGTTCGGATTTCAAAATGAGAAATAAATATTTGATTATTTGGAGATAGGGTTGTCAACCGTCCGGGTTTCCCCGGATATGACCTAGTTTAGAGAGCGTCCGGGGAGCGTCCGGGCGGGGCTTCATTTGTAGTCCGGGTTTTAAACCATTATTTGAATATTGTTAGGTTTAATATTTTAATAAGGTTTTGTTATCATGTCAGAGTATATTAAAAATTTTAGTTTTATTATTAAAAAAAAACTGATTATTAAAACAATTTGCAACAAACTGTAATAAGATTCGGTTTTGTTAAGTACATTTATAATGATGATAAAAGATGACAGAACTTAATTTTAATGTCTGAAAATAATGTCTGAAAATAAATAAACTCTACTTATGGGTTCTGGGCTCTAAAATCCGGGGGTTTTAAAGCATCTTGTCCTGGTTGCCAAATTTTTGAGATGGCAACTCTATTTGGAGATCATCATCTGTTTCGTCTTCCCACTTTTCACAAACAATTGTTGGGTCGGCTGCCAGTCTACCAGTACTTTACATGGATCGACTCTGAACTCCACAACCTAGTTCCTGAGTAACACGACACCACGCGGGGTGAGACTGGTTGTCAACATTTTGGGTTTCTCACTACATGTAAGTGTCAAAGATCGCTCCCTATTATGTACCTACATGATACCATAAAGCATAGCATAATCAGCCTATCATGTTCCCACTGCTGGGACACAGGCGTCCTCTCTGTGAGAGGGAGTGGGCCGTAATCTACCACGCGGGCCCAGTGCGGGTTGGTAGATGTCACATGTCTTCGAATTTTTGGTTCTAAGACATGCCGGTTTCCTCACGATGTTTTCCTTCACCGCGCCTGTCTGGGTCCGAACCTACGACCAACAACTCGTAAGTCGCAGCCTTTACCACTGGGCTACCACTGTTCTCTTCACCTACATGATCCTTTAAAACATTTCTGCCAAACTCAACAGGCAATACTAATAATAATATTGAACAAACGAACATAGAACAAGAACATAATTTTCTTGATATTTTACGACGAAAAAATGCTCAGTCCCCATGTCTGTTTACAAAAAGGTAAACTGATCAATTAGGAATAGAATGTGCATTCGTATGTTACGTCGAAAACGACCTCCATATCATTCGTTCACGATCAATCAGAAAGCGCTCAACACTTCAAAGTCCATTCAATCGTCAGCTGACATATAGTGACGTGCCTGTCAACCGACTGTCGACACGTTGTCGATTGTGAGGACAACTTGTCGAATGACGACGACTTCGCACTACTCACTGAGACGGCCGTTTGATTGATGGCTGACACTTGACAGCTAGTAGAAATGGAGGGCCGGGGAGAAGTTTAAGTTTTTTTTTTAAAGCGGTAAAAGACTAACAACAATGGGGTTAAACACTTGAAGCTCGACATAGGTGGCAGCATAGTTCAAAGTCTACAAATCACCAAAATTTGAATGTTTATTACTTTGTAGTAGGGAGTTTACTTCTGATTAAACGAAATCTATATAAATATGCATGGGACTTGGAGTGTAGCATTTTTAAAAGACGAGCTAAAGAAAAGGGAAGCGTCTGCCACTAGTAAAAAAACAGCGTTAGCGGAAAAGAGAATAAATTATGACAAAAGATAATTACAACCTTTGACGACTTTGGGACCGACTGTGACATATCAAAACAAAATCAGCAATTCCATACGGGAGTGCAATAGCCACGAGAGTCAAAAGTGTCGACGACACTCATCAAACTGGTGTTAACGAGAGTGACACGAGTGCCACGAGTGTTAACGAGAGTGACATGAGTGCCACGAGTGTTGACGAAAGTGACACGAGTAGAGGTGGGCAAAATCTGTTTGATTTACGTTTTAATTATATTCACGTGCACGCACCGCAAATAATTAAACTGCATATACGGATTCACATTCCAGTTTTTCCAAAGGGTATCGTATTAGACAGTAACTGGGCTGTGGGGAGTTAATAAATAAATATTTTATTTTATACATCTCACCACTGCCTCGTTGGTCTAGTGGTCGCAAGAGCTAATAATGAGCATGAGGTCCTGGGTTCGATTCACAGGTCGGGTAAAGTGTTATTGGGTTTTTCTATCTTGGATTTCTCAGTAGCAACCTGGAGTCTGGATTTGTGCCCGGTTGATGGCAATAGGCTCACCCCCTATTACATGGGACTTCAGCATACGACAGGTACACCTCTGCCTAACCCTTCGGGGATTACAGGCGTGATGTTATGTTTATTTTATACACTAAGTAACTTTACATAATTGTACCTTTTTTGTCGTATAATCTTTTTTTTTCTCGATCTACAATCAGCCCAATTTTTGATAGTCTATTTCTGTAACTGTCCGTGACATCACAGCGGGCCCTATAAGATTACCAGCGCTGTGAAACTTATTTTTAAGTGTCGCAGCATTATGCTGAGATACAGGTCTTTTGGCCTCGTACAGGGCTTTGTTTTTATAGTAATTTCACTTGCTTGGGTTCAAATCCGAGCAAGTATCAATGTGACTTTTTCACTTTCTGAGTTAATCTTGGACATTACTGACATCGGTGAAGGAAAACATCGTGAGGAAACCTGGAGTTTATAAGTCAAGTGATCAATGCTCATGCCTTCTCTGTATGAGAAGAGGTCTTTGCCCTGCAGTGGGACAATAATAGGCTGGTATTAATATTATAAGAGTGTGTTTAGTTTAGTTTGTGGTACTGCGTTTCACACTACGTACTGCGAATTCCTGTGCGAGTCACAATAAATACTTTTACTTTCTTTCTTTTCAGATAAGAAAGGCAGTCCTTCCATGGGAAATGCTGGTATTTAGCTGCATCCGGATAGTCTGAAAGCCGATTCAAACAATGGAAAAGCTAGGCAGATGATGACAGATTCGCATTTAGAAGAAACATTAGAAACTGTTCTGGGATTACAGGCGTGATGTTATGTTACAAATGATAAATGATTTCATTTCTGCAAGTAGGTTTGTACAAACACTTTTACACGTCACACATTTTTTTAATAACTAGATGAGGTCGGCGTTTCCTATCTGACTACTCCGAGAAGAAGGGCCGAAACAAACTCAGAGGTCACAGTCTCTTTTAAAGTCCAGACATTATCTTGGTCAGATATTGTGAAGACCATGTGTATTGATGTCTGAAATGGTCTTTTGAGGAAAGAACCACACAGATTGAGAAGACCTGGCCAGTCAGTGCACTCATTTGTCAGTAATCGTGCAGCTCAACTCAAAACATAAAGAGCTCAACGATACGACGAACAATACCAAAGAAAGGACATTTAGTAGGCCGCATAACTACTCAAACCGCCAGACCAAGATATAGATTAAAACTAACTAATAAAAAAACACGAAAGTATAAAAAACAAAGACCCACATAGTCTTAACAATCACAATAATAACAATAACATAATACTCGTTGGTCTAGTGGTCGCAATCGCCACTGCTGAGCATGAGGTCCTGGGTTCGATTCCCAAGTCGGGCAACGTGTAATTGGGTTTTTTTATCTGGAATTTCTCAGTAGCAGCCCGAAGTCTGGATTTGTGCCCGGTAGATGGCAATAGGCTCGCCCCCTATTACATGGGACTTAAACATAACTGGCGAAATGTGTGTGTGCTATAGGTACACCTCTGCCCAACCCTTCGGGGAAACAAGGCGTGATGTTATGTTATGTTATGTTAAGTAACTAAATTTTCATGTCATTGTTTATTTTACTGATCATAATATGAGGACCGTGTAGGTGTCTGAAATGTTATGTTAATAGAACGGGCTTACATCATGATCAGCCTACTCTGTTCCCACTGCTGTAACACAGGCCTCCACTCTGTCCTGCCAGGGTCGTGGGTTGTTTGGAAGAGATACCGTGGCCCTTCCGCTCCACTCAGAGCGGGAGAAGTCATTTGATGATTTTCCAACCAAAAAAAAGGGCTCCACTCTGTGAGAGGGAGTGGGCCGTAATCCACCACGCGGGCCCAGTGCACAGTGCTTTTTGGTGGATGCCACATGACTACAAATTTTTGGTTCAAGCCGGTTTCCTCACGATTTGGCCACCACTGCTCCTTACTTGCGGGCTTACTCCTTATTTATTCCTTATTCCAAGTTAAAGTCTTAACCCTGATTATTAAAAGGTCACTTCAGTCCTCCTCGCCCTTAAAATAAAAACATCAACATAGCTCTTAATTTTCATAATACGGATGGCATTTTTCTTAATTTAAAGTAGGAACGGAACATCCAAGATGAATTTCTAAGACATCTTCCCGGCGACGTCTTTAGATTATAATAATAAAGGTACAGGTAAGGCATGGACATAAAACAGAAGATTCAGAAGGTAAACTTTGTTAAATTCTTCATAACGACGACCAATCAAGCTATACATTTCCAGTTCAAGCTCAAAGTCAAACTCAAAGAATTTATTCCAAATAAACCAATTACAGGCATTTTTTAACAAGCTTACTAGGCATCTTACGAACGAAATTCAGCAATACAACGACATCTTAACAAACAGCCTAATACAACGACATCTTAACAAACAGCCTAATACAACGACATCTTAACAAACAGCCTAATACAACGACATCTTAACAAACAGCCTAATACAACGACATCTTAACAAACCGCCTAATACAACGACATCTTAACAAACAGCCTAATACAACGACATCTTAACAAACAGCCTAATACAACGACATCTTAACAAACAGCCTAATACAACGACATCTTAACAAACAGCCTAAGCCATTAACAGGAGATACCAAAGCAGGCCACTCGCTAGGGAAGGCTAGAAAGCACATAAAACGACCGATCGTACACATTCCTCCTAATAAGGAAGAAATTGGAAACTGCTGGTTTGCTCAGCATCTAGCGAGAACAAAAAAAAATCTAACCAAATGAAACCCAGTGTCACGATGCGAGGGTAATACAGGGTGCACAAATAAGTTCAGAAATTAAGTTAAGTTAAACAAAGTACGAAGGGATAAATTCAACGAGCCCTGGTACATTAGAAACAGCGACCTCCACCGAGACCTTAATATGGATGTCGTTAACAAATTTTGCAGAAGCACATGCATACAGAATTCATCATCACGTGAATGTCGAGGCGATCCAACTACTTGACAACACTGATTTTGTGCGAAGAGTAAAAAGGGTTAAACCTTTTGAGTTTGTTTAGTGCAGTATGAGTGAAACTAAGCTGTAGTGCAAGTGCTGACTATTATAAACAACACATGAATCAAGTGTCTTCCCCTTAGCGTCGAGAATAAGAAAGACGTTATTGGACGATTTCTGAATGTTATAGTTACTAAGCAGTTTAAGTTATATTTAAATTACTCATTAGCTAATAGGCTATATTGTAATGTGCATAATAAAGTACCAGGCCACTCAGAAAGTATGCGAAAAAAAGTTTGTTATGATGAGAGACTGGCCAGTTAGTAATGGTCTATTTCGTTCTATTTTAATATGATTATTTGTAAGCAAAAATAGGTACGTTCCGATTTCAAAATTTTACTCCACATCGTTTGAGCGCTAATTTTAATTATCGAATCAAATAAAAAATGGATCTGCGCCGGGATTTTTTACGATTTCAAGTGTCGCCTGTAACCGGACGAATCGTACGATAGACTTTAAATGGCATTCATGGATGAAGGCTCTTCTAAGGCAACCGTGTATCGTTGGTATAACGAATTCAAGCACGATCGACTAACTTTGGGGGATGATGAAAGAAGTGGTCGCCCTTGGACGACTGTTACGGAAGAAAACGTGCTTGCAAAGATAATTTTAATCCAAGACAATAGGCGAGCTCCGTATCAAGAGATTCAGCACATACTGCAGGTTGGATCGGGAAGCCTTCACGAAATTCTACACGTGCATCTCAACTTGAGGAGGACACTTTCACGCACTTTCACACAACCTCACCGATGCTTAGAAGCAGGCCCGGGTGGAGTGGTGCCGTGATGTGATAAAGAAATTTGAAGCAGGCTCGTCTCGGCGTGTTTACGACATAATTACAGGTACATCATTACAGGTGATGAGTCTTGGATTTATTTATTTATTTATACTTCACGCACATTTTGTACAGCGGCGAACTTAATGCCATAGGCATTTTCTACCAGTCAACCTTTGGGTGATGCAGAGACAAGCAGTGGTAGGTGCAGTTTATAAAAAATCAAGGAATAAATATTTTATCTAAGACATAGACATATATACCTAGTTATATATAAATATAAGCACAAATAAAAATACATAAATATATAATTATACTAAAACAAATAAAACAACCAATGAGAAAACATTACCCTTAAGATGATACTGCCAGCTTCTTGCGAATGTGCTCACGAACCCTGATTTCTTGGGGTAGTGCATTCCACACAGAGATAGACTGAACGAAGAAGGAAGAGTGAATGAAGTCTGTGCGGTGAGTGGGACATTTAAGAAGACGATTGTGTGATGAACGAAGATTTCTGTTGGGGTTGGCGCAAATCTACTGAAAGCGGGGGGCTAGATAACCAGGGGAGGAGGTAGAAATCCAGAAACGAAGCGCCAGTCGACGGTTTGGGTGTTTCAAAACGAATCAACGCCTACCAAAGTGAAGCTATCTAGAAGCTGGGGGAAGTTTTTGATCGCGAGCTTTTTTTAATTTGACTGGCTACTTGGTGTCAATTCCTTTGCGGAACCAAAGAAGCATCAACGCTGAATGGTATACTACCAAATGCTTGGCAGAAGTTTTCTCTATTGTGAGCAACAAGCGACCACGACCACAGGGCCACGCGGGCTACTGCTCCACCACGACAACGCGCCTTCGCACACCGCGCTCAAAACGAGGTACTTCCTGGACAGCACGCCGGTCAAACTCCTGGGTCACCTTTACGGTCCTAACCTAGCACCGTGTGACTTTAGTTTTATTCCCGAAAAAAAAAAACAGCTCAAATGGATACAATTTTCGTCGCCGCAAAATGCGCTGTCAGCGTTCGAGCAGGCTGTAAATGAGGTGTCTACGGCAAACTGTATAAACGTTTTTCGAAAACTGGTTCAGACGCATCCAGCCCGATCACTATGTACGGCAAGCCGATCCCTTGGGAAAAGCAAGCCAAGTACCTAGGCGTGATCCTAGATCAGAACCTTACCTTTAAGGAACATATCAAGGCGGTTCGCGCGCGCCCCTCCTTCGCTCTTAGTAGACTCCAGTTTATACTGACAGCCCGAAGCAAACTGTCGTTAAAATGTAAACTGCGCATCTATACCGCAGTCATCCGTCCCATCATGACCTATGCCTGCGTTGTATTTGCGCACGCTCACCCACGACATCTCCATAAGATGCAGACCCTCCAGAACCGTTTCCTCAGAAGGGTTACGGGTGCCCCTTACTATGTCCGAAACATAGATCTTCACGTCGTCCTAAAAATGCCAACCATAAACCAGTTCATGAAACGCTTATCTAAGCGTTTCTTCGACTGTGGCACCAAACATTCAAACCCCCTGATTTCAGCGGCCGCTCGCTATACTCCCTCCCGCATTAGTAGTATTCGCCGACCAAGGCATATCTTAATCGCCCCCGACGACGCCACTACCCTCCTCCAGGAGAGTAGTAAGGCCACCAGCACGCTACATAAGCCCAAAACCCGATCGACGTCCTACCGTCCTCGCCGCCGAGGCCCGCCGCGACGCCCAAATCCACGCCCCTCCCGACCCTTGCTCGAGCCAGCCCGCGCCTCTGAGCCTGTAGCTTTAAATTCGTCCCAAAATAATATCAATCCTGATCCAGCTAGTCATTTGCTACCCTCTTTCAGCGACGCCCTAAGCCGAGGTCCGTACCCCACAGAGGGTGCCCTTAGCGTTGTCGCTTAGTTTTAGTTAGTATTTAAGTTTAAGTCCTGGCTGGAGGCCTTAATTTATTAGGGCAACCACAGGCAAGTCCGCTTAAGCAGACGACAACCTTATAGGTTGACCTGCGAGATGCCAAACAAACAAACAAACAAACGGTTCAGACGCATGAAACTTTGTATAGAGGTTAGTGGAGAGTACTTTGAAAAGATTTACATAAAGACCGTTTGTTTTTGTTTTCGCAAAACTTTCTGAGTGTCCCACGTATCATTGCTGTGATGCCTTCCACAAAAAAAAAAACTTTTCCATTGTCAAGGTCGGTCGGTCAGAAAGATGAAGCTAGTTACCCATTCCAAAGCGTAGTAGATACCTATGGAGAACAACGGGCAAGAGACGCCTCCTAGTTTAAGCTGATCTAGCATTGTATTTCTTTTCGCTATTTCTTTTCGTTCAATGAGAAGTCAGCTTATACAGGAGAAAACCAACTTCATATTAAAACAAGTCTTTGTAATGTAGCAGAGGTGTCTTTTGAGGCTCGTTAACACTGGCGCGACGCGACAGCGCGACAAAAAGGCACCGCGTGTGGCTCGACGAGCGGTGCCTTTGAGTCACACTGTCACGTCGCGTCTAATCGCGGGGGCTTTTACACCCACATTTCGCTAGTAATGTACCTAATAGTAGACAAGCAGATTGCCTGAAGGCTTAAAGGCTCTCAAAGGCAGGCACTACGCGACTACGCGACGCGTCTCTAATGGAACAATTTCTATGAAAACTCCATGGAAATTGTTCTACCAGAATCGCCGCGTCGCGCCTGTATGGTGGAGCATTCAACCGGGCACAAATTCAGACTCCGGAATGCAACTGAGAAAGTTCTGACGTAAACAATAAAATAACATTTTGCCTAATTTGCGAATCAACACACTTACATTGACTTTTATTTTTGCAATTCAATAAATTCAAAGCGTTATTTACGCTGTCGAGGATACGATTTTTTCAAACAGAGCTAGCTTCTGCCCACGTCTTCGCCCGCGTGGATGTCGGACATCATCCTACGGGACTGTGCTACCGGGACAAAAATTTGTTTATGTCCTTCCGTAGGATGCCGTCCATCTCCCTGCCAACTTTTATCGAAAACCGTTCAGTGGTTTTGGCGGCCAAAGGTAACATGCTCGAATTATATCACTTTCAACAAAAAAAAAATCGGTTTGTGATGGAAAGTGCGTTACCCAATCAGGATGCAGGACCCTACACTCAAAAATCACAGTCATTAGCACCGACGAGGCAAGTGTCGGACATCTCGAAATATTGTACAATGGCAAAAGGTCTACTGCATTGGCCTATACTATACCTACCTACTCATACTGCACTAAACCTATACTGTGGCCACATGTCCTTCAAGTGCTGAAAACCTACCATAATAAAACTAAATGAAACAGCGTCTAGACACGCGACAATTTGCGACTAATTGCGGCCGAGTCGCCTGCCTGCACCCGGCCTTACTTGTCGCTGCAAATAAAATGTCGCAAATAAATGAAAGAGGATGAATGTCTTTTTAAAAAGAAAACTCTTTGCTCTTTGGATGCTGCAGTTAAAAAGGCCATTAGGTTTCTTTTTGTGTGCTTTTTGCTATCTAAGACTTGTGGCTAAATTGTAAGGTTTTTCATACGGTGAATTACTGGCTAGTTCTCTAAATGGAAAAATCGTATGATTGTTTGAAAAATAATTTCCTTAGAGAGTATAGGGATGAAAAAAGAGTGAATAGGGGTGCATTGAATTCAGAAAGAGCTGAGCAGGAAGAGCCAGAGGGCTGAACTTTGTTCATTTCTAAATCAAAAGCTTTGAAAAAACAAGCCAAGTGCGAGTCGGACTCGATCACGAAGGGTACAGTATTAACGTACAGTATTAACACTACATATTTAAAAAAAAAAAGTTTCTTGTAAAAATCTCATTAATTTTTAACTTAATTGTATTTATTTAATAATTGTATTGTCAAATATTCAAAGAAAATACTTATTATTATTATTTTCATTTAACCTACGTTGTCTCACTGCTGGGCAAAGGTCTCCGCCATATTTTTCCACTTTTCTTTATTTTGTGCCTTCTCCGTCCAATAGGTTAGGAACGAGTCTAAATCGTCACGACAGTGCTTCTTAGGGCGTCGTCACCAAGGCAGGCCGCCTTGGTGACGACGCCCGTCTTCAGGCACCACTGTGTGACGATCCTGGCCCATCTATGTTAGAGGGTTTGGTTTTCGCACTTAGTACTTCATGTGGACCATTGTACGTGGGCCATGGCGGCCGTCGGTGGTTATTATTCCAACCTGCCCACCTCCCTCCAGAATCCCGATAAGGCTGAATGTCTTGCCGACAGCCTAGAGTCCCAATGTTCTCCCAGCTCCCAACCAGTAGACCAAGCTCACCTGAACAAGGTCGACGCTGAAGTCGAACGAAGAGCCTCCCTCCCTCCCGTCGAAGACCCTGATGATCCTCTGTCTCCCGTCACTCCAGACGAAGTGCACGACATCATTAAAGGGCTCCACGCTCGTAAGGCCCCCGGTTCGGATGGTATTACCAATAAGGTATACAAACTCCTTCCTGCCCCGCTAATAATGCTTATGACCGTCATCTTCAATGGCGCCTTGAGCAACAACATTTTCCCACAAGCATGGAAAGAAGCCACCGTCATCGGTATCCCAAAGCCAGGCAAGCCAAAGTCTGAGCCCTCCAGCTACCGCCCTATTAGTTTACTCAATGTTCTCGGCAAAATCTACGAGAGGCTTATTTATAAGCGTCTCAAAGACTACGCCGAAGCAAAGAGCCTCATACCAAACGAGCAGTTTGGTTTCCGTAGCCAACACTCGGGCACCCAACAGGTCCACCGTATAGTAGAGCACTTATGCGCTGGTCTGCAGCGTAACGCGACGACGGGTGTGCTATTCTTCGACATAGCGAAAGCCTTCGACAAAGTCTGGCACAACGGCTTGATATACAAACTCTACCAACTAGGAGTGCCAGATCGTCTCGTGCTCATCTTACGAGACTTTTTGTCGAACCGGACCTTTCGCTATCGCGTCGAGGGAGCACTCTCGTCCCCTCATCCTATTCGCGCCGGTGTCCCTCAGGGTTCCGTACTATCTCCTCTCGCCTTCACGCTGTTCACTAGCGATATCCCAAAAAGTAAAAAGGCTCAGTTGGCTCTCTTCGCCGACGACACTGCGGTTTACTATACCGGTCACTGTCCCAACGCTATAGCTCGTACTCTCCAAACCTCCGCAAACGTCTTAGGCGCTTGGTTCCGGAAATGGAGAATCGAGGTCAACCCCGATAAGAGTCAGGCGGTTCTCTTCTCGAGACGTCGTCGACTCCCTCCCCCACTTCCCAGCCCGATCACTATGTACGGCAAGCCAATCCCTTGGGAGAAGCAAGCCAAATACCTAGGCGTGATCCTCGATGAGAACCTTACCTTTAAGGCTCATATTAAGGCGGTTCGCGCGCGCGCCTCCTTCGCTCTTAGCAGGCTCCAATTCGTACTGACAGCCCGTAGTAAACTGTCCCTCAAATGCAAGCTCCGCATCGACACCGCGGTCATCCGTCCCATCATGACCTATGCCTGCGTTGTATTTGCGCACGCTCACCAACGTCATCTCCATAAGATGCAGACCCTCCAAAACCGTTTCCTCAGAAGGGTCACGGGTGCCCCCTTCTATGTCCGTAATATTGATCTTCACGTCGACCTCAAAATGCCAACAATAAAACAGTTCATGAAACGCTTATCAAAGCGTTTCTTCGACTGCGGCATCAAACATTCTAACCCCCTGATTACAGCGGCCGCCCGCTACACTCCCTCTCGCATTAGCAGTATTCGCCGACCAAGGCATACTTTAATCGACCCCGACGACGCCACTACCCTCCTCCAGGAGAGTAGTAAGGCCACTAGCACGCTACATAAGCCCAAAACCCGATCGCCGTCCTACCGCCCTCGCCGCCGAGGCCCGCCGCGACGCCCAAATCGACGCCCCTCCCGACCCTTGCTCGAGCCAGCCCGCGCCGCTGAGCCTGTAGCTTTAAATTCGTCCGTAAATAATACCAATCCTGATCCAGCTAGTCATTTGCTGCCCTCTTCCAGCGACGCCCTAAGCCGAGGTTCGTACCCCACAGGGGGTGCCCTTAACGTTGTCGCTTAGTTTAAGTTAGTATATAAGTTTAAGTCCTGGCTGGAGGCCTTAATTTATTAGGGAATCCACAGGCAAGTCCGCTTAAGCAGACGACAACCGCATAGGTTGACCTGCGAGATGCCAAACAAACAAACAAACAAACAAACAAACCTCCCTCCAGAAGCCGATCAAAGTTTCTGATCTGTCGAGACCATCTGTGTAAGATCCGGGTGTTCCGAAGATTTCTGTTCTAATCTGGGTAACGCTTGTGCACTCAAAGAGCACATGCGCGACGGTCTCGTCCGACTCCATGCAAGCTCTGCACAGGGGACTGTCCGTTATACCTAATGTGTGAAAGTGTCTGTTTAGCGAGCAGTTTCCTGTGATGGTCCCCGTCACCAGGCGCAGGCTATTTCTGTCCAGGCGTAATAAACGTCTGGTTAGCCGGCCATCTAAGGATTGCAAAGCGTCCTAGGACTGCCTGCAGCCTGGTGACGAGGTCCACCACCTCTCGGCTTGTGTGTGAGTGGACTCCTGCTGGATTGGTATGATATGATGGGTTCAGGCCGCAGGCCGACGTGGCTGACGAACTAGCCAGGAGAGCATCCAGCTCTCCTGGCTAGTTCATCAGCTGCGTCGTTGCCTAGTGATCCACTGTGTCCTTTTATTATGTTGCGGTTAGATACCGTTACTCGTTCTAGAGCATTGTGACATTCTAGTATTATACTCGAGGTAATATATTTTTCCCCAATGATTGGAGGAATGAGGCGCTGTCGGAGAGTATACGTATATGGGTGTTCGTAACTTTCCTGGTGGATCCTGGTCCATCAGTCTGGATGCATCCTATAGGTGTAACCCGCCCAGTCCGACTTCAGTCTTGCAGACTTGTCGCCAACATCGTAGATGCCTGTCTTGGAGCGTATTGTAATGTTACGAATTTGGTCGGAGAGTTTGATTTTTAAGATTAGCATCTTAAAAATCAAACTCTCCGACCTCGAAGCTCGATCGCTCTTTGGCAAACCTTGAGTTTGGCCTTCTGAGCCTCCGTCAAAGACCAAGTTTGGGCGCAATAGGTAAGTATAGGCAAGATGCACATGTCTACGAGCTTGCGCTTTAGTGAAATAATAATTAATTTAAAAAAAATGTTTCACGGTAAAACAAAAAACGTAAAACAGGGCACAAAAAACACTTTTCGTCCCATAATTCTCAAAATTTTGAGCGAAAACTATCATGTTTTATTTAATAATAAAGGGAACCCAATCCACTAAAGAAATACCTAAAAATTATTTTACTGAACAATGCATTTATTTTTTTATTTCATTAAAACTGCAAAATTGGGTGGTCATTCGATTCAACTAACATCAAACGCATCGCTGTTACCTAAAAGTTTTTAGATAACGAATCCTAAAAATGCAATTTAACGTAGCTACATAACCAAATCACAACTTTGGCACACAATATTATTCCTACATTAGCATAAGATATAAGGACTCACCTCGCTCAGCGTGAGCAGTGAAACAATATTCTCTCAAAATGTAATAAAGCCTGCGTCTGTGCACGATATTACGAATACTTTCGGAGATAACTTACTTCGCCAGCGTGTTTATATGGAAAATGGGTGCGATGTTTTCGTAAGTAAGCATTTTTATGACGAAAATATGTTGTGAATATTGATACCTGTACTATTCTTGCGTATTAAGGCTCCTTTAAACAAGCGCGACACGCGGTGCCTTTGTGTCGCGTCTGCACGATCCATTATGCTCTTGTGAGTAAAATAAAATTTGGGATTTAAATAAAATTAAAGTTTGTAACGAAAATACAATAAACATTAACTTCTAACACCAACTTCGTCCGTGTGAAGCTTCTAAGTCAACGCAATAAAAAAATACGGCGAATCGACGATCGCGAAAGATCCTTGATCTAGAACCATGAAATTTGACTAGAAGCAAGGTCTCAGCACAAGTAAAGGAAAGAACCGGTAAAACGTTAATTTTGTAGATTTATCACATGTAAAAACAAAAGTGATTACAATCTTACATTTGCAGTTGGATAATCGACCGTGAGGTATATCGATGTATGGAAGAACACATTTTTCAACTACTGCGATAAGTTTGTATTTGGGATAAATTCATCTCAACTACGGAACCCTTCATATTTTATTTTTCTTTTTCAATTTTTTTAATCTTTATAATATTAAATAGTATTTTATACCTCCTGGATTTCCCGTTTCCTTAAATAGGGCACAGATCTAGATTCTAGAAAACTCAATAACATTTTGCTTGACCTAAGAACTAAACCGAGGAACCCATGCTCAGCACTCGAGCAAAATATGTCTATGGATTAAACATTTCGAAGTCTACTGGAAATGTTTCATATCGACCAGACACAAACCACTGTTCGTGGTCATCCTTTTAAACAACGCATGACTCTCCCAATCTGGCAACACATCTACGAAATAAACGGTTCTCCTCACAAACACATCACTCCTACGTTACCAAAACAAACCGCACGTCGTTATATTTATTGATACAACAGTTTTGGATGTTATTCCTACACATACAGACATTCATAGTACATACCTAATGTCAGAAATGTTATTTGAATCACAATGAACGGTTAACAGATGGGCAAGAGGTCGTGTCGGTTAAAACAATGATGATTTAATTGAGATACCATGAACACTGATTAATTAATCACGCCTTATGGCTGCCTCGTAGTTCTGCGAGATATTAAGTTGAATTCCCGGTTTTTTCTATAAGTATTTCTCAGTAGCAGAAGAGATTGGATTTCTTATTTATGTGTTTTTTTTCAGCCAAATAGTTAGCAAGCTTATTTTGAAGCAAAATTAACTAGATTTAATTCCTATGTCACTTTTTTGCACCCATGTGGTAGGTAGCAACATACTTCAATTTATTTAAAAAAACACACCTAGCTTTACATATTCAACAAACACAACAATCTCTTAACTACAATCGTCAATCTCTTAAATTACTATAAAAATGCAAAACTTCAAAACGTTATAAATTCATAATTTGTTAGTTCTATGTAACTGATTCTTTACCTTAACTCCTTCAAATACGGCTTAAAATTCTTAGAATATGACTAAAACGCATGGAACAGCACTATGCGAGATTGCACGTAAAACTAATTATCCAGACTGTATATTATCACCTAAATAGCATTATTATGACATCGCATTGTGATGTCATCTTTACTTTCAACAATATAAGGTTAAAATTACATTGATCACAGAATTATATACATGTGCAAACAAAACTGAACCTTATACGTGAGAACTTAAGGTTGATTATTGTTTGTGTTCAGAAATCATTAGAAAAATAATAGGATCTGCCCTGTGAATGAATAGAACGGAACCCTTTTTAATAAGTTTATCTGTTACAAACGGTACGAAATACTAATCCGGTGACATTTGAGAAGCTTCTAATTTATTAACTCGCGATTTCAAGGAATACAATGTTGTTGATTTATTTAAGACGTAAAGGAGATGGCGGAGATAAAGAGGAAAAGAGGTCTCGAGTTCTATTTGAAAAAGAGACAATTGTTATTTCAGTCTCGTAGGTAAATATTAAAAAAAAAAAAGTTACAAAGATACCGTTTTAATTCAAAATGTTCAAGAGTAATAGAATAGGTTTAGTTCAGAATGATTTTAACTTTAAGTACTTATTTCCTTTTTTTCTTTTAAAGATTAACTGGCCTAATAGTATGTTGTGATGAGTTGTCTCAAAAGATCCTTATTTTTTTTGTAGAAATAACACAACATATTTATATCCTGTGAACATACGTCATTAAATTATTCACAGACTAAATGAAATCTCGGGCTTATCTCACTAAACAATTTAGTAAGAAAGTCTCCACTCTCCTCCCTCCCCCTCTCCCGGGCGGGGATCAATTAATTTCATCCTCCCCTAACCATTACACGCACACTTGTTAGTACGACACGTAAGCAAAAACTAAAGCTATCCTAGCTCCCCGACTATCTTTGTAAAGAAAAATAAAAACAAGCCAATATGAACTTTATTTCAATCACCGTAAGGTTGATAATAATTTGTGCTACATTGTTGGTTTAGCCAATCTCTTTTAAGCGTTATCAAGCTAATTCCAATCTTATTTTTATTGAGTAAGAGTAGATTTTAATTCGTCAGTAATTTTGATTAAGGCCCAATTTTTACAAAATATTTTTTGTTTATTTTCGGTCTTATATTGAAAGTCAATAAGGTAGTTTTTCCTGTGTACGTGAGCAGTAAGGGTCGCGCCCTCTGTAGTAATGTTTAGTGCAAATACAGAATGTTTATTTGGTAATAAGTTACAGGGTGCTGTGTAATGAGGACAGACTTGTTTGGGGAGGATTCTTTAAGCTTGTTGATGTTACTATAACAACATTTAATGGTCTAGATATTAATGAAAAACATTTTTTGATTATCTACCTTGTTTTTGTAACAGTTTTTTTTTTTCTACGTTTATCCGTAATTAGGACAAAATAACTACGATTGAACCTTTAAAATATAGACTTTGTAGGCACGGCCAAGCATTTATAATGTTAACGCGCTATGATCCGCGACAGGGACCGCGCTTACTAGTTTTTTGAATCCATTGGAAACATAAGAAACATAAAAAACACAAAAATATTTTTTATTAAAGGATCTTGCGGACATTGAAACGCTTTTAATAACACGATTAGATTAACTTAGCTAAATAGACAAACATCCCAAAGTTACCCCTTTTAGTAACGTTTAATCAATCTTATCTCATAGCTACAAAACAAACGTAACTTTTTTCTTATTTTTAAGATATATGAAACGGTAGTAACATTGTTAAGGACAATTCGTTGACTTTGCCTTGATAAAATAATCGAGCAAAACCACTCGCGAGCCTACTTACTCTTCTCGGGCCGGATCATATCAGTTTTCAACCAAATTCCTTTCGCACAGCGAGCGCATAAATATCACCTTTTCTAACTGTCATTTTAATTCAAAATGTTGCCAATGACGTCACCATTACCCCTATATTAGTCGTCAACTCGGCAATCACTCCCTTTCTATCATCCTTGACACAGTACATCTTCCCCTAATCTTATAGCCATTTATACTAAAACCTTCCCTCACAACATTTTCCTCATCATGCCTCCGCATCACACAAACCATGACAACCGACTTCCACACAACTTTTCGGTTGTAGTAGGAATCATAAAATGTACAGTGTGGCAGGGAGAGGGACATCGACGCGCACAAAAAACATAAACAGAAACCACACAAAACAAAATTAAACAAAAAAATACGACAAACACAGCAACATCAGATTTTTTTTTATAACTGAAGAAATTTTTCTGCCTAGATTCATGTGCTTATACCTGCATTCATGGTTTCAGTTTGTGCCACCCTTTTTTTTATGGGAAATCATCAAATGACTTCTCCCGCTCTGCGTGGAGCGGGAGGGCGTGTCAGACTTATACTGACTACAACCCACCCGTGTTCCAACAGTTGCCTGTGCCTGGGGCCACGGTATCCCTGCCACCCTGTCTTTATTCCTTGACTATGAATAACATCACGCCTGAATTTCTCGAAGGGGTAAGTAGCGGTTTATAGCACACCCACGTTAATAACAGGGATGCGAGCCTATTGCCATCGGCAGGACAGAAATATAGATTCCAGTTGCTGAGAATGTCTACTGTTTTTAATGAACACGTCACACGTCGTAATGGCATGGTGCGGTTTCGGTATGTAATTAATGGTCACCCATCCTAAGACCGACCTCGGTCAATCCATGCTGCCGTAATTATTCTTCCACGAGTCCCTAAAAAAAATCATTAAATAGATCTAAAAGCTCGACCAATCTACTAAATTAAAACACTCGTTTGTGAAAGTCGCGCCGATGCTTCGTACCCTTAATGGTGGGGCGAGAGTGTTCAACGAGGCGAGATATTAGCCGATAGCCGATTGAGGCCAATAGCCGTGGCCGATCGGCTATTTGATAGCCGGTCAGTTGGGGAAAAGTGTTAGATGCGTGGATTGAATGGGAATGTTGAGATTATTTATTTTATGTCAGTTGGGTTATGGAACAGCACCCTTACCGGTTCTTATTTAGTTGGACCGACTTAATAAGGTACGGTTTGCACTTTAAACTTACCGTTTGTTCTTAACTTTAGATTAAACGAAAAGGACAGACGGCTTGGACCTTTTAACTGATTATAAACAGCTTCAGTGTGCTAATTGTGTAACACACTATCAATTACAACCTCAATAATTTTGAAGGATATTGCTAATCCATTGCTTCATATGTTCGAAAAATTGCCTGTTGAACGACGTAAATAATGCAATGAATGTTGTTGAACTGTCAAAATGAAAGCGATTACTATTAATAGTGTGTTAAGCAATTACCCAGCGGGTTTAAATTTTAAAATATATTAATACCTACGTATTTTTAAGATAAGTAATGTTTGTATGCCAAAACCACAAGTTACAAGGATTGTGTAAGAAAGAAAGAAAACGTATTTTTTGGGAGTCGCACAGGAATATCACAAACTAAACGGACTCTTAAAGGCCCCATTAGCAAGGCATTGTAAGACTCACATAAATCCTATTAATATAATATAATGTTTGGCTTCAAAAGAGACCATGACTTCTGGGTGTGTTTGGCCATCTCTTCTCATGGATCAGTCAGCTAGGAACTGGCCGGCGCCGTGTAGTTTTAAAATATTGGCCAACAAAATATTGACGTGTAAATTTTCTTAAAAGATCTACTCACAGAAATAAACATTTCATTTTAAAGACATAGAAAATAAAATGTACATACAACCTACGCAAAAAAAAAACGATTCTATCCCAACTATGATAAATAATTTGTGTAAACGAAATAATGCGTTTTCGTTTTTATAGAATTATAATATACTGACAAGAATATCTAGAAAATAATGCACTTGCTCTTGTCCTATGTTCGTATGGTTAAAACTATCCAAATCCTAAAGCCGGATTCACATTACCGTGTTGTGTCGTGTTGTGACGCCTTCTGACGCAGTATTAACGAATCAAAACTCATTGTGATTTGACGTAGTTTTGAACTAATTCGTTTGATTGGTGTATCTTGCGTCATAACACAACACGACACAGTAATGTGTCGGTGGCTTAACAATAATATTATAAATGCGAAAGCAAGTTTGCTTGTTTCTTTGTTTGTTACGCTTTCACAACAAAGCGGCTGAACGGATTTGGATGAAATTTAGCACACAGATAGACCATGGTCTGGATAAGGATAAAGGCTACTTTTCATTATGAATCGCAAACAAAGTCGCGGGGAACAGCTAGATTATAACTAAAACCAGTAGTCGTATGTAAGTATGTACATATTTGAATTCCGATAACATAACAGCTTTTAGAGTGAGAAATGGATTTAACCCTGACATAAAGCTGACAAAAGTTAAAGTATTATAAACTTCAAATGTTAATTGTAGATATGTATGTATTTTTCAGTCTAATTCAAATTAATTAATTTAAAATAAAATAAATAAATAATATGGACATCAATTAACAATAGCCAGCCTTTACATTTACAGCTCCTCCGACATGTTTTTCCTGATTATGACTGTAATAATTAATTGCAATTTTGACCATGTAAGACTTTTGTACCTGATGTATATACTTCACTATAATTTCTAATCGATTGACATTATTTTGTTTATATATTTTAATTAGTGCAATAATTTGCACGACGTAAGTGGACCCTGTTTTGTTGACATTCATTTTGTTTTAATAATATTTAATGTAACAATTTGCACGCCGTAAGGTAGACTGGAGCCGATCTCATTATTATACAACATCTTATATCTGTACCTACATTCATAGCAAATAAAATTTTGATTCTGATTCTGATTCTGACATTATTTTATAAAGAACAATGTGAATGAACCACTTGTGTCCCAAACGCCGTGTCCGACGATAAAGGGCTCATCTCTCTTTGGGATTTAATATGACACACACATACACAGGTAGGTGTATGTAACTATGCCAGTTGAGAGCCTTTGACATCCAGTCTGAATGATAGAATACTGCGGAAAAAATCGTTTGAGCTTTGAAAACAAGTGACAATTGGCGAAAATCGACGCTGTGACGTCCCCTTGCCTTAAACAACAGAGCAATATAAGACGAAAAGTATTTTTTGAAAAATGAAAACCAAAATATAATATCACCCCTGTAATCCCAGTAAGGTTAGGCAGAGGTGTACCTGTGCTACCAAACAATCACAAAAAAAAAACGACTTTAAAAAAATCAAAAAGTACTTAGTAAAAACGCAACGCAACGCAACCTAGATGATATTATCGTGTTACTTAAAGAGACTGATCCAGAAGAGATACCAATATTTGTGGCCAGAGATTTAGAAAAATTCCCGCATTTGAGCACATTGACGTAACTCCGTTGCTCAAGAAAATCCTTATTATGCAGGAATCTATTGAGAATTTTCGAGAAAACCTGGAATTACAGGAACATCATAATGTTATGCAAAATTGCCAAGGGTCTTCACCGTCTGATGAAAAGAGGAATGTAAATACTGTCCCAAGATGTGCCTCACAACTTTTAAATATGGTAGACAGCGGTCCAATGGCGTTATCGCTGAACATAGACAGGTACCTAAACCTATTATTACTCAAAGCCCCCTCGTTAACAGTCTCATCTCTAGTTTTGAAAACGGTAAACAAACCTCAGTTCAGGTGCACTAAACCGTCGAGTATGAATAGTGATAATGTAGCTAAAACTATGAGAGGTACGCTATCCGAGAAACTATGCAGTAAGGGTACGAGTGCAAGCGAGATAGCAGATAATTGTACATTACGCAGTAGCGAAGTAAGCGGAGAATTACATCAAAACAATACAGATACTGAGTTATTACGATCGGCACCTACACGTAATTTGTCTTTCGCGGAAATAGCAGTTCAGGTAACGATTGCCAGGAACCAATTCAAAGTGAAAAGTAGGTTACTGTACAAAGAGGCAGATTGAAGAATAAGTTCTTCACTAAGAGAGGGAATGCATTTGCAGAACCAGAAAACCCCGAAATATTTTAAGCAGCCGATACTAAGAAGTTTTGGATAAAGACATTACAGACTATGTTTACAAAAAGACGGACGAGTTAAAATAAAAATGAGAAAGGAAAAAGACTACAATGCAAGTCTTTGTTATCAAATATAAAATGGACTTATACTTAGACGACAATTTGTGGCCGTAACCTTTCAAGCAAGGAGGATAAATAAGGAGTGTGTGGCTATAACTGATAACAAGCTTAATGGATAACAGTGACAGTCAACTAATTAGCTACAACTGCAAGTCTATCAAGAGATCGATAGAAGGTGTCATGTCAGCAAGCTGATTTATTAGCCTTGCAGGAGACGTGGTTTTTTCCGCATGAGCTGCCACTTCTAAGCACAATCGAGGACTGATTACAATTTTTGTCACTAACACACTAACATTTTATGTTTTTGTGATACAATATTATAATAATGTAACTTCTAAATTGCAAATTTCTTTACTTTCGGTTTGCTTACACAAATTCGTGTACCAAGAAAGAAAAACATTTTATTTGGGACACGCACAGGAAATACAAATAGTTTTTTTTTTATAACTAACAGAAATAACTTAAACTTAATAATAAAACAGTTCAACCCTACTTGATATTTATTCGAATTAAAAATAACTTTAATACACTGGCTAATGAAATAAACACGTGCAACGGAAACAGACACGTGCGTTGGTACTGAGCGTTTGCCAAGACTGTCCAGACTCGACCTTATTCTGTTGACTATCCCAACACTCGGTCTCTCCGCCAGTACTCACTGCATCCCCTCCACCGATGATCGTGTCCAAGCGGTAGGGCTCGCTTGCGTTTCCGATCACATGATCATTCGTTTATGAATCAAATTGTTAGATGGCGCTGTCCGCTGTACTGTGGCGCCATCCATCCACGACATATACATATTATCATGTTGGCGTGGAATAAAAACTTATTATTTAAACCGAACTAAAAAAATAAATATGGGGACCACAGCGAAGGCTTGCTCTACCAAAAAAAAAAGTAAATCGGCCCAGTAATCTGCCTTGCCAGTGTTGCAACGACGCAATGTGAATTATCTTTGGTTTTGATGCTGACATCCAGCAATGTCATCAAAACATTGTCAAGCTTTTAGCTTTTAAGGTTTTGAATACGAGGTTCTTGCCAACTTTTTATTGGTGTGTCTTTTTTGTAATATGCGTCTTGTTTGTACAGATTAAACATTTTGCTTTCTTTTTCTTTAAGAAAAAAAAAATCCTCGAATGCATAAACTTCTTTTTTTTAAGACAGCTAAAACGTACAATGTTATTGCTCGCTTTGCACTAGGCGACACGTCACTGGTAACAAAACCTGTATGAGCTGGCCTTTTCTATAATCAGCCTATTATGTTCCGACTGCTAGGACACAGGCCTCCTCTCTGTGAGAGGGAGTGGGCCGCAATCAACCACGCAGGCCCCGTGCGGGTTGGTAGACGTCACATGTCTTCGAAGTTTTGGTTCTAAGACATGCCGGTTTCCTCACGATGTTTTCCTTCACCGTTTCGAGAGCAGTGATGATGAAATTATTTACACGAAGTAAAGCGCCTCCGTGGGTTCGAACCTACGACCTACAACTTGTAAGTCGCCGTTACCACTGGGCCACCACTGCTCTCTGTTGTTCTATTGAAACTCCCGGACTAGGCTAGCTCAAGGTTGCCAACGTGCAGTCATTTATTTATTAACAGTAACCTTGACCTGCACCACACATCGCCTACCCTAGAGATGATTGTATTGATAATGACAGGAGCCGGATCTCACTCCAGTCTTTTCGGGTTATGCCTCAGAGGGCCAGCGTATAGTGAGTATTTGCTACATCACTATCACGGAAAAGAAAAAACAAGTGGAAGTGCCCACACAGCTATCACGCGCGTGTCACAGTTATGCGGAAGCTATGTAAAATAATAACAACCTTCGTCCGTTGCATTAAGACTTGATTTTGTATGAACAACAAATTCAACTTTGACGAAAAGCTTATTTGTTACATCACGTCTGTAATCCCAGAAGGGTTAGGCAGAAGTGTACCTATAGTACACCCACATTTCGCCAGTTATGTTTTTTTGAAGTCCCATATAATAGGGGGCGAGCCTATTGCCATCAACCGGGCACAAATCCAGACACCGGGTTGTTACTGAGAGATTCTAGATAGATAAACTCAATATCACTGTGCCCGACCTGGGAATCGAAGCCAGGATCTCATGCTCAGCAGTAGCTCTTGCGACCACTAGACCTACGAAGCAGGCTTATTTGTTGTTCACACAAAATTAAGACTTATTACGACTGACGAAAGTTTTTTTTATTTACATATTTTTCCACATAATTGTAACACACGCGGGTTAACAGACGATCACTTCCACTTGTTTTTTCTATACAGTGATCACTATACTACTGTGCCCCTGTTCTATGTCCGGGCGGTGACTATGGAACTCGCCACTTGTCCGTG
Organism: Dasypolia templi; assembly: GCA_963555695.1. Lineage (NCBI taxonomy): Eukaryota > Metazoa > Arthropoda > Insecta > Lepidoptera > Noctuidae > Dasypolia > Dasypolia templi. The sequence goes on along the minus strand of OY743163.1, from coordinate 2,648,305 downwards.
GTGGCTTACGACTGTAGCTGCTGTGTCAGCATGTCCGATTTTATATTTAAATATACTAAAGTCTTCTGTTTATTCACAATAAACACAATTGAAACGCTCACTCAATTCTTATCCTCTAGTTATAGCATGTTGCAACACATAACACGAACTTCCCAACATCTCAACAATAGATCCTTGGAACAACACCGGGGGTCGACACCGCGACCCTCTAACACACTGCCTCACATTGTTCAAAATAACATTACAACATAACGCACCCCCGCCCCCCGCCCCCCGGCCACAGGGGCACATTAGTCAACGTGACTATGATTAAATTCGTGGGTATTTTTTGGTAATTCCTTAAGACTTGGATGTGATAAAGAATTTTTATTCAAAAAACAAATTTCTCATCTCAAAGATTTCGTCCTATTATCACGTGTCGTTCGTAATCTCACGCCTGTCCAAACCGCACTGGGTCCACGTGGTGGATGCCGGCCCACTCCCTCTCACCCAGAGAAAGCTTGTGTCCCAGCAGTGAGAACATTAAAGGCTGATTATGATTCCCCGGTAGGGTGGGCTGAGTGTACGTCTCTAAGCACACCTAAAATCCACCAGTTTTGTAATGTGCTACCCCGGAAACTATTGCCGAACATGCTTCTGAAATCTACCTGATAGGTCATGAATTACTGTGACTTGAATCCAAAGTCAGCCAGCCAGCTTGATCAAGAAGTCGCGTTTACAGTTTCAAGAAAGTACCCACAATGGACAAAAAAACCTGCCCAAACAGATTCGCTCACGTAGGCGCGTAATTCGCTGTGACAACTAACTTGTATGGAAGCGTTCAAACTGGTGAAAAAAGTCGCGTGACTACCTAATCATTATAACAACGAAAATCAAAAGTGATTTATTTAAAATAGGCTGAGAATCCGCAATTTTTGAACGTCAAAATTACATACGTCCCCGAAAACGCCCGCCTTTTAACCGACGCGTCGCGTGACCGCGCGAGATACGCCTTAGTATGGCTTGAGCTTAACATAGGGTGGATAATCTAACAAAGCCAAAACTTACTCAAACAATTAAAAAAAAACAGCAGAGCATCATCTTAACGTTCTCAAACTGCACACCATATCCTCCAACAACTGCCACCCTCACCATCCCGCCCCACGCACGTGCCACACAATGTGCAATAATTGACTGCATCGATCTAATATTACATTTTTTTATGTTAATGCTGCAATGCTCCCCTTCGGGAGTGCAGCGAGTGATGAAATTGAATAAAAATATTAATCATCAATGGCTAGGGAAACGTGTGCAAAAACACGTGATTCCGCTCCATCGTAGGCAGTTAAAATGTTTCCATAGAGTTATTACAAGAGAGGAATAGGTAGATTATGCTTGCCTACATTTCAAGGAAGCAAGTAAAATAGAGTGGATAATACCGCCTACTGATAATCCCGGAATAATAATCATGACCTTTTCATTCCTGGGTTTAAGAATCTCGAAGTATAAATTGGATATCGATAGATGGGCACAAAAATCTGTGCTTCCCGCATCCAACGGATTCGTGCGACCTTCGTTAAAGCTTTTCGTATGTATACAACAACTGTCAAAACAATTTACATAAGTTGTTCAGTAATGTCAATCCAATACATATTTGACTTTTTATCATCGTTACTGCTCTGCGTGAATGTCACTTCGTCAGGCCCTCAGGTCATTGGTTCATGTTGATGGAGACCTACACCCAATGCGTCTTTGCTTTGGCCTTGCAACTATGTATGCTTACATCACCCTATAATGTTCCCACTGCTGGCACAAAGGCCTTTCTTTGAGAGGAAGTGGGTTATGATCCACCACGCGGACCCATTGCGGGTTGGTAGATGTCATTTGTCTTTGAATTTTTGGTTCTAGGGCATGCCGGTTTCCTCACAAAGTTTTCCTTCACTGTTTTGAGAACAGTGGTAATAAAATAATTTACACAAAGTAAACCGCATATCGGGGTACGATCCTACGACCTACAACTCGTAAGTCCATCACCACTGTTCTCATCATGTACGTGCGGATGTATTATAACTTTTAATAATCTCCATCTTCTATTTCATTCGCCCTGTTACATCTAATAACCATAAACCTGTTTCACAACGATAAGTACCTAAGCTGTATGTGTGCCAATGTAACCCCCGTTTATCTCGCTCTCACACAAGAGTGCCAACTTACATAAACAAAGGTGTACTCCGCACACAATCTTCATAATGAGAACAAAGAGTAAACAGAGCACGTGTGGATGATACTCGCGCTTAGAGCAGGGCTACCAACCGTCGTGTTTACAGCGAGAACACTTTTATTTGAGAACTTTTCTGTTTAAAACTGAAGCTACACAATAAGGCTAGATTTACAAGCGTGACTACTGAGTGTGCGGTCCAGGGTTCTATTCCCATTCGAACAAATGAGTAATCTATCGTTGGTGTTTCACCAACCATTCATTGGAGAAATTTCACACTAACAGCCTAGATTAATTTACGTAGGTCTTGAACATTTTGGGGGGGATATGAAGGTGCGGTATGCACCTCTGCCTATATCTTTGGGGTATACAGCCGTGCTGTTGTCTTACTTAATGAAACGAGAAATTAAAGCGTCATGATATTCTTCAGCAACACAGCGTGCTTGGTTTGTAGACAATATGACAAGGGGGATATAACGTAAAAATGTTTTCACAAAATATGTCACTGAAGATGATTTATCTTTTCTGAGGTTCCAGCTGCTTGCAACAAAATTTATTTTAAAGTTCATAGTGACTGGAAATAGAAATAGAACTATTGTAAAAAAACAGCCTTGTATCCTATTGAAACTCGGTACTATGCTGGGCCAGCTCGTGTAAAATTATTATAAGTATTCTAGCTGCGCCCCGCGGATTCACCCGCATAAATCTTGATACCGTGGGAGTATCGGGATAAAAAGTACTCTATGTGTTAATCCAGTTTATAAACTATCTGCGTGCCAAATTTCATCCAAATCCGTTAAGGAGTTTTTGCGTGAAAGAGTAACAAACATCCATCCATACTCACAAACTTTCGCGTTTAAAATATTAGTAGGATATACCCGCATAAGTCTCTATCCCATGGGATTATCGGGATAAAAGAAACCTATGTTCTAATCCAGGCCATGGTCTACCCACCTGTCAAAGTTTTTCCAAATCAGTTCAGCCGTTTTAGCGTGATAGCGTAACAATCATTCAAACAAAACCTTTCTTTTTATTTTAGTAGTTTAGAAGAAAACAATGAAATATCAGTGTCTCGCTCGTAAAATCTTCAATTGCATTCACTGTAAAAGCGTTTATACTTAAATTGACTGAACTACGAAGTAATGTATGCCAGCTCTCGAACACGGGTTACATCGTTTAATATTGATGCATTCACTCGGAGGGATTGTGATGTCACCGTTTATCGAGTAGACATGGTTGTCAACGATCTGCACGCGTGGCATGAAGAATAGACAAAATACAGATAGTATAGACAAAATTACAGATTTCTTTTATTTTGTCTATTTTTCGTTCTCAAAACTCGTTTGTGGTGGTCGTGCTGGTTAGGTAAGTGGTCTGTCTCGCGCGAACGTGACAAGACAAGATATTTGACCCGTTTTTAATAGTAGCAAAAGTATTTATTAAGCTCTAGCTTCTGCCCGCTGCTTCGCAAGCGTGGTTGAGTTTTTTTTTTTTACAAAAAGGTACAAAGGCGGACTTAATGCCTCAGGCAATCTCTACCAGTCAACCAAGGGTGGTGAAGGATGGCAGATGCTTTGGTTAAAAGGAAAAATTATGAAAAAATCTTAAAAAATATTTATAAATTGCGACGAATTAAAAACAAAATAGACATTGTGCACATAACTAGGTTACAAACTTATATTTACTTACAATACATGTAAACATAATTATACTAATTTAAGGGTAAGAGGTGTTGAGACGACTCTACGCTATTCGTTTTGAAAATAACTCTGCAAATTCCGCTTAAATACATACCGACTGGTGGCCGTCCTGATATCAAGAGGAAGCGCACTCCAAAGAAGAATGGACTGAATATGAAAGAAAGAATGAACAAAGTCATAAGCATGAGAAGGACAAAGTAGGAGAAGATTGTTGGAAGAACGCAGTATCTTAGCGTGAAATGAACATGTATTATTGGAAGACACAAGATAAGAAGGAGGAGTGGGAGAGTTGAGAAGGGAGAAAAGTGTGGCCAAAGCGCGCAAACTTCTTCTTTGGCGATTCTTTGGAAATTATCCAACGGGAGCGTGCTAACAGGACAAAAAGCTAGCCTAATATCCTCAGGGATGCCATCTATCTCCTTGCCAAATTTTATCGAAATTTGTTCAGTGGTTTATGCCTAAAAATGTAACATACAAGCTAGATTTACTTTCGAATTTATTATATTATAATAATATGGTTTTGGATTTCCAAGCTAGATTTGCAAGAGGAAAAAATTGGAACCCTTATAGGATCACTTCGTCGTCAGTCTGTCAGGACGCTTTTTCTTATGAACGCGTTGAGGTATCAAGTTGAAATTAATATCAAATACGTAAGTCTACGGTCTTCAGTCTACAGTCTTCGCAGTCAAGGCAAAAAAAAGCGGCGATTTATGCGACATATTTTGATACTCGAAAATAAATCAAAACCTTAGGTACCTATTGCCCGTTTACCTAGAATCATGAAATTTGGCAAGAAGCAAGATCTAAAGGAAAAATCGTTATCGTATCGTTTTATCACATAAAAAATCCTTTGTTACGATTACAAACTTACATTTGCAGTTAGAAAATTGACCGTGACGTATCGATATGGGAGAACATGTTTTTCAAATACAATGTTAAGCTTGTTCTTGGGATAAATTCATCCCAACTACGGAACCCTTCATTGAATGGTCCGTCACGCACCTGGGCGTTTTTATTAAATGTATGAACACCATACTTCAAATTTTCATGAATTTGTGAAGCTAAAGAAATATCGAGTCACGTGAGAGCAGCCGCGATCACAGCTAGTCTTGAAATATACAAAACGTATATCTATGTAAAAAATTAAAAGTTCAAATAAAATCCGACACCAAAAAAAAACGAACACTAGAAGCTTTTTGTATGCTATTCGTTCTTAAAAATGAATATTCATAGACACATAGTCTGATATAGCTCAAGAATTTGCATTATTAAAAATAAAAAAAACTGTCCAGTCGATGTCAATCATTCGCTCGCAGCGGACGCGTCGCGGGTTAACCCCAGTCAATATTGACGCGACGCGACTTTCACGGTTATGTGCCGGCAACACGACAAACTGCACCTTATTCATGACTTATAGCACTTTTATGTAACTATAACTGTGATGCAACTATTTATAAATTAATAGGCATATAAAAACTTCCACTAAAGTGCAAAGGGGGTAATTTCGTTTCTTTATTGAAAGTAAAAGCTGTTAGGTGACCGGAATATTGTAGAATTAAAAAAGCGTAAAAAAAGGAAAGAGTCGCTGTACAAATGTGCGTGAAGTATAAATAAATATAATATATATTACGTTTATTTCGGATTATACATCAATTAGCACACAATCCATATAGTATTAGTAACAACGACTTAAAAACGATGTTAGTAAAACTTACAAACTAACCTAACAACAACTAATATCTACGTGGCTCAACACAAGTTGGCACGTGCCTCTGCACCCAGTGCCTAATAAAGGGGCTGTCCACCTTGTCAAACAATGTTTTTAGGATGCTGTTGGAGGTTCCGCGCAACCTACCCATTATTGACGCCGCCCTTTTTCTCAATATGGCATGAAAATCATCAACACGGGCTTCCGCGAACATCTGCGAAGCGCTGCAGAAGCGCGAAAGCCCTAACTAAATCCATTGTTATACTGAAAGCGTAGGGTGTTGTAGGCCCTCTGCGTATACTTCACCCACAAGCTGCACGTGTAGAAGGTATGGCAGTAGGTCTTGAAAGATACACCTTCTCATCCCCACTACAGCGTGCAAACCTGCCGCCAACACCCAAATCTGCATCATCAGATAAGTCCTCCGTGATCACATGTCCTAGGTACTTCACATGAGCAACACGCTTCACTGGAGTCCCATTTATGGTCACTGAAGGAACGTTACCTAACGATGCATGTTTGCTCTTGAAAATCACTATTTGCGATTTCTTAACGTTGCAAGTAAGCCCATGTGCGCAGCATAGGATTCACATACAACAAGCAATTGCCGGAGTGCACTGATTGATGGGCTCAGCAGCACCATATCTGCATAGATCAGATTATTAACCATTACACCATCTATTGAACCGCCGACATTGGTTCTGCTGAGCTCATCAGTCAGGTCATTTACGTACAGGTTAAACAAAGCAGGCGATGTCAACCCAACCTGTCTCACTCCACACTCCAACAAGTACGGCTCGGAATACACATTACTCCACCTGAAGCGATATGTTTGCGAGCCGTACCAGAACTTCAACAAGTTAACTAGCTCTGTAGGCATAATGAGTATGACAGATACTATACGCTCTGTGTTATACAATGATCAACAAAATGTCCTAGTACCCAAAGTCACATCCCCAGTCAACCCACAGGGAATCCAGGTGTGAAAAGTACTTATTTTGACATTTTTAATAAGGTGACTATTAATAAATAGGTAATAAATAGACGCCATGTTGTGAGCAGTGGTGGCCCAGTGGTAACGGTCCCGACTTACGAGTTGTAGGTCGTGAGTTCGAACCCAAGCAGGCGCTTTACTTTGTGTAAATAATTTAATCACCACTGCTCTCAAAACGGTGAAGGAAAACATCGTGAGGAAACCGGCATGTCCTAGAACCAAAAATTCGAAGACATGTGACATCTACCAACCCGCACTGAGCCCGCGTGGTGGATTACGGCTCACTACCTCTCATAGAGAGGAGGCCTGTGTCCCAGCAGTGGAAACGTTATAGGCTGATTATGCTATGTTGTGACGTCACAACAGAAGACTGGTGGGTGTAGTGACGTAATTCAGGGGTTTTTGAACTAAGAATAAATTAGGGTTTTATCTTGATCTATATCTGGGGAACGGTTTACTTTTATTTCGATAGAAAACATCATATTATGTAAACACAAACAATTTTTATACGTCATACAAACCACCTTTTCAAAGGTTTCTGTTCTTACTGTTCTAGTTTCTTTTTACTAAAAAATCCTTACTTTTGTACTCTCCTATTATTATTATTCAGAGCTAAAAATATTAAAGTTATCGAGGTAGTTTGCAAAGGCTGGAAATAGCTGGAGCGTAAAATATGCTTACTTTATCGATGAACTAGTATTCAGCCAATCGCACTACCTACTCTAGTCAAGTAGCTTAACGTCATTGTAAGGGAGATTTTTAACCACGACATTTATTCTGAGTTTTGTAATTTCGTTTGAGGACAAAAAACTGTGTAACAGTTGGCACCAGAAACTAAATTGTTCCGTAAAATTTTGAGAAAGTGTGTTATTACTTACATGGAAATATTGTTTATGTTTGTAGAAACCTACATTCGAAGGTTGAAAATTAAAACAGTCTCTACAAATTAATGTTTATTTTTGGAGAACGTTTCCACTAACAACGTGAAATGACTTTCCTTGATAAGTTCGTAAATAAGTAAATCATTGTCGTCTTCATCGCAATCAGATAAGCTCAGTAAAATAGCTCGGTTTTATCTCAAAAGTATGCACACTGCCAAATAAAAAAGTATCCATACACCGTTGGGATTTTTCGGAGGCGTGTAAGTCCAACAATTCATATGGCGTGATATTGAGCCATAAATGTTCTTTTCAGGTTTGGTGACAGCTGGAAGTACATTAAATTTCGCGAAACTGCTTTTCTGTCGAGCGCAGTATTGTACGATAAAAAAATATTTTTGAATTTTGGTTACATTGACCCATATCATTATTTTAGGCACTATTAAATGAGAATATTTACCAAAAACTACATGTTGCATTAATTTTAAACGTGTTTTAAAAATATAATACAAAAAGTCAAGCATGCAAAGAAACCAAACCTTCAAAGCAATGACTGATACAGTCCCATGATGGGCGCCAACTTTTTAGCCTCATAATTTTTGTACCTCGAACATAAGAGTACATTGAAGCGAGATGTAGCAACATAATCCGTCACATGTGTACCGTGTGTTTATGCTAGCGTCACTCTCGCGTCTAGGTGACTGATGACTGGCCCCACTTGGGCGCCAATAAGCCTGCATTACCAAACGCTGTGGCATACGTTGAGTAATGAACTCCCGCGCAAAGATGGATGTATTTCTTTAAAGTTAACGAAGGCTGAAACGAATAAAAGCAAGTGGAAATCTTCAAAAATAAAAAATTTTTCATGTATGCTTCCCTTTTCTTTGAAGGGGAAACAGCCGCAAACATGTAATTAATATGAATTCGGTTATTACGTCCCTAAATTCAAACAAGATTTCGACGACATCAAAGCCGGTAAAGGGAGCATTAAAGGAAAGTGTACAATACGTCACGTGGACGGCGCGTGTTATCGTTGTATTCTGAGCGTGAAAGATTTTAGGGCTCACGTTGAGTGCTGAATGAAAATGTATTTTCTTCATGAACATGTTATTTTGGCAAAAATGAAGATATCTTTTACCAAAATAACATTTTATTCAATACCTACAGTGATAGATGAGGGAAATGACGGTGCATTGCGATCGAGGAGTTTTTCTGAGAGTATTTTTTCCTCAAAGCGTGGATTTTTATTAAGTTATGATCTCCATTTCATAATCCATCACAGTCACAAAAAACAAAGACTAAGTATACACACTTACCTATAATTACATCACATAAAATTATTTACGACGCGGAAGCTGGTCTCTACATTATTCTTAAACAGATCTCATTTTATAAAAAGGAATAATGAACTTCCAGCAAGTTAAACAACTTCAGAAAACAAACATAATTTGTTGACTATACCAGCGGGAATTAATATCCGTTCCAAGAGAAATAAACAAATAGTTTAAAGGTGGGTAGTTTTGAAATAATGGCCAAACAAGTTTTTGCTCCAGTTAATAAAAAATCCAATAACAAATTCCATTATGGATAAAAAACAAGAGCTAAATAAATTCATAAACCGAACGTCAAAACATAAATGAGTGTTTATCCAAACGTCTGAATCAAATATCTATACTGAGACCATTAAATCAAACGAAAAAATGTTCGGATAGCAACATTTGGGACATGCGACGATAGCGATCGTTGAATCGTCAGTGACGTGTAATTTACTTGTCTACGGGACAACTTCGTTAACATCACCCCCTCCCCGCGTTCCGACAGTGCGTCGACCCCCACATTAGTGTCACGGCTGCGGTTTGCCGCCGTTTTTATCCAGAATACGTATCACGAATTGATGAGTTTGATTCGGCGAACAAGCGTCGCGTCGCGGAATTGTTTATCGTTTTTAAATATGGCAGAAGGTTTCGCTGACCTGCACGATAAATTTTTGATTGGCCTTTGATTGTTAGTAGGAAATGATTGCCGATTGTATTTATTTTACCATTGGCTATAGTGCAATTATAGTTTCCTTTGCAGAAATGAAATATTTCCATTTTATTACCTTAACATAATCAATATTTTTGTTTTTCATGTTTAGTATAGAGATATCTGAATAAAACTACGAACTCTTGACGTAAATAGATCCGCAAAGAGAGAACTTTTCGGCCAAGATACTTGGAAGCAGATTGCATAATAAGGCCAGGTTCGGGCGTGTTGTTCCTGTGTTTTTCATTGCACTCCTTAGCGCCGATAGTTGTAAATCCAACAGTGTGTTTTTTTGACGCGCTGGGATTTGCTGTTGGATTCTTAGGCCGCGATATTTTTACGTATATGTAAGTATATTCTTGTTATTCTTATTCATACATAAATCTATTCACATCATTATATCTTCCAATGCAAGCATGCATACCTACGCGTATCTTATATGCTATCTTACTTCTTTTGTGAGTATATGAATAAATAAATAAAGATGCAAGATGATACTATATTTTTAGTATCTACACTTTCAACCTCAGAACTCCCTAAAGTATTTTTATTGCGGGTGTTGGGTATGTCTGGGTAGTGATTTGTATTCAGTATTATAATCTACACAAGGGAATCCTGGCTTGAGACTTAGATTTAAACTTACAGTGATACCTATTTATTTTGTGGTGATCCTTTGTAATGTTGACCAACTTCTTACCGTACTTACCTGAAACAAACAATATATAAAATTACAATCTGATCTGTATCTTCAAAAAAGTACGTACGTATTTCTGATAGTAAACTAACAAGATTCAGAAACCGTTACAGTTCCTCAAACAAGGTCATAACCAAATCTAACACTTGAAATCAGTTCGGTAAACAACTCCCCGATACCATCAACCTTTGACGGAACATTGAAAGCCAATAAGTCATCGGTCAAGTGGTCAGCGCCAATGATGTGACACTTGCAAACAACGCGTCAACACTCCGCATATCACTTATGGGGGCTAGGGCTATGACTTGAAGGAAACACATTTGTAGATTTTTTTAAACGCATTTTTATCTTTCAGGCATTCAGTTTTGCTTGCATACTAGTCAGATTTTGTTTTGAGTGTGAGCTGTTCGAATAAAGCTATGAAAATTACAATCAATAAATACTCTTTCGCGAAGAGTAGGTATTTATCACAAAGAATCAGGCAATAATAAACCACTCTTGCTTTCGTAATTCGAATTCCGTGAAAACTCGGTCAGTATTTAGTTGCCCGGTTTTGAGGCCACGTAAGTATATCTTCTTATGTTAACATTTCAAACACAATTTCTTTATTTCCTATACGCTGCTGCACATTTGGTTATCAAAAACATAACTATATATAACGGCATTCAAACCCAAAACATACATAATAATGCTGAGCACATAAAGACAATCAATCGATACCGCCAAAGTACAGCATAACTGGCGAACGACGCTCGTCCCTGGGGCGAGATTCAGTTCGATGCTCATATTGAATTCTCCCGTACTTTTGTATCAAACCTATGTTGTGGAAATTTGTAATCTCTTAGTATTATTCTCAGAGGGATTAACGGAGAATACACTCTAGCTTGAATAAAGTGAATATTCATATTTCCTGATGTGAAATTTTGCTATGGTTATCTTTGCATAGCTGAGCAGCAATTGTACTTATTTGCATGTCCGTACTCATGTGACATAGTACACTGCCTGATAATTTCAATATTTACTAAAGATGAGATCTTTGCTTTGAAACCAAACGAAATCTCTGCTTCACAAATACCATTAATTTTTCATCCCCAAACATCATTTATCACATTCAAAAGATATAAAAAAAACACACGTAATACACCGTCATTCACCAACTGAAGTAAATATAAACGAACAATCCGCACGTAGGGGCTCGCAGAGAAAACATCAATAGGTCTTAATGGCGCCCGCGTGGCCCCAGTCGGCTAGTGGCGCCCAACGTGGGGCCCGATAATGGCGCCCTCTGTATACGCAGAGAAGCCGACGAGCCCCGCGGGACACCTGACCCTCGCAGTCACTATATTTCTAGTTACTAGTGGTGAAAAGTTCTGTACAATTTATTTTCGTGTATCCCAGAAAAAACAGACTTTTCCATTATGACCGTTTAAATTTGTGTCTATGGATATCCGTGGGCAGCAGAAGACGTTTAAGAGCTGAGCAAAGACGACAGGACTGGTTATATTAACTTAGCTCTATATTGTATTAAAAAATAACATACACAAACATGTATGACACAATTTTATTTGATTGTGTTATATTTTTAGCTTGTTGTTTTTTTTTATTTATTCTATTAATTTATTAAAACGGACACACACTTCTCTGTATTTAGTATTCTAGCGAATGGCACTCGTCGGTTGCAGCTGAAAATCAGCGTCAGATGGTACACCTTGTGTTGTCATCTGGCCCCTTGGCATTACTATCTTTGTTTTCTGTTTTTTTTTAGTATTATGGTGTAATTTTTTTGTGTTGTAATGCCATTAAACGCATTTTTCTTTCTATAAAAATAACATTTCGAAAACTCCGTTGTGTTGACAATAACTTACAAATTTACGGTTGTCACTATGGTAGAGGTAATTAAATAGTTTTACGAGTAGATCAGTATTTATATTAAATTATTATTAATTATTATTAAATATTTTATTAAATTAAGCGACGCCTTTTAACAGACTCTTAACTGATTTTACTACTGAGCATGAAATTGGACCGACAAACTTAAGGGAGTCGTCAAAATCAACATTTAAAAACTTAACAATCACGTAACAAAACGTAGCCGTCGTAGAACTGATGGTTAGAATACGCTATCGTACACCGATTGTTATTAAGTAAAACTTAAACTCGTTTAACTTTAACAATAAAGAAGCGCAGTTTTCATAGATTTTACTTATACATTTTAAGTCTCCATTTGAACTGAAGTATCTAATGAAGAACCCTCAGCTGATCTCAGCTGTATTAGAGATATGGGAATGCACCCTTCTACTATTGGTACATAGAAAAAATCGACTATCATTGCAAAAACCCAGCGTAGTGGGACACATCTTCTAATTTAATCTAGCCTATAGCGTCCCCACTGCTGGGCGAATGCCTCCCCTTCTGCTTTGCCCACGTTTCTACAAAAAGAAGTGAAATCCCACCCAAAATATTCTGTAAAAAACTAGCCAAGTCTCGATGGAGCTGCTTGTTTATCTCTCTCTCTGTCGTGCCAAGTTCAAGGTTCCTTACTGCGATTTCTTTATTATTATAGTAAATGTTGTGTGACTTGGCCGTTGAAGGGTACACAAGGGTACAAAACCAGGTGCTCCATGACACCATTGCACCAATCTGTCGCCAGAACCGCTACCCATTGACGATGGAAAATTGCCACTTGGAAAACGTTGATTCAATAACCAGTCAATTGTAGGCTTGATAAAGCTGCGTATTTCAATAATACTTATGTATAGGCGAGCCTGAAACATCATTTCTAATCATTCATCGTTCTAATCATTGATAGAAGTCCGTCTGTACGTCTTTTTTATGTTAGATCGGTGGTCGATTTGACGCTCCAAAAAGAAGAGAACAGAAGTCAGCATTGTCAATGCTGAATGTATGTGTTGCACAATCAACAACAGCCTAAAATGAGACACTAGCGTCCAATTACCAATACCAGTATGGGCTATTATCTCGCTTAACAAACATAGGTAGTTACAACAGATATAACATTACGTGTAAACAAAATTGACTTGTACCCACTAACGTATAAAGAATGTTCAACGGCCTAGTCACACAACATTAACTATAATAATAAAGAAATCGCAGTAAGGAACCTTAGACTTGCCACGACTTTGTCTAGATTTCATTACTTTTTAGAGATAAACAAGCAGCTCCATCGAGGCTTGACCAGTTTTTTGGTGGTCAGAATGTTTTTGGTGGGATGGTGCTTACTCGATGATATTTGTTGAGATTTAGGTAAAAAAATTCGTTCACAATGTTGCTGTTGGGTCGGAATTGACTAGTTCTAGCATGTCCTCAGCGACTTTTATGTGTTGGAGTTTTTGGAGAAAATTCAGGTCTTTTGGGACTAGCCGAGCGGCAACATGTTTCATGCCCAAGTGATCATTTAAATTGGTACGGATCAACTCGTGAGGCACAGAAAGTTCAGCAAAATTGTATGAGGATTTTCAGTCACTATTTCCTTCACTTTTGTGATGTTAACTTCAGTTGAAGACGTTAATGGCCTACCAGAGCGAGGTAAATCTACAATAATATCTCGACCGCTTTTGAACGCTTTGTACCACTCATAAGTACGTGTTTTTGATAAAGTCGATTCACCGTAAGTCTTCTGTGACTTTTTCAGTGACTCCGAACACGAAATTCCATTGGCGATGCAACTTTAAGACAATATCTTTGTTCGATGTTTTTGTCCATTTTGAAATTCGCAATACACACCAGATATGATCTAACTTAAAACAGCACTGTATCTAATGTAAATAACAGATTCAACTAAAACTCAAAATGCGCCAAAATGGAAAACAGTTGTGACAATCTAACAAAAAAGAAAACATTGAATTTTAGAACCATATACAAATCATCCATTCCCGATACTTTTTTGACAAAATGTACTCTCTAAAAACATCAGACATTCACGCATAATTCTGCTCCATTCATCAGCAAACATGTCACATTCAGGATTGGTGGTCAGACACTCTCATTGAACCAATTTAATATGGTAAAACAAAACTCGTTAAAAAAAGGTGTCTACACACCAAAAAGCCCAGTGACAAAAGTCTGGGTTCCCGAGACTTTTAGAAGGCTCGCAGGGGCCTGGTAAACTTTTAAATGAAATGTGGCACCAACCGACGATTGTTCCTTTTCGCACTATACAAGTGCACCCAAGGACAACCCCCGGTTTGTTTGGAATATTGCAGGATACGGAAACAAAGCCGGGCTAAGACGCCAGCCTCACTCTAAACAAAAACAAAAGTTGTCCGACTTGCAACGTGCAAGCCGGCTAACCCGCCGGTCACGTCGTAGACACCTTTATGTTAGAACTGGATATATTATTCCTTTTTTTTTTTTTTTTGTGTATGGCATCTCGTAGTTGACCTTGAGAGGTCGTGACTACTTAACCGGACTATCCTGTGGCTGCCTTAAGCGGACTCAAAGCCTCCAGCCAGGGGCGTAAAACTACTTATATTATTAAGCGAACGCTCGCTAAGGGCACCCCCTGTGGGGTACGGACCTCGGCTTAGGGCGTCGCTGACGGGAGGACAGCAAGATGGGACAGGTTGGATCAAGTTTTGTTGATTATTATTATTCGGGGAATTTAAAGCTACAGGCTCAGCTACGGCGCGGGCTGGCACTTCGTCGAGCAAGGGTCGGGGGGGATGGATATATTACATCCTACCAGTTCTTTTATTAACATTGTTGTTTTCAGAAGAAATGTATGTACTCTTTATTTTTAATAGTGTTACGCTTTAAATACTGTTTTTCCTTAAATTATGTAAATTTGTCTCAACTATGTACTTTACCTGGCGTGTTGGTCTGTGTTTGGTCTCCTAATCGTTCCCTATTTAAGCAGAAGAGAGTGGGATGGAGGTCAGACGCACAGACCTTGTTCCTGTATAATTTTGTGAACTGAGCTTTTTACTGTTGTTGCCATCATTGCTATTGTTGTTGCTGGTCATGTTGTGCGATTACGCTTTGGGTGATAATCAGGTAGAAACCTATGACGTGAACCTAGTGATATATTGTGATTATCACCTGATGTAGTTGCCTTGTGAATAAATAAATAAATTACGTCGCATATCAGAAGGTTGGCATAAGCTATTGTTCACCGATAGTTATTTGGTTAAACTAAAACTTTTGGTTACTAATAAACAATCGCAGTTTACTTTCATGGCTTTTAAATGATAAATGATTTTATTTCTGTAAGTAATTTTGTACAAACACTTTTACTTAGCGATATATTTTAAACCTATCTGACTACTCTGAGAAGAAAGGCCGGAACCAACTCAGAGGTCACAGTCTATTTTTAAGTCCAGACATAATCTTGGTGTCTGAAATGTCTTTTGCGGAAAAACCACATAGATTGATGACCTTGTCCAGTCAGTGCACGCATTTGTCAGTAATCATGCAGCTCAAATCAGAACTTAAGGAGCTTAATTATTTAAAGATTTACTGCCAATTAGTAATGCTCTCGTTAAATAGCTTTAAAGATATTTAATAGAACCAGATTTTTACAGTACGGTCGACAGCACATTACTTAAACAGCAAAAAACCACCCTTACCGGTAACAAATAAAGACACTGTCAAAGTACAGATAAGATTTATTGTTCAAACTAGAAACAGATTACATGGCAAGGTAATGTTTAAAGTACAGGCATGAAGTTAAATTGTTACCGTGGACGATGTAGTTGTCTGTATTATCAGAAAAGTCTCGTTATGAATTATAAATGGACACAACCACCGCATACACCTCCATTACATACTACAATGTAACTTTATTACTTCTCCACACAACATGATAATGACGTCACACATTACTTAAACATGCTCTCGTAATAAAACGTAGCTCCTAAATGTAACACAACGTAGCCACAAAATAAATAGTTACAGAAGCTCGGCTACACAAAGCAATCCAAAAAAGGGCCAAGTGAATTAGCTGTATTCTTCACAGACATGATGGGTATCGATATCTAATGTCAACAATAACTACAGCTGATAACGGGGTCAATTAATGCCATCATGATCATTGGAAGCCTTGTTCCACTCACTACTGAGTAAAGGCCTCCCCTCTTTAGTGCCATGCCTATCTGGTCCGTTCGAGTCTCATCCAGGCCTGACCTGTGATGTTCACCCACCCAGTTATTTGTATGCTAAAGCTCCTACAACTGCTGGTGTTGTATTAAGTTGAAATTATGAATTTAGAATAGACAGAATACTCTTATTATGTACACCATGCGAATTACAGATCTATCGAAAGATTTGTGTTGGTCGACCTTCTGTATCTATTTATTTTGTAACGTAGAGTTGCTATTATTTTTACGACTACCCTCAGAATTAAGCGCCAAGTCCGAATAAGTGTCGTTTCACCAACGCTAATTAAATTTCGTGTTTATTTAATAACTTTTTCATAATACCTATTCTGTTTACATAAATTCGGTATTAAACCGAAACAAATTGTATCTTTGTTTGTTGAGCGTGTAGTTTTTGCATAGTCAAAGGACTCGGAATTTTGTAGAAGTCAGTCATGTTCACAGCTGCGGTCTATTTAATTGTGTTTTATAATGTCAATTTAAGTTTTTAATCATAAAAAAGTATATGTGAAATCGTTTATTGTTACTAGTTTTTAAAAAGTGTTTGATAAATAGTGTGTGAAATGTCATTTTGTGGTGAAATGAAGCAAGCTAATTCACGTTTTATAAAAATAGTGGTGCTTACCAAGACTGGCGCAGATATTCGGAAGACGATTGGAACTGAATGTATTACGAGCTCGTGTATGCACGGAGGGGAATCGTTTAATAAGATTCAATTAAAACCTTCAAGGACTCAAGAGGCTGTCTTTTATATATTAATATCAGTACCAAATAGAGGGTCATAAACGGATTAGTATTATAAATGTAATTCTAACGTCCGCATAAGATCCACAAATTGGCAAGATACCCTCAAAACTTCGGAACATGTACATACATACTCAATTATCAAACCTACCCTCCGATCTTATACACTCAATCACATGTCTGTGGTAACAATTGATAGTGCCTGTATTTCGCAGCAGTAAGGATGGTTTTCGTAGCTAAAGTGTGCGTTTGACAGTACCGAATGTAACATCGCATCGCCCCCGGCGCGGTCGCTCAAGTGGGTTTGGTCAAGAGGGCGCGACGGAACCATTTAAAGTGCTCCCCGAAATGCGAGGGTTGGACAGGAAACACGGAAATGACATCCAACGACATCCCGTGTCAACTCGGCCTAATATGTGGAATATACTTTTGACAAGTATTAAATTACGAAGCGAATTTAATATCGTCAAGTTAGGCAAACAGTTACAAGAGGGGCTCGTGTCTATCGATCATCAAGGAAAAGCAACGCTTGCCAAAGTCAGTCCGTGAATGCCTGACCTTTAAAACATACCGAACAGCTTAACGTGCTTTCTCGGCTGTCTTTTGTAGACCTTTGTCAGTTTTTACGGTTAGTCAGAACATCAGCAGCCCGAAAGTCTGACCACTATGTCTTAGTCAAAGAAGCAGTCGCTCCATACACAATGCATAATCAGCCTTTAATATTCCCACTGCTGAGACACAGGCCTCCTCTCTGTGAGAGGGAGTGGGCCGTATTTGATCTACCACACGGGCTCATTGCGGGCTGGTAGATGTCACATGTGTTCGAGTTTTTGATTTTAGGACATGAGAGCAGTGGTCATGAAATTATTAACAGAAAGTAAAGCGCCTCCCTGAACACCTCGGCCGATACTAGTGGGCCACTAATGCTCCAGTCGCTCCATGAAAAATACTAATATTTAGTTGGCGCATTTTTTTATGCAAATAAAAGTTAATTAAACTCTCAAAGCTTAGAACTTTAAATTTTACGAAGTGCTACAACAATTTTAACCCCGACTATAAATTAACATAGTAAAGAACAAAATTAACCCCGAAGTTGTCAGTTTATCTAAACTACCCTCCTCTGGGGCACTACTAATATATTCTAAAAGAAATATGTTCCTTGCCTCCAGTAATATAAGAGCAGAAACGATGAATAAATAACGTGGAGTCAAAATGAACTGGGTCAATAAGGACAGGCAGATGCCTGGCTCAGTTTAATTATTCATTTTGCGATGTTCGTATAAAACTAAAGCTGGCGGGAAATCTCCAGGTAAATGTTTACGAAGCTTTAAAACATGGACGCAAATAAGGTCTGCTCATGTATTCAGTATGTGTGTTAGAACTTGCTTTCGCTGAAAGTACTTTAAAATATACATAGGTGTGGCGTGGAGTAACATTTTCGATTAGGGTTTATTGTCAAGAGACTTTCAAAACAGCTTTTCAAAATCCAGCCTTTTTATCTGCGAAAAATGTGTAAAACTTTTTACATAAAACCACTCTATTTTTATTCGAAGCTGGCAGCATAAAAAAAAAATTGCGGCTACACTAATTCTCGCCTGAATCCAGTTTGTAGTTTTTATTGTCAAATCGTTTTATTGCGAAGCTGCCACGCCTCCACTATTTCACAATGCGCTTACTGCGAATGGATGGCGCCCAACTTGGGACCGTAAACGCGTTATGCTCAATAAATGGCTCACCTGCGACTTAATTTCGTTTGCTTTTATTTGTATGTTATCAAAAGGTCATATAAATTATACACTTAAAACAGTCAAATACGATAACATTTTATACACGCGCTGTAATACTACATTCCTATAAAACCAAATAGCGTAACGCGGTTTATACATTAATTTTGTACGGTCAACTGCACGTTAGCAGCCACACTTGAACAACGAAAAGCACGTTTACTGCTACGTAATACAGGCACAGTCGATGCCAATTCATCAACATGAAAGTACGGATGACTGTCCATACATACGAGTTCACGCCGTCAAAGCGGGCAGTTGTGCGTGGAGAGAAATGGCGCCCAACGTGGGGCCAACATAAAACGTGTTGTTCCCGCCAACGGCTCCCGAGGGATACCTGACCCGGCCGGCATAATAAAATGTGGTTTTAGTAGCCTCAGACCCACTGCGTTTGCTTTCACACAAAGTCGGTACAAACGTGTGCCGACGTACGTGAAATGTGTTTTGGGAATATTACCGATTGTGATGTTTATTTTCCTGCTGGACTAATAATATTAAATGTTTCATCAATTTTAAGCTGCTAACATTCTTTGAAATAAAAGTAATTTAATGCCGTTATTTATTCTCCTTATTCTCCATTTAATACAAATTCTTCTTATGTACCATAACTACCTTTAAGGTGGCCATACGTCTTTGAAACGGACTGCAGTACTGTTGACGTTGCGTCAGACAGTTTCGCTTACGGTGAAGAGATGAAACTGTCGAGAAATATTCCATCTAAGTTTATCCCAAGTTAAGAAACTCTGAAACAAGATTAACCCTCATCTACGGTACTATCTTGTTTTATTAAAATTATAAATTCTAGACGCTGCGGCGCTTCGAGCCTTCGCAGAATATAATTTTGAAAACAATGTCTAAATTTCTTAATTATACGAAGTAACTACGCTAAGTTAATCCAAACACGTAGATTATTATAACTTAATAATGAAATTAATATTTGCTTTCTTTTTATTAATACAGGACAAACAAATAAAAAGTGGAAAGTGGCTGGTGACTTGGCGCCCAACGTGGGACTACCCTTTGTGCAGACAACTTTTATTAGCGAGTTGCCTTTGAACTTACTCTTGCTTACAAGTTCATGTTATTACGGTTCCTTCTTATTTAGTAAGGAATTGAAAAGTTAATATAAGCCATGGGTTTTATTGATCTCACGTTCGATATTTTTCCTATTGCTGTTCCAGTCGGTATTTAAAAAAACCAATGCTTGGTTATATACTGTAATAAGTTATAAATGTCTACTACGAATCATCAACGCTCCCTTATTATCGGGGTAGATTGATATCATCGTACTGTTGATAGTATGTTTGAAGCATGTGGTATTTTGTTACACCAAAATCACATCTTATTATCTATTTATCACCTAAGGAGCTGTTGTACACAGAAATTCTTTCTATGATTCAAGATACTAAAGTCTTTATGAAAATTGTATGACACACTCATTTTACATACATTTGTTTATCTGATAATTGTTGTACTGCTGAAAAGCAAACCTTTAGATACCTCTGTCTATTTTCCACATCCATTTATCTCATTTCATGTGATCTCTTATTATTTCCCTTTTATTGAATGTTGTGACATTTTGTATCTAACATTGTCATGTGTCAGTTTTTCTTTTTCTATGGTATAGAGCTAAGAGGTCGTCTATTTATTGTAAATGTATCGTAAAACTAGCGTAAAGCCAGGTTCTCACTGTAAGCCATCTTTATTGTTCCTGGCCGATAACCAATTAAGAAGTATTTGGATTTGAAACTAAAAAAGTCACTTCTTCTAGAAGTGACTTTTTTAGTTTCAAATCCAAATCCGCCAGGGGCTATATAAGGCAACCGTTACTTTTCAACAGGTTATTTTAACTCCGTCTTTTGACTTGTTCTTTTGACTTGTTCTTTTGACTCATTCTTTTGACTCGCCCTTTTGGCTCGATCTGTTGGCTTCTTTCGTTTCGCATTTTTTCTTACTCAACAGTTTATGTTTTTCTAAAAGCTACTTAAATATAAACCTTCCTAAAAGTTATTCTCAGTGACTTTATCATAAACATCTTGTGTGCGTAAAGGTGTTCCGACTTACTCGATCACCTCCGACCCTGCCACTTGCGTCTACGAGAGGAGTTCGAGACGTATTGCAGAGAACTAAAAACGTGGCGTGAGACTACGCTGCCTGAAGAAACAACAACCAACGCTAGCTCCCTCGCAATGGGCTGCGGGCTGATGGAGAGGCTGCTGCGAGCTCCCACTCGACAGACTGCGGGCTTCAACTCGACAGACTGCAGGCCGGAGGAGCGGCCGACGCGTGCTGCTTCAACCTCGAGCTGCAGCGCGACCGTGAGCATGGAGAGGCTGCTGCGAGCTTCAACTCGACAGACTGCGGGCCAGAGGATCGTCCTACGCGAGCTACTACTTATTCTTAATTTAATATCTTTATCTACATACTTTTGTATTTTATATTCTAAAATTATATTAACTTGTAACCACATTCGGCCAGTCGGCTAAACGTTACGTTACAAGCATTAGAGTACAATTTATAATAAGGTGATGAATGATATATAATGAAGAAGTTCGTTTTATGCAAAGCTTTAAAAAAGGTTATCGCGTTAAGTAAACCCTGCTTAACTATCAAACAATACTTCGTTACCAGGATAATCCAGTATTAAATATAACAACAGAAACTGATTGCAAAAGCATTTAAGCATTAAATATCTGAATCTTTCATTATGAGTCCACGAACATCAAATTATTTAATGTCATAACACACACGATTCAGGAAGGACAATATTTGCTGACCATTATCGAAACTATTTCCCCTGAGTCAAGGCTGAATACACAAAAAAATAATAACCTAAAAACAACTTTAAAACTCTGAAAATAAAGTACAATTTAGAACGCATTCAGCGTAGACAAAAATACGAAAGTTGCTAATGCA
Organism: Dasypolia templi; assembly: GCA_963555695.1. NCBI lineage: Eukaryota > Metazoa > Arthropoda > Insecta > Lepidoptera > Noctuidae > Dasypolia > Dasypolia templi. Next base: position 2,626,552 of record OY743163.1, on the reverse strand, counting down.
ATTTCAACCTTAACATTTTCCTCATAAAACGTAATATGACTTTTAAAACATAAATAATAAAGGGACACGAAGATCATTAACATCCGCCAAGTGATTGGCAAATATAAATTTTAAAGTAGATACATTAGAGTCTAGGGTCGTTTGGAGTTCAAACAGTAGGGTGGACAGAACAATAATGGTTTGTTTGACAATTATCTTAAGAGCTTCTGTGTTTCATGTTGCCCTGATACTCAGCGCAGGTGACATTTTATCTTCTGTTTTATTCACAACAAGAGCTTGGATTTATGTTTTTTTACGTCAAAAGTCAAAGTCAAAGTATTTATTTCAAATAGGCACTAAAAGGCACTTTTGAACGTCCACATTTTCATTTAAATAGAATTGATTCTAGGCGCCCCTCCCAAAAGGTAGTTACGTTTGGAGAAGAAGGGGCAAGAAACTCCACCGTTACTCTTTTAAAATGTTTAACAATATTTTGTGTACATTAATTTTATATTTATGTGAAGACAATGCACCTAGAATAAAAATACTATACCTCACATAAGTAAAATAATTTAAAATAACCAAACTAAAAAAAATACGTAGGTTGTAACCTCTTTACGAATGTTTTTCTGTTACTCAAGGCAAACCGAGGGATGTCAAGACCGCAGTTCAGAATGTATTTATTTTAATATATTACGCTGTACGAGTACGTAGAATGAACCTTCAGTTATTCTACAAACAGTATGAAATGTCAGATTGCATTGTGTTGCGAGTAATTTCAATAGATGTTCTGTTAGTCTTGCAAATTACATAAGGGAGATACTAAGAAATCTTATATGATACATAATAAGGTGACATGATTTCTCTACGTTCGTGACCAAATTCTAAATACCTACTTTACCTACCTAAAATCTAATGATCTTTTAAGCTAATGTTAAGATTTCAGTAATCGATTAACCTGATATTCTATAACTTCCTCCTATAGGACCCCTATTAATCAATGAAAAAGTAAATCGTAGTGCAAAAGCAAGGCTAAGGTAAGCCTTAAGATTAATTACCGAAATCTACATTTTTCTGCAATTTATAACTCTTTGGCCATTACTCTTGCCTTTTACCAAATATCTCTAAGCATCAACATCACGTTTATAAGGACCTATAAATAACCTAACTCCTAAATAACAAGTTATTACCTTCTTTTACATTTGATAACATATTCAAAAGGTCGCAGAACGTAGCGTTAACCCTTAAACAGGCACTTTAAAGCAGTCTTAAGTACGAGTATGTCGTCAACGTATACATAAAACATTCCGGCTTGAAGCGGTCACTACATTATGAATTCAGTGGTAGTACGTGAAATTGGGTAGACTGGAGGAATAAAATGTAATTTGAGAGTAATTTTGGAATGTTCATTCGATTTGACTGTATTGGATCGCTTCTATAAATAGTATTAAGTAAAAAACTTTTACTGGGAATGTAAGAGCCTCGCCTCGCCCTTATGCGATCACGATCAATGTATAGTGTGGGCGAAAAAATGCTAAATGGTTTGGTGACATGACAAAAACGAAAATTTTGGATATTGACTCAAATTTTATCAAAAACCCTGCAAAATATAGCCTTAACATAATTTTTACGAAGCCGGTATCATAAACATGATCCAAACTCAATAACCGGAATTAGGGACTTTGGCTTTTATGACCGATATTAAGGCGCGGTCGAAGTTAGGAACAAGAATTCCATCAATTGGTTTACGTCTGCAGCTATTATGATCTTCATTACTGTCACATATATTTTATTATAATTTTAGCTGATGTGATAAAAAAAATATTTATATTAAAATTGAATTTTGTTGGCGTGCGAAAAATAAAGAGATTACTTATATCTTAAGTATGGGTATCATCCTGTCTGCTAATAACAAAATTCACTCGGCCATTACACATGCGGTGTTATCACAAAACAAGGGTTTTCTTTAAACATGATTTAAACCTTCGAGCCTGTTTTTGAAATAAGAACCCAACCGTAATCAAAATACAGTTCTTTTTTACCAAACCTGGCAATTGGGTTTGTCCATAAGCAATTTCTCAGTTACAGTAAGAAGTTTGATTTAGTGTCCGGTTGATGGCAATGGGCTTTATTGGAAAGCTCAAAGTCACCCAAAAGGCAATGGAGAGGTCTATGCTTGGAGTTTCCTCACGTGATCGAATCAGAAATGAAGAGATCCGCAGGAGAATCAAAGTAATCGACATAGCCCGAAGAATTGCCAAACATAAATGGCAGTGGGCAGGGCACACTGCTCGCTGAACAGATGGCCGATGGGGCCGTAAGGTTCTGGAGTGGCCATCGCGTACCGGATGACGTCGGAAGGCCTACCACAAGGTGGACCGATGAACTTGTGAAAGCCGTAGGAATTTGCTGGATGCGGGAAGCCCAAACCCGGTCAAAATGGCAGTGCTTTGGGAGGCCTATGTCCAGCTGTGGACGTTAGGCTAAAATGAAAATGATGATGGCAAGAGCAGAGGTGGGCCCAGTGGTAACTAACGCGACTTACGAGTTGTAAGCCGTAGGTTCGAACCCAGACAGCTTTGAGAGTTTAATTAACTTTTATTTGCATTAAAAAATGCACCATTTTACAATTCATATACAGTTCGTTAACGCGGCATGTGTTTTAATTATTCTAGCTTTGCTAACAGCTTAATTAAATTGCAATTATAACCTGTAACACACATAATTCATAAGCATTCCTAAGCGACTCAAACAAAGTGGTATTACAACGACGTTCAAAATTTAAGTGAATTGTTGTGTATTTCAATTAAAATTGTGACTATTTACCTCATCATCATCAGCCTTTTACGAACTATTTTGAGGCCTGTCTCAGCAGTGGCAACATTATACACCGATTATAACTATGATGATGGCAAAAGGGGGCAATATTACAACAAAATGTGGGTTTAGGTACGATACGACCTAACCATTCGGGGATTACAGCAGTAATATTTGTATAATACAATACGGTTGCACACTGTAAAGCTTTAGCCACAAACATCAAGAATGTAATCGTGACATTACACACACAGAGTAACCGACGACGCAATAAAATAAAAACGCGTCGTTTACCCCACTTGACGCTTAAACCGTTTTATTGAAGAGCTTATGAATCCTGGTATCACGCATGACATAGCACGCGAGCTACGAGTAGGAAGAAACATCGACTGTGAACCAAAGAGTCGTATTTACAACGTGAGTTATAATATCATCATGATTCTGCCCTTCTATCGCATTTTTATATAATTGGATGGCAAACTCACGAGGGGCTCCTCAAGATTAAGCAACGCTTGCCGATCGGCGATCGTCGGTCTGTGGATGGGTGACCATCGTTGTGCTTCGGGCTGGCATTCGGAGGTCTTCGATAGTTTTACGAGTCGTCAGAAGCCGAAAATTCTGATAACATATCATGCCAAGGAGGGGTATCGTGTTACCCAGTAACTGAGTAGAGGAGGTGAGGACTGATATAACATACAATACGAAGTTTTGTTTGTTAACTCGAGTTAAATAAAACTTTAGTGTGTTTTACGTTTTACTAGGTTTCCACTGATGTAATATACAATATGTAAGACCAAAGTTACCAGGGGCACATGAAACTAGAGTAACTAATACATTCACTATGTGGCAGGTGACAGACAATCTCACTAATACAGTATTCAAGAGATTCAAAGCCGAGGGAAACGAACTTTTAGGAGCCACGGTAAAGCTCAATATTCTAGAATCGAGAAGGACAGGTGATACGAGGTTGTAAATATTCTAGCATCCATTTTGAAATGCTTATCTGTTTTTCTAGCCACTGTAAAAGGTTTACTAAAATCAAGATCAATAAGGATCGCGTCGTTTGGCTTCAGACAGAACAATACAAATTATGTAAAATATTATTATAGCCTCGGTGGTCCAGGTAGAGGTCGAAAGTGCTACTGCTGATTTCGTGACTAATAAAAATTTAAAACAACAAAACAGAAATCATCAATTTCGTTTTAGATGATCTGCTGCCCCAAATAAATAATTTGATAACCAGTGTTTTTTTTTTCTACAGTCAAGATATCCGATAAAAAGCATCAATGCAACTTCACAGAGGCAATGCAATATACGAGGCCACTCAGATAGTATTGCGAAAAAAGATTTTATGCCGGTTAGAAAAATATAGTCATATTATGGAATATGCTGCTTTTAGTTTAGTTAGTACAGAAAATAAACCATATAGAAATTCGTCATTTGATGTATTGCGTCTGCATTCCCTGAAGGCAGAGGTGAGTAGTCAGCCACATTTCGCCAGTTATGAAGTAAGTCCTAGGTTTTATGAGGCGAGCCTATTGCTATCACGACTCCAAAATTAGAGACTGGCCAGTTTTTGTCTATTTTGAAACTATGATTATTTGAAAGTAAAATATGTACGTTCCAATTTCAAAATTTTCCTCCACATTGTTTGCGAGCTTAGTTAAATTATCGTGTCGCATTAAAAAATGTATCAACGCGGGAACAATTTCGCGCTATGTTTTTTACAATTTCAAGTGTAGTCTGAAACCGGACGAATCGTACGATAGACTTCAAATGGTATTCATGGATGAAGGCCCTTCTAAGGCAACCGTGTATTGTTGGTATAACGAATTCAAGTGCGGGTGACTAACGTCGCCCTTTGACGGCGGTTACGAAGAAAAACGTGCTAGCAGTGGAATTTTTTATCCAAGACAATAGGCAAGTTACGTATCAAGAGATTCAGCACATACTGCAGGTTAGATCGGGAAGCCTTCAAGAAATTCTACAAGTGCATCTTCGCGTGAGGAGGATAGTTTCACGCTTGTTGCTGCACAACCTCACCGAAGCAGGAAGTTTCAGAAGCAGGCCCGGGTGGAATGGTGCCGTGATATGATAAACAAATTTGAAGCAGGCTCTGATGGCCATTAAAGGTGATGAGCCTTGGATTTATCGATACGATCTTGAAACGAAGCGCCAGTCGACGGTTTTGGTGTTTCAAAACGAATCAACGCCTACCAAAGTGAAGCGATCCAGCAGCGGGGGAAAAAGATGATCGCGAGCTTTTTCAATTTGACTAGCTACTTGGTGTCAGTTCCTTTACGGAACCAAAGAAGCATCAACCCTGAATGGTATACTACCAAATGCTTGGCAGAAGTTTTCTCTGTTGTGAGCAACAAGCGACCAAACACAGGGCTCCGAGGGCTACTGCTCTACCACGACAACGCGCCTTCGCACACCGCGCTCAAAACGGAGGACTTCCTGGACAGCACGCCGGTCAACCTCCTTACAGCACTGACCTAGCACTGTGTGACTTCTTTTTATCCCCGAAAATAAAAAATCTGCTCAAATGGATACAATTTTCGTCGCCGGAAGATGCGCTGTCAGCGTTCGAGCAGACTGTAAACGAGATGTCTACGAAAAAGTGTTTCAAAAACTGGTTCAGACGCATGAAACTTTGTATAGAGTCTAGTGGTCGGGGAAACAAGGCGTGATGTTCTGTTTATGTATGTGTTAATAAAAAAATATTTACATAGAGATTATTTACATACATATTTATCGAAATCAAAACTGTCGAGTGTCCCACGAATTCCATCCACACTATTAACCTTAACTTCCTACTATCTTAACTAACATTATAAATGCGAAAGTAAGATTATTTGTTTGTTCACACCGAAACGGGTGAACGGATTTGGATGAAATTTGGCACACAGATAGACCATGGCCTGGGTAAGGACATATGCTACTTTGTATCCTGGCTTGCAGACGAAATCGCGGACAACAGCTATAATATTATAAAATCGAAAGCAACTCCGTCTGCTACGTCACCTTTTCACGCTAGAACCACTGAATGGATTTAAAAAAAAAACTTTTTTTTATAAAATTTGCCAAGGAGATAGATGGCATTCTAGGCAAGGATATAGGCAACTTTTTGTCCCCGGTACCCTGTTCCCGTGGAAACTATTTCCAACATCAGAAGCTATGGTAAAATATAAATGACTTCAAGGTTAAATTCTTACTCAATCACTTACCTACTTAAGGGAATTAGTAACACATGTTACTATTGTTATTAGTCTGTTTTATTTTTTACTAGCACTTCGCCCGCGACTTCGTTCGCGTGGATTTCGAATAAAAAAAAATAAGTCGTCTATGTTCATCAGACATAATTTCGGCTTCTAATGGTAAAACAATTTTTCAAATCGGTCCAGTAGTTTCGGAGCCTATTCAATACAAACAAACAATCAAATCTTTCCTCTTTATAATTGTAGTATAGATTTGTTTGTATTTCTTATGATTAGACATTTATATTTATTCGTTATCAACAGAATTTCTGTTAAATTTTGGAATTGAATATTATTTGCATACCCATGAGACGGCATGGAGGACTTTAATTTAAAAAAAAAAACTATTTACGTATTACCCACGTTTGCAAAAATAAATGATTTGATGTTTGAATCATCTGTATTTAGAATATTTAAAATTTGAATTTCAGTTATTGAAATAATCAAATCCATCACTAAATTTTCACATGGCACAAAAATTTCCTTCCACAGGTACGTTTTCTGAGCCATATTTTCATTAGATACTTTTTAAAACATGCCATAGCTTCCAAGGTCGTAAAAGGTCTTATGACCGTCGTCATGTTTTATTCTACTATTTGTAGACTGCAAGTCAATGCAAGTATGTATGCTACAATCAAACTGAGAGCAACACAGTTGTTTCTTTACGAGCCACAGGCGAGCAACTTCAGGCAACTGTCGTGCTACAGTATTGTGTTAAAGACTCTTTATTGGAAATCTTCTGGGAGCTCGAATGTGGGCTGTTAGCATCGCTACATATCAATCTTCAGGGTGCTTTTAAGTTTATCGCAACACAAGCTATCTCTACTCGAATGTACAGCCGTCAATAATTGACGATGATCTTAAATTATCCGTGTAATTGAATGACAAAAGTCGAAATGTCTACAACACGGGTTTACGTGAACCAATTACATGGCTCTTTGACTGATTAATACATAAATAAAAGTCACGCCACACAAGAGCAACAGTATAGTGTCACGTCTGGGGTACGCTCCCAGCCTCATTTATAATGAAGCTTCATTTCGGCTGGATTAGTTGGCAGACTTGCGACCACCGCCGTCGCCGTCACCTGGGACGGAGCGAGGAGTCGTGGAGTATTCTCATGTAAAGCTGGCTGTGAGCAGAGATTGGTAATCATGTTATAAATGTGATGCAAGAGAGTTTGGAAATAGTTTCTCATTTTAGGAATTGAATAATTAAGAAAAACGCAGAGTTTTGTTAATCCGCAAAGATAGGTAGGTTTACAGTAGGTACTTTGCTGTTACAATGGTACATTGGGTTATAGAAAAAGTTCGGATCCTAATCTTATAATTATATCATTTCTGAATCTTATAAAAAAAAAGTAGAGCAGTGGTGGCCCAGTGGTAACGGCCGCGACTTACGAGTTGTAGGTCGTAGGTTCGAACCAAGACAGGCGCTTTACTTTATGTAAATTATTTCACCACCACTGCTCTTAAAACGTGAAGGAAAACATTGTGAGGAAACCGGCATGTCTTAGAACCAAAAATTCTAAGGCATGTGACATCTACCAACCCGCATTGGGCCCGCGTGGTGGATTACGGCCCACTCCCTCTCACAGAGAGGAGGCCTGTGTCCCAGCAGTGGGAACATATTAGGCTGATTATGCATAAAAAGATTACTTTTTAACCGAGTTACAAAAGGAAGAGGTACTCAATTGGGTTGTTCTTTTACATTTCTAACCTCAGAACTCCGTCATTTATAAACAGAATTGAAAAAATCTTGTTTGAAAGGATACCTTAAAAATTTGGTCAAGTTCTAATGTGTGGTTTCTGAGTTAGCTTCAATATTACGAAATTTTTCCATTTAGTGTATGCTGATGATGTTAAAATAACTTCCTGACATTGTTATTTAAGTGAAGGTATTCGAATTTGTGTGGCGTAGGTACCATAACTAAAAAGTGATACACTTTATTACAACAAAAAAACAACAGACTTCCAAAAAAAAAACATCACAAAGTGAAAAATTACTCGGTGAAAAAAGTCGGTGGCAAAAAAACGAAAATAAAAAACCAATGACACCGACTTCCGAAATTAAACATTCATCAAACGTCATTTTCATATTGTAGTATTTTTTGGAAGTTGGTTTAAAAAAAAAAAATAAGATTTCGATTTTCCTAAAACTTGATGCGCCATATTCACGCCCGAAAAGGTTAGGGATTTCTATGAGTTGCCAAGCCTGGATAATTTCTCTCACGAATCACGATTTGTGTGAAGATTAACACCAAATGTGATTCATACATTAATTTCATGATAAAAGCTAAATGCTAATCAAAATTAACTTGGTACTTAAATGTTCAATCAGCTGTAAGAAACCAAAGAGTTCTAATTAAACATATTATGCCTGTAACCCACTGAGGCGCAACACATTGTATCGACGGAAACAGAACAATAAGAACAGCACCTTTTGTCTACTAAACTACGACACGACTCAGTGGGCAACTGTGCTAAAATAATAAAAATAAATGCCCTTAAAAACCTTTGTTACTTGATGATGGTTCATTTTTGAAGACTGCTGTGTCGAAAAAAGTACCTGTAAGAACAAAAACATGATTTTTAATTTAGCATCATAGAGTAAATCATATCCGTGTCTATGGTATAAGGAGCATTTTGTCCGCGCGCCAGTCAGTTTAAGTTTAAGTCCTGGCTGGAGGCCTTAATTTATTAGGGCAACCACAGGCAAGTCCGTTTAAGCAGACGACAACCTCATAGGTTGACCTGCGAGATGCCATTCCCAAAAAAATAAAAAAAAGCGCCAGTCAGTCGCGTCGCGGACGCGGTGCAGCGGTGGCGGGAGCACGTCCCTTCGTTATGCGACACTGAATGGAGCGACGCCTGATAACGTCCCGACCGTTTTATTTGCACACTTGAATGCCACGTTTGCCTAATCGAGTTGGTTATTGTCATGGATGATAGTGTTTTGGGTTCAGATTGTTTTTAAAATAATTAGTTAAATTATGGTGTAGTTTAGGTATCGAATGAAGTAGAAACCAATCATTATGATAATTATGTTGTAATAATTACAATATTGTCAATACTCATTCTATCCTTTCCGTTAAAAAATTTTTCATTGGCACCCCGAAATCTGAATTCGTGCCCAATCTCCCAATCTCGCCCACTATTAAACGCAACTAGCTTTTGATCGCAGCATCGCCTGCATGGATGAAACGTAATGTCGGGGTATAAATTATCATATGTGTTAATTCAGGTTATAAACTCACAAAATTACTTCCATTTAAAAAAAATATACTCTTAACTCACTACTACAGTTTTAAATAATATAAGTCAATCATGATTCGAAAAACACCTACCGCCATCTAGCGTCCTAAAGCAATTGTGACCGGCGAAAGTCTATGTTCTTTCCCTCGAGAACAGTACTCGTTTTCTGGATGAAATATGCAAAATACCATGATGATCGGTTCAGTGGTTTAGGCGTGAAAATCTAACAAACAAAGCTATGATTTAAATATACCTCTACTTGTTTTGAACACAAATACTTGTACTAACAAAATCAAATCTAAAATATCAAGAACTTCAAGAAATCTTAAAGATACTTTGTTTTGTCTTAGCTCTAAGAGCTTTCAAACGAGCTGGAGCGAAAACTTTCACATTAACAAGTTTAGACCATAACACGAAAACCCCGCCTAAAACCATGTTTGACACTTCTAAAACACCACCATCTCTTTTAATCTCAGCCTGTTAGTAAGAGGCAGCATATAAATCTGTTTAGCATTTTACCAATTGTTGTCCAATAAACATTTAGGCATCTATAAGAGCTTGTGTAGAACTTAACGAGATATAAAGGCGCAACAGCAGCAGCACTAACAACTTTTGGCAACAAAAGAACGTTGACAAGCAAAATATTTCACTTAGAGTTATATCACAGAGTTACAAGGGCGATAACAGGGTGGGTCTAAAGGTTAAAGACATACAGCAGCAATTTTTAACTCTACAATACGGGTAAAGCATATTTTGTTATAAGTTTAAGTGCATCTTACAACTATAACATCTAAATAAGAAGTAAGCATTAACTAATAATCCCCCAAAGTGATATGCAAGCGATAGTAAACTCTTGCAAAGAACCAAAAGTTGCACAAGAGCAATAATTACCGTTACCAGTTCTACAATGGTGCTCATATACTCTTTTGTATCACCAAATGCCTAAAGAAGTACAAAACTCTCTAATTTTACTTAAAGTCAAACAGTAGGAACATTTTTCGCTATCATAGAACTTCTAGTGCTTAATGTGACTTGTGTATAACTTAAGGTAGAGTATCAGAGCTTAATACCACTTCTGTACCCCTCATTTGTTCACTTGTAGTTGATTTCATGGCAACGCAACTAAAAAAATCTAAAACAGTCAAAAATGCTTGGAAACTTCAAAGCACTAATGGGAATAGGCGAAAATTGTTGAGAGAATATCATAATACAACAAAATATGATTGTGAGTAATACTAGTACTGCAAGTGGGAGTTTTCTGCTAAAATGTGGAATTGGGTTCCGTACATGTTTTTCCAGAAAATGTGTGTGAAAGTGGTGCTACAACTACAAGTGATTATGAGGAAGTCACGATATTTGACTAGACACAATCTGTAACTCCCCACGGAGTTGTTGTGGAGTCAAGAGATGGAGATTGATCTGACCATGATAGATCTCAGTCATAGAATCAGTCAAGTGTCCTGAATCCGCTTTAAATTCTGAATCATATTCATGGTCGCTAATGCTGCTAAGGAGAAATCTTGCTGAATAGACATTACGTCAATCTCCTGTTGCACTGTGTTGGTGACGCTGTCTAAATAATTCAATTTTTTATTGATTATCTTATGCTGCTTTTCAATAGTCTCTTCTGTTCGCTTTAAGATATTATACTCCGCTTCTATGACCGATGTCTGATTCCTGTACAGCTGACTAAGATGGTTTATATTACCTTGTACAAGTTCAATGTCACACTTGTATTTTTCTGCGAATTCCTGATCCAGTACTCCGAACAATGAATTAGCTATGGAACCGACTGCATTGATAAGCCCGCGTCGAAATCTAAAACAGTCAAAAATGCTTGGAAACTTCAAAGCACTTATGGGAATAGGCGAAAATTGTTGAGAGAATATCATAAAACAACAAAATATGATTGTGAGTAATACTAGTACTGCAAGTAGTCAAGTGGGAGTTTTCTGCTAAAATGTGGAATTGGGTTCCGTACATGTTTTTCCAGAAAATGTGTGTGAAAGTGGGGCTACAACTACAAGCGATTATGAGGAAGTCCTTTGTGAAAATATGGATCGAGATTCCGCATACTCCGTCAACATGAATTGATATTGAAGAAAATAGTGACAGTGAGGACGAATCCATTGATGTTTTAAAAAATTCTATATGAAATCGGTATATTTTTGTGAAAATTGCAAAAAGGCACTTGTTTATATATATATATGTTTTACCATAAACACCTATTATTCAGAAACCTGTCTATAAAGACTATTGATTACAACAAAAAAAAAACGTTTTAAGGTGTATGCAACTGGAATGGTATGCATGGTTTTTTAAAATATACAGCCTGTGGGCGAATACTCTCCCCGTTCTCATACAGTGACATTTTCTTCTAGAAAATTTCCCAATAGAAACGACGAAGACTTTCGAGCCATTAAATATGTTGCTCATCATAAAGCTGATTCTCCACTATGAGAACTTCTAATCGACATCCTTGAAGACTTTCCTGTGGGACCTTCGCTGCATCTTATTGATCTTGTAATAATGAAAAGGCTGCTACACTCACCATGTGTGTAGCAGCCTTTTCATTGGTGAGTTTTGTTTTATTACCTAAACTACAAGACAGAAACTGCATGCCTGACAAATGACAACGATATTGTAAAGGTTAAAGAAATTCAGTAATTACCTGAATTCGATGTTATTCATATTCATGGTTATAAAATGAAGAACAAAATCGTTATATTACTTTCCGATTCAGTCATCGTATCTAAATATGTATTCATCTGAGGATAAGGCTGCCAATCGTCAAGAGATTTTGTAAGTAGTAAGAGACGTAAAATGTAAACTAGTGTGTATTGAGCATGAACATTCACTATACTTTTTTCCTTTACTTCACGCAGTTTTACTTCACGCAGTTTGAAATATCAAATTAAACGCAATATATCAATCAAATTTCTTTTATTCTCATCAAAAAGATTGACAATACTAATTTGATTCATTCAGAAGACGGGTTCGTTGTGAGGTTCACCACATTCGGGGGAGTTCTACATGTCTGCATGCTGAAAAAAAAAATTTGTATGATAAAAATACAAATAACTAAACCCTTTGTACTACCAACCTAGCACTGACTGATTAACACAATAACAGCCAGACATACCAATCGTTGCACGAACAATTTCAAATCAACTTCTTTTTGGCAGGCTTGTTAACTAATAATATTTTTTGTCTCTTCATCGGTATCTGTATTAGCCAATAAAAGTCTAGTTCGCGTTCAGCTTCCTCATAAGTTCTTAAAAAAATAAAGTGTATGTAGTCTTCAATTGTAAAGTAAAACTATGTACATACTCGATTTCTTTGTGGTTTTGGGCAGTTACTACGGATCCCTAAATTCGTTTTCCACCATGTTTAGGTTACGAATTGATTTGACAAAGTTTAGAAAAACATACGAAGACACGGTTAAATTGAAGTATTTTGCTTAGTTATGTTCTGATACGTCTAGTACGATACCTTAACCTAGAACAGTCAACGTTTTTTACGATTATTACAAAAGTTTTGTGTTACTTCTTATCTAATAAAATATTTATTTTCACTAAATAGACAAAACCAATCGGGCGCTTGAATAATTTGTTAATACTAGATATACTTATTCATAGTGTACTTACCTTCGCGGTAAAAATTCAACTTCTGTGTACACTAAGTCCAAACTAAAATATTGCTTTTAATTTCACTTTCACAAACGAATGGCGGCGTTTTGGATCCGACCAATATACGCATACTGTTTGCACATAAAAACGAGAAGTAAAATTTATGTTGATGAAAAAAAAACTTTATGTTAAAAATGTTAGCACCTGAGATCATTTTTATAGCCTTTGTTGCTCTATGCTAATGCTTAAAGCGTTAATAATCACCTATTTGCCACCCTCTTATCACTTAAAATATAGTGAGCGACATTGTAGTTCTACTGTACCGTTTAAGGAGTTAGTATTCACATATTTACAGCCCTCTTAGCACCCAAAGAGTTAATAAATGATATTTTACTCTATTGTACCACTAAAAGAGTTAATTTTCGCCTATTTACCACGTTTTTATCTCTTATAGTTTCAGTTATCGCTATTTCAGCTCTCTTATTGCTTTATTATACCTCTTAACCCATTCTATAACTCTGCTTTACCACCATTAAACAATCTAAGGTGATAAAAAAAGTGTGCCCATTTCGGGGCTATAGTAGAGTTATAGCGCGCTTTAAACTACACTTATTTATAACTTTAGGATCTGGTTAGCGCTCTAATACATTTACTATAACTCTTGTCTTTGCGCTTAAGTGTTAGTTGGGTGGGGCCGGGTTCCAGTATAGCCGGATGAAGCTGAATACCAGTATTTTCCATGGAGCGACTTCCTAGCTGAAATCCACCACCCAGTAACTGGGTAACACGATACCCCTTGGTAAGACTGGTTGTCAATCTTTCTGGCTTCTGATTACCCATAACGACTGTCAAAGATCTACGAATGACAGCCGTCGTCGATGGGTCTCGATATGTATTGGATGGGTGACCAACCCATCCATGGACTGACTGCACGAAGCGTTGCCCTAACCTTAAATCAATCGGTGCGGCTGTTAACATTTAGCCACGAGCCTCTCATGTAAAAGACAGCAACACTTTAAGACCACGCAAGCTCCTCTAGGATGGATGCGGGAAGTCCCAAACCGGTACGAAATGGCAGTGCTTTGGGACAGCTATGTCCAGCTGTGGACGTTGTAGGTCAGGTTCGAACCCAGACAGGCGTTGTACTTTGTTTAAATAATTTAATCACCACTTTCCCAAAACGGTGAAGGAAAACATCGTGAGAGAACCATCATGTCTACGAACCAAAAATTCGAAGACCTGTGACATCTAACAACCCGCACAGGGCCCGCGTGGTTGATTACGGCCCACTCCCTGTCACAGAGAGGAGGCCTGTGTCCCAGCAGTGGAAACATAATAGGCTGATTATGAAGCTCTTCTAGGTGTTATACGCACATTTATTGCTAATGCGCCAGCATCATTAATATAGTTGAATATCGCGTGCGTTCTTTTTCGAGCACGAAACTAAATGGCGTTAGTCCGCACTTTTATTTCGTTTTTAACTAGAGTAATAATAATTGATCTAGAGAAAAAATATCTTGTGTCCTACTATATTGTCTTACTTTTAGACACACAAGCCGAGCAAACTTGTTCTTATTTTTAATCATCTTTAAAAGATTTTTGAATAAAATATGAAAATATGAATCAAATCTTAGTTAATTGTATTAACTAAGATTGGATTGTATGGGTGTGCAAATACTTAACATACATTTTAGGGAGCCTCCTCTTAATGTAAGTTAAGTCTGAAAATCACAAAAGCAGCGCCACTATCTTTTAAGTGGAAGCACTGTAAAAGCTTCCAAAGTTATATGAATATGTAAAGTGCTGAGCTGTTGGATGCATGTGAAGTCGAGCAACTTCATAAGTTCATAACACAAGATAAACTATTAAACTTCCTGAGTAAAATTACCTAATTTTAAATTAGGTACTAATTATATTTTATTTTATTTTATTTTATTACATACACATACAAATACAAAACGTCCTACGGGACCAGGTTACTGACATTTTAACGTCAAGAAACACTGCAGAAGTCTACAATTCTAGATATATTTCGTCGAGAGCTCCTCCTCTCGTGGCCTTTCAGCGCAATAGTCAATTAAATGCAAATGCCTAGCACGAAGACGAGTGTTTCAGACAGATATTAGTCTAGCTTTGTAAGGGAATTTATTTATTTAGAGTCATCTGTGCTGTCTTGTGTTTAATGTGCCTGGGGCGAATGTAGAGGAGACAGTAGCGTATGGAAAGAAAGAAATAAGACATGGGTGGAGAAATTATTTACGAAGTACAATCTTTTAGGAATGATAAAAAACTAACTGACTGAATAAATACTGCCTCGTTGTACCTATGGTTGTAAGACTCTGTGAGCTCCTGGATGTTAAATCAATAAGCAAAATGTCGACGTGATGATTGATAACAAGCTACTGATCTATAACACCGTGTTGAAGCCCATCTGGACCTACGGAATCCCACTGTGGGGCTCTGCCAGTAAGAGCTACGTCATGTCCATCCAACGTGTTCGAAACATCATCATGCGTGCCCATTCTTCTACGAATGAAGAATGGGTACGCATAATGATGATGCGTGCCCATCACGAGTGCCCCGTGGTTCCAGAAATGACGACATCCAGAATTATCTTGGCGTTCCCACTATTCAAACTGAAATTGACAAACTCAAAAGGAAATATGCCGATCGGCTCTCGGTTCATCTAAATACCCTGGCCAATGATCTCTTAAAAACTTCCCTAACCTTACGGGGAAAGGCTGAAAAGGAAGGATGTGCTCGTCGCCTAATTGCCATATTCATCCAACCCGTCTGCTTACAGTCTTACGACTGATTGCAGATTAAAAATAAAAGGTTTTGACGTGAATACGTCTTTAAATTTATTGTCATAGTAGGAGGCCATAAAAAAAACTGATGATTACAAAATCGGGGGACATACAGAGTGGTGTTGCAGCCACATATCTATCATCTACATCCAAAATATAATGACACCACTCGATAGCCAAAGAATCAAATAATTTGATACGTCGAGTCGACAGTGACGGCACGATCTCTGCCCACCTTAGAAAACATTACTCATGACGTTTACGTATTCATGTAAAACACGCGGCTGTGTCCACAACACAACCCACACACCGTTTTTTATAGAAACTCAGTAATAGCTAGGAGCCTGGATTTGTGCCCCGTTAAATTATCATACTGTTTGTTCCGTAAGTCGACGTCAAGCCGGAGTCGGGTGATAGGTTGGGTTATAATATTTATCAGAAAAATAATATATACCAGGCCACTGAGAAAAAATTGCGAAAAAAAGTTTTTATTTATGAGAGACTGGCCAGTTATAGTCTATTTTGAAAATATGATTATTTGTAAGTAAAAATAAGGTACGTTCAAATTTCAAAATTTATCTACACATTGTATGCAATTAATTTAAATTATCGTGTCTCATTAAAAATGCATCTGCGCCGGGAACATTTTCACGCTATGATTTATTACGATTTCAAATGTCGCCTGAAACCGGAAGAAATGGCATTCATGGATGACGGCCCTTCTAAGGCAACCGTGTATCGTTGGTATAACGAATTCAAGCGCGGTCGACTAACTATAGTATCAACTCATATTAATATGACTTTATTTATTTATTTAAATATACTTTATTGTACACCACAAAATGACATAACAAAAAAAAACATCATACTAAAAACATACAATAGGCGGCCTTATCGCTTTCTGCGATCTCTTCCAGGCAACCTTAGAATGGACAGTGATTTGTCTGGACATTAAATGGGGCTGTCAGTGGTGCAGGAAATAAATATACATTAAACTAGAATAGATACACAGATATATACATATTAACATATCCTAAGAAGTAGATACATAAATACATACACACATGCGAAATATAAGAAACGTAAATAAATGATAATAACGACTGCGCGCGTTTTATTTCGACAGGCAAGTGCATTCCACAGACGAACGGCCTGGATAGTAAAAGATTTGTCGAGGAAAATTTACTTTGAAAAGACTTTTTAATTGAAACGATTTGACATTACTTTGTTTTTTGAGTTTTTGTGTTTTTAATTTATTAATTTTTATTTAAAATTACAATGTCTTTTAAATTTGTGTAAGTACATTAAACACGATTTTCATGCCCATGACGGTTGAACATGGAGCACTATTAAAAAAGAAAACATCTATGTACTTACTAATTACCCATTTTTGCAAACGAATAAATGATTTGATTTGATTTGATTTGATTTGATTTGGGATATGAAGAAATAAGTGGTCGCCCTTCGACGGCTGTTACGAAAGAAAACGTTTTAATCCAAGACAATAGGCAAGTTACGTATCAAAAGATTCAGCATATACTTCATATTGGATCGGGAGAAGGATAGTTCCACGCTCGGTGCCGCAAAACCTCACCGATGCTCACAAGCAGGCCCGGGTGGAATGGTGCCGTAATCGTGCAGGCTCGTCTCGGCGTGTTTACGACATCATTGCAGAATTGCAGATGATGAGTCTTGGGTTTATCAATACGATCCAGAAACGAAGCGCCAGTCGACGGTTTGGGTGTTTCAAATCGAATCAACGCCTACCAAAGTGAAGCGATCTAGAAGCGGGGGGAAGATTTGATCGAGGCCTTTTTTTATTTGACTGGCTACTTGGTGTCACTTCCTTTACTCGTTTTCTCTGTTGTGAGCAATAAGCAACCAAACACAGGGCTCCGCGGGCTACTGCTCTACCAAGAGAACGCGCCTTCGCACATCGTGCTCAAAGCGAGAGACTTCCTGGACAGCACGCCGTTCAAACTCCTGGGTCACCCTCCGTGCAACCCTGACCTAGAACCGTTTGACTTCTTTTAATTCCCGAAAATTAAAAATCTGCTCAAAGGGATACAACTTTCGTCGCCGGAAGATGCGATGTCAGCGTTCGAGCAGGCTGTGAACAAGGTGTCTACGGCGGACTGGAAAAAGTGTTTCGAAAACTGGTTCAGACGCATGAAACTTTGTATGGAGGCTAGTGGAGAGTACTTTGAAGATATTTAATTTAAAAAAAACCATTAGAACATTTATTTTTATTTTCGCAAAACTTTCTGAGTGACCCACGTATTTAAATATAAAACGTTAAAGTTTGTAGCCACAGGAGTTAAAAGACGGTCACAGGCAGTAGATTTTGTCGTTTATTTGATAAAAACCCGTACAATATTTAACAATACGTATTAAAAAAAAAACTTTTTAATAAGGAGACCCGCAGCCTAATTTTCGTAAACGATTACGACTAATCTCATGTATTTTCACAGTTCAACAACATTCATTGCGTTATTTACATTGTTGAGCAGAATTTTTATCGAACTTAAGAAGCAATGGATTAGCAATCTGTTTCAAAACGATTCAGATTCCGATTGATTGTGTATTACGCAATTAGGGTACCGTTTTAACTTTTATATAGAATTAAACACAGTGACTTTTTTAACCGTCTACCTATTACTGTTCATGAGATACAGCCCGCTGTCAGACAGACGGACAGAAAGACTGTGGAGTCCTAGTAACAGGCTCCCGTCAAAAAAAAAATACACAATACACTAATACAAAGTAGCCAAAAAGCCTCGTATTCAAAACCTTAAAAATAAAACATTGTAGTGTAACATTGGCAGTCGCATACAAACGTGCCTACAATTTTAAAAAGACTGCAGGCAGATGCTGGATGCGTCAAGCTGAAGACAGGGCGCTATGGTGCTCAATAGGGGAGGCCTATTTCCAGCAGTGGACTAAAATAGGCAGATGTTGATGATGATGATGATGATACAAGCTTGCCTACAATTTTATTAAATTTGTAAACTTCTACTAGAGAATAATCAATCTATCTATGGAAGTCAGCTGGAGATGGCACTTACAAGACAAGCCATATACATACGTAAGTAAGCTATATGTATGTATCTCATCTCATTAGCAAAAGCTACTAGAATCTCTTAGAATTTACTTAAGTAAAACTAGTTACGTAACCAAAGTTCTAAGTTACCCGCAGAATATACTTAACGCTAAGTAACTTCTCTATCTAACTGCATATTGGCGCTGCTTGCGTAACGAAGCTAATTTGAATGCTCTGTGTTTTAATATAACCTTCTAGTAATTCTGGTGCCCTGGTACCTAGAAATGAATATGCAATGTCTTTTTGGGTGATGATAAAGGACTACGAAAAGATATCAAGTGGAAAAGACCTCCCCCTGTCTACTAATTAGTATAATAATTATAATAACTCTATGACAATTAATCACTGAATACCAAGTGTGGTGTGGATCATGGTATAAGTTAGTAGTAAAAAAAAACGACGGGTTGCACTCCGGGAGTGCCGGCAGAAGATAAAACTTGAATATTAACGTTGTGCATTTTTGATTTTTTGGAATGGTTAGGGAATAATTTTGCACGAATTGCTTTAATTATCTGTATAAAAGTACTATCATTTATGTGGTAGAATACAATATTTATTTATTGCGCTATCGTACACAAACATGACAATTTATATTACATTCAAAAGTATATCTCTCAGAAAAATCAATCAATAAAAATCAACAATAATCCGTCTTACGAATTTTCGATCAGGTCACGTGTCCTGACGCGAGTTTAACATTTTTTACCCATTACAAAAAAAGTGTACAACGCCGCTAAAGAAGTTTTCACTTCAATATACAACTGCATCAGACTCCAGGTTACTGTTCCACTCCCAACCTGAGGCTCACATACCGGTTAAAAACCTAAACAACGCAGTTTTAAAAGTAATTTTGCTGTTTTTTCAGAAAATTGAGCTTCTTTAGAACTTTAAATTTTGTTTCGGGACGGATTTTTTATTTTTATTTTTAGCAAATACAAACTTTTTGTATGTTTTATTTTTGAAATCGTCACATCAAGCCCTTTACTTTGAAACCGCACGTGGTCATGGTACAACACATTTTTTTCAAGACATTCTTTACTGACGTCTTAAATCCGCATTTTGATTTTATACAAACAAAACCAAAATCAATAAAAATCCATCCATCTGTTGGGATGTTTCAAGGGTATTAAGAATCACAAATAGCTGCATATAAACGTTTGAAAAAAAACAACAAATTATAAGTGAAAACAACATCAAAATCGAAACAATAGATTGGAACGCGAACAATGTCTTCCATCAGAAAGTACCAGGCGCCTATGAACTGACAGAGTTGCAAATAGTAGAAAGCCGTAGTGGGACACGTGGGCGGGCCGGTGTGAAAGGGACACTGCGCAATGCTATGCGCTCCTAGTGACGACGGCCGATGTTCTAATATATCAAACGTCGGTATTTGCATGTTTGACGCCATTTTATTACCCGACTACGGCGAAGCAAAAAGTATGGTTATGATTTTGACCAGTATGTGTGAATAAAATAAATGTGTCAGCTCCCTAATACTTTCTAAAACTACTTATTTTGCAAGTTATTTTTACAATAATTATTTGCAACGGGACCGGCAATTGAGCGACACAAGTAAAGCCTAGTTTGTACTACGCTTTAGTTAGAGGCTATCTCTAATTTCCCTGCGGCTCAGCCCAAATCGGTTTATTTGTCGATTCGCACGAACTTACTTGCCCGAAACGGGCGAATCGACACTTCTAAATAATGTAATTTTTTCTCAATGCAACTCGCAATAAGTTTTTTTTTTATTGTGGGCGTAATGACAACTCCAGAAATATGTATTAGTCAATTGACACATTTTGAATTTAATGCAAAAAGTTAAGACAAAAGTACACTAGCGCGCAGAAGTGACTAAAGTTAAATATTTGGAAATAAAATGAAACACGTGAATTTATCGAACACATCTTTTTTTAATATCATTTTACGATAGACGTTGTTCTTAATTATACATTTCGCTCAGAGAGTTATAGAATATAATTTTAATACGCATAAATCAAAATAGATGAATGTTTATTGGTACATACAAATTAATAAAATTAGTAAGATTTTTTCCTAGTATCTAAGAAAAGTACAAATGTTTCCTAATTGCTTATAAAAATATGATCTTTTATAAATTCACTCATGAACATTCGCTGATTAAAAGAGTTGTCGATTGCCCAAAAATAAATTAACATCGAGTAAGTGCTACAGAAAAAAAAATGTGTCGATTCGCCGTTACGGGCGAGTAAATTTGTGCGAATCGACTAATAAGCCCTCAAATCAGAGACATGATAAATCACAGATAGTGATCAAGCTCGCGTGACGTCACCGCGGATCTGCCTGATCTACGGTGATTTACGAACCGAAACGAACTCGGATTAACTTGGATTCTGATTCTACACATAGGGTGTTTGGACATTCGATGTCATTCGAGGATCGAATTAGAATCACGATGACGTGGTGTTGTTGTATCAGTGACTATATTCAGTGAGCAGTGGTGGCGCAGTGATAACGGTAGCGACTTACGAGTTGTAGGTCGTAGGTTCGAACCCAGACAGGTGCTTTACTTTGTGTAAATTATTTCACCAGCACTGCTCTGAAAACGGTGAAAAAAACATCGTGAGGAAACCGGCATGACTTAGAACCAAAAATTCGAAGACATGTGACATCTACCAACACGCACTGGGCCCGCGTGGTGGATTACGGCCCACTCCCTCTCACAGAGAGGAAGGAAGCCTGTGTAACAGCAGTGGGAACATAATAGGCGGATTATGCAGTGACTATATTCTGACCACTGTCCATCGGACACGATTAGGATCTCATCATCATCATATTTCAGGCAAAAGACGTTTACATACATAGGACATAGACCTGCCCCAAGCACCGCCACTTCGATCGGTTCTGCTCTTCCCGCATCCAGCGGATTCCTGCGGCCTTCAGCAGGTCATCGGTCCATCATTCTACACGAGCTCATTTGGAAACACAGTGGTCCTTATTGTCGTTGCTATAAAGGTGCTGTCAGATGTACGGCAGTGTAAGGACTGTTTACACGTATAACTGACCGTTATCATGAAAACACTCTCATGAAAAGGATGTAAATTTAATTTATATAATAGCCATTTCAAACGACATAAAGAATGGCATAGGTTACAATATAACTCTAAAAAGAGTGAAATTTTAGTACATAAATCAGACAAACAACAGCGTGCCCATGTGCCTCCTGTATTTCTTAATGGAATCGTCCTAAAGCAGGTTCAAACTTTTAAATATGGGTCACATTGTGACAGGTGACGTCAAACAAAAAGAACTAAGTTAAGGTTTCTATAGGTCTATGCCACCATAAAAGAATTACAGTTGTAATTCGAATTTTCGAACAATAGCGACGATTCAAAGAAGGCATAGAAAAAATGAGATAATCGAAAAAAATCTGTAAAACCGATGGAAGTATGAAGAAGCTACACGCTTTTAAATTTTTTGGAGGGAACATATTCCCGTCCTTGTCGCGCGGTACGGACAACGAATGACGCTAGTATGAAGTTACATAGCCGTGACGTCACTTCTACGACAGTGATGACACTTCAAAACATAACTTGTAAAACACTTTTTGTAATATTGTTTGCACTATTTGGATACAATTTTTTTAAGAGGTAAGAATATAAAAAAATGTGAAAATACCTATTTAAAGTAGATAGTAAATACATAACTTAATGTTTCCCTGACAAGTCTTGTTTCTGTACAAGAGTATTTACAAACACGCATGCCTCCTAGCTCCTACCTACCGGCACACGGCACGGCTTACCCGTAAGCCTTTGTGTGCTGTCTAATAATCCTCGACAAGCTTCATCGCTGGCGTACATACACTTACATTATACTAGATTCGACTCATGGATTTTTCGATTTATCGACGATTTCCCATTTTGTTAAGTTGGTAACTGGTACTTTTTGACAGACCTACACGGTCCTCCCCCATACCTATTATCACTGTTATTTAATAACATTGTAAAACCAATTATTTGACCAGGACTGCCTACCTACTTTAATTAACCTAACACGATCACCATGGTAAGACTTTTCTGCTTTCGAGTACCCGCAACAACTGTTAAAGATCTAGCCACGAGACACAGGATTATAAAAGTAAACCGAAACAAAATAGTTGCTGGTTTTTATCGGTAACTCAAAGAGACGTTGTTGGTTGCCAAAACTCTTGCCTTCCTTATTTTATCCAGCGATAGCTAAGGCTCTCACAACACAATGTAGCACACGTTTGAACTTTTCAAGTAGGTTCACACAGCTAAAGAGTTTGGTTTACATACAGGTTGAAAACAAATATCACTGCACTGCCAGACAGGCTATTTTCTTCTAAAACTTTGTAGTTTTTATTCCACTAACGTACATACATTTTGTTTTTTTTTTCTCCTTTATACTACAACCAGCGAGACGAAGACCGACTATCGGCGACAAAAATACTTGTTCAGATGGAACATAAATCGATTGCTCAGCATATTGCGACGTCAAAGAATTGACAGCTTGACAAATAGTAGACAACATACAAAACATCTTGTAGAGTCAGGGAAATGTATTATTTACCAGGCTGACACATTACGTGGCCGTGTTGCAGTCATTTCGAATGATTAGCAACTTGAATGGCTCGTGTTCTTAAATTACAACTTCAGTGAAATGACAACTTCATTTTAGTATACGGACAGTCAAAGTTTATCTGCACCACTCTGAGTCAGAGAAAATAATTGTTAAGTTTATTGTTATTATTATTGTTAATTAATAATAATTAAATTACTTAACGTACGTGACTTAAAATGTAGCTGTAGCTACACTAAATTCAATGCACACTTATCTTTTTAGCTGACTATACGCAATCGTACGAACACTCTCTGGGACTGAAAACTGAAGTCTGTGCCAAAATCGATGATGCGGAGAAGCCTTACTGCTGAGAATTGCAAGTAGATTGTAACATGTGCCGGAACTATTTGTATGCAGATTAAGGAGCTTAATGGAGCTGATAAAGAAACGGTGGCTGGTTCAACAGTGAAGGGTTTGTTTACCAAAGATTTTCTAGTTGAGAGCAGCTGCGATTTAACGTTTGGTTAAAAACAAGTCCCCACGACGCTTCTGTCTGTCTGAAAGCGATAAACACAAAAACTACCGACCGGATTTTTATACGCTTTTCACCAATGGATGGAGTGATTCATTAGGAATGTTTAGGTGTATCATTAATTAAAGTTCTGTGTAAATTGGCTGCAATATGACGATGATTGTTGAAGATGACAACGCACTTAACACTTTTTTTTTCTTGTAGTGTCTTATTAGGTTAGATTCTACATTTTCTTTTTTAACGTGCGCCGCCTACTTAAACATTGGATGAAATTTAGCACACATATACTTCATAACCTGGATAAACACATAGGGTACTTTAAATCCCGGTAGTTTTATGTGCTTATCTTATAAATATTATAAACGCGAAAGTTTGTGAGCATGAATGGATAGAAGTTTGTTACTCTTTCACGCAAAAACTACAGAACAGATTTGGATGAAATTTGGCACACATGTAATTTATAACCTGGATCAACACATAGGGTACTTTAAATCCCGGTGGTACGTTCCCGTGGGACCTTTTCCGACATCTACGCGGACGATGCCAACGACAAAAGGTTTAATTTTCATTATCAGCTGAAACCTAAACCAGGAGTTTGTTAATATTAGAGAACTCTGAAAACAGGTGCAGCAGAGTATTTAATTTTTCCCAAGGAACTCGGTAATTCAACCAACAGAGAGTGGGGTCTAAAAGCTCATTAGAAGCTTATGCGAACAAAGACAGATTGATTCATGTAGACCAGTTTTCAAAAAGTTGACAATAACTCTACCTTCACTGTACATATTTGAAACGGCAATGATGATAAAACGCGATAGATGAGTATAAAACGTTGAGAAGCGAGGCATAAAACTGAACTTAAAGGCATTAAATGTAGAACAGTAAAACTTCAAAAATATAGTATGTATTTGGTCAACTCCCAAACTGTGTTAAGAATACGAGTATCTCATCACTAAATATTTTCAAACCAAAGCTAAAATAATTTCTTATATATAACCTTTCAATTCAATTAACGAATTTCTTAATGACCAAATTGTTGACTCAAATGGTTTTTACTTATTTAATGTGAATTGCATGACTGTAATTATTATGTATTTATAAGAATGTAAGATGGCTGGTTATAATCCAAAGCATTAGTTGTTTTAGTCAACCTGACTAAAACAACCACTGCTTTGGATTATAACCAGCAAGAGTGTAATTGTATTATTATTTATTTTTAACATAGCCAATAACATTGACATACAAATAAATATTGTATCCTCCATGGGTATTTTGCAGCGATACAAAAATGATAATTGCAAGGACTGTCTTTTCAACTGTGACAGACAATAAATAAATGAATTTGAATCCCTTATATAAATGATTGGTCTCGCTGCGCCGCGAGACCTATCATTTATCTAAGATGAATACTACTTTTAAGCAGCAGATGTAAAGATTGTAACGTAGACTATCTTCGATCAAGAATACACTAATCGAAGTAGACTATATTGTGTAGATTTTAAAGAAACTATGTACTTAATTCCCCGCAATATATTAAAATTCCTCTAAATCCTACAAAGACATAACTTCAAAGTTCAAAACAAAAGACGATAATACATAAATACCACAATTGGCTCCGGTTAAAGACGCGGCCACAAAATAGAAACGAACAGAAGGCCGGCTACATACAGGGAGAGTAAACGCACGCACACATAGACACGCTACTCGTACTGCGAGTGCAAGCGCACTCGCGACCGGCATTTGTCTGAGATTGAGATTGAGGATTGAGCTGTTTGTACGCGTCTGTGTGCGTGCGCCTGTGGTCACTCTTTGTATGGAGTCAGCATTATTATCAGCCTGACCTTTTCAAAACCATGTTGCCATGTGCAGCTGAACACCAGTTTTTATATGGAACGAGCTATCTAAGCTCCACAACCCAGTTAGTGGGTAACGCAATACCCCTTGGTAAGACTGGTTGTGAGACTTTTGGGCTCTTGACTACCCTAATCCTATTGTAAGGACTGTCAAACATCTACGAATGACAGCCGTCGTCGAGGGGTCTCGATATGTCATGGTCCCATCCGCGAACCGACTGCACCAAGCATTGGCGCGACTAGTTGGTCACGGTACCCTGGTAAGACTGGCCGTCAGACTTTTAGGTCTGTCATCTTATACGAATGAGAGTCAGGACTGGCTTAACGTGCTTTTCGAAGCACGGAAGCTGATGAAATTGTAACCTACATTAACATTATCAGCCTATTATGTTCCCACTGCTGGGACACAGGCCTCCTCTCTGTGAGAGTGAGTGGGCCGTAATCTACCACGCGGTTTGGCAGATGTCGAATGTCTTCGAATTTTTGTTTCCAGAACATGCCGATTTCTTCACGATGTTTTCCCTCGCCGTTTCGACATTAAGTTTCATCGTTGAGACAGTTAATATCATGGAACGGACGAGGTATACTGTTGCAAAGTTGCTCGATTACCCAGTGCTGTTGTTTCTAAACCACGAGCCCCTGGAGTGAGCCTTCTGTACCGATCTATTCTGTGCGTAGGGCACACGTGCGACCGCATCCATCACTGGCCGACGACGTCGGACACCCGACACCCACTGTCGGGCAGTGTGTGCGCGGACTAATGCACGGATATGTCCGACAAGGCTGATGTGGACGAAATAGATGGAAAAGGAACTTGAGGATTTTGAGGTTAAATGGAGATTTGGTTCGTTTGTTTTGTGTTAATTTTGTTTGGCATGCGAAAGTTATTATTTTAATACTGGCATACTGCTGAATGTAGGGTTCTGAACGTAAACAATTTATGAAAATTATCTCCGTTTACAGTATTGACTTTAACTCAGCAGTCTTCCGAAGTCGAAAGTCGAAATTTATTTATTCTTCTTCTTCCTTACCTCAATTTATTTGTGGTCAGACCCTCTTTTGTTCACTTGCTTCCTAGCTAGCTACATCATCTTTTTTCCAGTAGTCAAAATAAAAAGTGAGCAGTGGTGGCCCAGTGGAAACGACCGCGACTTACGATTTGTAGTTCAAGGCTTTACTTTGTGTTAATTATATCATCACAACTGCTCTCAAAACGGTGAAGGAAAACATTGTGAGGAAACCGGAATATCCTAGAACCAAAAATTAAAGAAATGTGTAATCCACTAATATGCACTGGACCCGCGTGTTGGTGTCCCAGCAGTGGGAACATTATAGGCTGATTATGAAAAAAAAAAGAGTAGTTTATTGAAATTACTCTGAGAATCAGCTCTTTGAGAACGTTAAAAGTTACATAAAACATTTTTCAAAACTCCTGCCCTTTACCACTTCTTAATGAAGACAAAAAACTAATCTTATTACATAATATAATATAACGTCACGCCTATAATCCCAGAAGGGTAAGGCAGAGGTGTAAGTACTAATAGTACACCCACATTTCGCCAGTTATGTTTAAGTCCCCTGTAATAGGGGGCGAGCCTATTGCCATCAACCGAGCACAAATCCAGACTCCGGGCTGCTACTGAGAAGTTCTAGATAGAAAAACCCAATAACACTTTGCACCATCATGCTCAGCAGTACCTCTTACGACCAATAGACCAACGAGGCCGTATACAATCTTTTTATTCTCGGACAATCAAGTCAAAACATATACAAAAGCTCCATATAAACATTTAAGCAAGCAATCATCCCGATTTATCCACGACATCCATACAATCATCCCTGCGTTAACAATAGCATTCCTTCTGATTGAACACACACGAGCTTCCATTGAGCGACACGAAATACGTAGCAGTGAAAAATGTTGGTACAGAAGGACAATACAATGTGGAAAGAAGAATACAATCAGTTATAGCAAACACAGATTGCTCTT
This sequence comes from Dasypolia templi, assembly GCA_963555695.1. NCBI lineage: Eukaryota > Metazoa > Arthropoda > Insecta > Lepidoptera > Noctuidae > Dasypolia > Dasypolia templi. Next base: position 2,598,777 of record OY743163.1, on the reverse strand, counting down.
TTGGGATTTAGAAGGCAGTTTTGACCTTGGCGTCGTGAGAGCCTTGGTTTGATTCATAGATCGTGCAAAGTGTTATTTGATTTTTATCGGGGATTTCATTGTGTCGTTGTGTTTGCGTATGATAGTAGACGAGCCTATTGCCCAGATTCAATAAGACTCTTCGGAGAATGCAGGCGCTATTTTGTGGGTTTCGATCAGATCTTGTCAATGAATGGGTTATTGAATTACCTTATTAAATATACAAGCCCTACCACTTGCCTCCGCAAGGATAGATATACAAAATATTTCGACAAAGTCACAATTATTAATGCGAAACAAACACCCTTACGTGAAATATGACAACATCGCATTTCCTTAGCTTTAAATATGAATGATTGGTTTCAATAAAAAAGAATTACTTACTCGTATCTAGCAATGTAACTTAGATACCTACATACATATTATGATTGGTGATATCTCCGAAACTACGCATTTTTGGATCACCTATTCTAAGAGTTTTAGTATTATTTTTACCTACAGAATATAACCCTAGAGTTATGGGATTTAAAAAAAAAGGTTGTAGATATGGTTATCCTGTTAACCAAAATGAAAAAACAATCAAGAACACGAAACAAATGAACGCTGACAAACTTTAAGTAACAAAATTGTATTATTACTATCCTCAAGAAACCGTAATTCATAATAAGTCATTCATCATTACAAAAACCAAACAACTACTCAAGTGCTCTACACCGGGTGCATATGAATAGAACTGAATCTTCTGCACAATACTTTTGTAGTAAGCATGCGCGGTACCCACGTGCGCGCCAGGTGCGCTTGCGCCCCTCCCCCCGCACGCACCACCCCCGCTGTAGGGCCGACAGGCTGACTACTCATCGGAGAAACATGCTGTATAATAATAGGCACCGCCAAACAATGAGATAAGTGTACAGACAGCTGACTTCTTACTACTTTATTTATTTATCCATCTCGTAAGTGAAAAAGTACCTTATAACTTAACATCACGCCTTGTTTCCCCGAAGGGTTGGGCAGAGGTGTACCTATAGTACACCCACATTTCGCCAGTTATGTTTAAGTCCCATGTAATAGGGGGCGAGCCTATTGCCATCTACCGGGCACAAATCCAGACTTCGGGCTGCTACTGAGAAATTCCAGATAGAAAAACCCAACAACACTTTGCCCGACCTGGGAATCGAACCAACATCGGCAACATATAACGAAATAAGTGTCCGAGGCAACCGCGTAGAAAACGATCAAGCAAGAGATCAGTTACCTTATTGACCATACTCTCCAGAAAATGCCTTAGAACAGGGGAGTGAGGACACTTCGACACTAATGTCAGGATACTTTTGTTACTGACACGCGTTCGATGTATCAGTGAAGCAACTTTTTTGCGTATAGTGTAAGTAGTTAACGTGTGTCAAAATTATGCGGAAAAATATGTAAATTAATAACAACCTTCGATCGTATCAAATTAGTTGTATTATGTTTTCAACACACTATCTAACTAGCAGAATATCATAGATTTTTCTGATTTTGTTTACTACTGTGCATATACTCTTAGGCATTTTAAAACTTGCGTTAAAGTCCTGTAGTGCTATTCTGTAACCATCTCACCGTGAAAACTTAGGTGACGTGAGTGAACGTGGAGTGAGCTGTCAGTGCCACTGATGCCAGGGATTGTTCAAGACGGGATGACATTGACAGCTCACTGCACGCAAGTTATAACAGAATCGACCTGCTGTAGTCTCCTTAAATTCCATCAAGAACTTCGATCAACAAATAGTTCACTCGATTTCCGATGAGTGTTTTGGTCTTATTTTGCAAGATAGTTTTGTTCAACCTTACTGCTTAACAGTAATGTTATATTTTTCATATATATTTTTGTTCTTATTTTTAATATACGTTTACTTTTCAGTCAAAGCAATCAATATGTTGCAAACGATAATAAACTTTATGTTTTATTGTTAGGGTTTATAATCAAGTTAGTTGACACTTCAGCGATGTGTATGAAAATCAATGTGAACGTGCAGAAATCACAACCCCAAAGCTCCGCAAGCAAATATTCCAGGTACGAAACCCCAATTTAGGAAGCAACCCATTAAATTTTTTCTCCCACCTGGTCATTGGTCACTTATCAAACAATGCACACATATTTGCCAACCCTACAACGTCCACTCCAGCACTCTTGCGCAGCCGTCCACACATCTGCACACTGTGGTCCTTTTACAGTTGTTGACAATTAATTAACCTCTGTCATTGTGTGACATTTGTGTAGAGTCCTACCGAAAACTAAAATTTTATTTTATAAACGACTTGCACTTCGTCCGCGACTTCGTCCACGTGGATTTGGATAAAAAAAAGTTGCTTATGTTCACCAGACATCATTTCGGCTTTTAATGGTAAAACAATTTTTGAAATCGTCCAGTAGTTTCGGAGCCTAATCAATACAAACAAACAATCAAACCTTTCCTCTTCTCCCTCTCCTCCTCCCTTACCTTCTCTCTCTCTTTTTTTTTTCCATTAGTGTAGACGAAAACTTTAAACGGGTTCAGAATGAAAAAAGTAAAGACATCTATTGTACCATATTTCTAGCAAATAAATATTTTTGATTTGAATCATGTACGTATATGTATGTACGTGAATGTTTGATTTTTTTTTTTGAATGATGTCCCTACCAGCCTGTATATAATTAATCATTTTAATTTACTAGTAAGTTGATAATACATTAATTTGAAATTATAAAGAAGCGTCATTTCATGGTTTTAAGTTTTCAATTCTGTCGGCAGTCCTCATGAATGCATTATTATTGTTTTTGCATTTGCATGCATTGAAATTCGGATGGACCCCACAGTTGTAACATATAACATTGTTACAGCATAAATCTTCCGAAGATAAAAGTTATAATAACTACATTCCAAGAACCTCCGCTTTTGACCTCGTTTACAACACATTCATGCATTTCTTTCAATTCTATCCATGACACACACACACATTAATTTTACATCGCACATTATTCGATATCACAATCTTACTCATCCAAAACCAATCAAAACCTTCTATACACAATTTAATCGTCAAGACAATTTTCATACACAATTAAACTATCTTGAAAAATGCCTCATTTTGATAAATGATAAATGATTTTATTTCTGTAAGTAGGTTTTTACAAACACTTTTACACGTCAATACTATTTTAAAAGTAGATGAGATCGGCGTTTCCTATCTGACTACTCTGAGAAGAAACGCCAAAACAAACTCAGTCTCTTTTAAAGTCCAGACATAATCTTGGTCAGGTCATGTGAAGAACATGTGGATTGATGTCTGAAATGGTCTTTTGAGGAAAGAACTACACAGAATGAGTGGACCTGTCCAGTCAGTGCACGCATTTGTCAGTAATCATGCAGCTCAACACAACACATATGGAGCTCAACGATTCGACGAGCATTACCAAAGAAAGGACATTTGGGTAGGCCGCATAAATTGCTCAAACTGCCAGACCATGATTAAAACTAATTTTAAAAATTAAAAATAGATTGTGATAAAAAAAAAACAACAAATCCACACTGCCTTCACATTCACAATAATTAAAATATTATAATACTTTACAAAGTAAATTTTCACGTCATGTCAAAGTGTAAAAATCCGAGAATAAACATGGTCAGATCATATGAGGACTCTGTAGACTGGTGTCTGAAATGGTCTTTTGAGGAAAGAACCACACTGATTTAAGTGGACCTGTCCAGTCAGTGCATGCATTTGTCAATCATGGTGCAGCTCAACTCAGAACTAAGGAGCTCAACGATTCCACGAACAATACAAAAGAAAGGACATTTGGGTAGGCCGCGTTAAGTACTCAAACAGCCAGACCGTGATTAAAACAACTTAAAGAACAAAAAAACAATGACTCACATAGTCCTCACATTCTCAAAAATTAAAACAATGTTTTAATTTAAACAGTAAATATAAAGATGTCATTGTTTATCTAAAAAAATCAAAAATAAAAGTTTAACAGCAAATTAAACATCGACAATATCTGTGTAAACTTATTGGAGCAGCTCAATCCCAAGCCTTCTTGTCCTCAATATAGCCTTTGACAGTATAATAGGCATTCTGGCATAATTTCCGCTTTATAAAAGATTTGAATTTATTAAGGCTTAGTTCTGGAATGTGGCTAGGAAGTTTATTATAAAAACGAATACTTTGACATTTAAACGAGCTACCTATTTTCTTGAGTCTGGTAGTAGGAACAACAAATTTGTGTTTGTTCCTAGTATTTTCTAAAATGAAGTCCTGCTCTTGCCATATTCATCATCCTCGAAATTGAACTAGGGCTTGCTTTAACCCCCATTGGCATTATAGTCATTTAATATTGCCCAGAACCATAGGCATTATATTTCCTATTATCTGGGTCTAGACCTACATATATGCTTGAAGATCTAAGTCTGTGAAGTAGAATGATCGAACGAGTCTAAAATTTATGTAATGTTAGGAAGAGGGAAATTATCATTTTCAGTATTACTATTCAGTTTTCGGTAGTCATATCCACCACCCATTTTGTCCATTTGCGTCCAATTTCTTGTGTACCGGCAAAATTTGACCCGACATTATGCTGTTAGCTAACATATTTTGAAGATGTTTATAAATATGCGTAGTTGTCAGTTTATCCCCCGGTTTAAAGAATATACAGGGTATTTTCAAAACTGAAATCTGCTCTTCTTCATTTAAATGTTTTGTATTCAGCAGAGTTTTTTTTTACTCGAGCCGCATTTTTGTCGCATTTATCAAAATTGTAATGATTGTAATCTGACGCGCTGTTTATAATCGGCGGGATAGTTGCGTAAAAAACTATCAGTTGTATTCGCTTTCATTTTGACAGTTCAACAACATTCATTGCGTTATTTACATTGTTGAGCTGACAATCATTTGAAGCACGGGATTAGCAAATTCAAAATTGATCGATCATTTGAAGCAATGGATTAGCAAATTCAAAATTGTGGTTGTGTGTTACACAAATAGGGTGTTGGTCTTGTTTATCTAAAGTTAACTCGGGTAAAACGGATAGTTACCGCCATATACGTGTCACTGTACTCCACAATATTGTGCCACAAATCAGGATGTTTTGAATCGAAGGTATAATATTTAAAGAGTTGTCGTGTGAAGATTACGACAGGAAAATTATCAGCTGTTCAGTGAGGTAAATATTAGGTTCATGAATCATTGACAGCAATGCTGGGAATTTGTTTTGATTATAATATTACGTGATGCTTGAATTCCACGAAGGGGAGGACTATAAGACACATATTTACAAAACTTACGAAGTCCCAAGTAATCGGTGGCGAGCCCTTTGACATTTGTTGCCGGGCATAAATCTAGACTCCAATGAGGGTCTTGATGCGTATACATAATCAGCCTATAATGTTCCCACTGCTGGGACACAGGCCTCCTCTCTGTGAGAGGGAGTGGGCCGTAATCCACCACGCGGGCCCAGTGCGGGTTGGTAGATGTCACATGTCTTCGAATTTTTGGTTCTAAGACATGCCGGTTTCCTCACAATGTTTTTCTTCACCGTTTTGAGAGCAGTGGTGATGAAATAATTTACACAAAGTAAAACACCTGGCTAGCGGCTGTTACCAATGGACCACCACTGCTCTTTAATTTAAAGAATAACACTGCCTGATCTGGGAACCGAAAACACGTCTTCACGTTCAGCTACAACCAGTTCGAAGCTGAGTTTTACCATATTTTTTTTCAAACTTAAATATTGGCATTACGTTACTCCGCGGATTTAAATATATAAAGCTTTAAGAAAGTCAACAATGCAAGATATTTTTCCCTAATCTCAAATGTATGGGTCAAACATATGGTCTGTTAACCCATCGTCTGATTGGCTCTATTGTGCGCACACACATTCCCCGGATGTCTGACCTCCAGCCAATACTGTCAATTATCTATGTTAGGATGAATTTAGAAACGATTCAGCTACAAATGCATTCTGTTTTTTTATGGGATTTTAGAGTCCTCTAAAATCCCATAATAAACATTATGATGAGGAACAGAGTGTAAAGTTCCTCATCCTCCATTAAAAAGGGATGATACACCGATCAAGCGGGTAGTATGTTTGGTAGACTACTGCACCCTATCCTCCTGTCTCTTCAATGGAGGATGAGAATCTTTCCACCCTGTTCCTCGTACCTGTTAACTGATGACACCGATTAGATAACCAGTACACGAAGAAAATATTATATATATATTACTTGAAACTAGGCTGAGAGTCAGAACTTTTAGAACGTCAAAATTACATAAGACAGTCCCCCGGCACGCCCGCCCTTCACAACTTCCTAGTGCTTTAGCTGGGAAGAAGAAGTGGCGCAACAAACTCCCCAGCAGCACAGCTGTCTGTTCAGTTAGAAGAACATGATTCTATACATTAGTCGAAACGCAAAACATTAAATTAAATTATTTGCCATATGTCAGGCGCACGCTAACATACCAACAAAAACGTTAAAACTATACTCAAGCAGAAATAAATCATAAAAACGTTAACAGAACTTAATACCTAAATAAAAGTCCTCAGGCATAAAGGGCGTACCCACTATCATATGCAATACTGCATTATGTTCATAAAGCAGTAACTTGAAGTCACAAATAAGTATAAACTGCCTTCGAAGTAAAATAAATACATATACAGTTTAAATACAATAACAATAACAAAACCACGGTCAGCAAGACGACCTGTCACCACGAGCATGAGCATCCCGTTCACGAGCATAACGTTAAGATCAGCCACTATCCCCTTCGCTATATTTGAGGGAAAAAGGCAACCCGACCCCCGACGCTACCGCAAGCAGTGATATCTAAAAAAATGTCTATTCAAATGTTACGTAGGTTTAAAAAAATCGTCTGTTCAACAACGTAAATTTGAACATAAAAAATTTCCACATAAGTGTCTCACGCAATTACCGCGCAAGTTTGAATTTACAAAATGCAAAAGCTTCGTAAAAAAGGCCAAATCCTAACTTAAATCCTATTACAAATGCGATAGTAAGCTTTTTGCGTTTTCACGATAAAACGGCTGAACAGATTGGCACATAGGTAGACCTTGACCTGGGTAAGTAGGCACAGTACATAGGCTACTTTTTGTCCCGATATTTCTACAGGGTCGAAACTTATGCGGCTGACACCGCGAGCCGCAGTTAGTAAGTAAATAAGTAATTTATGTGATCAATTCAATGCGGCACAAATATTTGAGGTTCATACGAGTAGTACTAGTACTAATAATAATCCACAAATTTTGCAGCCAGAGTTGGTAGTTAACATAAATCTGCAGTAACCAGTCGGCAGCCATTGTTGCTTTGTTTTATAGTGACGTTATACCAAGATACTTTATGTTATGGGGAGCGAGCAGAGTTGGAAGAGGTTGCAACACAAAATAGTTTCGTAAGTAATATTAAAATTAGGCAGTTTTAGGGTTCCGTATCACTTCGTTGTCCGTGTCTGCCTATCTGTCTGTATGTCAGTCTTTTAAGACCCTTTTTCTTAGGAACGCGTGGAGTTATCAAGCTGAAATTAATATTAAACACGTAGGTCGACGGTCCCTCAGAGCTCTAAAAAAATCAAGTTTCTTAGTTAACGCAATAAAAAATACGGCGATTTATGCGAAATTTTTTGATACTCTCAAATAAACAGGTTACTTCCCGTTGATCTAGAATCATGAAATTTGACAAGAAGCAAGTTCTCACAGCACAAGTAAAGGAAAAAGTTTGAAAACCGTTAATTTGTAGTATCTAATATATAAAATTCTCGTGTCACAGTTTTCGTTGCCATACTCCTCCGAAACGGCTTGACCGATTTTGATGAAATTTTGTGTGCATATCGGGTAGGTCTGAGAATCGGCCAACATCTATTTTTCAAAAAAAAAAAAAAAAGAAGCAAAACAACGTTTGCGGGTTCAGCTAGTTTTCAAATAAAAAATCTTTTTTGCGATTAAAAACTTACATTTGCAGTTGGAAAATATCCATATATGGGAGGACATGTTTTTCAACTACAATGTAAGGTTGTTCTTGGGATAAATTGATCCCGACTTGTCTTACTCAGCGCTTCTCCTCCACACGTATTACGCGCACGGCCAACGTGTTGAAATCTGTGCCAACGTCTTTGTTTCCTTCCACGTATAACCCGACAGCCTTCAAAGCAAGAGTGAAATCTTCGTGGCCAGCTCCTTCCATCGTAGACAAGTAGACTTCATCCATTGCTTTCGACCAGGCGAGATGGAAATAAAGAGAAGGCCCATTTCGCAATAAAAAAAAGCTTTGATGCATACAGTACGTGGTCGTTACAACGACGAATAATAATAATCATTTTTTCCACAGACCATACAATCTAGATGTTGCTAGTATTCTAAAGTAAGCGTTTTATACGAACGTGAACCTTATTCTAAAATTATTTAAATTAATAATTTTGAATCTTATTATATTCAATGTTTTTTTTCTTCTAAAACTAAACATAAATGAGTGTAACTTAATTAGTACTAAAACTATTTGTATCGTTATACATATTTTTACCAAAGCAAATTATTGTGTCACGGTCTGGCTTGTTACTTGTAGGAGGAAGGCCCCGGTGTCTGTCACACAGTTAATACTAGCACAGACATCGTCGTTTACTCTATCTTTAAAATACTCTAAACTTTGTACATTGTGTTTTGTTTAGGATAAATGAGATGTACCCACATTTGTTTGTTAATAAAAAATAAATAAAAATAAAAATAAAAACTTTGACAGATAGTTATGAAAAATTAAAAATTCTTATGCACGAAATGTTCAGGTTTCTATAAGCTAAAGTGAGCAAGCGTTGCATACGAATATGAACATTAATTTAGGAGAAATAAAGTTTACATTCATGTCGACGCTTGCCATACTTGGCAAAGTAATATATAATTAAGTCAAAGTAAGGTCTGTGAATCGTACCATCGTACGTAAAAAGTTTGGCTTTGTATAGCATTGTCTTTGGCACTTTGTTGCCGTCTCTTTCTAAAACTAGATATGTCAACATTACGGGCCAGTACTGTACTTACTGGAACCTATAATAGTTAGACTATGCATTTATTGCACATACTAACAGTTCTACATAATACATAATTATGTATAATAAACTTACAACTCCTACAGGTTTGTCCTAAGAGCCTCAAAACCCCTAATTATCCGCCTAAGGACCCGACCCGGTCGGCTAACAAGTTGAGTACTTGTGCAGCAAGCCTAACAACCCACACCGCATCGAAATAGCCATGACGATGCCCTTACAGCCGAAATTCTCGAACCTTTGTCATTCTAATAAAAACCTTAGTCTTATAGACATTAAACTCAAAACTCATTGTTTGGAGCACGTACGCATTCGCTTCGGTTTGAATCACAAACAAATATATTGGTACGCAAATGTGCTCTTTATAATCATGACTGTAAAGTTTACTCTGAATATTTTAAGTGAGAGCACATCTACTCATTGCAGAATGAGCTTTATGTTAATACCCATTAAGTATTTTTTTCAATGCTAGTCAAAATGTTTTGGGGGCAAAGATTTGGCGAATTCATGTAAATTGAAAGACAGGCATACAGCCGAGTACAGCAGCGTCAGCATAATGCGGATGTTACGTACTTGTGTGCGTGATTGTACAAACCATAGGGGAGTTTTTTTTTTTCTGAACGCGGTTTTCCTTGTACTGTACCCGAGTCTACATTAAAATGATTGCCCAAAATAAGTTCTGATTGTTAATCGAACAAAATATTCTTTGGTATTGTTCGTCGACTTTTGAGTTGAGCTGCACGATTACTCACAAATGCGTGCGCTGACTGGACAGGTCCACTCAATCTGTGTGGTTCTTCCCTCAAAAGTCCATTTCAGACATCAATCCATATGTTCTTCACATGATCTGACAATTATTATGACTGGATTTTAAAAGAGAATGTAACCTCTGAGTTTGTTTCGGCCTTTCTTCTCAGATTAGTTAGACACGAAACGCCAACCTCTTGTAGTTTCTAAAATATGATTGACGTGTAAAAGTGATTGTATAAAATCATTAACCATTTAGCTGGAAGAAGATGTGGCGCAAAAAACTCCCCAGAAGCACTGCTGTCTGTTCAGTGACTATAAGAACAACAGTATATAATGTTCATATAGCTGTAACTTGAAGTCACAAATAATGATAAACTAGGACCTTCAAAGTAAAATAAACAAACAGTCAACTTACTAATAACTATAACAAAACCATGCTCAGCCTTATCAAGAGGACTTGTCACCACAAGCAGCACCCGTCCATGAGCATAATGCAAAGATCAGTCACTACCCCACTCGCTTTACCAAGATGCCTAAGATCATTAATTTGTCTACGGTCAACAGTGCCGTAAACAAAAATATTCTCCAAAGATTCAATGACCCGATCAAAATATTAAACAGAATCAAAGCAACTCCATTTGTTTCCTCAGATCTCACACATCGGCCGCAGAACCCAAATAAACAAAAAATAAAATATTTACATCGCGCGGGTATTGAACCCGGGTCCCACCCGCGGTAAAACCATAACGAATGTAATGAATTGTGTGAGGAGCGGATCGTGTGAAGATCAAGGTTTTATGCGGTTCTTATTTTTTGCATTTTCAAAAAATTAATTGCAGGTTGTTGGCTTTAAAAGATGGTATAGGTAAACGGTCGATATTTGAAAATCAAATCAAAAGTCATTTATTCAAATTAGGCTGAGAATTAGCACTTTTTTAACGTGAAAATTACATAAGACAGTCTCCCAAAACGCCCGCCCGTCACCACTTCCTAGTGCTTTAGCTGGGAAGAAGAAGTGGCGCAACAAACTCCCCAGCAGCACAGCTGTCTGATCTGTTAAAAGAACTTGTAAATACTTTTTGTTAGTCTCCTTTCATTCATCCTCTCAACACAATCTTTTCAATTGTTGTCACTACATCTTCTTTTAAACCGCACCGTTGCCTTATCTCATCATTCCTCAGTCTATCATTCAAAGTCACACCACACATGTTCCGCAAGAAACGCATTTCCACATTTATTCTGCTTTCATGCTGCATTTTGGAGCACTGGTGTTGAAATACATTGAACAAAATTAAGTACTTATGATAAAGCTTGTCAGGGTTTAAACCCCCGCTTACTACAATTCTTAAGAAAGAAAAATGCATTGGCCTAGGAACAAAAAACACCTTTTATGAAAGGAAAAAGAAAACAACGCTTATATTGCCAAAAAGGCCCTCAGCTTAGCATAAGTCAGATGACAACACAAGGTATACCAACACTAATATAAGTCGATGCCATTACCACGGGGCCATCACTGCTCTCATTATGTCAGTACAATTACATGTCACGCTGACAGCTGTCAACCGTTTCGTGATGACGTCACGCTTTACCTGTCAGGCGCGGAGGCTCGGAGCGTGTCTTCAATAGTAATGAGTAGCCGAGTCATTGTCGTGACTTGGAGTTTCAGTGGTTAATCCAATTATATCGCAATGGCGGAATGCATTAAAATGGTCGCCACGAGTGACGATATTAATTTCAAAAACAATGTTTTTTTAGGGTTCGAAAAGAAAAAAACTGAATCCTTATTTTACTGATCACTTCGTTTTCCTTCTGTCTGTCAAGAGTCTTTTTCTCAGGAACGCGTGAAGGCAGGTATCAAGTTGAAATTAAGTTCAAATATGTAGGTTTATGGTCCTTTGGAGCTCTAAAAAACTCAAGTTTCTAAGTCGACGCAATAAAAATACAGCGATCTATGCGACATATTTTGTTGATAAATAAATCACAAGCAATATGGTACTTTCCGTTGATCTAGAATCATGAAATGTGACAAGAAGCAAGGTCTCACAGCCACACTGACTTGTTCAAGGCAAAAGTTCGAAAATTGACAATTTGTAGTTTTATCCCTTTTTTTTTACTTACGTTTTAAACTTGTGTTTCCAGTTGGAGAATCGGTTGTGACGTATACCGATATATGGAAGAACATGTTTACAATGTTGTTGTAACTGTTCTTGGGCTAAATTCATCCCAATTATAAAACCCTTCATTGTACGTGGTCCGATACACTCTTGGCCGGTTTTTTTTTATTTGTGGAGTAAGTAATTAAACCGGCCAAGAGCGTAAGTAAGCGAGAGTAAGTTTCACTATGTTGTCCTTTTAACTCACAGATATAACTCATTCAAATAAAACATCAAAGATAGAAAGTTTCTTTCGAAATCGACTGATTTTGATCAACTTTGAGCATTATTTGTGAGAAATGTTTTTTTTTTTTTTTTAATTTCTCTCAAGTAAAATTAAACAAAATTATTTGTGATTTAAAAAGTCGAGTTTTTTTGTTTTGCATCTGGCTGAAAGGGATTTCAAACTTATAAAGTTTTTTTTTTGGTAAATCAACAATAATCCAAAAAACGACGCGAGACCGACGTTTCATTTTTATTGTTTTCTAGATACTCGTATTACGTTTGATTTTGAACATTTAATTATTTACTTGCACGTGGCTGGACCAAGTTTTTCAACTACGATATATAGCAGATAATTAATGTTGACAAAATCCAGTCAGAAATTAAAAAAATCACATATTAATCTTCAGCTATCTTAAAATAAAATTAAAAAGACAAAATGAACAATATTTTCGAGAGCTCAAAAGTGATGAAACTCAAAACAGGTGCTGTGATTGACATGAATCGTTTAGCGCCACGAAAACTATACTTTTATCGTCACATGGACATACTGTTTCAATTATTTCAAGAAATTGTCAAAAGAGGGTTTTGGTGAAAACTATATTTGAGCTTTTCAGCTCTTTATTAAAACCCGTATTAAATTCACACTTTCTCTCTTTCTCTGTCTCTTTCTGTTACATATTATTATGCGTGTGTGTGCGAGCGAGTAGCCTATAGAACTTCGTCCCTAACGGGGATCTCCGACCGCATCCATTTTCTTTACTTCGGCATGAGCTAATAATAAACTGTTTGCAGTTGCTGTGCTGATAAGAAAGAAGAAAACGTTATAAAAGTCGTGTTTAATGATGGCATGGATTCGAGTCGAAAGTTGGGCTAAAATTAAATCGAAAAAAAGATGAGACGAATAGAAAAAAACGTCTCATCGTTAGTCATTGACAAATGAGACCACCATGGATTTTTTCTTGTGATTCCGGGTTCGTTAGGGATTTTATAATAATGCATATTTTACATCAACAACAGTTGGTCTTCTTTTATTTTAATAGTTGGGCTGGCTTGTAAATATATTATTGGATAGTTATGAAAATCCAATATAAATTTCTCAAGGCGAGGTGCATAATCTGCTTTTCTTTCAACTATTACCTATAGGAATGGAAGATAAGGAACTTATTTCAAACATTTAAAATAGAAGTTTAATTATAAATAATATACTTGAGCAATTATTAAACGTAAGATTAAGAGTTTTGTTGGGCTAATTTATATTTAAATTTGGAACAAGTAGGATAGAAACGAATAATACGTACGTTAAAAAAAGTATTGATATCGGCTGGCTGAATAGAGCTAATCCATTGAGATTGGCACCTTTTGGTGCGATAAAAAAAAAAACTGTGCAATAATGAAATTTCATACGTTTTATTGCTCTAGAGCATTAAAGACTCGCTTTGTACTGAGTTTTTAGTGTGATTGTGATGAAATTAAAGCATAGTTGGAAGAAAATAATATTAATATTTGGAACCATGATGGAACAAACATTATTATTATTACAAACTTTAGTAGTGATTTAAGACTTAATTTTATAAATATTAGTAATTAATTTTGTCAACTACTCAGGATTTTGTCAGGATACTTTATACCCCGGTATTACGTTTCCGTGGTATAATGAACGACCTCCACGCTGGCGAAGCCGCGGGCTAAAGCTAGTAATATTGTAAATGCGAAAGTTAGTTTGTTTGTTACGCTTTCACGTTAAAACGGCTGAACGGATTTGGATGAAATTTGTCACTCTGATAGACCATGACCTGGGTAAGTACAAAGGCAATTTTTATCTTGGATCGCAGACGAAATCACGGTCATATCAAAATCAAATCAAAAAAAATTTTTGCTAGAAAAATATGGTACAATAGAATAAGATGTTATAGTCTTTTTTATTTCAGCATATCCTGCCACGGTATGGCGTGCAAATACTTAGTATAATTATTTAGTTTCATGTCAGTGACAAAGTCATAGTATTATTTTATGTCATTAAATTAATTATTATTATATTCTGATTATCTGTATAGGTTTTATCGACTTATCCTCTAAATATTCCTTAATAGTATAATAATTTTTAAATAGTAAAATTTTTTTTTGGCCAACGGCTAGTTATGGCAATAATTTAAAACCTGTATTTTTGTGTTACAAAAATATAAGGTACAAAGAATTGTACAAACATTATTTCAACTACTTACATTCTAACAGCGTACCAATATTCCAAAAAATACGAAAGAAAAATATCATACAAAATTCAATATAAATATAACTATGATATTGCTACGGCGTAGCGTCGTAGCGCTACGTGACTACGCGGCGTAGCAAGCATTTTGCTCGTGGAAGATACTTCACGCAGAGGACACTGCAATGGATAGATCAATATTGTGATATGGACTGTTTACATTGCTCCTTCTTTTTTATATAACATCACGCTTACATTTCTCGAAGAGGTAGGAAGTGGTGTATTCTGCGACTGATCCTGTGTAGATTTATCTGTTTAGATCAGTGGTTCCGCAACCAGCGGTTAACATTCAATTTTGATTCTTTTTATATCAAAAGTAGCTGTTGCCTGCGATTCCGTCTGCGAGCCAGCGAGTATCCAATGGCCTTACCCAGGTCATGGTCAATCTGTGTGCTAAGTTTCATCCCAATTCGTTCAGCCGTTTTGGCGTGAAAGCGTAACAAACAAACAAACTTACTTTCGCATTTATATTATTATAAATACAACCCTTTTTTCATTTTTCATACAAAATAATTCGACAAAGTCACGATTATTAATGTCATGACGTGAAATATGACAACGTCGCATTTTGTTAGCTTTAAATATGAATGATTGGTTTGAATAAAAATGAATTACTCGTAGTTGTGGCGGCATCTACACCGCCACATGCGAACAAACGCATCACACTGACGTCAGACAAATCCTGCATCGCGCAAGCAGAGTTTACCGCGCAGATAGCATATATACAACTTCCCGACAACAATCAGCGGGCAGTTGCCCACCAGATACGACATCCATCTGGTCGGAGGATCCTCCCTTTTCTAAAGAGTATGAGTGAACTTTACACCCTGTTCCTCATATCTCTTCAGTAGTTATCAATGAAACTTAGATATCTACAGATTTTTTTTGGATCACCTATGCTAGGAGTTTTAGTATTATTTTTACCCTAGAGTTATGGGATCTTTAAAAACAGGTTGTATAACATGATTACATATATATAGTTAGGATAGTGACTCCCTCCCCCTGTTTCTCACAGTTTTTACGATTCGATAAAACATCGTTTTTGTTTAAATATATTTAAGTTAAATATAACTGTATTAGACATAAAACTTTCAAGAATAAATTTTGTATATGATGGTGGAAAATCGCATCAAAATCCGTTGCGTAGTTTTGCAGAACAACGCGCGGCCACACAGAAAGACAAGTACAGTGACTTTAATTAATAATAACTTTCGCAATCGCTACTGCTCCTGGATAGAGGTCCTGGGTTCGATCCCCAGGTCGGGCAACGTGTTATTGGGATTTTCTATCTGGAATTTCTCAGTAGCAGCCCGAAGTCTGGATTTGTGCCCGGTAGATGGCAATAGGCTCGCCCCCTATTACATGGGACTTAAACATAACTGGCGAAATGTGGGTGTACTATAGGTACACCTCTGCCCAACCCTTCGGGGAAACAAGGCGTGATGTTATGTTATGTTTAGTTTGAAGGTCGTGATGGCTCGTGTGTTCCAATCCGGGCAGATATAGATGTGACATTTTTGATTTCTATAAACTTTCAGAATATCTTGGATATTACTACGAGAGCAGTGGTGGCCCAGTGGTAACGGTCCCGACTTACCAGTTGTAGGTCGTGAGTTCGAACCCAAGCAGGCGCTTTACTTTGCGTAAACAATTTCATCACCACTGCTCTCAAAACGGTAAAGAAAAACATCGTGAGGAAACCGGTATGTCCTAGAACCAAAAATTCGAAGACATGTGACATCTACCAACCCGCACTGGGCCCGCGTGGTGGATTACGGCCCACTCCCTCTCACAGAGAGGAGGCCTGTCTCCCAGCAGGCACGTTATAGGCTGATTATGAGCCTTAAGATTGACCGAGGCGGAATCGGCGATGCGATACGGTTCCGCCGCGCGCAATTCTCTCTCGCTCTATGAAATGACAATCCTGAGCGATAGAAAAGGAAAGAGCATGAAAAAAGTCGTTTCCGTGCTCACAGATGTGCCCTTATGGTCATCGCTAACAACTTTGAAATCAAAGTGGTTCTTGGTAAAAAAAAGTTGGAACCCACATGTTTACATTGATTCCACCATGTGTGGTAAGATAACCATTAAAACCGTGGAATTACTTTAAAAAAAAAACAATCTCTAAAACACACAATAGGCTTAATCTCGTTGAACAAAGAAACAAAATTGAACACAATTCAAAATTTACATTTCTCTTAGGAAAAGCCGAAAATTATTCAAATATTCAACTCATGTTCAAATTGTACTGCCTTTAGAAACTTAAGAACGTTTGAAGAAGTGTTGAACAAGCTTCATATATAATTCTGGCACAATTAGTATGCCAGTCTTCTGCTTAGGAGGAAATGCGGTCGCCATGTTGGGCTTCAAATCGCTTTCCTCCATAAAATTAGTAAGTGTTATCTTGCTTTTCTCCTAATTTCGTCTTTATTAGGTTTCACTGTCTCGATGGTCTGTTGGTTGTAAGTGCGACTGTTGAGCAGGATCTTCAGTTCGCTTCCCCGTTATTACCATTTTTTCTTACCAAAACACTTATGCTATGAGTGCTGCCGAGTTGTTATTTTTTTTTTAACTTTCTACGGGTTTTAGATCGTAGGTTTAAACCCAGACAGGCGCTTTACTTTGCGTAAATTATTACATCACCACTGTGAAGGAAAACATCATGAGGAAACTGGCATGGCCTAGAACCAAACATTCAAAATCATGTGACATCTACCAACCCGCACTGAGCCCGCGTGGTAGATTATGGCCCACTCCCTCTCACAGAGAGGAGACCTGTGTACCTGCAGTGGGAACATTATAACCTAATTATTCTATACAAAAGTATAACTCAATACTAGTCAGCAAGATTTGCAGTAGGTTGTAATTTGAAGAATCAAATCAAATTTTATTCGTAAATGTAGGTTTGATTACAATAGGATGTTATAATAAGATGGTTAGTTCGCTACATTTTACACGAGAGCATACAAATAATAATTAAATCAGTTGTGTCGAAACCGCAGACACACATGTAAAAATAAAATAGTTCAATTACTTACATACTAACACACAAGTCCTCACTTACTAACACACAGTTACTAATGTTAACATAATAATAATCTACATCTAAGAATAAGTACATAAGACAGAGTAACAATACCTTAGAATTGAAACAACTGTAATTCCGTTTCAAAAAAGGGATCCTGCGTTTTGCCTTCTATGGCTCCATCTCTCTCTTCTTAAACATCCTGAATTGAAGCCTCAATAAACTTGAAACACTAAACTTTTCAAGGAGACCTGGCTAATCAGGTGAATATTATTCAAAGCATGTTCCCGTTTAATTTGTTCTTACCGAAGTTCTGTAACGTGTACTTCCAGTTCTTAGAACTTGTGACTTGGAGCGTGGTTTAATTACTTTATAAGGCTTTGTTTGGATTTAAATTGTTCGCTTCCCGAGGGCGATGTTAGATGAGAAAAATATGTAAAAAGAATATATAGTATATAATATATAAAAAGTATCCTACTTCCTAATGGTCATGGAAATGGTCTGCAAGAGACCGACAGAATTTCTTCCGCATTTATAATATAAGTATGAAGTAGGTATATCGGTACAAGACCCCTTCCGACCCTTGCCCGAGCCAGCCCGCGCCGAAGAGCCTGTAGCTTTAAATTCGTCCCTAAATCACTCAAATCCTGATCCAGCTAGTCCTTTGCTGCCCTCTTCCAGGGATGCCCTAAGCCGAGGTTCGTACTCCCTTAGCGTGTAGTCGCTTAGTTTTTTAGTTAGTATTTAAGTTTAAGTCCTGGCTGGAGGCCTTAATTTATTAGGGCAACCACAGGCAAGTCCGCTTAAGCAGACGACAACCTCAAAGGTTGACCTGAAAAATGCCATTCCAAAAAAAAAAACACAAGATTTGATTTAAAAAAATGCTTGTTTTTTTGTTGTTTAGAAAACGGATACTTCATTTGTCTTTCAGATGACAAACGGGCAAGCTTAATCCGATAGAAATATCAAAGCTATGGCTTTGAATTTGCAGTACCTCTTACGACTTGAAGATGGTAATACCTACTACAACTTGAACATGGTAAGGGTATACATACATAAAATATTTTCAAATAGTAATTAAATTTAAAGCAAAATAACCTACACCAATACGTAGTGCGCACTATACGTTTCCGGAACTGACCACTTACATAATTTAAAAAGTAATTACAACTTTAGATAATTGAACTCTCTGGCTGTAGAATACAGTTTGTTTCATCTAACAATCAATTGTTTTTACATTGTGGCGTCATTTTAAAAATTGATTGTCTTCACCATGAATTTAAAGCGTGCTTTGTGTTCTATGATTATGAGATTACACCGCACCGCTGTGAACAACAAAAACATCAATGCTGTGCGCCGTATGTTCGAAACAGACTGGCGTGTGACCTACCATGAGGTTCGGGCATCTTGAAGCATGAGTCAAATACTATCAATCCTGCACAAACATTTGGGAATGGAAAAATTTGATCGCGGTGGATCCCACACAATTTGACTGAGGCTTTGCGCGGAGGAGTGGCATAAATGTTTTTAATATTGGTTTATTCGTATGAAAAAGTGCATTTACGCTAACGGAGAATATTTTGAGAAACAATCAAATTAATTTTAAAGCAAAAGCAATAGTGATGTTTTCTCATTCATTCCAGAAATATTTAGTCCGCACGTATGATTTCAATGTAAATAAGTCAAATTATTTTGTAATTGAACTATTTGTATAAAACCGAAAACCAACCGACCGGCCGATGTGTTCTTGTCTATGGACAAGAACATATTAAGAGCGAGACAAAGCTACAGTCTATTTGTAATAAAGAAATCTCTTTCAGTATCCACTTCTTTTTTAGTTCTGCATTCTTGCCTATGAAGCCTAAAAGCGACCTTATATTCACAACATTTAAGCACACCGAACAATTCAATGGCACATCCCTACATAATCATAGGCGTTCTACACACGACTCCCTATAAGGAACACAGACGCACGTAACCGCAGACGCAGGGGGGACTCGCGTGTTGCCGCCCTGCCAGACGCTCGTAAATGAAGCAATATCATACTGTGAATTAAGTTACAATAGTCATTAGATTCGTGGCTAGGTGGCTACATGGCTAGAAATGGATTGGAGATCAATGGTAATCATTTGAAATAGTTTTAGCAAAATGTACTTTCAAGATTCATCGTTCAGTAGGACGGCTCAAGCTCTAGACAAAATCAAACTGGTTTGCTCATTTATTTATTTATTTTATTTATTAAAACTTTATGCACAAGTAAAAAAATACTGTACAAAGGCGGACTTAATGCCTGAGGCATTTTCTACCAGTCAACCTTACCAGCAACCTTAAAACATGGCAGGTGCAACAAAGGGGATAGATAACTCGAAAAAGAATACACTACTAAAACATAAATACTTAAATACATACAAATAAACAGATTAAACTTTGTCAGGAGAAATAACGATAGGTAGATGAGAAAACGAATCCAGCAAATCAGCGCTGAGATGATTTAACAAACTTCTCACGAATATGTTCAAGAGCCTTCACTTTGAAAGATAACCGACTGGTTGCCATCCTGATGTTCAAAGGGAGCGCATTCCAAAGAAAGACCGCCTGGACAAAGAAAGAAGAGTGAATAAAACCAGAGCGGTGAGAAGGACATCGTAGAAGGCGATTGTTGGTGGAACGAAGATTTTTACTATGAGCAGAGCATAAGTATTGAACATGGGGGGTCAGGTAAGAAGGAGAAGTAGGTGTGTCGAGTATAGAATATAACATAGTCAGAGCCCTCAACTAACTACGCTGACGTATGGGTAACCATTTTAAAAGCAATCGGTGCGCGGAAACATGATCATACTTACGTAGATTGAAGACAAATCGAATGCAGTTATTTAGAAGGCGGTCAAGTTTATTGAGGAGATCTGCATTCAGGTCATAGTAACACACATCACCATTCAATTGTATAGTTTATAATTTTTCTCACATTGATTTTACATTCAGTAATTTTACTCACACCCAAAATTATTACTTGTTATTTTTTTAAGGAAAATCATCTACTTTAAGAACATCTGTAAATATGTGAGACATGGTGCTCACATTTTTACACATGTTGTAAATGTAGATGACTTTCCTAAAATTTCTATCACATATATAAATTTACCTGTCTTTACTATAATTGTAATTCTTTATATATATTGTGGTGCATCATCTTCACATAAAATTAAATAAGTAGCGTATAAGTACAAAATATTGTAAAACATTTTAAAAGAGTAACGGTGGAGTTTCTTCTCCATACGAAACTACCTTTTGGAAGGGGCGACGAAAATCAAATATTGTTTGACCTTCAAAAGAGCCTTTTATGCATATTTGAAATAAATAATGACTTTGACTTCATTTTATAACATGCCTGTATTCCTCCGCAAGGAATTAGGCCAAGATTTATAGTACAATCACATTTCACCCTTAATTGCTCCTGATGAGGCACAATAATTAAAAAGCGACAAAAAATTTCAATGCAGAGAGGGGTCCAGAATAATGTACTGAATCCATGGTAAAACAGGTTTGTGCGTTCATGTCCCTGCCACACTGTACTATATAATCGTACAAAAAACCCCACGCAGAAAACAGTGTAGAAAACCTATTATTTTCCAAAACACAGCTAAGACACAGTATATTTTGGAGCAATATCCCATTATAGTCTATAGCACCCTTATGTGTGTTCGTGAGGCAAATGGCGCGCAATTTTCAAAGTCATTTCACTTTAAGATTGGCGCGTTCCAACGATACGCCATAATCGTTCCATAGGCCTTTAGTGTCTCTACATGTACGAGGAAAATAAAGTGAAGGTCACGAAATATCCCACGGGAACTTACTACCAGGATAAAAAGTATCGTCATCATCATAATCAGCCTATAACGTTCCCACTGCTGGGACGCAGGCCTCCTCTCTGTGAGAGGGAGTGGGCTGTTATCCACCACGCGGGCTCAGTGCGGTTTGGTAGATGTCACATGTCTTCGAATTTTTGGTTCTAGGACATGCCGGTTTCCTCACGATGTGTTCCTTCGCCGTTTTGAGAGCAGTGATGATGCAATTATTTGCACAAAGTAGCGTAACGTAAGTCGAGGTTTAGAAGGTATGCTATGTGTTAATCCAAATCATAAACTATCTGTGTGCCGATTTTTTCTCGTGGTGGAGTAACAAACAAACATCCATCCATCCTCACAAACTTTCTAATAATAACATAACATAACATCACGCCTGTAATCCCAGAAGGGTAAGGCAGAGGTGTACCTATAGTACACCCACATTTCGCCAGTTATGCTAAGTCCCATGTAATAGGGGGCGAGCCTATTGCCGTCAACCGGGCCCACATCCAGACTCCGGGCTGCTACTGCAGAAATTCTAGATAGAAAAACCCAATAACACTTTGCCCGACCTGCGAATCGAACCCAGGACCTCATACTCAGCAGTAGCTCTTGCAGCCACTAGACCAACGAGGCAGCGCAAGACGCGTTACTAATAAAAGTAGGAAATAGGATTTGGTACATTGAACAGGCATTCTAATAATTCAATCAATCTGACTAGACTTTTCTTACCGTGTTGGGGACGGCTTCCAGACTGTCTGACCACAACCCAGTAACTAAGTAACACGTTACCCCTTGGTAAGACTGCATACATGCAGGCATTTTAATAATAAATCGTTTTCAAATATAGTTTGTCTGCCAAAGGTGGATTTCGTAGGTTAGTGAATTAAATCGATGAAATTAATTTTGAAGTTCTATGTTTGCTAGGCGTACGTGCGAGGTGTCAAAAGACGCGTCTCCCTCTGCTCGGGCTAGCGATCTACGGGATTACTGAAATTATGCCAGAACAAATATTTTTAAATTTGGGCGAAACACCTGTTTTTCGACTGAAAAATGTGTAAAACCTGGAATTACGACTACCAAACTGCTCTTCAGCTAGCGGAACGCGCACCAGAATACAGATAAGGCAGGTAAGTATCTATTGAAATTAAGACCAACGTAGATTTTGATAAAAAATTGTTTTTACAAAAGAAAAATATGTTGCAAGTCGATAAACGAAAAACAAACGCGGTTTATTCAATTAAAGCTGGTCAAATAGTAGGACGGAACCTAATTTAGATCAAAATAGCTGCAAACAGCTTCAAAATGCGTCACCTGGATGCAATGTTATAACGGGTAGGTATAAAGTCTCTAATTTTTAAACATTGTCCCAACCAAATATTGAAAAAGTAATTAAGATTTTTTTTCTGATTTAATTCTAGTTTCAGATTTAGAAAAAATTTAATGTTTGATTCTACGAGTACGATTGATTAAATAATATATAACTTTCTAGCATTCTGAAAAGGTTTTGTTTATCAAATCGAAAACATGTATGTTTTACTAGCTATAAAGTCTGTCATTACTATCTATGTCCATATAACATTTTATCTTTACGAGCGATAGTGCTTCAACGACCGCCTTTTATTATATTTGTCTTTAGGACACTACCATTTTACGACACACAGTATAACATAATATATTTGTCAAACAAGATACGACCTGTCAATACTGTTAATGCTATTATTAGCCCTATAGCTAGAACAACCAGAGGGCCTAGACAAAGTATCTACATTCGTTACATTCGATTAGCGATAACGCTAGTAGAATAGCCAAAAAATGTGGGTTGACATAAGCGATCGCAGTGTCACGTGATCATAGGTGACAGCGTAATAACACGAAGCGATAGCTGTTTGTGAAAATAGATTCGTATCTAAGCGAATGTCATTTGTCTCGTGTGTCGTTATTGTTATGGAATATTGTCAATGGACGCGATTTAGATAAGCTGATCGCGTTCAGTTTAATTGGTGAAGATTGTACAATTTTAAGGGTGTCTTTGACTTGACGTGACATCGTCTCCGGCTTGGTAAGGGACTCCCATGGATTTTCAGATTTATGTGTGTGAAGGTGGTGGTATCCCATTTCAAAGGTGATATCACCTCTTCAGTCTGCAGATGGCTCAATTTGAACGATAGCTACTATCCACAATATAAAAATTCGTCATAGCAAGTGGTCATTCATAGATAGACTAGTATAAATATAAAAGTACTCTGTGGATAGACTGTTAGACTGAACTTTGAAGTTTAAAATACCGATGTACTGTATTCGTTAAGTTGAAACTAACTTTAATGTTAGTTAGACGGTATGACAACTTGCGAATATTTAATTGGGAGTGTTCAAAATCGCGATGTAGGTACGGGACTTAGTTGATTTTATCTCCGTCTCTATTGCACGTCATTTGTTCTAAAGTGTTAATTGTACACAATTAATAAACAGGTAAACAAAAGGAGTATGTAAAGACTGTAGTAGGTTGCGTTCTGTAGTTTCTGCCTTGCCCCCAGGGAAGAAGGCGTGAGTTTATTGTAGGCATGTAATTGTCAGGTGTCTCAAACACCCGGCACTACATGATTCCTCCACAAAAGTGACAATAGACTATTATCTTTAACATCGCATTTATTAGCAGTAACAACGATATTTATAAAGCAATAGGTAACAATGTCACGTGTTAGTAAAGGCCCATCGTCCACAACGCAACTCAAAAGTAACGTGTTACAATTGTTACAAACTCATTTCATCTATCAGTAGCCACAATGTGTCAGCACTCGTATTTTAATGGCGGTCAGTACATGACGCGAGAAGAAGTTTTTTTTTTTAGGATACAAATTAGTATCCTAAAAAAATAATTATTTCCTCTCAGGTTTTGGAACTCTTATCCTATTTCTTAGTTTTTAAGTGCAATTTTTATTGTATTTTAAGAGGTGTGAGCCTGGAGATGACATCATCTCTGTTCTTCTCCATAAGTACCTACTACGCTTTGGAATGGGCAACTAGCTTCATCTTTCTGACTGACCGGCTCCTTGACAGTTTAAAAGTGCCCGTAATTGGTGAATTTGAAATAAATGCTTTTAGTTTGAGTTTGTGTTTTATACTCTTTGGTAATTTTATTTTGTTACACGTTACTTTTAAGTAGCGTCGTGGAACAACGTCACAAGTGGCACGTAATTATTACAACAGATGCGTGTTCTGTGCTAATTGACCTTTTGGAAAGATAGATTTGTGGATGCGTGTGTGGCCTCAACTATAATGATAAGAAAATAATTAACCTGCGTTGTATGTTTTATGTCCATCTGCCGTTTTCTCAAAAATATTGCTTTAATTCCAGGTAAATCAGCAGATGAAAGAGAATTAATGCTTTGAAATAAGTTGAACTAAGTTTCCAAACAGATCTAGCCAACTTGCTACGGTAACTATCTTGTTTGGCTAGCTTATGGCACCTCAGGTCCAGACCACAATGTCGATTCTGTAAAATCTCACCGTGAAGACTTGCGTGGAGTGAGCTGTCAGTGTTATCCCGTCTTGGTCTATCAGTGGCACTGACAGCTCACTCCATGCTCACTTTACCTAAGTTTTGACGAAGGTGAGATAGTTACAAAATAGCACTACATTGAGAGATGTCAGGACTAATTGACGGGGTCCGTTAGGGCCGATAAGTTTCAGGTAGACTGTCGGAGTTCGCATCCTCTGCCTAAAACTCGGGCCACTGCAGCAAAATCACTAAACATAAACTCAGTTTACCCTACACTTACAAAGCCACCCTAACCCTGCAGAAACAGGCAATGTCAGACATATTACTAGAACGTTATCTGGCAGCTTGTTACCGCGTCCGGAACAGACTCAGCCGCGGGCAGAAACTACCTATAGTAAATACAAACATTCTGTGTAACAAACTAAATGCCAATTTCACCAATGAAACTGAATGCGACCAGCACATCTAAAACGCGTTCCAGAGCTGTCATTCTCAATATTCCACTATATTACACACAGACACAGAAAATAATGACACTGACAGCTCTTAAACATAGTTTATTTGCTGATTGCGTTCAGTTTCATTGGTGAATTGGTGAGGTCAAACGAAAATCCAAGATGGCAGCTGCTAAAGTTTTCAAATGTCATCATGGGTGCCATTTTCAAGGATTTCGAGGGTACTGAAGTCATATTCGGAGTTGAATAAAAAGCGTAAGGAACTTCGTTTCTGACGGGGGTTGCCCGACCGTTTTTTTTTTCTCACGGTTACATGTGTATGTGGAGTGAACCCTTTTTCCACTAAGTACACCTGAAGTACACCATTGTTTAGCGCAGCAAAGGACACACGTTATTTCGAATTTTCATCGATATAATGGTATAGCTAATGGTCTCCGAGTAAAATGTGACAACATCTGACGCACAGCCGGACATTACGAAATTTTAAGTGCTTCGTTTTTCCCTTTTTTTTATTTGGCTGCGGAATTCCATTTTCCAAAAAGGAACAATGATGGTTCTTAGCTCTTACACTTCCCTATACCGTCCAAAAAAAAAAACAGCCTGACGTACCTACACTTTTTTTTTTCAAAATTATAAACATAATTAACAATAATGTGACATACTTTCCGGGTGACAGCGATACGGTCGTACTTTGACGTCCAAAATACAAAAGAATGTTTTGGATTTTAGTCAATTCAATTGGCACCTTAAATTGTATAATAAAAAAACACATTAATAAAATCTAACAAGTAATTCTAAACATTTTTTTTTGAAGGTTTATTACTCTTTTACGCTAAAACGGTTGAATGGATTTGGACGAAATTGGTAGATGGCAAATGGGTAGACCATTCCTTCTAATACAGGCATTGTTTGCTTGAAAGGAAGCTCCAAACACGTTAAATGTAATGGAATTTTCTATTTGGCATAATAAACTACATATTTATTTGTATTTTGTATGACCTGGATTAGGACATACTTTTTATCTCGATATCCCGAAACCGCGGGGCGCAACTAGTCGGGGAGTACGCTCCACAGCAGGCTACACCACAGATAATACAAAATACTTCATTGAAGTAGACTTTTCAATGATTTGAGGAGGAATTTACTTTGAGCAAATTATTTCATCACCACTGCCCTCAAAATCGGTGAAGGAAAACATTGTGAGGAAACCGGCATGTCTTAGAACCTAAAAATCGAAGACATGTGACATCTACCAACCCGCACTGGGCCCGCGTGGTGGATTACGGCCCACTCTCCAGAGAGGAAGCCTGCGTCCCAGCAGTGGGAACATTTAAATAGGCTGATTATGAGGAGTGTTTTTTAATAAAACTTTTTAATTTTACGGGATTGAAGTCCATCTGTCATTTTGATTTACGTTAACGTAACTTTAAAACGTATTCCTACAAACAAAGCATACAAAGCTATTATAAACCCTATAACTTTTTAATCTGGAACAGCGAACTGTGCCGGCGCGGGTGGCATTATAAAATAACTGTGTCATGTCATTAAAACTTTTACTACTCGTCTCTTTATGGCATGAAGGAATATGTAATTGTAATTGTACATTACAATACATATTCCTAGTTCATTACATGAACTGGCAGTAAATCTGACACATTGAAGTTTAGAAAGAGTCTGTACCAAGGTAGGGAAACAAGATGCACTGTCTGGTGTGTCTGATACAACGTTTTTTTTTTCATTAAAGTTCGCGCAAGATAAGTCTGCGCGCGTGTTTGACCTTCAAGACTTTATTCCTGCCAGTAGTTTTAATCAGATTCGGCATTACGATGGCGTTTATTTATTTTGGAAAACACAGAATACAGCACTCTCTTGACAACTGATATAAACGTCTATGTACGATTTTTTCCTATTTCGGCAGCGCGCAGACTTATTTTGCTCGCACTATATTACAGACAACAACCAACATAACACTTTTTTCTGTTTTTATTTTTATTTTTACTTGGAAAACAGTTTGTGTACACAAAAAAAATGCGTGCTATGTAAGCGTATTAGGAATATGAATCTTATTTTTATGTAAATATGAACAAGCGCTTCATACGAATTTGTTTTTTTTTTAAATATTGATAGCATTAAGATAAGATTCATATTCATATGAACCGCTAACTTGGTGAAGTAAAGTCTAAGTGCGGTCTGTGAATCTTGCCTTTAGTGGCAAAGATGACGCGGCAACGTTTTACAACGACATACTTTTTACAATAAATTCTATACCTCGATCATGCTGACTCTTACGTGTAAGGTGACGTACCTGCAAACAAACAAAAAATTAATTAGTTTTAGTACTTGAGATTTAATCCAATGGAGGAGTATTTGGGCTTGTGGCTAAGTTATATCAGCCAGCAGTTGTTGATGGATAAAAAAAAACTTGTTTTAATGGATAGGGTTGTTTTAAATATTAACTTTGCTTTGGTAGTTTTTCAGTTAGCTTCAATTATACTTATTTTTCTACTTAGTGTATATCGATGATGTCATAATAACTTCCTGACACTGTTTTAAGCGAACTTGTGTGGGGTAGGTGCCACAATTTAAAAGAGATAAATAATAAGTTTTTGACAAAAAAAAAATACTGCTAAGTAAATAGTAACTTTATTTTCGGAACACGGTGGCAAAAAACGTAAATACAAAATAAATAAAAAATCAAATCAAAGAAGGTGTTTTTTTTTCGGCCAAAACTTGTACCGAGGTACAAATAACTAGTGGAATTCCTTCAAATAAAATGTGTTATAACCAGTATTTAAAATCCTCCACTACTCGATAGATTAAGAAATAAAATAATATAAAAAATCACTACCTCACATCGTAACTGCGTTCAACGAAATGTTCATTACAGCAGTGACAGCTGTCAAAAACGAAACGGAATGACACATAATGGTGAACAAAAAATAAAACAAGGTAATTATCAGCCTTGGAGCACCGTCTTTTGGTAAGGTAACCAAACGCATAAATATATCTGAAATGTGAAACAAAAGTATAATTGCTAAATATTTCAAAAAATGTTCTAGGCAAAAAATAACTGTTTTTAATGCAAAAATAACATAATGATCAGTACATTTTTAGGTTAATATCATTTTGATACGTTTATAAAATGAAGTAACGAAACGCAACTTCAGAAGAAATGTATCACTAGATTGCCAGATTAATCAGGTGGTACAAATGTCTAAATAAATCCAATTTTTA
Organism: Dasypolia templi; assembly: GCA_963555695.1. Taxonomy (NCBI): domain Eukaryota; kingdom Metazoa; phylum Arthropoda; class Insecta; order Lepidoptera; family Noctuidae; genus Dasypolia; species Dasypolia templi. The sequence goes on along the minus strand of OY743163.1, from coordinate 2,570,244 downwards.
TTTTTTCAGAATATGCGATTTTTTCCTGTATTTTCGTGCCTTTGTTCTTAATGTAAATTATTTGGCCACAGTTGTATGGAATAAAAAACACCTCCTTTAAAAGACAGCGGTAAGTGTTATTATATCAATTATAGATTTTTAAATGACACTATGTGACAATGACAATGTGTTTGTTGACATCATAATGCCTGGTTTAAATGTTATCATTTCTTTAGTATTATTTTTCGACAATTTTAATTTGACTAACCAGTTCTTTTTTTTTTCATTATTTGCATGCCTAAATTAAGGTACAGGGATCACAAAATTTTTAAACAGCTTATTCATGTACCTTCTTTCTAAGCAAATAAAATATTATGATTATGAGAGACACCGACTTCGAAAATTTAAATAATTTTTCAAATTGTAGTGGTTTTTTTTAGAAGTCGGTTGTCTTTTTTATATAGATTTAGCCCCACTTGTTTCTATCTGACTATAGTGAGACTCCACCGAATGTTTAGTGTTGTTGGACGTATCACTCGAGGTATTGCCTCTCACATTCGCAGAGAGTCCGACTTGAGCGTGTTGACTTATGAAGTGTCGATAAGACGTTAATGCTTTCAAACACGCGATTTGCAGCTTAAGTAGTGTGGTGTTTGTGCGAGCTGAGCGGGGAGCGGGTTATAAGAATAGTTGATGTGACTAAAACGTTGGTGTAGGGGCTAATGGGACCTGGGTTTTATAAAAAAGTCGGAGAAAGTTACAGTCAGAAAGATATCCTACTTATCTGCACGCTTGTGACAAATGTTGTAAACCTATTTTTTTTTCTCTCAATAGACAATACCGCTTATTCTTGGATACGAATATGTAATGACGCTCATATCTACAAGACACCCTGACCAACTTTTTATGGGTCTGTCGACATAAATTTCGCAATAGCAGCCGGTGTCCGGTAAATGGCTCGTCCCTATTTAATAGGACTTCAACAGAACTGGCGAAATGTAGGTGTAGATACCAACCCCTCTGTCTACCTTTTACGGTAGTGATGTAAGGTTATGTGTAATTTTTTAATCATGTAAAAGCATTTATTTCAAACATGCACATAAAAGGCAATTTTGAACAACAACATATCATATCGTATAGTGTCGTGTCGTCGCATCGTATCGTGTCGTGTCGTGTCGTCGCATCGTATCGTATCGTATCGTGTCGTATGGAGAAGAATGGTCCAGAAACTCCACCGTTACTATTTGAAAATGTTTTACAATATTTTATAAAGATGATGCACTTAGAATAAAATAACTACACTACAATAGGTAAAAAGAGTTTAAAATGAAGCAATGACAGATAAATTAATTATGTGATAGATAAATGGTGCTCACATATTTACAGACATTGTAAAAGCATATGATGTTCAAAAAGTGTGAGTTAAGTAATCACAGAATGTAAATCACTGTCATAATAATAATTAATTATGCAATTAAATCTGCAACCAGTTTGATTTTGTCTAGACTCTAGATTGTCCTATGAAGCTGGACCAGCAAGTTTCCAAGCATTCTTATCTTGCATTTAATCCTCTAATTTGTAACATGCTTAAATAACACTAAGTTAATATCTTGATCTAATCGCTATTACTGGAACTACATCCTAGCATCCCTAAGCGCTGCCATTGCGAAAAAACAATTATTTCGTTTAAATCTTACACTACAAACCAAAACCCGCCTTATACCTTAACTTCTAGAGTGCATTTTACTACAACTATTTAAATAATATTGAATCGTTCCACAGAAATTAGGACAAAATATATGATTGTAGTATGTAATTGAGTAAAGTTATGAGAAATATAATAATTATGAAGCATTAAGTCGTTTATTTTAATTAAAATTTATTGTAATTAGTTTGGTTAACGGTGCTTTATCAACGTATGATTGTTGGAACTTATAATGGGCATTATATAATATTTGAATGAGCTAAAAAGCTTAACAAAAATATATATTAATTATTTTATGAACCTGCTATTATTTGTTAATAACGGCTCGGCACTAGTGGCATAGTATAATACAACTACATTTCGTCAGTTATGTTGAGGTCCCATGTAATAGGGGGCGGAGTCTATTTCCATCATCCGGGCACAGATCCAAACTAAGGGCTGCTACTGAGAAATTCTTGATGGACAAAATCACACTCAAACTCCACTAATAATGTACTAATAAAGACCAGCCATATCATCTTTCACACAGTCCATCCATAGTTTCTTTGGCTTTGCTCTGCTCTTATATCCATCCACATTTACACTCAAAACGTTCCTTATAATGTATCAATCAATTAAAACCCGTGTTTGAAACTAATAACACTATAATCTTGAACAAATATTGACTACAAAGTGTTCATACAGCATACAACACACTTCATTCTCATAAAAGATCATCATATTGTACATCCTGAAATCAACTGAAAATGCACCTTAAACCGTGATCGAAAGGATCTAATTTCATTTACCAATATTTGCTAAGCATTTACACAGAATACACAGTATTAATATTTCCACCATAGGGTTCAATTCCGCAAGTAGTTATGTATTAAACAATTAGACTATAGAGTATCTGTTAGTTCGTTAAAACTGTAGGGAATATTCTGTTAATTGAATTTGAATCTTATCCTGAGTTCGACAGAGTTTGGATTGATTTTATGAGCGTGCGTAAGGTGTAATATTTAAAATTACTAGGGATGTTATTGGAGTACTAATACGCGTATCCGCAATTCTTGGCGGATAATAAACTGTACATTGGTCATTATTATATTTGTTCTTGTTGTTGGCAAGAGGTCAACCAATATTAAATAAAAATAAGCCAATGTTCTAAAAATGTGTTTTCTCTTTTTTAGATTTTTCATTCTAGCCTTTATGAAGTAGGCAATTTAAAAAACACAATTCAAAAATAGAATAATGCTATGAAAAGGTTCAGAAGTAATTTTTTCAAGCCAGTTGGTTTAAACATACAGTCGGATTGAAAGACTTCAATCCGACTGTATGTTTAAACCAACTGGCTTTAAAATACGTTAAAAAAAAATTCAACTGAGTTGCTCATAAAGTGGCTCTTATTACACCGCTTTTAGGTTCATAATGCAGTTTATTAATAACGCGTGCTTTTTACTCTACATTACCGCACTCGTGTTTTATATTTAACTTTATTTTCTTTTCTATGTCTAAATACAATTAATATTTTTATCGTTTCCGACATATAGGTACCCAAGAAATTGAAAATAACGAAATTATTATTAATACCAATACCATAACACAAACTGTAAAAATGCCAACAAAAACCGTTCGGTATCATTTTGAGAATTGTAATTTCACTAATTGTTTCAATAATTAAAGAAAATAACAATACGAGCCTGTATTTTTCCTCGCAAGTGTGTTGAAAAACGTCGTGTGACACGCCTGTGCATTGATCGGCGTTCGGCCCCCTTATCGCGCTCGCCTACGGCTCGCGCGAATAAAACCGCCTCGGGGGTAATGACCAAAAGAGCACACTTGTATCACAATGTACTATAACCTACGCAATAATGTAACAATTTTACATTGACAGCGCTTTTATTTCGCAACGTTTGTTCAGATAGCGGCAGTGGTGGTGGTTGATTATTGTTTTTTTTTCTGTATTAATAAGAACTGAGCAGTGGTGGCCCAGTGGTAACGGCCGCGACTTACGAGGTGTAGGTCGTAGGTTCGAACCCAGACAGGCGCTTTACTTTGTGTTAATTATTTCATCACCACTGCTCTCAAAACGGTGAAGGAAAACATCGTGAGGAAACCGGCATGTCCTAGAACCAAAAATTTGACGACATGTGACATCTACCAACCCGCACTGAGCCCGCGTGGTGGATTACGGCTCACTCCCTCTCACAGAGAGGAGGCCTGTGTCCCAGCTGTGGGAATTATGTTATGTAATAAGAAAAGAGGCTGATTATGTTATGTAATAAGAACTAAAGTTCTTAACAATTCATTACAATCTAACCTAACAAATTTACTAATGAGCAATTTCACTCTAACATATTAGTATACATAGTAGATTATGTTATTACTGAGAATACAATAGGCGGCTTTATTGCCAATTAGCACTATTACACAATTTCATAAGGGAATTATTTATTAAACAATTATAATTTAGAAAAAAAGGACCTTATTTGAGATCAGTACAATTACGTAGGTACTATCGACTGCCCGCCACCGCTTCTTTCTGAACAACATTATCATAAGGGTTTTCGTATTTGTCTTATGACGTGCGGTTGATCATACTAGCTTTTTAACTTTTAATCAACATGAAAAAGCCACAACACTACCTGTAATATCCGCGCGTAACCGCAAAATGTCCGCAGCCACCGCACATCACTACGCGCTAAGCCGCACGCAACTACTCGAGACATCAAAGTGAGTGCGTAATACGAGTGGTTGCCTCGATTTTGAGTTCAACCATTTAGTTTAGTGTAGTTTGCAATGTTAAAAATTACTTAAAGCTTATGACTGGATTCCAAGCAATTTGAGATTATTTTTTTGTAACGAAAGTCTTTCCACATTCACACTTAAAAAGCTGCATGGGCAAAAAAGCCTTTAACCCCTATTTAACTTCTTCAGGGGGTGATTTTCTCTTATAAGGAAGTCTTGTACAAAGGACGATGCCAGAAGCTCTATAGAACTTTGCCCCACTCAAATCAAAAAGTCATATACAAGTCTGCAATATGCAACATCATAAAGCTTATTAATTACTGTTAACTAAACATTTGCCCTAATGCCTGTAGAACTTGCGGTTTCTGTTAAAATCTTAAAACAATATTGACATTGATTAAAGGTTGGGTGCAGTTTATAAATGTTAAAAAGCGGTTTAAGCAACATGTACGTTACATATTTTCATTATTATTAAAATCGTAATGAGTTTTTGATTTACAGGTTTTTAAAACATTTTTTTTGTTGTGTATCATCATACGCAATAAGTAATGCAATAGGAAATTCAGGGGTGAATTCCTTTTATCATTGATTTGTAATCGGCAAGTTCTACTGAAAAACAGTGTATTATGAAAAGGTCCTTTAATCGTTACAATTATTTTCATTAACTGACAGTTCCTGTAAATAGCTGGGGCAGGATCTGGCATTGTCATTTCATCCCTCTGGACCCAGCAGTATACGCTTTGCGTTGTCTTTTATTGATTTTTAAGATAAAAATAGAGTACTAGTCGCGAGTACTACGCACCTGACCTTTCTGAAGAACATCACCAATAAGGTCGCTATATGTCCCCTCCCGGTGCCGCGGCGTTTACCTTTTGTTAGTAGCCTTTCATTCATTCGTTCTCCGGCGTGCGTGTACGACCAGATGTATGAACGTTTATGAGGCAAAAAGAGTATCTAAGGATCGTAGCAGGTGGCGTTCTGTTGTTTTTGCCCCCATGGTAAAAAAGCGTGAATTTAGATAGGACTGGCTCATAATATTAGACCTCCTCGCAAAAAGCTGTTCCCTAAAAGCCACCACGCAAGCTCCTAGTGTGCCGTCACACCCTGGTACTTACATAATTAATAAGGGGATTATCTTCAAGCCGAGAGCTGTTTATGTAATACTAGCAGCTCCCCGCGGTTTCACCCGCATAAATCTTGATTCCGTGGGAGTATAGGGATAAAAAGTACTCTATATGTTAATCCAGGTTATAAACTATCTGTGTGCCAAATTTCATACAAATCCGTTCAGTAGTTTTTGTGTGAAAGAGTAACAAACATCCGTCCATACTCACAAACTTTCGCGTTTATAATATTAGTAGGATGTCTCCATGAGGTGTTACAGTGGCTACTATTATATGCAAATACGACGTGGTGGATTTTATGCCTTTCATGTGTATTTTTAGCAGGAAAATAATTTTTCCAAGTATACACTTATTTATTGGACACATTTCAACTAGGTTGGGTTCAAATCTGACCGAGTGAACGAGACCCAATTTGCGTATGTTGTTGAATCTCATGTATATCTTATACTCCATTTGAAATGAGATTAGACATTTAAATAAAAAGTTTTTTGCAGTCCGTTTAACCGATTCCGAATGCTAAAGCGTTGGTGGTATGACAAAAGGCAGCTACAGTATACAGTTGGTATTGTAACCATAACTTTGCTTTTAATGTCATCCTTATTAAATTAAATTAAATATTCCCATATTCAGCACACAAATGATATTAAATATAGGCACAAAGGATACAATGCATTCAAAAACACACATTTAAAATAAAAATAAATTAAGATTATAAAATTAAGCTAGAGAACAATTAGTGATTAAAATTCATTCGTAACATACAATGATCACTTAATAAATGGTGACGAACTGGCATGCAGGTGCATCCACCTCTCCAACACCACCGAGTCCCACCGCTCGGTCAATACGGAATAAAAGTCAAAATCAGTTGAACGGAGTATAAAAAGTTTTATTTAAATGTCTAATCTAATTTCAAATGGTGTATAGTTAAACTGAAATATAGTATAGTGAAAAAAAAATCTGTTGAACGGAGTGTAAAAAGTTTTATTTAAATGTCTTATCTAATTTCAAATGGTGTATAGTTAAACTGAGCAAAAATAATTTAATACATTAAAATATTCAAAGAGTCGGTCAGGCAAAAAGATAAAGTTTGTTGCCAATTCCAAAGCGTAGTAGGTTCCATGGAGAAGAACGGGCAACCCACTCCATGGACACTGGATTTTCACACCAAAGCCTACATAGATGTTGTAGGTAGCCTTGAAGCCCCGATGAACTGTCCTGTAGTGATATTCTGTAACCATCTCCAAGACGGGATGACACTGACAGCTCACTCCACGCAAGTCTTCACGATGAGACTTTTACAGAATTGACATGCTGTTCTCATTATTTCTCATAGTCACATAATTATAGTGTTTCCACTTCTCTACTGTCTTTTTCAAAATACTTGCAAATACGTGTGGCACGAGCTTAGCCTATAAATAGCCATATTCCTAGCATCAGATCGTGAGTCGTGAATTGTATGCCGACCGGTCGGCACAAGGCGTCATGCTACCGGATACCTACCGTTGACGTATCGAATGCACAATTGTGTCAAAGCAATTACTATCGATATTGATGCGTTCGGCGTATCGTCGTAATCATCTTTAAATTAACAGCTGAAGTCTGCTCCGATCCTACAAACATTCTGAAATCTGTTCATACACGCACGCCAGTTGCGAGTGCTACGCGCCTGACCTTTCTGAAGAAAATCACCAATAAGGTCTCGTCAACGTCTCTCCCAGCGTTTCCACTCACATCTGCTTTGTAAATATCTTTTGTTAGTCGCCTTTCATTCATCCTCACAACATGACCAAACCATCTAACTCAATCCACCACCTTCCGGCAAACCCAGGCTCGTGCTCCGCGCCGGATACATTTTACGCGTGGCCACGTCGAACTCGCTACCCCGCTACAGTCATCGTCACACCAGGCTGAGCCAGGAGAGTACTGTTCAACTCAGCTAAGGAAATCTTGTGACCATAAACTTACCTAATACCTTTTTCCATTTTTTTCTACTTTTTTATGTTGACAAAGTTGGTGGTCTTATTCATCTCCAACACGAAAACCCTTTCCGTCACAACATACTCTTTACGGTCATATCAGACTCTTTTGGTATCCAATATATACAGCAGGCCAATACTGGACCAAAAGTGAAGTGCGTAAAGCGATTTTATACCAAACTTTTAACTGCCATGCCACCTTGACATGCCCTGCACATTAACTGCCCTGCAAATGAATAGGTAAGCCCTAGACAATTATTTTAAAAATACAAATGAAAAAATTTGAAACGAAATATCAGCACAGAAACGTAATAAAAGTAATAGTTTCGCAATTCATCAGTCGCTGACGCATGACGGAAGTGACGCGATGGACCAGAACACGCGACATACGATACTTATGTGAATTGTCTCTCTTCCTGCCAGTTAGAAAATGTATGTGTAATCTGCTGTACCGCGTTCTAAAAAATAAGCTGATCGATAAAGTTACCGTCAACTGTGGCATCTTTACTTTATAAGAGCAACTTAACCTATGAGTAATGTAAATGATAAATTATTTTATTTTCTGTAAATAGTTTGTACAAACACTTTTACACGTCAATCATTTTTTAAACTAGGTGAGATCGGCGTTTCCTATCTGACTACTCTGAGGAGAAACGCCGAAACAAACTCAGAGGTCACAGTCTCTTTTAAAGTCCAGACATAATCTTGGTAAGGTCATGTGAAGACCATGTGGATTGATGTCTGAAATGATTTTTTGAGGAAAGAACCACACAGAATGAGTGAGTCAGTGCACGCATTTGTCAGTTGTCGTGCAGCTCAACACAGAACTAAAGGAGCTAAACGATTCGACGAACATTACCAAAGAAAGGACATTTGGGTAGGCCGCATAAATTACTCAAACTGCGAGACCATGATTTAAACTAATAATTTCAAAATAAATGCATGAAAAAAAAAACACAATGTCTTCACATTCACAATAATTAAAATAGTATAATCCTTTAAAAAGTAAATGTCATTGCATACATGAAGTCCATCAATGTCAAAGTGTAAATAAAAATATGAAAATAATCTTTTTCATATCATATGAGGACCATGTAGACTGGTGTCTGAAATGGTCTTTTGAGGAAAGAACCACACGGATTTGAGTGGACCTGTCAAGTTAGTGCACGCATTTGTCAATCATCGTGCAGCTCAACTCAGAACTAAGGAGCTCAACGATTCGACGAACAATACAAAAGAAAGGACTATTAAAAAAATTCATTAAAAGAAAAAAAGTAAAATAGCAAATTAAACATCAACTATGTCTGTGTAAACTTATTGGAGCAGCTCAATCCCAAGCCTTCATGTCCTCAATATAGTCCTTGACAGTATAATAGGCATTCTGGCATAATTTCCGCTTTATAAAAGATTTAAATTCATTAAGGCTTAGTTCTTGACTGTGGCTAGGAAGTTTATTATAAAAACGTATACATTGACATTTAAACGAGCCACCTATTTTCTTGAGCCTGGTAGTGGGAACAACAAAGAACAATGTCAGATGTCCATAGCAACTTTGGCTCAATATTAATTTGTCACGGACAGTGAACATTCTTACGTCTTTTTTTGTGTTAGGTGATCTTTTTCCGTTAACGTCTACTCTTTGAATCCTATTACTTAAGTAAGAAGTAAGAAGATCCAGAGAGGCGTTCGGTATTCCGAAGTGGTGCAGTTTCCTGAATAATGTTTCATGAAGAACACAATCAAATGCCTTGGACAAATCGCAAAAGATGCCCAAAGCATTGCATTTGTCCTCCCATGCATTTTTAGAGATATGAGGAACAGGGTGTAAAGTTCACTCATACTCTTGGAAGAGGGAGGATCATCCGACTGTTGTCGGGAAGTTGTATATATGCTATCTGCGCGGTAAACTCTGCTTGCGCGATGCAGGATTGATGCATTTGTTCGCATCTGGCGGTGTAGATGCCGCCACATCACTCCCCTCCGAAGACCGGAGGTCGATTGTGGACTAAGTCTTGTATCTTACGATGCTTGCCAATGCCAGTTGGGTTCCAGTGGGTTGGAACCGGGAGTCGCATAGTTCGCGGTGAGTCGGAACTGTCTGCGAAGATGCTCCAGTGAGTCGGGGTGGCTGACTGCTGATGTCGACCAGGAGAGGTATTAAGCGCTCTGCTTGTTGACCGGCCGAATGTGCAGTGTGCTGTGCCAAGGTTGCTGATGAGGCTGAAGGTGATGACCAGGTATGCGCTTGCGCTGCATGCTGATGGTCAGGACAACTGTTCAAGCCGTGGTTGCTGGCTGGCTGTGTGACTTGCGGGAGTGATGATGATGACGTCACGCTGAAGTAGTAGCACGAAGGCTGCGCTGACGTTCATACTCGGGGTCACCAGTGAAGAGGTGATGTTCATCACGTCGGGGTCACCAGTTTAGAGATATGAGGAACAGGGTGTAAAGTTAACTCATAATCTCAGAAAAGGGAGGATCCTCCGACCAGATGGATGTCGTATCTGGCGGGCAACTGCCCGATGATTGTGGTCGGGAAGTTGTATATATGCTATCTGCGCGGTAAACTCTGCTTGCGCGATGCAGGATTGATGCGTTTGTTCGCATGTGGCTGTGTAGATGCCGCCACACATTATAAACATGTCCTAAAAGTTCAAATCAGTGGTCGAACGAACCTTTGTAAAACCAAACTGTTTGTTATGCAGTAATTTGTGTTTATTAAAAAATCTTTGCATTTGATCTAAAATAAGTTTTTCAACAATTTTACTAAAGGTAGGTAGCACTGAAATAGGTCTATAATTAGTAGGGTCTGATGTACTACCCGATTTAAACAATGGTATTATTTTACTGTTGTTCATAAGATCAGGAAACTCACCACGGTCAATACAATTATTTAAAATAACATCTAAAGTAGGTGCTACAATATTTATAATTGACTTAGCAACGTCCACAGAATTACCCCATAGATCTGCGGTCTTTTTAACATTTAATGTGTGAAAGGTTTTAATTATATCTCTACAGGTGACACATTGGAAATTAAATTCAGAATCACAAACTGGAACGTTTTCTTTAAGTAAATACTCTGCAGTAGTGGGCGATGAGTTCAGAGGTTTAGTAGTCGATACGGGAATCTCTGCAATGAAATTTTCAAAGGATGCGGCGACATGAGAATCTGATTTAATTATGTTGCCATCAATACCAAGGCTGAAGTCACTACTTCGGTTGCATGACCTTCCCGTTTCGCTATTAATGATATTCCATGTCGTTTTAATTACATTACCACTATTTTTAATTTTTGAACTCAAGTAACGTGACTTGGCCATACAACAACCTTTTTTAAATAATTTTGAATAATTCCTAACATATAAATTAAATTCAGCAGTGTTTATACAAGTCCGTTCATCATACAACTCATAAAGTCGTTTTCTACTTTTATGTATACCAATGGTAGCCCAGTCACTGAAGGAAGCATTACTATTAACCGAAAATGTGTTTGGAATTAAAGTATTATCAAATTGTGTACAATATATTTTGAAAAAAGCATTATATTGTTGATTAGAGTCATCATTAGTTGATAAAAGTAGTAAATTACTTAGAAGTTTAGTTTTTAAATGTTTCCAAACGATTAGTAGTTTTTGGATTAACACTGATATCTTTTTTTTTGTTTTGTTAATATTTGAAATAGTGACCAACTGTCCGCAATGATCTGAGTCTATTAAATTAATAATTTCCTTGTGGGTTGGTATAACATCTGTATAAACGTTATCTAGGCATGTGGCACTAGTGGGAGTTATTCTAGTGGGCTCCAAAAATTGGTTAGCAAGATTGTATGACTGAAACAAACTTATAATTCTAGTACTTAATCCAGAATTTCCTAACAAATTAACATTAAAATCACCACAAGTGATGATAGACTTATTAGAATTACAGATTTTGTTCAACACTTCATCCATAACCTTTTCAAAACAACCATACAATCCTGAAGGCGGTCTGTACACACTTAATATTATGAACTGCTTCAATTCTATACAGGCTATCTCAATAGTTCGCTCAACAGAGAGGCACACAATATCCTTACGGTCTTTAAATTTCATCTGGTTTTTTACTAAAATTAATGAGCCACCATGTATAGCATTTACTCTGCTGAACGAACTACCAACCTGGTGATTACTAAAATTGAATATAAACTGGTGGATTTAAAGCCAATGTTCTATCATACAAAGCATATCTATATTGTTACAATTCAGGAATAATTCTACTTCTAAATCTTTATTTAAAAACCCTTGAATATTTTGATGCACCATGTTGATACTATTTAATATATTTACAAACACATTTGATTTATCATTTGCTTTCCTTACATTTTTGCAAGAGGTTGCCTCCATTGTCCTTATTTCTAATTTAAATGAAAATCAATGTCAATAATTGGTTCCAAATTATTGGCAGAATAGTCTAACATGTCATTGCATTGCTCAAAAGAAGCAAGTTGTTTAGCCAAATTCTTGGCTGTAATGGAAAAAATATTTGATATCGAAGTGATAGTTTGAAAGATAGTACATAATAATATTATATCTATCTTTTGTCAAATACAAGTTATTACCAACATAATTGTTAGTATCAATTAATTGAAATAGATTATTATTAAATTTATGTCAAATTATGCAATGTCATATTGATTTTAAATCTTAAGTTATTTTCCTCCTGTGGCAAACTGTTACTTTATGGGAATGTAAACAACACTATTTTTCTTAAGCTAAGATTAGACAATGTTCTATAATATTGGAGCAATTCTCTTTTGTTCATGTTTCCCCTATTACCCATAAAAATTAGTAATGTAGTGTCCTGGTTAAAGTTACATTTAATAATTTCTTTCATAATATCCAATAAGGAACAACCAGGCATACAGTAGTTTATTATGGAGTGTCCTGGATATTCATCTGTCAATAAGTGGCCTAAGTCCTTTCCAATCGCATCGCAAAATAATATTATATCATTTTGTACTTAAATATCTCTCAAAAAATCGATAATTTTAAAAAATCTGTTAGAAATGGTAGTTTTTTTTCTATTGTATCACTTTGTTAAATTGCGGCAACAGATTTTTTGTAATGGAGGTATATATGTCGTGGATGGATGGCGCCACAGTACAGCGGACAGCGTTATCTATCAATTTGATTCATAAACGAATGATCATGGGATCGGAAACGGAAACGAGCCCTACCGCTTGGACACGATCGTCGGTGGAGGGGATGCAGTGAGGACTGGCGGAGAGACCGAGTGTTGCGATAGTCAACAGAAGGTCGAGTCTGGACAGTCTTGGCAAACGCTCAGTACCAACAATCTGCGCTTAGAGATACTATTTACTCGAGCCAGGGTCATGTTAGGCATGCTAATAATATCAGATTTGTAGACAAATTTCGACAAATCGAGATAGAGAGCGTTCTCGCGCCTGTCATGTTAGCCCTGCAGGACGTTCTTAAGCATTGTCTGGAAACTGCAAAACACAAAGACGAAATTTCTTTTCCCATTGGACCCACCCCGTCACCTGCCTGTGATTGAATTTACATTATTTAAATCAAAAAACGGCTTAAGATATAGATTATTTAAATCTAATAATGGCTGATAGTGTTCCAGAGTGAAAAACCCTGACTTCTAAACTAGGTTTATGTAGGTGTATCTTAGAATCACTTATCACTTTATTTACGCTTGGCGTTCTTTCTGACTTTTTTGCTTTCTGCTCGGCTCTTAAGGGCCATGACGTGATGGTACATCCTATGGCATTCGAGAAGTAGGCTATCAAATGCAAAAATATTTTTTCAAATTCGAGCGGTAGTTCTAGAGATTACCGACAACATTCAAACTTTCAAACAAACAAGAAATGTTACCTGTTTTATAAGTATAGATATAGATTTACTTACCTACATGAATGCGACTGAAACTTTAATTAATTGAAATATCTAGTCAAAAAAAATATCAGGAAAAGTTCAGGAACACTGAAAACAAAAACATTGGCGTACCGGGACGTAATAAAGTCAATAAAAAGAAACGGGTTTCTATAAAAACTAGCTGATCTTCGTACCGCTTCACAGTATTATCTTCATTATTATTATGAAGTGAATTAACAAGAATCTTTAGAATTAGCTATGGTTAAAACAGTGGAACTATTTGAATTTTCAGTGTACTACAATATCGTATTGGGTCTAGCTTGTAAGGATATTTGTATGTTTAGAGTGAATAATTTTTTTTTTTTTTTGTACAATATTTTGTATGATATTTTCTAGGTTATTACTTGTTATTGTAAGTATCACCTCCCTACTCGCAGTTAGCAACGAGAATTTTCTCCATTGTTTTCTGCTTGAAGTACTGCTATGGTAGTTTCACGCACATGAAAAAGTGACTATTGGTGGACATCATGTTTTATTGTTTTATCAACGCAATTAAATAACCCTAGTTTTATAACAAAGCGCGTTCGCAGTCCATGTCAGCGGCCGATGCGGAGGGATTGTGGAGTCCAGACATTGAGCAGAGCTTCCAAGAGGCCCTGGCCGTCTAACCGCCGTGTGACAGATGCAAAATTATTCTCTGCGACGAGGGCAAGATGTACGGTGAGTCCTTTCCCTTCCTTTCAAACTAGATGTCTGTCTTAAATAGTAGGAATTTTCTTCGTTGCGGATATTCCATATTTCATCATTATTTAACACAATTATCCAGGTTGAAAGTAGCCTGTGTCTCCTTCTCGTCCCTGGATACCGATTTGTCATTCATAACGACCGGTTTTCAATGGTTTAGGAAAAAGGTAAGTATTAATAATATAATTATGGAAGTATTTATTTGAAAACGAACAGCGCAACTGTATGTCTGTGTGTTTGCACGCACCTGGGCAGCACACTTAAATTATATGCTCAGTTGATTTACTGCGCAAATTGATACGTTGTCGTAAATTTATTGACGTTAAGCAATCTATTCCCTTCTCTAATTGTACGTATGTGCAATATTAGTAAGTCGAATGCTGGCTAAAACACTGGCTTGGTGGCGAGGGAAAAGATCGAGAAAAAAAATATCAAAATTGACAAGTCGCAGTGAGCAAGTTTGGGTGCACGATTGCACGATTCTTTTCTGTGTGAGAAGAGTCGTTTTCATATAAGTAGGACGTAAACAATTGGGTACTACTCTTGGATAATGTAAGTGTGCCTTGTTTAAAGAAGGTATGTTATCATTATAATCACAATCGTCATCATCACCATTATCACATTCAACATGTTAAAAAAATATTAATTACCTCCTAATCTTATTTTTATTTTTAGAATTAATTTTATAGTTTTTGCTGTGTCTTAGAGTGTCCGTAATTGTACCTTAGTTTTTGCACCTATAGACATGATGGAATGCAAAGATTTCTATTTTTATATGCATTCCAGAGACGAAATTGGGCTATATATTGGGCAGCCCAATTAAGTTGTTGACATAAAGTACTGAATCATCCTCATCATCCACAGCCCGACTTCACCCCCTGCTGAGCATAGGCCTCTCTTGTCTTGTGCCAATCTCCACGCTCCCGTGCCGGCCTCATCCAGGTTCTACCCTCGATGGCAACAGTATCATCCGCCCATCTCGCCGCCGGACGACCGACATCTCGTCTTCCACATAACATAACATCACGCCTTGTTTCCCCGAAGGGTTGGGCAGAGGTGTACCTATGCTACACCCACATTTCGCCAATTAAGTTTTTAAGTCCCATGTAATAGGG
This sequence comes from Dasypolia templi, assembly GCA_963555695.1. Lineage (NCBI taxonomy): Eukaryota > Metazoa > Arthropoda > Insecta > Lepidoptera > Noctuidae > Dasypolia > Dasypolia templi. Next base: position 2,554,986 of record OY743163.1, on the reverse strand, counting down.
GGCGAGCCTATTGCCATCAACCGGGCACAAATCCAGACTCCGGGCTGCTACTGAGAAATTCCAGATAGAAAAACCCAATAACACTTTGCCCGACCTGGGAATCGAACCCAGGACCTCATGTTCAGCAGTAACGATTCGCGATCACTAGACCAACGTCTTCCAGTCCTGGACTTTCTTACTCCACCTGTCATCACTGCGCCTTTGTAGGTATCCTGTCCAACTCCATTTGAATAGCATAATGCGAATCCACTATTTCTTATTCCCCTTGCTTCTTGCCCAACTTAACAAAAATGTGTTCGCCAGGAACCCGCAAACGCAAAGCCATAAATAGCAGAACATTTTAAAATCTCATTACTCAACATCCCATTGGTGTACAGTGATATATTAGAGTTGAGCTTTCATGGTGATCCCGCGTCAATCACATATGTAACAAAACATTTAGCTGAGTATGCATACGTAACACCTGGTCATCAATCATTGTAACGTGCGGTGTGGTGCAAGAGACAGCGTCATACGTGACTTGATGCACTTGACTTGATTCTCCAGAATCAGCTTACCTACTGATAGGGTATATGAGTTCATATATTTGTTTTTTATTTGACTATGTAAGTTAATTATTTTTAGTTATCTTCATTTACTATTGACATGATCTACTCATCAGAATGTTTTTTTAATGAGTTGAATTGCAATATGTGGTTAGCTAGCGACCTCGACAATTGATCATTTTATTCTTGCCGGTGCAACCGGCAGCAAGTTCGTCATGCTCCCTTAGATGTCACTGCTTGCGGTAGCGTCGGGGGCCGGGTTGCCTCCTTCCCTCAAATATGGCGAGGGGGGTAATGGCTGATCTTTGCGTTATGCACGTGAACGGGTGCTGCTTGTGGTGACTGGTCGTCTTGCTGTCTACGGTTTTGTTATTGTTCTAGTAATTATTATGTTAATTTAAATTTACTTCGATGGTCCTAGGTTATAATTTGTGTGTACTTTACAATTAATCCAGTATTGCACAAATATGTAAGATTTCACGCCCTTTATGCCTGGAGGCTTTAATTTATTTAGTAAGTTATGTTGTATAAGAAAACGAGGTACTTAGTCTCGAAATTTCTTTACATACCTACCTATTATTGTATAGATTCATGTTTTTTCCAGCTAAAGCACAAGAAGTGGTGAAGGGCGGGCGTACCGGGGGACTGTCTTCAGTAATTTTGACATTCGAAAAGTGCTGATTCTCAGCCTTATTTGAAATTGATTTTGATTTTCATTTAATGGGCCCGCGTAGTGTTCCAGCTGTGAGAACAGGGTGGGTTGATAAAACTGAAAATATTGATCTGCCATTTTGTTCATTTTACGACCTCAATTCCTTTCATGTCATAATCAGCCTATACTCCCACTCCTAGGACACAGGCCTCCTCTCACTGAGAGGAAGTAAGCCGTAATCCGCCACGGCTCAGTGCAGGTTGGTAGATGGCACATGTCTTCGATTTTTGTACATTCCGTTTTCACCGTTTAGAGAGCAGTGGTGATGAAATAATTTACACAACGTAAAGCGCCTGACTGGATTCGAACTTACGAGCTACAAAGTATCAGTTCCTTATCATGATTAATTCGAGCATCCGAATCTACTTTGAGAAATAGAGACAAAGATCTTCTACACAATAATTTGTACCCGAGTTACAAGTTTGCGCACAACGACAGGACGGTATATTTGTATGTTATTTTTGGATATTTTTGTGATCTCAGCGACTTCTTACCTCACAGTTATTAATGGAAGTCTGCTCGCTGGCACTGCAGCTCCACCTTATTATATTAGACCGCACTAACAACCAACACGCCACGTGGCTTACATTTAACTGACAACCAATTGAGACGTCTTTCTCGGCTCCTGGTCTGAGACATATAAGAGGTAGATGCAGAAAACTAATAGGGTTTTACAGGGTTATTAGTAACATGTCGGCAATACATTAAGGGTACGTAGGGTAGGTCATTTACAACCAGTTTCCCTCTTATTTTGCATAGGGGTCATGCAAATGTCAACCTTACACTTTCTTTGTCACTTGGTCCTGTGATACCTCCGCATCGCAAGTACTCGACAATCAGTTACTCCTAGACATTTCCCCCACAACCTTAAAGACTACCTTTTATAAAAATCACTTCTCTCAACATTCAGATGCAGGTATTTTATCAAAGAACCAACACTCAAAGAATACAAGTTTACTCGAGTTTTACCTTCTTCATCTCTTCTATGTTACTGCGTCCGTCGCTAGTTACCCGCTAATTGTTAGTCTCAGCAGCTGAGATCAAAGTCAGTTCATTTATATATCGCACTATATTTGGACTCACTGGAGACTTTCTGAGTTAGACGGAATATTATCATTTATTTTCTTCTATTTAAAGACCAGTATGCTTGACCTCTTAAGTTTGAATAGGTATTTTTATCCGACTACGGCTAAACTAAAGGAGGGTTATGATTTTAACAGGCTATGTGTTTTCAACTCTTAAACTACTCGTCGTATTTTGACAAACGAGGTCTCGTTGGAGGCATCATGTTGTTTCGCCTATACAAGTAATCTGTACGATGTTTCCATTGCTGAAAGCCAATTCTCGTACTTAAAAAAACGTTCAAATTCAACTTCAATCTCTTCTTATTATTATCTATTCTTATATTGTTAACTCATTGAGAGTTACATACGGCCCGCTCTGAGATTTCGAGTTGGAGCAAGTCTTAAATTTCATCCTGTCTAATAGTGTAAAAAGAAATGCCCTAGAATTTCAGAATTTGATGTTATGTCTAGAACAACCAAAAATCACCCAAAAAAAATTTTCGGTATGAAACAGTTTCATTCAAGTCAGTGTTGAAAACAGTTTTAAAGTAACCACATCAAGGATCACGTTACGCTGGCCACATTATTGGTTAGATTTTTATGTTTCTATTTAAGAGAAATGGTTAGTTATGTTGTTATTTTTACGATGGTCACATGTGGGTGACGGATGGCTGAATGTGTGGGAAGTGTCGTGTTTTATTAGTTGAGACATAAATCCTTCTTTGAGGAGAAAAATTTGTCTGATGTGGATATTAGGTGAACAAATTGCTGAGTAGAAAGAATTTCACAGCTGGCTGCTTCCAGAATAAAAATAATAAGAAACGAGACAAGAAAATATAAAAGTCGTCTGGCATGTTCCAGCCATTTTATGTTTTGCTTCTAAATATATTTTTAAGCTATGTGAGGCAATATTTTATTTTGAGATACGCTTTTAATGGCACATAATATTGTTTTTGTCTTCTCCATAAGTGAATTCGTAAATCTTTTGAGAAATAATTATCTTTGTCCGTTTAAAAATTATTTAAAACTACTGGCACTTAGAATGCAATCCATAGCTTCAGAGTCTTCTGGGAAATATTTGTCTGCTCAACAACGTGAATAACGCAATGAATTTTGATGAACTGTCAAAATGTAAGATACTCCTACTGTTCGTGTGTTACACAATTACCTCGCTGAACTTCAACCCGGGCCAAAGTCAAAGCATTTATTTCAAATAGGCCCATAAAAAGGCACTTTTGAACGTCAACATTTACATAAAAAGTAGAACTGATTCTAGGCGCCACTTCCAAAAGGTAGTTTCGTATGGAGAAGAAGGGGCAAGAAACTCCACCGTTACTCTTTTAAAATGTTTTGCAATATTTTAAATACATTAATTATATTTTTATATGTAAAGACGATGCATCAAGAATAAAATACTATACCACAATTGGTAAAAATAATTAAAATTAAAGCAAAGAAAGATAAATTAATCACGTGTTAGGGCCTCTGGCTAATGTACCGTCTATCCACCAAGTTTAAGTCACAGTATTATACTGTGCTCGCATTTGAATTCGACTGACTGACAGTCAGTTGTTTCTAAATCTCTTACATATGAAACAACAATTTGATAGGTAATGGGGATGATGACAATGTTTTTATGTTTAACACACATAACATAACATCACGCCTTGTTTCCCCGAAGGGTTGGGCAGAGGTGTACCTATAGTACGCCAGTTATGTTTAAGTCCCATGTAATAGGGGGCGAGCCTATTGCCATCTACCGTGTTTAACTCAATAAAATATTATACTTGCCAAGTTATAATTTTTTTTAAATAACTATTAGATAAAGATAGTAGAAGTGACGTCACGACTATGTAACTTCATACTAGCGCCACACATTGTCAAGCGACAAGGACAGAAATAATCTCCTCCAAAAACTTGTAAAGCGTATAGCTTCTTCATATTTCCATCGATTTAACTTTTTTTTACTACGCCATTTTTTAAATTACATTAATTGTTTGAACATTTCTAATAATAGTAATCATGACTATTGCTTTATTTAAACCCGCAGAATCAGCACCGTTCGATTCTGGAAACTCTAGAACCGTTCGAATTCAACTATATGACCCAATGACTTGGTAGTTGGCACGTCCTCTCTGATGCCCATATACGAAGCCGGTAAGTTCGATTCCGGTAAAGTGCGGATGTCTAACCCATACGGTAATAAGGTCCGGTACGGTATTAAGGTATCCGTTACGCAGCTGGCTGTCTTTGCATGTGATTTATGTATGTATGTGACATACATATCCCTACATTATAAAAGGGTGATCCTGTTAGAGAGTCAAATGGACAGTTCCGTTTTTACTCAAATCAATCAATTAAAAAAAATCACAATCACAAAAAGAAATTACTCCATCTGGTTCTTTCCTCCAAAGACCCAAACTCAAAGCATTTATTTCAATGACTTTTGAATTGTCAAGGAGTCGGTCAGTCCGAAATATGAATCTAGTTGCCCATTCGAAAGCGTAGTAGGTATCTATGGAATGAAAAGGCCAAGAAACTCCTTGGACCAAATCAGACATGATTTTCACATGATTTGACTACGATGATATCTGGACTTTAAAAGAGACTGTTACCTGAGTTTGTTTCGGCCTTTCTTCTCAGAGTAGTCGGATAGGAAACACCGAGCTCTTCTAGTTTTTAATATTGAGGTGTGTGAGTGTTTGTATTAGATGAATGAAAAAATTAATGATAATAAGAAATAGTGCGAGTTTTATTTTACCATTCTATTTATTGTTATTAATGAATTGCATTCTACTGTCAATTCCTTTATTTTATTTTTTTAATTTAAATTATCGTTTCTGATATTAGGGAACAATTTTTTTTTTTTTTAACAAATTACGTATTTTCCTTTTTTTTCTTTAGTAATTAATGAATGTTATGATATTTTAATAATCAATTTTATTTCTATTTTTTTGTTATGTTAATATTTCTGAGTAATGCTTACCTAGTGACACTTCTTACCTTATCTTAATTTTGTTAACATGCGGATAATGTAATATTGTTGCTGGAATATTGTTAATACTACTTAATTATGTTATTATAATTTGTAAGCATTTTATATTGTAGATGTTTATTGCCCCATAATAAATAAATAAATAAAACTCAAGTTACTTACAGAAATTAACAAACTTTACTCGGTTTTATCGAAGGAGTGGGTAGGCAGTATTTGGTTGTGCTTCGAGTATACCGGATTCGATTCCCGATATCATCTGCCTAGTCTTTTACATGAAGCGACTGTCTAGCTGAAGTCCACAACCCAGTTACCAGTTGGTAATACTGGATCCCGAATATTGGGAAACAATATTTGTACGGTCTACAGATATTCGGGGGTATTCGGTATTCCGGGTCTGTGAGTACATTTGGTTTTCATATTATCGTTTTCATCCTACTAATAATTATAAACGCGAAAGTTTGTGAGTATGGATGGATGTTTGTTACTCTTTCACGCAAAAACTACAGATAGTTTATAACCTGGATGAACACATAGGGTACTTTTTATCCCGATACTCACAACATCTTTATAACTGTAGATGATAAAATACGAAAATACTTTTTACCGACCTAATAATAATATTAATCTTTGTGCACAATGAAGGTACAAAGGTGGATTTAATGCCTTGGGCATTCTCGCCATTCTCTACCAGTCAAACAAGGGTGGTAGAGAGATAATGTGGCAGACAGGCGGTTGTTGTTTTGTGAATATTATTTAGCTTTAACGTAAAATTTTACATTAAAAAAATCTTCAATTTTTTTATGGATTAATATTACTTTGAAAAAGAAGCTTCAAAGAATACGTTTTCACAGGGGTTTATACCTTATGTCGGTTAGTCATTTAACAAGTTAAAGCCAAAGCTTCATCACAAAATACCGTTTCTGGTCCGTTGTTCAAACAATGAGCAAGTAATTAGCATAAATTAACACGTACGGGCGCGAATCTTGAACGAAACACGCTAATGCGTATAGGAAAGGGACAGACATGGACTGAGTAGGAAACGGAGAGCGTACACGGATATTGTTTTTAAGACGAAATAAAGGGCACGTTGAGTCATGGTTTTCATTGATTAAGCGACGATTAAGCGTTGCAGGTAGGGTTTTACTAATTTGCTATGATGTGTTAGATGTCAAATGTCCTACTACTCTGTGGAATGGGCAACTAGCTTCATATTTCTGACTGACCGTCTTCTTGACAATTCAAAAGTGCCTGTAAATGGTTTAATTGAAATCAATCAAGCATTTATTTTGTTAAACATAGGTCTGGTTACAGATACTAAGATGTTTAAAATATGTGCACTATGTTTTGCCAATGTATGGCGTACAAAAATAACATAAACAATCAATTATAATTAAGGTGGCGTCTATAGATTAGATTAAAAAAAATATTCAATTTAAAATATGCCAGTTAGGCGAACAGGTCATTAAAATATATATAAATAAACACATTTAAACTTAATCAATCAAATGAAATCATAAGTGACTAATTAGCAATTCGGAATCGTCATAACTCCATGTATCAGTGGTAAACTCAGTGATGGAGTAGTAACATCTGTGTATGAGGAAATAAATGCTTTGAGTTTGAGTACATTCAATTTTTTTTTCGTAATTTCTTCATACGACACATTCACAGATCATAAGATTACCTGCTAGTGCGACATAAGACAAAATATTTATATCGGTTGATTCCAGTAAATTGTAAAATAACATTACACCACGTCTGTATACACTGATTAAATAGGCAGACGCGTACCTATAGAACATCCACATTTCGCCTGCTATGTTTAAGTCCCATGTAATAGAGAGCGAGCCTACGCCGGGCCATACTCCGAGCTGCTACTGAGAAATTACAGATGGAAAAATCCAATTACAATTTACCAGACACGGAAATCGAGACCAGGACTTCATGCTCAGCAGTAGAGCTCGCGACCATTAGACCAACAAGGCAGTCGAAACATTATAAAAAGAAAGATAGAAAAAATGTTTATTTGCGGTAAACATGACGCAGAGAAAGAACACAAACACAAAAACAACAATAACACATTACGCAGAGTTTGTGTATACCTACCGTCTTATTCATTTGAGTTAAAATGATGTTTGATAGACGGAACAGTTCGATATCTAAAATAGATTAATAAAGCGAATGGAATAAGACGGGTAGTCTTCAGCATATGGTTTCTCCATTCGTTATCTACTCCGTAGTAAGACAGATGTAGGTTTTGTTAACTGTTTTGGTAATTGATTATGTAAAAACTGATGCTTTTCACACGTTTATAACTACGAGCATCAAAACCCACACTCAAAGTTAAACGTGATTACAAGATTTAAATAATAATCTAAGAGTTAGTCGGAAGCCGGGTCAAACAGTAGCCCGCTTTCGAAACTGTTTGGAACCTAATTAAATTAGTCCTGGTAAATCTGTCTAAAACGACGTAAAATCTAAATATTTTCATGAAATAATCCCTCTCTCAATTCTACAAACAGGTAAATTCGAGCTATTCTTAAAATTAATTTGTTGCTAATGAACTCTAGTATAATCCCTTTCAAGGAATATGATATAGAGATCTTCAATAGGTTCATTACATTAAATCTATCTGTATAAATAAGGCCTTGGCCACCCCGGTCGACAGTGCGACTAAGACACGTCACGACACGACTAAAACAAACTAAACGTAAGACAGTAGTCATATTACAAATGCGGCGAGATCTCTGTTCATTTGTTTTGTCTCGAATGTCAGTTCGTCGGTGTGGTCGTGGTCTAGAGATCAAAATAAAATCACTTGAACAAAAGGAATAAAGGGGAGGTTACAAAGAGGAGTTTAAATTAGTCGCGAAATTTCACGACATTTTCACTAAGGCTGTTGGAATTTCAACGCTTGGCTTGGCACCGAAAGTCTAAAATCCAACAGCGCGCTTTAGGTGTTGCCTAGTGTTCGTGAAACATACATAAATAATACAAGCGACTTGTATCACAATTTTGTTGAACTTCGAAAATGTGTGAGATAGGTATTATTATTTAAAAAAATAAGTATGACCATCGTTTTGTGATATATCAGACTTTAAATATAAGTCTTTTCAATTTGAGTCTATATTCGACCCCTCCCGACCCTTGCTCGAGCCAGCCCGCGCCGCTGAGCCTGTAGCTTTAAATTCGTCCCTAAATCACTCAAATCCTGATCCAGCTAGTCCCTTGCTGCCCTCTTCCAGCGACGCCCTAAGCCGAGGTTCGTACCCCACAGGGGGTGCCCTTAGCGTTGTCGCTTAGTTTTTAAGTTAGTACATAAGTTTAAGTCCTGGCTGGAGGCCTTAATTTATTAGGGCAACCACAGGCAAGTCCGTCTAAGCAGACGACAACCTCATAGGTTGACCTGCGAGATGCCATTTATAAAATAAAAAAAAGTCTATATTTGATACGTGAATCCAGGCAAAGACAGTCAACTTGACTGTCCGTACATTAATACTAATACATATTTTAAAATTCGAAAGTAACTCTGTATGTTACCTTTCACGCCTAAACTACTGAACGGATTTCGATAAAATTTGGCGAGGAGATAGATGGCATCCTGTAGTGCAATTCTCCATATCACTGTGATATCTTAGGTGAAGTGAGCGTGGAGTGAGCTGTCAGTGCCACTGATCCCAGGGATTGACCAAGACGGGACGACACTGACAGATCACTCCACGCCAGTCCTCACGGTGTGATTTTTTACAGAATCGACATCCTGGAGAAGGACATATGCAACTTTTTCTTTCGGTAATATGTTCCCGTGAATCTAGTCTGAAATGCATTTAAGGGAAAACCACAAGAGGTCTTTAAGGTGGTTGCCATACATAGAAATACTGACCAATTTCCGTCGCAGCAGATATTTGTTGCAACATCCAGATGGAAATTAAATGAAATTGTTTATTTTGTAAATAGGATATCGGAAAATCTTTTACACATGAAGAGGTACGAGGAACAGGGTGTAAAAATCACTCATACTCTCAGAAAAGGGAGGATCCTCCGACCAGATGGATGTCGTATCTGGTGGGCAACTGCCCGATGATTGTTGTCGGGAAGTTGTATATATGCTAGCTGTGCGGTAAACTCTGCTTGCGCGATGCAGGATTGATGCGTTTGTTCGCATGTGGCGGTGTAGATGCCGCCACATCACTCCCCTCCGAAAACCGGAGGTCGATAGTGGACTAAGTCTTGTATCTTGCGATGCTTGCCAATGCCAGTTGGGTTCCAGTGGGTTGGAACCGGGTGTCGCATAGTTCGCGGTGAGTCGGAACTGTCTGCGAAGATGCCCCAGTGAGTCGGGGTGGCTGACTGCTGGTGTCGACCAGGAGAGGGATTAAGCACTCTGCTTGTGGACCGGCCGAATGTGCAGTGTGCTGTGCCTAGGTTGCTGATGAGGATGAAGGTGATGACCAGGTATGCGCTTGCTCTGCATGCTGATGGTCAGGACAACCGTTCAAGCCGTTGTTGCTGGCTGGCTGTGTGACTTGCGGGAGTGATGATGATGACGTCACGCTGAAGTAGTTGCACGAAGGCTGCGCTGACGTTCATCACGTCGGGGTCATCAGTGAAGAGGTACGAGGAACAGGGTGTAAAGTTCACTGATACTCTTGGAAAAGGGAGGATCCTCCGACCAGATGGATGTCGTATCTGGTGGGCAACTGCCCGATGATTGTTGTCGGGAAGTTGTATATATGCTATCTGCGCGGTAAACTCTGCTTGCGCGATGCAGGATTGATGCGTTTGTTCGCATGTGGCGGTGTAGATGCCGCCACACACATCATATTAACAATTAATAATTGGTTATTTGAAATAAATGCTTTGAGTTTGAGTTTGTGCCCGGTTGATGGCAATAGGCTCGCCCCCTATTACATGGGACCCAAGCATAACTGGCGAAATGTGGGTGTACTATAGGTACACCTCTGCCTAACCCTTCTGGGATTACAGGCGTGATGTTATGATGTTTGTCTAAATGGAGCCGAAATTTCATATCTGACTACCCCTGAGAAGAAATGGCGAAACGAACTCAGGGGTCAAAGTCACTTTTGTCCAAACATAATCTTGGTCAGATAATGTGAGGACCATGTAGATTACTATCTTGAAATGGTATTTTAAGGAAAGGACCACACAGAGTGGACCTGTCCAGTCAAATGCACACATTAGTCAGTGATCGTGAAGCTCATCAGAACTTACGGAGAGAACAATACCTCAACATCATCATTTTCATCATTTCAGCCGAAAGACGTCCACGGCTTGACATAGGCCTCCCCGAAGCACCGCCACTCCGACCGGATCTGTGCTGCGGCCTCCACAAGGTCATCGGTCCACCTTGTGGGAGGCCTCCGCGATTGACAACCCGCTTGCCAAGCGTGGTGATTATGGCAGCCCCCTCCCCCCAATGATAAAAAGAACCCCCTAGTACCCCGCGGCCCTCCTACCGCCTTGCCTACGGTAGCGTTCAAGGCCACGGTGAGGCAACGGGTGCTAACAATCCCCGGAAGAGATCCGGCCACCACAATCACCGAAACCTCCATCTTCAACGGAATAAAGTTGAAAGTTGCCATACGTTTTTAATCTGTAATACCGTCCACCCCTTCACACAATCACAAACAATCAAAGCTAAATATAATTTAAAAATAGTCACAAATGAGATCAAGAGCGTGGCAGCACGACAGATGCGGTGCAGATAACAAGCGACTTTGTGATACCATCTGTTAAACGCAACGTCGTTTGTCCGTCCGGAAATAACCTTAGTTGTACAGGACGATCTGTCAAAGGTTTAGGCAGAACCGTTCTTCTGATTTCCAGTAATAATATGTTATGCTGCGATTGTCACGTTTTTTCTATGTTAATTTAACCTAACTGGCAAACTGTGAGTGTACTATAGGTAAAGTGGGTGTATATGACCAGCAAGCGTAGCAAGACCGGGTTTGGTCGACGGAATAATAGACAAAATGACAGATAGAATAGACAAAATGACAGATAGAATAGACAAAATGACAGATAGAATAGATAAAATGAAATATAGAATAGAAAATTACATATTTATTTTATTCATCAGTCATTTTGTCTATTGTTCCGTTGAAACAACTCTTTATGGTGGTCGAATGCCACACGTGCAGGGTGGCCATTGTGAAGGCAATGAACATTAGTAAGTATTTTGGGTAAACCTTTGATTACGTAACAGCCTCGATGGTCCTTGAGTTTGATCTCTGCTTCTGCAGGTCAGGAAAAAGTTAGTGGTATTTTCCAGAACGAATTAGCAGGAACTAGGGGCATTATTTTTTTGGGAAATCATCAAATGACTTCTCTCGCTCTTGGCGGAGCGGGAGGGCGTGTCAGCCTTTTACTGACTAAAACCCACCCGTGTTCATTCAGTTACCTGTGCCAGGGGCCACGGTATTTCTTCCGAACAACTCGCAAACCTGGCAGGCATCGGGCCTAAAGGAGCCCGTAAATCAGTGCTGACATCTCTTTGAGGCGCGCGTGGCCGACGCGCCGTCGACCCGGGCCTGGTCCTCACCGGACTGCCAGCCATTACTCGCCGTCCGCAAGCCAGCGCCTACGGTGGCCGGGAATCTGCTGGCGATTCCCGACGCCCAGGGCGTGTCCTGCGATGACTAGGGGCGTGAGGGCGCAAGGTTCGCCTGTGCAATCATTACTGGTTCGCAGAAGTGACGGCTTCCCATTCCCTCTCGCTCCGTACCATGGCCTGGAACAGGGCCGGAGGCGAGAAATCGCCGCCGCCGATCGCCTCCGCGAGGAGCGGTAGAACTAGCACAGAAACTTAATTTGTGCCCGGTGTATGCCAATATGCACGCTTTAAAAAGCTCTGCCGACCTCTTTGGGAAGTATATGCGTGATGTTGCACCATTGTGTACCAAACCATAAATAAAAACCTGCTTTCTTTAATCAATATCCGCCACACAATCATATCAGTTTCATTATTAAAGAATACACTTTAAGAATGAAAATGATTTGATTGTGTGGCATCGCTGGCTCTCGTCACATAAGCCATAAGTTGTAGGACATCTGTCTCATATTAGATTCATGATAACCTAGGTTTATATCGACTCACGGTTGATATAATCCTGGGTTATCGAGGATCGGGCATCGCCCTTCGATGTGCACGATATTGATATTTCATAGATACTAATATTGCTCTGAACGTTTCGATTGAAAGATCGCAAAAGGTCTAGAATCTGTAATTCTGTAGCAGATTATAATCTTAATAATGGGCTAAAGAAGAATAAGGGGCTTTTTACACGGCACGTGAAAATCGTGTTACTTTTTACCTATATGACAAAGTTATATGGTATACGGCAACAGTGTCGTTCCGAAATTCCGCCGTGTCGTCAACAAACTTTCAACGTGATCCACACCAACACTGACGACCCTGCCTACACACGGGCAAAAAACGTGTACAAAGGGTCCGAAATGATTGTTAATTGAGTTAAAAAAATGTGTTCCAAAAAGAAGTACAACCGACTTCCGAAAAAAAAAACAGTACAAAGCGAAAAGTAACTTTAATTCCGGAGTTAAAATTTTAAATTACGTTTTCACTTTTTTGTTTCGATACCTACCCCAAACAAATTCGTATTCTTTCACTTTTTAAGTAAACATTGACAGGAAGTTATTATAACATCAACAACATACACTAAGTGGAAAAAATACGTTTTATTGAAGCTAACTCAAAAACCACTCATCAAAACTTGGCAAAATTTATATGGGACTTCTCGACAAGGTATTCGTATCCACCCTTTTAAAAAAATCGTTTTATAAATGAAGGAATTCTGAGGTAACAAACATTAAAAAAACAATTGGGAACCTAGTCATTCATAATTCTATCCTTCATCATTTACGAAAAAAAAAACCTCCGAACGGTCCTCCTTGCCAAACAGCTAAAGCTGAACGGGTAAAGACCCGCAAACCTGCACTATACAAATAGACAAACTAGAATATAAATTAAATGCAATCTCATAGCTACCGCCGTACCGTGGGACCCTATATAATCGTAACCATATCGAATGCTAATCACGCACATCTGGTTCGATCCCTTCATTTCTTTACAGCAGATCTTATAAGAACCAGCACTGGCACACAGGTTTATCTAGTTTTATCGTTACTTATAACCTATTAGCAGGGTTTCTTTAATTAGAATGAATTCAAACAATGAGGCTTACGTTACTAGTTAGCAAGTTCATTCGCTAGCTAGTGGTAAGAGTGAATTTACCCGTGACGACGTGACGTGGCTCTACCATATACTTACTCCTCAAAAAAAAAAAAAAAGATCAAATTACTTCCTTTGATTACTGAGTAAATAATTGACGTCAACGTGAAATAAGTAGATCGAATCGAGCTATGGCTGAATGGTTGACTTTGAATGTAAGAATAAGTTGAAGCACGCTAGATAAAGGAATTAAACAAAAAAATACATATGTTAATTTGCGGTAAACATGACGCAGAAAAAGAACACAAACACCAAAAAGAACATTTATACAAAAATAACAAATGCGTCTCATCCACGCAAAACGGCTAAAAACAACAAATTAGTATCGATCGAAGGTAGTGCAGTATGAAGAAGGGACAGCATCATCATCATCACCATTATCACCAGCATCATCACTGCATCATTTTCCTGCCTACTATCACTCAGTCTTTCATATCATTTCTCACACAATTCATCCATCTTATCTTTGGCTTTCTACTCCCTCTCTATACTACGTTTGTCTTATTAATATTTTTTCGCCCGATCTTTAAATTACTGAATTTTTTCATGATGCTGTTACATCATGACCGAGAGTTCAGTTGTTTGAATGGTATGTATTAAATCGAACCTTATGACCAGAATTTTAGGCCAAAAAATGAAGGAATGAAAGGCAATTGCATGCAGCTGAGATGAAAATGCTAAGAGGGATGTGTGGGATGTGTTTTCGCAATTCACAGAATAGCATTAACTTATTAACCTATCGTATTATTTCAAGCCCAAGCACACACAAACACCTTGATACAAACATATTATAATAAGCCACATCCATATTCTACTAATCCCAATCCCCCATTTACGCAAAAGGCTGCCATTTTAATAAACACTCCAACAAAATGGCCGCTGACCGCTTTAAATACTCCTGAGAGACACAGAGGATTATAAATACGTGAAGTGTCACTTGACAAGGGATGTTTGGTCAGAAATAGATGCGATGAGGATTTTGGTTCCAATTTTTTTTTTTTGTTAGATTGGTGCAATTGTTTTCCATTTTGGCGCGGAGTTTGAGTTGCATCTGATATTTAGATTAAATATTGTGCTGTTTTTGGTTAGATCATATCTAATGTGTATTACGAATTTCATAATGGTCATAAACATCGAACCAAGCGTTTGTCTTAAATTTTGCATCGCTAATGGAATTTTGAGTTCGAAGTCACTGAAAATGTTACAGAAGGTTTACGGTGAATCAAATTAATCAACAACACGTACTTATGAGTGTTACCAAGCGTTCAAAATCGGTCGAGATGTGATGGAAGATTTGCCTCGCTCTGGTAGGTCATCAATGTCTTCAGACGACGACGAGACCAACGACGACGAGATCGACGTCTTCGTCTTCGTCTTCAACTGAAGTTAACATCGCAAAAGTGAAGGAAATTGTGACTGAAAATCCTCATTCAAGTTTGAGAGAGATAGCCGCTGAACTTTCTGTGTCTCACGAGTCAATCCGTACCATTTTTAATTATCACTAGGGTATGAAACATGTGCCGTTCGTTTGCCGTCCCAAAAGACTCTGAAGACAAAAGAATGATTCGCTGAGGACATAGTAGAACGAGTCAACTCCGACCCATCATTCATGAATTTCTTTTTCCTAAACTCAAATTAACACTTCGTGGCACCCGAACTAAACTCAATTCCGGAAAAGCGTTTTTTTTTTGATGATTGGATTATTCGTTTGCGTAAGTGTATCGTTTCTGAGCTTACTTTGCAGGCGATAATATAAATTTGTATGAACAGCTAACACTTTGTGTATTATTGATCTTTTCCCGGTACTTTCTTGACATAGTTGTATACATATAAGAAAAGAAGGGAAAACCTCATTGTGCATTAAAAATTCATCCGCATCGCTGTCAATGCGAAATGTGCAAAAAAGGCTGGCATGGATGAGGTTTTGGATAAGATCATTTAGGCAACTTTGCCCTAAAGTTGCCTAAATGTTTAACACATAAGGAAAGTCAATCCTTAGCGCTGAGCTTAAGTTTTGAGTTGAGCTGCACGATTACTGACAAATGCGTGCACTGACTGGACAGGTACACTCAATCTGTGTGTCATCAATCCACATGGTCTTCACATGATCTGACCAAGATTATGTCTGGACTTTAAAAGAGACTGTGACCTCTAAGTTTCATTCGACCTTTGTTCTCAGAGTAGTCAGATAGGAAACGCCGACATCATCTGGTTTAAAAAAATATGATTGACGTGTAATAGTGTTTGTGCAAATCTACTTACAGAAATCAAATCATTTATCATTTTCATTTTGTTAATTCATCAATATTCATTGCGTTATTTTTGCTGTAGATTAAATGAATGTTTCGAACTTAAAAAGCAATGGTTTGTGTTGTTTTGTCAAAAACAGTAATCTTTCCTGCTGTTGGCGTTGCAATTCTTATGCGATCAATCTTGAAGCTGTAATAGCCAAGTACGCTACAAATTTTTGGCCAAACTAGACGGAATCACCGTTCAAACTGACCATGTATATAGTCATAAGTTTAAATCAATAACGGTCGAATAAATCAATTAACAAAACCAATTGACTTTGTAACTGACTCCCATTCCACCCTCCCATTACCTCCACGGGTAATTGCTCTTCATTGAATTAATACCTTTGGTAATATTTGCAGGGATCAAACGAATTACTACGAGCGAAAACACGCGAGTTTCACATTCAATACACATGAGTCTTTAAAGAGAATGTGGACTTTAAAAAGGATCGAAGCTGTACTTTCAACGAGCCTTTCATACCGGACATCGTTCTCTCCGAGATTTCTGGGATTTTAAACTACAACTTCTGAAGAAATGAACATAAAAACATAACATAAATATTCGGGGCGCGTGACTACTGTACGTGAAGTATGTGTGCGTGCGAGCGTGTTAGCTCATTTTATGGAGCTTCTGTACCTATCTTTTCTGTGTCGGACCGGACCAAAAGTACTCATTAACAAACACTGATTGATACGAACGTTTTGCAAAGGATGGACGCTCGACTATTGACTTATTGAGAGTTGTATTTGTTGAGGCATTAATTATTTCCATGTTTATCTGTTTGTGGCTGATGGGTTTTCATTAATTACACGAATCTCAGGGTGCGGCCTGAGAATTCTATGATACGAGTGAAGCGGAGAGGCAATCAAATTAATGAGATGAGGATAAGCTTCAATATGTATGAGTAGGCTAGTTTTTGTGTAAAAGTCCCGTCCGAATGACCTTTAGCAGTAACTCTATCTGCACACAACACCACCATCTGCATACAATAGCACCATGTACTGACGGTCAAGTTTGCGGTGCCTCGATTTTCATCCCGAGTGCCTCCCTTATAGCCGCACGTGTCTATTTATGTGAACCTTAGTTTGCCCGCCACACTGAGCAGTCGCAGAATCGTTGAAGCACGAAAAACGTTGCCGACGTTTTCGCACTGCTTGAACGATTTTGCGAGTTAAAATGGAGGCTATACTCAAAGTAATGTCAACAATATAACGTGCAGCGAAAAACGCGGTTTATTTCGGCAGCCATGAAAATACAATACGCTGTGATACTGCCCGACATCACTGACAGTGACACCTGAATGAATTCTACAATATAAACTTACCATCATCATTTCAGAAGAAAGAGGTCCTCAGCTGGACATAAGCCTCCCCAAAGCATCATCGAGCGAATTGCTGCGGCCTTCACAAGGTCATCGGTCCACCTTGTGGAAGGCCTTCCAACGCTACGTCTTTCGGTCGCCACTCCAGAACCTTTCGGCCCCATCGATCAACTGTTCTGCTAGCAATGTGCCCTGCCCACTGCCACTTACGTTGGGAAATCCTTCGGGTCATGTCGGTTATCTTGGTTCTCCTGCAGGTCTCTTCATTTTTGATTTGATCACGGAGGGAAACTGTAAGCATAGCCCTCTGCCCTTAAGGTGACTTTTAGCCTCCTATGAATGTTCAAAAAGTTACCCAATGACGAAAACTATTCATCACACAAAAAAATTTGGGCAGAATCAAATTTACCATGCGAATCCATCTATCATCATCCACTAACAGTCCGACGATTACCAGGCTCTCAATTAAACTCGCTTTCAATTAAAGTCTCCGGTAACCCTTTTGTAAGCGGAGTCTTGAGCTGCAAACCATGGACCATTAAAATGTTCGCGGACGATTAACTTCCGAAGTGAAACGAACTTTTCGGAGGTACGCAGAATTTTAGGTGTGTCGCGTTTGTGATATTGCAGATTATAAATTCTATTGCTTTTAGTTATAATAAATACGCTTTACTGATGCCTTGCTTCGGAAAGCACTTTAGGCAGTTGGTCCCGGCTGTCATTAATTGGTAGATCCTTGAAAGTCGTTACGGGTACTCAGAAGCCTCAGAACTTCTGTTTCCATTGGGGCCAAAATTCGGACAACCAGTCTTGTCAACGGGTATCGAGTTACCAAGTAGCTTGGTAGTGGATGTCAGATGATTCCACGACCCCAAAATAGCAGGGAAGAGGCCAGGCAGGTGATGACTGATGAAGTGATGACGCACAAAAAACTAAGCAGGCCATGTTTTAGAATTAAAAAAAAGACGTTTATTTGCGGTAAACATGACGCAGATAACGAACACAAACACATAAAATAACAAGTTGGGGGAAAATATGGGTCACAAACTCAAACTCAAATAATTTATTTCAATTAAACTATTTACAGGCACTTTTGAATTGTCAAGGAATCGGTCAGTCAGAAATATGAAGCTAGTTGCCCATTCCAACGCGCAGTAGGTCAATATGGAGAAGAACGGGCAAGAAACTCCATGGACATATGCAAGCAAAACGGCTATCGCTCAGCTTAATACTACGATCCTGTGCAAGACAGAGCACCAGCGCTGGTTTTCAGCTACAGCCGGCGATGCCGTGATGACGTCAACCGGTGCAGCAGACGCTAAGATAAATAACTCAGTGTGAAATAAAAATAAATACACAATAAATACCTAGTTCGGTACAATTTCGGGTTGAAAAAAAAATAACCCCTATTATTTTCAAAGGTCCAGCTATTTATTACAAGGGCAATAACAGCATGTGTTACGACTGGTCACCAAAACAATCCATTTTGGACATTGTAGAATAGATTATGTACAAACCGTAGCATAATCAGCCTATAACGTTCCCACTGCTGGGACACAGGCCTCCTCTCTATGAGAGGTAGTGAGCCGTAATCCACCACGCGGGCTCAGTGCGGGTTGGTAGATGTCACATGTCTTCGAATTTTTGGTTCTAGGACATGCCGGTTTCCTCACGATGTTTTCCTTCACCGTTTTGAGAGCAGTGGTGATTAAATTATTTACACAAAGTAAAGCGCCTGCTTGGGTTCGAACTCACGACCTACAACTCGTAAGTCGGGACCGTTACCACTGGGCCACCACTGCCCTCCAGAAACACAGGAACAAACCGTAGCGGGATTAAAATTGGGATTATGACTAATATTAAAAATGTTCATAAGAATTATGTCATTTCAAAGAAGGTTAGTAAAAATGAGATAATCGAAACAATCAGTTAAATCGGTGTAAATTTGAAGAAGATACACGCTTTAAAAGTTTTTGGAGGGGATTATCGCCGTCCTTGTCGCGCGGTACTAACAATGTACGGCGCTAGTATGAAGTTACATAGTCGTGACGTCACTTCTACGATAGTGCTGTCCTTGTCTAACAATTTTCTTTAAAAAATTATAATTTGGCTATTTTTAAAGCTTTTACACTTTTTGTAATATAGTTTTCGCTATTTGGAAACAAACAGTTTTTTGAGATAATAATAATAAACGTTGTCATCATCTCAATTACGTTAGGTCTGAACCAGAGCTTTGAAAGCTTTAAAACAAAAAAGTCGTGTGCCCGATGGGATCTCCCATCGGCAAAAGTGACGAACTTCCAAACAAACTTTTATCCCCTACTTAACCACATTAGGGGATGAACTTTCAAACCCCTTGCTTTGTTGCTTAGTTTCGTTATCTAAGGAACTCTTGTGAAAATTCCATGCTTCTAGATTCAGCGGATAAGGTAGTGCGTTGTCTGTCAGTAAATTACTGAATTTAAGATTTTTAAGAAGTGATTGCCGTGGGTCAGAACAGGACCGATGCAAGAGGCAGACCGAGACTAAAAAGGACCTAAAGTTATTACCGTCCTGAATACACAGTGCCGTGGGACACAACCAGTCTTGAACGAAATCATTAATAACTTATGCGGATTGACAAACAGTGAATGCTAATATTTGTATCCACAATTATTATGCATGCAATTCCCCGACCCGCTCGCTACAGTCACTAGTCGCCAGTACTAACATTTGAACTAGGAAAACCACCCTTACGGCAACGAAATAAATGCACTGTTAATATCAAACTGTTGCTTTAGAAGTGTGGTAGAACGTACAGCCACCCAGAAGTGAAGATATAATCTTATAATGCGTAATGCTGCAGAACTGTTACTTACTGACTACTAGTTACTTTAGATTCTTGATTGCCATTCGCTGCTGGATAGGTCTTATCATAACATGAAGCCTGAATTCCTCGATAGGACAGGCGTGTGTACTGCGCGTATTTGTTTTTTCTTATTGCCAAATGCGCCTGCTCTTGATCTCGATCACGCCTGAAGGAAAGCGATGTATACGGTCTACGGTGAAACGAGCCTGCTCAGATGCTTGTTAACTCTTGCTTTGAACAGCCCTTTTTCCGACCAAGGGTTTGAATTGCTTGTGAGTCTAACAATTATCTTAAAAAAATTATAATTAACAATAAAATTTATAGTTAACTGCTGGAACAATGAAGCAGTCAAATTCAGTCAGTCTTCCATTTTGTAACCTCAATTACATTAAGGACTTACTCCCGAATTCTTCGACTAAAATAAATTGAATTTTATTCGGCTTAATGCCACTTTGTCACATTTTTGTTACAATTTAAATAAAACTTGAACATTCTGTCTGCAGCATTTACCGTTCTATCCTTAGGTGACATGGAGATATTTTCGATTCTTGGCTGATAAATCTAGAAACATGGCATGAAAATGGTATGAGATCACGACAGCTCAAATACGCGCGAAAAACATACATTCTTGACAGTAGGGTGAAAAGTTTTAAGAAGCGCAAAAAATATGTAGATAAGGCAAGATTGGATTAGATACATCATACACGTAGGGTACGTGCTGTCATTTTTCACCAAGTCCCTTAACAATTTCTTCACAGTATTTCCGAACTCCTTCCACCGTATCACAATATAATTGATAAATCAGTCGTGTACGTGATCCTCTCGTCTCTCAGGAGGTGTGGTACGTGAGTAAATATCAAAGGAATGTGGATACATTGGAACTTGGGAGTCGCCGCAGATACGTAGGGTTAGAAGATGGTGGTTGTTTCTGCACCTGACATTGACTTTTCCGAATGTACCCAAAATTTTGTAATACCCAGCTTGATTTCATAGAGTGTCCATGGAGTTTCTTGCTCGTCAACTAGATTCACCTTTCTGACTAACTGACCTATTCCATGGCAAAATGCCTGTCAATGGTAATATTTAAACGCCTTTCTTTTTTTAATTATTTCGTGAAATTGTACTGAAAAATCAAGATGGCGGCATTTTTTTTACAAGTATGTGACATTCGACGATTTTAAATACGGGAATCAGCCTACAGAAGATGTTAAAGCACAAGGGCATTAAAGCTACGTGCACACTGTTGTGCAAGTTGCTGGCAGGTGTTACTGTGTATTCCTGGCTTTATGATGATGACGACAAGAAAAATAATAAAAGAGAACTTTTGAAAAGCTTGTTGACAAAAACGTGTCTATTCGAAATACATGTCAAGCCACGCTGTTTTCTGTGATAATTTTGTAAGTCCGCAACGAACCGACAAAAAAATCTGCTTTCTAGATGAACTAGACTAACATGATTTGTCTAGTTTTAGTGGAATAATTATATGTCTTAGAATTCTTAGAAAATAATAGAAATGAAACAATTTTTGTTACCTACGCAGAGTCCAGAATCATTATTTGAGTTACAATTAACATTCCCTTTTTCAGAAACTCATTGCACATAACTGGAATATACACTTAAGTAAAGTAAGAAAAAGGTTTATTTAACATTGCCGGAACCCAAAAAATAGCCCGGACACCAAGTCACAAGGGGCTCTTCCTTTTATTAAAATTATTTTTTTACGTTACGTTTTTTATTTTTATTTTTATTCTTAATACGAGGCCTTTGGCTACATTATTTGTATGTAATTTGCGTTTTTATTTTTATAATGTGCGTTTTGTTTGTGCAAAATAAACAATTTTTCTTTCTTTTCTTCTTTCTTTCTACAGTGGAATCTCTATAACTCGAATGTCAAGGGAAATGCAAAATAAATCGAGTTAACGAGTTTTCGACTTAACAAGAACTTCAAGATACATATGACTAACTGTGAAATTTCGACTTACAGAGGCGCTATTTCTAAGTTATTACTGTTATTGCTATTATTTCGGGGAATTCCAAGTAAGACGTCATTATATTTTACTAACTACGACTTACGGAGTCTCCTTTTTGAAATTAGAGTTATAGAGTATAAATTGTATCATCAATACTTCGTAGGGAAATAACATTTTGTTCGAGTTACAAAGTCTTAATAATTCGAGATACCGCGTATTTAGGTGTTCAGCGGAAGGAAATGGCAATTTTTTTTGACTTACTGAGGATTTCGACTTAACGAGGTTCGAGTTATAGAGATTCCACTGTATATGGGGTCAATCTCAATATATACTTTTATAATGGATGTGTAGCGATCGACGGGACAATACTACTTGGGTTTCTATATTATTTTGGGACATTTTAAAGGCATTTATGGTAATTTATCGGTTTTCCATTTAATTTGTTTATAATGAAATTTCATGATACTAAAGTCTTACTTATATTTGCTTGGCTCAAGTAGCAATTTTAGTTCAAGTAGCAAGTTCTGTCCAAACGTCTGTCCATAAGTGACTGACACCTATCATGAATGCTGTGCAGAATGACGGAGAAGATGACGTCATCAACGAACTACACTTCGTTATAACTACGCTCGGTTAAAGGTACAGTTTGTCAAAAGCGAAAGCTTAGCCAAGATTTGCTACATTATACTCGTTCCGTTTAGTGCTCTATGGAGAGATGTTTGGACACAATATTTTTTTTTATTGTTTACAAGGAAGAAAATATTTTTATTTGCGGTAAACATGACGCAGAGGAAGAACACAAACACATTAAAGAACAAGTTGGGGGAGAAAATGCGTCACATCCACGCAAAACGGCAATTTCTCAGCATAATGCTGCGAACCTATGCGTGGTAGAACCCCAGCGTTGGTTTCCACCGTCACCAAAAGCCAACGTTGACGTGATGACTTGTGTCAAGCAGTGCAGCATACGATAAGATTGTGTCACATGGACGGTGACAGCACCAACGACGAGCAAATTATTACCGTGGATTCAGTACATGATTCTCAAGTCCCCTGCGTTGAAATTATGTGTAGCTTTAAAAAAATATACACTTTTTTATTCGACGAAAAAGCGCATCAATGTCCCTGCCACCGTGTATACTTCAAGGAACTTAGCTAATCGCTGCTTTGGTTATGCAAATGTAAATCAGCCATAAAGCGTGTGGCGGCATCTACACCGCTACATACATGCGAACAACACATCGCACTGACGTCACACAAATCCGCGCCATCAGAGTTTACCGCGCAGCTAGCATATACACAACTTCCCGACATCAAACGTCGGGCAGTTGCCCGCCAGATACGACATCCATCTGGTCGGAGGATCCTCCTTTTTCCAAGAGTATGAGTGAACTTTACACCCTGTTCCTCATATCTCTTCAAGCGCAATAACGTAGAAATGCTTAGAGCAGTATTCCTCGTTCCAGAAGCAGCAAGATTACCCTAGTTAGGGCATTAATACAGTATATTTAAGTTTACGAAGATCAATCAATCTCAAAGGTATTTGGAAGAGTAACTAAGACTAGTTAAGTTCTGGCAGATGCCCCCCTGTTAACTTCTGGCTTAGGAAAACTGAACCCGGAAAAAAGTTTTTTTAATGTAGGTCATGGTCTATCTCTGTGTCAAATTTTATTCATTTATATAATAATCACCAACTACACTATTGTTACTTCGTTCAAATCCGTAAAGCCCTTTTCAGTAACAAACACCATGAATGTGTCTCCTATATTTTGGTCCTTCGAGCCGGATCTGAACCAGTGAAGAAAGTTATATTTCAGATTGTTCCTTTTTTATTTCTCAATGATCTGGTACTCCGGTAAAGTTGACTATACATGAGTTCTGCTATTTCAATGCTAGACAAATGCCGCTATATAGCAGTCTCGAATCATTGCGCTTCTTCATTACAATTTGACCCAGAAACCGAACCGACACACTGACAAGATGTCTTACTTCTCTCCCCTAAACATAATTAGAATACAATTTATTATCGAAAAAGTTGATGACGACACAAACGATAAATTATTTGTCATCATAACGCATCATAAGTTCATTGCACTGCAGTTGTCATGTTGACAGATCTCTTGATTTGTAACAAATTGTTTTACGGCCATCTTGAGACAATATTGGAAGGAGTTAAATGAGTGTTAATAAGTAATTAAAAGAAATGCACGTGTAGTGTAGGTATGATAAAATAATCATAACAAGTGGTGTTTTGTAGCGTCTGCCTAAGACCTTAGGGGCAAAACTTGAGATTTTATATTAAGGTACATTCTTATGAACAATAGTTGAGATGATTTTGTGAAGTAAGTTTTGTCAATTTACTGGGCTGATTGACCCAAAAATACCAATTGTCACTTAGCAGCAGGAAAGTAAGCTTCCTACTTACACTGAAATGGTTTCTTAAGCCATTAACAATTTCTCTCCACATTTCAGCAGTCCATTTGTCTCAGTCTTCATAAATCATCCCCACAAAATACACAAGTGCAGAAGGTCAGCTCCATCAAACGAGTAGAAACAGGCGCACGCGTGCATAGACGCGTACGTACGTCGATCTCAACTAAAGCTAGTCGCAAGTACACTCGCTGTACGTGATGCGTATCTATGTGTGCGTGCGGTTTCGCTCGTCGTATTTAGCCGACCTTCTGTGCCTACCTATCCTGTGTCATCCCGCTCACTCCCACTTACAAATTGTTGAGAGAATTCATTAAATTGTTCCTTAAGGAAATAAATGGAAATAATTTGAACAGCCAGCGAAAGGGACATGATTTTAAATGAGACAACTTCGAATAATTTGCTTTGAGTTTGAGCATTTATTTGTTAGCGGATTATTTCTGCTGGGTGAGCAGAAATGGAACAACAGTCGAATTTTGGTGTCTAATCAAACGGATATAAGCTGCACCTAATATAAGTAAAAATATTAATAGACGATTTCAATCTTGTAGTTCATTAATGGAAACAGAAATTTAAAAAATACTTACTCCATTGCAATCCAAACTAACATTACAAATGCAAAAGTAACTCTGCATGTCCGTAATTTGACACAAGATTAGATGACCAACATATGTACTATCAACCGCAATCTGAATCATTTTGAGGGCTATTGATTCATACTTTCGAAAAAATTGTCTGCTCACCACGTAAATAACACAATGAATGTTGTTGAACTGTCATAATGAAAGCCATTCCTATTGTTCGTGTGTCATGCAACTACCCCGCTGGGTTAGGAGGAGATAGGATTTTTTTTTTCGTGATAGTTAGTTACCGCAAAATATTTCAGCCCCCAGCGCTTGAGAAGCCATGTGCTAAAGCTACAAAAGAATATATAAATATATTTATAATAACACACAGCCTTTTCAGATAAATATCAAAAGCTTTCAGCTTATCTGGGTTGTAAACCCAAATCTACATAATTAAACAAATGCATTATGCATATCATCACATTTTCCCGGCAACCATTTTCATTTGCGACTGCACGAACACATTATTACATTACTGTTCAAAGCTCTGCTAATAGTGAAGCACAAAGAGCTGGCAATCACACGTTCTATTAACTCGTAAACAGATTTAATGTTAATAACTGAGCTTAGAGTGAAACTAATCTAATAGAAAACTAGAAAATGGCTATCTCACGATTGAAGGAACGAGTTGTACAATTAAGAGCACGTTTGAGTACGAAAATCGCCTTTATTGCAAAGACATAAACGCGCTGTCTATAATTCAAACTGTTTTTATGAAAATGAGGATGAGTGTACTATAATTAGGTGACCGACGTGGCCTGAATATGAGCTATAATTGCCAGTCAGCTCCTATCGTTTTGTGTGTCTAATAAACATTAGAGATGCCTTTGAGGTGTATATGGCGATAGAAAAAAAGTTTTTTTTTAGCATTGCAGGGCCTACAAATAGTTATACTTATGTTATAGTTACACTATGCCATCCCGACCGCATCAAATGAAACCAATGTTGGCTCAATACTCAATCATTAATTTGCATTCCACAATGTGTACTTAGGAGGTAACTTAAAATTTTAAGTGATCATTATGGACTCTGTCGGGCACAGCAAAAATAGCAGGAGAGAGGAATCTTTGCAAAATTTTGCTAATCTCAACATCCAGGATCCTTTTTTTTTCGGTAACAGGGTAGAAATCCTCATGGATGCCCTCCGCCCTGGGGTGGACGGACTTCGAGTCTGTCAGACTTCTACTAACTAAAACCATCCAGTGTTCCCTGGCACACTTGCACCGGGGGCTTAGCGCTTTTCAGCCCCCCACTGGTCTGGACTCCGTCTGGTCCAGCGGGGGGAGAGACCAAGACCTGACTGAACGCAGTTTCGTAGAACGCTGGCGGTTCGTCTAATAAGTCCATGGCCATTATAAGAGCAGTACAGATTCGCGGCTAACTAAGAACGGCCGCATGGGTCGACCGATCAGGATGTCGATTCTGTAAAAATCTCACCGTGAAAACTTTCGTGAAGTGAGCTGTCAGTATCATCACGTCTTGTCAATCCCTAACATCAGTGGCACAGACAGCTCACTCCAGGCTCACTTTACCTAAGTTTTCACGGTGAGATGTTTACAGAATAGCACTACAGGTTAAGCTACGTTTGCCGGGGTCGGTCCGTGGATGGTGACCGCCTTTACATGGAATGCATGTTAAGCCGTTGGTCCCGGCTGTCATTCTTGGATCTTTGAAAGTCGTTACGCGTCATCAGAAACCCGACAGTTTGACCACCAATCTTGCCAAGGGCATGGGGTCTCAACGCGAACAAGTATTAATTTGTCTTGAAAAAAAATCATAGATGCCAGCATAGGTAACCATTATGAAATTAACAATAATTAAAAAGCGTTATAGGGCAGAATTTTGGCTGAATAATGATGGGTAAAATTCAAAACTTCCTCGTCTATTACTGATTTATCTATTTCCACTCATAATGCACGTATTTTAAAAATTAAATAAAAATGAAGCCATTAACTTCAATTCGAACCCTTTTAATGATAAAAGTAGACATCTATTAATGATTTTGTTTAAAGCTTTGTGCAATAAATGGCGTTTTACTCCATTGGTCCTGTCACACAGTTTCCAATATTTCTTTATTATTTTTACATAGAAATATAAAATAAATCTAACAACATGTTTATCTGAACCCGGAACTATAAAAAAATATATAAAAAGATTGCAAGAAACGTTTTAAAAGTAGGTCGACTCCTAGATGGCGTTGTAAAACTATAGTCTCTTGCAATTAGTGAGTCGCTGATGCTGCCGTCTGTTGAAAATTGTACGAAGAAAAATTGCCAGCTCAATAGCCAGACTTAAGGAGGTTTCATTTCAGTTTGTATGGGATTGGGTATCTGTACCTAGTGTGTGTGGAGGTCAGATAGGCAGTCGCTCCATGTAACATACTGGTATTCCGCTGCATCCAGAGTTAGACTGGAAACCGACCCCACAAAAGTAAAAAGGCTAGGCAGTTAAAAAAAAAAATAAGATTAGTAGGGAAACATCGACAATCAATGGTGTGGTGTGTGTGTGTGTGTGATGTGTGTGTGGTGTGGTGTGTGTGGACAATGGTGTGCTGGTGCCTACGCTTATGTATGGAAGTGAATGTTGGGTGTGGCAAAAGGAGCATGAAAACATAATAAATGCTGTGGAAATGCGTTCCTTGCGGAGCATGTATCGTGTGACTATGAATGATGGGCTGAGGAATGATGTGATAAGGCAGCGGTGCGGTTTAAAAGAAGATGTAGTGACAAAAATTGAAAAGAGTATGCTTAGATGGTTTGGTCATGTTGAGAGGATGAATGAAAGGAGACTAACAAGGCAGATGTCAGTGGATGCGGGAGGGGATGCCCTGGTAGGACATATAGTGACCTTATTGGTGATGTTCTTCAGAAAGGTCAGGTGCGTAGCACTCGCAACCGGTGTGCGAGTATGACCAGATGTATGTACGTAAACGAGGCAAAAGGAGTATGTAAGGATCGTAGTAGGTGGCGTTCTGTGGTTTCTGCTTAACCCCATGGGAAGAAGGCGTGAGTGGAAATCTCACCGTGAAGACTTGCGTGGACGACATGCAGAAGAGTTTGAGCAATATTCCTGAGTAAATTGTCGATGTACACATACATACACATACGTACACTCACGCCCTCTTCCCACGGGGGTAGGCAGAAACCACAGAACGCCACCTGCTGCTGCAGTGTTATCCCGTCTTGGTCAATCCCTAGCATCAGTGGCACTGACAGCTCACTCCACGCTCACGTTACCAAGTTTCCACGGTGATGTTTACAGAATAGCACTACTGGTGTTTACCTACGTTTTCCGGTTGCAAAATACTTAAAAAGTAGCCTGCTACGAGTATAACATACTTTCAAAGATTCTATTTTCGACGTTCAAAATTGGCTATTGAAATATAATTTGACGTACGACTTTGTAATAAGTCAAAAGCATAAATAAATCCATTTTCGCCAACGGCACAGCATCAGACTGCTTCTGCGTATACACATACAGCAGTACCACAATTCACAAATATGCCAGAAAAGCATAAAAATATCGTGTATTTCCCGCGTATTTTTTTGCGGCGGCCATTATGCGGCAATTTTCACGTCTTCCAGCGTTTATTGTTTACGATAGACATCTTTGGATCGGTAATCGATGATTAATAGTAATCCAGTTTTCGGCGATAACGCTTTCTGAATTCTGGTTTTTTGTTAGGGATGGTGAATAATAAGAAATCATTGTCAGATATCAGATTTTTGTCTAGGAAAAGCTCAAAGGGCACAATTAAATGGGCCTAACATACTCATGAATGTAATTCAGGAAGACATTCATGTTGTAGTGATAAAGGAAAATACAAAATTAAATAACTAACTAACTGTACTAATAGTATCAATCAAAATCAAACATTACTATTAAAAAACCCACATTAATTAAAATAAAAAAAAAATCACCGCTAAGTAATTCAAAATCTTAAAAGGTCACAGAGAAGAATTTTCAATGTATTGCCAGTATAATTAATGAAAAAGTCCGTCAAATGCTTTTACTTTTAAGAATCCTCGGCGGGGCAACCCTGCAAATGCTTGATTGAATTTCAAATTTACATTTTACGAGCGCTAGGGGTGGCATTCAATGTAAATTGGTAAAGCTTCGCGTTTGATTAGGTTCTCGTAAACTGTACACAGTTCTCTGTGTACTCTAGTTTATGTGTATTGAGAGCCTGTTGTTGATAGGAATATGGATAGCCGATTTGTATGATCAAACTGGTACTGTTTTAAAAACAGTGAAAAGCCTTTAGATATAATTGAGCACGTTTTAAGGTGACAAAGTCTGACTGTCAGAAGGAGTCTCAGTCAGACTCAGTTGTATGAAAGACGTTTTTATTCTTCCATTTATGTGAAAACAGCAAGTGCCGCAGTAAATAACATTGAACTGAATAGGTCCACTCAAATCTATGTCGTTATTTCCTTAAAAGACCATCTCAGACACTGATCTGCGAGGTCTTCATATGGCCTGACCAAGATTATGTCTAGACCTTAAAAGTTACTGTTCAGCAGATGACAGCGACAACCTAACAGCAACCTTATTCTGACGAGTATAAAGATCACAATAATTTTGACAGACTTGTCAGTGACAGCAACCCAAAAGCAACCTTATCAGAATGAAAATAAAGATCACTGTGATTTGGAAAGTGATGCAAAAACAGAAGTAACATAAATGCGACTGGGCTGTAGTTTTGAAACATACCTACTTTATTTTTGACGTATTTAGTGATCGATGCGTGTAAATGTGTTTTTTGAACCAATTTACATAAATACATAGATTTGCCAGCCACCGGGGTTGGTACTGTTGATAATTGCGCTAACCTAACAGGGTGTGTAACCCCTTTTAAGTATCATTATGCAAGCACACACCCCTCCTGATAAACCTGCTTAATCCTTTTTCAATTAAAATAACAGCATACCCTTTAAAAAGCTGATTAATCTAAAGCTTGATAAATTATTGGCAGCTCATCCTCAATTAAAAATTAATATCTTCGCCCAAAATGTGTTAGGTAGCCCACTCGGAAGGGAGCTGACCTAATAGCAGCGAGGTAAACGAGCGATGGATGATTAAGATTGTAAATTAGGTCGGCTTAAGAAGGGTTAATGGATACTGATGAATTAACGGCACACCTGTGATTTTGAGCTGTGGTGGCTCAGTGGTAATGGCCGCGACACAACACGACTCAGTAATTTCCGTGGCTTACTGCTTGCAGAGTGCTAGTCGGGCTATCATAGGAGTCATATTCTCTTTATCCGTTAGTTCAACTAACAACAGGGAATAGCGGTGGCCCAGTGAAACATCGTGTGGAAACCGGCATGCCATAGAAACAATAATTCGAAGACATGTCACATCTACCAACACGCACTGGACCCGCGTGCTGGATTACGGCCCACTTCCTCTCATCGAGAGGAGGCCTGTGTCCCAGCAGTGGGAACAGTATATGACGATTACGCTGACGTGATTGTGCGCAGGAATTTTTAATCTTAAAACAATAATGACATTGAATAAAGTTTAGGTGCAGTTTATAATTGTTAAAAAGCGATTTAAACAACATATACTTTACGCATTATCATAATTATTATAGTCGTACCTAATATGTTTTTTTTTTGTTTTACAGGTATTTAAAACTTTTTTTGTTGTGTATCATGAGCATAAGTAACGCAATAGGAAATTCAGATAAATGATAAATGATTTTTATTTCTGTAAGTGGGTTTGTACAAACACTTTTACACGTCAAACATTTTTTTTAAACTAGATGAGGTCGGCATTTCCTATCTGACTACTCTGAGAAGAAAAGCCGAAACAAACTCAGAGGTCACAGTCTCTTTTAAAGTCCAGACATAATCTTGGTCAGATCATGTTAAGACCATGTGGATTGATGTCAGACCAAGATTACGATTAAAACTCACTGAGATAATAAATTAAGAAAACTAAAGAAAAAAAAAACCCACATAGTCTTAACATTCACAGTAATAACAATAAAAATACCTAGGTAAGTTGTTTATTTTACAGATCATATGACGACCATGTAGGTAGGTGTCTGAAATGGTCTTTTGAGGAAAGAACCATACAGATTTGAGTGGGCCTGTCCAGTCAGTGCACGCATTTGTCATTAATCGTGCAGCTCAACTCAAAACGTAAGGTTGAACTCCTTTCCTCATTGTTTTGTAATCGGCAAGTTCTACTGAAAAACAATGTATTATAAAAAGGTCCTTTAATCTTTACAATTATTTTAGTTAATTGACATTTCCTGTAAATAGCTGGGGCAGGATCTGGCATTGTCCTTAGCTACCTCCATGTGTGATCTTTCGACACGCAAAAACTTTACTATTAATTCAATAGCTTTACGAAAAGATCCCCCTCTCAGCAAGTTACTTCTAAATAAAGAAAGAAAAACACACAACCTCCTTCATTCCGGTCACGTTCGAGCGTGCACGCGTTATGGTACGTCATGGCATTTGCAATAATAACGAGAGCCGCGGGAATCCGGGGACACCTGGTGGTATCAGCTTTACTATTGCCTGCTATTTAGTATGGATAACGAGGACATTGGGATAATATTGAGGAGGAGGGTAGTTAAGTTCTGTTCTAACCCGATGTTACGTCCACTTAAACAAATATTAACTTTATGACAGTGTTTATTAAGTTAATTTTAGAATGACGTGCTACTATTGAAGTTGTAGCGCAATCTGAACTTTATTTGCAAGTTTAATAGTTAATTTTCAAAAAAAAAAAATTGTTTACATATTTGGAAGCTAAATTGTGAACGCAGATGTTGATTGTTGAAGGTAAAGCTTCATGCGAAAAAATCTAGAGTAGTAAGACGGTATTGAGCTTGCAAGCGGGTTCCTGAGCGTAGGGTCCTGGATTCGCTCCTTGGGTCGGCCAAAAGACTCTTTGGGTGTTCCATCAGGAAATTCTCAGTAATGTCTGGACTGGATTTGTATCCGTTTAATGGCAACAGGCCCGCATCCTATTACACGGGACTGCGGAATGTGTTCGTCTCTTCGGAAAATACAGCTGTGATGTTATGTCTACCTTCCATTAACGTGCGCTCATTACACATTTAAATGTCTGTCACGATCATAACTAGATTCGACGCTGTTCAGCAATGCGCTTCGACCCTTAAAATAGCATCAAGAAGCTTGAAGCCTGCCTTAAATACGTCCCTTTCTAGATAAACATCAGCAACATGTCGGCTTCACATACCGAAGACAGGTTCGTTTCTTGTGTGAAGTTGATAGGCAGAATCAGATCAACTTGATTTAGACAACACGAAACCCCAGAATACTACAGAAGGCTGGCTCAATAGTGGTGATGACTTTTCTTTAAATTTTAACAAAAAAAATATTTTCTTTCAAATAGTTCAAACAATATTATTGACATCCCTATTCAGCGAGCGAGAACGCACGCACACACAAACACGCTTTACGCGAGACCAGCGACTGCCTCGCTGGTCTCGCGGTTGCATGCGCGACTGTGGACTTCCCAGAGTTTAGAAGTTTGCGGTGTGATACCCCCTTGCCTCGGTGCGCACGTTAAGCCGTTGGTCCAGCGCCTGATCTCACTCCGGTCGCGTCGGTTTGCCGTCCCTGAGGACTATGAGAGTGAGGGAAGAGAGAGTGCACCAGTGAGTACACTCTTGTGCACTATAATGCGAGTGCAAGCGCACTTGCGACTGCCTGCGATCGCCGTATAGCTTTCGCTCGTTTTATGAAGCCGGCCTTCAGTGAGAGATCAGGCGCAGAACCAACGACTGTTCGTGCTTTCCAAGCCACGGGGGCTTCACCCACCAACTTCCAAACTCCGGGCTGCTACTGAGAAATTCGCGAAAACTAACAGCGCAGTTAAAGTGTACAAATTTGTGTTCGTAACTATTAATTGTTGATGTGTTTTTGCTTGTTGCACGAAGCTGACCTTCTATATCATTCTGTGTTGTGACTGCTGCTTAGAACTTTAAGAGCACATCCACACGTACAACAACCACACCACATAACAGGGACATAATGTGGGGAAGCAGTGTTTACGTGTGAATAGTGTCGCGGGTTTATCGCCTGCACGGTTTATTTTTACGGTCCAAATGTGGTCCGTGTGAATAAACTATTCATTTTCATACAAATTAGAGTCCGTACACGTGTTGCCGTTATGTGTGATCGGCCAGTAAGATGTGTTATGTTAGCGGTTTGTCGGTGGAAGTTAGTGTTTTATTATATGTGATTCGGTAATTAACCGTGCAGATGGAACCTCTAATCTTTTTATAAGCTGAGAAGACGATAAACTAAAGGCGCTACCCCGAGTCATGGGGTCTCAACTCGAACAAATTATAATTTGTCTTGAAAAAAAACTTAGATGGCAGCATAGGTAACCATTATGAAATTAACAATCATTAAAAAGCGATAAACGGCAAAATTTGGCTGAATAATGATTGGTAAAAGTCTAAACTTCCCTTCCCTTCACTTCTAAACTTCTTCCATAATGCACGTATTTTAAAAATAAAATAAAAAGGAAGCCTTTATCTTCAATTCGAACCCTTTTAATGATAAAAGTAGCCATCTGTTCTTACGTTTTACTCAATTGGTCCTGCCTCTTCACAGTTTCCAATATAGTTACTTATTTAAACCACACAACTTTTTTTTTTACAATTTTTTAAATAGAAATATAAAAGAAATCTAATAACATGTTTTTCTGAACTCGGAACGATAAAACTTTATATGAAAAGGATTGCATGAAACGTTTTAAAAGTAAGTCTACCTCTAGATGGCGTTGTAAAACTACAGCCTCTGGCAATGAGAGAGTCGCTTGTGCTATCATCTGTTGAAAAATTGGACGAAAAAAATTGCCAGGTCCATTGCCAGACTTAGGGAGGTTTCATTTGTTTGTATGGGATTGCGTATCTGTTAGTTGTATTATATTATCTGTGCCCGAGCAAAATCTACATCTAAATGCACATTATTAATGTTCTATATCCTATCATCGCATTGCACGTCCTTATTTGTTTTTAAGTATTTTATAATAATCATAAATGTCCTTGTAAAAAAGTGACTAAAATTACGGATTGCATGCATCTGTTGCTAACCGAAGTAATTCACGGAGGTGTTGAACTTGCCTTGAGTGTAAATTGACAAAAAGTGTGTGTGCTTATGACACCACGATGGAAGTGAACACTTATGGCTGGACCCGAGTATTCGCGGTTCAGCAGTCCTCAAAAAGTGGGCTATCAAATGCAAAAACATTTTTAAAATCCGAAATGTTGTTTTAGAGATTACCTCCTACATACAAAATTAATAACCAAGAAACAAACAATAAGCCTGATATTGTGGTGATAGATCGACGAGAGCGCCGTTCAATGATTGTTGAAATCACTGATCGTCATGAGGGATCATGACGAGAATCTCGTGAAAGCTGAAAAAGAAATAAAAACAAGTATCTTGACTCTTCACACGAGGTTGTCGACATGTGGAAGGTGACTCTGCAATCATTGTACCGATAGTCGTGACAGCGAATGGTATAATAGCCAAGAGCCTCGACCAACACCTGAGGAGGCTCTCGTTGGGCAGCTGGATCAAGAGTTTGATTCAGAAAGCGGTACTTCTGGACACGGCTTGAATTGTCTCTCTGGAGCCCTGACCACAGGTAGCTTGTACCCTGTTCCCGATACCGATGGGCTGCTATTTATTATATTTTTAAATGTTGTATTAAAAGAATATTTAAAAATGTACTTAATATGTAAAAAAAATCATACAAATTTTACTTTTTATAATAAGTTAAAAGTCTGAAATCGCCAACCCCTCTTGAGCAATCATGGTGATCAATGCTCGTGCCTTCTCTGTATGAGAAGAGGCTTTTGCTATGCAGTGGAACAAGTTGTATCATTAAAATAACATAACTTAAACCAGTCTTTAAACTCACATAGCGGTGTAGAAGGTTGATTCTGATGGTCTAATCATAATCTACAAGAAGGTTTCTATTAGGGGCGAGCGACTGGTTCAGCAGTAATTATGGCATTATGTACGTGAGTAGTGATTAGTTTGATGTGGAGTGAGGTAATTGAATGGGCTTTAATTACAATAGTTGGTAACTCGGTTATCTATACCCATACATACAACAAACAATGCCTTTCTATAATGTTCCCGCTGCTGGGACACAGGCCTCCTCTCTGTGAGAGGGAGTGGGCTGTTATCCACCACGCAGGCCTAGTGAGGGTTGGTAGATGTCACATATCTTTTTCCTCACGATGTTTTCCTTAACCCCGTTTAGAGAGCAGTGATAATGAAATAATTTACACAAAGTAAGGCGCCTGACTGGGTTCGAACCTACAACCTACCACTCGTAAGTCGCGGCCGTTGCCACTAGGCTATTACTCCACCACTGTTATCTATACCATCTTCGGATTCCTCTCACCAAAATCCGTTTCGTAAATCCTTAAATCGTACAGTTGTGATTGTGACGGCATATAAATAAATCTTCTGCAACTGCGATTACCTAATATTAGAATTAAAGGCTCCCGCAAACGCGGCGCCTTTGTGTCGCGCTGCGGCGTCGCGCCTGTGTGGGAGCCTTAAGTCGTGAAAACTCAACGACCATAAATATGATCATCGCTGTGGACACTAAATTCTGATCTTTACTTGTATGTGAACGGATCCGGTCAGACCGACCGGACCAGATTCTTCTTCCTATGCAGCTTGCATAGGAAGAAGAATCTCCTTGCTCCTTCAGTGACAAATTAAAAACAAAATACAATGTACCTAATTAATATTAACAAAATTATATCCTAACTTAACTAAAACTATCGCTTAACTAAGCTCGACAACCAGGGTCGCGGGTTGTTCGAAAGAGATATCGTGGCCTTGGCACATGCAACTGAAGGAACACGGGTGGGTTTCAGTTTTTTGTTCAGTGAGTTTCAAAAAAAAAACAACTACATAATCATTCTTTTACGACCCTTTGACCAAACTGTGGGAAGTCAGGCTATTAAAATAACACCTAATTAACAGACACAACGGTTTGGTAATAACATCCCAAAGTTGTTAACAAAACACACAATGTTAACAATAACGGTAAAAGTTGTACAATGTAGGTTGGTAAATATGTAATTTAGGAAGATACGTCAATAAGAAGACATCGGTCGACCGCTCGACCGGTCGCACAGGACGGTAGGTAATTACACAGTATGAAATTAAAATGGTGCAGTATTTTTATAACCAAGGGCGAAGTCGGAAGTGTTTGGGTGTGTATGTTATGTGCTCAAGTCTTCACGCACAAGTAAACCGCGCGTCGCTTCTTCGTGAAATAATAGCACATTGTGATACAAGTGTGCTCTTTTGGTCCCATTCGGCTCCCTTATCGACCTATCGAATAAGACCGCCTCGGGGTGATGATCAATGCACACGCGTGCCACACGACGTTTTTCCATACACTTGCGAGGAAAAAAAACAGACTCTTATTGTTACATTCTTTAATTATTGAAACAATTTTTGACAGTACAATTCTCAAAATGATACCGAACGGTTTTTGTTGGCATTTTTACAGTTTGTGTTATGGTATTGGTATTAATAATAATTTCGTTGTTTTCATTTTCTTGGCTACATGTCGGAGGTGATAAAAACATTCATTGTATTTACACATAAAAACTCTTTACGGAGATAAAAGAAAAAAACGGTTAAATACAAAAGACGAGTGTCGTAATGTAAAGTAAAAAGCACGCGTGTTTAATACACTGCATTATGAACCTCAAAGCGGTGTAATAAGAGCCTGTCGGAGGATCCTCCCTTTTTCAAGAGTATGAGTGAACTTTACACCCTGTTCCATATTTCTCTAAAATATCTAAGTTTCATTGATGTAAACGAGTAATTCATTCAATCATAGGCAGTTACTTAGATACAATGACATTAACTTTGTAAAGGATTATACTATTTTAATTATTGTGAATGTGAAGACATTGTGGATTTGTTGTTTTTTTAAATGCATTTTTTTTTAATTATTAGTATTAATCATGGTCTGGCAGTTTGAGTAATTTATGCGGCCTACCCAAATGTCCTTTCTTTGGTAATGTTCGTCGAATCGTTTAGCTCCTTTAGTTCTGTGTTGAGCTGCATGACAACTGACAAATGCGTGCACTGACTGGACAGGTCCACTCATTCTGTGTGGTTCTTTCCTCGAAAGACCATTTCAGATATCAATCCACATGGTCTTCACATGACCTGAACAAGATTATGTCTGGACTTTAAAAGAGACTGTGACCTCTGAGTTTGTTTCGGCGTTTCTTCTCAGAGTAGTCAGATAGGAAATGCCGATCTCACCGATCTCACCTAGTTATTAAAATATGATTGACGTGTAAAAGTGTTTGTACAAACCTATTTACAGAAATAAAATCATTTATCATTTACATACATAAACTCACGCCTTCTTCCCATGGGGGTAGGCAGAAACCACAGAACGCCACCTACTACGATCCTTACATACTCCTTTTGCCTCGTTTACGCATACATCTGGTCATACACGAGCGCCGGTTGCGAGTACTACGCACCTGACCTTTCTGAAGAACATCACCAATAAGGTCACTATATGTCTTCCTAGGACGTCCCCTCCCGGCGTTTCCACTCACATCTGCCTTGTAAATACCTTTTGTTAGTATCCTTTCATTCATCCGCTCAACATGACCAAACCATCTAAGCATACACTTTTCAATTAAAACAGCAGTTAAAGCTATGGATCGACGCCCAGGGCGTCTCCTGCGGCAACTAGTGGGGGCGTGAGGGCGCAAGGCTCTCTCCCTCACGCGCTCCGCCTCCTCCTTCGCAAGCATTTCTGCTTCGCAGAAGGAGGTGACGGCTTTCCATTCTCTCTCGCTCCGTGCCATGGCCTGGACCAGGGCCGGACGCGTGAGATCGCCGCCGCCGATCGCCTCCGCGAGGACACTGCGGTGCTCCGCCCAACCTGTGCAGACCTCCACCGTATGCTTCACCGTGTCCTACGGGACCGACCGACCCCTTGGCAATTCAAAAGTGAAAAAGTCGTATCATTATGCTGAAGGATGGCCGTTTTGCGTGGATATTCTCCCCAAATTTGTTCTTTTACTGCGTCATGTTCACAAACGTATTTTCATTCTTGTTCTTTCAAAAGTCCGAAAGTGTGACAACCAGTCTTACCAAGGGGTATCGTGTTACCCAGCAACTGAGTTGTGGAGTTCACATAGGCATGGAGTGACCATAGAAAATAATGGTATTCAGCTGCATCTGGTTATACTAGAAACCGACCCCAACAAATGTTGTAGCAAAAGCCAGGCTGGCAACGACAGCAAAAATACACTTTCAAAAACTAGGTAATGGTAAGTTTTTCTTCACTATTAAACTCTAGAGTTCCAAAGCGTGCAGCGCGAAGTTCCAAGGCCAAGGATGTAGACGCAGTAATTACAGCCCAGATATATATGATTAGCCTACGTGGAGCGTTCGAGGGAGGGAAGGTCGGTGTGGTTGAATGAACGATTTGTATCGTACGAACCAGTTGCAAGAAAAGAGTTATGCTTATAAGAAGGCCTGAGTTAATTAGTGGCGAAGGATATTATTTGGGTTTTATTTTTAGTTGGCTTTTATTTTGATTGTTTTAAGCGTAGCGACACACCTGCCAAAAATACGCCGAACTTTCCGTAACGTAATTGCAGCACATGTGTGTTCCAACTTTGTTACATTGAGTGATTTTGCTGCTAATGGCTTTCACATTTGGCAATATGTTGCTTTTAGAAATAGCTTGATTTTTGCAGTCTTTACCGATCCAGAGCATTGATCTACCTCTGTAACGTTAATCTCAGAACAATACCACGCTAATCAATATTACTTTTAGCGATACGATGAATGAAAGTGACTTCATTGATAGACGCTAGTACTAGGCGAACAGAAGCATATTGCACGTTTCCCTTCGCTCACTGCTTTGTAAGTCCGCTAATTGCTGACGCTGTCCACTTTACTACCGAACAGTTTAGAGCGACACTTTCACGACAAACTACAGCATTTGTCCAAGTTTCTAAACTAAGATGTTTGAGACAAGTGATAACAGGTCTAAGAACTAATTGTTGGAATAAGCATGTTTCAATCAAATGGATTTAAAGAATTTACTAACACACATCTTTGTGACTCTCGGAAAATAATCCTCATAACAAAGATTCGCTTACAACTTTCGTTAAAAACTACAATTTTGAAGCCTTGAAACTTATCGCAGTAACAAACAATACAAAGCAATACAAACACAAATGCATTGTATCGTTGATTTACTGCGCGAACGTGTGCGCGCGAATACGACGAGCGGTGCATCAGCCGCCATTACTGTGAATTTACGCGGGATCCAGTGACGTATTTATTCGACGCCATGATTCTTGAATTTATTTATTGTTAACGAGTAGACACGCTCACTGTGAAAACTGTATATTATTCTGTTGTAAAATACAATTCAATTAAGAGATGAGCAATTTGATGGCTTAGGAGTGAAAACAAAATTATGTATAAGGAACTGGATGACTTTTTTTACAGTCTTGAAAAAAATCGGGTGTTAGGTGAACGGAGTAGAATCTTAAGGCATAGTTTTTTTTACCCGCGATATATCGCTGGGTTCACCCATTGAGGGAAATATTATAATTATATTATTGTGCTGTCTATCATCATTAGCGATCATCCCTATTCACCGTTGTTTATATTACAAGCTCAGATAAAAAATTAAAAACTTCTTTTCCATAATTAAGTACCTACTACGCTTTGGAATGGACAACTAGCTTCATCTTTCTGACTGATCGACCACTTTTTTTTTGGATGGGAAATCATCAAATGACTTCTCCCGCTCTGGGTGGAGCGGGAGGTCGTGTCAGACTTTTACTGACTAAAACCCACCCGTGTTCCTTCAGTTGCCTGTGCCAGGGCCACGGTTAACTCTTTCGAATTTCCCGCGACCCTGAGAATTTAAACCTTCTAGGTCTTCTAGCTAGTGAAAGAAAAAGTGCAAAAATACAGCCTTATGGTTGTATTTTTGCCCGTAAGTTGTAACTGACGGGAAGTTATATTAAATAGGTGTGCAGAGGAGAAATCATCGAGCGAAATATACCAGTTTTTGGGGTCGGAAAGTTTAATTTGGTTCGTTGATTAGAATCGAAATAATAACAATTCGATTCTGTTCAAGTAGAATCGAAAAAATCGCTCTCTTTAAAATGTATGGCGTTGTTTACGAGCTGGTTAAAATATCAACCAGGTTTCCGAGCCCTGCCTTGCAGCGGGCAGTGCGAAACATTGTAGAACGCTTTTAATGGGGCCACTTTTTAACAGATCTAATAAATCAACCTTTTTCTTATAAGTCCGGGCGGACTAAGGAAATATTTTACAGAACAACAAAGGGAGAGTTAGGAGGCTGTGACCGTAGTAGCCTCTGTCTACCGGTGACCCAGGAGACTTTCCCTAAGTGGACTTGTTGTGAGTTGCGTTGCCTGAGATTTACAAATATCAACGCCATACTGTCGGGTTATTTTGACCTTAATCATTTATAATACCAAGTTTTAAACACTGAGGACAAAGCGCTCTTGAAGGAAAGAGGGGGGATACTCTCTAGGCACGAAATCCGTAATTGCTGCCAAAGTTAAGGGCGTTTTCTACTCCGTATCACCTACGTACATCAGCATGTCGATTCTGTTAGAACCTCAATGTGAAGACATGCGTGGAGTGAGCAGCACGCGACCAACTTTTGTCGATAGAAGAATAGACAAAAAGAGAGATAGAATAGTGCATGCTACGCGTGCAGTCAGTGTCATCCCGTCTTGATCAACCTAGCATCAGTGGCACTGACAGCTCACTCCACGCTCACTTCACCTCATTTTTCACGGTGAGATGGTTACAGAATAACACTACAGAATAGTTGGTGACAGAACTAAGAATGAACGTCATCACGATTATACAGTTTGGCCTACTAGAGTTGTCATTTGTTTTGACGGATCAATAGAATAGAATACTCTTTATTATGTACACCTTATAAATGACAGACATTGATGTAGAAATTCAACTACTTTCGAACCGGCCCTTATCTTCGTGGCCAAATCCAATAACTTAATACAGATTGCTACTGATGATAGACAGTACAAGTCTATCTGTCACTGTCAAACAAATAGCTGCCATCACGTTATAGGTTCGCGTACTTTGGCTTTATGGAGACGTTAAAACCAGAGGTTTTTCTATCTCCAGAGAGCCAAAATTGGACACAGATACGTTATTGGTTTCGGCAGTTATTAAGTAAAAACTTTTTTTTTTGTTTGCCATTTGAGACCCTTAGAAAGATCTAAGTTTTCGGACGATATATTTTTTGTGCGTCTGTGGTGTCTTGATTTCATGGTTACGTTCACACAGAGCAGAAATGGAAACCTTCATGGCACGAAGATATTTAAGAATCTTAACAATTTACTGATGTCAATCCATACTTAATGGAAGATCTTTGAATCTGTATTACAGTTTTTGCCACCGACTTCCGAAATTAAAGTTATTATTCACTTTGTACTGTTTTTTTTTTTTTGTAAGTCGGTTGTATTTTTTCACTTTTTTGTTATGGTACCTAGTCCGCACACCAATTCGTATACCGCTACACTAAACAACAGTGACAGAAACTATTATAACAACATAAATTTACACACGAAAAATAAAAAAAGTTTAATATATACTAGTTTATTATCGAAGCTACGTCAAAAACTGTCAAAGCAAAGTTAATACAATGTTTATGGAACCACTGCGCAAACGTTCTCTTTCAAATGGAAAAATAATTTTCTACATCGGCCCACACTGGACGAAAATATCGATGAACATACATTAAAAGAAAACATGCAGTCGAACTTATACCTCGTTTTTTTTTCGAAGTTCGGTTTATAAATGCGAAATGTAACTTTAAAGAGTTGCCTGATTATCTGTTACTTTTTCACTCCCAAAACACTGCACCGATCGTAATGAAATTTGAAAGATAGGTAGCCAGGGACCTGGAGAAGGACATCAACTTTTAAGGCGCTACCCAGAGCAAAACCTTGCGATAGTGCGTTATTGAGAGGGTCTTAATTATTCAGAGTAATAAACTAACTACATTTGAAAACCCATTATTTATGTTCGATAGCCTATCACCACATTGCACGTTCTTAGTTGTTTTTATGTTTTTTAAATAAATTTAAAATCTCTTTGCAAAATAATTGATTGTATGCATCTGTTGGTAAATGTGACGTACTAATAATTTGAGCATAACAGTAATGAATGGATAATTGAAAAATCTAAATACTCCATGTTTTGTTTTATTTAAAAAGATTACTATTCTCTTTTCATTTAAATAATTTCAGAAAAAAATCAAATTCTATGCGTGCGCAAGCGGCGCGGCGCGGGACGGAGAAGGACCGGACTCTCAAGGTCGTTTGGTCGATGGACCGCCTTAATCCTGGTTATTTGTATTAAAAATTATGTTTTACAAAATACACGCTGACGAAGTCGCGAGCAACAGTATCCAGTAATTCAAAGCATAATTATTATTATGTACACGACCATACAACATCTTTTAATAGAAATTCCTCGGCAATTACTCGTTAAAACAACGTTTAACCGGTAACCATGGCAACAGCGCTAGATTTCTAGCTTACAACGGTTTAAATCAAAGACATCGTCACCCACACAACAGTTAACGAGAATGGGTACCCACCCATTCCCGTTAGCTTACAAAACAATTGAAGTTAACTTATGAGTAACTAGCTGTCTCTAAATTTGGTCGCACTTATAGTTAAATACCCTTTTTATCCAGCTTAAGGCTCTGCCCAAACGGACACCGAAAACGTTCATTGTTTTGTCGCACAGTTGAGCGTACTGGATACTAAATACAAGCCAGGAAAAAAATGTATTGCCTAATGTTCAAAGAAAAGCCTCATCCCAAATATATTTCATATAATTAAAATAGTATCATGTTGAAACAATCGTAAAACAGAGCTCAAAAACAAATTTTCGTCGCATAGTTTTCATGTTGAGCGTAAACTATCATAATTATTTTGTGTAATGATATTACAGAGAATTCAAAGAACTAAACAAATGGATTTTACTAACATCGAACGCATCCCTGTTGCGCTTTGCCATGCCAGGGACAAGGCTGAAAGGTCTCATGTGCCTATAACTACACAGCCACCCGTACCCTTCAAACCAGTCTTATGCTCGAGCGGCTCGTTGCCAACGGCAGATGCAACAGCAGCCGTAGACGCGTCTTTGGCTGCCGCCGACAACGTGCCGCTCGTGTATTTGAGCACCGTATTCATACAAGAGCAGCAAGTTGTCGACGGCTGCAGACGCTGCAGTTGCCTTTGACGTTGATGCGTGCCGCTCGTGTGTATGAGAACTTAGCGGCAGAAATAGAAACGAGGATTGGCAGTAGGTACTTCCCCGGACGAGCTCCTTCAAAAGCTCTATAATAGAGATTTTGTTTGTAAAACATTACGTCATGAGCTCTTGGGAAATCATTTACAAAGCCTTAGCGTAGAGAGCGACTTGATTAATTTTAATACAGCCTTTGGATTAATTTATGCGAAACCGCAAACCAGTGGCAAAGTGCTATTTGAAACCAAACTTGGGTGTCGTCGATGTTATTTAAGATTTCATAGACCGTTTTGAAGATCATAAATTGCATTACGCGTTGATAATATTGTATTACTTGAATGCGACAGTGAGTATCTCCCTTTTTGTTTCGATTGATTCACTCGATGTGACGTGATGACATCACGGTACAGTACCGGTGGACTGCAACCTGAACAATGGTACAAAATACTTCTAGATAACGAAGGCATTCCATTTGAGATAGGGCTCGCGGCTAAATAATAACAGCCATTCGAGTTGATCGAAAGTTAAGCCACTCTTGTCGCGGTCGGGTTTTGGATGGGTGACCATCCATTACATATTGAGAACAGCACGTC
The DNA here is from genome assembly GCA_963555695.1 of Dasypolia templi. NCBI lineage: Eukaryota > Metazoa > Arthropoda > Insecta > Lepidoptera > Noctuidae > Dasypolia > Dasypolia templi. Next base: position 2,510,956 of record OY743163.1, on the reverse strand, counting down.
AAGCTGTTGGTCCCGGCTGTCATCTCTGACAGTCGTTACGGGTAGTCACAAGCCCAAAAGACTGACAACCAGTCTTACCCGAGGGGTATCAGGGGTCCGATAAGCAGTCACTCCATATAAAATACTGGTATCCAGCTCCATCAGGAAACAGGCAGGCAGATGATGAGATGTTGAACGAATGTCCTTCCATTCACCGGTTTAACACACAAAATCGAATAGTTGACCTCGCTTATCGATAAATTTCGCAAAGCCGTCGTGGAGATCCGGATTTTACCAGCTTAGGATATATAGGTTGTCCCGTAAGTCGACGTTAAGCCGGAACCGGGTGATAGGTCAAGTCATAAAAATATATATAAAAATATCTTTGATACGCATTTAAAAAATTACGGGCATTTATTTAAAAAAAAACGAGAAAATCTACTGCATGTGACGGTCTTTTAACTCCTCATACATTTTTTTCATATATTTTTCTGTTAACTATAATGACCCGACCCGACTGGGGCTTGACGTCGACTTACGGGACGCCATGTATATGGATATCATACGTTAAGACGACTATGCTTTAATTAAGACATTGGGCAGAGTTGTCTAGATATCTAGCCTTTAATGTTCCCCTGCAGGGCAAATGCCTTGCTCTCCCCTTTCCAAGCACTTCTGTCCTGCTATTGTGAGCCATTCCTCAAGATGAGATGCAAAATCTATAATGAATATACAATAATCTATACTGATAATAAGGCTGAAGAGTTTTCATGTTGGAACGCGCTAATCTCTGGGAACTGCCAGTAGCATTTGAGTCGCATCTTTTTGGATTTCATAGCCCAGTTCTTGAGGAAGATCTAGGAGGAGGAGGAGGCTATTTAACTCATGCTACGACCCTCAGTAGCCGAGTACAAAAACAGTCAGAAAGAACGCAAAGAGCGTGATCGCGCGGACTGGCGATGCGATGCTATATTATGTTAAAACAAGAAATTTCACGACAGGACAGATGCTAGCAATATTGCAAATCCCATAGTTTATCCATATTTTTGGTTGTGTGCCATTTTATCAAGACTTTTATAATCCGTAAGTATAAACTCCGATAGTGTTAAAGAACTTGACACGTCCATGAACTCAATGTACTCATTATGTAAGTAAGTACATGCCAGCTGTTCAACGAATATGAATGTTGGTATGATGCTGTGGACTTGATTATTACACATTTTCCTTTGATTGAATTGCATCTGAGTTTGTATTAAGTGTAGGTCAAACTGCACGACTTTTTCCTGAGTCCAAGTAACAGCACAAATTGTTGGAGGACCCAAATTATAAATATTTCGACGTCACTCGAAGAATTCATTATTCTCCTGCCTTTATACCAATTTATTAAAAGATTTGTATCTCACTAAGCGACGCGCGCTTTAGCTATTATTTGTGACACAATACAATTAAAAAGAGTGTCAATGGAGTTTCTTTTTCGTTCTTCTCCATAGGTGCCCACTACGGTTTGAAATGCGCAACTAGCTTCATATTTTTGACTGAACGACTCCTTGACAATTCAAAAGTGACTGTAAATGTTATAACTGAAATAAATGCATTCCAGTTTGAGTTTGAAACACGACGAATCGCATTGTCGATCAACACAAGTCATTTGTGTCTAAATACCTTTGCGCCTTAGCCGCAGGTATGCATAGTTCGGCACAAGAATTTGCGAGATTGACTGTAGATACAACGCCTAGGTAGGATGTCAGAATTCCTTGTACCTACCAGCTTTCTAAATACTTGGAAGCTGTGTTGGCTTCGTGGTTATTGTCAACGAGATTGCATGAGCGGTCGAAAGATTATTTGCTGAGTAGGATGGTGTACTCTACTTTGTAAGCTTATTTGCATTTTGCCATGTTTAAGGTCGCGCTTCTTTTGTTTTTTATTCCAGTTCGGTTGGAACGGCTTATTCTTGGCTCAGGCAGGAGCGTTAAAAAAAGCGGTTTTATTTTCCTTCCAAACTGAGACCGTGGGTCGTTTGACCACTTTGCCTTAGTTTTTTTCCTGACTAGCTTCCGCCCGCGGCTTCTTTGGCGTGGTGTTTGATGAAAAATAGCCTATTTCCTTTCCCAGGCTTCAGAAACAGTTCAGCGGATTAGGCGTGAAACATCACAGCCCCGTTCTGCGACGCCCGCGCTGCCGTTCTTAATGTGATAACTTTTGAACCATCCGTCCAAATTACTTAGTGTAAAAGACAAAGTTTATCTACATTAAATATCGAAAGCGATAAAGATATTAAATTTGATAAGAATTAAATAAATACTCTTTCATTTGCATTGTAAAAAAAGTTTCTAATTTCAATGTAGGTACTTATGGCTCACTATTTTGGCTATAATAGCTTCCTCATAAAAGATAGATGTATGCTGTCGAGAACTTTAATTTAGAACTGTTGATTTCAAACAATCCCAAAATACATTATTTTAATGTTAGTCTAACGGTATAGGCAGCGCACGCCAAGATAGCTCTCAGAGGGCAGGAATTTTTCCGACTTGATACTTATCGTTATAAAATGGATAAATCACACAAAATCTTTATAAATAGCCTTTGTGTTATTCTGATATATAAGCTATATTACTGTAAAGATTCATGAAAATCCGTTCTTTAATTTTAGCGTGAAAGATTAACAAACATCCATCCATTCTCACAAACTTTCGCTTTTATAATGTTATACATATATCTATAGTACGTAGTTTCGCGCAACAATCATGTTGATTCACGTGACTGACATATTATACCTATTTCCCCACTTCCACGAAGCTGACTATTTTTTTTTTGTGTTGAAGTTGATCCCGAAAACCATTCGCGGTATGAAATGACTTTTTCGTAAGCTTTTTTTCCAACATTTTCTTGCTCCAAGTTGAATTCCCCCTTGTTGACGCGACTGACTCTCAAATTCATGATTATTGAATGACCAACAGCTACTAGCAATGAAATTTATTCGGTATAAAATTGGTCCCAAACACCGGGCACTACTTCCCCTGCATATGGTTCATTTTGTATCGGGTTGTTGTCGTATTTGCATTTGGTTAGCGTTATATTTATTTTCGCTCGCATTGAGGTATCATACAGATTTTGTGCCCGATACGAACGCGATATGATTTTTAAGTGGCTGAAACAATTAATTGTCTCGTTTATATATACACTGAAAACACCTGCGTTTTGATTGGTAGGTTATGTCGAGAGTTCATTTTGTAATATTTGCAGACTGACCATACACACTTCGAAGCGTTCTTACGTCATTAACTATCAAACGATTGTCAACTTTTTTTTACTGAAACTTCTTACGCGGCGATTCGATAATTGAACGAGAACAGAGAGTGACAATAAGAATGCATCACATTTAAGCTCATTTCGTTACATGACAGAGAAGCAAGATCTAAACTCTCTTTGTCTCTCACACTCTTTCTTGTCTGCTATCCTTTATTTTTTGGGAAAAAGTTTCACTTCTATTAAATGTACGGTGCTACTAGCGCAATAATTTTTGCATAGGATTTTTTTTTTTTTTACAAATAGTTATAGTTTTAAAAGTTGAGGCTAAGCTTTTGTGATAGAGGAGCTTTTAATCTTTCGGGTCCGAACCATAGGAACAAGTTTTGTTTAAAAGGAAGATTAGAATAAAAGAAATCTATCATTTTGTCTATTCAATATGAAATTTTGTATTTTGCTCCGTTGACAAAATACGTCTACGCGTGCAGGCTCGTTGATCGAAAGTCCCACGTGAGACAGATGATCACCATCATGACCATTATTTTGCCCAATTAATTTATTACTTACACAATTTATTCATTTTCTTCCTTTTCTCTATTAGACGCCATCTCGATAGATAGATGTATATTCCAATTCAAAACTTATTCATTTTAACATAATAGGGCCTCGTTTGGCTGCCTCGTCGGTCTAGTGGTCGCAAGAGCTACTGCAAGGACGGGCAAAGTGACGGGTTTTTCTATCTAGAATTTCTCAGTAGCAGCCCGGAGTCTGGATTTGCGCCCGGTGGATGGCAATAGGCTCGCCCCCCATTACATGGGACTAAAATATGGCTGGCGAAATGTGGGTGTGTATAGGTACACCTCTGCCTAACCCTTCTGGGATTACAGGCGTGATGTTATGTTATGTGTAATAGAGAAGTAGAAAATCAAGTTTGCAAGTCCATAGGAACAAATTAGGTATTTCGTGTATAAAGTCTTCACAAAAATCTACCAATTTAAAAATGTTTGCCAACCCAGAACAAATAAACCATCTGATTCAGTTCTATTCCCGTTAACGAACTATTTCAGTGGCCACAGCGCACACAATACTAAGGGTATATATTAATCACTCTTAACTAAACAACTTGGAACCATACGGAGAATCTTTGGAAGCTATCCAGAGCCATTCCAATAGGAACCATTAAATTTTATTATCTGTTTACAAAAGGAATTAAACCAACTAATTAACCCAAAGCAGTCAATAATGCGTTATAATAATGTGTGTCTTTAGAGTCCGACGGCTGAGCGCTTTCGGCGAAGCCGTAAATATGTACAATAGATAAACAAAAATACGAACTTTATAAGCACATTTTCAAATGTCACGCATTAAGGCCGAATGCTTAATGCATTTGGTCACACTAAAGTAAAAAAAAATAGAAGTAAATAAACCCTCCACTGCTCGGTATTCAAGTTTTGAACAATGTACTTACGTATAATTATCTATAGCTTGCAGAGAAATCGACTCCAAGTTTTATGCCGTTTCAACTCGAAATCATACATTCAAGTACCTATTTAAATTACATCTAGTTGCAATTTTCTGCATAATTACATAGATCCTGTTATTAGCGACAGTTTCAAGACCAACGATCGATAGTAAATGGTAATATTTATAGGGAGCTTACCTTGAGCGTATGTAAACAAATGGAGACAGGCGAACAAGAATATCCAGTTCCCGACACCGAAACGATACATCCCTGTCCGCCACATGTTGAAAAACACTTTAACAACACTACACAATATGTTTTAATTCATACGATTCACATTTTCACATAAAATTCACGAATATTTTGTGTTATATTTCACACAGCTATGTCGATGTTACTTCGGCCGATCCGCCATTTTCGAGCGAGCACCGCTGCGTTCGGAAACACAACTCAATAATGAAAGGGCAATGCCCGGGTATAGGTGACGTGAAGGCTGCAGCGTTTGAAGGGTTACTTGCATTGAAGATAGGCGCAGTACTAGTGCTGCGCGTATTCGGAACACGTTGAGTCGATACAAACAAGTTTACGTTTTGTTATTTTCTGATGTTATTTAAAAAAAGTTGCCTTTTTTTCATGTTTCTATTTACTGTAACAAACAACATGTGGCAATTGACAATTTAAAAGTGCTATCGATGTCTACAGTAAAGAATAGAATTAAACAATAGACTATTAATGATAGTCAATTAATTTTGAATGTGGGAGCTTTTCTTAAGATGTATTCTGTAATTCCAATCCTCAAAGAAATAGCAAGTAAAAGAAAAAAGTAATTGAAACTGTCAATGAATTTTGTTGCATAAACTAAACGCAATATTTTATGAATTTCGATACGTTATTTTTGTTACAAATCTTGTAAAATGCTTCTCTTTCAGACGTGATTTTCAGAATAGGAAGGTTTCTCTTTTTATCTATCATTCATGTAAGCAAGCTGGTAACTAAGGGTGCAATCCGAATTAGACCCTAGTCGCTCACAGCGCGCACGTAAATAATTTGCGTTCCGATTTAGAAATCACGATTATGGCAGCTGAGAGGTCTCACAATTCGGAACAATCGTGAACGCGCTCACATTGCTCGCTCAATTTAAAAACATATCATGACCCCAAACCTGGCACAAAAAAGACCGATTGGATATTTTTATGAAAGTAGGAGTTCAACGCTATGACACTCCCTCTCGTATTTCTCTGATTTGAGAATGACAGCAAATTTTCGCCCGTTAGGCTCGTCGGCTATATTTACATTATTCATGTAAAGGTTAGATTATAGTATTTCAATGTGTAACAAATTTCGTCATATTTTTTGGTTAGGTGGCGACTGTATCCAGAACCACAATTTCGAAAATGCCTCGTTACGAAACACCACAAGTAGAACAGTCATTTTTGACAGCGCTTACGGTGATTTTAATGTAGGGCATGGTCGGCGTTATAAGATGGCACATGTCATGACGTCATCGTCAACGTGCTCGCGCTAATTAGTAACGTGTGTAAGCGCTCAAATCGATTACAGCGCAATTCGGAATGCAGCCTTATTTGAACAGATTGTCACCGTCAAAGTTATGTCATTTTCCTCGCTGACAGTGACAACGGCAGTGACACTAATGAATGGATGACAATGACATGACAATGTTATTATTGACATTCAGACCAATGAGTGATTGTGAAGGAGAATAATTCAGACTTTCTTGCTAGTTAAGTTAAGTTGCACTGTAGCAGCCAAGCGATTGTTATTTAAAAAACACTCGTTTAAATACAATATTAATTAGAATCTGTGAAACAACAAAAGGAAACCATAATGGAATTAATATACTCCATGAGGCGAAAGCCTTTGAAATGCGAGCCACCGCACTTGGGTTGGTTTGTTTGTGTAAGTAACACACAATAGTGTTTGATTAGAGCTACTTAGCTATTATTGAATGTAGTCCAAGTACAAGGAGTTTGAGTACTAATCCGAGTAATTATATCAAGCCAAGCACTAATGCCAAGCTTGGACATAGCAGTAGTGATTTTTCATGAAATCTCAAGGGACTCTAAACTACTAGAGAATCTTCGATACCTTTCTTTCTCAATTAATGTTATTTTGGAGTGTTAATATGGTGCTGTCCTACAAACAATGGGGCACTTAATATTGTGTCCAGCGTGGCCTGTTGCCTGCATGTTGCTGGATGCAGGCTACTGAAGATCAAACTTCTAGCCAAAGAGGGTGTGGGAAACCATACCACACCAACCAACCATACAACCATAGGTTCAGTACATAATTCTAAAGCCATGTGTTAAAAAAAAATTGTTGGCTTTAAAGTTCCTATGCTAGTCTAGAATCATGTGCTGGATTCATTCATGGTTTCAGTTTGCTTGTCAATGTCCCTGCTAACCTGTATAGATTACCATCGACACGCTAAGAAAAAGAACAATATTCTGAATATTTTTCGCAGAAATGGACTCCCTTGACGTAAACCTACTTTATTTTGACTAAAACTGTGTACCTGTGCTATCATAAAAGATAAATTCTCATTATTTATTTATTTATTTATTTAATACTTTCGCACAAGCATGTACAGAGGCGGACTTAATGCCTTAGGCATTTTCTACCAGTCAACCTTTGGGTGATGCAGAGACAAACATTGGTAGGTGCAATTTATAAAAAACATTTAGGAATAAATATTTAAATATAAAGATACCTAAACTATATATATAATACATATATATACCTAAACATATATTTACATAAATAAATATAAACACAAATAACTAAACATAAATAAATGAATATACTAAAAACAAATAAGACACAATTAGAAAACTATACCGTTATGATGATACTGCCAGCTTCCTGCGAATGTGCTCACGAACTTTAACTTTAAAGGCTAATCGGTTGGTTGCCATCCTGATTTCTTGGGGGAGTGCATTCCACAGAGAGATAGACTGAACGAAGAAGGAAGAGTGAATGAAGTCTGTGCGGTGAGTGGGACATTGAAGAAGACGATTGTGTGATGAACGAAGATTTCTATTGTGGTTGGCGCAAATGTACTGAAAGTGGGGGGCTAGATAACCAGGGGAAGAGGTAGAGTCAAGAAATGAAAACAAGGTGGTCAGCGCCCTTTGCTCTCTGCGCTGACGTATGGGCAACCACTTTAGAAGCGACCGATGTGCCGAGACATGGTCATATTTACGCAGATTGAAAACGAATCGAATGCAATTATTGAGGAGACGGTCAAGTTTGTCGAGGAGATCTGCATTCAGGTCATAGTAGCACACATCACCATAATCGAGGATGGGGAAAATTAAGGACTGCACAAGCATTGTCTTCGTACTCGATGGTAATAGATTTTTCAATCGGTACAGAGCCCGCAACGTTCCGGTAACCTTCTGGCTTACCCGAGTAACTTGAGTATGCCAGTTCAGGGTATTATCAATGTGCAAGCCTAAGTCCTTCACGTCAGTGCTAAAAGGAACTATCGTACCATTGAAGAGTACTGGTGGCAATATTGTACCATCCACCTTACTAATGCCACGAGAACTGCCAATGATTATCGCCTGACACTTCGTAGGGTTTACTGCTACACCAAATCTGTCAGCCCAGGTTTTTATGGCTACCAAGTCCCTATTTAATCTGTCGATGGTGTCTGGTAATTCATCAACTTTCCCGTGACAGTACAACTGCAAGTCATCGGCATACAGATGATACGCACACTGAAGTTCGGAAGTTATAAGATTAATGAAAATAGAAAACAGAAGAGGAGAAAGTATACCGCCTTGAGGAACGCCAGTCTCCAAATCACACCAGCAAGAAGAAGAATCCCCAACATGAACGGACTGCTGACGTTCCTGAAGGTAAGAGGAGAACCATTTCAGTGCTTCGGGAGAGACCATAATATAAGACAGAATGGCTAACAGGATGTCATGACTGACGGTATTAAAGGCATTCGAGAAATCAACCAACACCAGAGCAGTAACTTTGGTGTCTTCCAGTCCTGCCCTTATATCGCCAGTCACTTTAAGAAGGGCGGAAACAGTGCTGTGCCCAGGCCTAAACCCAGATTGAAGAGGACTAATAATTGAGTTACAATGAACAAAGTTGGAGAATTGTTTGTGGACACAGGCCTCGAGCACTTTGGATAGGAAGGGAAGGATAGAAATTGGACGGAAGTCAGTAGGAAGAGAGGGATTAGAAACCTTAGGTAGCGGGCGAACATAGGCTTTGCGCCACAGGGAAGGGAATACTCCGGTGTACGGTGTTTTGGAATCCTGGGAGAAGTCCCAGGATGCAATTGGCATTTTCTGTGACCTCTCAAAAGCGTTTGACTGCGTTGACCACAATACACTGATCCGTAAATTACACCACTACGGAATTCGTGGACAAGCCGCTAATCTTGTTCTTTCCTATCTATCAAACAGGCAACAGAAAGTGAACGTTAACGGGGCGACGTCCTCGGGGTCCTTAGTTAAGATGGGAGTGCCTCAAGGTTCAATTCTCGGCCCTTTCTTGTTTCTAGTTTATATTAATGACCTTCCTTACATGATGGCTAACTTATCAGATATAATTTTATTCGCTGATGATACTTCTCTTATTTTTAAAATAGATAGAAAAGATACGGATGTCTTACATGTGAATGATAGTCTGGCTATTCTTTCGAAATGGTTTGCAGCTAATAATCTTTTACTCAATGCGAACAAAACTAAATGTCTTAAGTTCTCATTACCAAATGTACCCCAAGTGGGTTTAAATTTAAAACTTGATGGCAATAAAGTAGATGCTATTACGGAAACTGTATTTCTAGGAATTACTTTAGATTCTAAATTGCAATGGGGCGCTCACATTAGAGCTCTTTCAGGTAAATTAAGTTCAGCTGCGTATGCAGTAAGAAAAATAAGGCAGTTGACCGATATAGCCACAGCTAGGTTGGTATACTTTGCTTATTTCCACAGTATTATGTCTTATGGCGTTCTGCTGTGGGGATCAGCAGCTGACGTAGATTCAATTTTCATTTTACAAAAGAGGGCAATCCGCGCGATCTATGAAATGGGTCCTCGCGAGTCTCTTAGAAACAAATTCAAAGAAATTGATATACTCACTCTGCCTTCCCTTTATATCTTAGAAAGTATTTTGTATGTTCGCAAAAACTTAGAACTTTTTAAAATAAGAAGCGATTTCCATAATATAAATACACGTAGTAAAAATGAAATTGTTATACCCAAATTTAGATTAACTAAAACAAGCAAATCATTTCTGATAAACAGTATCCGCTTTTATAATAAGTTGCCTAAGTCGGTTACAGAACTTAGCGATGGAAAGTTCAAAGCCCACATTAAACGTGTCCTTATCAAAAAAGCGTACTATAAGATTAAAGACTACGTCGAAGACAAGAAAGTTTGGCAATAATTCCTTCTGCACATGTGGCTTCCCTGGTACCTCATAAACGGCATCACTGTGTAAATTTCTAATAACTGCTCCCAAATAATGGTGTTTAATTTTTATTTTTTATTATTAGATATGGACTTTTACATATCTCTGACATAATTTTATTTGACATTATATACCTACAATTTTTAATTAGTTTTTGATTTTACTTTATTAGATTATTTTATACTTTGTAAATGTGAGAACGTCGTAGGCCCTGTGGATTATAAATTATAGACAATTGTCTATTTGTTTAACATATGGTACTTGTTGACAGGCCTACACTGTCCTCCCATACCTGTTAATCACTGTAATTGGAAAACATTGTAAAAGACATATTTTTAAAAGAGTAACCATGGAGTTTCTTGCCGGCTCTTCTCCATGGGAAACGACCAATTGGAACCGTGCACCTAGAATCTGACGTTTCATAAGTGCCCATGTAGGTCTATGTGAAATAAAATATTTTGATTTTGATTTTACAAGGAAAAATTTATTATATGGGTAATCGCGGGTAGGAGTTGGTCCAGAATGGTTATAATCATACCACGGGTGATAGTGTCACATCCCACCGCTTTCGATTTAATGGAGAGAATTATCTTTCTGATTTCTCCCGATTCAACTGAAATGAAACTGAAAGGATTTATGTGAGGACGCGTTAGACCAGAAACTAGAGACAGAGTGTTTTGCTTGGTTAGACGATCCATGATAGTAACGGTGGAGAAATGCCGGTTGAGATCGTCTAAGTCAATTGAACTAGGAAAATCTAAATGTCGCGATTTGCCGATACCAAGAGTTCCAAGAAATTTCCAAATATCGGCAGAAGAGGAAGAATTGATAGTATCAAGAATATGGCGGCGTTTAGCATTGCGTATCATCTGATTACATATATTCCTTGCAGCCTTGAATAAATTCCAGTTGTCATCAGTTCGATCTCTTTTAAATTTGCGGAACGCGCGGTCCCTACGTCGCATTCCCATCTGTATACCTCTAGTCATCCATGGAGCAGGTGGGCGTTTTAACTTAACTTTTTTGACGGGAGCATGGATGTTATAAAGGTTGCTTACAACATCATTGATTTTGATTGATTTTCAAGGTCTTTATTACTACAAAGGTTGTTACAAATGAGTTTACAAATGATCTTATTCTATTTGTACACAAATCGTGAATAATATTGTTACATAGGCTACATTTCGCCTTTACAAACATTTAAACATGTTATTATTGTATTTTGCGTAGACACGTGTTAACATATATTATATGTACATCATATTATCTACTAGATATGTGCAAGTCTTAGTATGGACCCACATAATATAAAATGTTTAATTAAGGTACAAAATGTACGCATTAAAAATAAATTATAATAACATGGGATAAGTAGCGGGTAGTCCGCGCAAAAATCTTACATGCACGGCCGGTCAAGCGGCGTCGGCTAGCAAGCGAGCTATCGTCATGATACGTCACGGAGGAAGTAGTGATGGGGCAGTCGGTATCGATTGTATGTGCGAGCGTAAGACAATGTACTTAGTCTACTTTTACCAATTGCTGATATTAGTGTATTAGAGTGTGATGGGTTTTTATGCAAGTAAAATTTGTGTGAAAGTTTGAATACGAAATCTTTTAAAAATGGATACTTTATACGCTTGTGTAATGTTTTGAGGTTTTTGCGAAATGGTGTGTTATAGGATAATTTTAATGCTTTATTTTGAATCGTTTGGAGTTTGTTATATTTGCTTTCTGCCAGACTGGACCAGACAGGTGCTGCGTAAGTTAAGCATGGTCTTACTAAAGTGGAATAGATAAGCAATTTTGTTGAAGGACTAAGAATGGATTTGCGATTTAAAATGGGTGTTAATGAATTTAAGGCTTTTGCACCCTTCCTTATAGTTAGTTCAGTGTTTTTGTTCCAGTTAAGGGTCTTGTCAAGAATTATGCCTAAATATTTAACCGACTCACGCCACGTTATCTGAAAATTATCAATTTGAACGAATCTGGATGGTAGTGTGCGTTTTCCAGTGAACATAATTCCTTCGGTTTTTTTAGAGTTTAGTTTCAGCTTCCAGGTCTTGAAAAATAGGCTGAGTAGTTCCAGCGAAAATTGTAGCCGTCCAGTAACTATGTCAATGTCTTTGTCTGTCGTGAAAGTAGCTGTGTCATCAGCATAGATGGCAAGTTGTGTGTGAGTTTGTTTCGGCATATCATTCAGGTAGAGTATAAACCGCGCCGCCGCGGTAGTATATATAGCGAACCCTGGGGCACACCGGCTGGGATAGGTTTAGGGGCAGAATGCTCTTTGCCCACATAAACAGAGAAGGATCGATCAAGTAAGTAATTTTGAATGAGTTTTACTAGACATAGAGGTACTTCATATTTGATTAACTTGTGTAGTAGTCCATCATGCCAGACAGAATCAAAAGCTTTTTCAATGTCTAGTAAAACCATGCCTGTGGAAAGACCGCGGTTTAGCCCATGGGCTATGTGTTCAGCCACTCTGGCTAACTGCTGCGTGGTTGAGTGTGAGCTTCGAAATCCAAACTGTTCAGGGATCAAAATATGCGCAGTTGTTTTTGAGACGCGGGATAAGATGATGGATTCTAAGAGCTTTCCTATGCTTGGTAATAAACTGATTGGTCGATAGCTAGATGGTATAGACTGATCTTTTCCTGGTTTCTTAATAGCTATGATTTTAGCGTGTTTAAATGTCGTTGGGAAGTATGCAAGGCGTAAGCATCCATTAAAGACTTTCGTCAAAAAAACAATAGCTTTCTGAGGAAGATTCTTTAGTAAACCATTTCCCAGGCCGTCAAAACCAGGAGCTTTGTTTGATTTCAGTTTTCCTATGAGTTTTCGGATCTCAATCGGCCTAACAAATGATGGGTATTCATCCATCTGATAACATTCCAGCAACCTAATGGAATCTTTGACTGCCTCTTCGATGGTTGGATCACTGGTCCAGTGTTTGGTTAGATTTATGTTTTCCAGGAAGGTATTGGCTAGTACCTCACATTGTTCAAGTTCTGAGGAGGTGGAAGTATTGCTCGATGTAGTTAGGGGGGGTATTGAAACAGGCTGATGGTTTATTGACTTGACCACTCTCCATAAGTCTGAAGCAGGGTTGCTTACTTTTGCTAATTTATTGTTCCAGATATTGTCGTTTAGGGCTTGGATCTTATACTTGATGCATTTTTGCATGTTGTTGACTTGGGAGAATAGCTGACGTCGGTTGTGTGGATTAAATTCTTCAAGTGCTAGTTTACGATAACGGTTTTTAATTTTTATTTGTGACCTGGATCCGTCGAGGTAGTTTTTGGCCACCATCACTGGGTAATTTAGGAACGGCTTTATCTCTTGCATTCAAAATTGATTGGGTAAGGTGTTCAACAGCAAGGTCAATTGTCTCGGGTGAGTTGAACGTTGTTTTGTTTAAAGTTAAAGACTCGTTCAATTGACATCTATAACCTTTCCAGTCCGCCTTTTTGTAGTTGAAGATAATGCGCGTTTCTCTGTTGACTTTACCAGCTACGGTAAAGCAGACAGGCAGGTGGTTGGAAGAAAGTCTGGTGATAACCTGAGGCTCTGAAAGGTGGTAGACAGAGTTGGCAAGGATAATATCAGGAGTAGATGGTAAATGCGTGCTATGGTAGTGGACTAGAGTGGGACTACAAGGTGCATGAATTTCATATTCGTTGTTGACCATGTGGTCGAAAAGTACCTCGCCGTGGATGTTGGAGCGAGAGCAGTGCCAGTAGGAATGTTTAGTGTTAAGATCACCCATGATAAGCGTCTTAGGTCGAATATTAATAATTGCGTCTAAGTCTGAAGGTAATAGAGATAGGTTCGGGGATTGATAGGCTGAGATAAAGGCAAATACCTGATTTGATAGAGTTATTTGTAATCCCACACATTCTAGATTTTGAGTTATAGGCATATTTAGAGGGGTATGTTTTATGTCCGATTTAACTAAAATTGCGACTCCTTGGCCGAGTCCATCAGGTTTCTTATCGCGTCGGTAACAGGTAAAGCCAGGGGTGTGTAAATTAATGTGGGGGGATATTCTGGTCTCCGAAAATGCTACAATATCAATAGAAAGCTCGCTTACCAAGTGCAGCAGTTCGTTGATTTTAGACCGAATGCCGTCGGCATTCCAGTAGAGTATGCGTATGTTTTGTGTACTACACATATTTACCAAGATGAGTTAAAATTAAAATAACTTTATCCATCATACTAGTGCATCCTAGAAATTGGCTTTTGATGGATTTTATCGTCATTAATATGGCTAGCATGTCAGCTGTCGCCTGATCTTGTACATTTTCTGTAACAGTGGCTTTTTGTGCGTTGGCAGCAGCAACAAAGTTCCAGGGTCGCTCATCGACTACGTTTGTCTTCGATGGTGGATTCTTAGTCCTGACGGCTTTGAGTTGATCCTGACGTTCCCGCAGAATCTTTAAATAATTTTCACGCTCTTTGCATTGACGGAAGTTAGCAGGGTGATTTCCGCCACAGTTACAGCACTTGGCTGGCAGGTCCCGGGTCTTCTTGGGGCATTCTTCAGTCGAGTGAGGATCAGTACACTTCACACAACGGGGCGCTAAGTTGCAATTGGTGGACGAGTGGCCAAAACTTTGACATCTATAACACTGTGTTCCGTAGCGATTGTTGCTTCGGTATTTGCGAATTTGGACTACGGTGTTACATAAGAGCCTGATCTGTCGAAATTTGACAAAATCTGCGCCAGGTGGCAATTGAACCAGAAAAGGCGGGCAGTAGGAAGTCTTTTCAGCAGGTACTTTCATTTTGCGGACAATCACGTTCTCGAAACCAAGCGACGAGATTTCAGCTGGAAGTACATCCTCGACATAGTCAGGAAGACCGAAGATAACTGTTTTGTACATCTTCACATCCTTTCGCGAAAAGGTGTGAAAGGCAATCTCCTTGGTACGTAGACCTTCTTTGGTGGCTTGATGGCTTTCAGACGTGTGGCAAATAACAGCTACTCTATTATTTCGTCTGTACTGCAGGTGAAAGTGTTTTGAAAATAACATGATTGTACTTCTAATGTACTCATGTGTCCAGGTGGTTTGTATCTCCAAGACGATGGGAGGAAAGCGGCTGGCCTTTTTGGTGACAGCATCACGAAGTCTTGTACTGGAGTTAGCCGCAGATGATTGGTTGCCCGGCAGAGGGGTGAAACTGTTGGCAATCTTGATTGGCTCAGGTGGGCCTTGTTCAGCTTGACGCGCAGCTCTCCTGGGTATTTTCCATTCATTCGTGTTAATGGGACCTTCGAGAGGGCGTTTGCCGACAGAATTGGAGCGCGTCAAAAAACGATCCATTTCGACAAGTTTTTATCGAGCGTATTCCCATCACTAGTAGCGATGCGAAGTAACTGGGAGGGGGTTTACAGATAAGGCGTGCGACTAACACGAGCGCGCGCGCCGAACGGTGTACATAGACTGACTTACAACATCATTGAAGATGGCAACCTTGTCGTCAACTGAAGTGGCTTCCGTCAAGGGCTCCCAATCGATCGCAGATGCATCTTCTTTGATCTTCTCGACATTCATCCGCGCAAAACAACGCCTGTACAGAACCTTGGGCTTAGGTTTGGGAGGTTTCAGGATATACGAAAGGAAAATCATGTCGTGATGAGAAAAGCCAGGAGCGTCATGTTGACCGTGAGAGGAAATGAGGGAAGGATTCGAGGTGAGGATCAGGTCGAGCCAGGTTTCATCGCCAACAGTGTTATGATGAGTAGGTTTGAGCGGCAACACGTGAAGACTTGCTGACTCGATAAGGTGGAGGAGTTTACGGGATCGAGGGGAGTTGTGGGCAAGGAGGTTTGTGTTGAAATCACCCATGATGATATGATGTGCATACTCGGAACCCAAAGATTCAAGTACCGATTCGAATTCGGTGAAGTAATCAACAGTGGGAGGACAGTAGACAACACCAATAATGGTTTTCGTTCCTCTGACACAGACTTCAAGGAAAATAAACTCAGCAGAAGCAGAATAATTTGAAGAGGAAGTAGCAAGTATTTTATAAGGAAAGTCATTGCGAAGGTATATAGCTACCCCGTCCCCTCCCTTACCAATCCGATCATTTCGTATAAGATCGAAACCAGTAAGAGAGTAAGTGGTGGACAGGAGATGTGGTTTGAGCCAAGTTTCAGAGATCAGGATGGCGTGAACATTGCTGTTATTAAACGCGTCGTACAGCTCGCTGTAGTGGCTCGGAACACTTTGTGCGTTAATGTGACACACATTAACCAACCGATTAGACTGATCATTGAAATTTTGTTGCAAAAAGTCACCAAGAGTGTAGCTGAAAGAACAAAAGCTATCATCGCTAGAAGAAGCAGTAGATTGGTTGGCAGAAAAATAAGACTCATTGTCTGACATAAATAAAAGTTGATAGCTATTAGGTTGAAATGATTATACAATAGATATAAAACAGCAACTAACAGGTGCAACTGCACCACCCGCCAGCTCACACCAAAACTAAAAGCAATTAAACACAAAACACAAATTACACATAAAAAACAATTGTTCACATTTTAGTCTACTTTACCAGGTAAAAATCGTAGTCCCCAATTAAATAAAATTAATTCCTTGAGAGGTAAGGAACACAAAAATTAATAAATGCTTGTAAAATACATTGAAAAATGCCACACAACTGCAGATTGAGTAAAGCGTAATTCGGAACGAAACGTTAGAAATAATGTAGCCAATTATTTCAGAACGTTTACCTTGAACGTCATCGTCACGTTGATTTGACAAGCTGACATTTACAACAACGTCAATTGAGGTCGAAAATTACACACTGTCTGTTGTGGGTATCGAAAAACTACTAAAACTAGTACACCTCAAAATTGAGATACATTAATTACGTAAACAGTTGGGGCACAAGACAAAACAAATAAGATAACTACGAGCCTACGAGACGTTATCCATTATCCATTCAACTTGCAACAAGGATGGGTAATGATAAATGATTTAATTTTTGTAAATGTACAGACACTTTTACATGTCAATCATATTTTAAAAACTAGATGAGATCAAGTCAAGACCATGTGGATTGATTTTTGAAATGTCTTATAGTTAAAGAACCACACAGATTGAGTGGACCTGTCCAGTCAGTGCACGCAGTTCAACTCAGAACTTAAGGAGCTCAATTTTTTTTTTTTTTTTAATGTTTATGGCATGGCTACGAGGCCTTTATGCCAATAAGGAGCTCAACAATTCAACAAGTGTTACCATAGCAAAGACATTTGGGTAGACCACATAAATTACTCAAACTGCCAGACCATGATTAAAGTAGATTAAAGGGTACTTAATACCCAGCCTACTCTACCTAGCTTGGACATTGCATTAGTGATTTTTCCTGAAAACTCAAGGGCCACTATTCCACAAGATGTTCTTCGAAATCTTTTTGCCTCTACACTCCCTCAAATGACAGAGAAATGCAACATAACAATTTTTATACCCATAATTTGATTTAAAAGAGTGTCTGTGGAGTTTCTTACCATTTCTTCTCCATAGGTATCTACTACACTTTGGAATGTGCAACTGGCTTCATCTTTTTGACGAACCTACCTTGACAATTCAAAAGTGCCTGAAATAAATGCTTTGACTTTGAGTTTGACACAACTGACAAAAAAAAATATACCAGCCTAATGTCACACTGGACAACCAGACATCATCATCTTCCTAGCCTTTTCCAGATGGGGTCGGCTTCCAGACTTATGGACAGGATGCAGCTAAATAGCAGTACTTTTTAAACCAGATAACATTTTTTACCGTCTTGAAAAAAATTGGGTATAATAGGTATGATGACGATTTTTTTATTTTAATCTCAAGAAAATGTTTGTTTCCAAATAGTGCAAACAATATTACAAAAGGTGTAAAAGCTTAAAAAAAATCCAAGTTATAAACATTTTAAAGTAAGTGTTAGACAGGGACAGCACTATCATAGAAGTGACGTCACGTTTATGTAACTTCATACTAGCGCCATTCATTGTCCGTACCGCGCTACAAGGATGAGAACGATCCCCTCCCAAAACTTAATTATAATATTATGGTGAGGTACTTCGAATAAAATTCAGCCCCTGCAGCTAGGTTATGGCTACAAAGGGATCTGTGAGGCTGCCGTAGACCCCTTGTAGACCTACCTAAATTCTGGCAAAGGCGAGGTCATCCTGAAGGTTGACATGAAGAACGCCTTCAATTCAGTTACTAGAGACTCCTTGTTGGCAATGTTACAGACACCCATCTAAATTACTGTATAGGGATAACGTTTTGGAATCTGCTGTTGGCTGTCAACAAGGTGATCCACTCGGGCCAGTGATTTTCAGTTTAGCTAATCAACCTATAATTCGGCAGCTAAATTCTAAATTTAACGTTTGGTATCTTGATGATGGAACCTTGGGAGGCGATGTAGAAACTGTTTTAAATGACCGACGAAAATGAACTTTAACATTGGCCTTGATATCAACCTTTCGAAATGTGAAATATTCTTAGCGGACAGTACTGACAGACAACCAACACTTTCAAAATTTAATGCAATAGCTCCAGAAATCAAAGTTATTGAAAAAAGCTCTCTTCGTCTCCTTGGGTCTCCAAGTTTTGAAAATTCCTTACCTGGTTTTATTGAGGAAAAAATACAAAATTTCAACAACATTTCGGAAAGAATGTTCCAAATTAACATGCATTCGGCCATCACCTTAATTCGTTACTGCTGTTTCGGCCCTAAATTAACAGATTTCCTTCGCACTTCCTATTTATGGAAGCACACTCACCTTTTAGAAAGAATAGACCAAATTATCCGGCACACACTTACTACGATTTTAAATGTGGCCATGGACGACCGAGCTTGGGCACAAGCTACTCTTCCCATTCGTATGGGAGGCCTCGGCGTCCGCACAATTTCTAGCATTAGTTTACCGGCTTTCCTATCCTCGGTCCATGGCACTCAGAAATTAGGTAATCAGAAAAATCCTTACCTCCACACTGATGAGCCGAGGCTATGGATGCCTGGAGACTCGCTTAACCGAACTCTGATCTACCCGATAATCCATTTTCCCTGAGACGTTGGGATGAGCCGCTCTGAAGAGCTCAGAGTAGTATAGGACAATTTAATTAACACGTCTGCTACTTCTGCGGAGCGTGCGCGCCTGCTGGCTGTGGGTAAATCGGAGTCAGGTCTGTGGCTTCATGCACTACCGTCGTTGAGCACAGGCACTTTGTTCGACGACACCACTTTCGGCCTCGCTGCTTCTCTGCGACTAGGAGCTCCTTGTTGTTCTCCTCGTCGCTGTCACTGTGGCGAATTTGTCAACAGTTTCGGACACCACGGCCTGTCTTGCAGCCGAAGTGCGGGTCGCTTAGCGCGGCACGCGAACATTAACGACATCATCCGACGAGCTCTTGTAACCGTCGGCGTTCCAGCTGTACTAGAACCCAATGGCTTGGCACGCGACGATGGCAAGAGACCGGACGGCATATCTTTATTTCCATGGAAGGTGGGTATTGTGGGATGCAACGCGTGTCGACACTCTTGCGCCATCCCATCTTCCTGGTTCGGCGAGCTGTGCTGGCTCTGCTGCTGCGGCTGCGGAAAACCTCAAGCGGCGTAAGAATAATAACCTTATTGGTAATTATATTTACGAGCCGTTTGGGGTTGAAACACTCGGGCCGTGGGGTCCGTGCTCTCATGGTCTCTATAAGGAAATTTCTAAACGGCTGGTTGACACTTCCCGTAACCCAAGGGCTGGCTTTTACCTTGGCCAGAGGCTAAGCATTGCCATACAACGTGGCAACGCTGCCAGTCTCTTGGGTACATTACCAGTCGACAGCGATGCGGATGAATTTTTTGACACTATTTTTTGAATTATGAATAGTTATTTGTTATACAAGAGTGCAAAGTTGCTTTTTTTTAACCGCGTGCTCAATTTTGATGACCGAGCAAGCAAAGGATTCTAAAATTGAATCACGAGTGCAACGAGTGATTAAAAAATTAGGATCCTGAGCGTTAGCGACGGAATCAAAAGATCACAAGGTGAAAAATCTTTGCACTCGAGTGCAACACGTAACTTTTCATCCCACCTCAGCGAGGAAAAGACTAAATGCAAAAAAAAACACATTTACAAGATACTTTTATTTCAGATTACTTATGGATTAGTATCCATCATGATAGGTTAATACGTATTACAGAATAATCTTTAAATTAGGTATGTATAACAAATAATACTTAGGTATAATTAAGAAAAATTGAAAGTAACGTTGCTACAGTTACTTAAGTTTAGTGTAATATTTTTGTTAGGTACAGTAATGTTGGTGTTAGTGACTTTTGTACTATTTTTATGTAAACTATCTGTCAGTCCAAGGATCTGACTGAGGCTCTTTCAGTGTAATGGCTCCCTACCCTACTATGCCTTCACATATTTTAGACTTATTTTGGATGGAATCCTCTATGTATTCCTCTATAACCGCATTGGACTTCCAGCCTTCATGGCGCTTAAGGGACAGGAGATCAGCTCCTGAATCGGCCAAAAGTGTGGCTGAAGTTCGTCGGAAGCAATGACCCGTGTAAAACATGGGTTCTGGAAGTTCAAGAAATGTTGCTATGTCTCGTGGGATACTGCCAATTTTATTGGCACCCATAGGCTGTCTTATACACTTTCCGTTGCGGTATTGTAGATTTATTGGAGATTATGTTAGTCACTTTTGCCCCCAAATATACGGAATCAGGTGCTTCGTTTAGAAACTTTTCAATTTCAGATGCAGTGAAAACCTTCGATTTTTTGGGTTGATGACCAGATGACGCTCTTAAAAGAAAAACGTGCGAAGCAATTTATTTTTTCATTTCCGAATCAAATTCCGAACAATAGAGCACCATAGAGGTAGAATTAATAGTAGATTATGCACCGAGGGGCTAAAGTTGTGTCTTATGTCACGGGCGTCATATTGAATCTCGAGCGCAATGAAGGATTCGGGATTTAACTCACGAGCGAAGCGAGGGAGTTAATACAAGAATCCTGAATGCAGCGAGGGATTCAAGCTAGCCCAAGGCAAATACACCTTTAGCCCAGTGGAGGATACTCTACTTTTTACACCTACTGTGAGAAAATAATAGCCATAGTACGAAAAACAAAGTATTTATTAAATAAACAAACAGTAAGAATAACAAATTTGGAACTAGTTAGTTATATGCAAAATGGTTTTGGATGATTGGCTGTATGCATTTTGAAATTAGAACGTCATTGGAGACGCTCGTGAAAATAGAGTATTTTTTATAAAATGTGATAAATCGAATGTAGTCTAGATAGGTTTTATTATTTATTTATTTATTCACAAAATCCACAGCAATCTTAGCGCAGTTTACTTAAAAAAATTAACTAATGTTACAGCCAATTATGTAAGTAATGCAAGTTTTAATTTTATTCCATTCCTTTTAAAAAATGGTTCGTAGTTATTATGTCTTCGAAAACATGGCAACGATATGAAGAAGCAGTCGTTATGATTTTGTAGGAAATCGAGAATAGCTTTCCTCTTTCTGGCACTAAAGAGTGTTTGTTAGTACTATACTGCCAATTAAGCTGAGCATGTGAGATTCCAAATTCAAATCACATTATTGACCAGCGGGTCATAATGAAATCCAGTACAACATTATTGACCGGCTGTGCCTCCGGCCACTAATGACTCACTTAAGGTTAAGGTTGCTTGACATATAATTTGACATTTTCGAGCAGGTGGTGTGAATGTTTCGAATTCACAAACTTCGTGCACACGATGTTCTAAATTCAATTTACTTTACCACTAGAGGATAAAAACGGCTTTTACGCTCAGATATCGAAGAGAAAAAATTAATAGTCTTTCCGAGATGGGGGGTTGAAATAGTTTTTTTTTCTGTAAATTGGTTTAAATTACTGTGTGTATAGATTAACTTATATTTAATTTAACATAACCAACTTATTTTAACAACTATGAGAAAAAACATATTAGTACATTAATACCTAAAACTAAGCATATGTGAAGAAGAAGAAGTGAATACTTACGAGGGAATATATTATCATCATGCCAGAATTTCGAGACGTTTTTGTGTAATTGAGTATGGCTAAATATTCTGATAACATTTTACAACATATTTTTAACACTATAGAAGATCAGTGCCTTTTTCTGCCTATTATACAGAAAACACTTACAATCGATTAGCATGTCTAGTTTGAAAAGTAGCACCTTTAGAATTGTGCCCTAGAAGGAGGTAAAACGTGGTGAATAGGGATGCCGGGGTGAATCGAAACGAAACTTTAAAAAGGATTTTAACATTGAAATAATATAGGTTGTTGCCAACAGGGGCACTTAATCGTTAATAATAATACAGTCAATACATAAGAGACATTTTTGTCAATAAACATAATTATTTCAATGTTAAAATCCCTTTTAAAGTTTCGTTTCGATTCACCCTTGCGTTTCTATTCACCTTGTTCTACGGGACCTACAGTTGTTTTTTCAGCACCACCCCATGAAGTTACGCAATAGGTAAGAACTGACTGACACAAAACTAAATAAACCTGTTTAATTAACTTATAGTCGGGTATGTTCCGTAAATTATTAAAACAAATATTAATTTGCGCACTCTGTTAAGTACCTACATAGTAATTCGATAAGCTTACGAAACTTTAGATTGGGGGTCAGTAGTGACACCCTGATATTTTAAATGGTCGGCTTTAGCTAAAGTGGGGCAAGAAAATGCAGTGTCAGCGTACGTGCTGCAATAGTTATGTGCGTAAATGTTAAGATTAGTAAGTTGTATGCGGTATGTGAGTATTTCTCATTGTAAATAAAATGTATTTTGTTTTAACTGCATTTAAAGTTAGAACATTGTTATAGAGCCAATTAGACACGATATATAAGGTGTATCCATTCATACACGAAATATTTGAAGAGGTGCATCTATAGGTCAAAATGAAGCTATAGAAATGAAAAAGAATTTTCTATCTAAGCATCTAATTTTAATAATTTTATATTACTTAACACACATAAAAATACTGGCTCTTTCATATTTTGTAACATCCATTACGCTAGTTGCTAATAAAATACTACGTAGAAACTACTTTGATTGAAGCGGGCGAGGTCATGGCGGCGCTTTTAGATGTCGCGTGGCTTTTATGAATGATCAAAAGAGACCCGGCCCGAGACGCCGCCGCCCGCCGGCGCCGCGCACGTGTGTTGCTTCGGTTACCTTGCCCCGCGCCCGCCGCGTCGTCCGCCGCCGTGGTGCGCCGATGGTGTCTCGCACGAACTGCATGTTGCACTGCATGCGGCTTAACTATCGTGGGACGCATCGCGCTTCGCGCAACAAACGCAACAATGCCGAAATATTCCAACCAGGAGTACCAGAACATGGTGGACTGCTACAATGAGGGTGGACTTACTTTGCTCACAGCACAAGCCCCCTTCCTAGGGATACTAGAAGCTCTACAGCGGCAACGGGACTACGGGGTCTACATGCCCCCAGCTGCAGACGGAGACAGGCCTGATCTTACGCCGTTGGACTTCCATGTGTGGGGTAGGGATAGACCTGATTTATGGTAATGACAGCCATACCATTTCTATTGCGGAACAACAAAATGTGAATTGTGAACGCTTGTTTACGCAGTGATGGCTAGAGATAGAGACCACAGAACACAAATAATAGAGACATTGTTAAAAGTGCAACGACACATTTTTTAACGTGCAACTGCAGGGTGAATATGTACAGCAATTTGGGTGTAAATAAATACTACGTCGTTATGAGGTATGTACATTTTAAATTGTTCGCGCTATGCACTTCTTACAGTTTACATCTGTACAAATAGGTAGGTACACAACCTATCAATCAGCTGACAGATACGACTCGACGCACAGTTCGTAACCTAACAAAAGTCATTACCTTATGCGAATTCGCGTTGCGTCAGCTGTTCATTTTTCTATTATTATTATCTAAAAGATGTGTAACACTGTAGAATATTAATGTTTTAATCAAATCTAGGATCCTTTTCGTAATAAACATAAGAAATTGATTGAAACGTTTCGATGCTCGCTCGTAGAAGTCGTGACCCCACAGAGGTACGATTTAAGTACCTAGTTTACAGAAGGTACTGTTTTTGTAAAACTTCGAGGAGAGAATTCAATATTGTATCTACTTAGATTTAGGTCGTTATGTATTTTTAAATTCACATTTATTTTATTATTATGCGATAACTCTGTTATCAAAATAAGACGAGGTCGAGTTACGAAGTCTACCTACGTTGGTTTATTGTTAACATCATCACGCCTGCATTCCCCGTAGAGATAGGGAGAGGTGTATTGTCGAATGTTCATTTCAGTTCATCAGTGATATGTTAAACTGAGAGAGACGGCACACGCCGCGCGGCTACAGACGGAGGGCATCGCGCCCGCGCCTCTGCCCCGCCGCGTCTTTCGTTCATAGAGCAGGCCGTAAAGGCTTTATGCAAAACATCTCAAGCAGTTTTAAATTATGATAATTACGTAAAATAAAAAAACAATAAGATAAAAAAATCTTTTTCGTTTCTATAGCTTCTATTCGACCTATAGAGGTCCCTCTTTAAATATTTCGTGTATGAATAGATACACCTTATATATTAAATCAGAGCATATTTATAGAAGTCAACTCAAGATTTAGCTGAGAACAATAGAACGGTGTCAGCCGCTCTGTGTAAATAAGCAAAGTATATTAACCTAGCTGTGGATTATATCCTAGATAAGGATCCTGCTCCATGGGACAATCTAGAGGCTAGACTAAATCAAACTGGTTGCTTACTGAATTGTATTAAAAAAACAGTGAAATGTAAAATCATTTCACATTGGTTTTTTTAAATATTGATTCTGTAATTAATTTAACTCACACATTATTTATTGTTTAAAATATATAATATTTAAATTTATAATAAATAAGTAAAAATCTACTTTTACAATAAAAGTTAATATGTGAGCACCATGTATCAATCACATAATTAATTTACCAGCCATTGCTTTATATTTAATGATTTTTACCTATTGTGGTATTAAATAGTTCATGTATGACATTTTAAAACTAAATATTGCAAAACATTTTAAAAGAGTTACGGTGGAGTTTCTTGCCCATTTTTCTACATACGAAACTACCGTATGGAAGGGGCAACTAGAATCAATTCTATTTTTTTAAAGAAAGGTAATTATATTAACTTGTCATATTTAGGAAAGATATAACAGTCTGAAAACCATAACATACTACATTTTTATTTTGTTTCAGTGAGCAAGAGGCCTCCTGCAGCCAGACAGCGTTGCAGCAACAATCCAAGTCGCCGTCATAGACAATGTACGTTTTATTATTATGTACATAATCCATTTTCTACACTAGTATATTTTGTTTATAATCCTGCGGATGGCTATAAATGTAGGGTCCAAAGAAACGATAGATGGACTGTGTGAAGGATGTTATGGCTAGAAAGGGGGGGGGGACTACCGAGATGACGACTGATAGAGAAGTATGCACGTACATATAAATTGGTATAATGCAGGATGAATGTTTTTGTGGTTGGATTTCAGTGTATGAATAGAAAAGTTAATTTTTATCTTCGTTTGCTGAAATTGTGTGAATCGCATGAAATAAACCAAAATCGCCATCTTGGATTTTCATTTTGACCTCACTATCACCATCATTGCCTTGCGACTATCACAATCATTAGTTATTTATTTTAATAGTCAAACCATACCTTACTGATCATCGTCCATTCATAACCATTTTACCCGAAAGACGTCCACTTCATTACATCCCCAGCATTGCCACTTCGACCGGTTCTGTGCTTCCCGCATCCAGCGGATTTCCGCGGCCTTCACAACATCACCCGTTCTCCTTGTGGGAGGCCTTCCAACGCTACGTCTTCCGGTATGCTGTCATCAATCCAGAACCTTTCGGCCCCATCGGCCATCTGTTCTGTGAGCCCTTGTGTGCCCTGACTACTGCCACTTAAGCAATTATGTTTGACAATTCTCGGGGCCTTTAGGCGGTTACCTTGGTTCTCCTGCGGATCTCTTCATCACCGTTCATCATCACGGGTCACCATTATGGTTAATTAAATCGAAATTCATAAGTCATTTATTCATTTGTTTAGCATAGGTACAATAAAATGGTATAAAAATATAATAAAGAGTGCGCTATGTTATGCCACAGGGCGTACAAATGTTTGTAAAAAACGGTGAAGTGATCCAGTCAGCCAAGTCTCAATGATAATATAATAAAAATAAAAGCTGGACAGTAAACAATTAGCAAATATATATAAATATATAACGCAATAGAATCAATTTCAATAAAATAGAAAAACAACAATATAAAAATAAAAAGAGGTCCATTACATTGCATGTCAACATATAGACTGAAAACAAATATTAAGCAATACTAATGTCAATAAAAAATACTGGTGTCAATAACAATACAGCTAGTGTCAATATTTAAAACTTATGTTAAGGACAAAAATACATAATTATATGTTATTAGCTTTATATCAACATTCTGTCATTATTTTTTTGTCTGTTATAAATTCCGAAATACTGTAATATGCTTTGTTCAATAGTAAGGATTTTAGCCGTTTCTTAAACAAACTCACATCCAATTCTTTGATTTACCGTGGTAAGCAATTAAATATGCCTGGCGCCATGCAAAATACACTTTTATACATTAATGCTGTGTAGGACCTTCTTACGCATAGAATTGTTTGTTGAATTTCCCCAAAAATAACACCATATCTCAACACTGAACCCACCAAGCCATGATATGCTGTGACTAAAGCATCCATACTCATCACTGAGGTAAGTTTATGTAGGGCATAGGCAGACTTACTAATTCGTTTGGTTAGCTCCTCTGTGTGTTTTTTCCAATCTAGTTTATTGTCAATTGTTAAACCTAGGAATTTATTTGTGTTTACTTGTGTTATGCGTTGGCTGTCATAGTGTATACTCATATTTGTGTTTAAACGTTGGCTAAACATCATTAATTTCGTCTTTTCAAACAATCGTTTGTAACAACGCCTGACAGAAAATCATTAGCACTGACTAGTTTTTTGACGTGTTACTAAGAGTTTTGTGATAGATTTTTTTTGGTTTTTGGATGTACCAAAATACTACTGCTTTAGTTAAAATCGTGAAAATTCATTCAAAATCTAGGTCAAATGTGCTTTAAAATGCATCATTGTGTAGCTTTCGGACACGATCGTTTTGCTTAAGGTATGCCAATGAGGGTCACTAGTCACTTCCGCCATAAAAAAAAAAATGCAAGTCCAAAAGTTGTGAAAAAATATTTAATGTATACATAATAATAATGATCTGTCGTAACAACAGCCGCGATACGAGCCCACACACAAATACGCAGCTCAGCTCACACACTAACGGCACAATGATCTACGTTTTATAAAACTTTCAACAGTTATCTACAAGTTAAACTTTATACAACGTTATTATACATTATAACATAACCTTTACACGATAACGCGATGTATTTTACACTATTTGATTAACACTGCATTGTAGCTGTCAAACAACAAATATATAACTTTGAATTCACGTCATCAAATTAAATTTGTTTGCGAAACTCTGCAGAAATTGACGTGATGGACCCCAAAAAAAATCTTCAAATCATATTTTTTTGTTTTATAGTTTTAAGATAACGATACCCGTCACGTCTGAGGAGTTTCTCTAACAAATTTTATGCACTGAGGCGGCTTGTGCACTGGCCGGATCTCCGCCATGCGACCTAGAGGCGAGAGCCCTCGAGTCACTTTACCGGTGGCGCGAGGAGATGCGGGCGCGGGGCGGTGGACTGATGCAGCGAGAGATCGCGCTGTGTCGGTCGCAGCTTCGTGAGGTCTTTGTGGCGAAGTGGTTGAACCGGCTTCTGCGCCCTTCCGCCGGCCTCGCTACCCTTGAGGCGATCCGACCAGTGCTCGACGAATAGCTCGGGAAAAGGCACGGCTCCATGACGTTTCGAGCGACGCAGGTGCTCTCGGGGTATGGTTGCTTCGGGAAGTACCCGTGTCGCATAAACAGGGAGCCGGACTCCCGGTGTCACCACTGCGTCGACTGCCGGGAGGACACGGCGTGACATACGCTGGCTGTGTGCCCCTTGGGATGAGCCGCGCCGTGCCCTCATCACAGAAGTACGCAGTAACCTGTGGCTTTGGACGGAGTTTAAACACCTCACTCAAACCCGAGGAGGCCCGCAGAGGCGGCCCGGCACAAGTCGGAGTTGCGGAAGAATCGTATGTTCCCGCAACCTCGACGTAGGTGTGAGATGGAACACCGGGATGGTTTTTAGTCAGTAACAGTCTGACAGAACCCTCCGCCTGCCCCAGGGCGGAGGACATCCATGAGGATTTTCCAACCCGGAACAAAAAAAAAAGGTTAGAACTGTGACGGGGTGCGTGCAGAAAACCTCGTGTGCCTAATAGCTGCTTATCCCTTACCGATACGTTCGAGGGGAAGAGCTGTTGTCGGGCCGGTGCACCCTGGGCATGGACAATATTCTCTTTTCAAAAAAGGGGTTGGGGGCGGGGGGAGCAGTATGCTCCATGATGTTCTTCCACACGTGGAAGAACATCATGGAACCCTCTGGTTAGCAAAGAGCACAGTGGAGCAATATGGGAGATGGGTCGCTCCTGATCGAAAAACGATCGTCGATTGACACTGGAGGCGACCCTGCCACAATGGTGCAGGCGTACCAACGTGGCTCTCTTTTCTCCCTCAAGAGCATCAAGAGCAATCTTGAGGAGAGATTTTTCGGCGGGTTCGCTGAGTCGGGTTGGCCGGACAGCGAACGGAGGCATGTATAATGCCGCAGTCGGGGGCTTGGCTTAACTGCCTGGCCCAGAGGAAGGCTACCACGCTATCCTAAACTTTGAAGCGCGGTGAGAGGATGAATGGCTGGAGGGAGTCAAGTCGTAAGCGCTTCACCTGTAGAGCACCTGCCGCACTCTGCAGTATAAATGCTTACCGGGCATCTAGGCTCTGCCCGGTGGACATTTAGAACCTATATCTACTCGTGGGATTAATCATGGAAAACCAACAAAACAAAGAAAAACCACAAGAACAACAACAAATAAAAAAATGCCGATCGTGTTGGCCGAGCAGATGAGTGTGGGTTCCAGGGTTGGAAAAAATCATGATTTAAAAAAAAAACTAATAAAGCACGATTATTTAAAAAAAAGTCCTAACTATCACGATTTTTTATTATTTTTTATTATATCAACTATATTTTTGCGCAAAACGGAACGCGCCCTCAAGGGAGCGGCTATTGCCTGAACTGGCGAGTGCCCACAAGAAAACCAGCAGGCAGGTGAAATTCGTCATGAAGCTGGCGGGCTGGGCACGATCTGGGTTCGGTGCCCTGTAGCGGTGACGAAGAAGGTCGCCGACGGGATGCGTTTGCTGGTGGGGTGGGTTGCGGCTGCTGCAACCCAGGGCCATGCAGTGCTATCGATGCCTGGGCACTGGGCATGTCCGGGCACTGCACCGCCGAAATAGATCGCAGCGATCAGTGCTATCGCTGCGGTCAGTCTGGCCACAAGGCGGCCCAGTGCTCCGCGGCACCAAACTGCAGTCTTTGCAACTGCAGGAAAGCTAACGGAGCACAGACTTGGCGGAAAAGCCTGCAAGGCACCCAAACCCAGGTTCAAGAGGACTAGGGATGTCGGAGGATCTGCGCCCCTCCCACAGCCTAGTAACCCAGCAGCCGACTCCCGGCCCAGGGAAGGAGGAGCCGAGGAGATGGAATGCCGCTGAGTGCACAATTCCGTTTCCACCAGAATAATATCAATCACTCTGCCAGAGCTCAGGATCTGATGCTCCAGCGCATGGCGCAGTGGTTGATCCACGTAGCTGTGGTTGCCGACACTTATTTTGTCCCCCCCGCGATAACTGGGCAAGGGGAAGGGACTGGGAAGTGATAATTAAAACAAATAGGTGACATATTTATATCACCGGATAGCTCGTTCAATGGTCTATCAAAATATGTAACTTGTTTCTGGAAATTCGAATATGAATTTTATGGTTTTACGACCTATGGCGGAACCACTGTGCGACCCCGACGTAGGTGTGAGATGGAACACCGGGGTGGTTTTGAGTCAGTAAGAGTCTGACAGACCCCTCCGCCCGCTCCATGGCGGAAGACATCCATGAGGATGGTCACAGTTACTTGGCTATTAGGTATTTTAGGACCCCATAATTGGAATTATGCATTTTATACCAGTGTGTAAACGAATATGTTTTGTTAAACTAGCCATTGTACTAAAATTACGCTGACATACATCGCACTTATAAGGTTTTTCACCAGTGTGTGTACGAATATGTTCTGTTAAATATACATTTCGACTAAAACTACGTTGACATACATCACATTTAAAAGGTTTTACACCAGTGTGTTTACGAGTATGCCTTAGTAAATCACCCTTTCGGCAAAAACTACGTTGACATACATCACACTTGTAAGGTTTTTCACCTATGTGTGTACGAATATGCTCTGTTAAATGTCCCTTTTGACTAAAACCACGTTGACATACATCACACTTAAAAGGTTTTTCACCCGTGTGAATACGAATATGTTTTGTTAAACTAGTCATTGAACTAAAATTACGCTGACATACATCACACTTGTAAGGTTTTTCACCAGTGTGTGTACGAATATGTCCTGTTAAAAGCGCGTTAAGTCTAAAACTACGTTGACATACATCACACTTAAAAGGTTTTTCGCCTGTGTGTATACGAATATGTTCGGTTAAATGTACATTTCGACTAAAATTACGTTGACATACATCACACTTAAAAGGTTTTTCACCAGTGTGCGTATGAACATGTTTTGTTAAATTACCCATTATACTAAAATTACGCTGATAAACATCACACTTGTAAGGTTTGTTACCAATTTGTGTACGAGTATGTTGTACATTTTTTTTAAATTGATTAAAACTACGCTGATCACATTTGTAAGGCTCTTTGAAAAAGGTGCCAGCTTTGGACGTACGTTTTTGAGTTTTCCGGATAACTTTCGAGTCTGATTTGTCTTTTTCCGTTTCCTCGGCTGTTATTGCATCTTCTAGCTTTGTTTTTCGAGTGTCTAGTTTTGGTTTCTTCGCAAAGATAGCCCCTGTGATCATAAAGCTGGTAAGTACAATGTTGAAAGCAGATTTACATGCTCACGTCTCAAAATAATAGAGCTTTGCATGATGAATCAGAAATCCCTTTTTCAAAGGAATTTCTGGTGCTATTCAATTATACGCTATGTCTTACATCGGCCTTATTACTTTGGTCTGTAAGGGGGGGCGGGGGTTAATTCAACTTTATATCTCACCCCTTTTCAACAATTTTTTTTGGAAAAGGTGGCAATTTAGTAATTTTGTTCAAGAATCATTATTTTTTGAATAATTTAATCTTCTACATTATACAAGGAGAAACTGACTGACTGAAATGTATCTACATATATAAGGTGTATCTATTCATACACGAAATATTTGAAGAGGGGCATCTATAGGTCGAACAGAAGTTATAGAAATGAAAAAGGTTTTTTTTATCTAACCATCTATTTAAAAAAAAAAAAGTGTTATCACTTAACACACATAAAAATACTGGCTCTTTCATATTTTGTAACATCCATTACGCTAGTTTCTATGAAAATACTACGTAGAAACTACTTTCATTGAAGCGGGCGAGGTCATGGCGGCGCGCTTAGATGTCGCGTGGATTTTATGAATGATCAAAAGAGACCCGAGCCGCGGCGCTGGCGCCGCGCACGTGTGTTGCTTCAGTTGCCTCGCCCCCCGCCCGCCGCCGTGTTGAGTCCCGCGCGAAACGCATGTTGCACTGCACGCGGCTTAACTAACGCAGAACGCATCGCGCTTCGCGAAACAAACGCAACAATGCCGAAATATTCCAACCAGGAGTACCAGAACATGGTGGACTGCTACAATGAGGGTGGACTTACTTTGCTCACAGCACAAGCCCCCTTCCTAGGGATACTAGAAGCTCTACAGCGGCAACGGGACTACGGGGTCTACATGCCCCCAGCTGCAGACGGAGACAGGCCTGATCTTACGCCGTTGGACTTACACGTAGGGGGTAAGGATAGACCTGATTTATGGTAATGACGACCAGACCATTTCTAGTGCGGAACAACAAAACGTGAATTGTGAACGCTTGTGTACGCAGTGATGGCTAGAGATAGACACATTGTTAAAAGTGCAAGGTCACATTATTTAACGTGCAACTGCAGGGCGAATATGTACAGCAATTTTGGTGTAACTAGTGTAAATAAAAACTACGTCGTTATGAGGTATGTACAATTTAAATTGTTGTAAATAAGTTGATTCAAATTTTTAAACACGCCTAATTATTGTTACAATAATTAGTTGCATACCGTATGCAGTGGGATAACTGATTTTCGCGTAAAATAGTCATGTTTCTACTAACAATGTTGTTTACCTACAAAAAGATTGGTCAATAAAACGTATAATCTAACCGTAATGCAGTTATTTTATAGTTACAAAGGTATTTGTGGTTATTTTACGAAAAACATAGCCAGCTACCTATCTCGTTAACCACTGGGAAAACAGCGTGTACCTACAACAGTCCAGTCCACATC
This sequence comes from Dasypolia templi, assembly GCA_963555695.1. Classification (NCBI taxonomy): domain Eukaryota; kingdom Metazoa; phylum Arthropoda; class Insecta; order Lepidoptera; family Noctuidae; genus Dasypolia; species Dasypolia templi. The sequence continues at coordinate 2,478,156 of OY743163.1, read as the reverse complement.
TGCCAATCTGGTACGATTTTTGACGACTCGACGCACAGTTCGTAACCTAACAGAACTTTTACCATCATTACTTTATGCGAATTCGCGTTGCGTCAGCTGTTTATTAGTTCTTACCTAGTTTACATCTAGAAGATTGATAGAGAGTGTAATACTGTAGAATATGAAATGTTTTAATAGCATCTACGATCCTTTTCGTTAAAAAAAAAAAAAAAATGATTGAAACGTCTCGATACTCGCTCGTAAAAGTCGTGACCTCACAGAGGTCTGTCGCCGAATCTGTCGTTCATAGAGTAGGCCGTAAAGGTTTTATGCAAAATATCTCAAGCAGTTTTAAATTATGATAATTACGTTAAATAAAAAAAACTTAGATAAAAAAATATTTTTTTCTTTCTTTAGCTTCTGTTCGACCTATAGATGTCCCTTTTCCAATATTTCGTGTATGAATAGATACACCTTATACAGGGTGACTGGTAATTAGTGATCGATACTTAAACACATGATTGTACTCATCATTACAAACAGTGAATAATATTTACAAACAAAATGAATAAATACAATTTTACCAAGCTTTTTTTTCCTTCCGCGCGCGCAATCAGTTGTGAGTCGCTTGACACCGCACAGCAGATTGCGCGCGCGCGTTGCGTTTGATTGATAAATTGCATGGTAAAAGTGGATTGATTCAAACGCAAACTCAACTCAAACGCAAAGGATTTATTTCAAATAATCCAATTACAAGTACTTTTGAATTTTCAAGGGGTCGGTCAGTCAGAAATATGAAGCAACTAGCCCGGTACGGGCAAGGTAAACCACATGGACACTCTTTTAAATAATATTATTCCAGAAAATTTGTTACATTAGTCTTGTTGAAATTATACATGTGAGAACGATGTAGAAAGACGTGCACGATTAATTTTGATTGTAAATAGGGATTATTCACCACATAAAATAACAGCTGATGGTGTATTTTTCTTGTTACGTTATTACTCAATATTCTAATGGGCAATTTTAATTATTTAAAAGTAGTTTAAAAAAAAAATTGTTCCTTTGGGAAAGTTATTTGTTATGATGAGTACAATCATGTGTTTAAGTATCGGTACCTAATTACCAGTTTCAGCTGTGCGCTATGTAGGGTCATAAATGAAACTAGAGAATCTAGGAACGCATGACTTCCTTGCATAATGTAGGGGAGTACTAAACGGTTTATAATAATTCAACCTTTAAAGAAGTGAAAAGGGGGGACTATTTACGTGAAAAATCTTATTTTATAAGTGATTTCATTTAACTTTGTAACTTCAACAACTTGCTATCAGGCGAACCATTGAGCTTGCTTGCTTACCTATAGAGTAACTAATACTTACTTTTCGACTTCCTGGCTCTTCGTTTCTTCTTAGATGAAACTTGTTCTTCATCCACTTCAGTTATAAACTTCATGAAAGGCATGCCAGCTTCTAAAGCTGACTCAGAATGGTGTATTGGCATATCTGCTGCATCAAGACAGCTATGGTCTGAATTTACCGGTCCTAGCTCTGTAAGTAAACAAAAACAGTCGGGAGTGAGTGAGTATTCACAGTTACTCTTTTATTATCAACTAGCAACCCGCCCCTGCTTCGCACAGTTTTTATGACTTCGACAAAACAGCGTGTTTTCTTTTTTATACAATATTTAACAAAAACCCTGTCTGATCCAAAAAAGGCGTATTCCTGGTTTAACATACGTACTGTACTATAAAAAATTGTAATTCATAAAAACCAAAAGTTATTTATTTTATTATTTTTAGTTACCATGCGATATGTAACACTAAATATGGTAAGTTTTATAAGTTGACAACACTCCACCGGCCAGCGAAATCTTTTATTTTTTGCCTATTTTTATTTCAAAGGACACCGCCGTGCATTAGCCGCACTGTAGGTACTCATAACGAGTCGTCGACCCTTTGATGTAGCCGACTGGTTGCCTACTGGCACGCTACTTGTTTGGCCACTTCGCCCGTCTCACGTGGAGATAGCTTGCGATCGGATGTCCGTACGTATCACGTGCCGCTATCGTATCGTGTACAATGTCGTATACCAATCAGGAATATTTGAATATATTACTTTTTATTTTTGAGTGTGTGTGATTCGGAAATCGAAGTAAGAGCTCGAATTGTGGAAGCTTTCGACTCACTCAAATCGTACACAAGTGGGCTGCGAAGAGTGCGTTCAAATTTAATAAAAAGGTGTCGAATGTGTACTAATGATCGAGATAGACATGTGGAACACAATCTCCGAAGTATGCGACAAGTAAATGTTTTAATAAACTGATACCTACAGTCGGTACACTGCCAAAAGCACATCACATTAACTCAATAATAATTGTTTCTTGATAAACAGAAGGTCAGAAATCGGGGTCACTATGCGTCTATTCCTACAATAAAATATCAGCTGATACCTACGCGTAGGCAAAACGTAGGTTTCTTTAGTTCTAAGTTTGTTTGGCGGCATGCGACAAAGCACCGCCGCGCTCAGGCTGCTTCTTTGACACGAAACTGTAGGTGAACCCTTTCGAGGATTCAGTGTTGCCTTTGGTATGATTATTTTTAATTTTAAAAATTAATTATTTTCATTGGGGTTAAATAATTATCTCGTATCCATTAAATGATTACGTATTTGTGTACGCAGTACGATACCAAATAATACCCTTCAGGATCGGACAGGGTTTTCGTTATATGCTGTATGTATGTTTAACATAAATGTATTCTTATACACATACGCCTTCCGGAATAAATTCTCTAAATGATGGTGAAAACCGGATCAAAACATGTTGCATAGTGTAGAAGAACAACGCGGTCATACAGACATACGTAAAGTGACTTTAACCCGACTTCGTCGGCGTCGATTTTGTTGTATCTCCTACTAGTGTAGCACTCCCGCCACCCGTTTTTACCGGATGTTTTAGAAAATAAATGATTTCGATATTTTTCTTCCTTTCTCTCTTTTCACCCCAAGACACGTGTGGAATTTTGTGCGTAGTTGTTTTGGTAGTGAGAAAGGAAACAACAAGTTACTACTTAGAAACGCATTTATTAGAGAGCACAGATTCTTAGGGATTAGAGAGCACAGATTCTTAGGGGTTCTTAGAGTCTCTAGGATCTTTCACTGTTCCGAAAGTGAGGATGGTAGGTACTGTGTGGGCTTTGTTCCCTTAGAGGACAACGGTGGTTAGCGCACGCAGTCGCTGTCGCAGGCGCACGGTAGTGCGATAGGCAGTGGACGATGTCGGCCACGTGCCCCAGGGCCTCTGGTGTTGAGGTGCGCTGGGTAGCAGGCGCACGGTAGTGGTGCGGTAGGCAGCGTAGATGAAGTCGCGCACTAGGTCGCGAACTAGGTCTGACTCCTATTGTGTGTCAGACGTTGGTAGGTTCCGGCAGCTTCCTGGTGGTCGGAAGAACCCTGAAAATAGCGCAAGCGCCCGTGAGTTTTAGGTAGTATACCTGTAGAAGTTGCGGTAGCCCAAGGCAAGCATGGAAATATGGAAGGCGTAGGAAGCTCACATATCGCAGTGGTGTACAGTAATATGGCATGAAAAGAATACGAGGCATTGCCATGTGCCTTAAACCGTAGGGGTTCTCACACAAGGCAATTAGCGCAGCAAGCAGCTTAGCAGGTAGCGTGGCACATCCGTGATAAAACTATTTTATTCTACGAGTAATGACTCGTAGAATAAAATAGTTTTAAGATGGTTCTCGCTGACAATTTAGGTTACCGAGAACTTGCATTGCCAACAGCCACCTAAAAGGTTATAAGTTACACAAGAAAAGATGTGGCTACTGGGTCATAAATTAATCATGAAGGCACAATAGAGTACTCACCCTAACACGAGGGGTTCGATGCGTAGGTTCTGGCGATAGGCCGGTAAGAAGGAAAGGAACGCTACCTCGTATCTATATCGCGGCCCCTGTCAGGGGGCGTTGCGTGCGGTGCCAGTGCTATGCCCCCCGGCAGCGGATGCCATACGGCGACCCGTAACTAAGCGCCATGATTGCGCGCACGCGAGCTACGCGCGCCCATGTGAGTGGTTGCTATGTGTGTTTCTGTAGGCACGCCGCGACGCTATTAATACGGAGCGTCGCTTGATTCACGACATCTCGGCGGTCTGTCACCGCCAGGTGAGACCCCTAGTTACCTAGGGGAGGCCCGGCGGCGACGACCTGCGACGAAGATGCAAACTCGACGTTCCTACAGAGTAGGTGGTTAGTCAGAGCTAGTCGGTCACTGTCCGGGCTAAGGGGCCGTCATGAGGGTGTGAGCGGTATTGTGATTGAGTAACACCGTTCAATGTTTGCGTGACTCGCCGCCCGTTCACTCGTGCCAGAAGGCCGCAGGCGTCCCATTTGGGTCGCCCTGGGTGACCTAGCCATGGCACAACGTTAGTAGTGCGGCCAGGCCATCCAGGATGACCGTCTCGACATCCTGTCCTTGCCTGATGGCCTTTATCAGGTCCATCAGCAATTTGATGGCACAGGTTGTAAATTCCGACTGTTCTGTGGTTGTTTTGGCGTCGGTGGCACCGACACTGGTTTCTTTTTGGAACTCTTTTCTTGGTAGTTCCTTACTAAGCCGTGGCGCCATGCCGGCGCTAACGGTGGGTTGCTGTGTATTCACAACCTGTGACCCACTTGAGGCAGGGGTGCCCTTTGGGTTTTCTTGGGTCGCCGTTGGCGTTTCTTTCCCTTACCCTTGCCCCCGCGTCTCTTATTTTTCCTCCGCCCGTAGGAGGTAGCTGATTTGTCTGTGGGCCCGTTGGCCTAAATTGTTTAAGGGGCATCCTTTAAAAATGTAGGGGAGCACTAAGAAAAGGTGTGCAAAATTTCACGTTCCTAGCCTAGTCCCAGTAGTTTCGACTATGCGTTGATATGTGAGTCGGTCAGTCAGTTTCTCCTTGATAAATAATATCTTTTATCTATTTAAATCAAACAAAGTCGGGTTAGTTACACCATCTATAACTCAAAAACGGCTGACTCGATTTTTATGATCTTTGATTTGTTGGATTGTCTCCGCCCGAAATAGCGGAATAACTATTAAAACATGGGAAGAAATCACAAAAAAAAAAAGATTTTATTCTGATGTTCCCAAAAAAATCATTTACAAAACAAACAACATTACAAAAAGTGTAAACTACGTTTTGTACGCTTACGAAATTGCCTAGCTATAAACGTTTTAAAAATAAGTGTTAAACAAGGACAGCACTAACGTAAAAAAACTTTACAAACGTTACTTACAGAAATAAAGTCATTTATCATGACGTCACAACTATTTAACTTCATATTTAGCGACATACATTGTCCGTACCGCGAGACAAGGACGGGAATCATCCCCTGCAAAAACTTTTAAAGCGTGTAGCTTCTTCACATTAACATCGATTTAACCGATTTTTCTATTATCTTACTTTTACCATGCCTTCTTTGAAATTACATTAATTTTTTGAACATTTTTATTATCATCCTATTATTTTTATAAAAATTCGATTGTTAGTTTGTAACGCTTTTACGCCATAACGGCTGAACAGATTTGGATGAAATTTGGGACGGAGATAGACCATGACCTAAGTTAGGACATAGGCTACTTTTTATCCTGGATCGAGCGGGCTTGCGGACGGCGAGCAACGGGTACCTCGCTGTCCGGTAAGGAACAGGCCCGAGTCGACGGCGCGTCGTGTTCCACGCGCGCCTCAAAGAGATGTCAGCACAAAGTGACGGGGTCCGATAGGGCCGAGACGCCTCAGGGTCGCGGGTAATTCTAAAGAGATAACCGTGGCCCTGGCACAGGCAACTGAAGGAACACGGGTGGGTTTTAGTCAGTAAAAGTCTGACACGCCCTCCCGCTCCACCCAGAGCGGGAAAAGTCATTTGATGATTTCACGCCCAAAAAAGAAAAAAGGCGTATTGTTCTTGAGACAATGTTTTTTATTTGATTTATGTAATAGTGCATGTTCATAAATGGATATAACTAAAAAGATTGCACCTATCAAATTATAAGCGCACTTCGCATTAATTTTATTACTTGTTAAAGATGCTTCCACACCGGAGCTACTTTTTGTGGAGCAACATTTACAAAGTTATACATATATATTTAAAATGTTACACAAAACGTAACTTCTGTGTGGATGCACCTTTACTCACTCTCACATTTTCAGTAGTACCATAATGTGTAACTGTTAATTTTTCCTAATAAAAAATAAAATATGGTAACATAAAATTAATAGATTATAATATCATATTCTTAAAAACATACCATCACTTTGCTGTTCCTCATTTGGCTTATTAATGTCACCTAGTCCCTCACAAACAGCTGGTAACTCTTCTTTGATAGCAATGCTTCCTGTTTGACAGTCATCATCTATACTTATGTGCACTATTGGAGATTGAACAAAGCCAGTGAATGCCTCTAAGTGGTCATGGTATATTAAACGATTAGGCTGTAAAAACATGGTTATTATTAGAGAAATATGCTGGTGATGACAGTTCAAAACCACAAACCTTTTTTCATTATACTTAAGCAATTTAAAAGAGCCTCCACACGTAAGGATACTGCACAAGCTATTGTTGCATAGCTCACTGACATGAAAGAGGACTGTTTTCAAAGTCATTATTGTTTCATACAGAAGTTGTAACAGTTGTACATTTAACATGTAATCATTCTGAACACCTACATTTGTTGAAAGCTTACATATCACCATTCAACACTTGATGGTACACTTGGCTAAAAATCCAAACACTAACGGTTTCAGCTTGAGAGGAATAACTTCCACATTATACTGACAGTAGAAATTATAAGAATAAATAGCTGTTGAAGAATACCTCACCTCATAATCCTTATTCATCATCTGAGCAAACATCTCCTCGGCTTCCAGACATTGTCTCAAGAATCGATAGCATTGCTTCAGTTTAGTGCAGCAGAAGAAACAAGCAAGAATCGGTCTACTGTCTTCAGTTACAAACTGCAACAAAATATGTCTTACACTATTTTTGTTTTTATGAAGAAATTACTTTTATTATGCTGTCCAAGCCAACAGTTGGTGGTTCTTAATGATTTCGGTGTGTGTCTTGACACAGAGAAGGCATGAGCATTCATCGCCACTCTTGCAAGGCAGATTGGCGACTCAATATGCATTTTTATTTAAAGTTCAGGTTTCTTTATGCTGTGGTCCTTAACGATGCCAGTGATTCCCATTTTCATCTAAGACAACACTCTTACCGAAACTTCATATTATAGGATTTCTGCCACCAACACGAAGATTCATACCACCGTATGAATCTTCGTGTTGGTGGCAGAAATCCTATTAAGTAGTTTACTTATATCTCATTACATATATCAACTTACTGGAATATCAGTTAGCTTCTCATAAAGATTGTGCAGATTCCTGTTGAACACTATATACATGCGGACATTCTCCGCTAAACACACCCTACACATTGGCAGTTTTTCCATCTTACTCAAAAAGGACTAAATAGAAGCAAACACTGTTGCGTTGCGTACTTATAATGAGGGAGGCTAGTGTTTTAGTCACGTTTTGAGTTTAGCAGGTGTCGTGCTGTCGTCCTATAGTTTCTGCCTACGCCCATGGGAAGAAAGCGTCAGTCTATGTATGAGTATTTCACATAAAGCAGGAAAACACGTAAAAATGTATACAAAACGTATGAATGAGGCCGCATTCCGAGTTAGACCATAATCGCTGACAGCGCTCACATCGATAATTTGCGTACCGATTTAGATATCACGATTATGACAGCTGAGAACTGTCAACATTTCGCTCACAGTGATATTTCTAAAGGGCATGGTCGGCGTTATCGCAAGATGGCGCATGTCATGACGTCATCTATGACGATTCACATGACATCGTTATCGCGCTCACGCTAATGGGGAAGGCAACTGTCAAAATGGCGCTGTCATAGCTAGTTCCCAACACAAGCTAATAATACAAGGCGTGATGTGGTTTTCTTTTATTTTAGCGAAAATTGACGCGTTGTTGTGTTCCTAGAAACTCCGAAATTGGAGTCTACAATTTCCCGAAAGCCCCTAAAATTAGAAGATTGTGGTTTAAAGCTATTCGTAGAGATTTTTTTGAGTTCGAGTTTATGTCGAAAACATTTTGAAGAAAATGATTACGAAGAATTATTAAGGTTTAAAATTCTGACACTTTCCATGTTAAAAACTTGATTTAAAGTACTGAAATCACCGAAAATAACGAAATAGTGAAATAAAATCAAACTCATGAATGAACATAAAATTAAATGAATGAACGAAATGTCAAATTTTTTGTAGGCCGTAGGGACCTAGCTATGGTCACGCCATCTACAATTAGCTTTGCCCGACCTTCCCCATTCGGTACGGACGTAAGCGCGCTCAAATCGATTACAGCTCAATTCGGAAAGCGGCCTGAATGAAATGAAAAGCTACTTGACTGACACAACACAGACACACACTTGACAGCTTGCTTGACATTGACAGATAAATAAAGATTTTACTTTTTTAGAGGGAATGTCGGGCTGCTGGGCATTTAAGTCAAGTCTATGATAAAGAAATTAATCTTTTGTTTTTTTTTTGTCGAATTAAGCAGAATGCAAATTATTTTATCCGTGTCTTTAATGTTTTTGCATAGTTATTTAAAAAAAATAAGGCTTACTCGCAAGTTCATGGGTTATCCTACTCCTAAATAACTCGAGAGTTATCAGCTTATTCAGGATTAATCATATAATGGGGAAGGCAACTGTCAATATGGCGCTGTCGTAGCTAGTTCCCAACACAAGCCAATAATACAAGGCGTCATGTGATTTTATTTTATTTTAGCGAAAATTGAAGCCTTTTTGTGTTCCTAGATGCTCCGAAATTGGAGTCAATTTCCCGAAAGCCCCTAAATTTAGAACATTGTGGTTTAAAGCTATTCGTGGAGATTTTTTTGAGTTCGAGTTTTTGTCGGAAACATTTTGAAGAAAGTGATTACGAGGAAATATTCGAGGTTTAAAATTCTGACATTTTCCACGTCACGTACTTGCTGAAATCGCGGCAATTAACGAAATAATGAAATAAAATCAAACTCATGAATGAACATAAAATGAAATGAATGAACGAAATGTCAAATTTATTGTGGGCCGTAGGGACCTAGCTATGGTCACGCCATCTACAATTAGCTTTGCCCGACCTTCCCCATTCGTCTTGCCGCCAAGAGTAAGAGGTAAACCTAAATAAAACTTCCAAGTGCGCAGTTTGCGGTAACGCTGAACATACCCGAAATTAATATCACTGTGAAAGCTGTCAAAATTGATAGCACCTTTCTATTTTTATACAAATATCCAATCGGTCTTTCTTGTTTGCCAGATTGGAGTCATGCTTTATGTTGTGACGTTGAACGAGCACTGCAAGTACTATAATTACACGGGTAAAGAGTGCCATCTTTCGGCATTTTTACGACTTATCTGTTTGATTTTGATAGTTCAACAACATTCATTGCGTTATTTACGTTATTGAGCAGAATTTTATATCGAACGTATGAAGCAATGGATTAGCAATCTGTTTCAAAACGATTCAGATTCCGATTGATTGTGTATTACGCAATTAGGGTACAGGTTTTTGTAGGTAGTTGAAGGTACGGTGCAACCGCATCAAAGGTAACAAGACTATTTGAAGCAGAACTGGCTTGGTATAATAGGTTTTACAGAAGACAGTATCTATTTTAACTAGTTTTGTTACCATTGAAATGCCATTGACATAATCATGTAGGAAATGACGTGTAATGAAACCAGTCAAATCTTTCAGCAATTTTATTTTTTTAATTTTTAATCTATATTTATTGACACGAAAAAATTTAACATTACAATAACGTTATGCAACATTATGCTTATCGACAAAATCGTAGGCTTTAATGAGATTAATAAAACAAGGGAGCATCTGGAGCCGAACTAGGTCAAATACCCGTACCTCGGCGTATAGCGCCATACCTCTCTGATCTGACTGGAAACCATTTAAAACTAACGTTTCCAATTTTGTTAAATCTTACAGAAAATTTAAAAGAGAGAAAATGATTGCACTGAAATGAGTTGTAGAGTGTGAAAAGGAGTGAGTAAGTCGGTGAGTGCGTATGTGGGTGTGTGTGAGCATGAGTGTGTGTGATAGCATGAGTGTGCGTGATAATATTGGTTACTCTGGTACGATTAAAAGTTTTTCTGACTCTTCATAAGATAGTGTCAAAAAGTAATCTTTTACCTTATTTTTACATTGAGTCTTATTTAGAGAATAGATATGTACGTTTGAGTTGATTTTATTATAAATATAGGGTCCCATGAATACAAAAAATCTTCTAATGAAAGACGTGTGTGGATGGTGTTTACGAGTACACACTATTTGATTCCTCCGCCTACGATTAAGTTTGGGGTCATAGTTCAAAACTTTGTATTGCCTTAGAATAATAGAAAGTAGGAAGAGCTGGCGGACAGTAAGTACTTCACAGTAATGGTATAATAAAGTATTCGAAAATAAGTGAGGTTGAAAAAATGCAATCCTTCAGGATAGCGCGTTGCGCAATCTCAATAAGTATCAAAACAGTTTTGGGAGCCCATCCCCAGGATAAGATGCAATACGTTATGATAGACTGGCATAAGGCAAAGTAGATTTGTTTTATTATCAAAGCATCCACAACATGTCTCAGCTATAGATCGCGCCAAACTTCTAGACGCCTCTGATACAAAATGCGATTTTTGAAAAGCAATCGCATTTTGTATCCGCGGCTTCTAGAAGTTTGGTGCGATCTATACTTGAACACATATATAAGCTTTTTGATACGAGCACTATAACAAAAATGTATTAGTAAATTTTTAACAAAACATGGTGCTAAAGAGATTGGTGTCAATTTAAATACTTGGAATAGAATTTAAAATACAATTCTAACATCTTCAGTTTTTTATTGGTATATTTGCCTGGTGTACGTCAGTATATTTCAGTATATTTTTGAGCTGCCTGGGTATTTTCGTACAATTTTATCTGGTCACATAGAATAGTAGTGACAGTGATACTCTTGGCATAAAGGCCTCGTAGCCATGTCATATACATAAAAAAAAATAGTGATACTCACACAAGTGACACCAACGAATGAATGACAGTTGCTGTCAGGCGTCAGATTTCACAGACTTGCTTGCTTGCCATTCCGTACTGCGCTATTATCGATGTGAGCGAGCTTACACCCGTTCCGAATTAGCGTAAGCGCGATAACAATGTCCAGTGAATCGTCATAGATGACTGAATAGATAACAATATTTACATGCTTATAAATCTGGTATAAAAAGATGGTACTACACAAAATAAACATGCTTCAACTGGTCTTTCTGTTGACAGCTCTCATCTGGCATAATCGTGATAACTAAATCGGAACGCAAATTTTCGGTGTGAGCGCTGTCAGCGATTATGGTCTACTCGGAATGCGGCCTTAGTTGGTTTGGTATTTGGTTAAGTTTGGTTGCACTGTTGCAGTCAGTTGCATTAAAACGATTGTTATTTCTAAAAAACCTCGTAGAAATGCGATATTAATTGGAAACTGTGAAACAACAAAAGGAAACCATAATGGAATTAATATACTCCATGAGGCGAAAGCCTTTGAAATGCGAGCCACCGCACTTTGAAAGGTAACAACAACACATGCAATTTGTTTGGGTTTAATTAAAACACACAATAATGTTTGATTCGAGCTACTTATCAATTATTAAATATAGTCTAAGTACCAGGAGTTAGTTAGTACTAATCAGAGTAATACTTTAAATCGTTTCTACATACATTTTAAGGATGACTTAAGCAGCTCAATAGGTATGTCTCGCAGTTTGTAACTACTAACTACGAGACACACATATTGAGCTGCATCCAGTTAGACTTAAAGCCGACATCAACACAGTGGAAATTTTGGGAAAAGGCTAGATTGGGCTTGAGTCTAGTATCGTTTGGCAGGAGTTTTGGGGTAAAAAGGGTTGAAGATGGTAGGGATGGGTTCCCTTATTATAATGCTACCACTCTTATTACAAGGTAATGCGTATTTTTCGAGAAATTAATAATAAATGTTTCTAACCTCAAATTAGATTACAGCGTAACGAAACGTTAAAATCGGCGATTGACAACCAAATCTGTACTAGTGTATTGTCTGTGGTGTAAACTGTCGTGCAAAATTGATGAAACGGAACGTAAAAAAAAAAAAAACGCTATTTGCGTCATGTGTCAGTGTCATTTGTTTACGTTCATTCCGTTCCTCCCAGAGTTGTGAGAAGTTAGTGCACCCCCACTTCATGGTTAAAATAGGTCGACATTGCTCCAAAACCGAATCGGGGCACCCCGACTCCACGTAGTCTTTTGGCTCCTACCCCTAGAGTGTTTATAAAAATCCGGAGGCGCGAAGGGAGGGCAACCCCCGCCCGCTGTAACAAAGCATAGGCACCCGTGCGAATCGTAGCGGCTGAGGCTGGTCGCCGGAGGCGACCAGTAAGCCGAAGCTGCGGAGGTTAGCATGGGTGCCTATCCTTTGTTACGCAAGGGCGAAGGGGTTGCACTTCCCGCAGCGCCGGAGACGTTAGAAAAGCGACATTTAAGAGTTTTGAGGTTAGGTTACAATAATTAGTTTTTCTCAAGAACGGTGCGTTACCTTTTCACGGGAGTGGTACCAGGGGGGACGGAGCACCCCCCTCCTTCCCCCCCACCACCTCCCCACCCCTTCCTCCTGCCAAACGATACTAAACTTTTACCTTTATTTTCGTTTCAAAACTAAGCTGTTTACTTTCTGAGTTTATCTTGGACATTACTGACATCGGCAAAGACCACAATCCACAATCCAAATCCACAATCAAGTCCAGGTTTTCTCACAAGGTTTTCACCTTGTGAGAAAACCTGGACTTATAGTTCATAATTGGAAGTCTGAAATCTTGAGCAAGCATGGTGGCAAAGAGGCCTTTGACCTGCAGTGAGACAGTAATAGCCTGGAATTATTATTCTTTCGTTTAGTAATTTTCATCCTTATTGTTTATTACATTTAAGATATTTGTGAAAATCAAAATATTTAGAAACATAAAGAATATTGTGGTCTGTGGGCTCAAGAGCATGGTCCAAGCTAGCCGCAGTAAGGGCTCCAGACCATTTGTAATGTATGATTCTTTCAAATAAATTTAATATCTTTTAAATTTCAGAGTCAGGCCCTTGATTCGACTGCCTAACGAGAGTTCTTATTATTATTGATATTATTCACAGCATATCAGACCATGAAGTGGTCCGTCCGATCTGCACAATATCAACCTGCAACATCATAGCATTCTCGTCACCCACCGAGCTGGAGGACACGGAGGGGGACACATGGGGTGGGCATGTGTTTGTGTGCGACCTCGACACACCGTGGGACAGTCACAAAGTTACCAGCACTGCGTACCCTGTAAGTTTGACTAATTTTGTTCCTGTTCTTTTTGTCAATTCAATATTGATTGTGTAATGAAAACGGATTGAATCAAATTGATTATGTCAATATAGTCACCAAAATTCGTTATGTATTTGTTAAATTTTCACGAATTAATCTTATTTCCATCATACACATTATTGTTGTTTTGTAATTATGTTACTATTAATTGTCGTAATATGAATTTTCATAAAAATACAACGTAAAATATCAGTACTAAAATTTGCAAAAAACCGCAAGTAATTTTGAATTGACCTTGACCATAACCCATCCCCAATAATGATTTTTATTCAGAAGGAGTCTCTGTTTTTTTTACTCCTGATTAGGAAAGTTGTTTAGTATGACAATTGGAATCCACCTATTAACTCCTGTTACAAGCAACTACAGTTTAATTGATAAATGATAAATGATTTTATTTCTGTAAGTAGGTTTTTACAAACACTTTTACACGTCAATACTATTTTAAAAGTAGATGAGATCGGCGTTTCCTATCTGACTACTCTGAGAAGAAACGCCAAAACAAACTCAGAGGTCACAGTCTCTTTTAAAGTCCAGACATAATCTTGGTCAGGTCATGTGAAGACCATGTGGATTGATGTCTGAAATGGTCTTTTGAGGAAAGAACCACACAGAATGAGTGGACCTGTCCAGTCAGTGCACGCATTTGTCAGTAATCATGCAGCTCAACACAACACATATGGAGCTCAATTATTATTGGTTCTACAAAAAACTCATAATTTCAGGTGTCAGTACTAGAATGGGACATTGAAGGCAAACTGTTACTAGTTGCGACCACCGTAGGAGAAGTGTCCGTGTACACTCAGAAGGATTACCTCCTCAATGAATGGAACTGCATCTATACCGCTAACTTTCCAGGTGCGTATACAGGGTGTTTAAAGTCCCACCATGTAAAACCCATAACTTAAAAACCATAGTTCAGCCTGCTATAACCTCAAACATTTATTTCTTTCTTTTACTAGTCATTCTGAACTCACCAAGTTTATATGAGTTGAAATTACCCCTGAGAACAGAATAGAATACTCTTTATTATGTACCTGTAGAACTGTAGAAATGAAAGTAAAGACTTTCTTCAATAATTAAAATATAAATGTATAAAATATATATGTGTGTCTTGTGGCTCTAGTATTTACAAATCCTGCCTCATCCCTGATCTTTATAATTTTTAAGACATTGATTTCACGTTTATAATTAGTTTAATTCATACACAAAATTATTACTTGTTATTTTTTTTTGGAAAATCATCATGTGAGCACCATGTATCTATCACATACTTAATTTTTTCTTGTCATTGCTTTATATTTGATTCTTTTTATCTATTGTGGTATAGTAATTTTGCAGTACCCAGTCGTAACCGATATCCCACAGAAGCGGCCCTAGGACCGATCCCTGTGGAACACCGCACGGCATCTCTCGCCGGTTCCACTCTCTCCGGTGACTGGGGTAGATGACGGCCCTGTCCGTCAAATAGGCCTCGACCACGCGACAGAGGTAGGTCGGCATCCGGTGATACCGCAATGCCTCCCTGATGCAACTCCAGGGCAGGGTGTTGAAGTCATTGGCGACGTCTAGAGACAACGCCAAGACGACCCCACCCCAGGCAACAGCATCCCCCGTCGTGAGGGCTCACACGCGCATGATGGCGTCCACCGTAGAGTGCCCCCTGCGGAAACCAAAACTGGCTCTCCGCCAAATCCGGCCCCACCCGCACCACCCGCCCGACGAGGCGGTTTGCAATAACTCTTTCAAAGAGCTTGCCCACCTCGTCAAGTAGCACGATGGGCCGGTAAGCGGACGGAGAGTTCGCAGGGCGCCCCGGCTCCTTAATGAGGACCAGTTTCCCCGTCTTCCAGCGAAGTGGGAACTGGCCCCCCTCCACGCATGCGTTTAGGAGCCCCCTTAGTCGAGGCCCGAGATCCTCCATGGTCAGTACTCAGGCTTTTCCAGGTCGGGTCCTGGGGCGGTATTTTTGGCATTAAGCCTATGTACCGCCACTCTCATCTCTACCTCAGTCACCTCCGAAGCATCGTCGTCGTCGTCGACGGCGGTGTGGTCCGCATCCGGCACTGCAGTAGGCGCAGTCATGGGCGGGGGCGTATGCTCCCCCCGCGAAGGGAACAAACTGCTCACCACGTCCTACACGAGCTCAGTAGCAGCCTGGCGACTGGATCAGTCTAAACCTTCGAGTCCGTTATTGTATTTTGTACTTTATTCCGACCAGTGTAAAGTTTTATTCCAAATTGGCATCTTAGACTCGATCCTTAGGCAGTTGAACTTACAAAGCAAAGCTTTAGCAAGACAAGAATTTAAACTTTAGTTCCTCGGAATAAAGATCAGAATATAATAACTGGCTCAAAGGTTTGGGCTTAGACTTGTTTTATAATGAGAATCAATATGTACCCAGCTCGCCCCTTGTACCAATTAATTTGTGGTCGACACAGCACATATGTTTAGTGCATATACCACTTAGCTGTCATCTCTATAATAATCAGCCTATGATGTTCCCACAGGTGGGACACAGGCCTCCGTTCTGCAAGAGGGAGTAGGTAATCAACCACGTGGGCCCAGTGCTGTTTGATTGTCAAATACGTATTTGTTTTTTTTTTGTTCTTCGTTTCCTCACGCTGTTTCTCTGCACCGTTTTGAGAGCAGTGGTGATGAAATAATATTACCCCCTCCATACAAAAAAATAATATTACCCCCTCCATACAAAACTTAAAAACAAATAAATAAATAAATGTTTATTTTCAATAAATTACAATTTAGTTACACATTTAACTTTTTGGGAATGTCCTTTTAAGCAAAATAAATGCTTGTGTTAAGACATTCCGTCCTTCCACTAGTTACAAAAATTATTGTGTTTGGGTTATTGAAAAGAATACAAATTAAAAGAAGAAAAATCCTCCATTTCAAAAGAGGAAGTCTAAGCTAAGCAAAAACAAGAAAACAGGGTGGTTCCAGCGTACAGCGTACACTCACACTCACACATGTGTAAACGTGTGTGAGTGTGAGTGTGGGTCTATGTTCGTGTGGGAGTTTTATGTATGTGGGGGTGTTTGTGTGTAGAGGGAGAGGATTGGAACAAAAAAACAAATTATAACCTCTATGACATTAATATAAATTTAATAGAAATACTTGTTTTATTTTAAGTATTTTTTTAATTGCTGATTAGGCCTACTATTGACCTCTATTACTCCTGATGGAAAGCGATGGATGAGGTATATGAAAGAATGAGCATGCCCAGAAGATGTCTGTTCACTCTTGCTTTGAAGCAAGAGAGAGAGAGACAGTTTTAATGACATTTTGGCCCTTGCTCAGTAATGGGACAATAATGGCTACAATAATTTTTGAGCGCGCAGCACCGTACACGCAACAGAAAAGAATCTTCTTAAAAATATTCAATATGAGCGATATAATGTGAGAATCACAGAGTTTTATCTCTCTTCTCCATCATGTGCCTATATTAACGTGACCGTGGAGTTACTTGCCGGCTCTTCTCCATTGGAAACGATCAATTGGATCTTTGCACCTAGCTTCATTTCATAAGTGATATTTGGATTTTGACGCAACCTTGAAATCTTAATTCTCGTTCAATCACGTTACATTTTTCTTGAACATAAGAAGCTCGACTTTCTCTCACTCTGTCTCTTTCTATTGCATGACCTCGCTATTGGCCTCCGCATCTTCGGAAACCATGACAACGACACGACACCGCTGATAAATAACGAATATATTAAAATTGTCGCAGCCGCCATCTTGGATTATCATTTTGACTTAACTATCGGATATACCACCCTCGAAAACGATGAAACCCACTTTAAATAAATTTATGTTGATAGTGTTCATATGTTTAGAGGTTTGCTCGAAATAAGCACCTTGTTGTTTTTTTATATTTGCATACAAATTTAGGGCGGAATATGTCAATGCACAAAAATTTGTGTTCCTACCATGTTAAGTACATCACTCATGGCTATTAAATCATAATATTTAATTTCACATAAACCTACATGGGCACTTATGAAACGTCAGAAGCTAGGTGCACGGTTCCAATTGGTCCTATGGAGCCAGCAAGAAACTTCATGGTTACTCTTTTAAAAATAATTACTTTTTACAATGTTTACAAATTACAGTTTTAATAGGTAAGGGAGGACAGTGTAGGCCTGTCAACAAGTACCATATGCTTAACAAATATAAAATGGTCTACAAATCTACAGTCTACAAGGCCTACAAGGTTCTCACGTTCACATAATATAAAAGAATCTAATAAAAGAAAAAGAAAATTTAAAACCTATTTAAACCAAATGACATGATTGCTATTTCAATAATCCTGTTCACAAAATCCAATTTAAAAAAAACCGAGTCTTTTGCTGAACGCCATGCCAGACGGTCGTCTTTGTGCGCTTTGTGGTGTCTTCAGTCTTAGTCAATATGTGGTCGATTGGTGCAAGTTTAACGGTGTTTCATTTGTTTGTTGTTTTATTTATTTGTTATGAGTCAGTGTGTGTCACAAATTAAAATAATTTAAGACGGTGCATAAGTGATATACGTGCCTTCCTGATCTCCAGCCAGCGGCCGAGGACCCCGAGCCCCCGTACGGGCCCATCTGGTGAGGTCGTTCCATATATTGCAGGCATTTGCCTCGGATCCCGTAGCAGGCTGTTTTAGTTTGTTAATTTGAAGCTGCATTCA